>CM070873.1:219860375-221330375 GCA_036365515.1 Torymus aiolomorphi | reverse complement strand
TGGCCGTCTATACATCTTCACGCCACTTTATCGACTCGCCGCGGCGGCAGGGTTAATTTTACCTTCCGCCAGTCGCACGCATTCTAAAATACTCTCAGTCCAGTCCTTAATAATATTTCTCGTAATTATGTATCCTATGTACGGAATATGCACCACGCGAGCGTGTGTAAGCACGCGAATGCATGATCGGGAGTCGAAGCTTCCGAAGCGACCAGAACGTTCGGGAAAGTTCAAATTCGAAATGGGATTGCATGTGTTGGATTGTATATTATGAGAGAATGAGAGTGTGCATGAACCTAACCTTCACTGGGTCACCATACCGGCTGCGTCTACGACCCTAGCGACATCAGCCAAGAATATAGGGGTTTGCCTTATAGGTATACAGTGCGCACGAGCGACATGTCGTTTTGCTGGAAGGGCCGTTATGAAAAAGCACTTATAGTGGGATCGACGCGCGGGCACGTATGGCCTAATGCGTTTCGAAGCCACTTTTTTACCAATCACAGCGCATTCTAAAACGGTTATCAATTTTGAAAGTTTCTTTCCAATTTCGAACAGGAAAGTTTTGACGTTTCCGTAATTTTGTTTGGTATAACATGTAGCAGGAAATTTCATAGTACATAACGTAATAAATACGCAAAGTATTTATTTTTTCGTACAGAATATCGTATTTATGTTTTTCATTAAAAGTAATTCACCGAAAATCAGCAATAAAATTTATCATCCAAAATAAAGAACGTTCATTGAACGTATTAATAGTACCACAAAGTTTTTAAATTGTTCATGAATTTGAACAAAGATTATAAAACATGACCTTCCGTTTATTCCATGTTATTGTAAATACTTTCACATTAATTAGAATTATAAGATTTACAAGGAGATGATCAGGGATGCGGATCCTGGATTTGGCTAAAACTGTAGGAGGTACTTCTTTATGACAAATAATGAGACACATGTCTCGGGGTTTTTGTTCCAAGACCCAAGCTATTTTATATCTAAAATGAATTTTTTTTTTTCAAGCATTGGGTATTTCAAGCTATCTTCTTACTCTATCTTTGATAGCCTATATAACTTTTTGAGAAATCGACATTTTTTAACGAAACACAGCTTAAATCAAAGCTTTTCTGCCTTCTTTTATATGTTCAAAAAGCTATAACTAAAGAAAGAGGCCCCATAAAAATTGTTCATTTTAGACATAAGATAGCTTGGGTCTTGGAACAAAGGGCCCATTTACAAAAATCTCGAGACACGTGTCTCATTAGTTGTCAATTGTCCTAAAGAAGTACCTTCTACAATTTTAGCCAAATCCAGGACCCGTATCCCTGATCATTTCCTTGTTAGTATAAAAGTTACAAGATAACCTAATGCAATTCCTTAAAATAGAAAATATGGAAATTCTGTTTAATCATAATAGATATCAATTCTTATCTTTTTGGTGTATATTATTAATATAACGCGATTGACTGCAACTTATCTCAAGTAATATTTCGTATTATTTTAATAAACTAAACTACAGATTACATTACGTAATCGTATGAAATATTCTTTAATGATTCACAATTGAATCACATGTTATCATTACTATCACTTGCATTTACGCCGCAAAAATCTCTATATCCCTCAAAAGTAAAAAATGTTTCATCATAAAAACTAATCGCGTGCTGCACGTATAACGCGACAATAATATTTTGCCTCACCGATACGGTTTTCGCCCAATGACTCATGCTAAACAAAAACATTTAAACTTATATCTACACCCATTCAGTCCAGATACACGTGTATTATTATTAGCCGTTAAAAGCGTATAAGAGTAATTTGAACATTGCGCGCACATTGACGGCGCATGTACTATACGTGTATTTCGAGACGTAGATACCTATACATATTTTTAAGTAGATTCCGCAAACAAAAAGCTTCGGTATCGATCGATTGCCGCTGCACTATAACGGTGTGGCACATGGCGAACGAGCCCGCGTGTTCTAAATGTTCGTGATGAATCTGAGAGATCAGCGGTACTGGGCGCGTTCTCTCCGACAAATTTATATAGTCGCTCAGAAACAGAGAAAAAGAGAAAACTTTCAAAACCTCGATTTCAAAGCGTGATTATAATTTCAAAAAAGTTCGCTCGTTTCGCTTGGCGGGGCGAGAACGTTTTTATTATTATTATTTTTTTTTTGCGCTAAAGCGCACTTTCGAACTTGAATATATGCCGGTGCGCACATTTTTACAACCGTTAAAAGTGCGATAAAACGAGCGCGAAAGCGAATACACGCTCATATACTTAATCATCGAATTGCGCCGCACTCAGCAAATAATTTGACACGTCAGGGAAAAACTATGAGAGAAGTGCTGCGAAAATTGTTAGTCTAATTACGATTTTAGAATGTTATTTGATTTGACAGATTGTGAGTTTGAGAAGTACGTTCTAAAACAATATAAATAAATGCATGTAAAAATTTAATTTTGAATACCCATATCTTATCATTTTTAAGTAATTTTAAAGACAAATATTCATAGACATTTGCCCAATCTGTGTAAACTCGTCTTAGTAATACAAGTCTGAAAAACGGTTATTACAACCAGTTGAATATTGTTTAGTATACGCTTCAAAAACTAAATTAAAAACAAGAAAACATGTTATGTTTAAAGTAGATATTGTTTAAATGAGAAGAATTGAGCATATATATTTATAACAGAAATTTAATATTCGTTAACCATATACAAATTGATAGAGATAAAGAACGAATTTAGTGTATAACTATTCATAAAGCTGTATTTAAAAAGATGTTTTCTTATAATTATATAATTTTTTTCAATATGGTAAATATATCACTCTATTTAACATAAACTACACCCTTACTGAATTCTTTTTTAATTCCGGAACATTAAATAAATAATTTCCTATTCTTACTATGAAAAGTACAAAAATATCGAATTGAAATTATTAATTTACGCTGACTCACTTTTGCTCCACCAAAAAGAAATGAGTAATCTCATGAATAAGTAATACATACAAATTCTTTTAATCTAAAATGAAAAAAAAAATGGAAATATTTGATTGGCATGCAATAAAAATATTTCTTAAAAAAATTCTTTAAAATGAATAAAATCTAACTAACTATTATAAATTCTAAATTAAAACAAAGCGTACGTGAATTTTCAATACTAAAGTTATTGTAATTAATAAACTTATCTTCTGAAATATTTAATGATAATTTTTCAGGCGAAGATAAATTTGATTCGCACAATTGAGACTTATAACGATATTTTGACTAGAATGATATGCGGGCTGATTTCATAAAAAAAAATATAGTATAAGGCAATCCTAATCTATAACGGATCATCGCCACCTCAATAATTAAAAAGTAGAAGTATATAGGATTTGTTAGTCCATATTGTAATCTACATTATTTTCTATCTACACCTGTTTTATTAAATAACTAAGAATATATGATACAAATTTTTAAAATAAATTAAAACATAAGTATCGTGTATAATGTTATACAAGTTTCTTTTTATATTCATTCATGTTTTATAACCGAATGTTATGAATTGTGATTAATCTTGAAAATAAGCCGATACGCAAAAAAAAATTATTAGCATTACAAAGAAGTAAACACTAGATAACATTTACAAATTTAAATATTTGAATTTTTCTAAATCTTTTATTTTACATGCAATTGTCACGGTGGTTGCCGTCGACGTGTGAACAATAACTGATGAACTGCTTTCTAATAAGCAGATATCTCTATTAATTTGTTGTTATTGATATCATTTTTATAAACGATTTTGATTTTACGATTCTATCGTAAATAAGATAAAACATCGTGAGGATTCGTAATATATCTCGGAGCCGAGCATTGATATCTGCGACTGTTGTACCAATGTATTATTACGCACCTACAGTCTTGCATTTCTTCTTTCATCAAAAATAAACAATTATCTTTATAAATTTCGTCACTGTGTCTTCTGATTTATTTTTAATCTTACAGTTCAAAGTTCCTTATTAACTAATTAATCATGTTTCCCGTTATAATAGTGTCTTCATTCCGTCTTCATCAGTTGGAAAAAATCAGTCAATGAAGCAAAGTCGTGAACCAAATTTTTACCGGTACAAAAAGTGTGTTCAGACTAATTTGTTTGGCTAAGATCATTTTATTTATCAGGTGAACATTTTAAAACTTATTTTCTATACAATTTTTTCTATTTTATGAATTATTTTTACTACAGAAATAAAATTATTGAATGAATCATTCTTTCAATGCGTCTCCGTAAGGAATACACTACAAATAAAAAAATTAAAACTATTTTTTAGCATGAGTAAAAATAATAAAAAATCTAAAGCTTTTCAATTTAAAGTTAGTAAATTTGTTTCACAAAATGTGTAAATTATTCAAATTTGAAGTATATTTGAAATATTATTTAAAGTTAAATTTTTGCATCTTATAAAAAAAAATTATATCATTAATAACTTTTTATAGGATTTACAAAAAATATAAGTCATCAAAGAACTATTCATTTGCAGTTAAATATCTTATACCATTCCATCCCGTTAACTTTTAATTTAGCCATTCTATACATAGCAATAAGCACATTAGCATGCAAATTTTGTATTATTATTTGCATACTTGAAAAAAGGATTAAGGGATATGTAAAAGGAAATAAAGAAACTCTTGATCATCGTTCGCCTTGAACTGCTGGATTCGTAGCTTTTAATAATATACTGACAATATCTTATACGTCGTAAATCGGAGTATGTTGACGGATATTGAACATTAACATTATGCAATCGTCTTAAAGACTTGTCTAAAAAATTTTCAAGGACAAAAATTTTCATAAAAAATGAAGCTATTTCTTAATGAACTGTTTTTCTTTAAATGCTTCCGTAGTTGCTATATTAAAATACTTCTAAATTAATCTACAGAGCCTGATTTCTGGTTCCTTATGTGCTAAAAGTATCATCTTAATAATTTACTAACTCTGTAAACTATTATAAGGAATATTAGAGTTACAATGTATATATCAAAATTTTGATATTCTAAGAATGATTAATAAGAAATATAAATTTTTCTGCCGAAACGTTTTAAATTATCATATAAAATTGCGTATTTCATAAAAGTATTTATTATATATCTAGTATAATACAGATAATACCTTTTATAGAATTTGAGAATTGGTGGAAGTACAAATACGTTGCGGGTAGTTGCATTGATGTATTCATGATATATGGGACGTTCGTTGTTCTGAATAAATAAACCTAACAATCACATTTTCTCTACGCTCTTTAAAATGACAAATGCATTGTCAAGGCTCAAACGTGTATCCACAAATAAGCATACCAAGGATAACGCATACCAAATTGGGCCAATAATCGAATGTAATGCAGCAAAGATTTTAAAAGTGCACAACAAACCTTTTAAATTTTCTCTTTTTAACTGATTTGAAAACTATATGATATTCGATCAATAATGTTTTAGTAATGTATGTAATGACGAAAATCTGAATTTAAAAATACTAGTTCAATACCTATGGCTCTACACATCACGACGCATTGTACCTAATGAAAATCACAACACGCATGTGTTATCGATTTTCATTTAAAAGAATTTATGTAATTAGTAAAAAAGTTTTAAATGGACCTATTATTATCTTATATTTGCTATTATACCTAAATAAAAGTAAAATTTGGAAAAATATGTGTAACTTTTAAAAATTTACAAATTTTTAGTAGACCTATATTGGTATGCTTTAATTCATTGTATATGCTTAAACAATTTAACAAACTCCTACTGTTCATTACAAATTACGTTAAAAATGTTATTACGCGACTAAAAATTTCAATTC
This sequence comes from Torymus aiolomorphi, assembly GCA_036365515.1. Lineage (NCBI taxonomy): Eukaryota > Metazoa > Arthropoda > Insecta > Hymenoptera > Torymidae > Torymus > Torymus aiolomorphi. The sequence goes on along the minus strand of CM070873.1, from coordinate 221,324,531 downwards.
ATTTTACACTCAGTCTAGTAGAGTGGGTCCACTTTAAAAATATGTGTTTAAGTATTTAATATATTTAAGTATATTCGATTTTTAAATTTGTAAGCATATCTCGTTACGTTTTAAGTATAATAATTCTATCGAACCAGCATGATAATTTTTTGGCAGAAATGTATATATTTACCAAAAGTAACAAAATTAGTAACAGTTTTTCTTAAAAATAAATATTTCTGTATAAATTACTTTCTACATAGATCTTTTAGTTTTTCGGGTTATAAAGTTTGAAAGGAAACACAAATATAAGAAAAATAATAGTGTTATAGTTATAATACTCAGACAGAGTTATGTGAATTTTAAAAGAGAATCTCGAAAATTGGGTTTAGAATAGACACACGCATTTAATTATCGTCAAGGGTATACAGATATTTTTGAAAATACTTTTTTTCTTCAAAACTTAAAAATGAAGAAAAATAATGCATATAATTAAATACATAGTTTGAACTAACGTCAATCATATTTTCGATAGTTAACAGAATTAAGATATTTTAGCGTATTTTAATGTTCTGAACCCTTGCGTGAGTTTTGTGTGTCTACTCTTTATTAGTTCCTGATTTAAGATAAAAAAAACATTAGTTATTTTATAATTGATAATAAAGTACACATCTTAAGCAATAAATCTCTTCATCATTATTAGATCATAATAGATTCTGCTGATAGCGTTTAGGTGTAGGTGTAGGTTGTTCAATAAACATCAAATTGCTGACTTTTGGCCGACGTTTGGGGCATCTTATACTTAATTATGCCCTTATATTATGCCCCTTCTCAAGGCTATTTTTCAGTCTCAATGGTAATTTAATATTTTTAGTCAGTGTCGACGCCTGCTAGTCAACTGAAAAATGTTTTTTTTTTTAATTTTACAATTATTATTAAGCGTTCAAAATTAAGTTTTCCGTTTTTCTTAATTGTATAGAAGTGTTTTTTATCCTAGATTAGAGTATTAATTAATTTTGTTATCATTAAGTATTTAGTATTAAATCTTTTATTTTTCATAGTTTAATCGTTACTTTTTAAAAGTATTGTTAATAACAAATAACGCAAGTGGGTTCAAAAGCTCCAGATGATTTAAAAAACGTTTACATTTGGAAATTCTTAGAAGTGATGGTAATGTTAAAACTAAATCTGACATTGTATGGGTTAACATCGCTGCTGCTCTATAAGCAAACTGATTAAATCAGTGACACTTTATTTTTTGTATTCCAAGATAGACATAATTCATTAACATATTATAAAAAAAGTAAAGGAATATTGAGGAACCTGTACAAGTCAGTGCAAACGTAAATGTAATTGATGATGTCTTAGAAAATACAAGCAATGATGTTGTGAGTCTACCTGTTAAGAAAAGAAAGTATCATGGAAACAATAGGAAGAGTTTGTCATTTGATGTTATAATCCCAAAAGAAAAATGGTTTCGAATTCAACCGATTGCCAAAATATGAATTAGTGATGGTCAAAAACGCCAAGTCTTATAAGATGGATGGACTGATCTGGCCATGAAAACTATATGAAATGATAAAAAGTTACCATTGTATTGTTATGTATTAGTCTATTGTCATCGAACATGAAAAGAACGAAAGCGTTGCTAAGCGATTAGTTTGTTGTTCTCAATTCAATTTAGTTTTTCAGTTAGTTGATTCGAAAGCTTGTTGATGACACACTTAATCTTTTGTGTTATTTATCTTGAATAAATTACATCCTTGTTTTTATAAATAGTTGTTACTATTTATTGTGTGTCTGTGTGATTGCAATATGTTGGGGGCCCGTCCGAAGATTTTGAAGACGAAATGAAGGGAAGTCAGCGGAAACGACGCGTACACCTTTCTAGACAAGGACCAGAACACAGGCTGCTGCTTAAGCTGCTGCCACCGAAGTTGCTGCTGCCGAAACTGCTGCGGCCAACACCACCAATGCCGAGACCGTTGCTGCTGCTACTGAAAATTTAAGCCAACATCAAACAGGTACTCCTAATTCTACAATTTCTGATCCGGTTCTCGTCGATTTAAGTTCGCCTGACGACTCACGCTCGACGACTGGCGCACGCTCGGTGACTGATGCACGCGTGATGACTGGTGGGGGGGGGGGGGGGTCCAAAGTTTCGACGATTCACTATAAAATTGAAGTCAACTATAGACGTTTTTCAGTTCGACAAATGATAATGCAGATTGTTTTTAATTTCGAAATTCTAAATTACAAAAATCATATTTTCGAATGTAACAGTTCATCTATTGTCCAAAACGTCGAATTTCATCAATACGACCTCAAAGCAAATATAAGCTGTTTCTAATGATTTATTTCGAAGTATCTATATTGCACCCCTATTAAAATTCTATTAATGAAATTCGATGTTTTGGACAGTAGGTGAAGTGTTACATTCGTAAATATGATTTTCGTAATTTAGAATTTCGAAATTAAGAACAATCTGCATTATCATTTGTCGAACTGAAAAACATCTATAGTTGACTTCAATTTTATAGTGAATCGTCGAAACTCTGCCCCCCTCCCCACTGGTGACTCATCCACGGTGGCTGAAGCCTCGCCGACGGTCGGTGTTCTCCAGTCTACTCTTTTTCGTGAAACACTCTTGGAACTTAATGAGGCTAGGACTCAAATGGATATTTACGAATAACGACTCGAAAAGTTGGAAGCTGAATGTGAGGCTGAGCACCAACAACGTCAGCAGCTTGAAGCGACACTACAACATTGCAAAACCGAGAAAAAACACCTCGCGGGGGAGCTACGGGTACGCGACGATGAAGTGATCGAGCGTCAGCGTACCATCGATGAACTGCGGGCAGAGTGACCCTCTCTCCAGGAACAACTTGCTCAATTTTGTCAAAAATTAAACCAGATGAGTACAACCCCAGATTCTAATACGTGAACAACACCAACAACAAACGTGGTTTACACAAGTAACAGGAACACACGGCCAATTAGGTTAGGTAATAGTTCATGTGGAAACACGGGATCACTTGTTGAAAATTCGGTTACAGCAGTCGATTTAGGGTTAGGTTATAACCTAAAACCTGATATTTATGATGGTACGACTCCTCTGTCTGAATATTTGAATCAGTTGAATTTAATTGCAAAGTCTAACAATTGGAATGATGAAAAAAAGATGGTAGCTTTAGCTGATTCTTTGCGTAATAAGGCGAAAAGTGTTTTGAGTAGCTTTAAGGACACTGAGACTTTGGATTTGAAGACCTTGTTAGAAAAATTAGAGGCACGTTTCGGTGAACATTTAGGATCAAGTAGTTATTCTTTATTCCAAAATAGGCGGCAAAAGCCGGGGAAGGATCTTTCTACATTAGCAGCTGATGTAGAGAAGTTAGCAGCATTACCATATCCTGAATGTTCATTAGAGGTACAAGATAAGATAGCTTGTTCTCAATTTATTATCGGTATTTACAATATTGGAGTTAGGGAAACTCTTTAATTAGAGCGCATAACCACTCTTAAGGTTGCTCTTGCGCGAGCTTTGGAAGTAAAAGTTATCAAGGAGCAGAATAGGAACTCAATTTCACAACAGAATATCAAAGGTTCTCAAAACACCCAAAATTTTTCGAGAAAAACTCAGATTAGTGGGAAAGACATTGAGAAACAGGATCAGCTATTTAATCATCAAGAATGGTTGAAGAATCTTGAGTGTTGGGGCTGTCATAAGAAATGACACACACGCTCTCGATGTCCAGAACAGGGAAACTAAGTCGTGTTAAACTTTCAGGAGCAAGTTTAACATTCAATGAACAGGCTCCTAATCACGATGATGTTGAACCTGATGGTTCGAACACACGTGTTTGTAGGGTTCTTCGAAATTTAAAGACTTTCGAGTTTTATGGCAGTGTGGATAAGAAATCATGTATTTTGAAAATAGATTCAGGTTCAGATGTGACGATTTTAAATTCTAAATTTGTTGAATCACGCTGTCATCGGATTTCTCTTGATGGACCAAATTTGAAATATCCCACTGGTGAAGATGTTCCTGTCAAGTTTAAAACAGTTGTCCGAATTGATTTAGGCCAACATTCAGTTCAGATGGTCGTTTATGTTGCAGATATTGCTGACGATTGTATACTTGGGTGTGATTTCTTAAGTAAAATGGTAATTACAGAATCAATAAACAAAATTTTTCAAAATACCCCAAGCACAATTGACAGTAATACTGATGAACAGAAATGTTGTAGAATTATAGAGTGGGCTAAGGAATTACCAGATTTGTTGAAAAATGTCTTCGAAAATAATTCACGAAATTTAGATTCGTGACAGAAAGAGAAATTTTCGCAGCTTTTAGTTAATTTCCAGGATATTTTCGAAGATAATGATTTTGCAGGGAAGTGTAATGTCATTGAGCACAAAATTGAACTTAGTGATCCTCATCCTATCAAACAACCGGTTCGTCCTCTTTCTTTTCATTTACAAACAGAGATCAATCAGATGATTAATGACATGCAAAAACAAGGGGTTATCAAAGAATCTTCTAGTTCTTGGTGTTCTCCAGTAGTATTGAAAAAGAAAAAGGATGGCACTTGGAGATTTTGCGTACATTTCCTAAAATTAAATGACAGGACGATTAAAGATTCATATCCATTACCTAGGATTGACCAAACTCTAGATAAATTAGCTGGTAAGTCTTGGTTTTCGACTTTAGATCTTAAAAACGGGTATTGGCAAGTCAAGATTCGCCCAGAAGATAGAGAAAAGACAGCTTTTTTCAATTGGTAATGGTTTGTGGAATTTCGTCGTTATGGCTTTTGGACTATGCAATGCTCCAGCTACTTTTGAAATATTGATGGAGAAAATACTCCGAGATATTCTAAGTGATATCTGTTTAATTTATCTAGATGATGTTATGGTTATGGCTAAATCGTTCGACAAGATGTTAGATAATATGCATACGATTTTTGTAAGAATTTGAAATGCCAATTTGAAGCTGAATAGAAAAAAAATACATTTTCTTTCAACGCGAGGTTGAGTACCTAGGGCACATTGTCTCAGAAAAAAGAATAAAGACGGATCCTAAGAAGATAGAGGCTATGGTTAATTGGCCGATTCCTTTATGTAAGAAACAGGTAAAAAGTTCTGTAAGTCTATGTTCTTACTATAGACGCTTCATTAGGGGATTTTCTTCTATTGCTAAACTTCTTTATCAATTAACTGAAAAGAAAGCTAAATTCGATTGGACAGATGACTGTCAGAAATCATTTTTACACTTAAAACAAATTCTACCAACTCCACCCATTCTAGCTTTTCCTCGTACAGATTTACCTTTTATTTTGGATACAGATGCTTCTGATCATGGCATAGGTGCGGTTTTGTCACAGATTCAAGAGGGAATAGAAAGAGTCATTGGTTATTACAGCCGTGTTCTGACTAAGGCTGAGAGAAACTACTGTGTTACTCGCCGTGAATTATTAGGAGTAATAAATTCAGTCCAAAATTTCCACTATTATTTATGTGGAAGGCCTTTCTCCACTCGTACTGATCATTCTGCATTGACATGACTTCTTTCTTTCAAGAACTTAGATGGTCAATTAGCTAGATGAATAGGAAAATTAGATCAGTATGTCTTTAAGATTTTACATCGGAAAGGTACTTCTCATGGCATGCAGATGGTCTCTCTAGACGACCTTGTAATAATTCTTCTTATAGATACTGCTTTAATGTTGAATCAAAATATGAAGTTGGTAATTCAGTAGGTCGTATTGTTTTTGAAGAAATATCCCAATCGGATTGGCGAAATCGTCAACATTAAGATGATGATATTCGTGCTATTTTAAAAAGTAAAAAGGAGGGTGTTAAATTGTCGTGGCAGGATATTTCTTCTGGAGATGAATATATGAAAGTATATTTATCATAATATAAATCATTAGTTCTCGATGATATTTTATACAGGAAATGGATTTCTTCTAACCTAAAAACAAAATTTCTTCAATTAGTTGTTCCTAGAAATTATGTCAACACTATTTTAGAAGAAGCCCATGATTCTCCTTCTGGTGGTCATTTTGGTGTTAATAAAACGTTACAGAAAATTCGTAAAAGATTTTATTGGGCTTCTTGTAAAAAAGATGTTGAAAATTGGTGTAGATCTTATTGTTCAATTTGTATTGCAAAGAAAGGTCCATCAGATAAAGGTCACAATGAGATGAGAATCTACAATGTAGGATTACCTTTTGAGAGAATCCAAATGGATATTTTAGGACCTTTCCCAATTTCTTCTTTAGGAAATAGGTATCTCTTAGTTGTAACAGATTGCTTTACTAAATGGGTAGAAGCTTTTCCTCTCTCTAATATGAGAACAAAAACTATTGCTGAAGTAGTTGTTCGTGAAATTATGTGTAGATATGGAGTTCCTCTTGAAGTTCACACTGAGGGAGCGTCCATAAACCACGTAGCCTTGTTTTTGCCACAAATTAAGCCTCCCCTCCCCCCATGTAGCTTACCGTAGCTTTTCGGTTGGACCCCCCCCCCCCCCAAAGTGTTACGTAGTTTTCTTTAGGTTTTATGTGAGAGTTAACTAACAAAATAATAAAATTTACTTTTAATAATTCATATTTTATATAGCTTTTATTACATAAAATCAAGGAGCGCGGGAGCGCTCCGAAGGCAAGTATAAAGTATAGAAGAAGCCTAAAGGAGCGACCCGTGCTACTCATACATTGAAATGGGTGTGCACGAAATCAATGCGCCTATATATATATTATCTATACTTGCAAATGGCGAGACTATAACCAGTCATGTGAGTCGTTCTCTATAATTGGAGTACTGTTATCAAATTGATATTCAGGAATTTTTATTCCAACTGAATCAATTTCAATATCTTCTTCTTCGAACCACTCTACTATCGGTTCTGTAGTATCGAGTTCGTAAAGTAGCTCCGTATGTCGTTTTACAAGAACTCTTTTTGCGCGTTGCTTAACCCTTTGATTACCACGTTTGACTAATTAAAGTAAAATTTTCTTTTTACTTGTTACTGTAAAAGTAATATATTATCTAAGAAAAATACCAATTATAAAAGTGTTTTCCTCTGTAGATTAGCTAAATTATAATGTTACATTTTCGTAACATTTTTACGTATACCATGCACATAATAAAGATTAAAACATTCGCAAATAATTTTGTGTGCATAGTTTTAAAATATAATTTTATTGTTTTTCTAATAAAAGTAACATCATTTTTCAGATTTTTAGTTTCTAAGTTTTCAAACAATTTATTACAAAAAAAAAGTTTAAAAATTTGTATTTCTTTTTACGTTTTCAAATGATTCTTTTTACGATTTTTAAGTTATTATGTGTTTCGGTGTTTCAAATTTTATAACATTGCATAATTACCTTTCAATTGGACCATTTAAAATCAGTAATTATAATAGCAATGGTGATTGCATTTCACTTTCAAGCTTAAAGCGTGCCTTAAATGTCATACGGCAGGTGATCAAGGGTTAATAATTTGGTGATTGCCCCTGCCATGAATTGCTGTAGCATGTAATTGTTTTCTTTTTTTTTGTGGCAAAATATACGCCACAAGAATTACAGGTCCTTTCTAAAAATTGAAAAAAAAAAAAAATCATCCATGGAAAATCATAAACAGACCTTCACTTGTTCTGCGCAATGGAAAAAGAGGTGGAAGGAAACTTGCTCATTATTAAAATATTTTTCAAACTACTTCTCCAATCTCCACAGCAATCTCTATCAGCCTACTTAATGATCTTTAGTGACGCCGTGCAGCGTATGCAGTGCGCGACTTGCATGGCATCGTGATCATAGCAGGCTTTCCGAATCCTCTGCTAAATTTGATTTTATAAGAAAGAAAAAAAACTACGTAACCTTTGGGTTTAGACCCCCCCCCCCTCTACATAGCTTAGCATAGCCTTCCGCTGTGCCCCCCCCCCCCCTCCCCTCATATAGACCACGTAGTTTATGGACGCTCCCTGATCAGGGTCGCAATTTTAACTCTAAGCTAATTAAGGAATTGTCTCAGTTGTTAGGAATTCGGAAAACTAGGGCGACACCATTACACCCTCAATCTAATGGTCAGGTAGACAGAAAAAACAGAACGATACTAGAATACTTGGCCAAATTTATAACAAACAACCAAAAAGATTGGGATCGTTGGATTTCCTTGTATCTTTTAGCTTACAGATCCTCGGTACACGCAACAACTAGGGCCACACCAGCGGAGATGTACACCGGTACAGACTTGAGGCTTCCTCTGGATTTGATACGCGGATGTCCTCCTGAAGAAGAAGATTGTCCTATGGCAGTTACGTCCAGAAACTAAAAACCACCATCAACAAAATTCATCAATCAGCACGAAAGAACATTTTCCTTTCCTCAAAACATACGAAAACAACCTATGACAGAACATGCAGACATGACAACTTTCAAGAACAACAGAAAGTATGGTTGTATAATCCTTGCCGAGTCAAAGGAAGGACTCCCCGAAGCTCCAAAGTGATTGGGAAGGACCTTACAAGATTGTGAAGAAGATCAATGACGTCGTTTTCTGCATTCAGAAGACACCAAATCAAAAAAAGAAGATCATTCATATTGATCGATTGGCGACCTACCACGATAGGTAATTTCTTCTGTTCTACTCACGGTTATTTTGAGCCGTGGTTTTTCCCGTGAGACACAGGGCAAATGCCAGAGCAGGGACAGAGGTGAGGTACCACGGCGTGCCAACTCCCCACTTGTGTCCAAGAATTACCGACAAGACTACCCACGGATGATGACATGATGATACCCAAAAATGACAATTCTACATTTTAAGAGACGGGTCCTCTGACTGGATGAGTCAAGGATCAACCCGCTTAAAAAGTAGACGATTCCAAAAAGATTTCAAGATGATTTCGAGATGATTTCAAGATGATTTCAAGATGATTTCAAGATGATTTCAAGATGGACCAATTCAAGAGACGGGTCCTTTAGCCGGGTGAGCCGAGGATCAGCCCGCTTGAAGATGATGCCATTTTGATTCGGTTTTGGATGAGGAGGACTATTTTTCAGAAGACGGGCCCTTTTGGTCGGTTGAGCCAAGGATCAGCCTGCTTGAAGAAGACGCCTTCTCTTTCGTTTTTATCTTAAGATTGTCAGGACGACAATCTGAAAAGAGGGGGAATAATGTTATGTATTAGTCTATTGTCATCGAACATGAAAAGAACGAAAGCGTTGCTAAGCGATTAGTTTGTTGTTCTCGATTCAATTTAGTTTTTCAGTTAGTTGATTCGAAAGCTTGTTGATGACACACTTAATCTTTTGTGTTATATAATATTAACAACATCAATGTGCCTAATTTATGTTTTTTGACTTGGAGAATTTTTAGAATCTGGGACAGAATATTGCCCAAAGGAAGTGATAGCTAACATGGGTAGCCCTTTAAACTGGAATTTAAAATGAAATTTTAAAAGATAATTATAAACTTATTAAATTAAGAACACAATTAAGAACGAACGTTGCCCATTTAGAGCATAATGTTACAAAATGGCCATGTATTGTTAAAGCTCGGCCACGACTGAAGGAATTATATAAAAGGTGCGTCGGGTTTATGTCAATTATTGACGATTTAGATAATTTCGCAGAATTTTTAAAACGAGTTTTGATTGTTGGTGGCAGCAAAATGCATGATGATCATGTTAACGATGTATTGAAATATATAATAGAAAGAATAAAAACTTTTAGTTTTAAAACTAGCCAAAAAGAAAATGAAGATGGGACCGAAGAAGACGTACTGCAGCAAATCGTTTCAGTCGCCTGGGAGGCGTTGAACGCTGCCTAAAAATCTTAAATTACCGTTGACTATAGCCTTCAGAAGGGGCATAATAAGATGCCAGAAACGTTAGCCAAAAGTCATCAATTTGGTGTTTATCGAACAGTCTACACCAACCACTAGACAGTTGGACCATTCCACTCTTTCTTCATAATTGTTCATCATTATTTAAAAAAAAAAATTTGTAAAAGAAAATTAGTATATTATATTAATCGCCCAGCATTAATGATATCTTGAAAAATTTATATTTAGAAGTCGATTTTATTAAAAAAAAAAAAAAATTAATTTAAAAACGTGTATATAAAAAAATAATTTATATCAATAATTTTATTCCCATCTCCACTATAATAGGCACTTTATAGCCTGAAAACTGGGGCAAAAGTGGCGTCTGATTCCCTCTTTATTTTATTCCTGCATTTCCGGAAATAAAGTAACATCGTCTAATTTTTTACGTTTATGATGAATTTGGTTAAAACAAACAAAATTATAACATATAAATACAAAATAACTTTTCAAGTCTACAAAGTGGCCACAGTGGAGCTGGGAATATAGTACTGTATGTACTATATTAGTACTGACTTAAAATACTTAATTTTAACAATATATGAACAAATTTTTTGTTTTTAAATATTTCTGTCGTTCAAAATTACTTTTTTTGTTTGGTAAATAGGTATAAGAGAATAAGTAGTTGTCGACTTATCAGATCTCTTGTGTAAAACCAGTATTTATCAATATTTGGCATCGGCATTAAATGTTTTTCGTCGTTGAAAATCATAACATTATGACGCAAGACTGTTTTGGTTCTTACAATCAAAAGAAAAGTTTAAGAAATCCATTGAGCAAAAGTAATCATTAATTCGGTATTTACTAAACAGGCACGCAACCAAGATAATCGAATCTTCGTTAAATTAATGCTGGACGTGGAAAACGTTCGATCATCTTGGTCAGTCGCACTCTCTAGATTTAATATACTTTTCGCAGTACATCGAAAGAGAGGGGAGAACTCAGTTGAGCCCGTAGACGTCACCGCCCTTGCGGTGATCAGCGTTGGCATAAATGGTGCTGTTGCTCTTGACGAGCAGGCAGATGACGCTGCCGCGGTCCCTGTAACGTGAAAGCTTGTGGCCGAGGGCCTTCAGCCCGTCGACAACTGGCTTCAGCATGCCGTACTCGTAGGCTACCGACATCGGGTAGAGCTGGTGATGTATGCGTGGTGCGTCCACGGCTTCCTTTACCGTGTTGCCCATCCAGAGGTACCTCGCTATCACCTGTCACAACAGACGAGTCAATTCCGGGTTCCATAAAGAGGCGCATTAATAGAGCATCGTCGTGCATTTAATTAGCTGAATCTTAATTTCAAATCGAGCGAGCTTCGTTGCTATCACTTCAAGCAGTTGTTAACAAAAAATGTTACAAGGGGGGGGGGGTCAAAAGTTTAGACAATCCACTTTAGAATTGAAGTCAACTCTAGACGTTCTCCATTCCGACATAAGCTGCTGCAGGTTGTGCAAAATTTCGAAAATCTAAATTACGAAAATCATATTTTCGAATGTAACAATTCATCTACTGTCCAAAACATCGAATTTCATCAAGACTATTTTAAAACGAATATAACTTATTACTAATGAATTATTTCGAAATATCTTTATTGTATCCCTATTAAAATTCTATTAATGAAATTCAATGTTTTGGACAGTAGGTGAATTGTTACATTCGATAATACACGGAGAGAAATTCCCTAGTTAAAATTTCTAGAGTCTATTGTAATCTTATCAACAGACTGCCTAAAGTGGACTTTTTACGATGTTTTTAACAAATTTTACCATGTACTATTGTAATTTTTATGAGTACTATTGTAATTTTTATGATTCACGTACGAAAATTTGATAGATTTTTATAAAAATTACAATAGTACCTTGTAAAAAGTCCACATTGGGCAGTCTGTGAGATGATTACAATAGACTCTAGTAATTTTACTACGGAATTTCTCTCCGTGTATGATTTTCGTAATTTAGAATTTCAAAATTTTGCACAATCTGCAGTAGCTTATGTCGAAATGGAGAACGTCTAGAGCTGACTTCAATTCTAAAGTGGATCGTCTAAACTTTGAACCCCCCTCCTCTTTCAAGGGCATTTTAATTTAAATTTTCAGAGAAATTAACCGGACGCGATTGATTAATAATCAACGAGAGATATAGGCATTATTCGTCCGAAAATTGTTTTTCAAATAAGCATTTATTTCGGTAAATATTAAATGCAATGAGATAATTTTGTGTTATAAACACGTTTTGTATAAAAACTAGAGCTTTAGACTTGTTTTGAAAAATATTCGAAAAATTATTCATCGAATACTTTTTTCGAATAATTTTTCGAATGATGCCTACCTCTGTAATCAACCACTTCTTTTTTAGCCTGTGCTTTCAGAAGTACAAAATACTTTTAATACTACCCTGGTGGAAATCGATTCCATCATTTACCTAATAAATAACTAGTTACCCAATAATCGTTAAAAAGTAGACACCTTTCTTGGCCATTTCTATCCATCAATGAAACGATTTTTCCGATCATATTCGACATTTAATAGACCGAATAATAGAATAAGTTTTTTCACAAATTTACATTAGCTTATTTATGAGTATTTAAAAGATATCAAAGTTTGTCAGTTTTTTAGTTAAGAAAGTAAGGGACTTGCTATTATGGCAAGGAGTCAGAGAGACAGAATCAAACGGAAAAATCATTGTTTTCGTAAATACGAATTAAATACCAATAATTCGTGTCTACATTTTTGTTAGCTATCTTTTTTTAATATTTGTTTTTAAATAAATGATCAAATTACAGAGGAAATTTAGTAAAAACATTTTAAGATTGTGTTATCTGCATTAAATAGAAAATATGACCGGAAAAATCGTTTTATCATTAGCCAGAAATTAACTGTTTTTACTAGCTATTTATTATTTTCCTGGCCATTTCCAATAGAGAAAATTTCTACCAGGGATAATGTTGGCCAGTAAATGAAGGTCTCATATTTGGTAAAACACACCGTCTAAAAACGGTGGTCAAAAATCCAGCTTTCAAAACCGCCAGCGTCACCTCTAATTTGGCAAAAAACGACCCTCGAAAACGGTTTTTCTCTTATATCTAAAGAACGGCAAGAGATATTGAAAAAAGTCCCAAACAAACAAAAGTTGTAGAGCGTAAAATTTTACATGAGGATGACCTGTCACTTTTTTGTTTTTGATAAAATTAAGTTTGAGAAAAGGACGTAGAAGTTGTAAACCGTGAGCGCTCCAAGGAGGCGGGAGGCGGGGCCTGGCCACGCGACTGCGGCATCATATGTATAACACAGCTACGAGCGGCGAATCCATCATAGCGCTGCCGGGAGCTGCCGAAGCGTTCAAGTTTGCAACTTCTGCATGCTTTTCTCAAACTTAATTTTATCAAAAACAAAAAAGTGACAGGTCATCCTTATGAAAAATTTTATGCTCTACAACTTTTGTTTGGGATTTTTTTCGATATCTCTTGTTGTTCTCGAGATATAAGCGAAATAATATATTACGCAACTAGGGAGGTAAAAAGTTGGCCAGTCCAGAGCACGTGTTGCGTATTCGATTTTTCACCATACCCGGGCCGAAAATACCACATTCGCGTTTTTGAGCCGGGAGCAAAAGTGGTACTTTCGGCCAGGGTATGGTAAAAAACCGTTTTCGGGGGTGGTTTTTTTGCCAAATTAGTGGCGACGCCGGCATTTTTGGTAACTGCATTTTTGACCATCGTTTTTAGACGGTGCGTTTTACCAATTATCTAAAATGCAGCCATTCCCTCGAAAAAGTCGATTTCAGACCTTCGTTTACTGGCCTAAATGTATTTTTATACCACTCTAACCTCAAAATCACAACTTTGATATGATTTTTCGGCGCTCGTGGTATAAAATACCGTTCGAAACTAGTGCGTAAGTCGATTATTTAGGTGGTGTGACTTTTTCGCACTCGCTTCGCTCGTGCAAAAACTCACACCAGCTAAATAATCGACTTCCCCACCCGTGTCGAAATGTACTATTATACAAGTTCAGTGTTTCTAAAAAGTAATTTATTACAATATTGTGAAAAGTCGACGTTTCATTCAAAATACAGTTAGTAATTGCATTAATAAAAGTATAGTTAATTTCAGTATTTAAATGTTCTGTGGAATTACATATTTACATTATTTAGAATTTCAATATTTGGATAGTTAAGAAAACAAATACATGTTTCTTAATGCTGTAAAACTAGTCATATTTTTGAATCACAAACCAGTTTAACTATTTATTGGAAGGAATTTAAATTAGTTTTCTGGCTTAGTTTAGCTGCAATTTACTAGCAAGTTATCAATTCAACTAAGCTGTGACTTTAATTCTATTTTTGTAATAAAAAAACACTAAAAAATATTATCTTACATAAGAAATTGAGGTAGGTATCTTGAGGGCGCCAGCAGCTCCTATTGTCATTTTGACATCGCCTTTGTTGTCCACCAGAATCGTTGGACTCATCGACGACAGTGGGCTCTTCCCAGGTGCAATGTAATTGTTTTCATCGGGCGGCAAACCATTATAACCCTTTCTATCCGGCAAACCAAAGTCATCCATTCCATTATTCATTAATACTCCAGTTCTCTCGCTCATAACGCCACTTCCAAAGCTGACAAGAAACAATGAAACAATGAAATTATATAGCTATTGTTACAAATAATTAATGTATTTACATGACGTTAAAACTTACTAAATGTTTACGGAACTAGTGACAGACACTGCATCGCCGTTTTCGCCAATCACTGAAATATGCGCTGTACCGTGGTCCTCGGTATTTTCCGAATTTTTCGCTCCATAATGAACAGGATCAGTCCACGTTCTAGTATCATCTATTTTGTTTCGTATCGAACGAGCATAGTCTTTTGACGTTAAATTTTGTAATAACTGCAAAGAAAAATTCTTGGTTAATTTTTGTTTGATAATATAAGTATGATCGATCTTATTCTCTTAGTTTTTTTTACCATTTCAAAAATTATAGCTCTATAATTCTATAAATATCTAAGAAAACACACATTAGTTGCGAGAATTCCACCAGAATCACACAACAATACACTGTTAAAAATTTAACTGAAATTTAATAAAAATTTTGAAGTCTTATTACAGAATTTATCTGAAATTTCAGGATATTTTGGACAGTGTAAGCAATAGTTTTTTAAATAAAACCTTAAAACAATGCATACATTTAACGGATTGGTCTGTAAGTTATTGATGGATAGGTATAGTTCATCAAAGCATTATAGAGTTAATCAACACGGTTTTAGTCTTATGGGAAAGTGCATATGACAGCATATGCAAACCCACGCGCTGAGCGTGAAAATGCCAAGAAAAGCTATTTAACTAGTCTCCTAACGAGTTTGAGATATTTTTACTAACTGAGCGAAACTTGAAAGTGTTACGTGTAGAAAAAATTTATTGTTTTCACCTTATCATCAAAAATTAGATAAATATATCGTATTTTGGTCTACTTAATTAACTAAAAGGGAATGAATGTTCGAGTTTTTCATTTTTAGGTTACGCTACAATAGAGTTTAATTAATTAAAGGTTGTAAAATTAATTTACATTTAAATACTTACCATAGGTAGTTTAACGCCGCCTAATTGCGCTCTAAGAGCATACACGTACTTATAAGTTTCTATAATCCTATGATATGTTTTTATCGTTGAGGTGGTGTTGGCGAGATCGTTTGGCGTAAAGTGAAATTCGTCAAAAACATGTAGAATAAGCGACAGCAGGCCACCACTTCCAGGAAGACTTGTCGTGAATACTTTCATTCCGCCATACAATTCTGTTGCTACAGGTTCTTCCCATTTGGCCCTAAAATTGTACCAATTTTCCACGTCAAAAAATCAAAGATTATAATTAGCTAACTTGGTTTCGACTTTTCAATTCAATCTAGACTAAATAATCGATAGTTTCGTAATACCTTTAAATAGAAATATATATGCGTATATGTTGAATTCTACAGAAAATTACCCCTAACTGTGGTCGAAAAATCGTAAAAATTCAAAGTTGAAGCACACCTCCAACAACTGGTTTTTCCTATTCTGTAGCAAAAATAATGCACGAAAAGCGTGCCGAACCAAAGAAATCGGCATAGTGCTTTTCAGGAAGCTACATTTAAGTTTCCTTATGGAAATTTAACATGCGAAAAATGGACGAAAAGTGGTCATTGATGATTAACCAATAGCAAGCTATTGAAGCGGCAAAAACAAATTTCATGAACAACCGATTAAAGTAGAAGAAAAGATCTTTAATTTGAGACTAAAATCGTTGAAATCGGTCGATTCTATGCAAAGGTACGTGAATTTGAAAATTGCGAAAAATGACTAAAAATGAGCGACTTTTTCCAAATCCACTAATTCTTAAAATTTTGGTCATTTTTCGTCATTTTTCGCCATTTTCAAATTCACGTAGCTTTGCATAGAATCGACCGATTTCAACGATTTTAGTCTCAAATTAAAGCTCCTTTCTTCTACTTTAATCGGTTGTTCATGAAATTTGTTTTTGTCGCTTCAATAGCTTGCTATTGGTTAATCATCAATGACCACTTTTCGTCCATTTTTCGCATGTTAAATTTCCATAAGGAAACTTAAATGTAGCTTCCTGAAAAGCACTATGCCGATTTCCTTGGTTCGACACGCTTTTCGTGCATTATTTTTGCTACGGTATAGGAAAAACCAGTTGTTGGAGGTGTGCTTCAACTTTGAATTTTTACGATTTTTCGACCACAGTTAGGGGTAATTTTCTGTAGATACATATAGACACTGCACAAAAACGTGTATTCAATACTATACCTGTAATCATTCAAGTCTTTTATTGTAATAATACTGCCGCGTTTTCGAATATCTTCTACTAACATCTGTCCTAGAGTACCATTATAGAATTCTGTTGCATTTTTCTCTGCAATTATTTTCATGGTTTCGCATAGTTTCTTCGGTTTAATAAGCGTTCCGGGTTTATGGAATTGACCGGTTTCTGGATTCACAAAATATTCCCTGAAACAAAGTAATTTTTTATTTGAAATTTTAATTTTACATATATTATTGACGAGCTTCAAAAATTGTGGAAAATGTGAATTGGTTACCTCAACGTTGGATCTAAAAGCACATTGGTAGCATTGTACTTAAGACCCTCGTATTGGATTTTCGTCAAGTTATAACCATTCTCGCAGAGGTCGATGCTCGGATAGAAAAGATCGGCCCATGGCACCTTGCCGAATCGCTGATGTGCCTCCCAGTAGCCGGCCAACTCGCCAGGAACCGTTATAGCCAATCCACCTTTATGTGATATAATAAACATTTATAAATAATGTGTTTATTTATGAATCCTTTGTGTGTACGCGTGACATCAGCATCTTTTTTCAAGTCGACATCGGAACATTGCTTTTGAACTCTCGTGATACACGTACGTCATAAAGAGTGCAAGGGCAAGTATGTGGCTGCTTAATTCAACGAGATATAGATATGAACAACATTTGTTGGCAGCTACCAAAAGATTTTGCTTATATTCAAAACATTTTCATTCTGAAATAACTTCACCGAATATTTTGGCGTCGAACATAATGTCATCTTTACATAAGTATCCTTATATATTATTATTATTATTATTACTTTATTGAATAAATACTGATTTAGAATGATTTTGTATGATATTTTATGAAGTTATATCTGATGAAGCAAATTAAAAGAACAATCGTTTACATTTCGTACATTCATACAATAACGGCCAATCATTAAAGATACTCTATATCAATTTATAGTTAAATTTTACTCACCAACTTGAGAAGAATATTTCGGTGCCCCATCGAACATGTGTGCGTGAGCTGCGGCCGGCGCAGCATCCCTTGCGTTCAGAACCACTGCGCGATTTTTCTCCTTCTCGTAAACGGTCATTATAAATCCACCACCGAGACCCATGCTCTGCATGTTTATCAACCCATTACAAATAAGAGCGGCGAGAGCAGCATCCACTGCCGAACCGTTTCTAGCGAGCATCGCTCTGAAAAGAGTATAATCGGTTAGTCTTATTTTTTCATTCATCGTTTTTAGGCCTATTTATTAGATTATCATTTTTTTATTCTTAGAAATGGATATTATCACGGTTCAATTATTATCACGTACGTTTCAATTGTTTAAGAGATCAAACAAATTTTGGAGAAGAACGAGGTAACATCGGTCAAAAATTGACTAAATAATATGCGCATTTTTTCATTTTAATTTCCATTGATAGTTTACTGCAGTGTCGTACTGATTTAGCAGTTTGAAGTAGTATGTCAATGATAATTTAATTTAATTCTTGTAAGAAATATCACCTATGTAATTCTCTAACATCTTTTTTCCGGTAGGTGAATCATTTCCAACTATATGGATTCAAAATTTCTATTTAGAAAACTATATAGGACTCATTGTGGTACCCATTTTGGGATAATATTGTAAATACAAATAAGTTTCCGCCGTTTTTTATAAAAATTATCAATTTATTGTAAAAAAAAATATACGTTACATTTTATTCAAAATATTGTCCGTCATTGGCTACTACTTTTTGCCATCTTTCTAGCAGCATTCGGATGCCACGTCGAAAAAACTCTTCATCTTTTGAGGCTACCCATGAATCGACCCAATTTTTGGCTTCTTCGTAAGAAGTGAAGTGCTGCTTGACCAGGGCGTGAGCCATCGACCGGAACAAGTGGTAGTCCGAAGGAGCAATGTCTGGTGAATACGGCGGGTGGGGTAAGACATCCCATTGTAAAGCTTCCAAAGTATCCTTGACGACGACTTTTGCAACATGTGGCCGAGCGTTGTCGTGCTGAAAAATCACTTTGTCATGTCTTTTGGCATATTGGAGGCGTTTAAGCTTCAATTCTCTGCTCAATTGCAACAGTTACTATTGATAACGTTCTCCAGTGACAGTTTCGTTAGGCTGGAGTAGCTCGTAATAGATTACTCCGAGCTGATCCCATCAAATGCACAACATTAACTTTTTGCCATAAATATTCGGTTTGGCCGTTGAAGTTGGTACATGGCCGGGCTTACCCCATGATTTCGTACGCTTTGGATTGTCGTAGTAGATCCACTTTTCATCCCCTGTCACTATTCGATGCAAAAAAACCCTTTCGACTTTGTCTTTGGAGAAGTTGTTCGCACGTGAAAAGACTGCGCTCGACGTCTCTGGATTTCAGTTCATGCGGAACCCAATTTCCTTGCTTTTGTCAATAGTCTTGAGACGGTGTGAAATCGCTTGTTGAGTCACTCCAAAGCTTTCTGCGAGCTGCTCTTCAGTTTGGCATGAGTCTTGGTCCAATAATGCCTCTAACTCAGCGTTTTCAAACTTGACTCGCCTTCCTTTGCGTTCTTTATCTTCCACGTCAAACTCGCCGTTTTTAAACTTTTGAAACCACTCACGACACCTTCTCTCACTTAAAGCAGTATCACCGTAAACTTCTACAAGCGACCGATGCACCTCAGCAGCAGATTTCTTTAAATGAAATAAATAAATCAAAACTTCCTGCAAATGATGCTTATTCGGTACAAAACTCGACATTTTCGAACAAAAAAAAATGTATACTACCAATACAAAGTCAATAGTATTTTAAGGTTATGTTGTTGCCAGGTGTCCAAACTTTCTATGTGACATTTTACATTTGACGATTTCAAAGTAATCTTGTCGGTGGAGTCATCTCTTGAAAACGGCGGAAACTTATTTGTATACCCAATATTTTGAGGCAGATAAATGGCACACTTTTTTATTGAATATGGTCCATTTGTAATAAGCCTTAAGTTTTGAAACCTGTTATCGTTAGTTCTTATATTATTGATTATATTAAAAATTTAGAAGTAAAAGTAATGTATGTTAAATTGTTTACAAATAAGATCAAATCGAGAGTGCGTAAACGATCGATGTACGTGACGCTCATATTAAACAAATATTATATTTTTTTTGTATTTTTTTTTGCACTACATCTATACCACGATAATCTAAGAAACAGACTTCAGGAGTCACTTTATGATATCTAAAAATGAAACCCAATACATTTTGTTTGATCTCATATAGCCTTATTCTTATGACAAGTGCTATATTATTCAATTTAATGGATCTTTTTATAAAAACTGTGACTTTAACTTTGTAATATGCTACAAAAATAATAAAAAAGATACATAATAAAAAAGAACTTTAATTTTCTTTTGCCGTTTATCAACAGTTTTGTTTAATGCAAAGTGAGCGATGTTCTTACGAGTGAGCTCTCGCAACTTTTAATAGTAAAAAGTGACGGACCCTGATATCGAACCAGAGCCGTCGACTCACAAGTCAGAAACGCTAACATCAAGCCACGGCTGTCACCGGTCGGACTTTTGCTAATCGGCGTCTTATTGTAATCGGACATCTTGCTTATTTCGTTCTTTCATATTCCACGCGTAACAGATGATTAATATGTATCCACGCGTAACAGATGATTAATGTATGCAAATTACTCTGATTAAAACTTTTGATATAGGAAAAAAAAAACAAATTAGCTCTTTCCGTTGTAACGTGGTTTTTTATTTACGGAAAAGATATATTGGGAGGGAAAGGGGAAATACAATTTCGGAAGGGGCGCAAATAATATGTGTGACGCGAACACCAATATTTATAGATTAAAACTTAACACTATTTATTTAGTCAAAAGTTACACGCGGGTTTTGTTGGACGCCAGCCGCATAAACGCAGCACGAAAAACCAAAGTGCATATATGCAAAATCGTAACTCGCAACCGGCACGAGGCTCGACACTCGCGAACGCGCCGTCGCAGATCGGTAAGTCGGCAGGTCGGCAGGCACGCCGGTGCGAGCGGGTTAGTGCCCCAGGACAGAGTGTCGCGGCCGACACTCTTATTCGCGCTACTCCCTTAGCCCTAGTTGCGTCACAGCGCTCTCTCTCTCTCTTTCTCTCTCTCTCTCGCTTATGATGATGCGTACGTCGATGACTGCCGATGCCTTGTCGACCGGCGCTCTAGCGCGCATGCGCTTCGCGAGCTATGGCTTGTAGAGCCCTGTGGTTGACATTGGCGAGGGCCCTCTGCGGCTGCCCCCGACGTCATC
The DNA here is from genome assembly GCA_036365515.1 of Torymus aiolomorphi. Taxonomy (NCBI): domain Eukaryota; kingdom Metazoa; phylum Arthropoda; class Insecta; order Hymenoptera; family Torymidae; genus Torymus; species Torymus aiolomorphi. The sequence goes on along the minus strand of CM070873.1, from coordinate 221,303,587 downwards.
GGTTAGGTACAGTTGTCCAAATAGCGATACAAGGCGAGAGAGACAACCGAGAATTGGAAGATGCGAGAGAGGCCATGGCGATAAGACGCAACTAAGCCTTTGTCTGGGGCAGGCGAGAATTGAAATATTGTAACATCAAAAGTTGATGTTACATCGTCTACGTTGATTTATTTTTTTTATTTTTTTGTAGCATAAATATTCGTAGAGTCAGGATATTCACTATTCATATTATTAATATTAGTCACTAGCAAGTTCAGGCGCACTGCGTGCGCTCTTCCTTTACCTTGAATTATACAATTAAAGTGATGTGATACCCACACTATTACTCAATTTTGGGTTCTCGTTTTTCTCCTTCAATTTTAAATTTTTTGAAAAGAACTCTTTGACACGTTTTAAGTTTAATAAAGAACTATAACGTGTCAAAGAGTTTTTTTCAAAAAGTTTAAAATTGAAAAAGAAAACGGGAACCCAGAATTGAGTAATAGTATGGGTATCGCATCACCTTAATATTGAAATATTATGAATTTAAAAATTTATTTTACTTTTAAATTTATCCAATATTTTTATTGAAACTTGGATTGTATTTATTTTAGTTTATTCCTACAGTGCAAAAATTTTCAGGTTAGAAATTTAACTGTAATCAGAACAATATTCATAGTCCTTCATTTTTATAACTACAGATAAAATTTGTTATACCTTTTGTTATACAAAACCAAATTTTAAGTCAGTAATGCTATTTATAACTTATATTTTTAATTTGAATATTTCATAATTCCAAACTTTGTGGGACTTATTTGGACCAATCAGCTAAGACCTTGCGAAAGGCTAAAGTCAGCGTCGACCAATCACGGGCTCCGTTTAAACGGATTTGACAAATTGCAAAGGTTTTATTTCGGCTTAACATTTCCGTCATCATTCTTTTAAGAGAGGATTGCAAAGTTTTTATTTCGGCTTCACATTTCTGTCGTCATTTTTTAAAGAGAGGATTATAATCCCTGGTAAAAATGTTAACTAGAAGCTAGTTATTTTTCAGTTAAGGTGATGTGAAACCCTAATTTCAATATTTTTTAAATCAATATTCAAACTTTTATTTGGAAAAAGACGGTTGTCAAGCGCTCCGTACACGTAAACACTAATTGTAAGGTAAAAGTACCAATGAACGGCCAGTGCCCAGTACGTGGCCATCTAGATAAATATTCAATTACTTTAAAGAATGTGTAGTAGTTGGATAATATTTTATTCTATAAGATGATTCTAAAATAATTAATGCTTATTGTTTAAATAGTATTATTACTCTTAGTGAAAATTTAATACTTATAAAGACGATTTGAAAATGCTACTCGCGGGGATCACGGCTTTCTATGGGAGGTCCTTAATGATTTCGTAAGGATTCATGACTCGCCTTTTAGGTATTTTTTAAATAAATTTGAAGTAAATCTTTACTCTTGAAAGTTTTAAGACACTTCTAAGATGCATCGAATTCAATTACAGTCGTTAGAAGCCCAATAATGATTGTTTTTAATAAAAATAATTCAAGTTTATCTACTAGTACCAGTTTAAACGTCATGTCCCAATACTTGGCCCTATGTATTTCACCGATGTTTTGATGGTTAGGGTTCCTACGTATTGGTAGAGTTAGTAGGTTGGAAAACCATAATATGATTATTATACATTGATTTTCTGTAATTTCATATTATTAACGTTTGATTTAGTGTTAAAAAGTATTTCTAGTCCAAAATTTAACGATTTTATTATTTTTACATAAAAATCAAAATAAATATAGAGTACAAATTATATGGTCCAAGTATTGGGACTAACAATTTCGACCACTAGTACATGACTTTTTAGCACGGTCCAACTACTAGTACAAGCATGTATTCATAATTTAATTAATTTTTCTATCATAAAAGCTTATTTTCACAAATTAAATACTTTTTTCGCAAGTAAAAAGTAATAATAATTCTATTGGCTAATGATTCTATGCATTTTTAATAACATTTCGCATTTAAAATATGACTTCAAAATTCTAGCTTCACTAAGCGTCCATCTATTGGTACTTTTACCTTATATTCAGGAATTTTTTTGAGTGATTTTCTTAGCATTTTCGTTAGCTATGCTCGTTTGAAAAGTAGGTCAAATGCAGATTCCTACTTACCGACAGTACGGTTTTTATTTAATTAAATAAATTCTCATCATTTTTTTGGAAAAACACGTTTGATTTTCCAAAAAAATGATGATAACAATTTTTTTTGGGTGATTCTATTGGTATTTTCGTGAGATGTACTCGTTTGAAAAATAACGTCGGTACTTACATCCGCTTAACTTTATGGCTAAAAACGAACATTGCTTGTATTTCATAACTATGTGTACCAATCATTATGGCATTTACACTTCATGAAATATGTATTTTAAGTAATAGTAGAACTTTTATATGAATTATGTTATTTTTGCATTATGATTTTTGCTAAAAATGCTTCCATTTAACTAACACGTTAACTATAAAATATGGTTAATTTTCTACCAGGAATCTTCTCTTAAAAAAGTGATGACGGAAATGTCAAGCGAAAATAAAATCTTTGCGATTGGTCAAGTCCGTTTAAAAGGAGCCCATGATTGGTCATTGGTGACGTTAGCTTTTCGCTTTAAGGTGTTGCTGATTGATCCAAATAAAACCCACAAAGTTTAGAATTATGAAATATTTAAACTAAAAATATAAGTCATGAATAGTATTACTGACTTAAAATTTGGTTTTGTATAACAAAAAGTATAAAAAATGTTATCTGTAGTTATAACAATGAAGGACTATGAATACTGTTCTGATTACAGATAAATTTCTAACCTGCAAATTTTTGAATTGTAGGAATAAACTAAAATAAATACAATCCAAGGTTTAATAAAAAATATTGGATAAATTTAAGTGTGTTAAAAAGTAAAATAAATTTTAAATTCATAATATTTCAATATTAATTGTATAATGCAAGGCAAAGAAGAGCGCGCGCAGTGCACCTGAACGGGCTGGTAATATTATGTAATAGATTCATTATTATTAATAATTTATCACTTATCACAAGAATAAGGTCTATGGGATCAAAAAGCTTTTCATGCTGGTTAAATTCAACTGAATGGAGTGTTTACCTACTGAAAGTAAATTTTTCTAGGGACCAGTAATATTCCTGCACTGTCCGCAACTACCTCGAATTATAAGATAATGTGAGTGCCATTTTCTTATGATTTAAAGTATAAGCATTCTTGTAAAACTGTTCTGCAATATTCCGTATTAACCTAGCCTCTTAAATAATTTGATGCAACATATGCACTCATTAATCAAACCACTCTGAAAGTAGTAATTATCAACTTTTAAAGATTCTAAAAAAAAATTTGACTTATTACTCAAGTTTAATTACGACTTCCGCCACATCGGTGATTGTACCTTTCAGTAAACAAAATCCTTCTATTAGGAGATATTAGGAGAGGTCGAAGCAATGACAGAGTGAATGAATACATGTCTCATTGAAGAGGATAAAGAATCAGGATTCGCGCGTACTTGCCAATACCGGCGCAGGGCACACCGTCCGCGCAGACGGCGCCGCGCTTGAATGTCCTGAGCTTGCTCCAAGACGGCGGCAGCTGGACTTCCGGGTCCGGAGGCACGAGCTTCACCTCTGCCTCGTCGGTTCGGCCGCCGCTATACAAGCTGCTCGCCAGAATGATGATCAACAAGAAACCGGCGAGCATGAAGCCCCCGATTACCATCCGCTTCCTCGTCAGACATGGCCTGTAAACAATAAAATTCGTGGCAAAAATATAAAAACTCAAAATAAAATTTTTTTAAATTCGTATATTAATTTTAACGTACTAGCGAAATTTAAACGCGCTTCGCGCGCACCATTTGGTTTTCGCGGTTCTAAACGCTATTTTTCACTATGGTTTAGTTTTGACTAGTTTAAATGATGAGATAATTAGATGCATTTTTTAAGCAAAAATGCAAATGTTTTTATTCTATTTTAATTATTTAGTAGTTATAATTCTAAATACTTGAGTTTCAAAATTCAAATCTAGCGCGTCGTCGCGCCTATTTCATACAGAGACCAATCAATCTTGAAATGCTTCACAACATCCGGCCATCGTTTTTTTTAAGAGTGGATACGCATTTTTCAGTATAATTTTATAAGCATATATCGTCGCGCGGTACGAAAAAGCCAACTTCTATGTTCGCGCGAAGAAAAGCCAGTTTCGCGCGAACTTATAGAAGTTGTCTTTTCTCCGTACCGCGCGATGATATGTACCTCATGCACAGAATGATCCTTTAATGAAATTTAATTGAATTAACAGGTTTTTTAAATAACATGATACATGAATCGGTTACTGTATGTTTATTTTATTCAAAAAATATTTAGTACTAATAATAAATGTATCAATACGAATAAGTTAAAATTTATTTTTTTGGTTTAACTATATCCTAGTGGTTTAACTAAATCATTAGGACAGTGTCCATAAGGTCTTACCTATATTTTCAGTAATTTACTTATATACAATAACCTATTTGTTTTAAAAATACGCAAAAGTCTAACGCTTGCGATACCTACTTCCGTTATTTGATATGGGTAGAGAATTCTTTCAGTTAATAGATAAAAGTTTATTTTGTTCACGATTCTTAATTAAACTAAAATACGTAATTAAAATTATTAAATACAAATAACTGAGATAAATCATTTCAATACATTTATGAGCTTATCTATACGGCCATCAAAGCGGAAACGAAACCGTAAGTGGAATCCGCAAAATTTTGTTTCCAACAATCTAATAAAGAACTAAACCCCATCCCTATTAAATATTTATGCAAAACAGAGCGCTTACGACGCTCATTTTCTATATCTGGTCGGGACATGATGATTTTTCTTAAAACTATTTATTTCACGTACGCTATTAGCTGTTTTTGCGTACGCTTCTGAGATCCTTTACGCTACTCATATTTACTTATAGCTATACCATAAAAATTATAATATAGTAATATATTTTACCTCCATCTTAAATATCTTGATATTTGCCGACGTGATATAATGACTTCAAACCGAATATAAAAAATAAAAATTATCAAGGAGAAAGTGAAAATCACTTTTTTAAACTGTTAAATACATATTTAAAAACTTTTATTTCAAATATGTATTTTTTAATCCTGTTTTAAATTTTGTTTATACTTTTTATTTTATTCGAAAGCAAAAACATAAAATTTTAATATAAAATTATACATGAAAATTCACTTCAAATTTATTTCTTACCAAAGTTGTAGGTTAAATGTGTGTATGGTCTGAAGTTGGTTACTTTATATTTGAATTATCATGTGAAGATTATTCAATCGGCTATTAAGTACTTGGTTTATTATTTTCAATTTGTCTAAAGATAGGTTCAAGAGTTTGTTATTTAACATATATTGGAGAGGTCAAAAAATTAATCAATATATGAAAAGACGGGTTTTTACGAATACAAGTTTTTTGCCAGCGCTAGGCCTCGCAATACTTGATCTTAAGCTGCGCAAATCTTGGTTTCTCTTTAGTCACTCTATATACGTGTGTGTGCATGGCAGGCGTATACTCAGCTGATCACTGAACGCTGTAAATACAACCTAACACTGACCAGACAAATTGCTCCGTAAGTGATAATACAAAAAAAATTTCTCCAAGTAACAATTTTTTTTTAAATTGGAGAATTATTGCTTTAGTAAGATTTATTATTCAATGCTTTTGCATGATTAAAAGTATTGAAAATAGGTTATAAATTACATTGCTTATAAAACATTACAAATTACATTTGCAAATAAAAATTGTATTTTATTTTTTGTTTGTCGTACTAGTGAAGGAAGTGATCAATAAATAAATTTTAATTATACATACGATTTTCCTTTTACTTTAAAATTCAATACAATTATCTATTTTAATTTACTTTTTAAGTATGTACATGCTATTATTTAACAAAGCATTGACGTAATCTAATCAAATGTCTTTAAAAAAGCAGATAAGTTATGACAATATCGTCAAGGCAGTTATTATTCAGTTCATACTACTGTACCTTTCAAGTATCTGAATTATCGACCTATGGTAATTCATTTTGACATTCTATATGCCCGCGAAAAATGATTTATTATGGAATACTTACTATTAGTTTAGAAAAATTGTTATGTGGCCGAAGTTTGGAAAAATTTTTACAATGAGTTTAGTGCCAAGTTTATAAAACGTTTCAATAGCGTTTAAGGTTGTATTGGCCATAACGTCCCTGCCAAAAGTTAGTTTTTCATGTTGAAACTGCAATAAATAATTATATAAAGCAATTGATCAATTTTTAGGTCTCGCGATTAATGTATTAATGCAATCGGAATATTATAAGCTTTAAAAATAAAAAATCAAAGCAAAATTGTAAACTCAGCATTATTTTTTTTAAATCATCAAAATGCACTAATTTCAACGTAATGATGATTTAAAAAAAAAATAGTGCCGAGTTTACAATTTTTCTTTGATTTTTTATTTTTAAAGCTTATAATATTCCAATTGCATTATACATTGATCGCGAGAACTAAAAATTGATCAATTCTTTTACATAATTATTTATCGCAGTTTTAACGTAAAAAACTAACTTTTGGGGACCTTACGGCCAATACAACCTTAAATCGTATAAGTTCTCGAAAACATTAGTTTCCGAAAACAAACTTTTTCCGAACTTTTACTAAACGAAATTTGATCACGAAACTTGATAAATATAAATAATTTATTAATTAATCATATTATTAAACCTAAACAATAAATTTTAGGTTATATTCGTGAATTTCGAATTTTGAATATATATTATGATAAGATAACATATTATAAACTAGTCTTTTGAGATGTATATTTTATACTAAAAAAATTTTAATTTTTCACATATCATACATTTAACGTTTCTAAATATTTAAAATGTTCCCCAATGTATTCATATGAAAGGAAAAATAAAAAAAAGCGCGTATAAATGCATGTCAACTTCATATTAATCTAATAATTGATTCATCGCATTTATCCATTCAATTAAATAAAATGGTAAAGGGCAAAACGTTTTTTTTTTTTTCATAACAAGATAGTAAGTATATTTTTCAACAAAGTTACAAGTGTATAGTCCCATGACAATATTTCGCATAAAAAATATTTTCAAAGTCACGTATGTCCCCGCAGCACAATACTCATACGATGAAACCCGAAATAACGTAAAAAAGCATGGCAGTCTGCAAGAAAGAATTCCGAGCTGCTGGTGACTCTCCACGAAAAGCATCGTCAACATGAACGCAAAGATGCAAGGCGGCGCGTGATCGAGAAGCGACTCACTTGTGCCAGTAGTAGTAGAAGAGTCCGGGGCAGAGGTTGCCGCGGTCGTGCTCGAGGGAGGGCTCGCCGAGGAAGCGGAAGCCGGCCACCTCGTCGCTCGAAGGCGAGCTCAGGTTCGAGGGCTGGAGGGCAAAGTAGCTGGCCTCGCGTCCCGAGCCCGCCTCAAAGTCCAGCCCGCCGCTCGACGGAAGGATCATCCTCCTCCGGTCGCCGGCCGCCCGTCTCCTCCTGCACGCTGTCCTTCCGTTATTCTCGCGCCGCTGCTGCGCGTCGACGCCGATGCTGCCGCCGTGATGCTCTCGCCTTGCATTCGCGCGGGCTGCCTTCGCAGCTACGGCTCCTCCGCGCGCGACATTCTCACCTTCGCGGCTCGCGAAAAAGCTCGATGATCGAATTAGCCGCGTGATGCACGGAGTGCCGTGCATGCATGACGCTGCGGTGCAGACCATCGGCGCTGCGTATGTAGCCGCGATGTGTAGAGAGAAAGAGAGAGAGAGAGAGAGAGAGAGAGAGAGAGAGAGAGAGAAACCTGCTCGGTGCGCGCTACGGAAGACAGCTGATCGATCCGAGTATGCGCGTACGCCTGCACCGCGGGGGTTGGCTGCACTCGAGTAGTGTAGTAGTGCATCGCCGTTGCGCTATTTTCTTCATTCAAAATCCATATAGTGAGATGCTTTGTGTGCACAAAGGTGGCAATTTTTTTGTCTCTGCTTTATATTATTAGCATTGATGGGAAAACCTATCTTGACAGCTGAATTCATATTACAACAAGCGGAAATAATACTTATCATCTTTCTAATTTTTTCACTATATTTTGCATATCATTATAATATGTAAAACATCGTTTGGTGGTTCTGAAAATGTCCTTTTTATCAAATATCTGTGATCATCAATAACACAGACTTTTCGTTTTTTTTTAATTATTATGCAACACCAATAGTAAAATTGCAATTTGTAATGCAATTTTGGTGCTTTGATTATCTCTAGAATAGACTTGAAGGGACACTCGTCTAATGTTATCACAACAACGTCGATAATTGCATGTGATTGAGCGTCGGTAATGAGGCTCGAAGTGTGCATGTTACGTTTGATTCCGCTATTATCACACGTCGAGGTGTACAGATTTCTTCACGGGATTATAAGAGTATTATACACTTCAAATTCTTCAATGCGATAATTATCATTCGTGATACATAACATTACTGTAGTAAATTTTAAAATATGAACTAAAAGCTTCGTTTTAAGATCTAATTTGTTCAAAAAAATATCGATCCCTTTGTCTTCTTAATAATAATATTGCTAATATAAAACTTTCTACGAAAGTATAAAATAAGGCAAGTATAGACGTTTTTTCTGGATAATCTATAAAAAAACAACACAATTTGTCTAGTCCTATTATTTCTTCGAATCTCATCTATTCAATAAGCACTCTCTACAAATGGCAATAATTTTTTTCATGACTGTACAAATAATCTATAAAATAATAATATTTATGATTTTGTAAAAGAAATCAAATAAATACGAATGAAAAAGTCTTTTAATTCTTTGAGTCATTGTATGCTGAACAAATTATATGTAAGTAAGTACATTCAAATTGTTCACTGCAAATTAAACAAACGAAAGTTGTGAAATCAATTATCGATAGTCAAGTAATGCAAACAACTCTCGGAAACTACTGTATGACTGTTCTCAGAAATATATTCAAATTTGTTCATCTTTCTGAGCTATACAAATTAAACACAAGAAAGTACTGAAATTACAGCCAATAGTAGAGGCTTAGTGCAAAGTCCTTGTGACGTCCTTGCACGCATATACATTCAAGTGTTTATTTTGACGAATCTATATTTATTGCTGTATTAAAATATGAAATGTATATGCAGTGTTATAATAATACAAACTTCATGAAAAATGTTTGATAAAATAAAAATTATGTTATATAGGTGTATGCCGAGCATTCTGTTATGCCTTTTTTTCAAATGTAAAAAATTATCAAATACTATCATACTGATGATACTTATAACTATAACACTTCTATTATTACAACCATGAAAAACAAACAGCCTTTTATTTTATTTTGCTGAAAATGTGTTTCATCCCGTTTCGAAAGAACATACCACAATTAAATATTAAAAAGCCAAAGTTTGGGTCCGTCCGTCCGTACGTCTGACCACCCGTCTTCTACCCAGGGGCTCATGTGTATTTTACAATGAAAATGTTTCGCATCACAATATATCGACGGCTGAGAGGAAGAAAAACGTATCTCGACGCGCGGATGAAGAACGACGTATCTCGGCGCTCGGGTGAAGAACGACGTATCTCGACGCGCGGATGATCTCTTACGGCCAATGCACGGCCAGTATAGCGGCGAGTTACGTCGTTCTTCAACCGAGCGCCGAGATACTTACGTCGTTTTTCATCCTCGCGCCGAGATACGTCGTTCTTCATCCGCGCGCCGAGATACGTCGTTCTTCATCCGTGCGCCGAGATATGTCGTTCTTCATCCGCGCGCCGAGATACGTTCTTCTTCCTCTCAGCCGTCGATATACAAATTTTATTCATTTCTCCTAAATAATTTTCAGTAATATTGTTTTTCATCAAAGTCATTATTTGCAATAAGAAGAATTGTACAATTTTTTATTGCAACTGTTTCTTTTGAAACCATAAACAATAATGAACCAAATTCTTTCGAAGCTTTATCATTACTTATGACGCAGATAATAACAAGAATCAATATATAAACCTGAAACAGCTTTAACTGAACTCCGCACTTAAAAAAACAATATTCAAGTTTACCAATGATCAGAATCATCAATTAATCGTCAAAGTATAAAAGGTACAGCATTCAAATTCCATCATTAAATCAACATCTTTATTATATTAAAAAGCCAAATTTTGTGTCCGTCCGTCCGTCAGTCCGTCAGTCCGTCCGTCCGTCCGACCACCCGTCTTCTACCAAGTAGTTCATGCATATTTTACAATAAAAATGTTTCGCATCACAATATTTACATATTTTATTCATTTCTCCTAAATAATTTTCAGTAATATTGTTTTTCATCAAAATCATTATTTTCAATAAGGAAAATCGTACAATTTTTTATTGCGACCGTTTCTTTTCCAACCATGAAAAATAATGTACCAAATTCTTTCGAAGCTTTATCATTACTTATGACGCAGATAATAACATGTTATTATCTTGCAAGAATCAATATATAAACTGAACTCCGCAATTAAAAAAACAACATGCAAGTTTATCAAAGATCATAATCGTCTTTTAAATTAATATATTTAAATTAATATATTTTGTTATAACAATAGTGATTTTTATGTAAAAATTGATATATACAAAATTCAGTTAATTAGAAAAGTTATAATATCGTCTGGAAAGAAACATAATCAAGGGGAGCGAGCGAGAGCAAGCGAGGTATTTTCGCTAGGAATTGATTCACTTAAAAGATAATTTATGCAAATTTCATACAGTTTACGACCGATTATTGCTCACTACATTCATGATATATACATAACTTAAATTAGGTAATTTCAACTAAATAAATTTGAAAAAATGATGTAATATTAAATTATTGGATATTACAAATACATTGGGGAGGGGAGCATTCTATCAGGTGGTTAGATTTTCAGATGAATATACAAAAAATGATTTAAAATTCTTTGTAATATAAAGGTAAATTCTCCGAAACGCAAAAAATAATATATAATATATCAGAATTCGAAAAAGTAGTGCAAAAAGCTATAATTGTTTCATCAAATTATTTTTATATGTTTTATATAAATATTCCTTACAATTCAAGGATGAAAAATCCAGCTTCAAATCGCTATAGAAAAAAGGTCTTAGATCTCTGATCGGGATTTTATTTTTCGATTAATAACTTTGTAAAATCTATTAAATTTTTATTTGACTAGATTTTTTTCATCATTAATTCTTTTTGTATTCTTAATCACACTCATTATTGCCTACATTCGGAATCCATAATATGCCATTCGAATAATATTTCAAACAATATTATATTTCCTAAAAATATATCCATCTAAAATTTTACGATTCTGACAAAAAATGTTCCGGCTTGCAAATAGCTCTAGCGTGATCTCTTTGATTTCTTAGTTACAAAAGTTTTAACTACTAACATTAGGTAGTGAAGACTGGAATTTATTATATAAAGTTAAAAGACTTCGTAATAATAGATGCTGTTCAATATACTTACTGATCATGAAGCATTTCTCGTATTTGCTAGTACATATAGCTACGTCAGTTAAGTACTACTCGGTATACAATACCGATCTAATCTGACAAAATTTATATAAAACTTGAAATTTAACTAATAATTATATCATGGGAAGATATTATAAAGATTCTTAACACAAATTACTTATTATTTCATTAATAGACCTGCCTATATACCTATTTTGAAACGTTTAAAAAGTTAATATGCACATTGTTAAATAAATAAATTGTACCAGTGCTTTTTTTATTTTAATTTTCGTTACAAAAATTAAAAATTGTTTTACGATGGTGATGGTTCAGCGCGAAATATGAAGAAAGCTGCACTATTAGACCCTAACGCTCCAAAAAAATAAAGTTCTGGAAACTTTTAGTTTTATTTTGAAAAATGTTGAGAAAAGTCTTTTTTAAACTGTAACTATTCAATGTTGGAAAGTCTTAAATACAATTTGAAAAATCAAACATAAAACCAGAGAAAACGAGTTATCATCTTCTTTATTCACATTTCAAAAATATTGATTTTTTCCAAAATTATGGTAGTTTTAAATTGAGCAATAAAGGTGCACCAAAATACGTATGAAGTTGTTCTATGAATTTCCATCGTATACCAGTTCATTTTCATTGGAAGAAATCAATATTTTTGAGATCTGAATAAAGTAAATGAAAGCCCCGTTTCTCTAATTTTATTTTCGATTTTTTAAATTATATTTAAGACTTTTCAATATTTAATATTGTCTTTTTGAAAAAGAGTATTATCTTAAACTTCAGTTTTTTTAGAGTGTTAAGATATAATATTGTAGCTTTCTTCATATTTTCACATCAAAAAACACTTCCCAAAGTTTGATTCACTCATATACTCTTTGTATTTATATTTTTTGGAATTACTAATATTTAATTGATGCGTGTGTTAGCCATATATTAAAATGTGTAAAAATATATAATTTTGTTAAAAGACAATTATTTTTAAATTTACGATATAAATAAAAAAACATGTATAATGGGGTAGTTGTGGCAGTTACTCTACTCTCCTCAGTTACTGGGCCCAATCTTTTAACACACAGCACATAGTAATTGGAGTACAGTAATTACTATAACCGGATGCATATGGTACTGACAGTGACTAGCACGCGACTCTTTCAAAATTTATACTAGTATTTAGAAATTTTTATTCATTTTTAATAAAAAATTAGTGCTTTTTTAATGATATCAAGCACTCAAAACTGCTACATTTAATTAATATTCTGAGATAATAGTTAGTGGGGAGGCATAAAACTGTCATAAAGGGTTTCATTTTCAAAAAGGTACCTTTTTTGATAGTTTTATGCATTCCCGTATTGCACCGTGCGTTGCACACTCATACCAATTGCAGGGCTTGTTTTCTAGTTTTCGTTAAAGATTTTAGATCCAGTCTGGTTTCTGTGCTTGGCACGTCAGGTTAATAGCAGCATTAAATTACTTTTAAAAAAATTCACACAATAGATAAAAGTATTATAGATTTTCCCATATATGTCAATAAATTGAAGTTTTCTAGAACTAATAGCAAACAATTATTACAAGGGGATTATGGAAACATACGGGATTATCGAGAAAGGATCAAAATATTCTATAGTTTATGACAATTTACAATTGAGGGGCTGCGTGGAACAACGGTATAACTCTTATGGAGTCCCATAAGAGTTATACCGTTGTTCTACGCAGCCCCTCAATTTATAATATATTTCTCGCGAAAATTTAGTTTTAAATATTTTATTAATTTAATATTAAAGATTTTTGTATAACAGACTTGATTACATAAGAATAACAATTTGAATAAATTTAATATATAAAGTGATACAGAGTCGTCAATTTATTTATCAATGTTTCGCGACTAGTAATAAATATGAGTAAGTTTTAAGCTTTTTACATACTTCCGTTAAACATAAAACTCTAACAAATTTCAATACCTGTGTCTTTATATCATTGGAATGAAACGCGTATTTACAAACTAAAACTATGGGAGCCGCGCCCCCCTGCGCGCTATTGCGCGCAAACCCCCCGGTGTCTTATATAAAACTTTTGTTTTTACATATGAGGCACGACCGCTACTATCCAAGAGAACCTTATATCTTCGACATTGCAAAAACTGTTACATCTTAAATACTAATATATTATATTTTGATGAAAACTGTAACGCATTCATGAAAAATTATTTGTTTTCTATAATGGCCAAAAATCGATTATTTTGATTCTATTCAAACGTTTTTCATAGTTCTTTTAAAATTTAACTTACTAGAAATTGTTTACGTGAAAATATTCATCAATTAAAAAGTTTTGTTTGCTGAGGTCTACCACTTTTGTGTGCGATATTTCTGTGTTAAATCAAATCCTATTAAATGATAAGCGAATACGACTATTTAAGGTGTATTTACGCATTATTAAAATTGTTTTTATAGGTTTATTTCGTCAGAAACTGATTGTACATAAAAATGTTAAATGGAAAAAAGTTTTTTTTTAATATTATCTACTTATATAACTTTTACATTTAACATTTGTGTGTAAGGTCAAATCCTGTAAAGTAATAGCAAAAAAAACGACTATTTTGATGTTTTTAGCGGGTTTTCGCTATTGTATTGACAAATATTGTTCGTAGAAAAAAAAATGTTTAATGTAAAAAAAACGTATTTTAATTAGTTTTAGCAGATGCATTTGTTGTTTTTGACTTAAAGTTAATTTTGTATACATTAAGCTTAAAAATCTGTTTTTTCAAATTTTTATTTGCTCTGCAATTTTTTTATTTTCGATGGATTCGACTCGGTAGAGAACTATCAGTTACTTATAATTAGACGAGTATCTGCTCCAAGGCTGTTTGGGCCCCTACACAGAAAAAGGAACAGCACACAGATATAGGATTTAATGGGTTACTATATCTATATAGGTATGCAAGGAACAGGTATAGGGAACAAGATTTTTTCATATACATATAGATATAGTAACCCATGTTAAATCCTATATCTGTGTACTGTTCCTTTTTCTGTGTAGGGGCCCGTTTGGATCTATCGAAATTTCGCTGAGATAATCGAGTTAATTGATCACATACGTACAGACATACGTCTCGGAAAACGCTTAAAATGGACTCATTTTGGGGGTGGAAAATAGTTTTTATGTTGTAAATTTTCAGAAATTGAAGTGTTACAATTTTCGCCCTGACAAAAATATAAGGCTTTCTCGAGAAGCGGTCGTGCCTAAATATATCCATCCGATCGAGCGAACGACTATCTAAAAATAGTTTATCTAAAATCTGTCAGTATTTTTATACGAAATGATTTATAAAAGAATATAAAAATGTAAACAAATTTTCTACAATAGTTGACATGAAATTCACTATAACAATCAAACATAATTGTAAAATATAAAATTAAATTTTGTCTAAAATTATCAAACGTCCATGCGCGGACATCCTAGCGAATATTTTAATTTGATCAACAAATAATTTTAATGAAAGTTATATTATGTATTATAGAACAATAGCGCTACTTAATTATCTAAAACCATGTCACATACTCAGAAGCAAATAAATATTTTCATAACTTTGGAAAGATTGATTCGAGTAAAGGATGTCAAACGCAATTTAACGAAATGGATCTAGCTATTACAAAAATTCCAGACAATACTCTCACGATCTACGCAACAATCAAAAACCTGTATGCTAATAGCTTGTCTCCAACTGAGCGGCTCGTCGTATTAGGCGTATATAGTCCTTGCCACGCGTCGCGTCGAGCGACTCACCTGTCTTCTCGCAGCGTCTCGAACTTGAAATCAGTCCGCGGCGGCATGATTACGCTCTAGTTGCGTCGTGTAACAGGGGCGACCCGCCGGTTGTCATGCACCTCCTCCTCCCGGTAATACTGGATCGCTTACGCTCACACACGCACACTCTTTCCGTCAAATAACAAACCTTGATTGAACACACGCTCGGGACGACATCACCTCGTCGCCAGCACTCGCACCAAACTATACTCTACAACGTTCGAGTGAGAGGAACCAAACTATACTCTACAACGTTCGAGTGAGAGGTCCCTAAGAGAGCTTCCACAACCTCCGCGCCGGCGCAACGGCGCGCGCGCTCGCCCGTGTAAAGGTATACCTATATATATAGGCGAGCATTATATATAGGTATACCTTTACACGGGCGAGCGCGCGCGCCGTTGCGCCGGCGCAGAGGTTGTGGAAGGTCCCTAAGGGAGTCTCTACAACCTTGCGCGTGCGTGTGCGCTCGCCGTGTATAAGGTATACCTATATATAGGAGAGCGCTATATATAGGTATACCTTATACACGCGAGCGCACACGCACGCGCAAGGTTGTAGAGACTCCCTAAGGGACCTTCCACAACCTCCGCGCCGGCGCAACGGCGCACGCGCTCGCCCGTGTAAAGGTATACCTATATATAACGCTCGCCTATATATATAGGTATACCTTTACACGGGCGAGCGCGCGCGCCGTTGCGCCGGCGCAGAGGTTGTGGAAGGTCCCTAACCGGCCGCCCGTGCGCCCGTGCGTCTCTCTTACTCTACAATATAACTTCTGGGAACGAAAGAGATAATAGAGAGGGAAGGAGAGATGCTATACGCGCGGAAGAGCTTCGGTTTGGGCCCGTCGTATGAAGAGGCATGTGGTCTGACGGTCGCGCGAGTTCAAGGCAGTTTGCCTCCAAACTTGATCATTTTGATCTTTTTTCCTCGCTTTTGCTTATTTTTTTGACGTTGAGAATTTTAATTAGCACATTAAGTTTTATATAAATTTCCTAAAAAAGACTTTACAAAGAGTTCTTGAAAATAAAAAATTCCTAATTTAGGAATATTTTTTACTCGCGTTTGTTTGTAATATCCAATTTTAAAGTTGTAGTAAAGTCTACGCAACAATATGATTACATCTTTTTATATAGTATCCCCAATTCTAAACTTTGTAAAGAACTAATTATATCAATGTTCTCGTGATCAAAAATAAAAAACCGCTGCCAATTCATTGGCACGTAGCTTCCTCAAACTAATTTATCAATTCCTTTTTTTATACTTTTATAAAATAATTTTTCTCAAAAACAAACGAAGAAAATGTATTGAAATTTTAACCAAATATAGTTTTTAATAAGTGTAATAAGTGGTTAAAATTTTTAGTCGATTTATGAGATATTCTCTGAAAAACAAGTATTCGAAAATATTTCAAAATAATTAGTTCTTTAAGAAATAACAAACATCTGTATTATTTTAATAAATTGTTTATTTTCACAATCTTATCTGCTTTCATAATGACTGAAAACTCGCTGTAGGGGTATATTTTTAATTTTATTTAAATAATACCATCTCTTTAGTTATTCATAAAAAATACATGTTTTTTGAGTGATCGACAATTTCTCAATTTTTTTCATTTATTAATTTTACTAAAAATATTTTAACCTCAAATATCTGAAATTTATGGACCAATCATTTTGCTCCAAGAAATCGACATAAAAATCTAAAAAATACACCTCTACAAGAAATTTTGAAGCGAATAAGTCAATTTTATTCCAGCAATCGTTGCACATACAAAACTCATTTTTTTTTATTTTTTCATTTTTCAATGCTTACGTTTTTTTTATAATAACAGAACACCCTATAAAAGAAATTTTTTTTTTCGGAAATATAGCTATTTTAATTCCATTTCGAATGCTACCCATTCCCTTCGAATACATAGAGCTATTCTCGAGAAATTACGATTTGAAAAAAGGTTAAAAATATTTTAACCTCAAATATCTCTTAAATCTGTGAACCAATCATTTTGCCCAAATAACTCGACCGAAAACTGTAAAAAATTCACCTCTACGAGGAATTTTGAAGCGATTAAGTCAATTTTTACTCCCGCAATGGTTAGACATACCAAACTCATTTTTTTTCATTTTTCTATGTTTACGTTTTTATTAATAACAAAAGAACCGTGATAGCTAGAAAAATAATTTTTTTTAGAAAATATAGGTATTTAAATTCGTTTTCGAATGCCACCCATCCGATTCAGATACATAGAACCGTTTTCGAGAAATTTCGATTTGAAAAAAAGGTTAAAAAAATTTTAACCTCAAATATCTCAGAAATTTATGGACCGATCATGTAGCCCAAAAAACTTAGCCGAGATCTATCTAAAATCTACCTCTATAAGAAATTACAAAGCGATTAATCCAGGTTTACTCCATAAAACGTGCGACATAGAGAACACATTTTTTCCATTTTTTAATTTTTTTCTCAAAAACTAACCAACAGAATGGATTAAAATTTTCACAGATTATAGCAATTTATATTCTGCATTATCGTGAATTTTCTCCAAAAAAATTGACCGTTTAGTTTAGGAGTTATTAGCTATTTAAAAAAGAACACGTTTTTGTTAATAACAAGAGAACCGTGATAGCTAGAAATTTTTTTTTTAAATTATAGGTTTTTCTATGCTCTTTCGAATGCGACCCATCCGATTCAAAAATTTAAATCCGATCATTAAAAAAAATCAAAAATAAATTTTTCGAAAATCAAAAATTTGAAATAAAACAAAAACGAATCAGTAAATCATCAAAAATTATTTTCTTCCCGAATTCGGAATAAAAAAACAAAAAAAATGAGAATCTGATGGTTAAAATCGATCGCGTAGATCCGGAGATAAAGCGGTATACATACATACACACACACACATCCATACAGACATTTTCTAAAATCATGTGAAACAAACATCTAACACTTCTAATGATGTTTATAGAGAGTTTTAACGAAGTTGAATATTTTACTATTACAAAGCTTCCTCTAGGAGGAAGCAAAAAAAGACCGCTGCCAATTCATTGGCACGTGGCTTCCTCAAAATTAATTTATTGATTCATTTAATTCATTTTTAAAGCCAAATTTGAAAATTAATGCACCTATTTATGGCACAATTCGAATTAAATTTATATATGAATAATTGCATTCATAAACAATAACATACAAAAATATGAATCTGGAGTATATGAAACATTTTTTTCAGATCATAAACCCATTTATACAGGAATTAGTCACGATGAATCTAATGAAATTGAACAAAGTATAATAGCATTCATAATAACAATTCAAAAAAAGAAATATAATTAAAAGATGCGATTTTTTGTAATATACAAAATAATAAAAGTATTATCTTTGCATTGAATAAAAACAAAAATCAAAAAGATAATAATTTTTGTAAACTTATAGATATACCTAATACATATAAAAATTCAAAAGATACAACTTTTTATAATATACAAAATGAAAGTATTAACTTTACGTTTAATGATTAACGAATAGAGATAAAGTTTCATGTTACGCTAATGCAACAATTCAATCACTTTTACATTGTTCAACTTTAAGAAATAATATTAATAATGATGTAACAGGAGATTGCTTAAAGAATGTAATGGAACAATACACAAATAAAAATAAAATAGATATATTTAATTTTAGAAAATTTATAGACGAAAAATATGCCGAAAAACATCAATAAGATGTACCAGAATTTATAATGGATATATTGTTATGGATTGGTCATCGAACATGAGAAGAACAGAAGCGTTGCTAAGCGATTAGTTTGTTGTTCTCGACTCGATTTTTCAGTCTAGTTGATTCGAGAGCTTGTTGATGACACATTTAATCTTTTGTATTATTTATCTTGAATAAATAATACATTCTTATTTTTATAAATAGTTGTTAAGTGTGTGTGCGTGCGTGCGTGCGTGTGTGTGTTTGTGTGTGTGTGTGTGTGTGTGTGTGTGTGTGTGTGTGTGTGTGTGTGTGTGTGTGTGTGTGTGTGTGTGTGATTGTAACAATATGTTTAAAATCTCCTGTAAAATATACAATAGAACACAAACTGATCGTGCAAACAGAATGTAAAAATTGCAATTATTTTAATGAACAATCGAATAATGATAACGTGATTATATTTACCTACATTTAAAAATCAAAATAAACATTATAAGTTACAACAAATAATTAACTATAATTTTTATAAATTTACAGACATAGAAGGAAAATGCAATATTTGTAAATGTATTTTGCAGCAACAAAACATAATACAACCAAAAAATCATACAATTTTAATTCTGCAATTGTCCTTATTTATAATAAATGATTCATATGAATTAAAAAAATAATAAATTATAATATTGAAATTATACCACAAATAAATATAACAATAGGCCATAAAAATTCTAAAATTGTAAGTTCAATTCTTCATCATGGTAATACAATTAATGACGGACATTATACTAATATATTACGAAGCATGATAAATATATTCAAATAAATGATACAATAATCAACGATTTTAAATGGATAAATAATGTTACAGAATTTTATGTTATATTTTTAGAAGAAATAATAATTAATGCATAATAATCAAACTTTTTACTTCTAAAATTTGCCGAATATATAATTAAAATAAAATAATCCACACGTAAGAATAATTAAAATATTTAAATTATATATAAAAACAACCCGTTCTCAATAAATTGCAATTCCAAAAAACTGTTAAAAAAATTTTGAAAATTTTCAATCTTAAATATTTTTGAAAATAATCGATCAATCATGATCAAAATTTTCACACATACTGCATATCTCAAGTGCAAATTCGACTATAAATTTCAGGATAATCCATCGATCTGTTCTCAAAAAATTACAATTAAAAAAAATTTTTTTTAATTTTAACCTCAAATATCTCTGAAATTTATGGACTAATCATTTTGCCCAAAGAAAGGACTCAATTCGCATATAAAATCTACCCCTACACGGAATTTCAAAGTGATTAAGTAAATTTTATTCTAGTTAGGCAACAACAAAAAAATCACTTTTTTTTAAATTATTTTTTTTTCAAATAATCAATGAAAAAACATGAAAATTTAGAAAATTATAGAACTCAATATTCTTTTTAACCAAAAAAATATTTATGTGAATATCTTTTTTCAATTTCGAAATATAACCTATTTTCAAAAATTGGCGTTTTTATCAATAACTTATGACAGAATATAGCTATCGACTTTTTTTTTTAAATGTAGAGAATTTTATCATGCATAAAGTGCATTCATAATATATTAAGAATATTAGTTCTAAATATTTAAAAATAGGAAAATAAAAATTTGCAAAATTGAAAAATGGCTATAAAAAAAAGAAAATCGAAATTGACAAAAATAGACTATTGACCCCAACTGTGAAAGCAAAATGCAAAAAAATTATACCTCTCTGGTTAAAATCGGTCGAGTAGATCATGAGATATCCGCGTATACGAACACACACACACACACACACACACACACACACACACACACACACACACACACACACACACAGACACGCGCGCGCGCGCGCACACACACACACACATACACAGACACATCCATACGGACACTTTCTAAAAATAGTGTATTTCGATTCCAAATGTGCTAAACAACATTCCTAACACATTTTCTCCAAAACTTCTTTTTTACTATCACAAAGCTTCCTCTAGGAGGAAGCAATTATTAGCTTTCATTGTTTAACAAAATGGCCTGTTGTTTGCACAGTATAAACAAATTTCTTGTATGTGGATTTAAGAATACAAAACAAACCGATTGATGAGTTAAAATATTTATCAGGGTAAACGAACCGGAAAACCCACGACACTAGCTCATGCATGGCAAATGCATGGTTTGAATAGATCGAAAATTATAGGAAGATCCAAGGACGGAACTTCCGACGTTATATAGCATGTGTGTAAATACACTTATCGCGAGGAGAAAAAACTCCATAATTTTTTAGGTAGACTACTTATACGAATACGAATCTGCTACGTAGGTGCCTTTCTGCAGCTATTCTATTTGAATTATGCAATAGTAAAATCGGTTGTATTATATAAAGATTAAGGGATGACGGATTTATTATTCAATTACCTACCTATATTTTCACCATTGTATTTTTTCTTACTTTTTTTTTAATTTTCTTTTTTACTTAAGTCATTTTCTCTTTCAAGCTCTTTCAGTTATTTCGATGAGACAAAAATCGAAATTTAAATAAGAATTACAAAAAACACTGTATAGAAATTCATGATTCTAGTACAGTGTGATACACATTGCACGCTCAACGTTCCAATTCAATCATGTCGATCAGATTTATTATTATTATTTAGAATAAAATAGAACAGGTTTTTATTTGTCAAAAAATTTATATATTGTGTGAAATATATAGATGTCTCAATGGTGGAGAAAACAAAATAAATCCTCGGTACAGAGTATATCGTCTACTGGTTTTTTGTAAAGAACATTTTATATACCTATCATCAACAATAGGATGTGGTACAGCTAAATTCATTTTAATTCAATCTAATTCACCACCTGTATGAGCTTGAAAATGTTGCCTTCTATATGGATAGGTTGACTATAGGTAAGTTTGCTTCTATTGTTAGATAGAAGATTAGCCACAAATCGTAGTTCTAGAAAATTCTTAGAGTTTTAGAAGTTTGGGACGAAGAAACTATATCTAATACTTGTACCGAAAAGTCGAATTGCATCAGTATCGTAATTAAATTTTTATCGATACCGGTTTTAGTTGTCAAGAATTCCAACATTTGTTTATGAATGATCTTTTGAGAGGAAGCACAACAGTGAAATGGAATGACAGTTCGACGTGGAGGATTTGAGCAGCTGCACCAGATATAAGATATTCCTTTATGATAGAAATATACTTGACAACCACACTTTGTAGAATGCCCCCAATGTATGTGAGGAGAAGTAGAGAACCTCTACTGTAACAGGTTTAAATGAAATAAATAAGTAGGAGCAATTCCGTTCCTCAATTTTTGAACTCAAATTTTTTTCGAACTTTAGGGTAAAATCGGATACTTTATAGGTTAAGGTAAAACCGAATAGCTTATTTTCGCCCCTTACGAAAACTAGTACAATTCAGTTTCCCACGAACACTGGTCCATTTCAGCTTTGCGGCGAAGACTAGCACGTCCCATTGATTCGCGTCGAAGACTCGTGCGATCCGCTTGATTGCGGCGAAGACTAGCATCTTCCACTGCTTGTAACGAAAACTAGCACATTTCTCAAGGTTGCCACGAAAACTAACACATTTCGGTAGACTACCTGCATTTTTCAATACCTATGTGAAGAGTCTAAATTACACGCGTGATGAGCGCAAACTCTATAAATGATATATAGTCTATTGTCGTGTGGGTATTGCAACGCTCACTTAAACCCTATTTTTGCTACGGCAACATAACGCTTCTTATTCTCTTCATTGAATTAAATATTTAGAAGAGAAATCTGTAATTTTGCAAATATTTTGATACCTCATTTTTATTAAAAAAATATGTTAATAAGTGATTTTTTTCAGTTACAATCATCATCGTCTCCCATTTTATTAATCTTTCATTATACAAGCGCAGGGTTGAAAAAAGTTTGTAAACTTGAATATTTCGAAAGTTTTACCGCTGTTGAGGGTGCAACAGTTAGAAAGATATCTACGATACCAGCATTGTTTTTTAGTTTTTTTAAAAGAATTTTTGCGGAGTCTGCGTTAGTAATGTAGAAAATATCTACGTTACCAGCATTGGTGTGGTTGTCTTTATTGTCATTATAAACTTTTCAAAGATATAGGTAAGAAGAAAAATAATTATGGACTCACAATAGAAAAATAGTGCGGTCACGCGCAAAGTGCTAGTTTTCGCGGCAAGGTTGTGAATCGCGTTACTTTTCGTCACAAACTCGCGAATCGAGCTACTTTTTGTCGCAGTCTTGCGAATTGTAGTAGTATTCGACGCTAACTCGTGAATGATACTAGCTTTCGTCACAAATTCGCGAATTGTACTAGAATTTGGCGCAAAATCATGAGTTATGCTAGTTTTCGTTGCAGGTTTGGGAAATGTGCTAGTCTTCGTAAAGAGACCAGAAAACATGCTAGTCTTCGTAAGGAGTGTCGATTTGATGTTTACACGATTCGTGCATGATAAAGTATTTGGAGAAATGGAAGGCAGAATTATTTATTGAAAACAATTTCTAATATTAAAGACGAAAACACCAATTAATACCTACACTACAATGATGTTTAATATAAGGCTAATGTGCACATGAATAAATTTATATACTCTTTAGAAAGTGTTGGAATTTATGTGTTCAATCTGCGTAGCGTTAAAGTAGATATAGATATATAGATATATGTAAGAGAGCAACGCCGCGTGGCGCGAGCGAGCGCCGCCGCAGTGCGGGGAAGGAGAGCAGTAGCCGCTAGGGATGGCGATATTAAACAAAAATATCGATATTTGCGTATCGATAATATCGGTATAGCTAATATCGATAATTTCGATACATCGGGTTAAAAATATCGATATTCACAAATATCGATAAAAAAATATAAAAATAATTTTAAAAAATACTTTATTAATTTTCAAAATAATTTTAATAAACATTTGAAACTTTACAAACTATAGATTCCAATATTTTAATGGTAATAAATTTAGAAAAAGTAATTCTTGAAAGTGTTGTGGGGTTAACCGATTCCTATTCTGAACACTAAACGACACTAAAAATTCGAATCGAAAACGAAGACGAACACGAACTGAGCCGCCGTTGCGGTTACGGTGTTGCCAACGTCTAAGCATCTAATATATTCGAAAATCTCTGATAGACGATAGAGGTCGCACAAGCACATTTGCTTTTGCGAGTTACGATTTTCAATTTCAAATAGCGCAAAATATCCTCTCTTAAAAAATGATGGCCGGAAGTAGTGGCTCATTTAAAGACTCGATGTGATTGGTTATTTGAAAAAAGTGCGAGTATTTGAATTTTTTAGATTGAACATGTACTAGATTTGAATTTTAACACTCAAATATTTATACAACTAATAAATAATTAAAATAGAATAAAAACATTTGATTTATTGATTGAAAAATGTATCTAATTATCATTGAAACTAATTAAAATTAAATCATAGGGAAAAACAGTGCACATAACCCCAAAAATAAATTAGTACGCGCGAAGCGCGTTTGCATTTTGCTAGTAAATTAAAAATTTTTATTTGGCATAAGTCTATTGAATATCGGAAGCCGATATCTTAAGTATGATATCGATATTCCGATATTATCGGTGACAAAAATATCGGTTACAATTATCGATATATCGCAAGGGAAATATCGATATTTATAAATATCGATAAATATCGCCCATCCCTAGTAGCCGCAGCAGCAGCTCTAGTCAGACAGTCGCATCACGCCGAGCGAGACAGACGTATGAAGTTTTTGTGGGTGTAAAGTGCGTTAAATAAAGCTTTTTTTTCATCTTGATTTGTTGCATTTATCTTGTTGTCTTACCCTAAACTCCAACAGATTATGGGACGGTAAGATAACGACGCTTCCACCGCGCAAATAAATGTTTAAGTACAAATTGAATAGAAACGCGAGAGTAAAAGTGAGTTACATCAGAAAAGAAGAGGAAAGTGTAGCATAGAGGTAAATTTTGATGATTCTCAGAAGTGGCATATGCGCGCAACAAGTTTGAGCGAGAACACTCACGTGTGCGTGCGCGCGCAGCAAGCCAAGATGGCCCCCCGCGGTGTCGCCTCGTAGCCATAGAGGTATTATAGATAGAGCAGGGGAGACATAGGGCTGCCCGTAAATGAAAATATCCGAACGTTAGAAAGAGAGAGAAGATCGCGGGACGTAGCTACCTCTTTCTTCACGTGCGCTGACGCTCCCTTTCTGCGCGTACTGCGCACGCGCGAGTAGAGAGAGACAGCTACTTCCCGCGATCTTCTCTCTCTTTCTAACTCTGCGACGGCCGGAGGCTTGACTTCCCTACTTTATCTATATACCTCTATGCGCGTGGCTTGATGGAGAGAGAGAGCGGCGGAGGGAGGGAGCGCGCGAACGGGAGAGACAACGGCACGTAAAGTGCGTTAAATAAAGCTTTTGTTTCATCTTGATTTGTTGCATTATCTTGTTGTCTTACCCTAAACTCCAACAGAAAGACATTGCCAAATCTACAATTTCAGGTGACAGTTTTACATTGTATACTTTTTGCTTCCTCAAAGAGGAAGCTATGTAACGTTGAAAAAAATTTTTGAAACAAAAAATGTTCAAAAACATGTTTTAAGACTTTTGACGCTAAAATCCGTTGTTTTTGATAAAAAAAATTTTCGTGTGTGTGTGTGTGTGTGTGTGTGTAGGCGATAACTTTTGAACCGATCGACCGATTTACATCGGAGAAGGCTTATTCTCTTCGTTTCAGAGGAGAATAGAGATAGAATAACCTACTTTTTGATTTTATAGATTTTTTTTTTTTTATAGCCAAAAAACGATTTTGAATTTTTCGTTTTTTTGATTTTTTAATTTGTTTAAGCCAGTATTACTTAATAAACTAAATTGTTATTAAAAGGTCTTTAAATTACCTACAATTTCATTTTTTTAAATTTAAATTATCTTTAGCCTTTCATTTGTTATTAATGAAAATATGGTTTATAATTCTTTAATTAATATCTCAAAAACTTTTTTATTTATTCACTCAAAATTTTTATCACTTATTACACTTGTCGATTACAACATTACGTTAAAATTTGAAGAGGTTATGTTGATTTGTTTCCGAAAAAAAAATTATTTTTGAAAAAATGTGCGTTTTCTTTCCTGTACGATAACAGGAGTAAAAGTCAATGAATCGTTTTGAAATTTAGCAGAGAATTAGCTTTTTTATATCTAATAATTCAGTTCTTTGCCCAAAAAAATCTGACTGTTGTGACCAAAGATATTTTGGGTTAAAATTTTTTTTATAAATTTCTTATATTTGCATTTTTAAAAAGAATATTCTATTGATTGACTCAAAATTTTTACCACTTATTACACGTGTTGAATACAACATTGTTTTAAAATTTGAAGAGGTTATGCTGATTTGTTTCCGAGAAAAAAATTATTTTTTATAACAATTGCTTTTTCTTTCCTTTACGATAACAGTAGTAAAAGTCAATGAATCGTTTTGAAATTTGGCAGAGAAGACAGTTTTACTTATTAATAAAGTTTCGTTGTTAAAAATTTAATTTTGTTTTTTAAATTTAAAAAATGGAATCGATAAATTAGTTTGAGGAAGCATCTTGCCAATGAATTGGCAGAGGTTTTTTTTAAATCACTATCTATGAGCATGAGCATGAGCTCATAATATTTTAAATCTAATGGTATAAACTGATCTCTATGCTAGAGGTCGGCTAGAATTACATGTTTTCATTAAAGATTTTGGGAAATTGTCTTGTTTGTCCTCTGAATTAAAGATCTTTAAAGATTATGAAAATATAACTTACAGGACTCTTACAACTTAGTAGCAGTAGCAAGTATATTTTAATCCAACTATTTTAACGTAGATTAAAAGTTAGATAAATTACGAATTCGAATAAAATTATTAATGTGCGCTACATCGTGATAAATAGAGATTATTATATAAAATAATTCAACTATCTTAAAAAATGTATCATTAACTAAATATTTGTAAATTTTTTCAGACTACCTGATCGCTCCATAGTCGATTTTGAACAACTCAATTTTGGTAATTGGCTAACACCGGGTAAGCTAAAATAATTAACATTAATTATTTTCACGTGTCTCAATTATGTCTCATCTTTATTAGATGATGTGCGTGGTAATCGACTTTATTTTGTGAAGTAATATACAAATATAACTTTGTTTAATAGTAGGTACTGTATAGAAATTATATTTTTTAAAATAAATAAATTAAGAAAGACTACGGAGATGGTATATAATTGACTGCATGCTGAAGAAATCAATATTATCCATACAAAGTTCTGGAATCTAACTGACGGATTGACTCATTTTTGCATACAGAAAAAAACGATCGATCAAACCTTACGCAACGATAATGACATTTCTATTTTACGTTAATTTACACTGTTAGAATGATATACAATTATAATAACAATTATAGTTTTATACAAATCTATATTGTAAATATGAGAATTCTATTAATTCACGAATTTATTATATGAATACCATTAAAAAGACAAAAGAACCGTTTACAAGAATTTATTTAAATAAGATTTTTATGATTACATAATTCTACTGTTGGATTAAGTATTAATTAAATAGTAAATGAGTGTCCGCCTCCATGTTGCATCTGAACGATCGGTTATATGTCATATAATGATTTATAGCTATGTATAGTGTCTCGTGACTATGATTTTAATTTTAGTCTTTGTTTTATAATGCGAAACAATGCTTTTTACACAAAATTGTATTTCTTTTTTCTTACGTAATTGTTTCGTTTTTATAAAAATACTGCAATATTAATATTTTACAATATTGACCTACATAGAAATTATACACGGAGAGAAATTTTGTAGTGAAAATTACAAATATTCGAGACAAAATTACCAGTTTCTATGGTAATGGATGGACAGACTGACAATTTCAAACTTTTTACCAAAGTGCCTTGGTAAATTTTTTTTAGTTAATTTAAATTAAAAAAATTAACTTTTTTTATCCATATTGATGGATATATAGTATTTTAATATAGAAATAGAAACAGAAACAAGGATGAAAAAACATTAAACTGAAAAAAAATTTTTACGGAAGCGGGATTCGATCCGACGATCTTTGGGTTGAGAGTCCGACGTTCTACCAACTGCGCCATGGAAGCTGTTACCAACAGTCATTTGAATCGCCGTTATTACTTACTGAAAATATGTGTATTGTTTTCATTTTAACGTCGCGCACGCCTCTAGTATCAATCTTATGAAACACAATAATGCGCAGTGCGCATGCGCGAGTACACAAATACCAGGTTATTTGGTAAAATTTATCAGTTTTCTTAGTAAAAATTCTTAGGTTACCTTGTAAAAATGACTAGACCTCAATTTTTACCAGTGTGTCTGGTAATTTTTATTCAGATAATTTGGTATTTTTTTTAAGTGGTTATGGTAGTTTTTCCTGGGAAACTTATAAATTGTATTAGAAACCTGGGAATATCACGGCTTTTGACAGTCTATCCATGCGCTACCAAGGCACCTTGGTAATTTTTACTCTAAAATTTCTCTCCGTGTACATATTGTAAATTTTTCTTATGAGGATTTGTTCTTTTATATTTAAAAAATAATTCTGATGCCGATAAAAAAATTTTATAAAAATTTCATATAGCTTTACAAACATTACTGTAAACCTATCACATTGTAAAAATTTCAAAAGATTACCATATTTCGTAGGAACTTTCACAATACAATCTAGTACGTTTTTCTGTATTTCTAGCAAAATTTCTTATACATTGTGATAATCTTTCCGATTTTTACAGCCTACTCTCTAAATTAAATTCAGTGAAAAATCACTATTTTAGAGTGTAAAGTTGGGCACTGTCAAAATAGTTGGTATGCACTCTGAAATAGCGTATATACACTGAATTATCAGTGTATCCACTGTTTAGTAGTGTATGTACGCTATTTCAGAGTGCATGCCAACTATTTTGACAGTGCCTAACTTTACACTCTAAAATAGTGATTTTTCACTGAATTTAATTTAGAGAGTATGGTAGCTTTACACCACAGGATAATGATTTTTGCAAAACTACGATTCTCACCGAACTATTTTTTCGGCTTGGTATATTAAGTGTAGAGTGAAAGAAAAATAATTTCAAAGACGTGTAATTTTCAAGTCATTTTATTATACATAACATACTGTATTGTTGTACATTCAGACATTTGTCTCTTAAACGTCAACGCTTTGTCGTCAAAACTCCTGCATCCCTCCGCTTAATATACTTTTTGTATTTTTTTCACATAACATCGAGATCGTGACAGGTCACAGCGATAACAGTTACTGCAATGAGATGTTTGTTCCATCAACAGTATTACAATGAGAGGCCCGAGTCAATTATGCATCGCAATGCTGGTAAAGCGGTTCGATTGATATTATGCGCGCCGGACCATCGGCCGCGTCGGCTCTTAATTGACGATTACTCTCCCTCGCGTATTATCTACATACGCGCGCGTATGTGGATGTGCATAATGTGTGTATGCACAAATACATACACGCGCGCGTTCGGGCTATGACACAGAAAAAGAAACAGCATATATATAGATATAGTAACCCATGTTAAATCCTATATCTGTGTGCTGTTCCTTTTTCTGTGTCATAGCCCTTCATATACGGATTCCGTACAACACGCGAGGAGTAACGTAAAGAAGCCTGTATAGGAGAGCCCTCGTTTAATTTTCTCTTTCTCGGTTTTGTCTCACGCGCACGCATACGTATATACTGGTGCAAGTGTGCATTTAACAACGAAGCAACGAAGAAGCAAAATGAGTTGAGATTTGTTATTTTTTACAGCGGCTCGTCTCCCTCTCTAATCGCCATATAAGCTCGGCGGGTTGCGTTCACGCGTGCTTTTTTCGCGAGTTCTATAATTGTCTACTTCACCTAGATTTTACTGTATGTCACTGCGGTAATATCATGCGTCGAGTGTGACGTCGCACATTCGGAAAAAACCGGCGATTATTATCTTATGGAAATTTTTCTTTCTATTTTTCGCTATATAATGTAAAACTTAAAGTATGTCTATAAATCATGAGTTTTACTGGAATCTAGAGTTTTTCTTGAAAAAATGAATGAAGCTTGTTTGTTACGATCCAGAAAGACTTTATTAGCTATAAACTTAGCAGAATGATTGTGTTTATGATAGAGTAAACGAATCATAAAAGTAGTACGTGTAAAAGATTGTCATATATGCGGATTTTTGTGATTGTATGGAATATAGGATTGGATAATACCCGTTTACTATTTGGCTTTATTGATTTAGGCACAGACATTATTAGGCTAACTTCCATTATATTTAATTTGTCATATAATGTTAAAAATGATATTTAATAGTAATATATCAAGTGAATCGTAATAGCGAATTTGAATTTAAAACTTACAACAAAAATTTACAAAAATTAGTCAAAAAAAAAAAAGAAAAAAACAACATGCCAGGAAATTTAATTTTATTAAAATTATTAATGCGTTTTATTAATAATAATGTTTTATTAATCAATATTTAATAGAAAATAGGATATATTGAGCAAATAAAGTCATTTAATTAATTGACATACGGTGTCACTCGCGATGCTTTCATTGTTTCGGATTCTGTTCAACGTTTGAGAATTTATGAAAACATGATACAACAATGAACGCTGTAATTATTATTCACATAATTTATAAACCTTTATTATACAATAGAACATGTATATACTACTTCATGATAACAAATCCATTTGACATATACCGTAAATTATTAATGCGAACGTCAAAGGGTTAATCGGTATACGATACATAATTACACATAAGCAATTATGGAACGACAATTTATTTGCCGACGAAAATGTACAGTCCACAATAATAATTCCTACAGTAAGAACAGCCATGATAACGCTTTTCAATTCGATTCTCGCATTCTGACATCGACGCACCCATCTGTACACAAATGAATTTTTCAGGCTTTCTATACATCGAACTCGCGTCCGCTCACATTGCCTGAGCAACTATTTAAAAAAATGTTTCGCCCGGCCAGATTTTTAATATCAATTTTACCTACATCTACTCGGCGCTCTATGCACACGAAACAACTCGCAACAATAGAAGCTTCAGAGAAACGAAAATTGAATTTAGTCGACGTTCCTGCGAGCTTTGTTGTTATGGAAATACAAAGAAAAAGAGGAAAAGCGCGCCTCCTTGTTCCATACGTGTTTGTATATATACACGTGAAACATGGTGGCGCGCGAATTTCGATGGCCATGCAAAAATATAATATATACACCACTCAAATCTCTTCTCGAAAAACTTTCATTTGCCGCTCTTCGCTGTCCTATACGAACGAAATTTACACAGCCCGCTCGTTTTTATCACTTTGTGCTCGTGTTCGTATAACACTCGCAATCTTTGTTACCTATATGTATATGCGGTTTCGTTCAGCGGTCTATCAACTGTGGTATATATTTTTCCAATTTTCCAATTGATTCTATTTATAATTGCAAGTGATGTTATACATGAGAGTCGGTTATTATCGCATGATTCTGGAAGCGACTGGGCTAAGTCAAATTTGTAACCGAGCAATGAATTAGACCACCCCTTCGAAACGTATTACATTCGACAAATGCATTTCTATAACAACGTAATATCTCGTTTTTTTACAATAATATCGATTTGCACATTTTGCTGCGAAAACGGTCGATCGTTTGAAAGTATTTGATACATTGATTGTTACCTAACGCCAATTCATCATTTACTTTACAATTTTCGTAATTATACAGAACACCAACTTCACTACTACATAATATGCAGACATCGTATAATTCTAAAATACACATTCTTTTTCAACGCAACAACTGATACATTATATATACATTTATCGAAGCAAACACTATCCCGCAAGACTCGCAAGAGTTCGAGATCCTAACACTGCTTGTTTATATATATATGTATATATTTACATCGGACACTCATTTAGCTCACAACAAGAGGCTCGAAACGAGCAGCTTATATCGTATAGCAAACACCCACACCGCGGGAGATACCACTCGAGTGCCGAGTCATTGATCCCTTCGATTGTATAATTCTCCTTTCGCATATATGCACCCATCTCCAGGTACCCGTATTACATATACATATATGTACACGCTTCTACTTGCATAATCGCGCTCTCGCGAGTTGAATCGTCGACGATCGATCGATACAGTTGAAACCTGCGACGTCGAGGGCCCGGGATTATCTTATAACAAACGACATGGGAGAAAGAGAGACAGACAGTTACGAATTTAGATGCACATATCGCGGCAACTCGCGAGTCGCACGTGTAGAGATCTATATGTGTAATATATAACACAACATGCGCTGCGTCGGGGTTTCAGGGGATACAAAGGCCAGGTAAAATTAAAGCGCAGGTGGTTTATTACGTTGCTAGCGCGCGCATCTTTGCAAGAGAATGGACGTGGGTTTGAGATATTCAAATTGAATTTTCGTCTATTTGGGCGTCAAAGGAACCTTCTTAAAAGAATAGTGGCAGTATTCGTATAATGGAACTTTTATATTTCAACGAAAATGTTACTTCGAAAATTGGATCTGCGGCGCTGCAACGGTGACTGCGCCTTTGCGCGCTGTGCTTTTAGCCAAGAGAAGGCGGTAAATGAACTATTGTACATTCTGGAGAGATTTAATATGCATCCGAGATTTACAGACAAAAGGCTCAACTTATAAATGTTTCAAACATACGTCTAATAATATAAACTATCATCGGTATTGAGCTATACTCATTAATAATTACATAAATATGAATATAAATTACGAGAATATAAAATTTTCTATACAAAGTAATTAACTAACATTGTTTTACGAATTTCTAAAATCTATTCGAACGCACTGAGAAAAATGATGTATTAAAAATTACTATAATATATAGGAATGTGGGGACAAATCTCAAATACTAAACCAAAATTTTTACTATATTTTATAGTAAAAATTGATTTATACATAATAAAAATTTCTATGTACATAGTAATTTTTACTATAAAATATAGTAATAATTTTAGTATTTGAGATTTGTCCGCACATTCTTATATATTATAGTAATTTTTAATACATTATTTTTCTCAGTGCGGTTAAAAACGAAACTGATGTTGGTTAAAAAGTCTACATTATATATATATATATATATATATATATATATATATATATATATATATATATATATATATATATATATATATATATATATATATATATATATATATACACACACTGTATAAACAGATAGTCGATTCTTTGGTATTTATAAAAGTCGTTAATAAATAAGATTAATCCAGAGAGTATCATCATTATCCGCCGCTTTAGCACGAGCCACTTTTAAATTGGGTAAAAAGGACAGACGTAATATTTCGATCTGTGCGCACATCGACGAGTATGAATTTAACATGACTTTTTGTCCGCAAAAGAGAGGAAAGGGGAGACGAGACTAGCGTACAAGGACAGAGACAGAAATGCAACAGGACGAATACGCGTGTAAAGTGTCGGTATAGGTTGTCGCGTACGTGTATTTTCGGCGCTATTATATTTATTACCTTAATTAAGAGCACCGCGGAGTCGGCGCTCGACTGCCGGGCGACCGAATGGAAGTACAAAAATATAATTTCAGGATATGTCGATATATGACGGCCCGCGAGCCGATCTTGCCCGCGTGGTCGTCTCAAAATATATTATAATATATAGGAATGTGCCACAGTTATATTTTCTTACTTTATTTACTTCTCTCTTTCTGTGTATATTATTGTTATCGTTACCATTATTATTTTTATTGTATATATGCTTATTATGACGTGAATACGCGCGATTTGCTCGCACGCACTGAGGAACGTTGTTGCTTTATATATAGTATCCTGAGAAAATTAATAATAATATATAATGCTCTCTTTCGTTTAGCCACTATCATTCGCATACACAGCGCACATGCGATTCATTGATTGTACGTGAAAACGCTTTCTTGCATCGTTTAAAAAACTTCGAGTAACGTTCTTTGTTTTCATTTTAATTCTTAACACTATTCTTAAGAAAATATTTCTTGTTCATATTATACTGTTCACGCATTTTTTTAGCTATTTTGGATAAATATTTTTCAACAAAACGATGTCCCATTTTTTCCCAAGTTTCGATAGTAAAATAAAGAGCTTTTAGACTAATTTGAACAAGATACACATCACCTTTGTTATTACAAAAATATCCTTTCAAGGTACGTCCTTTCATTAAATACACTTCTTCTCTCTCTAATATCAGTTTCCGCCATTAGCAACTTCTATCCCAGTTTCAGAGCGTATAAGTTTACTTGTTTTCACATGGAGGTATATAACGTAGATCAAGCGTACACAATTTTGCAGGATTAAACCGCACACCTTACTTTAACAGTATATAAAAAACAAATCTGATACCTCTCACCATTTTGAAACAATGATAAAACAGACAGAAACCATGATGAAAAAAGTATATACGCCACGCCCGTTGCCAGAATAATGGTACTATATAAAAATTACGCTATTACCGCTCTGTATCAAAATATTTAATAAACTTATGGCGTGATAAATACTAGAAGAGAACTCTACAATATCATCGAAAATGTATAATACATGTCGATAATTTTAAATGTACCACTATTCTCCATATGTGACGTAAAAAATCTCTAAAAGCAACCGAAATCAACAAAATCACAAGAAAAGTTTCTCTCAGTCAGTCCCGAGAACCATTTATTTTCCTATACAGCTATACATATGCACGACGTCAGAGGGAGGTAGCACGGGCACAGGGGATGGAGAACTTTCTTCTCTCTTCGCATCGCGCGTCGCGTCAAGTAGATTTCAGGGCGTGCGTGGGAGTGTGTTGCGGTGTACGTATTATACAGACCAGTCATTGCGCGCGCAACTCGCGAGCTTTTATAGCCATCAGGACTCTTGCGCCGCCGGGCCGCGTAATTGGGTTTAGGATTTCGATGAGACTCGAATTTCCCCGCACCAGTGTGCGCACGCGCGGTATATAATTCGAGTCAAGCCGCACGCGTGCTTCCGCGGTTGCACTCGACCACTATGGTCGCAGCCCTGATTTTTTTCTTTTGGCTAACGGAGATTCTACACCGTGCTCCGTATATCGAACGTGAAAGTGCGAGGCTCTGACAATAGGGTATTGAGTGGAGCAGGCCTGTGATAAGAGCGAACGCTACTTACAGGCTTGAAAGGGAAAATTGTTGATGTCAAGCGACACATTTTCTGTTTGTACACGGTGTAGATTCCCCCTAATTACCGATTTTGCGCCGCGCGCACGGGTCCGTAATGACGCAGCGCGCGGAAGTTATATAGGCCTCGCAGGCACGCGTGCGTGGTTGCGCGCTATCAGGCGCACGCCTGTCCCTTTGTGCTTTGACCATTCACCGTAAGCGAAAATCAATAATGAGTATTAAGAATGTACAATTATATATTGCGCGATTGAGAATGGCTGCGGTTCCAATCTTCTTTTTGTTTTTTTTTTTTAATAATCTTAAAATAACTTTTATACGCAAGAAATAGGAAGAAAGAATTTCCTAACAAAAACGACTATACAATTTACATTTACGACGACGACCTCCGATGATTTTTCATCATTGTTCCAGATTTGAAATTTATCGTTATGGTTTAAAAAGGCAATTTCTATCGGAGAATTCGCCTCGCCTCTATATATATATACATGAAACACGTGAAATTTAATGTACTTTGAAAGTACGCTTTGTAAGTGCCCAATTAAAATGGCACGGTTCAGCGAATCAGCGTGAAAGGCCGCAACTTTCATAAAGATATCCGGCAGCTTTCCTCCCACATCTCGACTTTGCGCGTGCGCGCGTGCGCGCAACCCTTTGTCCTTATTCTTCGTGCGCCGCACTGACATCCAAGAGCCTCAGTCAAAGTTCCGCAGCAACGTTCAGCCAACTCAGAAGAGAAAGAGGACCGGATATAAGGAATAACTCTCGGTGGGGCATATAGAGGCTGGGAAAAGGAAGCGGTGAGAACCGCTGCTCTTTCGCGGCGCTCGAGGAAACGAGGACCGTTCTTAGATCCAGACGGGCGCGGAGTGTCTGTAGCCGCTGATCTTCCTTATTCCCTCCTGAGGGAGTAGTAGTGGTAGCGCCGGCTAAGAGGAGGAGGAGGTGAGCAGGGGCCGCAGTTGGCTCGCCGCTTGCTCGTGATCTGCCGCCGCCTCGGCCTCGGCCTCGCGGACGATTCTCGATTTCCGGCGCGGCCGCCGCGCGCCCAATGCCGGCGCCTCCGCCTCGTCCGCCCCGTCGTCGCCCTCCGGCTCTGCAATCAGAAGCGGCCGGGTTTATAAAGGCGGCCCACCGGAATGGGAAGAAGTCGCGCTTTTTCTGACTGAGGGAGGGGGAAAGAGAGAGAGAGAGAGAAAAATCATAAGTTTCCGAGTGAATGAGTTGGAAGTCATTTTGATAAATCGAAATGTGACTTAAAGGTGCAATAGAATTTTGCGGAAAAAGGGACTTTTGACCTGAAGAGTGATGTAAGGGGGGTCTTTTTTGATTCATGCATGATTTTTCAACGCTTATCTTATAACGGAAGTTACGAAAATCATGCGAAGTTTATGAAAGCCATTATCTTTAGATTTCGGAAACTCTTTGGCGGAGAAAAAATAATATTAGGCAGTATCAAGTCCTCATTTCTTAGAAGAGATGATCGATATATAATAGCACCTGCTGTGCTTGTTTTTGATAAACTTCAAAGTATCGTCGTCTAACTTGTCATCTGCACATGGCGCTGTTAGATTATTTCCTGTCACTGGATTTTTTATATATTATGCAGTACAATCGTTATGTAATTTTTTTCTATATTTTGAAAATAAAACTTTATCTAGCAAATCAAAAGAACTGGACGTATTTAAAGATTTATAAATTATTTTATGAAATAGTTGTGGGTGCGGCTGGAAAAGGGACACAATTTATGTACAATTTAAATCAGTTATGTGACCTTTTTCCAGCGGCACCGTCAATATTACTGTTCGATTCAATAAAAGTCTCTTTTAGAAAAGTAATATTTGACGTTTGATTCAATTTTTCAGTGATAAAATAGTGTCTGTAATTGAAAGGAAGTTCATTAACGTATTTTTCAAAGTTTATATTTACGCTTTCCATACTATCATTTACTTTTCTTTGAATGTTAATATTTTTAAGAGGGCTCTAAAAGTAGATTTCCACGTAGAAGAAGAGTTTACGCATTTCATAAAGATTACTCAAAGTTCTTTGCTTATCCAAATATCTACTTTAGTAAAGATATTTTTTGTTGAATGATGTAAATTGGCAAAGTATATTTGAAACACAAGACACTTTAAAATATTTTTTTATGTCTGCTAAACAACCGATATGTATAAATAACCACTCGGCCAAATTTTAGCATACAAAACTTAATCCCTGCATTTTGAATAATGTTTTCAAGCTGTAAAAGGATCTTTTAAATTTGTCAATTTTGTTATTGTTTAATGATAACCTTTCGATTTTCTAAATGCTGCCAAATACATTTGAAAAAGCTTTCAATTACCTACATTATCTTTATTTTCGTTAAATTAAAGTAACTCTTGTTTCTCATGTATTCTTAAGGAAAATATCCAGTTTTTCCTGTATTTTATATCTTTACAATTCTTCTATTTGTAAATTATTAAGAGTTATTAAATTTCATAGAAATTATTTTAATTTTTTAAGATAAATTTTTATTAATTAAAAAGTTATATTTTCGTTGTCGAAAGAAACAACCGGAAAAAAAACTAACCGCTTATTATGAAATTTGTATGCCTTCAAAGGCAATATGTCTCCAACAAAATCCATTTATTAGCTTCAAAGATGTTTGTAGTTGAATTTATTTGTTTTTTTTCCCCTGTTTTCGTGAACGACTGTTGTGTAGACTTCTAGACTTTCAATAGGACATTGAGTATGGATAACTTATACGTGTGATATTTTATTGAAATTCTACAATGAGTTTCTGATATGTAAAACATTTAGCTTTTTTGAAGAGTCTTGAAATTGTGAAATCATCTTATTATTATAAAATTATGAATGATAGGTATATATTTTAATTTTAAAAATGGTTTTTTTTTTTTAAATATCCTATGTTTTCTAATTGCCAGTTGTATATATAAGATTGGCCCAAAACATTATAATAAGACAACAACAGTCAATTGGTTCTGATCACTGTTGTTTAACACCACTTTAATGAAAACATCGCATGATATTTCTCTACTGCACGCGACAGAAATCCCAAAAACCACGCTCACCTATCGTTTCCCCAATGGGATGCATGACGAGGCCGTCGTCTGTGGAGCCTCGCGAGTTGTCGAGCGCCGATTGTGCAGTATCGTCGGCGCAGCTCCAGCTGCTCGAGCTCTCGCTGCTTCCGGTGGTTGTGGTTCTGACAACACCAGCACCACCAGAGGCTGCGGTCGGGTCCTCCTCGCCGTCGGGGGTGCCACGGCGCTGCTGCTGCTCGTCCTCGTCGCTCGGCGACCCAGTGGGCTGGGCGTCCTTGACCTCGCAGAGCCGGTCCTCTGCCGACGCCCGCCGACGCTGCTGCAGCTGCAGCTCCTCCTGCAACAGGTGGCCGCCGCAGAGCGCGTGCGTGTGTGTGTTATACGCGTTGCGTGTAAGTGCTGCGCTCTCTCGGGGGGCTCTTTTGGTTCTATTGCGGCAACGGGAAATGAGGTTTGTATATATAACAACCGGTCGAACACTTGTTAGCGGGCTGTGGTGTGAGAGAGATTGGGTTTGTTTAATTGCGCTTTTTTGTCTGGATATAACACGGAGATCATTCGTTATGAAGTTTGCAATAGTAGAACAGATAATTGAGAAACAGCGCTATTATTAAATTTGTAGATCTAATATAATTTAAAACGCGCTAAACTATGTGTTGATCAAGTTATACTGACTAAATAATTTTCGATTTCAGCCTTTTTCATAGAAACCTAGTACCCAACGCGTCGGAAATCTATGTTTAATTCATTAACCATTTCAATCCAATTTGAAATATTCAAAAACTATCCGTTTCCATTCAGTAGCAGTATTTTGTATTCCAAAGGAAAAACATTGAGCGTATCCTTGGCAACTCCGGTGTTCTAACTTTATTTAAAGTTCTGTGCGACTTCTGTCCCTACTATTTTTCACGTTCAATTGGAGTTGAGAGTTATATTTTATTGGAATGGTAAATCTTCAAATGTTTGTTTATACAGACACTGTATTTATATAGAAGTTAAAGTATTTATATAGTACTGAAATAGCAGGTGATTTTCCGAAAAACATCTGCACGCACGTGTTGCACATAATATTTTTTTAAACAAGTTACAATAAGGTCGCCTTTTCGTGTCTATTTAGTGCGCTTAGAGCACTACTTTTTCGCACTATAAGCATCTCCAGCCTTTAAGTAGGTCTGTTTTTTAAGAACCCCACTTATAAAAACGCGAATGTTTTATACACGCTAAATACACACAAAAAACGGTCTTTTCACAAGCCATTTCAAAAATAACTTTTTGCAATTCTATATTTTAAGATTGTTTCGTTCCATATTATTCTACCATAAACCCCATTGTGCTTTTAAAGACTTTTTATAATTAAAGAAAAATCAAGATATGAATTTCGACACATTTACCAGAAGCCAAAAGCTTAAGGACATTTAATCCCTTCCAACCTCGTCTCTCCTCCCCATTAACCACTTGTTCTAATCCCTCTAATAATTACATAAGAAAAAGACAGCCATTCTCCAACGAATTAAAATTCTCGTCGGCCCCTCGAACTTTCCGTCCCCCTCGTTTAACCACATCACCCCTTATTATCGCAGAACGAAAAAGACAAACAAAAGAGCCGCCGAGGCAATAAATAAAACTCACGAAAGGCCTGGCGCCGACGAGGGCCGTCGAGGCGGTGGTGGTGGTGGTGGTGGTCGTGGTAGTGTTGTCCGTGGCCGTGTCGCTGCTCTCGCTGTTGTTGCTCGGCCGCTGGAGCAGAGCCGCTGGCACGGCCGAGAAGACAGCCGCGCCCTCCTCGAGGGTCTTGACGCGGGTGAAGCGCCGGCCGCCCGGCCAGCCGGCATCCGCGCCGCTGCTCTTCAGGTGGTTGCCCGCCCGCGGCGGCTTAGCCGCCTGGACGCCCGTCGTCCAGACGCTCGCGTCGCTGCTTCCGGTGCTGCTGTCGCTCTCGGTGCTCCGGTGACGCCACCGGCGCTCTGCAAAGCCAAAGCGAACAGTGTAGTGGCATACATAGATTAGGTGGAATTTGTATTTTTATAGGGAACGGGTCAAATGGACAGTTTTATCGCGACGAGGTCGGACATCAGGTTCTGTAATCGAAGCGGAAAACATCATACTTTACTTTGAATTAAGCGAAAATTTTTTTTTTATTCGATTATTAGATAGTAATTTAATATTGATGTAGGGTTTCTTTTAGATTTTCATTTCAATGTAATATTTCCAACTGTATACAATTTTACTATGTTCATCAAGAACAATGAAGAAAAGTTAAATTACTTTATTAGAATACAAAATTGATTATTAGAATCGATACCGATAATAAATACATCAATTTTTTGGTCTTTTGATGATGCTGAATTATCATACATATATATTTCTATTTGTCTCCAGCTCAAGGCTTTATCTAAATAAGTTCATAAGATTCAATCACCATATTGATTTGGATCAATTTCACTTTGAATCAGAAATAAAATTGACAGCAAAAATTGCAAGTTCAGGAAAAGAAAGAAAAGAAATCTATTTTTCTGAATGCATATAAGTTAAGGGTTTGACTTGAACATCCTTTAATTTTTCAGTTTTATTGCATTTTTAAGACTTTCCATAAAGCACGTTTTTATACAAATAATCACATTCCTATACAATTAATAGTACTACGTAAAACAATCATTTCTACGACATTTACACAAACTTAAAATAAGTATGAAAATTTATATTTTTAAATTCTTTTATTTTTATAAATAAATAACTATAATAATGCCCTATAAAGTTTTGCTTTGATTTTGTAATATATCACGCAGCATTATTTTATGACAACGATTTTATCATTATAAAACTTCCGTCAGGTACTTTCTGTGTCCATCATGCGACTCATTAATCACAAAGCTTTTAAAAGTGGAATATTAAAGTAATCGATACACATGAATCTTTTTAAAAAAGATTCTTTTTTTAACGCAGTTTTCAATTTTCGGCAAATAACACGCTTTGTATCACATAATTTACATTTAGCTTTTTACCTTTATTCTTGACAAGTTTATAAATATCAAGTAATAAATAAAAAAGTTATATGCTACTTTATATACGTGGAATACTAAAATAATCATCAAATAGAAACTCAACTAAAAATAGATTAACCTTATGCGATATATACGGGAAAATCCTCAGTACTTTTAACTGTAGGCAAGTTTTTTTTTTTAATTTCAAGTAATTTATTGCTGCTATTATCTTGCCCTGCAAAGCACAGAAACTAGACTAGATGTAAAATCTTACACTTTTAAAAATGGCGCCTTTTTAGGCATTTTTGTACATCCCCATGCTGCGCCCTGCGTTGCACAATCATACTAATTACAGGGCTTGTTTTCTAGTTTACATTAAAGATTTTACATCTAGTCTAGTTTCTCGACTTCGCATAGGGCAAGGTAATAGCAGCAATAAATTACTTGGAAAAACAAATACTCGCCTGTAGTTAAAAGTATTGTGGATTTGCCGATATAAGAAGTAAACTTTTTTTTTCTCCTTCAAACTTCTCAAACCCGTCCGACAGAAAATCATTTATTCCGTTTTGCGAAGGCTCAGTTATGGTCAGCTCTTTCAAATCGCGACAATTCTCGCAAAATAAATGGCCCCATGATTTTAATTTCTATATAAAAGATAAGTCTTGAAGCTGCCCGCGAAAGCCGCGTCGCGCATAAAACATTCCGATGAACGCTCCCCGCGCGCACGCACGGAAGGTCCAGATCCTTCAAAATTGCAAAACAGATGGTCGAATATTGAATTCATATATGTATATACCCTTGTAACTATACGTTACATCGCACACATGCACACGCGCTGATATAAACTCTCTCGCCCCCTCTGCTTCGAAATCCCTCTATATCAAGAGGAGGCAATTTCAAATCTCTCTCTCTCTCTCTCTCTCTGTCTCTCTCTCTCTCTCTCTCTCTCTCTCTCTCTCTCTCTCTCTTTCTCCTTCCACAGCGATTTCACCCCATTGAGTCTCTCTTTCCCTCTCGAAAGTGATTTTGCCGTCTCGTAAAGCGCACCCTCGTAAAGGCGACGCCCCAGCAGACCTACACACACACACACACTCTCTCTCTCTCTCTCTCTCTCTCTTTCATCACACTGCACAGAACCGAACGGCCTGCACACGTCGCGGTATATATAATATTATATATGCCCATGTATAAAGAGAGGGACGTGTGTGTGTATATATATATAGATATTTACTTTCGCAGGGCGGTATGGAGACGGGGGCGGCAAAGTGTCGACGGAGGAGGGGGCTAGCGCCATCCTGGCTCTCCTCGCTGTAGGCCCGGGTTATGAGGATCCGGGGGCTCCTCTTCGGCGAGGCGCCGCCTAGGGTTGCCCCGTTGCTCTTGCCCGCCGGCTCCGGTGCGCCCATCACGAAGTCGCTACGATAGTGCGCCGCCATCAGGCTCACGGCGCTCGCGCTCGAGCGCACCAGCCGGCCACTTTCGCCTGTATATTACAGACATACGTACATGTCGACGAACGGCTTGACCATTGTTACACACACACACACACACACACACACGCGCGCGCGCGCGTATTATATAGAGTAACAGTACAGAATGTCACACGCACGCGTCGCGACGAGCCGCGCAGATCGGCTGTCTGCCTGAGGATTATTTACACGAATCCGTTACATGACCGTATATGTATGCGGCCGAATTATGGAATACGTGATTCGACCGCATAAGTCACGAAGGCTCTTCTCATCTCTGCCCGACGTT
The DNA here is from genome assembly GCA_036365515.1 of Torymus aiolomorphi. NCBI lineage: Eukaryota > Metazoa > Arthropoda > Insecta > Hymenoptera > Torymidae > Torymus > Torymus aiolomorphi. The sequence goes on along the minus strand of CM070873.1, from coordinate 221,260,471 downwards.
GCCCGGGACGACGAGCCGCAGCGCTGAGCTTTAATGCGCGGATCTTGTTCTTAGATTGACGGGCTTTTGTTTCGTGACCCGTATTTTTCGTGGAAATTCATTGAAATATATAGCACCAACCCGAATTGTATAAAAAATGTCGAGAAATTCTCATCGTTAAGCACGGTCAGCAAGTTTCGTGGAAAATTTTTACTTTTTTTTTTGGTAAGTCAATATTTCAAAATAACGTTTATTCGAAAAGTAAATTAATTAATCTTTTTTTCCCTCAACGGAGATACGTCTAAAAATATTTTTTCGATATCGGTTTTCATGCTACAGAGCTGATCAAAAAAATAAAAAAAAAATACGATTTATTTATTTATTTTATGTAGGAAAATTGTAAAAATAGTAAAATATCGACGCGATATTCACGCTTTGTATACCTATAGGCAAAAAGTTATATTTGGAAGAAGTGAATTTGACAATTTTATATAACATTTCAAAGTTTCATCAATTCGAACCTAAGCGGCTTGCGTGTGTCATGCTGACTGTCGCTCACACTCACAGACTCCCAGACACATGCGAAATACATGGAACCAGAAATTATGGGATATCGTGCGTTATGAATTTTATAACAGTGGACGAAATTGGAATTTTAGATTCGCATGCTTTGGCCGGTCCGTGTATTTCTATTTATATGTAATAAGTGTGTATCGATCTGTTTTGAGGACGAGGGTGAGATTTTTAGACCACATTAAGTCTTATCACGGAGAAAATATCTCTTCGCGTGGACGTGCCCCAGCCCCTGTACGGTATAAATCGAAATCTAAAGCTCATTATGAATTTCTGGAATTTCATTTCCAAAGGTTCGCCGAGTGCTGAGTAAGAACGAGAACTTCTTTATATTAGTATTGATTTTTATATCTTTTGTAAATATAGATGTTTAGTTAGATAATATCTTAAAATTTCGTCTCTAAAGTGCAACCGAAAGTTATAGAAGTACTTTACGAAAATTGCAATATTACGAGTGTAATTATTATTTTTTTATCAGGAAAATTACTGTACTTCGTAATAAAAAGAGCATGACATAATAGTAGGTACGATATTAAATGAAAGATATGATGTGTATATAAGTAATATATAGATAATCCTCTTATATTTTGATATTTATACGTTGTTTTTTATTAAACCTACAGCAATTTTCTTATATGTACAAACCGGGTTACTCATTATATGAGAACAATATTTCTCGGAGATATTTTCTCAATCTAGCAAATAAGTAAATTACGACTTAATCATGTAGTACGAAAAATAACTATCAGCTATATGTTTGTCTTGAATTGTTTCAATAAGTTTTCTGTATATGTTATTGGACAAGTTGATTGGGTTAGATTTTAGTAAATGTAATGTAGTAACACACACAATGCAAGCAATATTATGACTTTGAATGCGTAAAATCAGATACTTGCGTAAAATAAACTGAATATCAACTCACTTTTTGAATGTTTGCATGGCCAGCAATATAATAATGAAAATTCTGTGTTTTACACGCAATAAGAACTCATAAGAAACTGAAAAATAAATAAACCAAAATGTTGAAATGTAAACAAAACAAAAAATGCGCGACATATCAGGGTTCAATCTCCATAACAATTTGTCAAGTTGCAAAAGTTAAAAAGCTATCATACCGTGCGTATAGCAAGGTCGTATACGTGAGTGTATATAGAGCCGTGCAGAATCGTTCAAGAGCAGTGGCAGCAGCAGCTGTGCGCCGCGTTGTCGTACATACTAAACGGCCCTCCCCCGCGCAATTAGAAGCCAAAACACGAGCGATGACCAGAGAAATGCAGATTTCAACTTGGCGGCCAAAGGACAATGAACGTCATTTATCATCGCGGCTGAAAAGGCCCGCGATTGCTGCATATAATTGGCTCTCGGGGGGCTCGAATACGCGATATTGCCAGCTGATTGTGAGCGACGTCGACGCTGCTATAGCCCGAGCTCGCGAGCGAGTATCGAGGATCGATGCGCATATAGTCATACCGATCAGCCCGCGGGGACCGCAACACTCCGCCGCGAGAAGGTTAGATTATTGATACCGTACGCAATTAACTGCGACACAATGTCATGCACGTATGGGAGAGGAAGAGAGAGAGAGAGAGAGAGAGAGAGAGAACGTGTTGCGTCGAAGCGCTGTAAGCTCGCCCAAACGCGACCTCGATTGCCGCTGCGGCTGCTCGTCTCCCCGTGGGTGAAGCGCGCGGCCAAGGAAAGCCGCACTTAGGTAAATGGAAGCGCTAAATGGGTTAAGCGAAAAATCGGTCGGAATGGTCGTGGCGCTCTCGTGTTTGCAAAGTGTTTGCCATTTCTGATTGTATATATTTGATGATGTCAGCGTTGTATATGTTTTCATGATAATTGAGGGTTTCATGATGGCGCGTGTTCTTATAAGACTCATTTGAAATTCGCCGCATGCACTTGATATTTTTTGCAAACTGTTTGCAAAATTTTTCATTTTATTTATCAATACCATTGGTAACGGATTCTAATTGACTATTCATTACAATCGTAAAAGAACTTACAGTAAATATCATTATTTTTTTGTCAATAACAGTATAATCACTGTATATAAAAAACCGCACGTATTTCAGAAATTTTCCATAATACTTTACGATAAATTTTCAAAGAATTTTTAACTGGTTTGAATAATGAATCTTATCGAACGATCAGATAATTTACTCGGTATACGATGAAAAGTGTCTGCTCCATCAATGAACTACATCGAGACTACAGCTGTGGCGTATATGCATGAAGAATTTTAGCATGCGCTAGAAAGATAAATCTTGCATTCTATGGCAATGAAATGTAAAGTAATGTATAATGTAGGTACATACATTAAGGAGAAGATATATCGCTGCCTTGCGAAATTTCCAAGTGATCGTTTTTAATCAAATTGTTTGTTTTAAAGATAAAATTATTATTATCCTCTAATAGTAAATACAATAATTTTACTAACTCTGCGGTTTATTACCACGATATCTTCATACATGAATACATTCTTCACTTCAAACCCTGCGACTTGGATAGGAAGTGCGCTATAACGTTCACTTCACTGCTTTACGTACTCTACAGATAACCAAGTTTTAGAATGAAATAGAAACTTCATTGCCTCTGGCTTAATCTTCTTTAAAGTTTAAAGTGACTATAATCGTGGTAAAATGTAACATTCAAATATCTAGAAATCAACGTTTTATAATTTTATACTGCTATTATAATCGCAGTGAGGAAACATTAATATCGCGATAAATATTAAATTTTAAATAATTGTCTTTGTAAAACATAGACACATACGATGACTCTGCCGTATTTGGATTTACTTTCATGTGCAAAACCGACACTTCATTCACGTTATAAATTTGTTTCTAAACATTACCTTTTTGGTAATATGCAAAAAGTATGTAAACCATATAATCAATATTCTGCACTCTCTAAAGTTGAATTAGTGAAAATTGCTCCACCATTTCAATTAGTAGAAAAAACTTCTAATTTATTAGTGAATATTCACTATTTCATTTAGTAGTTTATTAAAACTACTATTTTGATTAGTAGTTTTTACTAATTTAATTAGTAGTTTTTAAAAAACCACTAATGAAATACTGAATATTCACTAATAAATTAGTAGTTTTGTCTACTAATTGAAATGGTAGAGCAATTTTCACTAATTCAACTTTAGAGAGCAGGTAAATATTATTTAAAAAAATGCTATTCAATTGGACGAAGAAAACGATCACCTGGAAAATTAGCACCGCTCAAAATAAAACTCTCACCGCACAATTTCATCACACATACACACGTCAAGACAATTTAACTCAAGGAAAGAAAAAATACTCACCGAGCTCGGCGTTTGGCACTCTGAGGGTGTTGCAGGAGGCGGCGGGCTGTAGGCGCGCCCGCTGAAAGACCCCGGCGATGTTGCCGCTGCCGAAACCTATGGCGCCGGCGGCGCCCGCGCGACAGTTGCCCAGGGCGAGGAGGGCCTCGCTCAGCCGGCGCTGAAGCGGCGGAAACGGAAAGAAGGAGGACGCCGGTCCGCTGCCGGAGGGCCGCCTCGAGCCCGCGGCGCTCGGCGTTCGCGCCTGAATTTCCTGCAATCAGCCCCAGCGCTCTCTTATCTATAGGCATACATACATACACGACCTTCCATCCATCTATGTATGGCGCGCGTACACGAGGCTGGGTAATTAACCACCAATTGATTTTCTCGAGCCGCCTGATTGCCAACGCGGCGCGCTAATGGCCCAGGCGCTTACAACCGCTGCTTATTTCGATTTATCTGCGCGCGCTGCTCTTAATTGGACGCTCCCGTAAAGCTATTACTTTGCTTACGAAGCTTGTAACTTTATGCTTTAGGCGAGAATTCGTAAAAGTTTATAATATTATCTGTAATTTTTAAAGTGAGAATAATCTGTAGGGAGAACGGTGCGAGCAGGCAGGTTGATTGTATGACAAACAAGCAGCTGCGACAGCTGATAACGTTTTCAGTATAGAGTATACAGTTACTGAGTTCCCTTCAAGTTACTATGGCATTATAGATACAATGCTATTCAAGATTGTAAGTAAAGTTGGCACAACATAATTTTCGAGTTAGCCAATAGACGATATAATATATGTAATATGGACATTATATAATATGTTTTTACTTATATGTTTTATGTATATACGTAAATACTCAACTTATTATTAACACAATAAGGTTAATTTAGTATTTCTTCCCTACGTTGATTAAATCGCGCGATTTATGTCTTCACTCAAGTATCCCGCCCAATTATCACCACAAACTACATACAAATCACGCCGAAATTATTAAAACTCAGGCCCTCTCGCGCCTACAATACCGAATTTCGTTCTTCCCACAAGGAGAATAAATAAATCATTCGAACAACGGGCCGCGATCCGCGCGCACTCTATTCAATTAAACTCCAGCTGAAATATCCTGCAGCCCGTGCTATCAGCCCCTGCACGGGAAATTTGTCAGGCCATCAACTCGACGCCGCCCCCTTCCGTAGCCCGAGACACATGCTCCCCAGCCACGCGAGGCTTATACAGAAGCGGGCGAGGCGTCGGCTTTTTCCCTCCTACCTGCTGCAGCTCGGACTTGGTGACCTTTTTGCGCCAGTAGTTCTGCACGGAGCGCCTGAGGGTTCGTGACTTGAGGCCGTAGAGGAGGCCGTTGATGGGCGGCGAGCAGGCGAGCAGCAGCGAGGCCAAGGACGCGAGCCTCGAGTGCACGTGCAGTCGCGCCGGCTCCTCGACCTGGTTTATCATCGAGCTACCGATGCCCGCCACCTCAGCGTCGCCGCCGATGCCTCCGCTGCCGACTCCGCTCGCCAGGATGTTGCTCACGCCGAAGTCGCTGCCGCCCAGGACGCTGGCGCTCGCGCTGGTGCCCCCGATGCCGGTGCTACTGACACCGTCGATGCCGCCGCCGCCGCTGCAAGCCTCCCACAGGATCACACCGCAGTAGGGGAAGTAGAGGACGTACAGCGAACCGATGAACTGCATCACCTGCGTGCGATGGTGTAGTTAAGTTTTGAGATATCGATGTGATGGCTGATATGGGTACACGCTATTGCAAAGTTCTTTGATTAATTCGGAATACCTTCTTCAAATACTCTTTTTTTTTATCCGGGTAATTTTCAGGATGGAAACTAGGGAATAGTAAAGAGAGAATTGTGCTTTTGATTAATTCATCGAAAGCTTTTTGTTTCCTTCTTTTTATAACTATCCATTGCTAGTCTTATAGGAGCAAATTTTCAGAAAACGTCAATTTTTTGTTCTTTTACAGTAACTTGTTTAATCTAATTGATTTTTATTTTAATAATAGCATATCTTTAAAAGGCTTTTTCATCATATTTTCATACTTTTATTGCGTATTTCACTATAAACGTTAAAGTAAAACAAGAAACCTTTGACGTGTGTCTTGAATCATAATACCTTAAAAAGACAAATAGCTGTAAAAGTTAAATTAAATAATTTAATTAGGAAACTAATCTGCACAAATGTATGTTTTTCTATTGTGTGTACCCTGAGGAACGATAGAAGGAACAAGGTGGCAAGTTGTATGGAAAAGTTTGTGCACAAACTTCCTTCCTTTCTGTTGGCCTGATGTAGAAAGTTGCAGGAAAGCGCGATTTATATATATCATTTGTTGATTCTTCTCGAAGAAAAGTAACAAAATGATAGATTGCTTTCTCACATTGGATTTCAATTGTAATTATTTGCGATTATGAAAGTTTTCCAAGTGTTCAGGGTTCAATTTTAAGAACAAGCAGAAAATTCAATTAAATATTATCAATATTAAGCAGTCAAAGAAATTGTTAGTTATATTGGAAATTATAGAACATTTGTCTTTTACTTTAGAGGTCTTACACCTTTAGATTTTGATATCGAATTTTCCCATTTTCCCTGCAGAAAAAGGAAATATAATTACCACTATTTTGGAGTAATATATCATAAAAGGATATTATTTCTGAAAAAATAAGCCAAGGTAGAAATTCCTAAACCCATTTTATACAGAAATTACAACATATTCAATATTTTTGCTTAGTTGCAACTTTCCTTTGGAACTGCTTGATGAATTTTCATGGGACAAAGCTGAAATTCTTTGTATTGTATGCAATTATGCAAAGGAAAGTTACAAGGAAGTCAAAATATTAAAAATGCTGTATCCTCACATAAAATGTCTTTTTATCATATGTTACTCCAAAATAATGATAACGCTGTCCGACAAAATAAAAAAGAGGTTTGCGCTATAGACTAGACTATGATATTCCAATGTATTTTGGCTTGTTGAAGCTGAATATGACCTCAGTTTTAACACTGCACGTCAGGATTTTAAGATATCACTAACTCTAAAAATTTTTTAATATCTTCATAACAAGGTAAACAAAGTTTCTTTTAATCATTTGACCAATTGTATATTATAGAGTACTAGTCATCTACTTTGGAATACATTTTGAATCATCTTAATACGATTTTTCTCCTTCTAAGAAATCAGATCAAAATTTTTAGTCATTATATCTCAAAAAAGAAAAAATTATTTTCATACAATTCAATTTTTAATTTAATATTTCTCGAAGAAGAAAAATCGTATTCAGATTATTCAAATGGATTCTATAGTTGATGAATAGTACTTTATAATAGTACTGACCAAATGATTACTAAAAATTTGTTGATCGTGCTATGAAGATATCTCAACATTTTTAGAGTAAAGGATATCATAAAATCCTGACGTGCACTGCCAAAACTGAGGGCATATTCGGTTTCAACGGGCCAAAATAGATGGAAATTATCATAGTCTATAGTCCATCGCCAAATCATTTTTTTTTTTTTAATTTTGTGAGCTTGTGTAATTTACTTCCTTTTTTGCAGGGAAAACAATATTAAAATACAGATCTCTACGCTTATAATCACGACTCATCAAGCTTAATGGGAAAGCATGATTTCAACATTTTTGAATGATAATTATTGATATTTTGAAATTAAATATCTTTATAATTTATTGAAATTATAATATAAATCGAATGGAATGACCATTTTCTTTCATAGATCTAACTACTATATTACAATGATTTATATTGTTTGACATCTCATTAAAAATTCCCGATTTATATTGTTTGACATCTCATTAAAAATTCCCGATTTAAATAAATTTTAGAATAACTTTATCATTCGTCATGAAAACATTTTATAAGAAATAATACGTGAAATCATATGTAGATAATAATTTCTATTACTTTATTTAAAAAGTTGAGTCAACTCCTATTTTGGAGATAACTACTACTACGTTTCTATGTGGGCTTGAATACATCGTAACCACTTACCGTGCTGAAGGCGCTGTGGAACTTGGGCGGACCTCCGGCCGCGGGCGCCGTGACCGCGGGCACGAAGAACGGGTTCCTCTGGTGGGTGATGGTCACCTGTGCGCTGAGCGTCACCTCGTAGATCGCGCTGGCGATGCGATGCCGGTGGTAGCGGGCGATACCGAGGACGCGGACGTTGCAGATGGTAACCAGCAGAGCGGGCAGCACGAGGCCGAGGACCGCGTAGGCGAGGGCGTAGAAGGAGCCGACGGTGCCGAAGCCGGCGTTACCGAAGTCCGGCGCGCAGCAGCCGAGGTCCGGCACGTAGCTGTAGGGCGGCACGAGACCCGAGAACGGCGGCAGACAGAGCAGCAGCGCTCCGGCCCACGAGATTGCTAGCCCGAGGGCCACCCGCCGCGGCGACACAAGGGCCGTGTAATGCAGCGGTGCAGATATCGCGTAGTACCTGTGCAAAGAAGAACGTTTTCTTTTTACCATTTTCGACAATCATACGCGCGCGTAGAAAGTGGAAGGTATACAGGTTTCGTCAGACACGAGAAAAGGGCCCTGTTTTTATTTTCCCTGACGTTTTATAAAAAAACTAAAGCTATGTTTATATTCTAGTTAATTAAAATGATTTATCATCTATAGACTTATACAATATACCACCATTTATGAAAATTCATTTTTCTTACAAACGTGTATTTGTTTAAATGTTAGGGTATAAACCTATGTCTTGTAAAAAATTAAGTTCAAAATCTATAAGATTATAAAATGAAAGACAAATTTTCGTGAAATCAGAAAAAGGGAAATGAAAACTTGAAGATAAAACTAAATGGATGTATGTATAGAGCGTAAACAGCTTTTGCACTTTTTTTTTTAGATTCTCGTACAGGGGGAAAGGCGAAACAATGAAATGGAAATTGAAAGCGTAAACAAATTGCACTCACGTAAAAGGCATTTATTTTCTGAATCTGTTAAAGTGTAGCAAATTAATTTAATTCTATAATCAAAGTGTTCGTTCTATACGAGCGGCGATGAAAAGCACAGCGTTTAAGGACTTGCATAAAACGACTTATAGTATCTTCATATAAATGCACTAATTAAATGAAGCTTTACTGTAGTCACAAAATTCAAACACTCAGAAATATAGCAAAGCATTATTATAGAAATGTTATCCTTATGAATTTATTTTTTAATTTGGAAGTAGCTTCTTGGTAATATATACAAATCTTTTATACCACTCTAACCTCAAAATCACAATTTTGGTATGATTTTTCGGCGCTCGTGGTATAAAATACCGTTCGAAACTAGTGCGTAAGTCGATTATTTAGCTGGTGTGACTTTTTCGCACTCCCTTCGCTCGTACAAAAAGTCACACCAGCTAAATAATCGACTTCCCCACCCGTGTCGAAATGTACTATTATTAAGATGAAAAAAAAAAAAAAAAAAACAATCAGAGATAAGGTATGGAAATTATATTACTCATTTTAAAAGATTAAATATATTTTTACATAATCAACATAATAAATCAATCGATAAGATAAACATTTAAGATGGTGATAATTAATCTATAGTATGAAGTAATTTATATTTTCGATTAATGAATCGTTTCAAATATTGACATTATTATATTTTATGGGTATACTCTCGAATACGCGTGACTCGAAGTCATTAAAGTAAATTGCATCATATGTTACTCGATCACACTTCGACATTTTTCTATTATACGTCGTAAACGCATGTTTATATACGTTTATCATAAACCGCACAAGACAAACATTTTTAGCCCTAATCAATATATTTCAATGCTATGCCTTACTGTTAAAGTCTGCATCAAAGGATCAAATGCAGTGCATTACTCATAAAACGTAAGCAAAAACTTTGATCATGCCTAAAATAAAGCACGCACATCCGACTTGGATGAAAATATACTGCGAAACAGCGAGTTGACAGGACATTTCAATCCGCATAATCAAACTAAAAAAAATATACAACCGTCTCTGGTCGCCGATGTGCAGGCAGACAATGCGATGCCGGTCGTAGATGCGATATATAAACCGACCCGATGACCGACGGGTATATTACAAAGCCTTTTGTGAGCTTTAAAGTATCGAGCGCAAGCACGCGGCGACGACAGTAACTGGTAAACGCGAGGTGCGAATAAAACGGAATAAATAACGCGGGAAAAAATTTCCTAAGGGATGAGCTCGCGTTCAATAGCGGAAAACCGTTAAATAAAGCTCATAACTTCCGACAGCTAAAAACAGATCTATTCAGGGTCTAGCAAAGTCTTATCTATGCACTGGGGGAATTTTTTCTGAAAAATTCTTGATATATTTATCGTAAAAACTATACAGTACAGATTGTAACTGTGGAAGAACACACTATTCTGGTAGTTTGTCCAGTGGCAGGTTGCAATATTTTCCCATAATTGCAGGACATAGTAGAAAAACTTTATGTAACGAGTATTAAATTTTTTTTATAACAATAATAATCTTGTATTGTTGTTGATTTAATATGAATTTCTCAGTTATTTTGATTGGAAAATTCTCCCTTTATGAAAAAACTCTGGTTTGTATATTTGCAATTCAGAGAATGACATTTTGTTGCAAAAAACGTAGAAAACATTTGTTTCAACGAGACATTTGGTGAATTTTCTAAAGTTACGTGCTTGGTATGTATACATGCCGACATGCGTAATGAATTAAATAAAAAGTTACCCTCATGCGTTTCAAGCTTACTTCACTAATATCGCTACTAACTTCTATATCCAAATTCACATTTGTATTTTTAACTCTTTATCAGAGTTTTTTTATAAAATCAGAAGTTGATAAATAAACATGCATACCCAAATAATCGATTGCATTTATATATATAGTTTCATTCACGTGTAGTGCGTTTGACTATTAAAGAGAGCTTTGATGTCTGATTCGGATTCCGCTAGGCCTTGAACTATATTTTTGCTTTCCCATAAGTAAACCGTGCCGATATTATGAACTTTCTTCTCCGAACCCTGGCACTATATAATTCAAATATACTTTAGATACGGTCTTACAAATAATCAGATCTGAGATTGAACCGATTCTTTGGAATAAATTAAGCCGAAGTTCTGTGTAAACGCATAAAAGGGAATGTTATAATTAACTAATATTAATAGATTAAAGAAAAAGAAATTAGACAACTCGTACGAAAATAGTATAAAAATAAATTAACGAAGAATTAGCAAAGCTATTAAGCGAGATCGAAATAGCGTGAAAATTAAGTGTTCACTTTTAGATAAGTATATACGCGACTATCACACGTGGCTCTCTAAAAAAGCAAACATTTCTGACTCACGCGGAGGACTGTTTCCAACGGCACATAACTACGTACACAAGCGCAGTAGTAGCCAAATTCACGCACTATATACATACACGTTGCAATATATACCTGTCGCAGTTGAGCCCGGTGATGGTCCAGAGGGCGACGGGATGGAGGAGCGCGAGGAGGAAGCCGTGTATGACGCACCAGGTGCCGGCCGCCGGCCACGAGCCCGTCGCGAACACGAGCAGCACGAGGCAGACTGCCGCCTCGACCGCCCCCAAGTGGATCAGCAGCAGCGTGTTCGCCGTTTGTTGTTGTTGAGTCTAAAATTGGAGAGCAGAGGGAACGAGAGATAGAGAAAAAGTGAGTGGCGCTTCTATACCCTTTCATCCGCACGTCGCGCCTTTCCACCGTGTAAACACACTCGCAGCTTTATGTGCTTACCGTGTGTTGTAGCACAAAAGCGGCAGGAACCGAATGCGAGAAATTTCCCCTAGTATAATGAGTTTGTTTGGCTGGCTGGAATGTGTGTAACGAGCTGGGATGCCGGAAAAAAGGACGGTATGCGGCCTCGGTTGGTTTAGGGAATCACTATAAGGATTGGATATTTTGTCGGATGGGTGGGAATTGTGCTTTTATTCTGTCACTGTGAATTTAGTGACACTTTCATTGAATACAACAAATTTACAGATATCTTAGTTCTCGTTTATTTTGTGAATAGTTTTTAGAATATACCAACATTGGTATATGAGTGTCGGAAACATTGTTTCAAGAATAACAATTATTCATATATTTATAGACTGAATAAATCATACAAATTCTTTTACTTGGCTATATAACGTATCAAATTTATTGTTAAGTTCGATTGAGAATATTTATTTTTAACAAGTATTTTTAGGAAATTATAAATAACACGTAAAGAAATTTATTTTTATACAAGTATAAAAATTATGTAATTATTAATTTGATCAAATTTAATAGTTGACATTCATTATCTATATCCACATAAAAAGTACTCTCGCTATCTGTAGGTGATGTATTTTTTTCATTTGATGAAATTTTAATATTATGATAGGAGCTGTATCATAATAAGACTCCTTATGGATATGTTGCAAGATAGTATGTTATGGCTGATCGTCACGAAACTAGAGAACGATAACGTTAAAATATTTTTGTCCGATTCTACAAATTATTTAATACATCACTTTGATACTGCAAGGACGTGATAATACGTAACTGTTGTTATATCGTATTTTTATAATATGCTATATAATTACTAGATATAAGATCAAATTAAACTTCTTCTAATATTAACTATAAATATTATAGTTATATTATTTGTTTTAAGAATACTTAATGAATTTAGTTTTTTTTTTAATAAATCAATATTATTAATTAATTTTTATAAATTTTCTATACTTGAAGTTTTTGAGGACATATTTTCGCCTTTGTCTTGTGAATTTATTGGATCAGAAATAAAATTAAATCGAGAAATCGTTTTAGTTGCTTCTAAAGAGACTTTCTGGGGAATGCTATGGGCTTTTAACACTGGGAATTGAATTAGATGAAAGATATAATTGTATAAAGAAGTCATACAAACTAAAAGTCTCCACATAGTCAAGAAAAAAATAGTTTTAGGACATTTCAGTTTAAGAAATTTCAAGCTTTTTGTATTGTGTAATAATAATAGAAAATAAAATCTTTTCATTGAGTAAAATATTTGTAGAAGTACTTTGATTATTATTAAAATAGTATGACAATTAATTATTTTAATATGAAAACGTTTTCCAAAGTTTACAAAAAATATTTCTTTCAGAATCTCTCAATTTTATAGTAACATTTCACAACTTTACTTTTAAAAACTCTAAAAAATTTTAAATGTTAATACCATTACATGATGTTTAAAAAATACTTTGATACTATTACATTCTCTCACATTTAAATCTGTCCCAGCAAAAGAGATAAAATTAGTACTTTTGATATCAACATTTACTTAAATAATACTTTTTTACAGAAATAATAAGAGTTCTGAAATATTTAATTTTATGTAATAAAAAATATATATAACATTCATATAAAAAATAAATTATATGATCTAAATGATTGCTATCTTATAAGTATATTAAAAGACGAAATTAAAGAAAAATAATCAGCGTTATAATTTAGAAAATTAATTGGCATTTCTAAGATTTCGTTAATTTACTATAAAAATGTTAACATAGTATAAAAATAGTAGAAAACTGTGCAACATTTTAAGACGTATAAAATAGTAATAAATCGCGTCGTAGAATGCAAAAGGCTATATTTCAAGAAGTGGTAACTGTTTCCAGAAAAGCGCGCTAAAAGTTTATCCAAGGGGTTTAATGCAGCTACTGGGACAGCGCGCCACTTCACTGAAAGTGCCGCGCACTATTGTCATTTCTTTCTTGATAGTTTCGTAACTTTTACGACACATTTTTGAAATCCGCTTGAGAAAAAGAATTCAACAGAATCCAGTATTTTCGTAAATTTTAATACACCTTGACATGAAACTATATTATTTCCAATAAAATCATCAACTATATAAATAAGACATTGATTTTCTATTTTAATTTCACGCTAAGCTTCATTTCTCAGAAGGTTTGTCGTACTGCATAATGTACAACGTCAAACGCGATTTGCCAAACCGCAAACCATCCCCCTATCGATAAACCATTTATCTTATAATATATTTGCCATACATTCTATTGGAAGCTGCTGGACTATACATATAATATGAACGAAGGTGCAAAATATGGACTAGCGAACCTGCTTGCCGAGACCGAGCACGACGAGCAGCACGTAGGCGTTGAGCAGCAGTCCCAGAGCGGAGACGAGGACGAGCGGCACGCTAAAGGCCCAAGGGCCCATACCTCAGCGCCTTCACCTCCTCCTCCGCGGGGGCTAAGCTTCGACGTCGCGCTCAGCGTCGCCTCGCACCTATGGTCCGGCCGATTCACGCGGCCGGCCCTCCGCCGATCCTCCCCGACCTCGCACTTGCTGCCGTCTTCGTCGTCCTCCTTGGCCCCGATGTCCGCATCTCCGACTGACGAGCACCGTCCCAGCCTCGCGACCGCCTTCCTGCAAAAGGAAAACAGATATAAGTAGGCGCCGTTAATTGCCGGCCGATCATTTTTCTATTTCTATGAGTATGATGATAAGCAGAGGTTGTTGACGCTGCGCTCTGTGCTGTTGTTTTTCGAGCGACCTTTCCTCGTGCGTTTATAGCTTGTGGGTGCTTTTTTCTGATGTGGGAATTTATTAGGTGTTAGGTTGGTCAAGGAGAGTTTGTATTTGTGTTTTGTCTTTATGAGTAAAGGTTTTGCTGACGTAGAAAAATGAAAGCCCTGATTGAATTAGGAGAGAATATTAAAATGTTCGGATTTTAAATGGGTGTTGAATTATTACGCATTATCGATTTTGTTCAAATTGATAGGGTGTGCTATTAATATTCATTTAGTAAGTCAGCATAGTATAATCCTCAACAATATATGTTAAGCTTTGATTTCACGATTGAAATGCATTGGATAAAATTGTATTACGTAACAAACTTCGATTCGATTTGACGACCTGAATTCATATCAAAAGCTTCTTCTGCATTTTACTATGCTCTCTCCATATCTCGATGCACGCAGGAAAATGAATTTCGGTCTGTGGAATAACGCGTTGCGAGATAATTGAATACAGTAAGTAGGTCTATTATCCTATAACATTTGGAAACTGATGATTGCAACTTGACTAAAATACCATATAGACTTAATTCAGATAATTTAGTAAGTTAGGGTAAAAAAATCTGCGACAACAAAATGCACTATAAATAGTCCCGTTTATATATAAACAAAATCGTAAAGTATACATTTCTATATTTTTAATGCAAAAATTTATGATTTACAAAATTTTATTTAAAATAGAACAGCGTTTGGCTTTTGTACGGTGAATATTTTACATCCCTTAAAAATGTTTTACTGAACATCTATTTTTAAAAAGAACACCGGATGCAATTTTTTTAGTGGTCACAACAATGCGTAAACGTTATATAGGTACAAAGAAATACAAACTTTTGAAGTTTTCGGCACTTGGAGTTGTTAGTTTCTCGACATTTTTCAAACGACAATGACTTTAGGAACTTGGAGGAAACCAAAAGAAGTTTGCCAACTCAAACACCCAACATTGCAGTAATTTTCATTGCTGGTAACATTGAGTAAAAATACTGTTACAAACGATTCAATTCAACAGAACTTCGTTTACATGTACGAATAAGTTTTATTCCTAATAACTTTTTCATTTGACACAGCGATATAAAATTATCAATATGTACTATGAAAATTGCAAAATTTGCATTTTAAATTACAATGATACACTGCACTTGACAGAATCAATGGTAATACCGGTACGACCGTGCGCAGGCACTCATTACTTCACACCGCCCTCCTTCTCTGTTTTTCTACAAGACTGTCATCCGCGTCGAATTGCACCACCGCGGCATTCACTTTCGCCGGCTTTCCCGTCAATGTCACTGTCCCAACCTTGGCACTCGATCTTCACCTCGCGCTACTCGCTTCTACTCGCAGCTGAGCGCCGGGAAAAGCGGCTCGCGCCCGCGAGGAGCGAAAAAAGCCGGGCGCGGTGCGGCGGCGCACTGGCTCGAGTCGCGTCTCTTTCTCTCTCTCTCTCTCTTTCGATAGAAGCGCGCGAGCAGCGCTACCGCTTTAAAAATAGTCGGTTTGACCGCGGATACCCGAAACTCGATAATTTATCGGGCGGTGGCCGCCGTGACGCTTGAACTTTTCTTTATTTCGTTCACTTTTCCCGAAAGTTCTGCCTGGCAATATTGTTTAAAAAAAAGAAAAGAGGAAAAGTGGCCGGCGCCGCCAATCTTTTTTATTACAGATGTTTTGAAGCAGAGGGGAGCCCCGGTATATACAGAGAAAGAAAGCAAAATTATTTTCGTCGATAAAAATGCGTGCACCACGTGTGCGGTCCACTTTGGTATGCTTTTCTCATTTTTTGTATTACTGTAATTGAATTTAAAATAATTTAATTCAATATAAGAATTCAATATTTAATATATGTTCATATTCTACTTCAATATTTTTTAATAATTTTACATTTTTTTATCCATTTCTAGATTGAATATCACTACAGCGGTCAATAGTCATTTGGAGGTTCAAATATTTGTAAGTACACTTTGAGTTCCTTTATTTGATGTCAGTCACTTCTTTTTTAATAGGAAACTGTTTCTTATTGTATGACAGAAATTCTAGGATGTTAATTAAACTTTCTCACGGAAAATTTCCAAGCAACATGAAATTTCCATTAAAAACAATAATAGAAATCTTTAATTAGATACTTTTCATGCATGTATTTTAAATATGTTTTACAATTTGTATTTTTTGCCAAACTTGTTATTTACTTTGAGTTCGACTACTGTACACCTTGCTAAAGATCGAGCGTTAGTTTAAAAATGATTAATGACCCAGTAAAAGTCATCCCTCACATGAGCACGATAGGAGGAGAAAAGATGCTTTCTATAACTACCTTCGGACGCCTTGCAGGAACTTTAATAGAAGTACTTTAAAGGAACGAGAGTAGTTATAAAAGTCTGCCTCAAATGCTCTGATGAACTTTTATACACTCTCACATATTACGTTCGCCTTTTTCTTTAGTGATCAATCACTGTTTTCTGATTATTGTAAATCTTGTAATTGATTAAGAGTTTTGATATATGTTTCTATAACAAACTAAAAAAACTGAACACATAAAAAATATTTATCGAATCATTTGATAAAACGATTCTAATACAACATTTAGTCATCATAATGGTAAATTTTTTTAATAACATTGATTATCTAAAAACACAATTTCAAAAAAGTGAATATGGACTAGGATGTAATGCTTGCAAACGATTTAAAATTGAAAAGAGATAAAGCTCCATAATTTTTCCGATTTATTTCAATTCTGTGAAATCCTTTGAAGGCTAATATCAAAGAGACATCACAAAGAAGATTTTACGAGCAGTTCGAATTTCTAATCCAACTTATTTTTAAGCATTCAAATGGGCTAGTGGCAGCTCAACTCCATTCGTATTTCCTAAAATGTCTATGAAAAAAATGAGTTTATTAATAAATATATCAGTCTTTCAGCATAATATCTGATTGCGAAGCTTCAATCCGCTTTAATTAAACAATGCAAAACTTTCCTCGCTATATGCAGACCGTTCAATTAGGAATGCACCTTTTCAATGCTCTCATTGCACGTAACTCGATACGCAAAAGGTTGCAAAACATCATTGATTAACGTATCGGTTACGGCTTCGTTAAGTCAGCGCTCGCAGAAATTTTTAATTAAACACAGCTAAGTATGCGCTTCTGTACGTGCGCGTGCGCGAGTCTGTGTATATCCACACCGTGCCAACAATTATCTCGGCGATTTCAGATTGGGCTTTCGCGGAGAGTCGCTCGAAATGGGATAAACATCGCGGGAAAGCTCCTGGACCGGCGCCAAACGATTCGTGTCAAGGAGAATAAAAATACCGGGCGAGCGAGCGCGCGAGAGTCGCGACTTCTTCGCGCGGAATATTCATTTCGTTTGACACGCCGGTCCGCGCAGCGCTTCTTCCTTCCGATAACAACACCGGACGTCGATATGTTTTCTCGCGCGATGGCCTTGGCCTTTACTCTAATTACCGGAATCATGCGCGACTCGTGCAACGACGATGCTTTTCTTCTTCGCGCGAAACTTTGCTGTATTCGACCACCCACAATTTATCAAAGCGTTTCGTCGATCGCGCGCACATATATAGTTACTAAGAAGTAACAAAAAAATCGAAAATGCAAAGCAAGACCATTTGATCCTTTGTGCGGAACTTTGAATGGAAATTCAAACTGCATCGTCAATCATCAAAATCCCCTGCTTGACGAGAGAGGGAGATAGAGGACGTAGTTTGCGAGTGCTCTCACCAGGCAAACTATACACCGTCCCCTCCCTCTTTCTCTGCGCTCTCTGCGGCAGATTCGAAAGCCCCGATTAAAGAGTAATCGCGCGGTTTCAAAGCTCATCGTTTGATGCGAGAGGGAGAGAATGCGCGAGCGCCCGCATACTCAAAGTTATGCACGCGCGTTTCACCGAGCGTCAATACTCCCCGTCTGCGGTTTCCTCTGCGTAAGTACTATACGCTCGGCCCCCGTCTCGCGCAATGCGCGCACGCCACCCATATACATATTGTCTTCGAGGGATATCGCGGCGACGCGGGTAATTCGGTTAGCCTGCCGCCCTGGCGCTTCCATTATCGGCCATTAGCGAGCTGGAGGGAGAGGTAGGCGCACGCACGTGTACGCGCGCGTACATGCCGTAAAACGTGCGCGGGATGGAAAACGCATAAATGGGAGGAGAAGCTTGCGTGAGAGAGCTGTTCTTTTGGCTTCCTTGTAAAACTCGCGCCTGATTACAGCGGTTGCTGGCGGTGGTGCGAGCTTTGCGGCCTGCGGCAGGCGCTTTGTAAAGCTGTTGGAGGTGTTACAGGCGATTTGTATTTGTGCGAAATCCAAAGCTTTGCGTGAGACTGGCCGAGATAAGTCTTCCTTTGCTAACAAATTTTAGTAACTCTCAAATCCTATAACATTTCTTGTACGACAAACGGACAATTTTAATATAATTACGTGTTATTACACGCAATAAAATAATATTTAATATTTAAATAATTAACAATTAATAATTTTAATATTTAATTTTTATTTAATATTTTAAAGCGGTATAATAAATTTTACAAATTTGAAGTATACATTTATATTTTATATATAAATATTGAAAATTATTTTTCGAAAAATTCTAAGAATCATTCAATGAATTAAACTAATTAGAACGTTTTCTTTTTGGGTGCTTTTGAGTCACCCAATCTACGAAGAGGAGTAATTTCTCTAAGTGAGGTTCAAAAGCAAAATTTCCTTTTCATAAACTTTCATTAAACTTATACTTTTCCAAGATGACTAACTAAAATATATTCTATTTCTATAGCTAATTTTCAACCGTCTACAGTTGGAAAACAATTTTTATAATACTATATTATTCTTGTATCTTAATTTATTGTTATATAAAGATTTAAATAAAATTTCTAAACTCTCTGTATGATAAAAAAAAAAACAATTAATTATTGGCATAGAAAATTAACACAATAGGAATCAATACATTTGTTTAAGAAAGCTATGTGCCAATGTATTGGCAGCGGTTTTAAAAAGTATTAAAATTCATTAGATATTTAAAAGTATAATTTATGCATGGAATATATCAAAATTTATTTACAAAAAACAAACTAAAATTGAATTATATGATATAGATATTCAGAATATAAAATGGTAATTTTTGTTTGGTTTGAACTTTGAATGCTTATTTACGAATTTGTAAACTTTGTAATCTTTGTAATTTGTGAAAGGAACATTTATCAAGGAATTTATGTCAATTAGTAAGCGTGAAACCAAAAGCATGTTACTGTACCCGTGAAAAAATTGAAAGTATAGGCAATATATTTCACACATGTTGTATATACAAATTAGCAATATATTACAAATATACTGGCTATGCGATTACCAATATATTAGTAACATATCTGCGATTGTACATCCTCCAATATATTACTCATATATTGGCAGTATAAAATGTATAATATGAATAAATTTCAAAACGTATTACGAATAAGTATAGCCGGAATAGAGTGTCGCTACTTCAATAAGTTTTTTTTATATAATACAAAATCAAAATTATTTCACGCAAATATTGCGGAAATTTTTGAGACCCTATTGTACATTAGTACAAGAGGGGATAACAAAAACAAGGCAAGCCTTGTATTTCGAACTCTTCGTAAAGAGTCGTTCGAACGGATTGCATTACACGGCTTATATACTCTCGGCCTTCCAATGCGTTTAAAGAAGTCACTACCAGCGCGCCGCGTAGCGGATAAATAGCTGAAGCTTGCTTATCGAGCGCCGCCCATCAAAAGTTCCCGTTTGCCACCGCTATGACCGCTATGCGGCGCGCCGGCAGTGACTCCTTTAAACGCATTGGATGGCCGAGAGTATATAAGCCGTGTAATTGTACTAATGTACAATAGGGTCTCAAAAATTTCCGCAATATTTGCGTGAAATAATTTTGATTTTGTATTATATAAAAAAAACTTATTGAAGTAGCGACACTCTATTCCGGCTATACTTATTCGTAATACGTTTTGAAATTTATTCATATACATTTTGTACTGTCAATATATGAGTAATATATTGGAGGATGTACAATCGCAGATATGTTACTAATATATTGGCAATCGCATAGCTAGTATATTTGTAATATATTGCTAATTTGTATATCCAACATATATGAAATATATTGCCCATACTTTCAATTTTTTCGCGGATAGTTATACTATAATAATCTAAAATTCAAATTATAAATTTTCCTTTGGCAAAGAGAAGAAGGGTAGCACAACAATGAAACCAAACGTTGCATTAGAACTAATAAAGTTTATTATAGAATTGCTAATAAAATTAAGAATAAATGCATCTTTACACAGAGCTATGTGTGACCCTTATTTTTTGCAATATAAGTTCGCTTTTATGGGACGTTTAGAAACTTTTCCGTCCAGCGTTTGTAAACCAACTATAACAACAGGGCGTGTGCCCTAGTCCGCGACAAAATCGAAGCGCAAACGAGCCGTGCAACAGCAGCTCTAAAAACGCGCTTAAAAATCAGGACTTTACCCGTCAAAGGGCAGAGTCCATACCTGGAAGTTTCTCCCTCGCGCTTCTGCAAAATAAGCTCCCACGCAGCGACAGGCAGGCAGCTCGCAGAGAAATAGAGACGCCGTGCTTGCGTACGCACCTATACACACGCGCCCGCGCGCGTCTCGTTCAATTTACGCGCGCACTGCTTGCTTCTTCCTCTTTTGCTCATGTGTGTAGACGCAAACTCGTGAAATTGCAAGAGGCGAGCGAGCATGCGAGACAAAATAAGAACGGGGCGACTGCGTGGCCAGATTCAATTAGGAATTCAACTGGGTCGATGGAATTTATATGAATTGGTCGGAGATTGTGCGAGCATAGCCTAGAGGGAGGAAAAAGCCGCCGCGCAACTCGATAAGAACAATGACAAATCAGAACGAGCGAGCCAATTGACGTCAGCAGGTGTAGCATTTTCGATATTATGCCCTATTTTTAGCCCTTATTTTCCGAGCCCTCACTTTGTGCATCGTGTCCTTAGATACTATATCAAAAATGGTTTTTTGTTTCAACACGCTGACATTCGATTTAGATTTCTATTTTCTATACTTGATTATTTATATATTAATGATTAGGCAAACGACCGTTATACTCAAACAGCGATTATACAGTACGGCATGAACTAATTTCAACATTCGTAAATTCATTATCTGTCATACACATAATTCATTCATATGCGAATCAATATTTAGGCTAAATTAGATCCTCCATATTTTCGTTTATTCAATAAAGTAGTAAAATATTGACAAAGATATCTGTATAAATAATGAAACTCTATACGCGAGTATAGGTATAACCAAGTGGGTCGCGAATCGAAGCTCGCACGAGGAGAAGTCAAAAGTAATAAAATACTCTCGACTGTGGAGACACCAAAGTTGAGAATAATCCTGGCTCCATTTGGGATGCGCCGAAACGTATACACATGTAACACTCGATATTCCGCATCAGGGGCGCATGCGCTATGGCTCCTCGAAATAACGAGGCCGCACGCGCGCGCCTCGTTACCGGCAACTTGACGCACGCGGACCGCGGCGATATCAAATTGGATGCAGCGCCGCGGGCCTATAGCCTCCGTGATGTATAACTCGCATCTTGCGCGCGTTAAAGTTGTGAGTACTTAGCGCCAGGGCGGAATCGATAGCGGACCGCACGCGGAAAATCCCATCACCGGTGACCGGAAACGCAAGCACTGAATGATGATGCGTCGTTGTGTGTTTCGCGAGGATTGTAACTGGCCGATGGATCCGAGCACACATGGATGCGTCCGTTGTAGCGATAAACGTATAATCTGGGAAACGGCTGGGCGGTTGGATTGTGCGCGATTTTATTGCTGCTGTTGCTGGTATTGTAAACGTTCCATTTCTGCCGGATGATGGAGATTTTGCCGATTGGGATTTTGGATGAAAGAAGTATCGTAAAGATGCGGATGTAAGGAATATATACGTCAGATGATAGAACCAATTATTCTTTTACCATATTGTATTGATAAGTATATATAGAATACATTGTAGTTGAGTTTTAAAAAATTAGGAGTAACTATACCTTCGTGTAATTACGTGAGCATAGAGTCAGCCAGTCACGTCACGAAGAGTTTTTCATATTTTATGTAAGGATGGCAATTCGAATAACGATTTTCGTACTTAATTTTTTAATGCTGTCACAGTCTGTAAGCTCTGTTGTTGTCTGACTAAGTTAATGCGGTTAAACACCTCTTAACTAATGTTAAATTAATTCATAGAGTGGCGTATGCTAAAACGTTTAATAAGAAAACTGAGTTAATAATGTTATCGTATTATACAATAATGAAATAACTGCGTTAATTACTGCCAAGTAGCTATTTCCAAAGTTTGTTTTCAACTTTTGATAAGCCATTAACGCAAGGACGTTTGTTTTCTACAGTTTTACACTTATAACGAACTTTCGTATATACCCTACAATTTGCCTCGCCCGTCTTAAACTTTTATCAATGATGAACAACATTATTCTTAATGAATGCCCAATCGATTTAGCGCTAACGACATAATATACTTTCTTTCAAAATCTCCCTATAGTTACAAGCTATTAAGCAATAGTCGGAAAAAGTCATTCCGTACGTATAAGAAAATCTTTACTGTTAACGAACGGACGTTTGGATATGGACAAATGAATGTTCATTTATATAGTTAGACAAATTCGTAACAGTTAAGTTTGAGTTATTTACTCAAACGATTCGTGACTCAACTCTTAAGGAATTGGTCTAACTATAAATGAACATTCATTTGTCCACATCCAAACGTCCGTTCGTTAACAGTAGAGATTTTCTTTTTTCTATGTACAAGGGAAACGACACGTGTGGAAAACTTATACACACGGTTTCTCTACGAACGGGTAAATTCGATCCTCCGCGCCAGGATAACTGTACATCAACGCAGAATAGCGGACTAACGATGCGCTCAGCTCGTACAATCAGCGTCGAAGAAGATAGTAAGGGACACACGCCGAGTCAGCAGATCGGAGAAATTACGCCGAGTTTCGTTATTTTTTTCCGCTCTCTGTCTCCTCAACAACGTGTAATCCGGCGAGGCATTTGCCGAATGAGATGGAAGGCGGAACGATTCGCGAGCGTGAGGGAAGCGGCCGATATCGATTTTAAAAAAATATCCATTATTCATCGCTGCGGGAGAGGAGGGGAAAGCAGAGAACTATTTCCAGCTGCGATATCGATTCATGGGTCTCACCCGCGGGATGCATTCTCGCGCGGCACCGCGTTAATTAAGAATCCGGGAGAGATCCGCTCCCAGCGGGCGAATATTTTTAAAGAGCCCGCAGCGCCTCGGAAAAACGCTTCCGCCGGTCCTCGGAGCGTGGCGGATGCCGAAAATACCGCTGGTTAATTGAAACTCTATTGATTGAGGCCGCGTCTGGAAACGCTACTCTGTGTCTGGCGGTTGAATTCCGCTATCGCATTTGGATATTATGTAATGTATGGATAGAGCAAAGGGGAGCCTGCATCAGCCTGTTTTAATCTGGATTTTTCTTTATAAGCGTCTCATTTTTATTTGTATTTGTACGGCTTCCCTGGAGAGGTAATTGATTTTTTTCATCCTTTTATGCCTGGAGCAGATCAACTATTTATGCCACGAGATGGAAATTGAAAAAAAAAAAGAACATTCTATATATCGATGTATATCTATATTATACTTATTTACAATATCCTAGATTATAATTAAATCTCGCGATAGATGTTTGAATTAAATTAGCTTAATAATAAGCATCCAGTGAAAAAATCTGTATTTAGTTGATGCATGATAAGAGATAATCACCTGATATTATTTTTGGAACTTCGATAGATATATAGAACAAATGAAAAAGAACTTGACATTCATAAATTTTATTATCGATTTCTGTATAATAGTTGGTTCAAACATTGCACTTTTAATTCAATGGTATGATTCGCATTAATTAACTCACACGTGATTTTTAAGAATATGGGAATAGAAGTCGTCACCCTTTGCAATAAAAAATTTTCTCAAAAGGCACCGTTTCTTCATTACAGATTTTCTGCCTCTTTTAAAAAGAACCAGTACGCCCAACACTTTTGTTCCTCCCCTAAGACGAAAAATGCAAGATGAATAGAGCGCAAAAATAACATGGCAGTTACAAGTTCGATAGGAAAACACTTGCAGAGAAGCAGCAGCGAACCAGTGTAGTAGTCGCCCGCATCATCGATTCTCGGGCGAGCTCCTCCTTCCTCTATACACTCTCTCGCCCTCTCCGCCTCTCTGTTTATTCATTTTTCCGCTGTCGCGAGGTCGGAGTTTGCCCGCGCGCTCGCATACGCGCGCTCGCTAACTCTAATTCTATAAAAGCTGCGCCAAAGTGCCGGCATTTTCGCGAGGCGGCAGAGCGAGAGAGAGAGAGAGAGAGGGAGAGAACGCACCGCTGCCGTCGGCTGTATAACGACGTTGGCTACGCGATGAAAATACTTTTCGCGCACAGGTGCGCGCGCAGCCTGACTTTGATAAGTGCGCTTGGCGCTCTTTTTGCTTGGCTCGCGAGCGCGGGCATCGAGTTTGACGAGTTACCGACTTTTAGTTTCGGCAGCGTGTGCTTCTCCTAATGGCAGTGTATCGTTGTGGTTGTTGCTGCAACTGTTGGGTGCGAAAGTGAGAGGCAGGGTTGCACAGTAAGACAGCGTGGTTGCTTTTTGCACGAACGATGATGGCTAAAGTGTTGGCGCATTTTCAATTATTATAAGAATTGTCTTTACCGTGAAATAATGTTTTCTGTTGTATTAACATTTTTAAATAACGAATTTCGTTTGAAAGAACATTTCATCGCGCTGTTATTAAATTTTATTCCGTGTAATTTTGTGAATAACCGAGAACCCAAAATGATTAATTTGATTTTAAATAATTTCATATAAAAGCGAGCTTCGCTTGGCCGTTCTTTGCTCGGTAACGTGCACATAAATTACGTATTCGAAGAACGTTTCTCAACAATCAAATTTTATAAGGCGCACAGTTGGCTCTTCATTGGGATTTTTATTAGTTTTATCTGCTGAAAGAGAATTTAATTTTATAAAATAATAAATGTTGAAAAACAATTTATCGTGGTGGAAAATGCTTCTCCCTTTATTGGACCAATTGAAAATTTTTAAATTGCAAAGTAAATTAGGTGGGTACAAACTTTGATAATATTTGACCACTGTAGAGATGTTTATTTAGATTAAATAATCATTCTATCAACCTTTTTGCAGCTTTCAAATTATGTTTTCATTTTTACTACCATGCTATTTTTGTTATCTCTATTCTTATAGTTGACTAAAATTATAGAAGCGAAACCTATGTTCTTAAGTCCCTGAAAATTAGTTTCATCCAGGGTCTCTCCCCCTGGACTTTTAAGCTTTACGAAACTTTGTAAAATTTTTACGATTCGCCCTTAGAATGTTAAACATTCTACACATTTAAAACTGATGAACATTTTCGTATAATAATAAAATATCTAAATCAAACTTTTCTCCACTCCACGCATTCCCCGAATTCACGAAACCGTGGCAATAAAAAGTTCGCCGAAAGTGCATTATCCGTTCTCTCTCTCTCTCTCTCTCCCTCTCTCGGTACTCCGCGCGTTACGTAATCCCTACCCACGCTCAATCGCTCGAAGTGCAATGAGCAGCTGAAAATCATTTTCAGTTTCGCCATAGCGTACAAGACAGTCGGCCGGCGCGGGTGTCTCTCCTAATTGACGGATGAATCTCGTCTCTCCCTCTCTCGACCAATCGTCCTTGTTATACGCCGCGTCCACGTGGAGGCCAACAGTTTGCGAGCGGATGACGAGGGTGAAGGTCGAGGCGCAGGACGTCGCGATGGATCTCGTCCGCCTGAATTATTCGCGAGAATTATTGAGCGATCGACGTCGCCGCCACCGCCGAGATATCACATCGAGAGCTTTCGAAGGGGGTCGCCGCGCTGTTCTGCGGATGCGCTCGGCGGCACGCGCGTTCTTATTGTGCAGCGCGGCGCGCATCAATCTTGCACTCTTTGAATATTTCAGGCTGGTACATGCTCGTGTACCCGGGGGAAAAGAGGTAACTAAATTTAAAGTGATTTTTCTCGCGCGCGCGTGGGGGCTGGACAGAGCTGTCTAACTTTTTGAGTGGCTACTGGTAATGAAGCGTATACCGTTAAAAGCAGTGTGCATTTATTTCGATAGATTTTCAGCTTTAGTTTAAATTTATATAATGTTTATTTGCCTTACACACTTGTTTATTTATTTTTATTTTTTTCGTTTTTCAAATAATATTGTCTTTGATTTTAAGACCCGGATGGTATTCGGGTTTTGAGGGTAAAATAACAGTTCCCAGTCGAACCAAGTATAGCATGAATTTTATTTCGTTGTTTATTCTCGTGGTTGTAATTTATTGTTTATAAATATTTCAATCAGTTATTTGGAAATATAAAAAAAAAAATTTTTCTTCGCCATAATAGTATTAGTGAACATATAAAAATGCCCAAGAAACTTAACAATTTGTTAATAGTAATCAATTAAATGACACGATAAGGTAAATAATGTAAAAGATACTTCCATGCGCCTAAAGACACTAATTTAAATGCATGCAATGCGCGCAGGCTTAAATCCAAGCTGGGTAAGTACACACACACACCACTTTGACAGAGCCCGGTGCGGAATTACACTTATCTCCCGCATCGCAGTCAGCTCACGAAGTGAAGATTCTTAACTCGCTAATCGCTTGTTATAGGGTCGCGGCGTATCAATTTTTCAAGCTAAAATGCCCCCGAAGTCTCGGGGGGTAATGTACACTCTCGAACTTTACGTTTCGCCGGATCATCGCGGTGGACACACCACACCGCAGGCATTAATTAAAATCCGCTAACGAAGGGCTCGTAGCAGCCTCTCCAGATAATACCCCCGGTGAAGCTCGCGCGTCTTATATGCCGTCGTGGCGGCGGGATCGATGGATCGTGTCTGCTGCTGCTGCTTCTCTATACCCTCCGCAGTCCGAAACCCTCGATTTGTCCCTCGGGGGAAACGCGAGGGATGCGCTGCGCAAGTTTATTGCACCCTCGAAGCATGGGCTAAGAAGTGGAGTGACTGATGGGCTGATATCGAAGAGCAAAAGCTCTTCTCGGCCGAAATTAGGAGGTATAGAGACCCGCGCTGACAGATGTCTCGTGAAATGAATAAGTTCGATTGATTGGTGGAGATGTGCCGGGGATTTAATCATCTGATTGGGGAGCCATTGTGCCACTATGTGACTTCATATTATACATATATGTGTGTATACATATATATGAGGAAATCCACAATTTGTCCACACTTAGAGGGCTCAAAAAATAAAAGAAAAAAATTTGAAGGCACACCTTTGGGACAAGTTTTTTCTCATTCTATAGGTCATAAAATATAAGAAAAAACTCATGAACATTAGAAAATGGTCTTGTGACACCGTTTTAGAAAAAAATCCATTTTTCTTTATGGAAATTTAACATGGGAAAAATGGACGAAAAGTAATCACTGATGATGAGCCAATAATAAGCTTTTGAATGTGTCAATAAATATTCCAACAAAAACGATTAAGGGGGGGCTAGACACCTTTTTTTTCTGAAATAAGAAGTCATATTTTAATACATAAATGTAAACTAATCATTTCATACTTTTTACATATAAAAGTGGGTATATCTACCTCACCTTAGAACTTTCTCCGATGGCCTTTTATATGGTTCAGAACCATAGTCATCGATGAAACAAGTTTTTTCACTATCCCTAAGCTTTGAAATTTTCCTGTGGATGGATTGACTCCAGTTTTGAACTAAATTACTCCTGAATAGTATAATTCTCGTATGAGTGTAGGGATGTAGGATTAAATGTCAGAAACAATTTTTACATCAGATAAATTTTGAAAAAATTAAAAAAATTTTTAAAAATTAAAAATAATTCGTGAAAAACAGCACAAAGTTTTTTTTTGATCGGATAAAAAATCCCTATACTCATATGAGAATTATACTTTCAGGAGTAATTTAGGTCAAATCTGGAGTCAATCTATCCTGTCATGGGCTCAGCTCGACCGTCATCCAAGCCCTGACGCATCCGCTTCATGATAAGAACTAGACGCTCGCGATGCTCTCGAGCAAGTATCGCGGCGTTAGCTCAGTGGTAGAGCGCGGGACTACAAACTTCGGGTCCGTCGATTCGCGTCCCGCTCGTCGCATATTTTTTATGCAAATAATTCATTTTAATTCATTCCGCTTCACACAGGAAAATTTCAAAGCTTACGGATAGTGAAAAAACTTTTTTCATCGATGACTATGGTCCGTCGCGCGGTACGAAGAAAAGCCAAAAACGCGTCTAAGACGAAGAAAAGCCAGTTTGGGTCCTCCCAGACGAAGAAAAGCCAGTTTGCGCCCTCCCAGACGAAGAAATGCCAGTTTGACTTCACAAACGAAAGTAACATTTAGATGGCATCTTATAGATAACTTTCAGATAATAAGATAAGATAAAGCTAAAAAGATAACCAAAAAGATTTAAAATCTTTTGAAAAAGATAAAAAGATGATCAGTCAAGATAATAAGATAACTAGTAATTGATTAGATGCAGTCAGTTGGGAGATTTTTCCTCCGCAGGAATGGCGCAAACTGGTTTTTTTTCGTCTGAGACAAATCAAACTGGCTTTTCTTCGTCTGGAAGGGCGCAAACTGGCCTTTCTTCGTCTAGGAGGACCCAAACTGGCTTTTCTTCGTCTTAGACGCGTTTTTGGCTTTTCTTCGCCTGTAACTTCCAAGTTGACTTTTCTTCGTACCGCGCGACGAGTTCTGGACAATATAAAGGGCCCAGACCAAGATCTAAGGTGAGGTAAATATACCTTTTATGCGTAAAAAGTGGGAAATAATTAGTTTACATTTATGTATTAAAATATGACATTTTTATTTCAAAGAAAAGGTGTCTAGCCCCTTTAAAGTAGAAGAAAAGAGCTTTAATTTAAGTTAAAGATCGTTAAAATCGGTCGGTTCTGTGCAAAGTTACGTGCATTTGAAAATAGCAAAAAATGACCAAAAATGAGCGATTTTTCCCGAATCCACGTAATTCAATTATTTTTGGTAATTTTTCGCGATTACACAAATTATGGATTTGCTCATATATACCAAAAATCGCTGTTTGTTTTTATTGGTTCGATTCCGGATCACCAGTTCGGCGCGCGATTCATATTGTTAGAGTAAATATGCAGCTGCCCCGCCGGAGAGGAGCCGAGAGTATCACCTCAACTTCAATTTAGAGCGTATAAATAAGAAGGTGGCGATCTCTTTTCAAGCTTGGTTAGCCGTCTTATTAAGCTGATAATTATATTTCTATCCGCTGAATTATTTTGACGTTTGCGCGAGAAGCGGAACACTTTTGTCGCGCTGCTTTCTCTCTGGCACTATGACGCAGCACGAGTGGTTTATATATCGCACAATAAGAAATAAAAATACAATAAGTGACTTGTAAATAATAGATGTCTTGTTGTCCGGTAAGCTGTGTAAGCCTTCTATTTAGTTGAAAATCCGTCGATAAAAGGCTCTGTATAAAAGTCCACCTGGACAAATCCTCTTTGGCAGCGTCGGGGGGGCTTTTCGCGAAGACCAACATCGATTCTCCGCGCTGCACATATACAATGCAGTCCAATGGGTGGCCTCAACATGAGAGAAAATGATGACTCCTTTCGGAAACAGGATTTCCGCTTGTAATTACAGGATTGGCGTGTTTGAAAGGCGAGCCTGTGTGATTTTCAAGGAGTTATTTTTAGAACCGATAAGATCTGACGATGACCAACATTTTTTTTCTTGCTGCGATGTATAACGTAGCTTTAGATTATTATATATAAGGATCCGCAATAATACATTCAAAGATTAAAGTCATGAAAGAATTTTGATATTGAGAAAATGTCCGATAAAACTATTTAATTTTCCGTGCGTTTATACCGTTTATCTTCTTTTTATACATACCTTCCATTATTACGTCTTATCGATTCTCGGACAATTTATTCACCTTATCTTCAATTATTCGCCCTGGTTGGCATAAATTTTCACGTGGAATATTCAAAAATGATGCATCTGAATGCACTAATTGCTGGAAAATAAATCTGATCCGTTTTCAAAGATGACGTCCGACTGAGGTCCCTCGTTAACCGTCATTCTCCCCCCGATCCATTACAGTTGCCTCATTAGAATATTACTTTCAATTTAATACATATTCATTCCGACCGAGCCCTCCTATATCTCTACGCTATCATCGTTGCGCCCACTATTTTTCTACCGATTCGCAAAATTATTCCCGCGCCCGTGTGAATCGACCCGTAGCTGACAGCGAAATCATTCGCCCACAGCGAGCATCGAAGAAAGAACCGCAGAAATTAGCAAGGACGAGATGCGAGGCGACGCCGGAGGAGGTCGCGGAGATTACTTCCGAAATATAATTTCCCGACGGGCGGCCGTCGCGCGCACGCGGGGAATCTGCCCCCATTACGATTCCGCGCTAAGCCCATTATCATCATCGTCTTTGGCATTATCATTAGCGTCATCGTCGCGCGACGTCGTCTCCTATCATCCAGATAGGGCAGGTATATGCGGGGTGCGTGCACTCGTGTGCGGTTGCTACGAGACGCTTGGCTTGCGAATAGGAGTAGAAAAGGGCAAATAAAAGTCGCAGGAAGAGCGAGCTTCTCTCTCTCTCTCTCTCTCACTTTCTCTGTTTTTCCTCGGAGCCCCTTCATCTTCTTCGCTCTCGGTTCGCTCGATAACAGTTGCCAGTAAGAGAGCGACGACGTCGTGACTCCTGACGAGCGCGCGTGTGCGGCTGCTGCTGTACACAGCAGTCGCTGGTCCTTCCTACGCGAGTGTATAGGTAGCTTCCTTCCCTTCTCTTTCTCTCTGCCACTTTCACGTCTCGTTTCCTATTTCTATTTATATGGGCCGACCTACTCGTGTGTTTATTCTCCTTGTTTTGTTGGCTTTCGAGAGAATGTTTTCTTTAAGCATTTTACTGATCGATGATTGAGGAGTTTACTTTTTTTTTTGTTTTAGACAGTGGAGTAAAAGTCCTTTGTACATATTCCCGTCGAATTTAAGTTGAATTTTTATACTTTTATTTTTGTACTGAAATTCTATAATTAGCTACCTATATATGAATTTGAAATTAATTTGTAAAATTTTGATTTAATCAAGCAAACTTTATTCCTCAAAAGCGAATTTCGAAAATTTCAGTTCTGTAAAATAAACTTTAAAATCGCAACTTCTGTGTAATTTGCATGTTAATTATCGTTCTAATTGAACCACTGAATATAACAAGTATTTCACTCTTTAGAAAAGGTCAGATGAAAATTTCCTTTCAGAAAGCAGTTTTATATCTTGCTTTTATTCATGTCACGTATAACGTTATATGTGAGTTTCATAAATAAACACATTAATATTTAATTTAGTATCAATCGGTATATTTTCTGACCTACATGTATAACAGGCATCATTAAGAATATTGAATCTCTGATGTTAATATCACATTTTCATCTTGTTTTCTGTTCGAAGAATTCTACAACATAAATTTGTAATTCCACAATCATTTTCAAGCACATTTCATTGTACATCATCAATATCATATTATTCCCAGCGCTCATAATAACAATAAAGAAAGAGAGAGAGGGAGAGAGTAAACATAATCACTTTTGCATTATAACCAACTACGAAATACGATTTCATTTCCATTCAACTCAATTCTCATTTACGGAATCTTTTCGCGCTTATTGAATTGTCTATTCATCCTCTCACCCCATAGTCTCTCTCGGTCTCGATAGAGACGAGAAGGCTAAGGCGTCCAACGTCCGCCGTTATACTATAGGACATTGGAGTGCACGCGCCCTCCCGGCCCAGCGATAACGAGGCAAGAAAAGGAGACGCGGAGTAATACAAAAGGCTTTCGTGAGAGCACACAGTTCTTTCGGTGGCTTTTTCCCCGCATCTCTCTGGGTTCACGACAGTATCTATCTTCTATTTTTCCCGACGTGTTTCTTATTGCTTTGCAAGAAATAAGCTCTTCTCGTTGCAATAAATTAAGGATGTTATGGCTATATCGTCCCTGTCAAAAGTTAGTTCTTAGCGTTAGAACCACGATAAATGATTATATGGAATAGTTAACGATTTTTCTGTCCAGTACGTATATACGGAAATAAAATACGAATATTATAAGCTTTAAAAATCAGAAATCGAAGCAAAATTGACAAAGCTTAGTTATTTTTTATTATCATGCAAAAAAACATAGTACACAATATTTTAAAGATTTTGATAAAGTAATGAAACTTTGTGAATTTTGCATCGATTCCTGATTTTTAAAGCTTATAATATTCGTATTTCAGGTCCGTATAGACATACTGGACGGGAAAATCATTAACTATTCCATATAATTATTTATCGCAGTTCTAACGATAAAAACTAACTTTTGGGAGGGACGATTTAGCCATAACATACTTAAGGAAATTATTTAGTGTGGGCGATCAACTTCCCACGGGATATGATGTTCAATATGATCCCGTATTGATTTTGCGTAATATGAATAGATATTTTATATTTGAGTTTTAATTTATTGATACTTATTAATAAAAAAATCTTGTGTGATTACTATTTACAAGCATAAAATTATTATTCATTCAGCAATGTGTCTGCCAAGTTTTAATCACATTTTCCAAGAATTATCGTACTAATATTTATATGTTCTTATTTGTTCATTGTATGTTGTAATAGAAATCTCGATAGAACTTGACAATGAAATATGAATTGCTTTCAAAGCACTCTGCAATATCGACAAATGCCTTAGATATGTAAGAATGCCTGTCCCTCTCTTAATTCACATTTATGGAATGTCTGACTGACACGCGAAGTTGATGCGATGTGATCATATATTATAAGAATAAAATATTCTAAAAAAATAAAATATTTCGCTATTGGCAAGTTAACAATAGAAGTTATCTTCTCGATTTAATTTTGCTTCCTTCTAAAAAAAATCTTTGATAGTAAAAATTTAAGTTTCGTTAAAAATAATTAGATTAGGATAGATTAGAAACGTGCCTTGAGTCAGTTGAAGTCGAAATACATATTTTTTGAAAAATGACTGTGTGTGTGTGTGTGTGTGTGTGTGTGTGTGCGCGCGCGCGCATATACATTGAAAATTCAGATTCTATACTGAATCGATTTTAATACAATAGAGCTTTATTTTGCTTCAATCAAAAATCCAAACCGTTTTTGATTTTTTAATGTATTTTTATTTTATTTTTATTTTTCAGTTTTTTCATAGTGAACATAAAATCATCTAATATTTTTTTTCCAGGCTGGGATTTTTGGATGAGCTATTTTTGTTCTTTAGTTATATATCTAAACATAATATGTTTAGATAATATGTTTAAAATACATGTTACGTATTTAAAAAAAAAATTATATCTCGGTAACTTAACGTTGGAACTTCAACGACAGACATTTTTTTTTTTAAATAGCATATTTTAAGTCAAATTTTAAAAAGTCACAAATAATAACAATTTATAGTAAATTATTATAAAACTTGAAGGGATGCATAATTAATTTTACAAAATTTAATAAATAATAATTTAAGAATAAAGCAATTAAATGTAGATGATTTTTGATGTAAGAATGTTTATTACTGAAATTTAGAGCCACGTATGCCAATAAATTGGCAGGGGGTTTTTCATTTAATATCAATGGATGGCTAAATAATATTCGAAGCAATTATTTTGCCGCAGTAATTGTGTTTTAATATCCTATTATAAATATGATTCATAAAATATTTTATTAAAAATGGCTTTCATGAAAAGTTATATTTTAATTCAAACAGAGAACAGTCAACGAATATCGGATTTTTCAGTATAAGCTATAATCAATTTCAATATGGAAAATCTCAACATATATTTTAATTAGTTAATATGATAATGAAATATCATTTATGCTGTAAGAATAATTTTTCATAACTAAAGATTTAATATATTTTAGAATAATAATTGTGAAATAAAAATAATGATATTTTTAATGAGCAACTTAAAAATATTTTGTCAAGTATAAACTATAAATCTAATACTTTAAAACACAGATTTCAATATAAATCAAGGAGCGCGGGAGCGCTCCGAAGGCAAGTTATAGAAGAGCCTTAGGACGACCGCGCTATCATATACATTGAAATGGGTGTCCGAAAAATTCAATGCGCCTATATACCTATTGTGTTAGTTTCAACTATATAACATATCCCTCTTAATCGAAAGCCATTTCATTGCTCTACTCAAATCGAAAGATTTTATTTAAAAATATTATCTCGTTCAAAAGATACAGACAACTGAATTATTTTATGTTCGTTTTCCTTTCAGAATTTTCGTCTTTTTCTTCCGGCATCCGGTTTGCAGCTCTTACGACATTTCCGGTTGGCGTCTATACCTTACGCCTGTATATCTATATATAAACACACACATGACACATCTGGCCGGCCTAACCTTATGTGAATGTTATTGTGAGCCCTATGAGACCTTATATACATGTAGTATAAAAAGTTATAATCAACTCGTCAAGTTAATTTATGACATATTTATACATTAGCAAATGTTATTTCGTGAGTTAGTTAATTTAATAATAAGTATGTAACGATCTCAAATATGCAGCCAGTGATGAGAATTCAAAAGAATTTTAATCTATTCTTCGTGTATCAATGGGGAAAATAATCAACAGGGAAAATAACTTTTATCAGATAAGTACTTACAGGCTAAATGTTAAATAGCTAAAAACATTTTATAAAAATTGATACTTTGTGTGATTTTTTATTTTTACAGATATTATACGAGAAGATTATTTGGAGTATTTTCAAGATATGGATGTATATATGTTATATAGAATTATATTAAAGAAAATAGTAAGAAATCATATAAGTAGTACTACTCAAGAATATAGTACTACTCAAGAAAGAAAAAAACCTAATCAATATTATTATGAAAGAGCAGAGAATTATTACTATTTACAGCACAATATTCTTCAAGATATCCTCAACATGAAAATTTTTCATACGACCAGATTTAATTTTAGAAAAACAAAGATCTAAGATGTTTATAATTATTAGACAGTATTAGATTAAAAGTACGAAAAAGTATTTTGTTCTGAATTGAAGTAAGTTCTTAAAAAAATAGGAAAAGGAAATTGTGATTTTTGGTTATAGTTGCAAATTATATTGGCGACAAATAATGTAGTGATTATTAATTAAAAAATAATATCTAATCAGTGTTTTGTGTACTAAATAAAATAAAATACCAATATGATGTGTTGCATGAACTGCATTCAAATATTATTGAAAATAAGTGTTTAAAAAGTGATATCGACTCAGTGTTTTACGTAGTAAATACAAAACTGTTCTGGTGTGATGTGTTTAAAGTGCTTGTAATAAAATTTTAAACCTTTATTAAAAATGAGTTTCAAATGCTTTGAGGATAGAAAATGTGAGTATTAATAAATAACTATATTTTATGAGGTTCATATAAACTTCATAATAAGCTATGGCATACAAGAAAATATTGCTAAGTGATGCGTTATTTTAATACAAGAACAGATGTTTAGGAATAGAATTATATCAAAGAAGATAGTAAGAATATCGTACTACTCAAGAAAGAAAAATCAAATTAATATTATTATGAAAGAGCAAAGAATACATACTATTTACAACACAATATTTTTCAAGTCGTTCTCTATGTATCCTCAACATGAAAATTTTTCATATGATCAGATTTAATTTTAGAAGAATATTATTAATTTTTTTTGATAATTTACAGAAGTAATATAGAGTATTTTAAATGAAGAAAATAAAAGAAGTGGATAAATAAGTGATTTTAAAATAAATTCATGTGTGTCATATAAACAGTATATTAGTGAATGAATATCTTCACAGGTTTTGTTTTGCAAGGAATAGATTGTGCAATATCATGAATATAAGCAACATAACAGGACATGTTTGCGATATTTGCAAAACACTGCTGTGGATATTTGTCAAATCATTATGCATTACGGCCACCAAAAGATTATGTTCAAGTCTGTCAAAGTATGCAACCTCCTGTAGTAAGTAGAGGCAGAAATACTGTGGCAGTTATCCCTCTAGCAAAGCATCGTTCTACTTTATGGTGAATGTCAGTGTTAGTGAACTTATGCACAATAAAGAAGGAAGATGTAATAATCTTGGTTAAAAAATGTTTCCGGAAGAATACTTCAACTGTACAAAAGGATCATCTAAAAAATTTGTGAATCATTTGTGACAGCTGACGACATTTAAAATAAGAAGGATATCCACTTACTAAAAGCTGGAAATAGTGAGATGGAAGGTTTTTTATTAGAAGTGTTTAAATATACAGAACATAAATAATTAAAACAAAATGAGTTGTGTGATAAGTGAATTTTTAAGTAATTTATGGATACAGAATTAATATGAGAAGAATCCCTAAGCAAGTTTATAGTGTGTGAGTGAAAATGAAACATCGCGTAATCTTGAAATCACTTAGTATTGTGACATAAAACCTTGATGCTGTCCAGTGAACTTAATCTGTGGGCTTTTATATTAGTAAAATATATCAGTGAAATGTACGTTATTTTGTGTATTTTGATAAAAGTTTTGTAAAGTCGAAAGCATAAATAATTAATATAAAAGGAGTGAATAAATAAGTCAATTTAAAAATGCATTTTATATAAAATAAAAAATATGTTTACTGTGTGATCTATAATGTGGATGTAGGGTCTAAATGCAATTGAACCTGAAACACGAGTTTATTATATAGCAAACTGTTTAGGACGTATCTTCTATTCATAGATAACTTTATCTTATTGTGCTATTAAAGTTAGATTGTTATAATAAAATGCTGAACATATAGTACATATGAATTCGTTACAAATTTTAAGGCCACCAAAAGATTATGTTTAAGTCTGTCAAAGCACATACAGCCTCATGAAGTGGAAACCAAGAGAAATACTGTTGTAGATATTCCTTTAAAAGTAAGCTGTAGCGACTCAACCTAAGAAAGTTGGCCCGCCCAGGACATGTGAGTTTAGTTATAAGGAGGTTTTATCAATCTGTCGAATAATATAGAAGTACAAGAATCTTAATAAAAATATTACAATGTAATATTGTTATAGTATGTACTAACCCAGATCCACCCAGACAGAAATAAATTATGCAGTTAATGTTAATAACTAAATATAATTTTTGTTTGCAATTTATAAATGCATGTTCTGGGACGCTAATACTTAATAAGTTTTTAAGAATTATTTGCTGTTAGAAACAGTTCTTTACAGTTATTTGTAGTTGTTTGCATGCTAACAAGAGTTATTTGCATTTTTAATAAAAAAAAAAAAAATTGTATAGCAATTATTTGCATTTTCATTGAAAAAAAAATTAATAACAGATATGAATGATATTTATAATTAAATATTAATATTGTTGTATAATTTATGCATTTTCATTGAAAAAAAAAATCAATAACAGATTATATGAATGATTATTATTATTTATAATTAAATATTATTGTTGTATAATTTATTTGAAAAAAAATTAATAACAGATATGAATGATTATTATTTATAATTAAATATTAATATTGCTGTATAATTTATCTTCAAATATCGTCTATGATCGCTATATCACTACATCTTTTAAAAACTTTTGCAAGCAATTAAAAATTATTTTCCAAAACTTTTACAGTCCTTTTATAAGAACTTTTGAAAATCGTAAAAATTTCTCTCAGAAACCATAAGAATTACTTTCCGACATTTATGCAATGCTTTAAAATGATTTACGTTTTATTTATTATGAAAAGGAATTCTACGAATGAATAATAAATTTTTGTTTTTTAATTCAATTTCTTTCTTGCGATACTGAAAGTCAAATATAAAGGAAATTGTAAAATCACTTAACGTACAGTCTTATACTTAACAAACATTGTTAAATATACTTTCACGATTAATAATTGTATTAACGTTTTATTTTATTAAAAGGGATTCTACGAATAAATAATAAATTTTTGTGTTTTCTATTTAACCTCCAGGCGGCCGGGGTGTCACCTTTTGGTGCCACCTCTTGGTTGATCGATATCTATGATCCTTTTAAAAAATTTTCTTCGGAAAATTTCTTCGAAGTATGACTCTTGGTATATGGTATATCTTCTTAAAGCCTGACCGCCTGGAGATTAACGAACCTTGTTTAATGTGTACTTTTACTCTTAAAAAGTTGTGAAATCTCCTCAAAAAATTTTTTACAAAGGTAAAAACTTAGGCAATTATATACACAATGTAATTATTATCCATCCCTGTCCCTCCCCTCTCTTGCTCGCTCTCACCCTCCTTCTCAGTGCTCCCTCAATATCTGTCACACTCCGTACCAAAAACTTTAATGAGAATCTAAATATTTTTTTAAACAATCAGGAAAACAAATAGTATAGTTATACAACTTTCTACGAAAGTATAAAATAAGGCAAGTTATAAGTGTTTTCTGTATAATATGTAGAACTCTCCCTCCCTCCATCCCTCCGTCCCTCCCTCTTTCTCCCCCTTTCTCCATCTTCCTCTCTGACTCTTTCTCTCTCTTCCCCCTCTCCCTCTTTCTCTCTTTCTTACCCTCCCCCTCTCTCTCTGCTTCTTTACAAAAGAATATCATAGTTTGAAACAAACACATGAACGAAGTGGAATCAATTAATATGTTGACAAGTACATTTTTGTAACATAACAATTATAGGAATTATGGAGTGATTTTTCTAACATAAAATCGTATAAGTACTTCTAAAAATAAACTCATGTAAGTGGTGGAATCAATTTTATGCAGGCAAGTACATTCTTATACTAAAGAGATCATAATAATTTATAACAAACACATGAAATAAGTGGAATCAATTAAGTACAGTAGGCAAGTCAATTATTATAATAAAAAAAATATTTAAAAATAAAATTTGTTTAATATATTTACTATAAAAATTTGTATAAAAAATAATTACATCTAACATAAAATATTACAAATACCAAAAAGTATAATTTTATAAATACGATAAACTATAATTCAAACACAAAATGGTGAAACATTTTTGAGTAACCATTTTCTAAGTACAGATCATAAGCATTTTCTGACTAGCGTTAATCAGCGCGCTACGCGTGCCAGTGTTCGTCTTTTGTCTCGCTCTTTCCGAAATTCGAGCTGGACTCAATTATTCGATATCATTCGGGGACAGAATAGATTATCGATCGAATTCTCAAATTATATAAGTGAAATTTTAGCTGTTTTTTTTTTTTTTAAATACACATACTTGCCGGACGCGTCGTTTCGCAGTTTTTAGGTGAACTGTAAATTGTAAATGTAAATTTGCATGGCATTATTAGTTTTCTGAAACTGTAAACGATTAATTCAAATTCGGTGTAAACGAGAACCTTAGCGGCAATAACTATACATTAGTAAGTTGAGAGGGATGTTAGCGCGTAAACCTTTAATGATTCTGAAATTACGTTGACATGACGCTCTACATCTTTGAAACATGAAAATTTCTAACAGGTACCCGATATTTGACATTTACTGATGTACGTTTTTTATTTTCCGCGAGCGATTATATATTAATGCAGTATATAAACAGCTTGAACTGCGAAACGACGCGTCCGGCAAGTATGTGTATTTAAATAAAAAAAAAAAAAAAACAGCTAAAATTTCACTTATATAATTTGAGAATTCGATCGATAATCTATTCTGTCCCCGAATGATATCGAATAATTGAGTCCAGCTCGAATTTCGGAAAGAGCGAGACAAAAGACGAACACTGGCACGCGTAGCGCGCTGATTAACGCTAGTCAGAAAATGCTTATGATCTGTACTTAGAAAATGGTTACTCAAAAATGTTTCACCATTTTGTGTTTGAATTATAGTTTATCGTATTTATAAAATTATACTTTTTGGTATTTGTAATATTTTATGTTAGATGTAATTATTTTTTATACAAATTTTTATAGTAAATATATTAAACAAATTTTATTTTTAAATATTTTTTTATTATAATAATTGACTTGCCTACTGTACTTAATTGATTCCACTTATTTCATGTGTTTGTTATAAATTATTATGATCTCTTTAGTATAAGAATGTACTTGCCTGCATAAAATTGATTCCACCACTTACATGAGTTTATTTTTAGAAGTACTTATACGATTTTATGTTAGAAAAATCACTCCATAATTCCTATAATTGTTATGTTACAAAAATGTACTTGTCAACATATTAATTGATTCCACTTCGTTCATGTGTTTGTTTCAAACTATGATATTCTTTTGTAAAGAAGCAGAGAGAGAGGGAGAGGGTAAGAAAGAGAGAAAGAGGGAGAGGGGGAAGAGAGAGAAAGAGTCAGAGAGGAAGATGGAGAAAGGGGGAGAAAGAGGGAGGGACGGAGGGATGGAGGGAGGGAGAGTTCTACATATTATACAGAAAACACTTATAATTTCAAATACATTCACATACAAATATTTTTTTAAGTTAATATTCCAAAATTTGGTTTTAACTATTATAACCTGTTTACATAAAACATTCATAAAATTTACTTTTTTCTCAAAAAATTGGCGTTAATTCGCAATAGAAAAGACATTAAAATGCAAAAACCGCGGTCTTTTTATAAGTAGAGGATTTTCAGTCTTTTCTTTGGCATGATAATACGGGAACGCTGAGTTTCCAGCGCCCGGTTTAATGAAATTTCAGTTGTCGCGCGTATAGCACAGCGCTTTTTCAAAAAGTCAAGCTCAGTCGTTTTTCATTTTTCGCTCAGGCGGTCGGAACGAAGCGCGTGCGCGTGTTTTTCTGCCCGCAGTTTGCTCAAGGGATAATTGAATTTCTTCTGTAGCTAATTAGGATTCCCTGCTGGCTTCACGCATCTTTTGTAAACACTATAACTAACTTCGTTCGCCTCCCCAGTCGTCCCTTCGAAATTTAAAGGAACTTGCGTGCCCTGAAATTTACTCAGGTCTTTAGTCGTTCAGTGTGTTTAGTAACAGGGTCAGCATTTTTTAGTTCTTATTACAACTTTGAATTTTGATTAATTATTATAAAATGACAAAGGTAACTGTTAAGTAGACTGTTAGATATTACATTTCACTATAACCTTATTTTTAGTAAATAAATTAGAGTAATTAATTTTCTGTAACTATACTTCATGCATGCAAGATCTCATTTGTTTGCATATAATATTATGCATAATTTAAGTTTTTTTCTTATGACTTTCAATTCTAAATTCTATAGAAAAATTTTCTGTAATTTTCTTGTTGATATTACTAATAACTAAATAAATAATATTTCGTAATGATTTCCATGTATATGTAGCTTGTATTGATATAAATAATAGCAACAAGAAATTGATGCCAGTAAAAATCATTACCGTA
This sequence comes from Torymus aiolomorphi, assembly GCA_036365515.1. NCBI lineage: Eukaryota > Metazoa > Arthropoda > Insecta > Hymenoptera > Torymidae > Torymus > Torymus aiolomorphi. The sequence goes on along the minus strand of CM070873.1, from coordinate 221,218,606 downwards.
GTTTGAAACAGGATTATTAAGGGTTCGGTGATTGGAATTATCAAGCAAAAATTAATTACATTTCAATTATAACATAATAATAATAAGTAAAATGCGGATAATATACTAACTGATGTAATCATTTTAAATGGGTGCTCACAAAGCTTGTCCGTGATTAAGAAAGTTATTTTTATAAACTTCTCCAAATTCAGCTTTGACTTTTAACCTATCATAAATAAATAAAAGTTTTTCTTTTAGATAAATTATTACATGTATAATATATTTTAATTTCCTATTATATACTAATATGATAAATCTACATATTTCCAATTTTTTTGTAGATAATAAAATGGAATACATTTGTAACATAATAGTATATGTACATCAAAATTCTCATTATTATTTAGGTGCATTTATACCAGGCCTATATCGTAACATATTATTCTCGCTTCGCGTCATAGACGTCAATTCAATTATTCTCTTCGGATCGATGATAGATGTGCTCAGAATACTGTAATAGCAGAACCGTGTGGAAAAGTGGGAGAGATATTTCAATCCATGATTTTAATAAGAGAATTCGTGTCGTTGTGATGCATTGATGACAAAAGTACACGGAAAGAAATTTTGGTAAGCGGATCGCCGAAATCGAAGCAGATGGATAAAAGCGTGAGCTATCCATCTGCTTCAATTTCGGCGATCCGCTTACCAAAATTTCTCTCCGTGTATAGATTTAGTAAAAAGAACCTTGTAAGACTAGTTTTCGCGTCGATTCCGCGCCAAACTGATCGAGATTCTTTTGCTAACCTCGCACTTAAAACCTTTACGTTTGATTTTGTATGTATAATATTGGGATTACCACCATGCACTCCATTTGATTTTTTATTTGTGTGTATTTCGAGTTTACCCTCCCGCAGCCTATTTGGCCCAGCAAGTCACCTATACCTTTTTCGGAGCGGGCCCTTTAGTCAGATCTCTCTGTCTTGGACTGCATCGTCACCCAATGTTCAAATATGTTTCCGTAAACCAAACACCAAAAACATAATAAAATCATCTAGCTAATAGTTTGCTAAGAGAGGAAAATCATCCAAACGATCGCTGAAGTTGCATAGGTTTCCTGTGGTCACCCATTTTAAGGACACTCCTGCGCTCTACAGTGTGTACGCTAGGAGAGAGAGAGAGTACACAAACTGTAGTACGGATGCATCACGTGGTCTGTTTCCTCAGTCTCTGTGCCATGTCGCCACATGTCCCGCATATAATAAAAGTTTAACACAAAATATCTCAATATTTTCCACGGCTACATATAATTTACAAAATGTAATCTGAAAGAGGAAACTTTTATCTTTAAATTGATGTATATTGTATTGGTCAAAAATTTGATCCCGTTTGAGAAATACTCAACTTTACTCATTTTTTCTCGCGGTTCCATAAGAGCACGTGTAAAAAAATGAAAATTTCAAGCGTTAATTTCTCCAAATTTTCCACGGTAATAGGATAAAATAAGGATACCACAAGATTTAGCATATCTTGAACTACTGAAAATGTGATAGCCGAGTTCGTTAATTTCCATGCAAGAACGTCCTTAAGTATTAAATAGGTTCAGCGCTGCTTAACTTTGATGGGGGGGGAGGGGGGTCCAAAGTTTCGACGATTCACTATAAAATCGAGCCAACTAACGATTCTTATCAATTCGACATAAGTCGTTGTCTCTTGCTTCGCTATGCTCGCTCGGACAGTGAACTCACCCGCGGGAATAATCTGCGACTTAAGTCCCTTGTTACATAATGTACTATTATGCAGAATCTTTATATAAAATGAAATAAAAATTTTTAAGGATTCGAAAATTATCGTCATGTTAAATAAACAATACATAGAAAGCTTGATATTCACACACACACACACACACACACACACACACACACACACACACACACACACACACACACACACACACACACACACACACACACACACACACACACACACACACACACACACACACACACACACACACACACACACACACACACACACACACACACACACACACACACACACACACACACACACACACACATATATATATATATATATATATATATATATATATATATATATATATATATATATATATATATATATATATATATGAAAATATCAAGCTTTCTATGTATTGTTTATTTAATATGACGATAATTTTCGAATCCTTAAAAATTTTTATTTCATTTTATATAAAGATTCTGCATAATAGTACATTATGTAACAAGGGACTTAAGTCGCAGATTATTCCCGCGGGTGAGTTCACATATATATATATATATATATATATATATATATATATATATATATATATATATATATATATATATATATATATATATATATATATATATATATATATATATATATATATATATATATATATATATATATATATATATATATATATATATATATATATATATATATATATATATATATATATATATATATATATATATATATATATATATATATATATATATATATATATATATATATATATATATATATATATAATATGTTCCTTAACTGGTGACTGTTCCAATACTGGTGTAGTCACCCTAGTTTTTTTATTTTTTTATTTTGCAATCGTGAACTCCGGTTTTTATTTAGTTTCTAATCGTGAATTTATTTTTTAATGTTTAATTTTTTAATCGTGAAGTACGTTTTTTATTTGTTATTTTTTAATTGTGAAGTACGTTTTTTATTTCTTATATTTTCGAATCGTGAAATACGTTTTTTATTTTTTATTTTCTTATCGTAAAGTACTAAAAGAGTAACTGTATTGTAATTTAAAATTTATAACGTAACTTATTTATTGCTTGCGATCAGCTGGTCTAATTTTTCATTATGATTACAAACATGCAGAAAGATTCTCCATAAGGAATTTAATTAAATTTCAGTGTTTCTTCGGTTTTTTAAGATATTGAACTTTTTAGAACTTTCATAAAGTTTGAAATCGAATCAGTCAGAAAACTAAGCTAACTCGGCTCAAATGAGCTTTTAATATAAGCCAGAAGTCCATATATTTAAATAATGTTTGTATTAAGTTGTGCGCGTTATATGTAAAGTTTTTATGACTATTTTAATACAAAATGAAAATTTAATGAATTAAATTAAATGCAATGCCCAAAGTATAACAAAAATTCGGTATTTATTTATAGACTTTAAACGGTTGGTGACTATTTCTACGAGGGATTTGAATGAGAAAAAACTGTTACGTTTTTTGAAAAATTTAGTATTTTATAATTTATACAACGCATATTAATGAAACAATATTATGTTTACGTTATCATCTAGATAAAACTAGGATACTATATATGAATTTATGCGTTTTAAGTAAGAAAGAAACTATAATGCATTTTTATAAAGATTTTCAAAAAGGATAAAATTAGCATGGCCACCTAACGCTCATATTACAAGTTTTAGAAAACATCCAAGTGGCTCTTCTTATTAAAATTATCCTCCTTTTTCTAATTTTTCCACACAATAAACATTTTGCACAATTCAGTTACTCCCCAACAATAATGATTTGCGCTTCTTCTTCGCGAAGAGAATTAAAATTAATCCTCGTTCAAGTATCACGACGAGTAGCTCAAGGTGCAAAAAATAATTCTGTAAAACCGCATACAAGCAGAGAAGCAAAGGAATGCAGCAGCATCAAGATGAAATTAGAAAACTGCCTCGCACACAACGAGAGACTGCATTTGCGCTCGAGTGGCCTCATCGCGCGCGCACTGCCTGCGGCATATAACAGCGGCAGCGGTGCGCGCCTCGTGTACGGACGATCGATTTCCCTCATCCTCTTCCGCTCCCGCGAGCAAGGGAACGCGAGTGCGAAGCTGGCGCCTATTATCCTCGTGCGCGCGCGCGCTCGCGCCAAAACCACCTGTATACAGTTCTCTTTCATTCTTCGTGATTCCCCGCAGCGCCGCTGCCTTGAGCTTTGGGACCTCCCCGACTCTCGACAAAGCTCTTTCCCTCTCCGCTCGTGTGCGCGCGACTAACTCACTTCCGTCGCCGAATTCGATTGTTTACCGGCGCGTTTGCGCGAGCGGAGAAAGTAAAAGCTTTTCAGCCGCGTCCCTGTCACATGCTAGAAGCGCTCTCAACTAATTTCGCACACGCGTTCAAGTCTGACTGAGGCCAATTACTCCCGGACGTATTGTTCGCTTCTCCGAGCTTTTGTTCGCGACGTATATTCTAACGCGATGAAACGTTTAGGGAGAAGTCGCACTCCGGTGACTCGAGAGATTTTCGCGGGAGCTTACGTATAGCGTTGCTTTATTACTTTATTAGTGGCAAGTGGCGTAGATTTTAAAATGACGCTACCTATATACATTCGTGGTTAAGAAGTATAACTCTATGGATATTGACAGTTTTCGACGAGAATATAATATTTCTACGATTCCTTTCTATTGGAGACGGGTATACGAAATATTTCATATGTGATTATTCTTAAGGAAAATTTAACCAAGCATTACAAATTTGGAATTTCAATATGATGAAAATATTTCTGTTGTACATTATAAGTATATTTCAATAAATACTTTTCCGCTGTAAAGTTATTTAATAAAAGTAACATCCCTCATATTTGTAATGGTATGTAAACGCATCGTAACTATTTGCAAAAGTACAATTTTTACTTTTCAACAGATTATAAAAAATGTACTGGCCATTTAGGAATAACCAACATTACGTGACACTTATTGTAATTAGCTTTATTTTTATGAGGAAAGTAAACGCAGTAGAGTTTTAGAGAATGGACGTCAAACTGAACCTGCTATAGTTGCACTGTCACGCACCCTTCACACACTGTATAACACAGAGAGACATTCATGTGCGGTTTTTGACATTGATTGTCCTTAGCGCATTTATCATCGATGTAGGTTATACATTTATGTTATCAAATATTAGAATTTAAACTTGTTAACGAAGAAGAACTTAGTTGATGACATATTATTGAAATAGATTTGCAAAATTATTACAATTCAAGTGTTACTACATGTTGTAAATATAGCTGTATCTTAATAATGGCCATCGAAAATTGAATATTTTTTATGTTTTCTTGTAAACACTTTTGCAGAATTCGTGAAGATGCATCAAACTGCAATACACTTTCTACAAGAAAAGAAGAGATATTCGTTTCACAGGAATCTAAATTGTAGAAAATACATTTTGTCTATAGTAGATAATGTTATAATCCTAAAAAAAATTCTCTTTTTTGTTTAAACATATATAATAAAAATGTTAAATTTGTACTATCCAGTAAATCTTCTGCTAGGCAAAAATGTCAGAATGCGTCAGAAATGATTATGGAAAAATGTTGCTTTTTTAATAAAAATTTAAGAGGAACAAGATAGTAAAAGTAAGTTCGAAATATCATTTAACGTATGGTATTTAATATTCCGCAGTATAGACGCTTCGGTAAACTATAATCGAACCCAAAGCTGGCGTGTACGAATCGTTCATCATCTGACCAACTGAGCTGCTAAATTATAATAAATGACTGTATAAAGTGATGCATTAGACTTAGATCTGACTAATGCGAATTACTTCACAAAACAAGTGGTGAGATTCTCGAAAAATTTAACAATATTTTATAAAATATATTTTTCACATTTTCAACTATCTAGATTAATTAAACTTTCCAATCAGATAGGGCTGAGAAATATAATATAGACGATTTAAACATATGGCTAATTAAGATATTATCTTGACATAAAATAGATCAGACAAAAGATATGAGATGGCACAAGTTTTATTTATTCAATTTGATTATATCACAATATTTCAGTTTGTATGAACGAGGTAAAAATAATTATAACACGAATAAAAGTTTGCTAGTGAAATTGAAAAGTAAAGGTACACACTGAAAAGTTAAGAAATATAAGTAAACGAAAGATGATCAAGGTAATTACTCATCGCCAGCTCTTGAGTAATTTTTCTGCTTAAACTGCAAGAGAGCTTGGTCAAGATCTCTTAACTCTTTGGAAGACTTTATCTTTTATTGGAAACACCTCAGCAACGGCAAAGAGCCTGCTGAATTCCGGGTTCACACGCGGAAATAAACTCTCTCAAGAAAATCGAGGATAGAAGCAAGAAAGAGAGAGTGAGTGAGAGTAAGTGGAGGAGAGAGAGAAATGCGCGCGGAAAACGCGAAGAGCAGAATGGAGAGGCAGCGCGTGAAGGCGAATCGAGCGATAAGAAAATATTTCCGAGTCGAGATAACTGGGAGACGCCAAGTTAGTTTCAGATTACCCACCGACCGAACTATCTTTCTTCCACTTTTCCCCACATACTCCGTGAATTCGAGTTTTGCGCTTTTTGTCTCCCTCGCGTGACTCAACGTCGTACACTTAAGTGATTTCGATTTGTTTGTGAATTTTAACACGATAAAAAATGGTGGTAAATATATAAAACTTTGTGAGGAATTCCGAAAAGCACTCTGGAAACTTCGAGCCTCGTGTGATTTGATAGAGGTAACTCTTTTAATGTTTATAAAGCCAACCCACTTGCCCACTTAATTAGTTTCCATTAAAGGCATACAATGTAATTTACAATAGTACTTCAGTACACCGTGGAGTGTTTCTGTCGCGTGCGCAATTGGCGTTCGTTGAGGTTTAACGTAACCGCGATGACTTCTATGTCTTGCTGTATTCGTTATCTACACTTGTGCCCATTATAGTCAAACCACGTGCGAGTAACAAAGTTTATACGATCTGCAGTGAATTTCGAATACAAGGATATCTTGTTAAAAATTTCGCGAATAAAAACAAGTTCTAAACAATGATTTATTGTATAAAAATTTTGTATCTAGGGTATAGGCGTGCATGTAACATGAAAAAGGTGAAACTGCATCAAAATATGTCCTGCACATTGTTTTCCACAAGAAAAAGAAAACAATCAAAGTGTATGCGCGAGGAGTACCTCGACTATATACATCTTCGCAAAAAATGTAAAAGTTCGTGGGAGTAGGGAAAAAGGCTCTCCTTGGAGCGCGATGGATTAATGTGGTGGCACGCCGACGCGTAATTGCAGACGAACCCTAGGGCCCGCGCCGCAGATGTTTTATTGCACTTTTGTTTGAGAACTCTCTTCGTACGAGCCGAGTCTCCGGGCTCTATTTCTCCTTCTTGGCGAAGGAAAAGTTTTTCTATGAAGAACAAGAACTTTTCCTGTCGCGTTTCCGTCTTCCACTGCTATTCAAATTAATTCATAATATGTTAATTCATGATTTTGCAAGTGAAAAAGTTTTAGGTTTACTTTTGGCGTATACCGTTTAGGTTTTCATTATGACTACTGCTATAGTGACTACTACATTTTTAATAAAAACATGACTCCAACTTTATTAATATAAAATTGAAAATTGTGGGAAATGACTGAACTTTCTTATTTGTTGGTGTAACTTAAGAGTTGGTCAAGCTTGGACGGCAACTACTCGAAGAATTATTAGAAAAAAATGCCCCAATGAAATTATCTTGACAAAGCTATTTATATTTAGTTTAGGAAACAAAAACTGATAAATCCAACAATATATTACAGTTTACGTAGAATAAAAGAGTGCCCTATACAACTTATAAGTTATAAACCTCTATAATATTTCTATGTCTTTCAAGAAATCCACATCAATTTCACTTATAGTGGAAGCACCAGGAATGCGGGGCTTATAGATTTGGATGAAACTTCACAAACCACTTCTTACCCATAAATAATGAGATATGTTTCAGGATTTTTGGGAATGGGCTCTACTTTACAGTAAAAGGAATTCAGTAAAAAGTAGTGAAAAATTTCTTCAGTAAAACGTTAGAAATTAAAGCATATTTATTTCTTGTGATTATCTGTATATTTAATTAGAAAAACTGTTAAAATGATTTTCTTATCTCGTGAAAGGGATATATTTAAATAATTTTAATAATATTTAGCCAAATTAAAGTATATATAAAAAAAATAAATAAGAGATGATGAAGTTAAGCAGCCAATGAAGTATCAAATATATGTATTAAAATAGCCGAATAATAAATAAATTTGAAAATTAAATAATTGTATGTAGGCTCAAGTTTCAATCACATCTAGAACCGCATTCCCGGTACTTCCCTTGTCAGTTTGATATTACTACTATTATATTGACTCTCGATTTCTTTCTGTTTTGTAACAACGCCTGCGATGCTCACTCTTCTCTGCGGCTACAACGCTAAGTGTCGGACTGCATATGCCGTAATCAAAACGTAGTTTACCAAAAAGTGGGTTAACAACAATAAATTAAGCTAGAATTCCAAAGACGTTTAAGAAACTAATAAAATTAGTTCATAAGAATGGAAAAGTTATAAATAAAGAAAATAATTTACAACATAACTTCCACGAAACATAGACAAGATTTAGCACCGCTTTCAGATCATCTTGAACCCGCATAAAATGTCTAGAAGTATATAAAATAATTTTTAAAATTTTCAAACTCATGTATCAAGTTGGGAAATTACTTCTACAAGGGCAAGGTCGCTCTTATAGTAGTGATGAATTGGAAAGGTTGAGAAAAAAAATCAAGGTAAAAAGCTACACTCTATTGGTACTTAAACCTATTATAACATATGTCTTATAAATGTAATATATTGGCAAGAGGTCTGAAATGTTGAACGTCCGCAATAAATAAGTTTTTGAAGCTATATAAAGAAATGTTGTAGTAAAAGATGCCATGTCTCATTGTAAAAATGAGACAGACTCAAATCTTCAACAAAAATGCCATAATTTTTACTATAAATTATGGCAATTTTTTTGACAATTCGAGTCTCACATTTACAATCAGTTTTACTTGTATTATTTTTCTCCGTGTATTATTATTAACGACAAAGTACAAATACGATAGTTTTTCTTATAATATCCAAGATTTTTTCGTATGATCGATCACATTCAATGATTTAAGTATTTCAATAATTGTATATTTTTTAAGACCTACAGAATGTCAGAATGCATAAGTATGTTTCTGCAAATATCGTATAAGAGTTTGCACGGCTAAACGAATACGGACATTTATAAAGTAACACCCGCACGTTCACTATATATTTCTTCTGACTCTGCTTATTTTCGTTCTTTCCTTTCTTCGAAATCGGAGAACAATAATTTCCATTGTCAACGAAACTTATTTGTTTCTGGATATTGAAAAATTCATACATATATTTTTATTCTGTATAGTTTTTAAAAAATCCTCATAAAAGGACGATGCTTCGCAGTGCCGTCTTACCATGTCAAGGGGCCCTAGGCCGAAATGAGAAGGGGCCCATGTAAGGCCGTTAAAAAAGGGGATTTTATAAAATTTTAATCAATTGTTTTCATGTTATATTCTTTTTATTTCCGTATTCAATAAATTACACTATAATTTTAGAGCTATGTATTATTTACCAAGCATAAAATGTATTTATTTTCATTTTTATATTAGCAGTCATATTCATGCGCACTCCGCGCGCTTTAATTTCTTATAGGAATGAAATTAAATATTTACGACTTTATTAAATGCTTTTTATATCAATATTCTCTTTCAGAAAGCATAATATATTATTCATACTAGATAACAGATTTGAATTCTAATTTTTGAGATTAGGGAAACAAATTGAAAGGTCGTTTATTTTGTAATTAAATTATTAGGTATAAGATCAATTAGGATACTAAATAATTTAATTTTGATATTAAAATATTAATTTTAAATCAAAGTACATTTTAAATTTTGGCGCTATACAAACCGGACATTAAAACATCAACCAATCGCATGCTTTTTTCAAATGCTTCACAACATCCTGTCATAATTTTTTCAAGAGAGGAATTTAATTTATATTGAAACAATGAAATAATTTATAAATTAGTAAGTATAACTCATATATTAGAGTCTTAATATACTTTTTATGTTTAAAAGAATTCTAAATAACGTTTTTTTAGTTTCTCCGCTCGTACTGTTTACAAAGCGAAATTATTTTTTATTATACAAAAAATTTATTTTATTTTTTTATTTTTTATTTATTTATTTCCAGATAATATTACAAATTAGTAATTCTGCCGAGGTAAATGCAATTACCTGTGCGCAGAGCTGGAGATATAAACTTATGCTAAAACTTACAAACTAATTGATCTTTGATAATTTGATTAAGGTGCTTCTATTTTACGAATAGTTTTATTCTTTGTAATTACTAATAGTAATCAATTAATCAATAATAAATAATGCTTAATTCAAACTACCCGGGTCGCTTTCGCGCGAAAATTTCCGCTGCGCCATGGGTGCGTTCCGTTAGGCCGTTTCTACACTATGCGAGAAGCGCATGCGATCAGCGTGACTGCAGCCAATTACAGCTTGAATCGAGCGGTAGACACTATTTCCTTCTGCTCGAGTCAAACTGTGATTGGCTGCTGTTATGCTGATAGCATGCGCTTCTGCTGCCGCTGGCTGCCAGCCTTTCGGAACATAGTCCATGTGTGTAAGCACTCGTGCGTCCACGCGTTAAAAACAAACGAGCATCAACTTATTTATTATTTTGCGCTGGCAATCTCGCATAACCCTATTGCTGTCAGTCTTATTTCTTGTATATATTTATAACGCAATGAAGCGTAGTTACTTAAGTGGTGCTCAAAAAAGATCTAGAGCAAAGAATAAAGAAAAAGCAATATCAAATTTACCAAAACTTACTGATTTTTGTGTCCCGGTAAATAAAAATGATGAATCTAATTCTGGTAAAGATAAAATTCAAGATACTTCTCTTGTTAGTGAAGAAAATAAACAGGAGGATCGTTCGCAGATAGAAACTGGTAAGTGTTTTCTGTATTCTCTTTCGAAGCATTAACATTTATTACAAATATTTTTTTACTTTCGACTTTTCTGTATCACTGATTATAAAAAAATTTTTGTTTCCTTGAATAATAACTAACTCATATCTCTTTCATTTTAGTATAAATGAATGTTTTTTAATTAATACATATAATTTCTAGTAAAATTGAAGGATAACAGTGACCAGAGCGACGATGAGGTTTTATCAGTACCGCAAATACATAATGAAATTGAAAACGAAAATTCTTTAGGTAAGCGTCTATATATGCTTTGTTTTTCACGAAAATATACTTGAAGGGCCGGATCGAATAACGACTTCGACGCGCGACCCGACTGAAAAACATTAAGAAATATTCTTTGACGTACGAAACCGTGATGTGAAAATAAATTCTGAAATTCCGAACTATTTTATTTTAAAAAGTTTGGAGAATTAGTCGAGCACGACTTTTTCCCCGAACTTCGCAACTATCGATCCGCTCCGCAAGCTTCGGAGAAGCTCGCGTCATGACTCGGTCGACGGGCCGTGCCCGCGGACTTACGGGGAAGAGAGCGCGCCGCTCGCAACCTCATCGGCAGCCTATATCTGCGGGGACCTATTTACCGCCGCCTTGCGATAGCCAATGAGCGCGCGCGAACGCTCGCCCCCAACCGTCGCCGAGGTGTTTTGCTCCGCTCCGATCGAAGTCGTTATTCGATCCGGCTCTTCACTTACATAAAAAATTAATAAATCAAAAATTTATATTTGTTTTATTTATTTTATAAAGAAAATATTGAAACTGCTGTTGATTATCCGAAAGATCTTGCTTTGTGGAATATGAATGAAGATTTAATATCATACTGCATCAAACAGGGGCCAGCATTCTGCAGAAACAAAGATAAAAATTTTAATGAATCCGCCAGATTTTATGAAAAATCTAATGGAAGAAAGGAAAAGAGATCACTGCAAGAATCATTGTTTTATTGTAAATTAAAAAATGGGGAAACTATAGATCGAGAATGGCTAGTCTATTCACCATCAACAGGATTGGTTTATTGCTTTGTATGCAAATTATTTTCTTCGAAGAAATCGCAATTTTCTTCTACAGGTTTTGATGACTGGAAAAACAGCGTTAAACGTGTCGAGGAACACGAAAATAGTTCCGAACATAAAGAATGTATACTGATTTACAGTAGACGCAAACGTATTACAGGCTGTATAGATGAAAAAATGATAGAGCAATTAAATGCTGAGCAAAGTTATTGGAAAGAATTATTAATACGTTTGATTGCCGTTATAAAATTTTTAGCTACCAGAGGTTTAGCTTTTCGAGGGGATAATCAGGAATTAAATTCATTAAAAAATGGAAATTACTTGGGTTTACTAGAATTAATAAGCGATTTTGATCCTTTTTTGAAAAACCATTTAAATACACATGGAAATAAAGGCCATGGGAAAACTTCTTATTTATCAGCAAATATTTGTGAGGAAATAATCGAAATAATGGCAAAAAATGTTCTTAATTATATAATTAATGAATTAAAAAAAGCCAAATACTACTCAATTTGCGTAGATTCCACGCCAGATGTAACACGACTCGATCAATTAACATTCACAGTGCGGTATGTAACTGATACGGGTCCTATAGAACGATTTCTAAGTTTTATACCGATTACAGAGCATGGATCTGAATATTTATTTAATATTGTTATTCAATTTTTACAAGATAATGGTATAAGCATTAGTGATTGTAGAGGTCAGTCCTACGACAATGCCGCAAATATGTCTGGTGCATATTCTGGACTTCAGGCCAGAGTAAAAGATATCAATAAATATGCCGAATATATTCCATGCGCAGGACATTCTTTAAACTTAGTCGGAGTTAAAGCAGCTGAGTGCAATTTACAAATCATATCATTTTTCAGTTTAGTACAGCGTTTGTATACATTTTTTTCGGCTTCGACACATAGATGGCAAATACTATTAACAACTTTAGGTTTACACCAAAAACATTTAAAAGCTTTATCAGAAACTCGATGGTCAGCTCGTTACGATGCCATTAATGCCCTTTATAAAAATTACAATAAAGTTTTAAAAACTCTTAATGAATTATCTACAGCTGAATTACAATCAAGTGAAACACGACTGGAGGCTTTAAGCCTGCATGATAAACTTATTAAATTTGATAATGTGTTTCTACTTTTTGTATGGAATGATTTATTACAAAAAATTAATAACGTTAATTTGACATTGCAAAAAGAAAAAGTGGATTTATCTACAGTAGTAAGCTTGCTTAACTCATTAGAAATGTATTTACTAGATACCAGAGAGAAGTTTGAAGAGTTTCTAAATAAAGCAAAAGCGTTTGCTCAAATTGATGAAATACCACAAAAAAATCAGAGATCTCGAAAACGAAGCGTTAGATTAAAAAGATATGAAGGACAAAGTGAAGATACAGCTTTTAGCGAAATTGACAGTTTGAAGATTGAGCTTTTTTATCCTATTATTGATAATCTTCATACAAATATTAAACAACGTCGTATAGCTTACGACAAAGTTAATGAAAATTTCTGTTTTCTTATAAATTTAGCAAATATGACAGATAATGAAATTGAAAAAAGTTGTTTAAAATTTGCAGAACATTATGATAACGATGTGTATGCTGAACATCTAACATCAGAATGCATTCTATTTAAGCTGTATTTGACTGACCTTAAAAAAGATCAAAAACTATTTTTTTCAGATTTATATCAAATAATCAAAAAAGAACGTTTGTCATCCACATTTCCGAACATTGAAATATGTTTACGCATATTTTTATCGATGATGGTGACAAACTGTAGTGGAGAACGGTCATTCTCAGCTTTGAAACACTTGAAAAATGATCGTAGAAACAGTATGACAAATAGTCGATTAAATTCTTTATCTATTATGTACATAGAATCTGATATTTTAAATAGCATAGATAGTGAACAAATTATTTCTGATTTTTCCGACAAAAAATCAAGAAAAAAACTGTAAATTAATTTTTATATATAATTTGGCAAATATAATAATCGTTTAGTAAAAAAATCTATGTATAATATTTATTTTCCTTGTGAAAAAAAATGATAATCTTTTTTCTCTAATGTGTGCTGTAAATTTCGTACATTGTTTTTTCATTTTATGTATTTAAAATAAATTTCAAATATTTGAAAAAAATTATTTTACAAAAAATTTTTTTTAATAGTTAAAAAAAAAATTTTTTTCGCCTATGCGGGGCCCCCCTAAACATGGGGCCCTAGGCTCGAGCCTATAGCGCCTATTGGGAAAGACGGCACTGATGCTTCGCATACAACCCATCGTCGAATCAATTATGCAAATGTCACAATTTTGAAGTAATTTTCACTATTTTTAATTATTATTGTAAATTCTTTGTGACTTGTAATCCATTACTACCTTGCACTTTAAACGTATAATATAGATTATACTAATGATGATCCCAAAGTAGTAGAAAGGGTAAATTGCACCCTTGAGTTTCTTAAATTTCAAAGGTTATAGAACGGAAAATCAATGCAGCTACCCATTTGTCACTAGTTTGCGATTTTTCCGAGGAATGCTCTGTTGCATTTGAAACTTGACGCATTTCTCACGTCCTTTACAGTGACTTTTGATGATTTTATCGTGGACATCCGACCATGTAATATCATAAATCTTGCGCTTCTCTTCAGAGTTTTATGTGGATTATCTATCATGGTTTACTTTTCTTCTATACTATTCTATAATATACATTTTTACATTATAAATAATCTTTCTTATTCAGTAATTTTATATTTTTATTTAAAAATTGTTAATCTTACGATTGATCACGATAGGAAACCACATGTTTTGAGACCAAAAATATATTTATATACATAAAGATTTTATTCAATGAACACTTTGAAGTGAAACACCTTTATAAACATGTGATGGCTTTATAAAACGAATTCCTTCAATTATTTTGATAAATGGTAATACATAGATTCACAAAAACGGTTTATTTTTAACAAAATATAGAGATTTTCATTCGAAAACATCCAAATTCCGGAGTGGAGTAACCAAATTAGCATACACTAGCCCGAAAGGGATTGGATTTGCCAGATTTTCTTCCAGGAATGTTTGCCTTACGTATGTGAGTGCGCATTTTGAAATTACACCAGATGACTCGCGCAATAATCGAATAAAGCGAGGCACACACGTAACAAAGCAATCCCAGTAATGTCCCACTCCGGTGGTAACCGACTTTATTAGCATCTACTTTCGGCAATGGAATCGCGAATAAGACGGACAACAGCATGGCTAGTGGCGCGCGACTCGCTGTTTTATTGGCCCCCATAATGACGCACACCCACGCGCGCCTCCGCCGCCACACCTGACCCTTGTTCTTTATGGAGCGGAAGAAAACGGCGGCCGGTCAAGGATGAATTTGTTAATAAGACGGAAAAAGAACAGTCCGCGCTTGCCCGCTCTTAGGACTACTCAAGGATTTTATTTAACCCTTGCCGAGAGTCGCCGCGACGCCGCCTGATCGCGTACGCTTTTCTTCGCGAGTAGTGTGTATCAATTCACGTGATCGTTATACTTAAGGAAGAGAGAGAGAGCGAGAGAGAGAGAGAGAGAATATTGGTAAGATTGGTATATCTATACACAGCAGAGGGTGATAAGGAGGATCGGGACTTCTCGATGGAAATTTATTACGGGAACTGTGAGCGAGTGACGGTGTCGTTAGGTCAATCTGAACGCTTTTACGTCCCAAGATTCTGCCGTTACCCCGTTTTTTTTTATTGTTCTTCGTCGTAAAACTTCGTCAATTGACATTTGTGTTTATAAGCCTGATATACGTGGGGGAATAAATTATTTCGAAGATTCGGATCATGATGTATGTGCAAATAAAACAAAAAAGTCGTTAAAAAGAAAGATAAACAATAACTGTTGTTTGAATAAAAGCAATTTCCTTTTTGGAATTTTATAAAACTTAAATTAAGTATGTATTATTGGCGTAAAAATCAATGTCAATCCAGTCTCAATTATCTTTTATTATATATGAGAATTATATATGAGATAAAGTTTTCCCATAATAATTATCATATAGGACAGAAATGAAACTGTTATGCGCATGCTAATTGTAGAATAATGTGGTATGGCAGTTATTGCCAGTGGCGAATGAAATGTTAGTACCTACATCATGAATTTTCTCATATAAATTACCGTAAATTGAATAATAGCCCGAAAATTGTCTTTTATATTGTACAATCGTGAGATATTATGTTATTATGACGGTGCTTATTACTGCTAGAAGTTAAATTTAGTACGTATTTCGCAATGATAATTATCATCGTCATTTTAACTGGTTATAATAGTATACTTTTTGCAAATTTAAAAGAAAAACGAATAAACGCGATAGATATTAATTAAATAAAACATTTAGAAAGAGGTTATAAATAAGAATTTTAAGTATAGAAAATTCCTCTATCTACATTAATTTTTTGGAGAATTGTCGAAAAATAGTTTAAAACAATACTTAATTACATTACCGTTGGTTTTTCTACGATATGAGGTAATAACACCTGTAGAAATATTTATTAATTTAATTTCTATTAAATATTTTTGGTAACCATTGTTTTTTAAGTGATTATGACTGCACTGTGATCAAAATCATTAACGAATAACCAAATTTGGGTTAAAGAAGAATCGTTATGACTTCTAGTACATGCTGCTCTTCAATTTTGTATTTATTGGTCTGGAAAATTGCTTTTTGTAGCTTACAATTAGTATAAATTATTAAATGATAATAACATTATTTTATAGGCTAATCATTTATTGAAGTAAATATCTCATTCTGTACTGTTGCGTTTTAAAATGTTTGAAAACTTAAAACAGAACTTAATTATTGTTAGTATTATTAAAAGTCGGTCAATATTTTATTCCCTCCATAAATTCTCGCAAAAGGATTATGATATCAATGACAATTTTTAAAATATATGTCCAGGAAAGTGCTTATCAAACGGTTGACAGTGATTTAATATTTTACTTATCTATAGTATTCAATAAATATTAAGCGTCTTCTATTTTTGCTGTGCCATTGCCGTCGATATTGACGTAAATAGAAAAAAGGTGCACAAGCTCGCTCTTTTCCTATAAAGGAGACTCGATAGAGATACCCCCAGTAGTACAACACAAGAAAGTCGAACAGTCGCCAAGATGCTTCCCATAACAATTGGCGATGTCAGCAGTATCGAATAGGAAGATCCGTTTTTTGGAAACATCGTACATGCGATCAGACGACGTCTTCTATCAAACGCAGAAAATGACTTTACAGGAGGAGCTTTGGAAATTCTGTCTACGTAGCCCCAAAGTGAAATTCACGAGTCGTGAAATGGAGGAAAGACGTATCGGGTGAAGAAACGATAAATTTGCCAAGCACTCGTCAGTATATTTATACCAATCTATTTAGATTTCCCTTCGTATGCATGAGGGATGAAAGAAATACGACGGAACTGCTTCTCTCAAAAATGGATACGAATGGTAGTCAAAAACGAAAAATATTTCATTAAAGAAAATATTTAATAAATATTGACTTGGAAATGGTTGTAGGGGTGGAGACTTGAAAAAGTATTATTAATGAGTTATAGTTTCAACAGATGTATTCTGGACACGAAATACGACAACCGAATAATATTGTACTAACATATTACTTAAAATTATATCACTTTTTACATAATAATAACAAGAAACTTTTACGGAAAACATAATTTATGACGAAACTGAAATTAATTTTGAACTATATATAATAGATACCTATTGTTTTATACATTTGTTACATCAAATTTGCATTCAGAATTATATTTTGTAATTGAACTTTTCAATCTTGCAGAACTTGTGAACTTTTTAATTACTTTGCTTAAGTACGAAAGGCTCGCTAATGAAAAATCTTTAACGTCTTATCTGAAAATAACTTTTTCACTTTTCATGTTTTAAATTATTAATTTAAAGAAGAATTTTATTAAATTTACGCGTAGAAAGCGTTATGAACATAACTTTCAAAGACGCGACTACGAAATTTGTTTCGAAGGATGATAAGCCAAAATAACCTTGCGTAGCGGCAATCTCAGAAACACTTTGCATAATGTATCAATAACACGTGGAAACCGTTAAAATCACAACGTCTTTTTCGTGCCGAGAGGCAAAAGGACATTCTAACCGTCACCCAGACGAAATGGCGCAACATAGACCAAGTTTTAACGCTCGTCGAGCTGTGACAGATGCGACTGCACGAGCAGCGCCGGAAAAGACGAATGCGACTCGGCGTTTTTGGCTGCTGCTGCTGCTTTTCGGAGACACAGACACGATCGCAGGGCTGCGGGTCGATAACAGTTTAGCGTCTCTGTGATGTGCGGTGTGTGTATAGGTATAGGCGGTGGACTTGACATCACACCCGTCGCTTGGATAATGCAGCCGCGTATACGTGCGCGGAATACTTACCCGCGCGACTTTACGCAAGCCTGTCTGTGGTTACGAGACGTACGCCTCGTAAAAAGGACGAATTACCGCGGGGCGGGCGATTCGTTGTCTAGAATTTGACCCCCGCAGTGCGAATTCGCTCGCTCTTCGGTAATACATTAGCAAACATGCATTGAAAGGTACCAATCGATACGCTGTTGCCGCGGCAAGAAGAGAAAGTGAGTGAGAGATAATTCGATGCGCTCGCGGAAAGCGTTCCGGCGCGGTTATTTATGTGTGATCGAACGCGTCGACGTACGACATTGATTCATAAACTCCGACTGCCACGGTATTTTTATTTCTGGATCTGTATATATATGCGCGCCCTTTATCGCGACTCGTTCATCGCGCGTGGGCGCCTTCTTTCGAATAGCAGTCGTCGTGTTTGCGAATCGCGCGAAGGCTGCGTGAGTTGCGAATAATGTATTTTCCGGCGCACGCGCAAGATGATATTCCTATTACCATTCGAATACAGATGCATACGCGCGTGCGGCTTGTTAGCGTGGCCCGTCATTTTATACAGTCTGCGCATGTCACCTCTCAGTGATAACGAATTGCGCAATGTATAATGCAATTCTTACTCGAAAAATGTTATAAACGTGTTAAATTTTCACCACGAGATGTACGTAATCATTTAGCTAATGCAAAAAGACACAAAAACATTTAAAAACTTAATACTATTTTATCACTTAATTTTCGTACATTGTCGACGGTCACTTATTTTCACATTTCATTTTATTACTGTAGAATTATCGAGATTTTTTCATTCAAATAAATGACAGTTTTAAATTTATTGTATTAAATACGAGCATAATTTATCTTTACTTTTGAATAATTTAAATTAAAGCTCTGGATTTTTTAAAAATAAAGTAATTAGTCTGCATCAAGTTTTCATGATTGAGCATAATTTAACTTGTATGCGTACGTATAGTTAAATATTTTAACAAGTCATCGGCGCGTAACACCTTGTTTAAACGGAATCACATCAAAGAACCGCAAACATTTTACAGGCTTTTAAAGTCAGCGGCGCCTGAGATGGAGAATTTGTTAAAACAGGGCAAACGACGTGAGTGCGCGCTTCTTTATCAGTGCCGCGTTCAAGCGTTGGCCTCCCCTCGATCTCCATCGTATCATCGGACTGGCTTGTTGACGACGATGCATTCCCCATAGCGTGAGGAACTTTCGAAAGTTTAATTAGATGTTACATACCCCTCCAAAATTTATTTTTACTTTGCATTTACCATTTAATTTGAGGACAGTTTAAAATTGATTGCGTTAAGGTTAGGGTTAAAATAGTGACAAGTTGTTCAAAATTTGATAGTCATTAAATATCATAAATATAAAGAACTGTGCAACATTTCAGAGGCTTAACGAGAATGGTTTCGGAATTATTGCAATTTGAATTTAACATTAACCTTATGGGAATTTGCAAAATTAGCAACTAAATTTAAAATAAAACATAGCTGATGCCATAGTGTCATAGCTCTGAAAGTTCGTGTAATCGACAATGTATGTTAGATAAACAAGTTCCATTTTTTAAATGTTCACTTGGAGAATATTTTCTGAAATATAACATAAAAACCGTGAAATTAGGCGTACGGTCATACCAAAAAGTGAGAAAATGAGCATTAAAATGTTCTACAATCATATAAGACCTTCTTCACAGTTTCAGAAAACATTTTACATAATTGTCTACTGTTTGTACTTCAGAATATTACTGTTTTTGATGAATTATAAGAACAAAATATTTGTCTTAAATTTTTGAATGAGACCGTACGGCCAATACAGCCTTAAGCACGAGCACAGTTTACATATTCTGCGACACCCCTTTGTTATTTATGCCTTTTGTTAGTACAATTTCGAAACACATCCGTCTTTCCAATAATTGAAATTTAAGCTGTTACATTTTGCTTCCTCCTAGAGGAAGCTTTGTGATAGTAATTTTTTGAGTTGTTATAAAAACATGTTATAATTATTTTTCGAGGTGTTAAGAATCAATACATGGTTTTTGAAAAATGTCTGTATGGATGAGCAAACCAAGATGGAGGATAGTGGGCTGCCACCGGAGGCAGTCCCTCCCGATATATACTATCGATGTCACAATACGCAAGCGGTTAAAACGGTAGTATGTATATGGTGTTGCAATGTTTTTCATAAAAGTGACTTTAATAGAAAAAAAAATGTAAGATACATAAACAGTGTGTTAGTTGTTTGTGATGAACACGATTTGAGCATAACCTCAAATCAAGATCCCACACGTGTTGTGTTACTAAAACTACAAGAAGATCTGCAAACCAAAACTAAAGCGATTGAGAATCTTAGTAAAAACTATAGGAAAATAGAATCAGAGTACAGTAAACTTAAAATCAACTATGAAGGCCTCCTTCAAGAAAACAGAATGCAAGTTGATGAGCTGGATGAGACTACATGCGAAGACAAGGACAGTGATAAAGTAAGTGCACTAATAACAGAAAACCAGCTGCTTAGGGAACTAAATACTGAATTGAAACATAAAAATCTGCTTTTAAACGAAATTCTAACGAAAGAAAAAGAACGACCGAGTAAATACAAGGAAACATATGCAGATATAATGTCAAAAAGATACACATACCACAATCCAAAAAAGTGCCGAAAATTGTAGTGACAAGAAAAGACAAAGAAGAGAAATCTGTGATAAAGGAAAAAGTATTCCACTATCTACTTAAAGAAAAATCAATCCAAACGAAAAAAATTGATATGAAAAGTAAAGATGTAATTTCAATAACATGCATGAACGAGGAAAGTGCCAAGACAGCAAAAAGATTACTAGACGCCAAGCTCAACCACCTCTACAAGGTCGAAGAAGAACAGCTTAGTAAGCCTGTCATAAGAATAACTGGCATCGAAAATGAATTCAAGTCTGATATAAAAGCAATCGAAAATGACATAAACCAAAGAAATTTTTCAAATTTAGATACAAAGGGTAACGTATTACACGTAGCTGGCAATGACAAAAACAGTAAAGTAACGGTCATCATGCAAATAACGGGTGAAATGCACAAACATATTAAAGAAAATAAAGACAGATTATTCGTTGGTTATCAGAATTGCAAAGTTTACGATATAATAAATGTGAAACCATGTTATAAGTGTGGTAGATTGGGTCATAATGGCCAAAGGTGTAAGAACAGCCCAACCTGTTTAAAATGTGCGGGAACGCATCTAACAGAAAAGTGCACATCAGAGAAACAGTGCTGCGTCAACTGTAGCTTCTCAAATAAGACATTTGGAAACGACTATAATACTGATCATGTTACCACTGACAGACAAGAATGCAAAATTTTGAATGCTAAGGTAAACAAGGCTATGAACACTACTGAATATATAATAAAACCTGACTTACCGAGATACCTCGGTAAGGTAGATAACTTCAAGAAACGGACGCAAGAGTTAACTAAATCACCAACTACATTACAAACTCAGGTGGGCGGAACTGAATTAATACTGGCAAAACCCAGGCTTGCAAGTTCGTCTTCACTTACATCGATAACAACAAGATCTAGATTCTACTCACAACAAGACCTCAGCCTGAGTTCGCCTACCAAAAATACGCAAGAGGGATCAACAAACTTTTAATTTAAGTGATACAAACTTTGGCAGTGAGATTGAAAATTTTAAAAAACTCTATTGCAAAAGTGTTAATAGGAAACATGAACTAAAAAATAAACTAAAAAATATATATAATAAACAAATGTATACATATTGTTTTACTTGCGTTAAGTTTTGAGAATTCTATTGACAATATTAAATGTTTAAGGTTTAAATATTTAATACTTAGTATATAAGCTTTAGTGTATAAGTATAGTCTTAAGTATTCATGTACCAGCCCTCGTACAGGTAGTTAATATCTATCTCTGAGGACTTTACTCTATGTAATTTTGTTCTGGTTTAATAAATAATAAATAAATAATAAATAATGTGTGCGTGTGTGTGTATGCGTGTGTGTATATACCTTGATCGCAGCTTCTACTAAACGGATTTTAATCGTTTGTGATTTTTTTTTATGTGATTGCGGGTCAAAAATCCATTTTTTGTTTCGTAGATTCGTTTTTTTTTTATGGTGAATTTTCGATTTTCGCAAAATTGGTTTTTGCTTTTTTCTAATGATAGGATCGAAATATTTGAATCGGATGGATAGCACTTGAAAGAGCATAAAAATACCTATATTTTTATAACAAAAAAGTGTTTTATTTTAATATAAATGTATTTTATGTATATATTTATTAAATTTTAATATAAAAGATTGATCTAGTTAAGTTATATATATACCCTATTTATACTATTAGGTCCAAGGCATTTTGGTGAAAATTGTTTTTCTTAAAAAGCTTATAACTCCCAAACTAGATGGTCACATTTTTTGAAAAAAATCATGATAATGCAGAATATAAACAGCTATAATCTGTAAAAATTTGAATCCATTCTGTAGACTAGATTTTGAGTAAAAAATTGAAAATGAAAAAAATTGACTTAATCGCTTTGAACAAAAAAAAAAGAAAAAAATCTACCCCCTTGTAGGGGGGTAGATTTTGGATATCTTTCGGTCGAGCTCTTTGGGCTAAATGATTTGTCCATAAATTTGAGAAATATTTGAGGTTAAAATTTTTTTAACCTTTTTTTCAAATCGTAGTTTATCGAGAACGGCTTGATAAATCAGATTCAAATTTATAGACAATTTTGTGTGTGATATAGACAATATGTGTGTCAATTTTCATCAAGATCGTACGATTACTTTGAGATAATAATATTATTATTATTATTTTAAAAGTTAGTGAACTGTAACTGCGCTATCAAGGTATTTTGCTAATGTACTTTCATTTCATTACCATTTGATTGCGTGGTTTTTGGATGTATTATTATATAAACTTTTCCGATAATTCATAATTCTTATCTCGAACGTTGTTTTACATTAAACATTCAGTTTACAAGTTCACCTTTACATGACGAACGCGACTTTCAATTCCTAGTTATTCTTTATAGACGTTTTCCGATAATGAAGGTGGCTCGAGTGAACATTGACTCCCCCCCCCATAAACATATAATGCTGCACCTAGAATCGTTGGTGAAATAGTCAATAGAAATTTTCACATCGGAACTTTTAACTTTCGGAAATTTAACGACTCTCAAAGTTTTTAGGATCGACGGCTAGAGCAAAATATTCGTCAACGGATATATTTTTACTCTAATCTGAATATTTAATAGTTTTGTTCTCTGTATATAAAAATGCATGAATAAATTCGCAGAGTATAATTAACGGCCCCGTTTGCATGAAAAGTAATAAAATCTTTAAAAATCGTGAATGATAATAAAACTTATGTACAGTATAAAAAAAGAACATTATCGTGGCGAACGAGTTCGCGCAAAATATGGTTCAAACAGATCTTTTTCCATTCAATATATACTAATATTTCCCGATGGATGCAATTTTCGATAAAAATAACGCGCAGGATAACGTAAAACACACTTAACGATCACGTTACAGAATTTCATTTTCAGTGACATTCACACACCCTTGCAGGTAACGAATTCGCGTATAGACTCAACAAACATGCAGCTATATAAATTTTACGAAAGTAAAAATATTTACGACGCAATTAAGATGTTCCACGTGCGCGAGCGCAAAAACACCTCCCGCACTATATAGTGTGTCTGTGCGTTCGAATTCAACCGTCGTGCAAATCAGAATGTCACTCCTGAAAGAGACGCATTTGCACGGTGAAATTTAATCAAGCGTGCGCGTCTCAAACCATCTGAAAGGCTTTAGGGCGGTAGCTAGACATGTACGCGCGCCTGTGAGTTGTGCGACGTGCAAAATAACTCTTGCTATTTAACCTATTTAGCACCGCGTACTACACATACATATATACACACGCGCAGTTGCTCGCTCACTCGCTCATCGATTATTGAGATGCGACAATTCGCGTACACAGGACGCGTGTTTATGCCTACGGTTTCACGAGCCTGGTAATTAGATCGTTTTGTAGGTTTGCCTGCTGCGTATATATACGTGCGCTATTTAAATTGACACGATCATCGAGTTTATTTTTAACAGAGAGGCTGGTATAACTGCATAAAGTGAATTCGTGTGTTTCAATATTCTGTAAATATTTTATATTTCGCCGGGAGATAATAAAATCAGAAAGATTGATTGCGTTTTGAAATTTCAATTAAGATAATGAAAATTGAAAAATTAAATTTACCCATTTATACCAAGTAACCTGCCACGTGTCAGTTTAAACATTTCCTGTTAATTATACTTGACTCATACTTGAATGCCAATAGAGATATATTACCTGATAATTAAGAAACATTCAAATATTTAACTTCCAACTATTTATAATCCATGACACAAGCGACGAGGGGAGCATAACATTCTTCGATCGACTTAATAAATAACTCTCTACATCTGCGGGCGCAACGAATTCCCACTGTGCAAATAGCGATAACAAGTTAGCGCGCGCCCATGATGGCTGATGTTCTACCTCAAAGAAAAATCGACCCTCTTTCAGCCCCCTCATAAATTAAAAAGAAATCCATTAAGCTGCCGTCGCCGCCGACGCCGCCGTCTCTCCCGCAAATGACTTTCTACGCGCTGCTCTCGCTCTTTCGTCCGAACGCGATTAAGTCCTCCTATCGAAGCAGCACGAGAAGGCCGCGGTGCGGAAGCCCATAGGAATCAATGAACTAATCCGTAATCTTGGCGCAGCTCGCGTCGTATAAGGAAGACGGCATCGAGCTGTACGTGATGTCGAAGCTGGACGACAGCGCACTGAATAAAGTGCAGTACCTATAGCAGTTGCAGCAGGACTCGCAGCTGCTTCGTGCGCCTGCGCTCTTATAGATATACCAGCCGTCTCAGTCGACGCCGACTGGGCGCTAATGAATTCGCGCAAGGAGACGCGCCTGAATGCGGGTTCTCGGTGACCCGACTACTACGTTGAATTATCGACGAAGAGAGGTGAAGGTGTATATTGGTAGCGACGTGAAAAAGATGCACGCTTAATAAATCGTCGTAATCCACCGAGTCATTTGATGCGTTGGATATTATTAATCGTCGTTTTTCAACCGGAATACAATCATTAGCCGCGGTGTTTAACGTTCCACGGTCGATTTCACGCTATACCTACCCCGTCGGGTTTAATATTTAACCGTTAATGCATTATTCAGGGTGCGAACGGGAACTCCCGAACGTCCTCTGCCAATCGGCGAACGTACAACAGATTTCTATAGTGCAGCAGACTGTAGCGCCGAAGTGCACTCGATAAACTCTGACTGTGCTCCAACTTGTGCATCCAATACATGTGGATGAGCTTTGTCAAAAGGAATTAGCAACTTTCTTATTCTCGAATTTAACGCGCGAAAGGACGGGGTTACTGGATTCTATACGCCTATGCATATTTATGCGGGCACTATCACTTTCTGGGAAAGAACATTTTAAATTATTCACGGATATGCAGTCATTTGGCAAACATGGAATTTTGATTGCAAGTAAGAATGAAAAAATAAAAAATCCCTTGGTAATACATTAATGTTTACATTATAAATATAACCATACATCACTGCTTCAACCCTACATAAATTTCACACTAATAACTCTGGTGGGAATTCTTCTCTACGCTAAACCTAAATCATCAATAGCAAATTTTACCATTACAATTATTCAAAAAGCCACAGAGATGAAAATTTAATTTTCTCTCTCACTTGAGCCCGGCAGAAAGAGCCCATTTTACGCGCAATTCCGACATTCCCGCGCACACTTTGGCCCGTGGTGAGTTGGTGTTTGCGTTTACGTGTATTATGCCATAGGAGCACGCGGGCGCGCAGTAGTTTCCGATGTTTACGTATGCGCTCGAACACTTCGCCCACGCTCGGGAGAGCAGGTGATGAGGTGCTTGTGCACACACGCATGCGCATACACACACACAAGCCACGGCGTTTTTGGCCTGTCCACGACTGGAATTTCATGTCTGCACGCGCGCGTGGATCTGAAGACAAAGCTATGGCGTGAAAGCGCACGATGGGGGAAAATATTTGCTTGCTGGAATTTGGAGTGTGGAGAAATCTGGAGATTTTACGAAGATTTTCGTTAAATTTCCTCCGAATAACGAAAATGTTTTTTAAAAGAGCTAATCGAGCTGTGGTAATAAAAAAAAAGCTTTTAATATTTGTCTTTCTTTGCTCGAACAATCTTATTCTTTCCGTTTAATGGAAAGTTTTTGCAAAACGCACCAAAATTGAATTTCGAAAAACATTATTGGCGTGCCACCAGCAAGTGAATTATTGCCCCGCGTATTTATGGACATTCGCGTATATATACACAATAATTTTAGATCTTAGAAAATCGATCGCTCCTTTATTTCGAAATTCCCTAGAATTTGAAATACAATGACGAGGCAGCAGGAAAAAGTTTGCCGACCACTGCTCCTCGTTCGATTCATCGAAACTTTTTTGATTACCTCACTAGTATAGCCGTAAAAATATATTCACTCGACCGCGCGGTCCTTGACATCCGGCACGCGAATCCGATCGCTTGCGGCGCAGAGATACCACCAATTCGGCATTTCCATTATTATCCTCGGAATAAAGGCCCAGCATATAGCCGGAATCGCACGGTCCCGTCGCCGCCGACAAAGAAACATCGCGACGGACGAGATGAAAATCCGAGTTGGCTCTCATCGTGTATTTAAAAAAGCCATCCGTATACGCATATCCAGCGCGCGGAAAGTTCGCGCAGCCCAGCCGAGTAAACCAATGGCAAAGTCACGAGGTCGCTGCCGATTTCCATACCGCAAAGCAGGAGCGCGAGCGCCGTGGATAATATTATACGAAGGAGGGCGGCCAGAGATGTTACGAAGGAGTCGCGTGTGCGCGATGCCGCGCATCGATCTCTTCCTTCACGCGCGAACGGGGAGCTTGAGGAATTGAAAAACTGGACGACACGAATGACGTATCGATTCAGCACCGCGTCCCACTTTCGACAAGTCAGTTCTCCCCCCATTAAGGATACCGTGGCGAAGCCTAGGTCCTTTTTTTATTGTTCGTTTTACTCTCGCGCTAGCGCTCCTTGTTTTAAATGTACACGAGAGGGGGGAGGGGGATACGTTGCGCTTTATCCGCCACGGCACGCGACGCGCAGCCTTCGCGTCCGCACCTTTTTTCCACGCGCGCCCCCTTCCGCTCCCTTTAGCCGCGCGCGTATAGCTTAGCTTTCAGCGAGGGCTGCGCGAGAACCCGTTGACGGATTATTTAGTCGAACTGTTGCATCGAAATTTTTACCTCTCGATTCGGGTCAAGGCACAAAGACGTGGGTGCACTAGGCGAAGGAGCGACAGTCCTAATACTTGTTTGCCCTTTGTCATACGTTTTTTTACGAGGCGTCATATAATTTTACAGGACTGGAGGCCAAGGTTTAACGATTCTTAATGATTTTTTTAAAGAATGTTATTTGGACTGTTATTTTGTGGCGCTCAGTCGAGTTTTCTATTTATTATTTTTGCGCTTTTTTGCGTGGTGGGAAATACTTTAGAATGTAAAATTATGTATTATACGCAAAAGTATATTATTTGAATATGGTTTACATTATGAAATATTGTTCAAAATTAAAAAGTGAGAGTTTCTCTAAGTAACTGAAAAAATTATGAAAACTTCAAATGAGACAGGGCTGACTAGATCTACTATTTACCCACTTATACGACCAGAATTGTCTTTATATTTTAACAAATTATAATTTTTCATCAAATTGACACACCTATAGAAAATTTTTGAAATTATATCTGTAATACTGAATTGCCCTGTTGAAGTTATCAATTTAGTGTGCTAACGTCGCTGTATCCTTTATTGGTCTATACAAGACCTTATGTACATATAAACATTGAAATTTGCCTTATATACTTCTCCTGACTTTAATTAAACTATATTGTTTGAATTTATCTTTTATTAATTATTGTAAATTTGCAAATTATTGTTTTTCCACTTTTTGAGCATCCTAATAATTTAAAAATCCATCACAATATTCGCATTTTTAAATTTCACTAAAAATTGATACACGATTTCGTATATAAATTGATTGTACTTTTTTCCCCTTTTTTCGCTTAAAAACACCGAATATTCCGAGCTTTTCAAGTATACAGATCAAACCACTTTGCGTTTTTCTCCGATACCGCGATCACTTTTTTCTCGTTTTGCAGCAAACGCCTCCGCAGCTCCGTTCCTCTTTACCCTTTTCCGTATATCGCATCGGCGATCTCTCATTACTTCCCTAAATTTCAGCCGGACTACGGCGAACTATAAACAACGTTGTCGATGATGGTTCCCGTCGGCCTCAACCCCCGACCCCATTGCAGATATTCGTATTTCGTTTGATACGAAAACCACGTAGGGTAAAAGTGGGTACTACCGCGGTTTTTCAGCACGGGCGTCTTATAGTACACGAATTAAAATCTTTGCCTCGATGATTTAAGTTGAATTCTTTTTTTAACTCTTCTTTAACTTACCAGAAATGCAAAAATGACTCTTATCATATGATGAAAAACATATAGTTAATTAATAAATGCAATCTAAAAAATAGATCCGAGGCTGATATTACTGCGGGTATGATTGAATTACCGCGGGGGTTTTACCGTGTGTATGATGGATTACCGCGGGGGTATTACTGCGGAATTTTACCTTGAGCTTGTTATATTATTTATAATTTTACAACCGAAAAAATGAACATATCTGTATATTTTTACATCATATTTCATTTAGAACATAGCAATTGGCAAATGTTCTCATATATATTGTAGACTTCTTGATTTCACTGTTTTGAGGTTACGTTGGACCAATGCCGCAGTAATACCAGCAATCGTATTTGTATACAAATGACGGTATTACCGCGGATGGCCAGACAATAATTTAGTATATTCATACAAATCATGCTTTATTCTCTTTTCAAGACAATTTCTTATATTAATTAATATTTTGTATGATCGAATAAATATTAAATGCCGAATTATACTATGAAAAATGAAATTGCAGAGCGTTTTTCGTCGATCCGCGGTAATTGCAGCGTCCGCGGTAATACCCACATTTACCCTATCTACATTCCAGGTTAGAGGCTGTGGTATTGGATTTTAGTGGTTGCCCTACCTCGTAAAGTGCGTTTCCTCCCCCATTCCGCCCTCGCTGTTACCTCATCAGCACGCATATGTAAAATATGACGGAAAACTTGCTGTTAGATAAGCTTGTGATTATGAGTCGTTTTTAAAACAAAATAAAATTGAAAGTTAAAATGTTTGTGTTTTTGTAGTGACATTGAATGTTTCTCAAATCGAGTGTGGAATGTAAATACGAAACTTATGTGAATGCTCTGTTTGTTTTATATGGTGGACTATACTCTCTAAAAATTAATAAGTGAAAAGTCGTTCACTTGTAATGCGAATAAGAGAACTAATGTATTAATATTTACTAAAGAGATATTAGTCCATTTTGTACTTGTTTGCACTAGTGAGTAACTTTTTCACTTATTCACTTTTAAAGAGTAAGTACACGATCATTTGTGCATTGTTTATCTTATGATAAATTTTTATTGCTCAGGCATGTGTGTTACGAGTTCCATTTTTACTGTAAATATAATATAAATACCAGCTTACAATATTATTAGTTGAAATTCTGTATGTACAATAGGTTTAAAAGAATAAACGTAAAGTAAAAATTGAATCTACGGTAAATACTTTATAATTTTTCTTTTTATACAAAAATAGCATTTTCTCCGATGTTATAATGAACGCGAAATATCTTCGAATTTCAACAGTCAATAAAATTGAATGCTATTATCCCAAATATTAAAAAATACGACTGACACTTATATATGCAGCAAGTTACATAAAATCAAATAGATGAAGAATTATTTTATTTGTATCGGACGGGATTTTCCTGACCATATATGGATCAATATTCACAATCATTCAAAAATACAACTGACAGCTAAATGGAGCAGATTGCATAAAATCACAGAGATCAAGAATTCATAAAAAGAGGAGAAGTTTTTTAACCGAACGAGAAAAAGTGTAATGAAATGTGCAATAAAAATATGTTAATTGAGTTAATATAATAGTTTTGAGATATTGAACGATATCGCTTTGTTTTTTTTTTTTTTTTTTTATATAAAAACATTGTTTGTGATGAAAAAATTTTATGTTAAAATATTTCATTACTTTGAACTTCAAATACCTAAATCTTGGCATTTCTGATTTATCCGCAAAAAAATGGTAATATTTATAGCACCATTACTCGCGGGATAATGCACCGAGAAGGCGAGACTACGCGCCCACTTTAATGGGCCCGAATTAGCATTTTCATTCGGCGGGCGAAATCTCTATAAAAGCCATTTAAGCGCGGCAAGCCGTATCACTCCATCGCTGGGCGTAAAACAGCAGCTTCAAAGTCGAAACATGTCGCCGCGTAAATCTTTAGTCCACTCGCGGCCGCTGCAGAATTTTACGCGACTTGTCCTCGTATAAAAAGCCACGCTCTTATATATATTATAAGAGAGGGTGAGCTCCTCTGGCGATTCAAAAGATAGGCCGTTATATGACTTGAGAGCGGCGGGGTTGTCGGCCGTGCCCTGTAACCTTGACACGGGGCCGATCCCTTCGAGGGCGCGGATCGATATAGGTATAACGCGATATATGGGGAGGATCGAGCTTCTCATGCCCGTCGCGTGATGTGTTATTACGCTAGCCCGCGCGGATTGTAAAACGGTGTTCGTGTTTTTACGGGCGCAATTTTTTTTTCCGCGTCGAAACGTGTAATAAAAAGCATTACTACTGTAATGTACATATCTTGTTTAGCGGTAAGATATTATTTTTTTCTACTTTCGTTCCTATAGAAATAAAGAGAAAAAGTATAGGCGAAATTTAAAAAGACTGGGGCTTAGTCTTTTATCTAATTTAATGTTGATTAAATGTGAAAGTACAGTATCGATTTCAATTTCTTGGGAAAGTAGTTTACGAGTTTCTTAAATTATACATTTTCGCTTTAGTTAAATTCATCGTCGAATCAGCACAAAGAAATAAGCATTTTATGGCTAGGTGTATTGAATTCAGTTGAAAATAAATGGTTTTGCGTTATATTCCTTTTTTTTAAATTAATGTATACTCCTAAATATAAACTTTTATTTTATAGATTGCATATTTCAATTAAATATGAGTGACACATTTTAAGATTCTTTTCTAAGAAATAACATTTCAGTTAATCATAATTGTATGCAATAAAATTTGTCTCGACTTACTGAAATTACGTTGAGTTGTACGGAATGTTCTACGAATTCTCGGCTTAATTTGCTTAGGTCAATGGTTGACCTTCAAAATTCCAGAAAAGTACACCTTACAGAGGGCGAAGTTACTATTATCATAGTCTTGTGAACACACCTCTAATATAATAGTGATAAATTATACATACGGTAGTTTAAAATTCCTGAACATTTTTAATATGAAATTACTTTTATGCTAACGTGCATAAATATTATTCAATAAATTTTCAATAGCCCTATTATGTTTGCAGAATTTCATTATTTAATTGTTTTCTCTCAAACTAATGAATATACATGGCGCACAATTTTAGTCAGAAATTTTATCTAAATTTTTGCTTTATAGAGTTATGAATTATACAGAAAGGTACTTTGTACGGTAGAAAATCTTTTCTCAGAATGGGCGTTCATAGGAACGTTTTCGAAATGTTTTACTGTTTTATTCACTCTACACTTCACGAAAAGGGGGAATAAGGATTCATTTTTAATGCAACGAGACCATCTCTTTTACTCAAATTAGAATATTCTACTAATCGCTAGTAAGAACGTTTCCAAGAGCTTTAGTCGTGTTTTCAATGAAAATCTCTTTATAATTTAATTTAAAAAATAGTTCATACGCTAAATTTCTAAATTATTTTAACATGAATCAAGTGTACGTAATTACATAATTACATTTTGTACTTTGACCAATTTAATTTAAGAATTGTTTCCCTTTTTATTTCAAGATTGGCTGTGTTTACTCCCAAGGCGTAAGATGCACCCGTGAAAAATTCAATCTCACCTTCACGTACACGGGCAAACTTATTGCGATGTGACGATCTCGTAAAATAAAAGCGAACGACGTGATTTTGTAGACCCGCTTATTCAACTCTGGCGTCGTGTTAAAGTGTATATTTAAAAAATAAGTTTAACTCGCATGAGAAAATATTTATCGTCAAAGAAAAATTTATTCTTACCGTGATTGCTGATTTGTATCCAATAATAACATAATCAATTGTCAAACTTTTTTTTCTAAAAGTATTCTATAAAAATTAAGGAAATTATTTAATTACAAAACTGTACACAGCGAAACAATAGTCACATAGTTCTAAGTTCTTTCTACTTTGACATGGAATTATTTTCAATTTTCATTCTGAATTTGTTAAATTATTTAAAGTCAAATATTAGCTGAAGGACTTATATTTTTGCATGATTTTCAACTTCACCTAAACTTGTAAATCGTCTATTTTTCCACGTATTTTTACTCTTTTGCCTCAAAATCATTTACATATCAATAATTAAAATTTTTTCTTTAGTAGTTGCTTATAAAATTGTAAACTTAAAACATTTAAATATATCCAAAGTAAGTACATTGGTAAAATAATAAAAGTATGAAAATTAAATATAGGGATAAAAATAATAATTGGAACTTAATTGAAACGTAATTGTTAATAATTATATCATATTTTATAATTTAAAATAAATTTTGAATTAGAGTTAATACGTTACATTAATAAAGTGTAATTATATAAATTTCAATTAAAAATGTTCAGTTGAATAAAGCTAGTAATAAATTATTATCAACTTTTAAAGTCTTCTTTCATTTTCAATTATAATACATCAACGAAGCGTATAATTATATTTTAAACATTGCGATAACTTCCGACTAATACCACATCAAACTCGCTACTCTACAAGGGAACCTCGCCTCATAATCCCCTCATTGTAACGCACACTTCAATCAGTGTATCCCCCTGTTCTCAATTACGAAAAATCATCAATCATAATTTGTCCCTGGTGATCAAAATGATATAACATACGGCCCCTCGTACCTAATCATAGCTAATCCCTTCGACCCGTGGCGCGAAATTACAAGCTCGCGTGAGATAAGTATCGCCACCACGCCGTGTTACATCCGAAACATGAAGTAGCCGCCCACAAACTAAAATCCGGAAGGTACGACGTTTTATATGCAAAGATCAAGTGCGCAAGGCGTGTTAACCTTTCGCGAAATAGCTAGCGGAAAAATTGTGTGAATATATCGCGTGACGAATTTGAGAAGAACTTTCGCAGTAATGGTATAGAAATTGAATCTCTTTTATCGCGATGATGAAATACGAAGTTTCAACTTTTTGAGAAGGTATAACGAGATCGCGGGGAATTGAATATGAAATCTGTAAATAGAAATCAAATAATTTTTCGGTTAAAATTTTGAAGTGCGCAGTTAAGTGGGATAACTTCGAGATCCTGGTGGATAAATATATCTTACGGGATATCTTATTACTGATGCAAGATACTTACCTACTTAAAGTTGTTCTTAAACAAAAATATTAACAAGCAAAGTTGAAATTGATATTGAAGAAACTGCGCGATTTCGCATACCTCTGAAATTTTATAAACCAATCATCGTACGAAATTATTTAACGCAATTAAAATTATTTTAAGGAAATCAAAATTTTTTAGGATTATGCCATTCCTAGTATATTAGATTAACAAATAGCATTCAAAAACTGTTTCATCGTAACAAGTCTATCAAATAGTTTTCCTATCTATTTTTTGCTTTGTTGGCGGCTTACGTACATACATATACATAGATTCTATTCAGTAATATAGTACTTCTAAATATTAAAATAAAGAATCAATTTGTTTAGAATTAGCCTTTTCCTAATCTCTAATGTTATTCCTACCGAAATCATATAGATACAATGAAGACATTCCTTGTTTATCAAAAAGAGTCTGTACGACAGCTACTTAGAGCAAACATATATATTCTGCTTTATGCCCACCAACGGGCGGCGTGGATTGTATTTTAAACGGCGACAAAAGAAAGCTCTTGTAATCCAGCCGGATGATCCCCAACGTCTTGCAGAACCGTCGAAATGATATCATGCGGAAATTAAGCGTGCGAACGAGGGGGCGAAAGAAACAGGCGAGTCCTCGTCGCAGCGTCTCTTTCACTCCTCACCCTCTCGCACACATATCCCTGATAAATCACCCGAACGAGCCCGTAAGTCCACCGCGACATCGCGTTTTCATTGCGCTCGTCTTATGGCCATTCATCGATAAGATCCGAGGCGCGGACTCGCGCGCCTGTGTATGTGTGTGTCGTTTCGCGCTTCACTTCTATATACGCGGGCGAATATTTCAGATATATGGAAATAAATTTCCTGGCTTTGCCGGAGAGGGGGATGCGCCTATTATTGAACGCAAGGGGAGCGGAAATTCTTGGGATTTCTCCGCAGGGAAAAGACATGTCCGCACTTGAATATAAAAACTGATGACGCCGGCGCGAGGACGCGGTAGTTTGGACGCTGACAATGTACTTATAGGACGAGACCTGTGGCGGTTATAGCTATACTGTATTATAATTTCGTGGGAGAACAAGCTTTCCTAATTTATTCATTAAATGCAGGTTCTTTATAGTTATATATAAGATAGTATTGTAGTAAGTAAATATATAGAAACCAATAAAATGAAAATTCCTGTTAGAATATTGAATATAATGATATAATATCGACTGATCGTAATTTTATTGAAGCTCATTAAGTTTGGTATTTTACTGCATTCAGTAATAGCATCAAAATAAGCTTTGTTTTGAAAGACATAGAGTAATTGTATCGAATAAAAACTAAAGCCTTTTAACCAGACCCCTGCGGAAGACAAAGTTGATTCATGGGACATAATAAAGTTATCAATAACGAATTTACGCTTCCAATTTTCCGCGAACAGTTTTTCCCCTAACTTTTATTTCATTATTAGTTCGATATTTTTACTGCGAAAATTTGTCTTTAATTCACGTTCAAAATAATTTGGGCATTATAGCACTTTACTTTTTATAAAATAATCAAATATATTTAAAATATGCTTTATTACTAAAATTGTTAGACTTTTCAGAATCCCGAAATACTAAATCAACATTTTGCACTATCAGAATAGCAATCACATTTCTATGCTACTTAAATGTAAAAAGCAAATGTTTTTATTAGTCATAAAATCATAGTAATACATGACATTGTATTTTCAGAATTATACAATCAGATCTCAGGGGACGTTAAGTTTTTACTACTATATTGATATTTCTATTTAAAATGTTGAAGCTAAACATCTAGATAAACTATTCTTTTGCTGTAAAATCTTACACTGTTTTCTGATCCAATCGCAGACCGATTTTTCCAGCTTTATTCGACAGCCCAAAAAAGTTCGCGTCCGCGGGACAAACGCTCGTCGACGAGTACAATTCGCGCGTCGCCAGTGCGCGCGGCGTGCCGTGAAAATCTTCCGAACGCGCAGTCCGTGAGCGACGGGGGACAAAAAGCTGCCGAACGGTCTCCCCCGGATAGAAAGTTAAAGAGCTTTAGAGCCGCGTAAAACCCGGGACGAATGGGCATCTCCCATCGAACTTGCGCAGTTGGTCCGTGCCTTTTCCCGTCCAAGTACGATTCGGGATTCTATTCGATTAGCTCGCGATGCGAATAATGAGCTCGCGCAGTTGTAATCGTCTTCAAAATTATGCGACTTTGGTTTTAATCTGCTTCCGTCTGAATGATCAGTCATAGTTCTTTATACTTTTTCATATATTAAATATTATATTACATAATTTTCACGCTGATTTTTATTATTAGTTTTTAAATAAGATCATTGATTTTTGATTATTAATCAACCATTTCCGATTTTTTACCGCGTTTGCTTGAATATACCAACTATTATATCATCAAGATAAGCTATCACGCATTTCATGTATGAGTAAGATTGAGATAATAAAATCAATAATAATTGCACTTATAATGAAAGTGTTTGAAAAACATCGCAGACAAGTGTTTTTATATAAATAAGTACAGAATATTCTGTTAATTAGTATGTTTAATGGCTCTAATTTAAGTTTTAGTAATTTTGAAAGTTATGTTTTTAAAGTTTATCTCGCACTTACTCATTTCATCGTCAAGATACACCGTGTTTGCTGTACTAAACAACTAAAACAATGTCTTTAAGTTTCTCAGCCATGATCCATACCTGCGCTCAATCTCGCTCTAACACTTTACGAGTTTGTATTTTTCTGTTCACGGAGACAATTTTCTAGAATATATAAAGCACATGTTTCCAAAATGCTTTTTTTATCTATAAAAAGTATATAGGGGAGATTGGGGTAAAACTGGATTCTTTTTGGAAATTGTTTATTAAAAATAGATAACAAAATAATAACAATATTTAACACTAGAATTATTTTTAGTTTACATTCAGGTAACTGAAAATCGACTTAGCCAAAAAAATATTTGTAAAAAATGTTATTAGAAATTTACGAAAGTATCCGACTTTACCCCGTAAAAAAATTGTCAGGGTAAAACTGGATACTTTCAATATTCTTTCCAAAATAAATTTTAAGTGGTATTCGATATTCTAGAAGTAATACAAAGATGTAAAAACGTTGTTTAATGAATAAATTTGTTATTAATAATTATAAATTAACATGATCAGCTTTGCCGAGAAGACTTTCTAATATGCTTACGCATTTTTGTACCAAAAAACAAATTAATTTTATACGTATTAATGTATGAACAGTGCACTAAATATCTATTAAAAGAAAAGAGACCATAAGCTATCCGGCTTTACCCCAACCTAAAGTATCCTGTTTTACCCCAAAGTTCGAAAAAAAAAGTAATTATTCATTTTTTGCAACTTGTTTATTATAACATAAATAATAAAGTTGTGTACGTACTGAAAGAGTATGTTGCTTACAGGAAGATTATACGCACTATGACTGTTATACGATGAACACGGTCTTGCGAGCTAAGAAATCTTTGACCTCTTCTAAAGTCAACACGAGACTATTTTTGACATACCACAAAATGATAATAGGAACATTCTCAAAGAGATACTATAGCTATTATAGATCGCACTGGTAGTAATCGAGAAATTGTGAATTCCGATTTTGCCCCAGTGATCGTAGAAAAATATAAAAAATAAATATTTATATAATCATAATATTCTAGTTTAAACAATCATTATCCTAATATCATTAAAATTAACTATGCCGCGGTAGAAAATTAACCATTTTTGTTGGTTAACGTGTTAATCAAATGAAAGCATTTTCGACCAAAATCGATATTTAAACCTTATTAAAAGTATCGAAAATTATAATCGCATGTTCAAATATTGACAATAGAATATGTTCTTATCAACGAAAATTGAATATTTATTTTTAACAACGAAATAATGTTAGTGTGACGTTTTTAATTTCAAAATTAACCAACAATTAGCCAACATGTCGTTAACGTTTCTCCCATGGTGCCAGTACACACATTGCCTATACTCAGTCAGTTAGAACAAACTGCCATTGTGTACTTGGTACAAAATTAATTTTCTTTTAACGCTAAATAAATAATGTAGTTATTACGAAAGTTTGTTGAAATGCACATCAACATTACGATAATTAAAATGTCCTCAAGACAAAACCTGAATGTAAATAGAGATATCTGCGTGAATTCTGTCAAAATAGTTATATGTATATTTATCATACGAGTTGTGTTTACAAGAACGTATGATATAGCTTAAAATAAATATAAAAACCTAGTTTATAATGTAATATATATTTTACAACATATAGATGTATATTTATTATATATACACTGTTCGTCTTTGTTTTGTAAAAACTTTTATTTTTCTTTTGTATAATTTTAATAATTATTTCAAAATTGCGATGGATACAAATTTATATATACTGAATAATTCATAATGAATACATTTTAAATATTTCGTCGGCATTAACCTTTTCGCTCCGGGACTGGTCCATATATGGACCAGCACTCCGTGTGGCGACTTGTCATAAGAAGTTCATTCACTTAAGTCATGAAATTCAGCTAAAATGCGAGGTCAATTTTAAAGGAAAAATCCCCGGAGCGAAAAGGTTAATAAAATTATTTTGTGTTACGCTTATTCGTTAAACTGGACTTCCCTAATAATTTATATCTTTACGTTAATGTATAATGTAAACTCGAATGATAAGAGATGAAAATAAGAACATAACAATGATTTCGGTTTATTATAATGTAAGCTGGTTCCGTCCGACACTAGACGTCAGACCCTTTATATGCTCGTTTGACCCCGTCCGAGAAAATTCTCCTACTTTCCCTCGCCACGCATTTATTACCTCTGAAACAATGAGCATAAAATAGCTAGAGCTATTATACGTCTTCGCTGCGGGCAATCGTTCGATCTTTCACTTGAATTCCGCAGAACCCATTCGCCACCTTTAGCATATAGCTTTACAATGCAAATTAGATACGATAAAGGGTAATAATTGCAAATTTTTAGCCAAATGTAGCGTTATACACTGAGAGAAATGTTGTAGTAAAATTTATCATAAACATAAGAAAAATTATTATATTTTGTACGAACGGAGGGACAAATCGAAATTATAACAATTTTTGCTATGCAACATAGTAATTTTTACACTCACAGAAAAAATCTGGTAAAAATTCTTATGTTGTCATGTAAAAATTACCATGTTGGAATCGTAACTCGACCATATGTCGGATTTTTAGCAGAATTTGCAATACACGTAGGAAAAATTCCAAGTCTAACATGGGAATTTTTTTATAATTGATTTTAAAGAGCGAAAAAAATTATTTCATCTTTTTTTTAGGAGTGGGGGAGGAGCGAGTATCAGACACATAATTATTATATTTAGACAATACAGAAGTTATTTTTGAATTAAATATGATTAAAGAAAATTTATTAAATAAATTAAAAATTTTTGACGACATCGAGACTCGAACCTGGAACCCTTGGCACGGTAGTCGGGAGCGCTAACCACTTACCTATAAAGACATATGTCCTACAAAATTTTGGAACTTGTATATCCCCAAACGTAAGATATGCGCGCTAATTTTATAACAAATTATGCTTTAACTCAAATAATACTATTCTCTATTTTAGCGTAATTTATTACAAATGTTATATATTAAGAATATTGTTTAACATTTTATAAATATTACCAATACCTTAAATTAAACAAGCTCATTTATTTATTAATGAATTTGTATTTTCGATATAATAGTTTTTCACAACCTTCCTTAAAAATATTACAAATAAACAATTATTTTAAAAATTGTCTCATCATAAAAAATAAAAAAAAAATAAATAAAAACAAGTATATTAGATTAGAACGGCACATTCAGTTGTTGCGTTTAGCGTTTGTGTTTTGTCTCGATGTTGCCAAGGTGGATTGAGTTTGTTGACATGTATCTGTCTGAATCTTTCCTATTTTGACATTGAAGAGGTCAACTTTTCGTGCACTCGCGGGCTGTTTACGATTGAACGTATGAATTCTTATTCTAAAACTCTCTCAATTTTTACCATGCTAGCCTGGGAAAATGTACAAAAGATAAAGTTCCATTAGCCACGTGTTAATTTTTACTATGCTGGCATAGGAAGTTTTACTTGTGACATTGGACTTTTTCATATAAAAGATAGTAAATTTTTCGATTTTAAGCAGTTGTGGGCAACTTCCAAGAGCAACATAGGAATTTTTCCCCGGGTTTTTCTGTCAGTGTATGAATGACCTTAAAATTAAAAAAATTAAATTTTTTCTCGTTCTTCCTGTTTTCAGAACTATATATTTTCAGACTCTAATCATACAATATTTAATGTTAAAATAAATTAAAATGAGAAATAAAAATATTTTTTTCACGAGCGTTGGGATCGAACCTGCAACCTTCACCGCGGCAATCGGACGCGCTAACCACTTACCCAAATAGGATTCTTGAGTGTAAAATTTTGGAACTTGTACATGTCAAACCATCGATTTAAAAAAAATTTCAGATAATATTAAATAATGACAATAAATAACTTTGATAACACAAAGAAACTTATCATTAATGTGCATAATATAAAAATAAAATAATTGAAGTAAGGTTTTGAATGTTTTGTAAATTTAAAAGTAAGACAAAGTGAAATTCCCGTAGAAACATAACCTCAATCAGACACGTGGGCACCTTGATCTGCGCAGAAAGTACTAATGTTGTAGCAATTTTTACTATGTTGGATAACAAACTTTCTTATGGCCTGTAGCAATTTTTGAATGTGGCACTTTTTACTATGTTTATAGTAATTTTTAATACGCTACAAAATAAAATTTATACGCTACAAAATAAAATTTAAACGCTACAAAATAAAATTTATATTCTATTCTAATAAAAATTAAAAGCATATATTTTAAATTTTATTATATCACGGTTTTTGCTATGTGTATAGCAATTTTTCTTTTATTTCGTAATACTTTCTAATCAACAACTGTCATAAAAATTACAAGAAATTTTGTAATTATTCATACAATTATAATAAAAATGCAGCATAAAGTGTATTTGTCTCACCCTTCCTATACTTTATAGGGCATGGTGTGGTTTGTGCACATAAGAATTATGCACATATTTATTGTGCACACTTTAGCATTGGAGTATACACATAGATATAGATATACACCAATGCTAAAGTGTGCACAATAAATATGTGCATAATTCTTATGTGCACAAACCACACCATGCCCTTTATAGTAATTTTTATTACAGTTATAATAAAATTTACTACATTTTTCTCAGTGTATTATAACGAGATATAATATGAAGAGTTTTTTAAGTCTATCTATAGCGTAATAAAGTATCAACTTTCATAACACCTGCGAAAATGTTTTTATAGTTTAGATTAAAATTGCATAAAGTGTGGGTATAAAATATAACACATTACTGTCCATTTTTATTTACAAGTAAAATTGTTGATATTTTCGTTCATTGAATTAGACAAAATTATCCGTAAGTATAGTAAGTTCTGTTTTTAACATAAAAAGATAATCATAAAAATAGATTTTTACTATTCTACTAATATCAAAAATACTTGAGCTAAAATATGATCTTTAGTATAAACATAAATAAAAAGTCAAAGACTGCAATCATTCGCATATTCGAATGCAAACAAAATTACAATCGCGCTAAAAACACGACCCCATAATATCCATCCACCGGCGAAAGGCATCCCTCTCTAAACCAGTTTCTAATCATTCTAAAAAAACCACATTAACGGAGCATATATCACTTATCGGGCGACCGTTCGCGAGTGAGGATCTCTGCATAATTAGAGCGTCGCCTGTAGGTATACATATATACGCGGGCGTAAAGCATATAGAGGCGATCGTCCACCCGGACCATTGAACTCGCTTAGCATTAAGCGCCCGTATATATATCCGCAGCGCGCCGCGCTCGGGCCCTGAAAAGTCCGCGTAGACGCGGGCGGAAAGAATGACGAGGGAGATCGAGGGTTAATGCTGGCCGATGCGAGTTGGCGGCGGCTGCTGCGAAGATACACCGACTCGAACTAGGTTAACAGCCTTTTATCCGAACGAGAGAAGGAGCGAGCGGGCGAAAGAGTGAGTGAAATTTACGGATCCAACGTGACTCGCACTCGCGCGCTGCATATATACGTACGCGCTGTTACACAAAAAGCCGGGGACTCGAATTTGCGAATTATAAGTGCCGCGAACTCGCTGGCAAGCGGTCGTCGTCGGTGCCCGGCTGTCTGGCCAACTCAGCGAACAGTATAGGTACTCTACATAACGCTCCCCTTGCGCGTAAATACCGCACCCAGGCGCGCGCGCGCGCTTCCTTTTTTCCTCTGAGATCGCGCATTTTCCGGCTCTCTCCTATCGCTTTGGCTGCGGACCGATAGCCGCAACCCGAGAGAGAGACGCGCGCTTTTTAGACCTTTCAGGTCGCGCTACGTGTTTGGGGATATGATGGCTTTACACAAGCGGTTTTGAGTTACACTGGCTGCTTGCTTTTTTGCCGTTTTCGTTCTGGCGTGGGTTGCGGTGTGTTTTTTTTTACGGTCGCACACGCTTACGAAAGTTTTTCGTGCGTTGAAATAACGCTGCGAGCGCAAATTCATTAAATTTTCAATGCAAATAGAAGAGAGTCGAGAGCGCATGATGTTTTTAACCGTATGGAGTATTTTTTTTTTCTTTACGAGCGATATATAAAGCAAAAAAAGTTGAGTGATATTGGATGGACAGATGGTTTGAACTATCGTTTATGAACGAATATTCGCCCTTCGACATTTTTCAGCGCATACTTTTGCAACAATTTTAATATTATGGGGTTTGCGCGTTTCTTTTTTACAGAAATCGCGTTTTGTTTTTCAAAAAGGTAGGATTTTAATGAATGCAACGCCGAGAATACGTTATTCACTGCATATTATCTTGAGATTGCTTGCTTGTGTCCTCTGGTAGAAAATAAACCAACTTCGTTGATTAACATGTTAATCAAATGGAAGCATTTCTACTTAAGATTAACATCGAAATTTATTAAAAGTATTTAAAACTATCATTATGTATAAATATAGTTATTCTTCGTCGACAATAGCAACATAATCATGGTGTGACGTTTTTAATTTAAAAATTGACGAACGGTTCGCCAACCGTTGGTTTGCATTTCTACCAGGGTCTATTGTTTTTTTTTATTATTATTAAAGGGGAAGGGGGGCAGAGTTTTGACTATTCACTATAAAATTGAAGTCAACTATAGACGTTTTTGAGTTCGACATATGATAGTGCAGATTGTTCTTAATTTCGAAATTCTAAATTACGAAAATCATATTTATGAATGTAATACTTCACCTACTGTCCAAAACATCGAATTTCATTAATAGAATTTTAATAGGGGTACAATATCGACATTTCGAAATAAATCATTAGAAACAAGTTATATTTGCTTTGAGATCGTATTGATGAAATTCGATGTTTTGGACATTATAGTAGGTGAACTGTTACATTCGAAAATACGATTTTCGTAATTTAGGTGACTTCAGTTTTATAGTGAATCGTCGAAACTCTGGACCCCCCCCCCATTATTAAATCAGATCTGGTTTCATATTGAATACAAATATTAATAGAATTCAACGATAATATATTCAATTTATACAATATATCGAATAAAAATTTTAAACTAAAAAATATACGCTCAGTAACGTCAAAAAGGCGCACACGACTTCGAAAATATCGATGCTTGTAAAATCCAATGTACACGAGCGAGCGTTTGAAGAAAAGAAAATACAGGCTCGCTTCGTTTTCCAATCTAAACCATAAAAAGCGGACGTCAGTTGAAAGAAAAATCTTCCGCTCGCGAGGGCGAGAGGAAGCATAAACTTCGCTCGCTCCTTTCCTTGCTTTTTTATGGTCTACATACTTAACCCTCATAACTAGTGACCTATAACGACACCCTTGCATTCGACAATATTTGCGCTGTACATGAAAACTCACCCTCTGTAAAAAGAGTGACGCTTCGATCGCCGGACGCGCCTCGCCCTCGTGCGAAAAACAGGGACAGGAGAGAGAGGCGCGCGTGCCGAGATTTTCCCGTCGCTGCTCTGCAGTGCACAGCGGCTCTCTCCGTGATTCCTCCGATGTACGTCAGCGCCCGGGTGAACCAAGTCGGCAATAGTAGTAAAAGTACGCGGGGC
Source organism: Torymus aiolomorphi (assembly GCA_036365515.1). Lineage (NCBI taxonomy): Eukaryota > Metazoa > Arthropoda > Insecta > Hymenoptera > Torymidae > Torymus > Torymus aiolomorphi. The sequence continues at coordinate 221,174,479 of CM070873.1, read as the reverse complement.
TGTCTGGGAACCGGGTTTAAGGATGGGAAATCCGTTTGAGAAATAAAGGGGACGGATTGTGACTTTTATTTACTCGAGTATATATATCTTGTCTACGTGATCTGTCCAAAGAACTTATTTGTTTGTCAATTACTCGTTCATTCGTTTGATCTTCTTTTTAAAATAATTTAAAGTATATTGTCAATAACCTACTGTAAACATATTTATTTATGTTTATTTCATCAAGGCTAATACATCTAGTGCGCTTTTATACTGCAAGTTTGAAATATCAGTCCAATAATACTCTTTCTCGTGTACAAATTGTTATATACTCATTAATATTTATGATTAACGTAAACACATGTGTTAGCTATTATAAAGCCGTACGATGGTATTGTATTTTGATCGTCATAGGTTTGGCTTTGTACGGAAATACGCCTTTTACTTTTTGGCACATATGACACGAACCATTTGTAACAAAATCCATGACGCACGGCCCCCTTTGCGTGATCGATTTCACAAAGTCGGTCTGCTCCGATTTTATATTAATCCGGCTGGATAATACATGCTACATGTTACATCAGTAAAGAACATTGATAATTTATCACGAAATTTTATAAATAATATACTACTTTTAAGCATAGACACAATGCTACAAATGATCTCGAGTTCCTTAACGCGAACTGTTTTAATTTCTTGGCTCAAACTTTATAATGTATTTTTATACTACAAATTGCAAAGAATATTTATCATAAAATATTAATCAAAGTTTTGGTGATGTATGTATAAGGCATTTCGAAAACAGATGCAGAGAAAGTCTATCAGCATTATACAAAAGAAATATTTCGTGATTTCGTTTGGAAAATGTATTTATTATTTCTACTAATAGAATCTGCCTACCGATTTGTAAGCTTGTAAAACTTTAGAACAGACAAAATATTCACTATCGAGCATTACATTACGCTATACCGAAATTTGCGTATTTGTTCGCGCTCTTTGTTTCTGCCCATATACCGAATAGAAAACTGTTCTTCATCGACATGAAAACGTTCGCCATCAACCTGGATATGCAATGCAAAAAACGCCGCTCCGCCGCATCAATGTAAAACAATACAAAGCGTACCGACAATACATGTACGCAGCTCGTCCAAAAATTTACACACATAGCAGCGCTTGCAATCGAAACTTCCTTCCCGCGCGATGCGTTTCGAGTTTCGCGGGCAGCGAATGCACATCTCGTGTACTTACTGTTCCCTCCCATACGTAAACGTAGAAGAACGTATATCAGCCATTGTGTAGAGGAAATATCAAACATATATAAAAATCAGAATATTTATAATATTCTTTATGTACTTATAATATATTCATTGGGTACCGAAAATAAATTAACAATTTTTTGAAAGGGATATCCACCATCATACCGGATTTCTTCGGTTCTTTGGGCCATCGTGAACATACAAAAAATCGTGAGCACGGTCGATCGGTTAGTAATCTTTTTTGTTAACGATAACTTTATTTAAAAAAAAGCCTAATGATGTATCTATTCTTCATCAGGGAAAGTCGCACATAAATTTCAAGAAAATAAAAAGAAAATAATACTGGAGAATGACTGCTTTCATTCGCCTTTTATAGAATGATTCAGAATGAAAAATGGTGATTTCTTCAAGAGTTACGTGAGTTCAAAAATGAGCGTAACATACACAAAATATATTGAGAAATGGCAAACACACGCTTCTTTGCATTTGCGCAGTATTTTATGTATTTTATATTAATTTATACTAATGGCCAATCTACCAAATAATGTGTTTATTTATGGCAGGGGTTGCAATAAAAAAGACCACATTTTTATTTTTCTAAGTCGACGTTTCGGACATTTTATTGATGTCCCTCATCAGGAAAATGAGAACGTAATGGTCGAGTTAATTACGCAGGGAGATACTCCGCTTGTCAATTTGTTTTATGTATTTTGTGTACTCGTTTTGGAACTAACGTAACTTTTGAAAGAATCAACAGTTTTTCATTTTGAAAAACAAAAACGAAGGATTAAAATGATATATGCTTATTTATAAAAGCTTGTCACCTAATCGATTGGGATCACGATACTTTTTATATTTAGAATGCTCCACTCTCTAAAGTTGAATTGATGGAAAAACCACTAATTATTAGTGAAAATGGCTTCACCGCCGAATTAGTGAATATTCACTAATTCGGCGGTGGAGCAATGGAATGGGTGAGACGAAAAGCGGTCTAAGTGCGAAACATAAATTTTGAGTTGCAGAAAGAAGACTTTCTGAAGTTGATAGATAATGATTTAGAGTAAAAGTTATCACTACACATTCGTTGAGATTTATACACGGTATTTGTTTACATTTCTTAATAAAAACGTATATAGTTGCATGTTTTGAGTAAAAGGTCTCCCGTAGTTAGAAATGTTTTGTTTTGGAGTTAGACCGTTTTTCACCTCACCAATTCAATTATTATCCATAATCAGTGATTTTTCCACTAATTCAACTTTAGACAGCAGCGAACCAAAAAACCTGGTCTGGCAAGTATGCCCTTCAAAAAACTTCCACTTCACTTTGGTATCCAGTTATTTGATATTACACGTAGATATGCTCACATAGAGGCGCCGGCAGAAGTGCCGTGCGACGTTGAACCCGCGGATCTTGGGCGCTCGCACGCGTCAAAGGTCGATCACGACGTGTATGCACGCGGAATAAGGTTGTAGACCTCCCTGCTTAATAATTAACGTGGCGCGCGCATCGATTCCGTCTGCCTGACTGCTCTCCTTCTTCGCGAGCACGGGGGAGGACTTTAGCCCCTAGATACACGCAAGTCCATCTCTATCTTTACCGCGAGACGCGCGAGTGCGTGCTCCGTCTATAGATATGCGCCCACGCAGATAGGTACACGTAGGTCTAGAGGCCCCCTAGAGTAGGGGAAGCGCATATACGCGCGAATAGGTTGCTGGCGATATTGAACGTGTACTTTTGGAAAGGCCTTTGCTTTATCATATTATACGTATCCCTGGTGGAAATCCAAAACATTTTATAAGTAGTAACTGATCATTTATATTAGAAACTTGCTATAAAATGGGAATTTCTCTTGTCCAGTTTCTAGCTTCCGATGAAACGCTTTTTCTCCTATTATTTTGCCATTTAATAGATTGAAAAATAGAATGAGTTTTACTTAAAATTAAAACTGATCAGTTTCTTTAGTCTGGAAATAGCTAGTAGAAGGCTTGCTGTTATGACAAGGAGTAAGAGAGACATAATCAGATGGAGAAATAAAAGTTTTGCTGAATTATTCATAGAATGAGTGCAACAGATGATTTATTAGTTAATGTTATTTATTTATATTTTGGTAAGCCATCCAGTGCACTTTAATGCTCTTTCATCAAAGATAAAATTAGTAAGTAAGTCAAATACGAATATTTTGTTGTTACGTCAATCTAAGAAATAGGCAAATAATGGTCGAAAAATCGTTTCATCATAGCGATTAATTAGTCAGTTTTACTAGCTATTTTCTAACTTCTTAGCGATTTCATTACACGGAGAGCTCAATTTAACTATGATAGTACGGGATCTCGTGCTATAGAAGCATCAATTTTTGTTATACTTGACTAGCATAGTAGAGCAGGCTACCGTAGGAGGAGATACCCCCATGCGCCGAAAGCAGAAAGTTTATACCACGAGAGTATGGAATTCGTGCAACGGTGCCAAACGAAACTCCTCGATTGTAAGAATCTCATACCACCGTGGTATGAACCTCTTGCTATTGACGCTCGACAGTTTCCAAGCTACACTGGTATGGTGGCGTTACTCTCCATGCACGCATTGTTTACTTCTGTGGCAGCGAATAGTATGATGTATTAGCACGAAGTAACTTTATGCTGCCGTAGCTAAAATGAGCGCTCCGTGTATATAGATACATTTCTACCAGGGTACTATGAAAAAATGGTGAGGTGATTTTCAAATCAATTGATGTATCAGTCGATGAATTAAATGAGAACTCGTGACTAATATATGATAAGACTAATGTGATACGAATTCGGGTTTGGTTCAAAAATGGTTGCCGTCACTGCAGTGTTACTTTAAAAGAAGGCATTGGATCGGTTATGAATTCCTATCACATAATACTTATTATTTGATAATTGCACTAATAAATATGTATTACAATGATTAACAAACAATAATGAAGGTATGGAAATGTTGGGAATTATAAAACAAAGTATTACCATAGGCATTCTCTTAACATGTTAACATTTATTCTTAGACTAATGAGAAATAAGTGTTTCAATTGCGATATAATTTTCAAGAAAATCTTAATTTCATACCAATGCACTTAACTGAAAAAGATAAGTTTTTCAAAAGCTCGACATAGGCTTCAAAATTGTTTTCGAGGTTTTTTTAATATGAAATTCAACGGTGTACGTGAGTATTGTGCGGCACTAATTTTCGAACAAAATATTGACTCATTTTTTACTGACGGAGCTCTAATCAGAGACGTGATGCGTCTGTTTTAGACTGTTTCGCACATAATTACGCTCCAACGACTGCTGCACCACGACTAAATCACATTGAGTGCAACCCATCGCAATGTGCAATAGCAATTTTTGGACAAAGAAACTATTATTCGCGCGGAGTTTATCGTCAGCGCGCGTGAATGATTACGAATCTTAGAGAAGCACCCACGCCATCAATATCTTCACTGTGACCGTATCAATTATAGTCGATTTATTCGACTTTGTTAGCAGCTCAGCTGCGTGCAGATGTTGCTGGGGAATTAGAAATTTCTCGGGGAAGAAATCGAGCGGATCGTTAATTCTGTTTGGTGCTAAGCGTTAATGCTACAAAATGCATTGTCGTGGAAAAGATTTATCGAGGAAACGGCTTCGCTGTGTAGCATCGATCAGATTCTTAATTATTAATTTATTTTCAAATGTTTCCCACATTTAATTATATTTGCATAACTTTAGTCATTTCTGAAAAACACAAAAATTTAATAATTTCAATTTTATTGATCAATTTCACGGAATAAAGCGACATTTAAGTTTTTGTAAACTCCTAAAAGAATTAGATTGTTAGTTGCATCTAATGGTAGTTTTCTTTATATTACTATATAATGATCCTAATTTACCTTACCTGGTAGATAAGCCATTAGGATCATTATATAGTAATCCTAAAAGAATTTAAAAAAAAACTTGGACTTTAATCACAATCCTTTAAATTTTATTCTAACTTTTCAAGCAATCTAAAAATGATATTAACTTATTGTTATATTTAATTTACGCTTATTTATAAATGTATTTAAACTTGTTAGTTTATTTTTCATGCATATAGTATTGGCTTATGATCTTAGCATTACCATTAATTTTGACGATGATGGAGTTATTACAGAAAAGTAAATAGACGATATACAGTAGCAAGTTTATGCACACGGAGAGAAATTTTAGAGTAAAAATTACCAAGGTGTCTTGGTAGTGCATGGATAGACTGTCAAAAGCCGTGATATTCCCAGGTTTCTAATACAATTTATAAGTTTTCCAGGAAAAACTACCATAACCACTTAAAAAAAATACCAAATTATCGGAATAAAAATTACCAGACACACTGGTAAAAATTGAGATCTAGTCATTTTTACAAGGTAACCTAAGAATTTTTACTAAGAAAACTGATAAATTTTACCAAATAACCTGGTATTTGTGTATTCGCGCATGCGCACTGCGCATTATTGTGTTTCAGAAGATTGATACTAGAGGCGTGTGCGACGTTAAAATGAAAACAATACACATATTTTCAGTAAGTAATAACGGCGATTCAAATGACTGTTGGTAACAGCTTCCGTGGCGCAGTCGGTAGAACGTCGGACTCTCAACCCAAAGATCGTCGGATCGAATCCCGCTTCCGTAAAAATTTTTTTCAGTTTAATGTTTTTTCATCCTTGTTTCTGTTTCTATTTCTATATTAAAATACTATGTATCCATCAATATGGATAAAAAAAGTTCATTTTTTTAATTTAAATTAACTAAAAAAAAATTTTACCAAGGCACTTTGGTAAAAAGTTTGAAATTGTCAGTCTGTCCATCCATTACCATAGAAACTGGTAATTTAGTCTCGAATATTTGTAATTTTCACTACAAAATTTCTCTCCGTGCAGTATTATACTACTCTTATAATTGATTAAATTATTATCGATTAATTTTTTGAGTCGTAAATCCATACTTCATATACTGTTTTAGCATTAAAGATTTTTCTATAATACACCTTTATGAAATTAAGATAGTTATTAATTAAGATATTAATAAAACAATATTTTTTTAAGTATTATTCGCGCTTACCATCAATTATACCACGTTAAACTCTTTTAGTTAATAAAGAGAAGGCTAATGTATAGCTATACATTGTGTTCCCCATAGAAAACATTTTACTTAAAAATGATAAATATGCTTTCACATATTTTGCAATGATTATAAGGTACATAATAATATTTAACACAACTTTTGAAAATACTTTTTTTAAATGATATCAACATATTTTTATGTTTTCAAACGTATACTTTGTTCAATTGTATGATGGTTTTACTAGAAATAAAATTTTTATTGTTCACCAGTATTACTTCTTTTTTACAATTTCGAAATAACATATTATTCCATTGTCACGGAGATACGTACATTTTGTATTCTTGTTTACATTTCCCTTTAAAAATTTGAATATGAATCGTTCATTTTCAAGTTTATTTTGTAACTTCGCGATTATTTATCTGCAGTAATATTTTTAAATAGCTGATTTTTTTTGCAGGAACATTATCAAGCACTTTACTTATTAGTAATTCAAAAGATAAAATTCAATACTATTATCTACACAGTTTGAGCACGACTCATTTTTTCCATCAAGAGAGAAACCTTAATGTCTAAAGCGAAGTACCGAGGAACTTTTAACCTCAAGCGCATTCATCAAGCTATAGAATAAAAGTCGAGGCTTGGCGCGCCGACGAAATCGGCCTCGTGGGCGCCCGAACAAAGGCGCCGAAAAACTCCTGACACCTGTCCGCTCGAAAAACCAAAGCCGCACTTTATCTCCCTCTGCTCGAGCGCGCGCCTCAATTGAAAAGCCGTCACGACGAACATAAAACTCGTAAAAGCGTATAAAAACGACTCACCTAAGTGCGGTATCATTATTTTCCGGCGCTTGCAAGGCTCGTGACGTTTGCCTTCTTTCTCTTCTTATCTCACTAGAGCTCCGCGGCCCTTCTGTACAATGTCCTGTGTACCTTACTTCCAGGCGACAGCAGCAAACGACGAAGGTCGAGGTAACGACGCGAGTCCCGCTGGAAATCGCGCGGGGGCGCGATGTTAGACAAGGGCGGTGCTGTGTTATATACGCGCGAGCACTCGGTGCGTGCGCGTCGTCGGATCGTCGCGGCGCTTTTGCCCGGAGCGCGTCGCCGGCCAGCGCGCCTATCCCCCCGCGAGCTTTCCGACGCCACGTGCTGGCGGCGACGCACGCGCACGACTGAGGAGCAGGCCGAGAGGGAGAGAGCTTCGCACGTATTTATATACTCACGTTTTTGCGCTTTCCTTTGTGAGATTCTCCGCCGGATCAAGCATTTGGCGCGAAAAGCTCGCGAGCCGAGCAATATCTCGCGGTCGGCGGGCGCGCAATTTATCGGGACCATTAGCGTTCGGGCGCAGTGGGTCAGCGGATTTGGATCAGGGGACGACCAACTGTGGATCGTGGCTCGACGTCGGTGTACATTCGATCCTGTTACTTGGCGTTTCCAAAGTTCTTTGTACAAAAGTTTTTTTTTCCGATAATTAGAAGAAAAATTTGAAGGAATTTCGAAGTCAGTATTCGGTGGTATACATGATTGCCATATCACTGTGTTGTCAATTATAATTTTCAGTTTTAAATTTTCATCAATTGAGAGGTGCCCTAAGAATTGAAATTTTAAGTGACGCAAAAAATAGTATACAAATAAATGTTCTGTGATTTACGCACTATTATAGTTTTACATGGTTTACAATAGCTTTTGTTCTATATAGTTGAAGTAATTTAAAACTTACTTATTTCTTACACTGAGAGAAAATATTCGTAGACGTTACTACTGTATCGCTTAGTTGACGAAATATTGTTATAGTTTCTATGTTTTTTAGCAAAATATACTATATTATAGCAGTTTCAACTACAATTATCGTAAATGTAATTATAATATGGTAATTTTTACTATTAAATAAGGTAACAGTGATTTTGCACTATACTTTATTGTAGAGCTATATTTTTAGTCAGTGTAAACAAATTTCGAATTCAACAAAGCTTTCACTTGCTATTATACTTAATTTTATACAAAAAATTTATAATCCTAGTTTAATTTAAAATTGTAATGTAATATATTTTTACTTTGCATTTTTATAAATAATAGCTATATATATGATTATTGCTTTATACTAATAAAGTTGAATTAATGTAATTCATCTTTTTTGAAATGCCCTACTTATTGTTATGAAAGTTTTAATTGTGAAAGTTAAAATATATGTTATTGCAGCCATAGTAGGCACAGATAAAAATTAATATTAAAGTTATGTCTGGTGTATAATAAAACAAATAATCTAAGTTTGAAACTTTGATGAAACATATTTGATCGTTCTTATATACTGATAGATAGTGCCGCCTGCAGTTGGGATTTGGTCTTATGAGACAAGCGGTGCGATATTTGTTAATTTAGTGGTACATGCTTGCAGAGTATGAGTTCAAAAGGAGGATTCTGAGCTCCATTAGACGTTATTGAAAGCCATCAGTCAGAAAATTTCATCAAAATCATCCGATTTTATCATACTTGTTGAAATTGATGTTTCAATTCCATTCATGATACATTTTTTCAAGTTAATAAATATTAGCGATTAACAATCAATCGATTAATACGAAAATTTCAACTAATATAATTACCAATATAAGATTTTAAAATTTCAAAAAAACGTATCATCCAAATATATTTTTGTTTGCCTACTTATATACCAATCACATACATTAATAAAAATTTTATTAAAAAATAATTTTAAATTTCTTTTTTGTTTTAGATCACTTAACAATTTTTAAAAATGCAAAATTTAATACTAACAAAGGACATCGGTCGGTTGACTCTCGGACAAAGAATTTTTTACGAGCAAAATGGCTTCTTAGTGATACCTCGAATCATTCCCCAAGATATACTTGACAAATGTAGTAAAAGGTACTAAAATCACATTTAACATTCTCAATTTTCTTTAAAACTTCATAAAAGTTTGTTTACTTGTTAAATAATGAAAATCCTAATCTATTGAACTGCTTAAAATGTTTTAGGTTCGATGAATACGCTAGTGGAAAAATTCCTAAGGGTTTCGTTACTGTAATGAGAGACGTTGTAGATCGAAAATCCATTAATAAGATACAAGATATACTATACGACGACGATTTTCGCGTATTTTTTGAGCATAAAGACCTTTTGGATCTTGTAGAGGCTTTTACTGGACCAAATATTATGGCCATGCACTCGATGCTCATAGCTAAACCTCCAGATGCGGGAGCTGGAAGCACAAGGTGAATGTTTAAGGTGATGTGATACCCACGCTATTACTCAATTATCGGTTCCCGTTTTTCTCCTTCAATTTTAAACTTTTTGAAAAAAACTCTTTGACACGTTTTAAGTTTAATAAAGAACTACAACGTATCAAAGAGTTTTTTTCTTAAAATTAAAAATTGAATGAGAAAAACGGGAACCAAATTTTGGGTAATAGTGTCAGTATCGCATCACCTTAAAAAACAATATTTTACTAAAAAGGATTTTTTTTTTGAGAAAAGACGATATTAGGTTCGTATTTATTAAGTTTTTACTCTAAAATGAAACGAAGAAATAGGAGTAACTATCACAAATAATTTAATTAATTGTAATATCAATTGTAACACAATGTACTATTAGTTTGTTTGCATAAAATATAAATTCTAATTTTGAAAAAGAATGAATCCTTAGAGTCAAGTAGCTATATCTTAATAAATTAAGGATATCCATTTTTAAAAATTCATGATTTTTCGTGAAATATCTATTTTTTATCATACCCTGGCCGAAAATCCACTTTCGCTCTCGGCTCAAAAACACGAATATGGTATTTTCGGCCCGAGTATGGTAAAAAATAGTATATATACGCACCACGGGAGGAAAATTGACGCAGTCCACAGCTTGTGCAAATTGCCACCGAAGCTGAAGGCGAGGCGAAGTTTTTTCCTTCTTAGACGCGTAATGTACTAATTATTCCCATCTCAACAAATATGGCCACTTTTTCCCTGAAAAGCGGGACAAAAGTTAGATTTGTTTTCCTCGTTCAACAAATTTAACGTTTGCGGGAAATATGACGATATTTCGCGTAAAAAGAGAGAAATATGGCCTTATTTCCCGCAAAAAGAGGGAAATATGGCCATATTTCCCTCTTTTTGCCGGCCGCCCCCCATGTTTACAAACACTCCCCATATTTCCGTCTGTCCCACTTTCCAAATAAAAAAGTGGCCACAGTTGAGATGGGAATAAAGTATATATGTACTATTTGACACTCCATTCGTAAAGTCCCACTTTTACGCACGTAAACGTAAGTTTACAATCGTGCGCAAAAACAGCACTTTACACATGGAGTCTCAAAAAATTTTGTTCGATCCACGTAATAAAAATGATTCTTCCACGAGTGTGAGTTTGTCGCCCGAACGAAGCGATGGTAGTATCTCACTAGTATCGAAAAGTACTATTCTATTTTTGCCCTTTAGAAATATAGGTAGTTCTGTAGTTAAGATATACGAGCATCCCAATAGAAACGTCCAGGGTTTGATTGGGCATCATTGCATTTTCAAGTCTCTCTTCAGATAACGTTTTTCTTCGTTTTTTTATAAATTTATATAAAACTACCTCTACGTTCAAACGCTTCTACATGCTCAGAGGACACCGTGCAGCTAACCTCGCTATATTAACCAATAAAAATGTTTTGATAACGCTCTAAAATTAGCTCTAAAAGCTTCAATTCGATACTAATCGTTATTATCTCCCTTTTGTAATAGAACATAAACTGAGAAATTTTTCCTTGTAAAACACTTTTGCTAAAGCGATATTTTCTGCTTTGCAAATAAATACAGCCATTTCGATGCATTACTTTGTATCTCAAGTTCGCCACATATTTTTAAAAGGCTATAGTAACAAACTGCAACTTTATCTCCTCGAACATTATATCTTTTTTCTTTACCATAATGGAGCTTTTCCTCTCGACGTTCGATCAAAATGCTCACCTTTCTCTTTAGCGTCCTCGCGTCTCGGGTTCTAGGTACTGCGCGTCTACTTTTAGATGTCCATATTGTCTCTTCTCAGCATTTTCATTATAAGTATATCGTCAATTCGGGGACAGAGACCTGTAGCACCGATTGGCGCAAAATTGGCGTCGAGAGTGAAAAAATCGAATCGTACGAAGTGGCCTGTATTGACTACTGTTACAATGAAATAAATTCAGGTTCTGGGGAAAAACCAAATTATGTAGTCCAGCGGCCACAAATGTATTTCGTGGCACTTCTATGTGACCGGCTACACCCAAGTTTTTCTTATATATTTTGACCTGTTCAATCCAAAAAACTTGGGTGTTTTGTCGAAAAGTGGTGCCATTAATTGTTATTAACAATTTTTTAAAACGAATTGTAAAATGCAAAATTTTGTTCCGAAAACACTTTCTTTAGGTTAACTGGTACATTCTGAACAAAAAAGGATCCTATAAACTTTAACGTAAAACCCTTAGTTTTTGAGATATTCGCGTCTAAGGTTTGTAAAATCGCGTTTTTTGCAAAATTCAATCGCTTGTTATTTTGATGGAATAGGGGAGAAGCGGCATGATTGGCGCACCTAACTTTTGTCCTTGATTATTTAAATGAAAAAATAGTTAAAACATAAAATGAACTATACGTGAAGATAGCCAAACATCTAATGTATAAAATTAAAAACTTGTTTACAGCATAGCATTTACAATTTATTGAATATAAACGATTTATTCAAAAAAATTTTGCGCCATTCAACCCGCTGCTTGCGGATTGATTGGCGCACACGTATATAGCTTTAGATCTCTTGCGCAAACTAATGTGCTGCACTTGCCCGAATAAACTTTCTATCTTTAACATCATTTATAGCACTTTCCAACTTATTTTTGTCCCACTGGTTGTATTTTTTTACAATCTTGCCCATCATTAATCATACCCTCAAAATATTTTCTCAAGGACGATAATACTTTATACACACTTGCTGCGCGAGTAAAAATATCATATAATGCACTTAATGCGTAAACATAATAATGCGTAACAAGAGAATATAAGAATGCACTCATTTTGATAAATAAAAGCTAGGCGGTGTATTTTCATGCCTGCGCCAATCAAGCTGCTTCTGACTTTTTTATTATTTCAACTTATTTCCTAATTATAAATAAATAAATGTAATAATCGAGTTTTACTATATGAAAGTATATAAATTAAACTATATTATCGTGTATTTGTTTTTATTATCATAGCATTTCAGATTTGTCAATTGAACAATTTCGAACATGATACTAACCACATGAAAAGTGACTCAAAAATACTTTTCTTAATATTTTATCAGAATAGGCTCCAATATTAATGGTTTTGTGTGTGTTTATTAATTTTGTATTTTTAATTAAGAAAAACTAGCTTGCACGCCGAAAATCTGAATAATAATTCTAATAATCAGGTGCGCCATCGAAACCGCCGCGCTAACCAAGCCGCTTCTCCCCTACAGCGAATTTTTAATTTTCAGGGCTCAAAATATTCGTCAAATAATGAATTTTGCAAATATGTTTATTGGACTTTAAGGTTTCAATAATATCGGTTCCTGGAGAACTCTGAAGACCATCGATAGTATCGACTCAAGCGCGCGAGGGCGTTAAATTAGCGTTCGAGCGCCCTAAATCGCGCGGTCTGCAGGGCTCTCCAGGAACCGATACTATTGAAACCTTAAAGTTGAATAAACATATTTTCAAAATTCGTTATTTGATGAACATTTTGAGCCCTGAAAATTAAAAATTCGCTGTATTTCATCAGAAAAACAAACGGTTGAATTTAGCAAAAAATGTGATTTTACAAACCTTAGATGCGAATATCTCAAAAACTGAGGGTTTTACGTTAAAGCTTATAAGGACCTTTTTTGTTCAGAATGTGCCAGTTAACCTAAAAAAATTGTTTTCGGAACAAAATGTTGCATTTTACAATTTGTTTTAAAAAATTGTTAATAACAATTAATGGTAGCACTTTTCGACAAAACACCCAAGTTTTTTGAATTCAGCAGGTCAAAATATATAAGAAAAACTTGCGTGTAGCCGGTCACATAAAAGTGCCGCGAAATACATTTGTGGCCGCTGGACTAATGGGCGTAATCTTGAAAACAAAAGAGTGAAGGGGGAAGGCAGGAGCAAAAAAAGTACTCGCGTGTGGACTGTACTTATGTCTTCTTTCAGACCCCGACCTTTTCACATTTTTATTTACTTTTTCTGGTATATACACAAAAGAAATGGAAATGAGTTGTTGCTGCACAAAAAAAAACGAAGGAACAAAATTAAAAGGAACTAAGTTTAGCTTGGGGATATTTCTATAAACAATAAATTTCAACAGTCCTTTTATTACAGTCTTAGAAGCCACATTTAGAACAATTTTTTATTTGTTTTATACTCTATCATAGTATTCATGTTCAGATATTAAAGTAAAATAAATCTATAATTCAATTTTGTTTAATCCTTTAAGGAATTTTTAATCCTATTTATAAAAATATGTTTTGTACTTCAATTTTTTAAAAATATTTCATGAAAATTTAAACTTTTAATCTAAAAAATGCTTTCAAAGAAACAGAGTATTCTAAAAAAATGTCATTTAACTTCATTTGCTTATAAATATTATATATTTCTGTACAAATAGTGCAAAGTGAACAATTAAAATAACTATTAATACGAGAGAAAAATTTAATTTTATTACGCATTTTCGTGTAACTGTAAGCACGGAATTGTAAAAAAAAAGTCAAAATGGTGGTAAGTACCACTTTTCTTGAAAGAGTTAAAATACAAGAACAAACCGTCAATGACTAAGTTATACTTCCACATTGAAAATTATTGGAAATCTTTTTTAATGTTTGAGATCTCAAAATTAAATTATGAAAAAAGTGTGTGTGTGTGTGTGTGTGTGTGTGTGTGTGTGTGTGTGTGTGTGTGTGTGTGTGTGTGTGTGTGTGTGTGTGTGTAAGTGACGTATAACAAATATAATTGTAGTATTATAATCCAAAATTTGTAAACAACTTTCGAGTTAGAAAGCTTAAAACACTAAAAAATTAATATTTTAAAAGATATTTATATTTTACTTTACATATAGAGACAAGAACTACTTTTGATCAACTCCTTTCTCTACACATTTAAAATTTTTGTTCTGTGTGTGGCTGGCACGTATGCCTCAAAACCGAACGTTTCTAAATAGTATATTACGATACTAGTGCCATTAGTGGCCTATTATTGCACGACGTGAAATTAGCGCCCGAGCTGTGCTCGCACGGTATTTCGCCGTGTCGTACGGTATTTTATAACATGTTTACCTAAGTCAGCTGTCACTCTTATTCGTGCCTTAAGCAGTCCATTTTTGCACCGTGAGGTTAGCGCACGAGCGTAGCGAGTGCGATAAACACGGTGCAATAATCGACTACTTAAGTTACGGATAGGCGTGACCTAAGTGCGGACTTAGGTCACACCGTGCTATAAAAAGACAAGTTGAACTGTCCAAGAAAATACTCTTCATAAAGAAAAACGTTGATTGACATTGATTATCTATGATTCGCTAGGACATTTATGAATGTTATATTGTGCTTCCATTTTTACTTGACTGAATTTTTATCCACTGCACCTAAATACTATGTTTAATACAGGAATAAGTGTTTACACAATAAATTTATCTCTAATTAAACATTTAATATAGCTGTGTTTTTATTAGCATACGACAAAATTCTGTTTGCGTGATAACAACAATTTTATGTGAACCATAAAAAAATAGATGATACCTATAAATTATGTCACGTTTATAAGAGGGTCGAAATAATCAAAGCCGTGATGTCTCGTAATAGGAAAGAGAGATTGTACGATGATAATTAATTAAAATTCAATTGGTTGAATGTTGTGAGAGTGTCTTTGTTAATCATATATAGCGGAGTTAAAGAAATGTAGTAGATATAGATTAACAGGATGTAAATTTCACATATAAATTATAAGTTTATATCGGATGCTCGTATGCTGTGTTGTTGAATAAGTGAGTTAATGTATATTGGACATCGTCTTTTATACACAGATATTTTAAGTAAAATTATTCAAATACTTAAAATGATTTTAATTCATCTATATGTTATTTTTTATAAGATTGTAAAGGTATTATGTTTATAAAAACTATTTTTTTTATAGAATAAATTCATAAAATATTATAAAGAATCATAGTTTACAATATTTATTAATTAAGTACTTCGTGTATTAATTATCTCAAGTGTTATCATCGCGGCCGAAAGCTATACAGCAAGATAATATTCCCAATTTAAAATTTACATTTAGCAAGAGTATAAAGATGCAATTTTCTAAAATAATAAATAGGACAACATTTATTTGAATTATGTTATTTTTTTGCACTGATGTGTTTGCAATGTCGCCGATTAAAACAAGTTAAATTAATTCTTCAAAAAAATACACGGTTTAATTTTCGAAAGATTTCGATGCGCAAAGCTTAATTAAACCTTCCACTTAATGATCTTTGATATTCACTTATACCCCCTATTATAAACGGCCCTAAGATCGATCTGGACAAGGAGGTAAGGGAGAAAACGGGCTTATAAGATAATTTACGTTATTCAAAATAGCCTATTACGTACCTAGGCCAGGAAGTAGGATATTATATTCGCGTGTAGATTGACGTCCGAGGCAAAGCCGAAGATGTCATTCTTTATGGCCCGGCGTAAACGCCGGGCCATAAAGAATGACATCTAAAGCGCACTCACTACGCTCTAAAAAATTGGCTTAAAAATTGTTGCAGTTTTTTTAGGATGAAAATTATTAGCGGTAAGTTCACAGAAAAGTTACTGAAAAAAATTGCGATACCTATTATGAATTTCTTTTCGAGATAGGGCCCCTACACAGAAAAAGAAACAGCATACAGATATAGGATTTAACATGAGTTACTATATCTATATACACAAGGAACAGGTATAAGGAACAAAATTTTCTCGTATGTATAGATATAGTAACCCAGTAACCCATGTTAAATCCTATATTTGCGTGTTGTTCCTCTTTCTGTGTAGGGGCCCATATGATATTAAAAAATGACGGAGAAAAGATATAAAAACAAAAACTCACATTTTTCTCCATATTACTAAGGAAATAAATGGTCTAGGCCGGAGCTAAAATGTTGGCTAGGTTGATATACTTTGGTGTATGTATCAGTGAGTCGATTATTGTACAAAAGTCTAGAAGGGACACTTTTCATATGCTTATCCGGCTCGAGCCTTTGAAGATAAATATTTTTATAAACGAAAAATTTTTTTAGCACAAAATAAATAATTATTGTGACATTAGTATAATATTAATGAATAAAGCACAATAATATAGTATATTATGCACCAAGGGAATAAAGTGGGCTGTGTGGTCCCTGCGCGAGAGTTAAGAGTGCTCTCTACCCCGATTGGAACGCCACCTACTGTCAAAAGTGTTTTTTGTTAATTAAAAAAATTTGGGGCAATACCCAATAAGCAAAAATCTGGGGTAAAAGAATTCTTTAAGTAGTACCGAATGTCCGCTTGAGGATGATTTTCTAAGTATTCACAAAGTATTCTTATCCCACATAAAACGAAATATTTCTGAAAGGTTTCGGAAATGTTTCGTAGAAAGGATGAAAACATTTTAAAAATATTTCCCAGAAAGGTTTCTGAAATAAGTTATGTCCGCGATAGAAGCCATCAAAAAGGTTTCATGATATATTTCAGAAAGGTTTTATAAAATTATTTTAAGAAATGTTTTTGAAACATTTCTGCAACATTTTGAAACTATTTGAACTATCTCTTAAAATGTTTCAAAAACATTTTAGAAACCTTTCTAAAAATATTTTTCTAAATATTTCTGAAATATTTCCAGAAAGGTTTCTGAAATAATTTATGTCCGCGATAGAAGCCATCAAAAAGGTTTCATGATATATTTCAGAAAGGTTTTATAAAATTATTTTAAGAAATGTTTTTGAAACATTTCTGCAACATTTTGAAACTATTTGAAATATCTCTTAAAATGTTTCAAAAACATTTTAGAAACCTTTCTAAAAATATTTTTTTAAATATTTCTGAAATATTTCCAGAAAGGTTTCTGAAATTATTTATGTCCGCGATAGAAGCCATCAAAAAGGTTTTATGATAGATTTCAGAAAGGTTTTTTTAAATTATTTTAAGAAATGTTTTTGAAACATTTCTGCAACTTTTTGAAAGTTATTTGAAATATCTCTTAGAATGTTTCTAGAAACCTTTCTAAAAATATTTTGTGAAAGATTTTGGAAAGGTTTCCTGAAAAGTTCTGTGAAATATTTTTGAAAGGATACAACAATGTTTTACGGAAGTTTCTAAGAGGCCTCAAAACCATCAAGTAAGATTTTTGAAACATTTTAAAAAGATTTCAAAAAATATTTTTCAAAAGTTATCGGAATTAGAAATTTTTTAATAATATTTTATAACAATTTTTTTTTAACAATTTTGAAAACCAGTTTTTTCCTTGTAGTTGATGATCCTTCCTGAACTCCTGCAACTTAATATATCTGAATAGTTATTATATCAGTTATGTTTTTTAATATTAAATTATTGTATATTTGCATTAATTTATAATATTATCGTTCGCAATTTCGCATTTACAAATTATCTTACAGAAAAAACGCAGAAAAAAATTTTGACCTAAGGTGGGATCGAACTCGAGTCCCTCGGATTACAAGGCTGATGCCCTAACCACTACGCTACGCAACGCTTCTACCGTACAAAATTTTAATTTTAGCTAAGTATGGAGTAGACTTGAATAAAAATGGCAAACATTTGATTAAAAGACAACATATTGAGTACTTTCGACTATGATATTTAATAAACTCAACTAATTCTTTTGTTAAGGCCATGTGAAGTACCGACACAATCCCTACCTTACCGGCACCTAAACTTTAATTCTTTTATCGTATTTAAACAAGAATTAAAAAAAAAAGAGTTCTTCATGCTCTCCAACATAACATTAAGTGAAATGCCCTATTAAATTTTTAAATCATTGTATTAATTAGATTTTTCTAAAATGGATTTGGAAATGTTTAATCCTTCGTTCTAGTTAATTACTAATTTGAAAAACGTTTTTGGGAAAATCTAATGGATGGAATCATTTAGAAATTTAATAGGGTATGCTTAATCCCATTTCGGTGGGTGTGAAAAACGCTTTTTCCTAAAATTTTTGTTTAGATGTGATAAAAAACATAATATTTATGTACCGATAAGTTAGGGATCTGCGGTTGAGTTAAACATGGCTTTAAGACCGGAGGGCGTGAAAGAATGCTTTTTCTAAAATTTTTGTTTAAATACGATACAAAAATTCAAGTTTAGGTGTCGGTAAGGTATGAATCGTGTCGGTACTTCGTATGACCTTAAATTCGTACTCTTGTCAATTAAACATTCACTTGATTTGCCAAAATATTTGCAAGATCAAATAAATAAGTATTGGATTTGATTAAATAATTAGTAGAACTAATAAGATAACCAATAAAACACAACTAAATATTTAGTTAAATCAAATTAATATTTATTGTAATCTAAGAAATATCCCTATATAAAAAAGTCATGACCGGATGTTGTGAAGCCAAAATAAACGTTATGTGATTGGCTCATGTAGTGCGCATGCGTCTAAATCAGGAAGTCGAACCGTTTTCTAGCGGTTAGGGCGCGCAACGCGCGCTGTTGAAATCTCTAGTTTAGTAAAATCGAGGAAACCTTTGATTGACGAGAGAAGGGCGTGTGAGAAAAGAAAACCTGATACAAAATCTTTTCAAAACCTTCACATAATATTTCATAAAATGTTATATATTTCTTTGTGGAAAGGTTGTAATAAACTATTCTTGAAAGCTTTGTAAAACCTGGCCCTGATATGACTTGAAATTTTTTATGGCGTCAATACCATATGATAAATGTTGCTAAGACATTTCGTTAACTATTAACGCAATGATACATTCAATTTTTTTTTAGTCTCCTCATAACATGACGTAAAATGTTCTTGCAAGCTTTTGGGGAATATTTTATTATAGTTTCTTTACCTAAAGAAACTTTCCAAGAAATCTTTACAAAACGATCCCATAATATTTCATGAAATGTTATGTCTCTTTGGAGAAATGGCGACAATACCGAATTAAATTGATGCGAAAATATTTCAAAAACATTTTACGCAATGATACTAGAAATTTTTTTTAAAGGTTCCTTTAATAATCTTTCATAGAATATTTTTACAAGGTTTTAGGAATATTTTTTGTTGTTTTTGTTTATGTGAAAAAAATATTGCAAAAAATCTTTTCAAAACGTTCCCCTAATATTGTAAGAAAAATTTCGGGAATGCTTTGTAAAACCTCGAACTAATATCTCTTGTAATATATTTTTCATGGTGTCAATAACGAATCAAAAAGGATGCGATAACTTTGCTAAAACGTTTCAGGAAATGATACGGGAAAGGTTTTTGAAAGCTTCCTTATAACTTTTCGTGAAATATTTTTGAAAGGTTTCGGAAATATTTTTTCACATTTTAATTATCACAAAATAATCCTTCCTAGAAATCTTTTTGAAACCTTTTCGTAATATTTCATGAAGTGTTTCTCTAGAGAAAGTACGCGAGAAGAATTACGGGAAAGCTTTGTAAAACCTTGCAGTAATATTTCTTGAAATGCGTTTTCACGATGTCAATATCGTATCCAAAAAGTAGCGAAAACTTTGCTCAAACGGTTCAGAAAATGATACAGGAAATGTTATTTGAAAGCTTCCTTATAACTTTTAGTGAAATATTTGTGCAATGTATCAAAAATATTTTTTTACATTTTCAGTTTTATAAAAAAATCCGTCCAAGAAATCTTTTTGAAACCTTTTCGTAATATTTTATGAAATGTTTTTTTAGGGAAAGTTTGCGATTATAACTTTGGGAAAGCTTTGCAAAACCTTGCGGTAACATTCCTTGTAACTGGGTTTTCACGTTATCAATATCGTATCGAAAACGTTGCGAAAAGTTTTCTAAAACGTTTTAGAAAATGATACAGAAAATGTTCTTGAAAGCTTCCTCATAACTTTTCGCGAAATATTATTGCAAGGTTTCGGAAATATTTTTTTACATTTTCAGTTTCATAAAAAATCCTTTCAAGAAATCTTTTTAAAACCTTTTCGTAACATCTCATGAAAGGTTTCTTTATGGAAAGTTTGCGAGAAAAATTTCGGGAAAGCTTTGTAAAACCTTACAGTAACATTTCTTGAAATGTGTTTTCACGATGTCAATATCGTATCCAATACGTTGCGAAAACTTGGTCAAACGTTTCAGAAAATGTTACCGGAAATGTTTTTGAAAGATTTCGTTATAACATTTCACGAAATATTTTTGCAAGGTTTCGGAAATATTTTTTTATATTCAGTTTCATAAAATAATCCTACCAAGAAATCTTTTTGAATCCTTTTCGTAACATTTCATGAAATGTTTCTTTATAGAAAGTTTGCTAGAAAAATTTTGGGAGAGCTTTGTTAAACCTTGCAGTAACATTTCTTGAAATGTGTTTTCACGCTGGCAATATAGTATCCAAAACGTTCCGAAAACTTTGCTACAACGTTTCAGAAAATGATACAGGAAATGTTTTTGAAAGCTTCCTTATAACTTTTCGTGAAATATTTTTGGAAGGTTTCGTAAATATTTTTTCACATTTTCAGTTTTATAAAATAATCCTTCCAAGAAATATTTTTGAAACCTTTTCGTTACATTTATGAAATGTTTCTTTATAGAAAGTTTGCGCGAAAAATTTTGGGAAAGCTTTGTAGAACCTTGCAGTAACATTTCTTGAAATATGTTTTTACGATATTAATACCGTTTCCAAAACGTTGTTCAAACTTTGCTAAAACGTTTCAGGCAATGATACCGGAAATGTTTTTGAAAGGTTTCCTTATAACCTTTCGTAAAATATTTTTGCAAGGTTTTAAGAATGTTTCTTGAATGGTTCTGTAGGAATAAAAACATCTTTTTGAGAAATTTTTTCAACACCTTGCCATAGTATTTCATGAAATATTACACGTTTCTTTTCAGAGACGTTGTAAGAAAGACTTCATAAAAGCTTTAAAAAAGCTTGCAGTATTATTTTATGAAATGTACTTTCATTGTCTACTTTCAACATTAATTGAAATGCTTCTAAAATGTTTCTGTAAGGTTTCCTGAAATCTCACTGAAAATATTTTTGAGAGGTTTCTGTAATATTACAGCAAGGTTGTGGCAAGCTTTTCATGAAATATTTCTTAAAAGGTTTCACCAAAACTTTTCATGCCATGTGGGAAAGGATTGTCCACAAATAACACCATATGCCATGCTTTCTATGCCTTCAATGCATAGAGGTAATAAGTATAGAGGAGGGGAGACATAGGCACATGTGTAAGCGGTATCGTCCGCTCGATAGAAAGAGAGAAAAATCATAGGGCCCTCTTTGTCTCTATTAATGCATGCGCGTCTGACAGAGAAAGAGAGGACCTCTTCGTTCTCATTCTCTTTCTACAACGGCGGACATATTTTCAGCGGACTCCTCTACTCTATAGTTAGGGCGCCTCTACATGGAGTCTGGCGATCTCGAGAATGACAGTCTAACTCCATGAGATTGAGAAGGATAGAGCACATTTGAAAATTGTCTGTCTTTGTTGCTCTCACAAAGTTAGGTATGCCAGTCTACCATTCTCGAGAACGCCATACTCCATGTAGAGGCGCCCTTACTTATTACCTCTATACTTCGATGGCGTTGATTCCGTTGGACCGTTCCACTCATTCGTTTGTCTTGTACTCGTATACATACATCCACACACGCACTTACAAATCTTCCAAAAATATATCACGTTATATTTATACGTATCTCCTAATGGTAAATTTATAAGAAATTATTGAGATAAGTTTTTAAAAGCTTTCTTAATCTAAAAAAGAAATATTTTTAAAAGACTATACGAATATTCAAAAATTTTAGGAAATTTTCGAGAAATAATATTGGAAATATTTACAAAAACTTTCTCGTAACATTTCTTGAAATATTACTGCAAGGTTTCGAAAACATTACTTGACTAGTTTTGAATCGGAATAATGCACATCTCAATTAACCTTTCAAAAACGTTTCCAAAAAATTTCATGAAATATATCATGCTTTTTCGCTACATATATTACTAAAAAGGTTTGGGAGAATGTTTTCGGAAGGTTTTTGTAATATTGTTAGAAATACATTTAATACCAAGAGAGAGATGTTTTTGAAACCTTTTAAAAACCTTTCGAAAAATAATATTCGAAATATTTATGAAACCTTTCTCGTAACATTACGCGAAAATGTTACTGCAAGGTTTTAAAAACATTACATGACAAGTCCATGAGTCGGAATAATAAACTTTTCAAGTAACCTTTCAAAAACGTTTCCAAAATATTTCATGAAATATATCATGTTTTTTCGCTGTATCATTACTAGAAAGGTTTCGGGAAAGGTTTTAAAAATCTTTTTAAAAGATTTTTTGAAATGTTTTATTTGTGGTAAGTTAAAACTTTTACGAAATGTTTTTAAAAGTTTTTGGTAATGTTTTCTTGAAATATTTTTGAAAATGTTTTTACACCTTTTAAGATATATTTTAGCAAGGTTTTTGCAATGTTTCATCAAATATTTCACTGAAATATTTCATTTTATGTGGGATGTATAAGCGGTATCGTCCGCATACCTCCATACTTCTATACCTCTACACTTCGTTGGCGTTGATTCCGTTGGACCGTTCCACTTATTCGTTTGCCTTGTACTCGTGTACATACATACATACAGGCATACAAACACACACACTCACACGCACTTACAAATCTTCCAAAAATATATCACGTTATATTTATACGTGTATCCTAATGGTAAATTTATAAGAAATTATTGGGATAGGTTTTTAAAAGCTTTCTTAATCTAAAAAAGAAATATTTTTAAAAGGCTATACAAATATTCAAAAATTTTAGGAAATGTTCGAGAAATAATATCGGAAATATTCACAAAACCTTTCTCGTAACATTTCTTGAAATGCTACTGCAAGATTTCGAAAACATTACTTGACTTGTTTTGAATCGGAATAATGCACTTCTCAATTAACCTTTCAAAAACGTTTCCAAAAAATTTCATGAAATATATCATGTTTTTTAGCTGCACATATTACTAGAAAGGTTTCGGAGAATATTTTCGGAAGGTTTTTGTAATATTGTAAGAAATACATTTAATACCATGAGAGAAATGTTGTTGAAACCTTTTAAAACCTTTTCGAAAAATAGTATTGGAAATATTTACAAAACCTTTCTTGCAACATTTCTTGAAATGTTACTGCGAGGTTTTAAAAACATTACTTGACACGTCAATGAGTCGGAATAATAAACTTTTCAAGTAACCTTTCAAAAACGTTTCCAAAATATTTCATGAAATATATCATGTTTTTTCGCTGTATCATTAGTAGAAAGATTTCGGAGAATGTTTTAGGAAGGTTTCTGCAATATTGTTAGAAACAGATTTAATACCAAGACAGAAATGTTGTTGAAACCTTTTAAAAACTTTTCGAAAAATAATGTTGGAAATATTTACAAAACCTTTCTCGTAACATTTCGCGAAATGTTACTGCAAGGTTTTAAAAACATTACTTGACACGTCAATGAGTCGGAATAATAAACTTTTCAAGTAACCTTTCAAAAACGTTTCCAAAATGTTTCATGAAATATATCATGTTTTTTAGCTTTATCATTACTAGAAAGATTTCGGAGATTGTTTTAGGAAGGTTTCTGCAATATTGTTAAAAAACAGATTAAATACCAAGAGAGAAATGTTGTTGAAACCTTTTAAAAACTTTTCGAAAAATAATGTTGGAAATATTTACAAAACCTTTCTCGTAACATTTCGCGAAATGTTACTGCAAGGTTTTAAAAACGTTACATAACTCGTCCATGAGTCGGAATAATAAACTTTTCGAGTAACCTTCCAAAAACGTTTCCAAAATATTTCATGAAATATATCATGTTTTTTCGCTGTATCATTAGTAGAAAGGTTTTGGAGAATGTTTTAGGAAGGTTTCTGCAATATTGTTACAAACAGATTTAATACCAAGAGAGTAATGTTGTTGAAACCTTTTAAAAACTTTTCAAAAAATAATGTTGGAAATATTTACAAAACCTTTCTCGTAACATTTCGCGAAATGTTACTGCAAGGTTTTAAAAACATTACTTGAGACGACAATGAGTCGGAATAATAAACTTTTCAAGTAACGTTTCAAAAACATTTCCAAAATGTTTCATGAAATATATCATGTTTTTTCGCTGTATCATTAGTAGAAAGGTTTTGGAGAATGTTTTAGGAAGGTTTCTGTAATATTGTTAGAAACAGATATAATACCAAGAGAGAAATGTTGTTGAAACCTTTTAAAAACTTTTCGAAAAATAATGTTGGAAATATTTACAAAACCTTTCTCGTAACATTTCGCGAAATGTTACTGCAAGGTTTTAAAAACATTGACGCGTCAATGAGTAGGAATAATAAACTTTTCAAGTAACCTTTCAAAAACGTTTCCAAAATGTTTCATGAAATATATCATGTTTTTTAGCTGTATCATTACTAGAAAGATTTCGGAGAATGTTTTAGGAAGGTTTCTGCAATATTGTTAGAAACAGATTTAATACCAAGAGAGAAATGTTGTTGAAACCTTTTAAAAACTTTTCGAAAAATAATGTTGGAAATATTTACAAAACCTTTCTCGTAACATTTCGCGAAATGTTACTGCAAGGTTTTAAAAACATTACTTGACACGTCAATGAGTCGGAATAATAAACTTTTCAAGTAACCTTTCAAAAACGTTTCCAAAATGTTTCATGAAATATATCATGTTTTTTAGTTGTATCATTACTAGAAAGGTTTCAGGAATGGTTTTAAAAATCTTTTTAAAAGATTTTTTGAAATGTTTTATTTGTGGTAAGTTAAAACTTTTACGAAATGTTTTTAAAAGTTTTTGGTAATGTTTTCTTGAAATATTTGTGAAAAGGTTTTTACACCTTTTAAGTTATATTTTAGCAAGGTTTTTGCAATGTTTCCTGAAATATTTCATGAAATATTTCATGAAATATTTCACTGAAATATTTCGTTTTATGTGGGATAGATTACGTTGTATAAAATATTTTCAAAAATATTTTTAATAAAACCAAATAATATCAATGGAAAGTAATCACAAAGTAATCATAAAGTAATCACTAAGTATTCTAAAAGATTATTAGTATTAGTACATCATAACATATGTAGACGATTCGAATTATAACACGTAAGTGTTCGTCGATGGCGCAAACGGTTAAGACTTCGCCTGTCATCCAGGTTCAAATCCCCATACCGGCAGGATTTTTTTCATCGTTAAAATTGAATTTTATTACTTTATTGTTCATCTTATCTACTTATTTCTATAGAAAAATCGATAAATTATAAATTTATAATATTTAATAAAAATTTTGTGTATTAAAAAATGTTCTATATCAACGTAAGGGATTCTTTGTGAAGTCTTTGTGAATGCTTTCTGGAGTCTTTATGAATTCTTTAAGAACTCTTTTAACTATTAAAAAAATTTGGGGTTATTAAGTTGGCAAAAAATATTTCCGTAAAGAATTCTCTGTTAATACTTAAAGAATCAGCACCGATGGGACATTCGAGATCGGATAAAGTGGTCCAATAAGAATTCTTTATGATTACTTTCATGGAAAAAGCGTTCATAAAGTAGTCTTAAAGAGTTCATTAAAAATTCTTTTTGCTTATTGGGTATTAACGTAAAAATAAAATTTTCCCACGTGTAATTAGTATTAAAGACACGATTACAAGAGTTTTCCCAAATTAAATTCCATTAATAAATCTGTATTTTGTAGAGAAAAATTTGGAGTCATTTTCAGAAGTGTCCACTGAACGTTTGAATTTTCTCTACAAAATACAAGTTCATTTATTCATTTAAATTCATGAAACTTGTTTAAAAGTAATCCTTATTAACTTTTACACGTGGGAAAACTGAGTTATGATTAATTTAAAATTTATAAGTACACTTAAATTAATGAAAATACGTAAATGAAGTCATGGGGGCGCTGCGATCTATTCCGGAGTTGGGGTTTAGGTAGAGAGCACTCTTAAGTCAAACGCGCAGGTTCGCATTACCCACTATATTCACGAGTGCAATATACGACTTTTTAACACAACTATCATAAAGTTCGTACTCGTTTCCCGCTGAAAAGGGAAAAAAGGCTGCATATTGATTCCCTAACCTCACTCTCGTTTCCAGCGTAACGGACTGTTTGTGCCCGAGCCGAAGACGAGGGCACATGTGCGTGGCGCTGGGGACTAGAGTGGGGGTAGGGAATGAATGTAGCACTTTTTTCCCACTTCGGTGGGAATAAAGTACGAACTTTATGATGGGGTGTGTTAACAAAATTCTTATTAATACATGTTTAACACTTGTATTTAAAAGAATGACCAATAAAAGTACTGATACATTTTGCAGACATCCTCCCCACCAAGATCTGTACTACTTTCCATTTCGACCTGCCGATAGAATAGTAGCTGTCTGGACGGCTATTGAAAAATGCGACATCGAAAACGGATGTCTTCACGTGCTTCCAGGATCACATCGTGCTTATCCTCTCTTACCTCACGATTATCCCAAGGGTAATATTGTCAACAAAATGTTTCACGGAATTCAGGTACTCAATTAAAAGTTTTATGCGTATTTTGTTTAATGTTTCTTGTGACATTATAGTACAAGGTTTTTAAGTTAATTTTTTACACTAATAGAATTTTGACGACTATTGATTTTTAGTAGTTACTCAATTTAAAATTTTTAAATTTTGAAAAAAGTTTGACACACACTTTCAACCGATTTTGATCCAATTTATTCGTAATACTGTTAAAAGTATATTTAATAGATACACTTTTTCGTTTTTTTTTTTTTTTACCACAAAGTTTAAATTAAAAACATCAACATTTTTTAAAAGACCTACTTTAATTTGAAAAGGTTTATTCCACTGTCGGATTTAAACCCGAAATTACGACACACTTTTAGGTCTAACTATTGATTAAATTTTCGAGTTTTTGCTGACTATGTCGCACCATAAATTTTGTTATTACAGTCATCACAAAACATTATAAATTTTTTGTCTAAAAATTCTTGAAATTAAAATAGTAAATTTCGATACTAGTGTGTGAAAGTGGTTTTATCCTTGTGTGGACGTTTGCGACCGAGCAAAGCGAGGGTGAAAAGGTCACACGAGGTTAAAATCACTTTCTCCCTCGCGTATTGAACAGTATTTTTTGATACGACGTGTACAAAGCATGATTTAGCGTACGCTTTTTTATTCAAGCGTGTGCGAAATCGAGCTTTGCGCACGGAGTGTCAAAAAATTGTTCTTGAAAATGCCACTTAATTCAGACTTTAAACCTAAGAAATTCAGATTTAGCTGGCTAGAATACGTGTGCGCTGAACTATAAATGTTGAATGAAAAAACAATAGAAAAACTTAAGATTTCATGATATTTTAAATATAGTAAAAATAAAAAATATTTATTATTTTTTGTTTTTTATTTTACAGAGAACAAAATTTTTATTAAAATGCTTCACCTTTTAATATTTTATGATATAACATCGACCGCACGACCGCACTTCTGAGGAAAATCTTGCATTTTTGTGTAAAGTCAAATCCTTGAACAATAAGCGAAAATCGACTATATCAGGTGTATTTAGGCATTTAAAAATCGTTTCTATAGGTCTAACTCGTCAGGAATTGATTGTACATGAAAATGTTAAATCAATATCTGACGAGTTAGACCTATAAAACGATTTTAAACGCCTAAATATACAAAAAATGGATGATTTTCGGCTATAACATGACAGGATTTGATTTAATACAAAAATGTTGAATACAAAAGTTGTAGATTATAATAAAACAAAACTTTTTTCCATTTAACATTTTCATGTACAATCATTTTCTGACGAGTTAATAGTCCTTAATTGAAATAAAATCTCACTTAAACATTTGAAACTAAAATACATAAAAATATATTAAAGTTTAATTTAATTAAATATTTATTTGTAATTACTAGAAAAAAATCTAAATATTATAAAATGATATAGTTTGATAAAAAATAATATTTTTTGCAAAAAAAGTGTAAAACTTTCATAAAAATTGAAAAAAAATCATAAAAACTGATAAAATGTCCGAATTCCTACAAAAAATATCATTTTTATCGTATATTATCACTTTTTAACAAATTTCAACACTTGTTATCACCTTTTATCATTTTTTATCAGTTTTTATCTCTTTTTAACTCTTTTTATTAATATTTATCGATTTTTTTCATAATATACTTCCGCCAGGGTAATCTACAACTTTTACATTTAACATATTGATGTAAAGTTAAATCCTGTCAAGTTATAGCCGAAAATCATCCACTTTATGTTTATTTAAGCGTTTAAAATCGTTGTTATAGGTCTAACTCGTTAGGAATTGGCTGTACATGAAAATGTTAAATAAGAAAAAGGTTTGTTTTATTATAATCTACAACTTTTACATTTAACATATTTGTGTAAATTTAAATTCTGTCAAGTTATAGTCGAAATCGTCAATTTTTTAACTTTTTAGCTGTTTTCCGCAGTTGTATTGGCAAATATTGCTCGTAGCATAAAATGCTTAACAGAAAAAAGGTGTCTTTTCATTAGTTTTAGCAGGTAGATGTGTAGATTTAAAATTAATTTTTCTAGACATTAAAAATCGATTTTCTGAAATTTTTCTTTGTGCTCGTATTCTTAAACTTTTTCATCGATATTTCTCAGTAGAGGACCACCGGGTAGGTATAATTAAAGCAATATTTGCTCGCAATTCTAATGGAATCGATCGGAAATTCATTGAGATAATCCGGTAACTTGATTACATACGGACGTACAGACATATATACATCTCAGAAAACGCTTAAAACGCACTCACTATGAGTGGAAAATGATTTTTACACATCAAATTTTCAGTATTTGTATTCCGACAATTTTCGCTCTGGTGAAATTATAAGGCTCTCCCGAGTAGGGGTCGTGCCTAAAAACTCATATGTACATTGTTATATATTTTACTGTGATAATTGATTTGAATTCACCTTCTATCCTTACCTGCAGACATTTTCAAATTTAAATAATTTATTTTGGCTATTTTCAAATTTATACAATTTTTCAGACTCTACCAGAATCAATAAAATGGGTCAACATTGAAATGGAACCTGGAGATACAGTTTTCTTCCATCCACTATTAATACATGGCTCTTGGACAAATGTTTCTAAAAGAACCAGAAAAGCCATCTCATGCCATTATGCTGCTTCAGAATGTGAATACATAAATGTAAGACAATTTATAAGTATTAATATATTGTTTTCGTTATAGTTGCTATTTAAACAAACAAAAATTCTTAAATTGCCTAAAATTAGTATAAAAAAGAAGTTTTGAAAAACAATATCAAAATGTAACTTGTACAATACTAAAGATATTTATATAAATCTTGATATTAAGAGTATAATAAGAATTTTACATATACTTTGCAGGTGGAAGGCACAGTGCAAGAAAAAATTAAAGATGAAATAATGTCTTTAGCAAAACGACGTTACCCTGACACGCAAAATATGACTTTTGCTGACGCTTGGAGAATCAAATCTGATCTCGTGAGGGGTATGCGTTCCACTATGTAAAACATATCAAAAACATTTATAATTTATCATTATGGAGTATACTAGATTTAAAAAATATCATACGAATAATAAACTCTAAATTGCATACTCATAGAGGAATCATTGATAAAAGGATTTTCATGGAAGGAGAGTAGTAGGTCAAGTAACTCGACTTCAGAAAAAGATGTAAAAGCGATCCGAAGATCGTTTCCATTATTATTAAGTGATACTGAATTTCTTTTATGTCTCTGTGTTAAATGACTACTGGGCAGTTGAAGAATGTAACAGTATTTGGCATTCGGATTTCTATAAGTGTTTTCATTCTGAACACTGGCACTGGAAGTACGACAGGCAGCGAGGCACAACTGAAAACGATCCAAACTTCTTAAACGTAGCTTCAAAATGTCTTCACCTCGTTTAAGTTTTAAATTTTCTTTACGTATTTGATCAGTGTTTAAACTTCTTCTTTTTTTTACCTGTAATATTTTAATGTTTTTATGCATAAATCATTGATATGGTATAAGTGAATGAAGGTTTCTATATTTGTAATATTTTGTAAATAAATACCTTGATGGGATCAAGACAACAAGATACACAATATTCATAGATTTCGCAACATCCTTGAGGATTACATGTTTTACAAGAATATCTAGTTTTTGTTATAGAAGGCACTGAACTGGATGCAATTGCTGTTTGGTCTGCTTCTACATTACAGCAACCATTTGGAAGTACTTCATACCGAGCACATATATAACCTTTTTCATCCACTATTAGTGATTTACCCTTTAATACAAATTATTTTTTGAAATCTATATTATAGGTTAAAGTATTTGAAATATACCATATTTCTTACTTGAACTGAATTGCGACATGATCTTATAGATGTTTCATTATTATCATCAAACTTTTCAGTTAGAGCAAATTCTACTGAATTTGCATTTCCAACATCATTCATCACTTCCATTTGCCATAATAATGGCTTACCAGATGATTTAACAACTTCTTCTTCTCCATCTTCATCATTGAAAATGTCATCACTATTTTCTCCAAGAATCATGTTATCCATATCATCAAAATCATTTCCAAAAGTTAGTCCTTTTTTCTAAACATAAAATTACAACATTATTTATATTTTGCGTCATAAAGAAAACTAGATATCTATAAAAGTATACGAACCTCATAAGGAAATAAGCTAAGTATACAATATAAAATTAAAAGAAATAAAACCACAGCAAATATTAATCTTTGGTGAAAAAATCTATATATGCTTATCCAAATTCGCATGCTTTAGTAGCTTTGCTTCACAAAATTATTTGAGTATCAAAATTTAATATATTTTTTATACATTTATGTAAAAATAGAACTAAAATGCTTTTTATTGCAATAAAATTGAGGATACACATAACGTTGAATGAAATGCACTATCCACATCGGAACTTATTTTCACTGAAACAGAAATAAAATGAACGTCTATCATACGATTAAAAGTACTTAATTGATAATTTAATTTATCTAAATTAAATAAATTACTTACATTGGAGGTTATGTCACTCCGAAAAGTAAATTCAAATACATAACGAAGTACTTCATATGACAATCGATATCTTAGAAATAAATATAATACATAATAAAGATATAGTTCAATAATAATATAGTGATATCCTTCAGTAGAAAATTTACAGTTATTTCACTACTTATACGTTTACATCTTACATGTT
Source organism: Torymus aiolomorphi (assembly GCA_036365515.1). Classification (NCBI taxonomy): domain Eukaryota; kingdom Metazoa; phylum Arthropoda; class Insecta; order Hymenoptera; family Torymidae; genus Torymus; species Torymus aiolomorphi. The sequence continues at coordinate 221,142,732 of CM070873.1, read as the reverse complement.
TTGATGCAAAAATGACGTCTCGTTGTTGTTTACTTGTATCAATGAATTATTCAGTGTGTGTGTGACTGTGTGTATATATATATATATAGAGAGAGAGAGAGAGCTCTTCTGTGATTGTAAAGATGTCGCTGCAGCTTCTTTTACGAACAGGGAACAGCCGCTTTTGGCTCAGGCCGCTCGGGCCTGATCCTGATGAGCGTGTCGGCGTGACAGTCTCAATGCACCCGAGATCCATTCAGGTGCGTATATTCCAGGTCCACGCGTACGCGCTATTTTGATGTATCAAAGTGCATGCTTATTAAGTGCATTTATAGTATGAAAAGTTAAAGAAATTGTTTTTTGCATTTAGAGTTTGATCAATTTTTACTGATACTTATAACTTTCTAAAGAATTAATTTTTTTAACCACCAATACTTAAAGCTTACTCCCTACTTTTATAATATTTTTTGTAACACAGATGCGATTTTCGGATTTTTGACGCCTTACAAAAGCGAGCCCAAAGGGGCCGTGTTCTACAAAAAAAGAATCTGGAGCAGACAAGAAAGTCCACTTTTTTTGCTATACACTACTTCACCATTTGTTACAATGTAAATATTTACAGAATTATGGTCAAAAGAAGAAAATTGTTTCTTAGCAAAATAACGAATATTATTAAGATTAGACAACTCATATTACGAGATAAACGACCCATGAGAAGAACTTATGGATGCAGAGCTTCTTTTTTGGCAATCATCACAAATCAACTCTCAAAGCACCTTCTTTTATTATATCATATTCATATTTTACATACAAATATGATAATTATGCCAGAATTACTTTAAGTAGGGGAGAGCGGGGCAAGTATACAGGGAGTTGACAATACTATAAAAAACTTATTGTAAACACGGTATTGCGCAGTGGGTCAGTTGTCATAAATACTGTTACTGTACTGTATACTGATGGTCGTCACTATACAGTATTTATAACGACTGAGTCACGGCGTAATACCGTGTTTACAATAAGTTTTTTATAGTATTGTCAACTTACCTCTCTGCGCTACTTGCCCCGCTCTCCCCTACTTATTTTGTCAAAATAGTTAACATAAAATAATTGGAATTAATTTACATAGAAATATTTAGTTATAAAATTTAAAAGTTAAGTTGACTATTTTTATTATCATAGTCGAACACAAATAAAATCTTTAATTATAAAACATTATACAATTTTCAAAATTCTATATTGTTCACAAGATTTTTCTGAAAATGGATAAAAAGAAACATACAGCATGCAGAGTAATATCATAAAAATGATTACATGCTGTAAAAGAAAAAATTTAAACTTTTTTTTTATAAATTTATTTTCTCAATCTTATAAATTAATAGTTTTTAGCCAAGATTCCATCTTTCTTGCCCAATCGAACAATGCAGTCATCAGACTCGCCCTGTAAAAAAAAAGGTTGTCATTTATTTGCACTAAAGAAAAGTATAAACTTCATAATACATAAAATTATAACTTCGTTACTGTCATATACTTTTTATGATTGAGTGGCAGTATTTTAAATTATAATAAAACTACATAAGTGGTACATTTTACAACTATTGGATGAAGGAGATTGTATGTTTTATGCAAGCTATATCAAAAATTATTATAGCTTCATTACATTATTATTTTAATTATTAATATAAGTTTTCAAATTAATATCAAGCACATAACCACTATAAGTATGACTTTGAATAATAAAAATATATCCTTTATGCTTATACAAACAAAACATTTGGTTCAAACTTACCATGCGACGGATTGCTCCACAAATGGCATACATTTTATATGTGTCGGTCATACGACCTGTCGATGGATCAACATCAGCTAATGCTATCTGAATAGAAGCATGATCCTTAGCATGGATGATGCGATTGCTTGCAGAGCTTTGAATAATTAATATTTTTGTTATTATACTTGAAAATAAATATAAGATTGATAAATGAACAGAACAATCTGTGTAAAAAGATCTAATGGAAACGGTATAACCTCAAAAGAAATGCCATTATAAAAAGTAAATTCCATAAAAATTCACATCAATTATTAACATTATACCATCCGAATAATTAAAGATGCTTTAAACAAAAAAATAAGTATTTTAAGATGTACTTATAACAAATAAATGGCAACGCCGCGAAAACCACGTGTGATACTTACCATTTTCTTGGGCAGTACAAGTCAACGAATTCTCCAGCGTCGTTTTCCATTTTTAATGTCTGGAATAAAAGAAACCCAAAAATAATTTTTGAATGTATTGATAATTTTTTTAATGCGATTTTAACGCAATAAATAAATAAATTTTGTGAGTTCTGTACCTATTGCTTTGCTCGTGCTACAATGCAAAACCGGAAAGAAAGAAACGTAAATAGACAGAATCGACTTGTCGAAAATTCGTAAATGGTAGGGGGTGGCAACACAAGGGACTCGCCACAAATGACCCGTGGCGTGCCGTACGTGTCGGGCGCTTTTGAAAAACGAGTGTGCCGTCTACCAATACTATTACGTCCGTGCTCCAAGCAACAAGGACCAGGCCCTTCAGGGTCTTTGCACGCTAAAAGCATAACGCGAAGGAATAAGGAATAAGAGGGCATAAGGGAGAATCCACAAATGCACTGCGCTCCCCTACACTGGGGCCTTTCTACATATGTGTGTTCTGTGTGTTCCCGATAAAGACAGATAGATCTGTTCCGTTTATGTAAGACAGAGACAGACATAGAGAGAAGTTGTTTAGAACAGACAGAACACACATATGTAGAAAGGGCCCTGCGCTGCCCTGCGCTGCGCCGCGCTGTGCTGTCCGTTCCATCCCAGAAACGAGGAAGCTCATCTATGTTCATGGATATAGTTCCATTTTTATATATTGACTTTGAATTTGATTTTCAGTTTACCTTTAGATTTCGTAATGGCATTTCAAGACAATTTCTATTTAAATAGAAGTGTTTAATTTGTGTTTTTTACTATATTTAAATATGGAACTTAATAAAACAAGGAAATGTTTAGCAATTTTTCAAACATTAATTAAGTTGATGATAAATCTTAGACATTTAAAAAAAAAAAATTACAAGGTGGTGGACGAAACATTTGTATCCATAAATCCGGAGTAGTTTAGGAGCCTATGATATAATTTTCAGTTGACGAAATGTCACAATTGAATGATATAACACCTATTTTAATGTAAACTAATAAATACTTGCCTTCAGAGCTCTTCTTCATTTTATTTTTTAATTACTTTTCGGATGAACATTTACAAAATTTTGGAGTTTCATCATCATCATGCTCCAAATTTTAATATTCAAACCAAAATAGAGCTATGTCCATGAAATATGTTCTATATAGGTTGATTTCATGCGCCTAGAATAACACCATGAACATAGAAGGGCTTCTCTGTTTCTGGGGCGGAACGGACCGCACAGCGCGGTGCAGGGGCCTTTCTACATATGTGTGTTCTGTGTGTTCCCGACAAAGACACATAGATCTGTTCCGTTTATGTAAGACAGAGACAGACATAGAGAGAAGTTGTCTAGAACGGACAGAACACACATATGTAGAAAGGGCCCTGCGCAGGGCAGCGCAGCGCAGGGGGGCACAGTGCATTTGTGGATTCTCCCTAAGGTGGACATAAGGGCCTTTGCACGCTAAAAGCATAACGCAAAGGAATAAGGAATAAGAGGGCATAAGGTGGACATAAGGTACTTATGCTCCGCTTATTCCTCTTATGCCCGTGTTGTGTACGCAACGGATCGTGCATAACCCCTAAATTGCTTGTTTTGGAGTAAGTTTTTTAATAATAAATTCCAAGTAAACATTTACCTCTTCATCCATTGTTCAAAAATGTCTACACTATAAATTATTATAAAAATAATCACTAAATGATTAAGAAGAAAACTTTTCTCACTTCTGCACGTTGAAATGATAAAATACAAGTTTTATTATTTTGTCAACTCTTTACATTGTAACCAATTAGAGTCAATTAATAATTACAGTAAGCTATTTCATTTCGAAAACTTTACTCCAAAAAAATCAAGAGGGTATGCACGTTTCGTTGCGTACACAACACGGGCATAAGAGGAATAAGCGGAGCATAAGTACCTTATGTCTACCTTATGCCCTCTTATTCCTTATTCCTTCGCGTTATGCTTTTAGCGTGCAAAGGCCCATAAGGTACTTTATGCTCCGCTTATTCCTCTTATGCCCGTGTTGTGTACGCAACGGATCATGCATAACCCCTAAATTGCTTGTTTTGGAGTAAGTTTTTTAATAATAAATTGCAAGTAAACATTTACCTCTTCATCTATTGTTCAAAAATGTCTACACTATAAATTATTATAAAAATAATCACTAAACGATTAAGAAGAAAACTTTTCTCACTTCTGCACGTTGAAATGATAAAATACAAAAGCCCCTCAAGTTTTATTATTTTGTCAACTTTTTAGATTGTAACCAATTAGAGTCAATTAATAATTACAGTAAGCTATTTCATTTCAAAAACTTTACTCCAAAAAAATCAAGAGGTTATGCACGTTTCGTTGCGTACACAACACGGGCATAAGAGGAATAAGCGGAGCATAAGTACCTTATGTCCACCTTATGCCCTCTTATTCCTTATTCCTTCGCGTTAAGCTTTAAGCGTGCAAAGGCCCTATGTCCACCTTATGCCCTCTTATTCCTTATTTCTTTGCGTTATCCTTTTAGCGTGCAAAGGCCCTAAGTACCTTATTTCAATTCGATACCCTGGCGGAAGTAAAAACTGCACATATCTGCACATATTTGCACATATATGTACAATTATGTAGATTTCTGCACATTTTTGTAAATTTCTGTACATTTTTGCACATTTCTGCACATTTCTGCACATTTCTGCACATTTTTGCACATTTTGTCCACTTATTAGACTTTTGTACAAAAATATGCAAAAATGTGCAGAAATATGCAGAAATGTGCAGAAACGTGTAGAAATGTACAGAAATGTACGAAAATGTGCAGAAATTTGCAAAAATATACAAAGATGTAGGTACAATTCAATATAATTATCAGATGAAAAATTAATGAGCTTCATAAATGTATAAAAACTTTGTTAATCATTAATATAAATATTTCGCATGTTGATTAGAAATTGTTTATTATCAATTAAATTGCATTTTAATTATCGCAGAAAAAATCTTACATAAAATTTTCTCTCTGACCGAGAATCGAACCCACGACCCTTGGGTTACTACACACGCACGCAAACCGTTACGCTATCGCTCGCATTAAAGAATTTGGGCATTTTCATCTACATAAGGTGCATTATCCGTATTTAATTGATATTACATTTTGATTATTCATCTAATATATTAATGATTTTTAATAATTTTTTATATTTACACAATATTTTAAGAAAATGAATAACTTAATGATAAGACATTAATTAATTAAATTCGATTTACTTAACAAATTTAGTGCCGGTAAAGTAGAAATCAGACCAGTACTGAAAATATATTCTCTAAATTTTCTTCTTTGGTATTAGCTTTATTCTAGAGTGTTATCAAAAAAGAAGTTTATATTTTTCAAATTTTCGTTCTGTAAATATTTTCTTACTTTAAGAAAATGTTTTTTGAATTGAAGAAAATGAAATTCTTGTTTCGTTTAGTATGATAAATAAACATTCATTTGTACATATTAGAGTACATTTCTGTACATTTCTGTACATTCCCGCACATAACCGCACACTTCTGCACATTTCTGCACATTTTTGCACATTTCTTTACAAAAGTCTAATAAGTGGACAAAATGTGCAAAAATGTGTAAAAATGTGCAAAAATGTGCAGAGATGTACAGAGATGTACAGATATGTGCAGTTTTTACTTCCGCCAGGGTATTCGATGGCCGTTCCCTCTTCCTTTTCTTAGAAGTTTTAGTATAAATATTTTTGTCAGAAGTTAACATAGCTACATTTCTCCGAGATCAACTGGCGGTGCGCACATGCGCAGAGGATAACTGGCGAGACCTTTCTACACTATAAGATATAAATACTAAACGTTCCACACGCGTGCTGCCACGACATGGCACGCGAAACAGCACTCGTACAACAGTCAGCACGCGAAACAGCACTCTATACTCTATTGGAGTTACAGCCCTCAAGGAGAATGTACATACATAAGGGTGAATGTACATAAGCGCCGCGTTGCGCTGCACCGCGCCGTGCTGCACCGTGCTGCCGCTGCACTGAAGCTTAGGGCCCTTTCTACATATGTGTGTTCTATCTGTTCTAGACAACTTCTCTCTATGTCTGTCTCTGCCTTACATAAACGGAACAGATCTATCTGTCTTTGTCGGGAACACACAGAACACACAGAACACACATATGTAGAAAGGCCCTAGCTCTGCCGTTCCGTTCCATTCATATATTCTTACAAAAAAATGAGCAGTTGCATGTCTATGATATTTATAAATCACGGACGATGTGTATATGCTCCAAAATGAAAAGTTAAATAAATGAAGGGATAGTTTAGATGACGGACAGTTCAAGAACAAAAGTATTTTAAGCCGAGAAAGAAAACACAAGACCCAATTGATATGATATACTATGAATTATAAAATTGATTAGAACATTGGAAAATGCAGCTATTGATGAATAAGATGGAATTAGGCAATAATGGGATGTCCTATAAAATGACTAAATTGATCTCCACGAGCAAATTCTCTTACAGTTAGTCGTAATACCTTTCCCAAATCGAAATAGTGTGCTACATTTTTATAGCCCGCACTATTTGATAGAAAATTTTTGCACACGGCGACACTGGTAAGAGAAGTATAGAAAATACTTTAATAAAAATTACAAATTTACAAAATACTGGGAACTGAAATGCGTTTCGTCCTTAGTCGTACCGGGTGGACTCATCAGGAAGATCCCGGTAGACTTATCTTCGACGCCGAAAATAAATGTTACTTGGATTTATTTAAGGAAGTTGAAAAGTGATTTTATTTGTGGAAGCCAAGAAGTGGCAGCCACCTGGTGGATAAAGTAACAAAGATACAGATATAAATAAAATTTAGGCATGTTTGTGATCCAATGCCGTTTAAGTTTCTTAATAAATTTTATACGCTCGTAATAATATAGTTCTATAAAATGGCTAAATTGATCTCCACGAGCAAATTCTCTTACAGTTAGTCGTAATACCTTTCCCAAATCCTCTAGTGTACTGTAGTTCCTACGTTCCTATATTTCAAGGTAACATCCATCTAAAAACATCGGTCCAGTTGTGAGTCGCCAAACTCTGTGTCGGGTCGAGTCAGCCTCATAGTCTATCCCCTGTGTCTCACTGTATCTGTAACTCAGAGCTGTGTGAAGGGCCTTAAAGCGAGAACGAACGCAGATCAAAGCATGAACGCAATAGTGTTGGTAGACAGCATACTCGTTTTTCAAAAGCGCCCGACACGGCACGGCACGGCACGACCATAGACTATAGCATAGACTGCGCGCTCTTAGAGTAAGTCCACATTAGAGAGATTATACATAAAGTGCTGCGCGATCCTAGGGGCGGTCCACAAACTTCCACGCTCCACCGCCACCGCCACCGTTGTGGTTCGTGCGTTTCACTACGTTCCAATTTTTTTAAGTGTTCTACCTTACCGATCCAGCATGCATATCAGCATCCATATCATGCTGGATCGGTAAGGTAGAACCCTTAAGAAAATTGGAACGTAGCGAAACGCATGAACTACAATAGTGACGGTGGCGGTGGTGGTGGAGCGTGGAAGCTTGTGAACCGCCCCCTACGCTACGCTACCTTACGCTGCGTGACGCTGCGCTGCGCTACAGCAGGTGCTGACGCAGCGTAGTGCATCTTAGCGTAGGATCTCGCAGCGTTTATGTACAATCTCCCTTAGAGGCACAGGCCTATGCTTTTGTGCTTTTGTGCCAAACGAAGAAAACTAGTTGTCCGACATCTAGCATACTCGTTACTCAATGCTGCAGATTAAGAGCGAGTTCACATAAGAGGCACAGGCCTGTGCTTTTGTGCTTTTGTGCCAAGCGAAAAAAAATAGTTGTCCGACATCTAGCATTCTCGTTACCCATTGCTGAAGATTAACAAAGCACAAAAGCAGAGGCCTGTGCTTCTAATATGGACTCGCTCTTACGGGTGGCATGAAGCCCACGATGGCGGCGCGTGGTCATGCTATCTCTCTCGCACACCTACAGTGGTGGGGGTAGACGGAAAACGATGACGGCAGAAGACGAGAGGGCGTTGAGGGGAACACTCTCCCCCCACTAAGCGCCAATTAGAAAGAGAGAGCATGACTACAGCTATTACCCTCTTTCTCTCTTAGGGCCTTTGCACGCTAAAAGCATAACGCGAAGGAATAAGGAATAAGACGGCATACGGTGGACATAAGGGTCTTTGCACGCTAAAAGCATAATGCAAAGGAATAAGGAATAAGAGGGCATAAGGTGGACATAAGGTACTTATGCTCCGCTTATTCCTCTTATGCCCGTGTTGTGTACGCAACGGATCGTGCATAACCCCTAAATTGCTTGTTTTGGAGTAAGTTTTTTAATAATAAATTGCAAGTAAACATTTACCTCTTCATCCATTGTTCAAAAATGTCTACACTATAAATTATTATAAAAATAATCACTAAATGATTAAGAAGAAAACTTTTCTCACTTCTGCACGTTGAAATGATAAAATACAAGTTTTATTATTTTGTCAACTTTTTACATTGTAACCAATTAGAGTCAATTAATAATTACAGTAAGCTATTTCATTTCGAAAACTTTACTCCAAAAAAATCAAGAGGTTATGCACGTTTCGTTGCGTACACAACACGGGCATAAGAGGAATAAGCGGAGCATAAGTACCTTATGTCCACCTTATGCCCTCCTATTCCTTATTCCTTCGCGTTATGCTTTTAGCGTGCAAAGGCCCTAACTTGTCCCTTGCTTCGTATTTGTGTATACTCTGTAAAATTGCTTTTTCATTTGTCGAAATTAACGGAAACACCGAGGAACAAGTTACAAGTAACGTACGTAGAACCGCACCTACATGCCGAATGTAGACCAGCGGTGGGTTTGTAACGCGACGTTGAATTTTCTATGTGGTGCACGTAAATAATGTAATTTTTTGTAGAAAAACGTAAATAACGTAATTTATGTAATTTGTGCTTAGTAATGTGTTTAGCGGCACGCACGATACTGTATAGATTCTAATCTTTTCTCACTTGTATTTCTGATTGCGTTATTACAAAATAGACAGCATAGCACATGTTTTTCCTTTCAAAATTTAATTTATTAATTAAGTAAGCGTCTATTTACTCAAAACTATAGGTCTCCCACCTTTTCGCATTTTCATTTACTATAAATTCCAGCAGGAATACCGACAGGATTCTCTGCCGGACCAATTACAATGTTTTTAATTAAATATTAATTGTTATAATCTTTTTCTTAAATTCTGAGAGCTGACGCACATAGGCAAACTTATTATCTAATTCTCATTCAAATTTCAGATAAAACTATTGGAAAATAAAGTAAAAATTTTGAAAACATAGCAAGATGTCGCATGTGATTTTCCAATTTTCCGCTTTATTTTCCAATAGATTTATCTGAAATTTGTCTGAAAATTAGATAATAAATTTGCTTATGCGCGGCAGTTCTCAAAATTTAAGAAAAAGCTAATAACAATTAATATTTAATTAAAAATATTGTGGTCGGTACGGCAGTGAATTCGGTCGGTATAAGGCACCCCCTTACAAAGCAATCAAATTTTTTCAACCACGTGATATTTTACTGTAACATACATAATGTAGAGAAGTCACCTATTTTCTACATACATCTTTTACGCGTAACAAATGTAATTTATAACATCGTGTAATTTACGTACCCCCTACTGAAAAAGCCATATGGGAGCCGTATGGCTCCTATATGCAGCGCCGGATTTAAGTATAATGGGGCCCTGGCCACTTGGGGTGTGGGGGCCCCCTTTTAAGGGATTCAAAAGCGTGAATTAAACAGTATATGCTATATATTTTTCTCGATCCATAAAATATACAAGAAATGATAGAATAATAAATAAATATACATGAACATAGAATAAAATATAAAATATCATAGTTTCATAAGGTGCAAAGCTTTTCATGGTATTTATTTTTATTGTACGCGATCAAATAAAGCGTTTTCGAGCTTTTTTTCAGCAAAATATTTTATAATATCCTCACTGATATCATGCACAATGTCCCGCTCCATGCTTATAATAGTTAAGTTATTCAGTCTCTTTTGGGTCATTGATACTCTCGAGAAATCATTCACTAGGTTTAATTTCGAAAACGACCTTTCTCCAGTACAATTACTTATCATTAAAGTCAAATAAGTTCTTAGAACCATTTCAGTATTTGGAAAGGTCTCTCGTACGCCTTTCTCAATTATTAAGGAGTACATGGCTTGTTCTCTACTGATGCCAGTTTCATGATCAAATTCAAGCAATTCCAAACAATATTGTTGGAATAAAAGGAATTCCATTTCTAAATTAGAATCAAGATCATTTTTATAAATGGCAAGTAACATTTTAGCACTCTGTACTAGTTCTGATGTAGTCAATTTATCGAATTTCGATAAGAAACCAAATCTCAATTCAACGATCTCATATGCCGCAATCCTTTTATTTAAAGCATTCACGAAATTGTCGACCAAAGGTATAAATTACAAAATTCGAAATTTGTCAGAAGGAGTAAATTCGGTATCTGGTGCACGGCCATAATCGAGAGGATTTAATCTTAAATTTCTGCGACGAACGCGGTCTTTTCTGTAATCTAAAATATTTTTCAATTTTTTACCCAAATCTTTATAATGTAAAAACAAATCTCTCTTATTAGCCACAAATTTGTTCAACGATCGCACGCATTGCAAGGCTGTATTTAATAATACCTGAGGACTCTGAATAGTTTTACTAGTATTATTCAGATTCTCAAGAACGTCATTCCAAAATATTGCCATAATACCCGTTTCTAGTGTACACATTTTTCTATAAAGCCCTTCAGCCTCACACCGAACTTTCGCTTCATACTCATCATTATTATCCATAATTGATAATAAAGCTTCCAATATTAATCGATAACTTTTGACAAAAGCTTTATTAGCTTCAGCTCGACTTGACCATCTAGTGCACTCAGCTCGTTTAGGTACCATTATTCTGTCACCATCCATTTTATTCTTTTCCAGAATATCAACGAGCAAAGACCAACGTTTGTCTGATACTGAAAAAAATACGTAAAATTCTTGTAAGAATATAAAATATTCTGTCGAATAAGGCGATGCACTTGACGCTTTTCCCCGACAAGATTGTAAACCGTTAAGCTTGCCACTCATCGAGGAAGCGTTGTCATATGATTGACCTCTGCAATCCTTCAAATCTGTGTCATTCTCTTTTAAGAAATCATTTAAGCCACAGAATATATCCATAGCTTTATGGCCTTGACTTTGTAGAAATTTTAAAAATCTCTCCACAGGCTTGTACCTTCAACATATCTTAATAGTATCGTTAGTTGATCTTGATGACCTCTGTCCGTTGTTCCATCTAGGGAAACAAAATAAATTCTGGGTATTTTTAAACGTCTCATAATTTCCTTATGAACAACACATCCAATTTCTTCGATCAGCTCTTCGTAAATCGTAGAAGACAGATAATTCACATGACCACTTCCACTACTTCCATACTTCTCAATGTGCTCTTTTAGGAAAAGATCATATTTAGCTATCAATTCCATAATGCCTAGAAAATTACCGTTATCTGGGGATCCTAAAGTTTCGTTACTGCCTCTGAATGCTAAACCACGTTCACCTAAAAACATTATTACGTCTATAGCGCGTGTCAAAACTTTACGCCAATACTGCGTACGATTTTCAATTTGTTTTTGTAGTTCTACATCTATACATCCAGATTGTTTCTTCATATTATTGAAACTAATTAGTGATTTCATATGAGTAGTTGATGTTTCATGTTGTACTAAAGTATTGAGAGCATGCTTCCAATCACAAAAACTCTCAGAAGCAAATGGATTATCCTTTGAACCAAATAGTTTGCAGAAAAAGCAATATACGCGGCCCGTACTTGGCGAAAAGCATAACCATGAACGATATATTCGCTCGCCAGTTGGTGTTGTTCTATGAAAGAAGTTGACATTACATTTTCTCATTTTTTTTGTTATAAAGACAGTACCACTATTATTTTCTTTGATAAAGTACTGAAATGTGATTAAAAAAAAAAAAAACGACTTTATTTCAAAGAAAATAATTTTATTCTTTTTTTTAACGCAGTTTCATTGATCTATGACTATTAAATCTAGCATTGAAAACAAAATTTAATAAAATAAGTTCGTAAAGCTGAAAAAATAACATATAGCAAAATTGACATTTTTACCATTACAAAACTTCTTTCAGAAGTAGGTAATTATTTATAGTAAATTTCAACACATAAAATAGAATAAACTTTTTATATTTACCTTTTCATCAATTATTTGATTTGGATGAGACGACGCTTGATTCAAAACGTTATCTTCCAAAGATGAAGTAGAACTCAAACTTTTATTTCGATCATTCAATGAAGACTCAATTGTTGGAAGACTTTCATTTGCATTTGCAGAGGGTGCAACTTGGTTTGTAATAATGAAGTCAGACATCCGACGCGTTTTTGCCAGAACTTCATCATCCTTTTTTTTCTTTTCAACATTGGCCTTCCGTTTAGCAGCACCACTTTTATGGTCACGGATCCCTTTATGTTAATCGGATTGTTGGCTCATTTCCGAATTTTTTAATCTTAATTTTTTTAGAAATATCAGTAATGTACTGTAAATACAGCAACATAAATATAACATATTCTTATACCTCAGAGTGAAAATTATTGAAAATCCTCAGTAAAATTACAATATTACAACATTATCACAACATTACAATATTACAACATTATCAAAAGAAATTTGTGATACTTTTTCTGTTATTCATGAATTAGACGTCACTCTTGTATGCAAAATGCTCGACAAACTGTTACACGCAGAGTAATAGCTAAATGATGCATTTTCTTAGCAGACGTGTTACTTTTCTAATACACGTCGCGACTCGCAAAAACAAAGGGCTAACGGCCGCGGCGGAACGGGAGATCACACGTACCGTAAAAATGTAAATAAACATTCTGCCGGTTGCACTCCACAACGATCAGACACTTGCTCTTATTGATAGCTGACATGGGGGCGTGGCCAATCGCTAATATATATATAGCTATATATGTATATGCCTTAACCATAGCCAGCATGGCGCAGAATAGCTCGCTCTGTACAGCGTTAAAGCGGGGCTTGCTCTAAGTTCATCGCGCCACCACGATGGTCGCATAACCGATGTCAGATCAGCGTTGGCTTTGCAAGATTATGACTGTATGAAATGTATATCCCGACATCATCGGGACGTGTAATCAATTATTTTTCAAATCATCCAACACAGCAAAAAAAGAATATTATTTTTAACCTAGTTGATAGGGCGTTTTTACTCTCAGATTCTAATTTTCACTTAGACAATATAAAACTCATAAAGAAGATTTTACGTAACAATGATTATATCCTATGTGGTTTATAGAAAAACATATCGAAATTAGATTTAAAAAACTTAAGTATGGTTATACATATAATGCGCACTAAAATTACTATGAAAAATTACCAAAATTGTCTTTACCGTTTACCAAAGATTTTAATAGTCTACCTAATATGTTAAAATCTTATAACATTTGTACAATCCCATTATTGAATAAAAGTTTGTCTTCGATCATTCGGTTAGGCAAAGACATAATCAAAAAATGGGATCGTACTAATGTGGTGTATAAATTTGATTGCCTAAATTGCTTTGCTACATACATAGGAGAAACTAAAAGATCGTTACACACACGCATTAATGAACATAAAATAAACAAAAATAAAGAGTCTGTTGTCAGTATACATCGATTAGAAAACAAACATGAGTTCGATTGGGAAAATACATCCATTTTAGATTTTGAAAGCAATTACAAAAAAAGACTGATTTCCGAAATGATCTATATAAAAAGCAATCAAAATAGTATTAATAAAAAGGAAGATATCCAAAAACTAAGTACAATGCATTTTCCTATTATTAACGAACTTGATGCTGTATAACTCTTTATGTAAACATTGTCCAGCGTATATAAATACAGTGTACGTGTTATTGTTTTCAGTCGAGAATAATATCTGATCGACGTATGATATATACGTTTATAATTTCGGTAATTTTGATTTTTGTATTTACACTTTGTGGTTTAATTGTCTTTAAAAAAAAGTTTTATATGTTAATTTATTTCTGTGTTTTGAATAAAGGCCTGATGAGGTTGGAATACTAAGCCAACGAAACGTTGCCATAAAGAAATAAGATCATTTCATTTTGCCTCCAAAGATCGTCCTCAACTATTTAATGTATATCTATATATACAGTATATATAGATATACATTGCATGCAGTCAGTATCTCAATAGCATTTTCAGGAAATCGTCACCCGCTTTTCGTAAGCTTACTAATTAAAAGTCGCGGCGCTATGAATGCACTAATAATGACAATTATTAAATCTATATATTTTTACAATGGAACACTATCTTGAAAGTCAACTCTTGGATTACAAGAGTTATTGTTTCTTACAATACGTGTATCGATTTTGAAATTAAATAATTTAATTCTTTAAATGTTTGAAAATGTATTACATATTCGATGTCATCATCCAATTTTTTTTATCATTAAAGGGAAGAAAAAAAGCTACCTATTCATTTTGTGGGGGCCCCTAGCCTGTGGGGGCCCCTGGGCACGTGCCCAAAGTGCCCTTATGTAAATCCGCCACTGCCTATATGAGACCCATGTGAGAAATTGCTGCGGGAACCATATGGCTCCCACATGGATCCTATATGGGCCCCATATGACTAAGTTACGGCATAATTTTTACATAAACTTATTGTTTATTGATAATTTATTTAAAAAATATAATACTGAGAGAAAACTTTTGATTTTCATTTTGAAAAAAGTAATTTTTATTATTATCATAATAAATACATTGTTTAAAGACAAAACCTATACAAAAAATTTCAATTTGCCTTCCTTTTTCGTCAGCAATATTTTTTAAATAATTTATTAATAAACAATAAGTTTATTTAAAAATTATGCCATAAGTTAGTCATATGGGACACATATAAGATCCATGTGGGACTCACATGGGATCCATATGGGAATCATATGGTTCCCCCAGCAATTTCTCACATGGGTCCCATATGGGAGCCATGTGGAAGACATGTGGGTCCCGCATGTGCCCCATACGGCTTCCATGTGGGCTTTTTCAGTAGGGCCACCACTGATGTATGTAGACGCTGCATTATGTACACCCAGTGGACAGTGATTCGCGTGGAACGTGCCTCCTCAGTTTTAAAATGCTATAAGCCCAGAGATGGAACATGACTGTGACGTGCGTCATAAAATGGTCTTGTCACTGTCTTAAGACCGTCACATGACCATCAAAAATGTGACAAAAATGACGCAACTTAACAAGTTTCGGTCGACCGTTGACGCCATTTTGAACGAATCGATCTTTCAATTCCGAGATTCGCGAGCGGCGAGCCGGCCTAATGATTTAAGACTCTTAAATCATTTTTACAGTAAACATTAAGAATTTGTTAATTTATAATAAAAATTTGTGACGTGACGGAAAACTTTATGACGGCAATTTTACATCTATATAGATGGCAAAATATAAAATTTTTAATAAAACATTTTGCGATTTAACTTTTTAATGTTATACTATTTTTGAAAATAAAAATTTTTTAGTTAACCGAATTTATGACGTGACGGAAAACTTTATGACGGTAATTTTACATCTATATTGATGGTTTTTACATCTAGATAGATGGTTGAAAGTAAAGTTACAATTCATGAAATTAATATTCAAATTTTTTAAGTATTTACAAATTTGTATTATTTCATAAATTTTACGATTTAATGTTGTATATTCTCCAAAGAAATCTTTTTGTTGTAAACTTTACATCTATGTAGATGATACTAAAGAATTTTGTTTAAGACGGTATTGTCATATGACTCATCTAAATGTGACCGTCATTTTGCATACAAAACTTGGTGTGACAAGTTGTGACGCACATGACGGTCCTAAGACCGTCATATTGTAGGTCATATGACACGATTTTAAATGACAGTCACACCGCATCTCTGTATAAGCCCATTGGACAATTCCAATGTAAGGTTAATGGTTATACCCGAATTGGCTAATTGGATTGTAGGATTTTGAAACTGAGGACACTGGATGTACACCCAATGGACACTGATTCGTGTGGAACATGCATGGTAAATTTCAAAATTATACAATCCTATTGGACAATACAAGTGTAACCATCAACTTTAAATTGGAATTGTCTAATGAGATTGCAGGATTTTAAAATTGACTAGACACGTTCCACACGAATCAATGTCCATCGGGTGTACACCAGTACTCTCTCTAAGGGGCGGTCCACAAGCTTCCACGCCACGCTCCACCACCACCGTTGTAGTTCGCGTTTCTCTACGTTCCAATTTTCTTAAGGGTTCTACGTTACCGATCCAGCATGCATATCGGCATCCATATCATGCTGGATCGGTAAGGTAGAACCCTTAAGAAAATTGGAATGTAGTGAAACCATAGAGGTATTATAGATAGAGCAGGGAAGTCAGGCCTCCGGGCGTCCCACACTTAGAAAGAGAAAGAAGATCGCGGGACGTGGCTGTCTCTCTCTACTCGCGCGTCCTGCGCATGTGCAGTACGCGTAGAAAGGGAGCGTCAGCGCTAGCGCATGCGCGTGAAGAGAGAAATAGCTACGTCCCGCGATCTTCTCTCTCTCTTTCTAACGTTCGGACATTTTCACTTATGGGCAGCCCTATGTCTCCCCTGCTCTATCTATAATACCTCTATGAGTGAAACGCACGAACTACAACGGTAACGGTGGCGGTGGAGCCGGGAGCGTGGCGTGGAAGCTTGTGAACCGCCCCTAAAAGCGAGTCCACATAAGAGGCACAGGCCTGTGCTTTTGTGCTTTTGTACCAAGCGAAAAAAAATAGTTGTCCGACATGTAGCATACTTGTTACCCATTGCTAAAGATTAAGGGCGTTCACACAGCTCTGAGGAACAGATAAAAAGAACAAGAATAACATGGGTTATATATCTATATATACGAAGAAGAGCAAGGAACAAGACTCTGGTTCCTCTTGTGTATCTCGCTGTTCCTCGCGCGCGCGCGCGCGCGCGCGTGTGTGTGTGTGTGTGTGTGTGTGTGTGTGTGTGTGTGTGTGTGTGTGTGTGTGTGTGTGTGTGTGTGTGTGTGTGTGTGTGTGTGTGTGTGTGTGTGTGTGTGTGTGTGTGTGTGTGTAGAAACTCGCTAGTTCCAACTGTACAGGAAAGTCAGTATGACTTCGTGAACTCTCTCAACAATAGAAGTTCCTCACGAAACCATAGTGACTTTCCTGCAAAGTTGGCATTACAAAGTTTTCCTAGTGACTCCACTGCGCTATGCGGATTCGTACGCAAGCGTATTCACATATGTGGCCCTTCCCTAACGGACTTTCCACATGGGGGCTCCGGGGCCTTTCTACATATGTGTGTTCTGTGTGTTCTGTGTGTTCCCGACAAAGGCAGATAGATCTGTTCCGTTTATGTGAGACAGAGACAGACATAGAGAGAAGTTGTCTAGAACAGACAGAACACACATATGTAGAAAGGGCCCCGTGCGCCGTGTGCGCCGAGTTTCCGCGGCACCGGATCCGTTTCGGAGCACCGTTTCGAAGCGCCGTGGTTCCAACGGAAAAGAAGAGGAGTTCGACTTCTACCTATGTACATAGTTAGAGACGTAAAACTTTTACATTATTAATTCACATTGTGAATTATAATAATAAATAATTGAATAAATAATTGAATAAAGAAATAATAATAAATAATAATAATAAATAATTGAATAAAGAAATAATAATAAATAATAATAATAAATAATTGAATAAATTATAGTGTAAAGAAAAATTTTATAGAAGTTAAATATTTCATACATTTTCCGGAGCACTGAACCTTGAGTTATTAAATAAACTCATAGAATTAAAGAAAATAATTTAGTGAAAGAAAAAAATTTTCTTTACACTATAATTTATTCAATTATTTATTATTATTATTTATTATTATTTCTTTATTCAATTATTTATTCAATTATTTATTATTATTTATTCACAATGTGAATTAATAATGTAAAAGTTTTACGTCTCTAACTATGTACATAGGTAGAAGTTGAACTCCTCTTCTTTTCCGTCGGAACCACGGCGCTTCGAAACGGTGCTCCGAAACGGATCCGGTGCCGCGGAAACACGACGCACACGGCGCATGGAGTCCCCATGTGAAAAGTCCGTAAAGAAGGTATGGTGGCGCTGCTCTCTTCACTGAATACTAGAGTTACAGAAAAAAGAATTACATTCTATCCATACACGTGATATTTAGTTTATGTTTGTTCGAATTTCGTATTAGGGAGAATGTACATAAGCGCCGCGCTGCGCTGCGCCGTCTTACGCCGCGCTGCGCTGCGTGGTTCTCTGGGGCCTTTCTACATATGTGTGTTCTGTGTGTTCCCGACAAAGACAAATAGATCTGTTCCGTTTATGTAAGACAGAGACAGACATAGAGAGAAGTTGCCTAGAACAGACAGAACACACATATGTGGAAAGGGCCCTGCTTGCGCTGGTCCATAGTTCCGTTTCTATATTCCATTGCTAATGGTACAATTCTATAGATCTATGTTATACATCTATCATTTTCATGGTCATGATCATAATTGAAGCCAAAATAAAAAAAAATAGAAAAATGTATAATTTCATTAAAGTTATTGAAATTGTTAAAAAAATTAAGAAAAAAGAAACAACAATCTTGCAGAAGGTGGTGGGTTCGACCACATTTAGCAATACCTCAAAGAAATATTCATAGTGCTTATAGCACTTTATTTAAATATTTTGCATTAAAGGATCATGAAGAGTTTTATAGATTTATTAACATGAGTTTTAGTCAATTTCATCATTTATTTGAACTGGTTAAAGGACATCTCATTATCGCCTAATTCCATCTTATTCATCAATAGCTTCATTTTCCAATGTTCTAATCAATTTTATAATTCATAGTATATCATATCAATTGGGTCTTCTGTTTTCTTTCTCGGCTTAAAATACTTTTGTTCTTAAACTGTCCGTCATATAAACTATCCCTTCATTTATTTAACTTTTCATTTTAGAGCATATTCACATCGTCCGTGATTTATAAATATCATAGACATGCAACTGCTCATTTTTTTGTAAGAATATACGAATGGAACGGAACGGCAGAGCTAAGCTTCAGCGCAGCGGCAGCATGGCGCAGCACGGCGCGGCGCTTATCTACATTCTCCCTTATTCGCGTATGCGATAGACTACGAATCACGAGCAAAGGAGACGAAGTTTAGTTTTCTGCTTACAGAGGCAAACATGGCGATGTCTGCGTTGGTTACCCGTGCAATTGCGCGAAAAAGTTTAACCAGGAATTACTCTAAACATGTTGACCAGAAACAGATTCGTAAGTAAATTGTTATAAAAATTACATTCTTTTATAGTTTTCTTAAGAATTAACATGGTATAATACAATATCTAAGTATTGACGAGGGTTACCTATAGTTACTTATTTAGTATTTTTTCTTATAAAACTAACTTTGTCTAATTTTATTTATATTTTTTAATTGTATTAACATTCTTCTTGGTGCTAATTTTTGCTATACTGTAATGACACTTCATTTCCGATTTTTAAGGAAATGAATATATGCGATATTACATAATAATTTTTGGTAGAGTTTATTTAAAATATATCTCAAATGATTCGCTACATTTAATGCTTTTAAGTTACCAAATAAAGTTAAAATACTGATAGTCTACTTACAACCTTTTCCAGCAGGCTAGTCATTACTTTTATAATATTATAATATGGCTCTTGCTAAACGACCGTCAGATTTCACGAGAGCGCATATACCTATATATTAGTAAAACCTAACCTTTAATTTTCTGTAGTTGAAGAATTGACGCTTGAATAAAGAAAAAAATAGACAAAGATTGAAGTTTGACTAAAGAAATAATAGTCCCTTCCAGCTCAGACTCTTAAAGCAACGGTTTTTACGTGTTTTTAAATGTGTTGTAGGTTATTTAGCCGTCAGATCTGACGGTCGTTTAGCAAAGGCGTTATAATATATATCTATGATTTAGAATCCTAAAAATGATCAAATAAACAGTTTGTATTCTTTATATTCTTTAAATACTGATTTTTTAATGTAATTTTTATAACAATTAATTAGATTTATACATACTTAACATTATGAGATCAAGTGAATTTAAGTCTTATTTCCCTAAATATAACTCTTATATATTTTTTTTATATATTTCAACAATGAAATATATTAAATATAATCAATTAATGTACATAGTAAATATTTTTAGCTATGAAATTATTTCAAAAATAATATATCTACAGATAAGTAACTTTATTTAAAAAACTGGTAATTAATGTAAATTAATTTTAATGAAAAATTTTAAGTTAATAAAGTACATAACTGTACAAAATAAGTTAATACAATTATTACCATTTACTGTATTTACAGTAATTCATTTGAATTATACTATAAAATGTTATTCTTGCAGTTATTACCCTACAATTGGCTTTAATAATAAAACTGAATGCAGAATGAAGAAGTTATATGTTAGACAAAATGGCATGCATCGTTATTAAATATTTCAAAAATAAATTACACTCAAAAGTGTGTAATGTAATATAAAGTCATACAAATTTTGTTGTCCTATTTTAATTTTCTTCTTTAATGTTTATCTGTAAGTTCACTATACAATCATCAAAGAATTAATAGCTGCAAAGTAAAAGCTAATAGTACATAATATATTAACTATTTGCATTGTAGAATCAGCTAGGTATATGTTATATATTTATAAATAAACTGAAACCTTAACCTTTGAAGTGCCAGATGGGGTTCTCTTAAAAAACCTTTATGAAACTTATCAATTTCATTGAAGAGGCTTTAAAAGAGTACTCCATAAAATATTGAATTTTCAGTTCATGATGAAAGATTAAAATTGCTGGAGTAGGTATGTCAAAACCCATGTGCACAGTTTGTAATTTCTAGGTGTGCAATCATGGTTAAATATCAAGATAGTATAAGAAGTAAAAAATTTCACGATTTTATATCTTCTTTAATGAATAATACTTACCCTTCTGCATTTAACATATTTAAAATATTTGTTTTTGATATTTCTATTATTTTGAATTGATTTGTCATATTTTTTAAGACTATTCCGAATGGAAAAAATAAACGGTGCTACAATGTAAATTATCGTATGTTTCGGCACGTTTCTTTACGTGTTGCTATGTTTCTGTACTTTTTCGTTCGATTCGGTATATTTCGGTACGTTTTGATCAAGATTCGGACATTTTATACGAAAACCTACCAAAACGTACCAAATCGTACCGAATCGTACGTAAACTTGCAGGAACGTACGGTGACATACAGTGACATACATGTACGTACGAAAATGAACGAAAACATACTCTTATATACCAAATGAATGTATCAATATAAAATATTTTTGTACCGAAACGCACCGAAACGTGCCGAAACGTACTGATATGTACCAAAACGTACGAAAACGTAAAGCAATGTACAACAACATACGTGACCTTACAGAAACATGCGATAACACACGTAAACGTACGGAATTGTAAAATGTATATTTTACGAAAGTTTTTATTCTACAAAAACTTTTGAAATAACAAATATTTTCCAGTATATTTCAAGTTCTCATAATTTTCTTTATAACGCCGTATATTCACGTACATTGTCGTACATTTTCGTACGCTGGGGTACGTTTCCGCATGTTTTGGTACGTTTCGGTACGTTTAAGCAAGAAATTTTTTGAGACAAAAAATAATTTTTCTCAGCATATGCAAGTTTCTGTAGGTTTCTGTACGAAGCTGTACCTTCGAGTACCCTGACATTCATTTCCGTACGATTCGGTATGTTTAGGTACGATTTCAATTTAAGTTTGTTTCAATTAGTTTAAATTATACAATAATAACATAAGTTTGATAAATAAAATAATGAAATTTTTCTTATACTACTTTAATTATTCAGTTTTAAACACTCAAACACAAGAATTTAATCTTCAAAATTCAAACATATTAAAGTTAAGTGCTTATTCATATAGACCAATCAAATGAACCAACAAAAACCAATCAAAACAGTCTTATTGTGATGACAGATTTCATCCATCAGTTTTTTTAAAAGAAATGAGAGGATTCATATAGTTGATACATTTATTAAATTTTTCATAATTTACGATTGGTTTTTTTTTTACTCATTAGTATCTTTTTAAAATCACTTTCAGAGGCAGCTATGAACATGTGGAAAAATTTAAGTTTATATGTTGCACCCATTGCATTAGGTCTTGCTGGGTTGAATGTATGGCTCAATTGGGAAGAACCTGAGAGACCAGAATTCATCCCTTATGAACATTTACGTATTCGTACAAAGGTTTAAAATAATCTTATTTATATTAATTTTCACAAGCATTTTTAAAGAATTAAAGAAACATTTTTTCATTTTTCAGAGATTCCCATGGGGAGATGGAAATCACACTCTTTTCCACAATCCACACACCAATGCTTTACCAACTGGATATGAAGATTGAAAAGTATATAGTGTTACTATAGTTAATATGTCATCCATCCTAAAAAAATACCAATTGTAAATTCTATAAATGAAGGTATTTTCAAATTAATAGCTGGAAATAAAACTATTAAACATACCTTTTTTTTTTTTATTTTACAAGATAACATATGTATCCTTATTCATATTAAATTTGACTATTGAAAATTTTCGAAAGATAGTTAATGGTAGAATGGGAAGTAAAATAAGTAGTTTGGTTAAAAAACTTTAATTCAAGTAGTGTTAATGATTAAAATTTATATTTTTAATAAAATTTTAATCGTATAGAAATATTGTTTTACTCATTAGTTTCGAAGAGTGCCTACTTTTTATAAATAAGTACAAATAATACAAAAAATATAAAATTATTACTAAATAAATCAACAATAAATACTATAACGCACTTAATTTAAAGCTTCCATATTTATGGCACAGTAGTAATTAAGACCTCATGGTCGCAACAAATATAGAAACATATAATCTATAGAAGCCTAAATATCTTCTGTTGTCAATAAACACGATTTATGATGTTCTTTAGTCCAGTGAGTTATTTGACATTCCACTGAACAATATGAAGCTTCTTTACATCTGCTACAGAGCACTTTACTAGATTTTTTACAGGTTTCACACAAGTAACAGTTAATTTCTTCAGCTGTTGATATGAAATCATTTATTTTAGTATTACTAGTTTTTTTGTTGCCTTTACTTGTAATGTCTGATGAAGATGCAGAATCTGATGTTGAAATGGTATTTGACATTTTATTACGACCTAAATTTGTTTGGTTTGTTGATGTATTTGTTGATGACGATTCCTGAAAGCTATTTTATTCAATTATTTTCAAATAGTATTACTAACTTTTAATGCAAAGTATTGCAAATTTTTTTTTAAATTTTGATTACTTAAATTTCAATTCTTTACTCGAATCTGCAAGAAAAAAAAAAAAAAAAATTATTTAATTATAACAAAAATATAATTATTTCCATAATAAAATTGAAAATAAATCAAGAGTAATGAATAAGTAAAAATAAATAAATAAAAATTTTGATGAATAGAGCACCACATAAGGTGGAATATTTTTGTGTTAGAACCTCTTAATTTATAAAAATTTAAAAGACTATAAAAAAAAAAAAAAATATAATTGTACAGGTAGTTGATATATAAACAAGATATTTTTGTGAAGATTTTATTTTTACCTGTCAGACACTTTTTGTGTTGTAGAATTTTTTGTTACTATTGTAGAATCTTGCTTGCAAGCTATTGATGTTAATCTTAAAATATTTTCACAATTATGCTGTTCTGTACTCTTATTATTACTTTTTATTCTTTGAGATTGAACACAATGTGTATTGTAAATTTTATAATACTCTTCTGCTTGATTCTTAATTTGTTGCTTTTGTTCATTCTTTATTGATGGTAAATATACTTGTATGTTACAACATACTGTATGTAACTCCTCTAATAGTGGTTGGTTATTAATGGCAGTTTTTGAAATTATTCCTCCATTTAGTAAACGTAGAAAAATCCTGACAGCGTTTGTGAGATCGAAGAGCTGATTTTGAAGTGATTTTAATGTTTCAGTGTTTAATAAAGCTTCTAATATAGTGGATATATTTTTGTCTTTAGATAAATTTTTTAAGCAAGCAACACATTGCATTACAGTTATAATATTTAGTTGAAAAATCCATGTATTTTCTGTTATTACAGATTTATTTTCTAATGCTTTCACAAACTTTTTTGGTTTATTGGATGTTACCTCTTTTAAAAGTTTTAATGCTTGTATAATTTTCAAAAGAAGCATTGTTTTATATGAATGAATGCTGTTATAAAGAATCGTTTCAGGAGCATTCACTGTGAATGGCACAGGTAACTTTAAAGTATTAAGTGGAGTTAACTCAAGTGTATAAATATCATCCTCTTTTAATGTACTTTTATTCAAATCATTTATACTACTTCCCATTGTTTTTGATGAAATATTATTATCAAACACATTAGTAAATATAGATGAAGCTAACACGACTTTAGGATTACTTTTGTTTATGTTATCATGTTGCTTATGAGGTTGTACTTGACTATTGAAGGATAATGCTGGATATAAATCAACGAGGCATGATTGGGACGTATTATGCAACAATTGTATTGGATTTTCAATGTTGATTGGTTGGGACACAACAGAAGTTATAGGTTGAAAAATATTAACTGAACTAGGAGGAAGTTGAGAATGGAGCATAAAATTTTTTTGTAAATCATTAACTGCTTCTGAATTAATTTGTTCATTTGCCAATTTAATAGGATTTGTTGCACACTTCTTATTTAATTTATTACTTTGTATTTCAAGAACTCTTGAATCAGC
This sequence comes from Torymus aiolomorphi, assembly GCA_036365515.1. Classification (NCBI taxonomy): domain Eukaryota; kingdom Metazoa; phylum Arthropoda; class Insecta; order Hymenoptera; family Torymidae; genus Torymus; species Torymus aiolomorphi. The sequence continues at coordinate 221,117,558 of CM070873.1, read as the reverse complement.
CAAAGAGTTGGATGGTTCTATTACTGAATTACTTGTAAAAGAGTTAATTTCTGATGAATTCTGTGGTTTTTGTAAAAGTTCATTTATGTTTCGCAATTTAAAACCTAATGAACTTGTTTTTTGTTCATTTATTGTTGTTGAATTACTTACTAAAATATCACTTACTTCATCTATTTCATCTACTAAATTTACATTTATATCTTTCAAAAGATTGTAACTATTATTCAATTGTGTAGGTTGATCTGAAATTTTCAAATTTATTACCAGTGGAGGTATCATTGTGCTTTTTTGTTCTGGACTATTTATAATTATAGAAACTTGATTTTCCGAATTGACCATATTTTGAATTTTTGGAGGCTTATCCACTAAAATACTAGGAATACTATCATTTTGTTCAGCTATATCTTCCAAAATTTTATTTAATGAATCATGTAACATCTTTTGCTCGCTATTATTTTCCAATATTGTAACTGGTTCATTTTCTTTATCTTCAGGTGCTGTTATCTCCTTAGATAAATTAAACTTTTGCAAAACACTAAGATTATTTAAATCAATGTCAATATTTTTTGGAAGTTGTTTTTGGAAGTTGTTTTTTGGAAGTTGGAAAATTTCATCTGATAGCAATTTAACTTCACGAAAATACACTGTATTACTTCTGTCTACTCCGTCTGTAGATGAAACAACTGTTACATTATCATTATTAGTAACTAGAGATAAACTATTTTCATTACCTTCTGTTAATTTCTTTAAACTTATTTCAGTAAAGTGCACTGTGTTACATTTTTCTACTGTATCTGTAGATGAATTTATTTTTTCTTTATCATTAGTCGTAACTTGAGATAAAGTACTTTCATTGTTTTCTATTGATTTCTTTTCGCCAATCATTTTTACGTCTTTATTATTACAACTATTATTTTCTTGAATTAATTCTACTTTTGGTAACAATACTGACGAATTTTTATTTTCGATTCCCTCTTCAGATAGTGATGTTATACATTGTATAATATGTTCCGAAATTTCGTTTGAAAAATTTAGTCCCATTTGTGGTAATTTTTGCTGGTTCGACTTAGATTCTGAAGTTTTCTCAATTTTATTTTTTAAGATTTCAGTTTGTGATTTCTCAATTCCTTCTAATTTATCAAACACAAACTTTTTTGTAGGGATACTGATATGATTTAATTGTGATCCATTAGAATCATCGTTTTCTTCTTCTGAATCTAAGTTGATAACATTTTCTTCTTTAATTTTATTTGTATTTTGTTTTATGTTGCTTGTATGGTGAATTCGTTCTACGAAAATAACATCATCAACTTCATTATCAGAAATAACAACATTATCTGTATCACCCATTATTTTTGTTACACAATCGTTATAAAATTGAGGTAATTTTTTCAAACAGTGATCATTAGTAATGTTATCAATTTTTTGTGTTTCTATAATTTCATCTGAATTATACTTTTCTTGAAAACTTTTTAATTTACCAATAGATTCGTTTAGTGATAAAGTGTTTATCAAGTTTTCTTTTACATCATTATTTCCTATGTTTGTAGTGTAGCCTATGCTTGAATTTTCACACTCTGGACTAGAATCTGAATCTACATAACAATCATCATCAGAGTATTCAGAATCTAATTTACCTGTATGAATTGAGGTATGGAAATCAAAATCGCCTCCTTCTAAGTTTTCTACCATACCAGTACTATCTGGAAGAACTTGATCAACATTTACTATAGAATTTTCGATATTTAAATTATTGAGCTTATAATTATTAGATGGAATATAATTGTTTTCATTTAATAAACTATTTTTGATACTTTTTGCATTTGGGATATCCAACTTATAATCTTTTGACTCACAATTTTCCTTTGTAGAAGGTTCCGTTACGGTAGTGTCCACTGATGAAATTTGATTTTGAACAATTTCATTTAAATTACTAGTACCACGTTCAGATCTTTGTAGTTTATTGTTGCTTTCTTTATCAAATTCTGCAAGACCAGAAATAATCAGAGATTCATTTGACACAAGAGTATTTTCTGATACTTTTGTTTCAGGATTGACTAAATTGCTTGTTACTGTATTGATTGGAAAGTTCTTTTTCTGCTGATCTGATATATTAAGGTCTATACCCACAAAAGAAAAGGTTTTATCGAGTTGTGCACATTTTTGATATAAAGAGTCGATTTTTTTATTAGATTCTATAGATTTAGATATCGAATATTTTTTACTAAAGTCTCTACTTTCTTGATGATTTCTATTTTCTTCATTTTCATTAGTAGCAATAATTTGAAGTGACTGTACTTGAAAATCTATTGTTTCACTTTTATCAGAGTTTTCCACTAATACGGTTATTTTTTCGGTAGCTTTCACAGTTGAATTTGGATTATTAGCTCCATGAATATCTAATTTACCACTCTCCTTATTTTTATTAACACTTATATCAGAATTAGATTCATTTATATTTGTAGTACTATTTTCTGATATATAGCTTCCAAAATTATCAACATCTGTATCTGCATTGTCTTTATATATATCTAATTCTCCATCAATTTTACCATTGTCTTTTGCTTCAGTTTGTAGTTGATTGCCTTTGTCAAATGTATAACTATTTATATCATTTTCTAATCCTGCATCAAGTTGTGAGTTTTTTATTTTATTTGGTTTATCAATTATTATTTCTTCAATGTTATTTGATCTCATATTTTGAGCATCATTGTTTAAGTCACTATCATTACTTTTATTTATATTTATTTTATTCAATTTTATATTAGTTGTGTTTGTACAACTGTTAGGTATGTTTTGTGATAGATAGATTTCATCAACGCTCAATGAAACCATAATTTTTTGTTGCTGTAACTTTGATAGATTACTATTATTATTATGTATAAATAACTTGTTTCCATTTTTTAGGGGTTCTTTTGAAATACACTTTTGTTCTTTTGAAGTTCTTTCTTCAGAAATTTTCTCACCAACGTTACATTCAAAATTTTCTGCAGATTGATTCACTTCTTCATAAACTATTTTCCCATTGGAATCACCTATTTCTAAATTTGATTTCAAGTTATCCAAAGAATTGCTATAATTAGAACAATCACAATTATTGAAAGATGTGGTGCACTTATAATTTTCACTACATGTTGTATTATGGATACTGTTATTATTATTTGTAGATACACTATTTGCAATATTTAAAGACTTTGATGAAATTGAAATAGACTGATGATTAGTCAATGGCATTAAATCAAAAATGTGTGTTTCTTCCAGTTTTTCTAGTCGTGTCATTGTAATATTAATAGAATCATTTGGTTTACTTTCCATTACAACAGTATTTGATAAAATTTTACTTTTGTTTGGCAAGTTACAAAAACCTTGCTTTAAATTTATATTAGTTTTTGTAGATAGGTTTATATTTTTCACTCTACTTTGAAGGAATGAGCTCTTTAAAGAATTTAAAAAGTTATCTTTGACAACAATTGTGAAATCTTTTTCAAAGTCATTTTTATCTAATTCTGGTACTACTTTTTCAGTACATCCTTTTAATTCAGAAATTTCATCTGTTGCACTAAAATTCTTCTGATCGTTTATATTTAACTTGCTATCATTATTTAAATTTGAAATTACTTTTTCACCAAATGAACTTGATTCAAAAACTTCTATTATATTACTAGTCACTTGATTATTTTTATTTAATTCATCATCATTATGAGATGTTGAAATTATTTCTTCAGCAGTTTGTTTCATTATAAAAAGTTGTTCTGTTGAATCACAAGTTTTCCAGTTATTTTTATTTAATTCGTCTCTTTTGAATTTGATTTTAATTCCCTGAGAATTTATTGAGTCATTTAGTGCCATATATGATTCTGAGCGAGCTCTTTTCGAATAACTTTGCTGCACTGGAATCAAAGTTGGTAAAGAATGTCGCTTTCGTATTTTGAAATTAGTAAAATTATTGTTGCTAGTATTTAATTCATTGTTATTAGTTTCAGAAGTAACAGATTCAGATGCACTTTCAATATGTACTCTTTTCTGTGCATTTTTCATATCTGAAATCATTCTAAAATTCTCTTCTATCCTATTTACTCTACTTCCTATCACAGGTTCAGGTAAGGAATGCTTATATACATTACTGGAATCTTCATCGTTGAAAGGTAAATAAGAAGACTTTGTACTATTTGTTTCCTTAACATCACAGTCTTTGGTTTCTGTTATCTCTTGAATAGAAAGATGACTTTTGCCTTGGAGTCTACAGTTGTACCTAAAAAAAAGAAAAAACTTAAATTAGTGTAAATGTATTTTGTATTAAATTATGTTACATTCTTAAAGCACATATTATCAAAATATTAATGTTTATAATTTTAATTGTTAATTAAATGCTTTATGCTTCTGTCTATATATGTTTTTTTAATAATCAATATTTTTGAGAAAAGCACTTTTAATCAGATCTCTGCCTTAGAGAAAGAAATTGAAGGTTGCTGTATTGAACCCAGCAGCAATTAGTAATTGAAGAAAAAATTAAAGACTTTCTTTTCAATAATGCTATTCAATGCTTTATAGTTTTGATTATTAATAAAAATATATATGTTATTCTATCAAAGTGCTTTTTTATTTTAGTAATATGCAATCAATCTGTATAAACTTTTATATATATATATATATTACTTTCTATATACACATTACTAAAACAATTATTCAAGTTTGTAATAGTACAATAAAATTTGAAGATTATCCTAATAATTTACACCTTTCTTAACTCGACTATATGTGGATAAGATATATAAAAAATGTGTACTATTCATAATTAGAGTTTTAAACGGGTTTACCAGGTAGTGCACTTAAGGGGATGCCTTACTCGTACTATTACCGACCGAGCAATTCACACAGTTTCAAGCTGATTAAAAATAAAATACGTCGAATCACAAAAAATCAAGAGAACTCTCTTCTGTGTTTTTTAACGTTCTATCATCCAGTCAAAGTTTGGAGTCGAAATATCAAGCCGTTTTTTCAAAAACTTTGAACGAAATTAAATTTCGCTTTGTTCAAAGTTTTTGCAAAAATGACTTGATATTTCGACTCCAAACTTTGACTGGATGATAGAACGTTAAAAAATACAGAAGAGTGTTCTCTTGATTTTTTGTGATTCGACGTATTTTATTTTTAATCAGCTTGAAACTGTGTGAATTGCTCGGTCGGTAATGGTACGAGTATGGCATCCCCTTAAGCTGAACTTGTTAAATTTTAAATAAGTCAAATTTCTTGTTGACAAATTTTAATCATTCAACTATAAGTGTATTAAAATTTGTTTGTATATTTTATTCACATGCTATTAAATTGAGAAATGCTATTCATGCGTTGAATTAAATTTTATCTATATTGTAGTGAATGATGATTAACAGAGGGCTTGGCAGTGCCCTGCTTAGCAAGTTATAAGGAACAAAGTGACGGATGAGCAAGCGGGGCAACGATGCACCCTTTATTCATTGGATTGGGTTAAGTTTTCTTGATTTTGACTGGTCACTGTCAAGTAAGTAGGTGTTTAACAAAAAGAAAATATTTATATTTATTTTGGACAGGTAAAACGTTAAGATGAAGTTTAAAAGATATTGATTTTAAATCATAAGATTTGAAAAGTATGATAATCAGCAGTAAAAATACTTAGTACTTGTATACGGTGGATAATGTTTCATAAGGCTTGACTATAAAAATATCTATGCTACAAAATTAAAAATTTATAATTTGAATTTATTAAAAACAATCAAGATAATAAATCGCCTAAGAAATCTGTGGAAAGACCTCAATATCATTAATTATAATTTGAATTAGTATCGTAAAAAGCTGATCGGTTGATTGGGTAAAAATTGATCGCATAAGCAATGTTCGGCGGCATTGAATGCCGCATCGAAAGCGCCTACCACCCCTAATCTTTAAGTCTCGCTCGCGTGTACCTGCTCCAGAAGATCTCGCCGCTCTTGACACGCTCGTCGACCTGAAACAGCTGGTGCAGCAGCATGTGCGAGTTTTTGTTGAAAAAGAGGCGCAGGCAGGTGTTGGCGAGCTCGCTGCTGTCGACGAAACGGTGCGTCTGCGCCAGCATCGTGAGTCCATGCTGGAAATTCGTCTTCGAGTCGAGGTGAATGGTTACCCTGTGCCCGTAAGGCTGCACCCTCGCGAGATTGTGCGTGCGAAGGAGGCTGGGACCGCCGGCTGGCGACTCGCACGTCCATGGCCTGCAGATATAGCTCAGCTGCTCGCTGCTCACGCTGAATGAGAGCGTCAGCTGCTGGTTGTCCTGCGCCGCGGTAATTATCACCGGTGTCAATCTACGCTGAGCCGTGGCATTCAAGATCGGCAACAAAGCTGTGCTTGGGCTCGCGGCACTTATGAGCGGCACCGAAGTACTCATGGGTCGGGCGGTGGCACATGTCAGTGGCAGCAAAGCTGTGCTTTGGCCTGCGGCTCTCGTCAGCGGCACCGAAATGCTCATGGGCCGGGCGGCGGCACATGTCAGTGGCATAAAAGCATTGTGCTGCTGCGCAACTATCGGTGCCACGAGCGCGAGCTGCGGTTCCTGCGGGCCTCCGAAAGCTGGGGCGCCCTGCCTCGAGCCCTCGGTTCCGAGCACCGAGAACAACAGATCGCTGCGCGTAATTTCATTACTCTGCTGCAGGAATCGCTTTGGTTTAGTTCTCCACTTATTTTTCTTTATCGCAGACCTTGCTGTTGTTCGTTTCTTATTTTTCTTTATCGCAGACGTTGCTGTTGGTTCCGTATTTTTATTTATCGCAGACGTTGCTGTTCGTTCCTCATTTTTCTTTATCGCAGATGTTGCTGTTCGGTCCTTATTTTCCTTTCTCGATGAGACTGAAGGATCAGGTAAGCAGTGCTGGTTCCTGTCACCTGTGCTCTTATCTTCCCGACCCTTCTTATCTTCCCGACCTTTCTTATCTTCCCGATCCTTCTTATCTTTATTCTCCGGCTTCTCTCGTTTTTTTGAGTCGTCAAACTTGGAGCTTCGCGATCTCTCTTCGTCCTTTGAATCACGAGCACTGCCACTTCTCGAGTGTCGCGAATCAAGCTCCACGGGAACGTTCGTTCGCTCACGCGATTCCCGACGGCGATTGTCACGTTCCGCACTCCTCGCACTTTTTTCGCGCCTCGAATGGCCATAATATTTAGTCTTTGCACTGTAACCGGAGCTGCTCTTTCTTCGGCTTTCGTCGATGGTGCTGTGCGATTTGAACGTTGGCGAGTAATCGGATCTATAGCCAGAGCGTCTGTTGCTGTGCGGCGTTGCGACATTCCTTTCTTTCTCGGAACGGTTTTTATGACTTCTCGAGTTTTCTCGCCTCGATCGTGAACCGCCGGCTCGTTGCTCGGCCGCCGCATCGACGTCGAGAGGCGCTCGCTGCCAGGGTTCCTGGAAGTGGCCTTGTTTATCACGGCTAGCAGCTTTGTTCTCGCTGTTTACAATAGGGCCGATGTCGATTATCGTAACTCGATTGCTATGATCAGATATCGCAGGCTCGCTTGCACAATGGCGCTCTGTAAACGAATTCTTTGGCATGTAGTCGTCGTTATTCAGTCTTGGACTAGTACTGTTCGGTAGAACCTCAAAGTCAGACATAAACATATTAAAGTCATCTCGGCTAGTACTCGGAAGGCACTCTGCATCAGTATTCGTCAAAATCGATGACGCAACAACATCGTCAGTATCGAACCACGGCAGCTCGTCGCTCGCATCGCTCATAAAGTTCAAGTTATTCGCCGCAGTATACGGATCACAATAATCGTAATCGTCGTCAAGAGTCACAACCTCCAAAGCCGCACGCGTCGCCTCGCGCTGAGCCTCCTGCGCATGTTCGCTCGACTGTTTGTTCGGTAGCACAGTCTCGGCATCGTCATCGTCGCAAAGATCAACAATGTCTACACGCTTGGCGTCGATCCGCGGCACCGCTCGCGACCAATTACATTCGTCCTCATCAATATCATCCTCCTTAACCACGATAATTTGCGGATCGCTGATACGCCGACGCCTCCTGCTCTCACCCTCGTGAAATATGCACTCGATATCGGCCGACTCGAACTTAATCAACTGTTCTACCGGGCTCGCGCCTCGCGGGGGGGACTTGGGGCAGGCCTGGCTGTCGTACTGAAATAAAACACCTTCCCCGCTCACCTCCATCGGCTCGTCGGCTTCGGCGTTGTCCCGGTGTATGCTCACGTCGCCGTCGTCACTCGTGATGTCTTGCACGTCTAGGAGGGCGCGTGCGATGTTGCACTCGTGCGGTATGAGCTCAATCCAGCAGTGCTTTGAGTCTGGCCATGCGCTCGCGTCGATGACGAGGACAGGGCAGGTCTCCTCCTCATCGGGTATGCAGTCATTCTGCACAAGGGTCGGCTGCTCGCAGGGCTGCTCGCAGAGCTGCTGATAGTTCCCGGGGTTGGCGCGCTTCCTGGCGCTCAGCCGGCGCGGATCGCGGGTGTTCGGTATACTCTTGACACTGGTCGGCGGGCCCGCGCGTGAGGCCGGGATCTTTATGCGATGCGGAGGCCGCCAGTCGTCTTCGCCGCTCTCGACGACCGTGATAGTGAGGGGCAGCGCGTTGCTCGACTCTTGGAGGCCGATTGCGCGACGCAAGCTCTCCAGGCGGCGGGGGTCCTGCTTGTGCGGCACCTCGTGCAACTCGGGTATGTCACGGATACCGGAGAAAAGTTCGTTGAGGCCCGGCACTAGACGCACCGAGTAGTTGGAACTACAGTACCTCTCTTTGTTCGTCGTCGTTGGGGCAGTCTCTGGCAGTTTGTCATCGTTGTCGCCCATTGCCGTACCGATGTTTTTTCTCAGCGTCTTCTTACAACCGTCATCGGATATTATATCGCGCGCGGACTCGCAGTCTTAGTTTCACTGGCGAAGGCACTTGAAGGTGTATATATATGTATATTTACCGCTCCCCTCGCGCACGGTTTTTCTTTTTGGCTCGGCTATAACAGTACACATGTGGCCCAGCAGTCGTGAAAGCAGCAACTGGCGCGCGGGCGCGCACGCGCGAGAATGAAAACAAAGCAGCAGCGAAAAAGTACACGCCTTCACCACCTATAGCGCTGACACTCGATCGCAGACTGAGAGAGGAAGAGAGAGAGCAGCAAGGTTCTCTCGCAGTCTCGCTTTCGTCTCTCGCGTGGCGCTCTCTCGCTCCCCCCCCGCCGCGTCGGCGCCCCGCCATGACCGCTACGACCGCTACTGCGCCTCGACAGCGACGAGCATGCTAGCTATGGCTCGCAAGCACACTTGTTGCACGTGTCGTGCGGGCCGGTGCTAGAGAGCAGCGAGCGAGACGGAAGACGCCGTAAACGAAAAAAAAGGGACGGAGATAAGATGCGAGAGATTAAGGGAGGAAAGTGAAGAAACGAGGGGAAAAGGGACGGTGGACAAGTAAGCGTCGTATACCTATATATATATATATATATACACGAGAACGGTCGTGGAAGAGGCGGAGCCCTGCACGGACATGCGCACAGTTTTTTCTGTACCTATATAAGTGTGCCTCTCATGCATTGGGCCTTCTCCACTGTATTTTTTATGTACGGCGCAGTTTTTGATGGCCGAAGGGCCAAGACTTTCGTACGGCTATACTCATATATCACTTCTCTTTTCCATTGGAGTTTAGAATTTTTCGATCGATATCGTCGATATGGGATCCTTATCGAACGATTATCAAGCTTCCTTCGCGCACTTATCTGATCAAATCACGTTACGGCGTGTCTATATATTATATTGGCAAAAAAAATATCCTGTTAATTTTTGCACAATGCAGCGATTATTCTCATATTTATTATTTTGACTTTTATTAATCAAGTATTTTTTTTATTATAAAGAATAAATTTTATATTTATCAAATTCATTTTTTTTTTTTCCTAAAAATAGTTGATCTTTCAAGTTCCATTTAACACCATCCAATTTAAGCTAATTGAGAAAAAAAATTTGTAATTTATAGAGTCACAGTTTAATCAAATTGTTTGCATTTGATTGGTTATACTGTATTCATTATTATTGTATCCCCTAATATATATTAACAGAATAAACCATCAAATATTAATTTTGACTATTACTTAATTTTGTATTTACTTAATTATTTATTCTGCAAGCAATATATTATATAAACCAGTGTATGCGCCTAAAGTTTTTCTTGTACTTAACTCTTATAAAATATTACATTCATATGTAATAAAACAATTGCTCGAATATATTTCTTTAATAAAATTTAGTAGTTTCTTTTCAGTAGAATAAATTCAACCCTCCGTCCTCGCGGCAGGCGGAACTTCGATCTCCGGTCCTGGATATAAATAAATTAATTGTGACGGATGCGCTGTGATAGCAAAGTACAACGTTAAATCGTATTTAATTAATGAAATAAAAATATTCTAAGACAGAGTGAAATAATAATTATTTCAAAATTCTAAATTATTATAATGTAGTACTTTATATGCTGTACCGAAATGAAAACAAAACTATCGAAGAATGGATTAAAAATATTGTATCCGATAATATAAGCTTTCAACGTGATTTCTAATTACTTATTCTATATGCAATATTTTTGTATGAATCGCTTAACTTGCCAATAACAAAGTGATCGGATCTCTCGAACTAACCACGTATCAAGAAAGCTCGTAAGAGTCATAGGTAGTGATGCACAATATCAAGCTTCGATATCGATATTAGGTATCGATATTAATTATTTCTTTATTATCGATATCTACAATATATTGATACTAGCGTTAATCAGCGCGCTACGCGCGGCACTGCTTCGTCTCTTGTTTCTCTCCTTTCGAGATTCGAGACGGATTCGATTATTCGAGATTTCGAGATCGTTCGAGGGCAAAATAGATTATCTCAAATGCTCAATTTATATAAGGGATTATATTATCGATATTTCTAATATCGATAATTTATCCAAGTAGACGGGGGATATGAGGTCCACGCATATAAAAGAGTCATGTAGACATGAAAAAATAAGCAAAACGATTACTTAAATAATTTTTAAACCCGAGTAGGTGGGAGATATGAGGTCCACGCATATAAGGGAGTCATGTAGACATGAAATTAAGCAAAACGATTATTTGAATAATTTTTAAACCCAAGTAACCGGGGGATACGAGGTCCATGCATATAAGAGCGTCATGTAGACATGAAAAAATAATCAAAGCGGTTATTTGAATAATTTTTAAACCCAAGTAGCCGGGGGGCACGAGGTTCACGCATATAAGGAATTCACGTAGACATGCAACAATAAGCAAGACTATTATTTGAATAATTTTTAAACCCATATAGCCGGAGCCGCGTGGTCCACGCATATAATGGAGTTGAATTATAGAGGTTAAGAGGGTGTGGCACTCATGTACTCTGTTTTACCGGCAGAACACGGTAAATTCTATATTATTAAAATAAATATATCGAATTACGTCTTATAAAGAGATAGTTGCCCTGTGCAATGTAATAATCTACCAGCCTACGCAGTTTTGAGCTCAAATATCAACGGCATCCTAAAAAATTTTGCGAACAAAAATAACCGAAATTTCGTTCGCAAAATTCGTTCGTAAACCTAATTAGATATGCTTTTAGAATTTTCCTCTATACTTTTGAGATTATAGATAATGTTTAACATTTAATTTAATAAGATTGAAAATCGGTGCTTAGAAACAAGGTTGACTTCATTTTTAAGTCGCTTGGAGCAACGAGAAAATGATTTTTTTTTCTAAATGAGACCAAACCTATTTGATAGTTTCAACTTTTATCTTTCAAGCCCTGTTTTTGTTATTTTCAGAAAATCTTTATAAATAATATAATTAAAAAATGAAAATGGTATTAAAATGGGGCATGACGTGGCACACTCGAGCGTATCAGTGCGCCGCGGCGGCTGCCGAGCGAAGTGATGTAACCTACAAACCAAAAACGGAGCAAGATGGGTTAACAACTACGCAGTGCAATAATTTAGTTTTAAGTAGTTTTTAGTTTCAATTATTACATTAATAAGTAAATAACGATTATTTCGACTGCGTATTAAGTTATATTTAGAGTAGAAAAAATCCATTTGAAGACTTAAACACAAATCAGCTTGATTTATCCATTGTTAATAATAATTCAGCTTCCGTAAATAATGAAAATTATTTTAGAGAAGTAATACCTGAAGAATCAATTGTAGATACTCAAACTGCCTTTTTCAATGGTCAGGTAGTTCAAATATGCTACATAGATGAAAATGATGCGAAATCTTTAAATTTAAACTTATTGTAATAATAATGATAATTTGTTAATCAAACAAAAGTATTATGTTGTGATCATATTTTATAAGAAGGAATTTATAATATAAAATCATTTATTAAAATGTAATAATTTATTTTAAAATAAAAATTGTTATGTTCCTTAATAAAAATAAAATTTTAAATTTTCAATAGACTGATTAATTATTTGATTTTTGAAAATTTTATTATGGCATAATTATTAAAGTATTAATTACTGGAAAAAAGAATTGAAAAATACCTATAGTAAAATATTAAATTTGACCGTGCCATGCGTGCCCCGTCGGGTGCCACAATCCACCCGCCGGTGGGGCACGTAGAGCATTTTTTTCAGAATTTCTTTTCTGTATTTTATCAATAATTAAAAGAAAATGAAAAAAAGTTAATAGTTTATTTTATTTTAATGAATAATTGGCTTTGACGGTCCTGCTGTCCAAAGGAAGGGTAAGTCAAGGATGACGAAATGACAACCCACGATGATATATTAATCGTCGACGTTTCGAGTTTTTATTTAAACTCCTTCTCAAGACAAAAGTCTAGGCAGTCTCTTAAAGTTACGTAGGTGATCGCTTCAGTATCACCAGTCAATGTATTTTATTTTATTTTTTTCTGATCTAATTATTCCGTTTTTGTACATTTTGAAATAATACACGGTTTAGTTGTTATTTTTAATCAAAGTTAGGGTGTCACACGTGCCCCGCCCTCCCCTACGAATAACATCTTTTCCCTTTAAAAATTCCGTCGCGAATTGTGTGAGTAGTATTTATAAGCACACTTCAGTTGGCGTCAGTATTTTTTATATACAGTTGTGTTGATGCGCTTTACATTTTTAAAAACTTAGTTTCTTTTATTAGAAATCTGCGTCATTATTTTGTGTCCAAATGTTAAGTTGGTTGGAACTTTTCGCAAGTATAATGAATTATTTCGATTTTTTTTAGGAATTTCAGTTTGTTTCAAGCGTGATTATTGTAAATAAACGAAACATTACAGATTTTTTAATGTTTTTGTATCCACTTGATATGCTTATGAGACGAGGAAGCACGGATACAAAGTGTAAAAATTGATTTTATAAAGAATGAAATTCCTATTTGATTTTTCCCAATAAACTGTCTGATATATCATAAAAATTGAGAATGCAGAAAGCAGTACCGAAAAATAAGGCGCAGTTTGATGTTTATCGTTCGTATATTACACTTAATTTGATAGTATATAATAATTAAAAATTAGTGCTCATATTTCATAAAAACTTTTAACGATAACGTCATCTCCTTAAATAACCGTTTATAACATAGAGGTAAAGCCTGCTCGAACGTGTGATGTCACTTATTTTCGTTATACTCGCTAAGGTCCTTTAATGAAAAGCTTTGTAAAGCCTTTTAATGTTAATATACTAATGTTGTGTTAATGTACTAAATTATATGTTTAGTTTGAAATAATGTTTTCGTAAAATTACTTTAACTTTTAAAAATTTTGCAAAATAAACAGATTAAAATTTCTTAAATAAAAAAATTGATTAATATTTGTAGCCAATTAAAATTAGTTTAAAAAGCAGTCATTGTAGGATTTATTAACTATAATTATCGACACGTATGTGTTTTTAAGTTTAGTAAATTTTTTGTAAGAGTTTAGTTTTCTTACGCCACGTGTGACTATAATGATTATAGAATCATATTACAGTCCGAGGTTTTGTCTTTCGTGGCGCGTAAGCAATGACTCATATTATATATGTATATGTATATTCCAGATGGCGTTAATAAGAAGAATATAATATTTACAGCGAAAAGCATAGTCGGCGAAGCATCAGTCATCATATCTTTTAAACAATTTATTGACGTATGAAAGCGGAAGAAGGTACTTTGCACATAAGTTAATAAAAATGTTGTAGAAATTTATATTTCTGAGATATTTAAAAAAAAGACTTTCATAATTTTAATTTATATTCTCCCACACCTTATTCAATTTAAAAGCAACAATACAACTCATATTTCCAAATCTAAATATTTTATATTAACGGTAACTATACGAAATACAATATTTACAACTCAGATAATGACACCCATAAGAATTGAGGAATTTGTAATGTGCACAATAATAATTAAAACTATTTCTAAATGTATTATGATTTTTAATGTTGTGTGTTTACAATACGAATGTATTCAATGTCATATTTATTTTATATATATATAAACAAGAAAAGTATTTTCGTGCGTTTCAGAAACTTGTAATTCTGCATTCATCCTCAACTTTTAAGGTTGTATTGGCAGTAAAGTCCCCGCCAAAAGTTAGTTTTTAACGTTAATTATATGAAGTAATTGATCAATTTTAAGTGCTCGCGATCAATGTATTAACCTTTAGAGGACGGGGATTTGGGTTTACTGTTTTCTCTCACTTTTCTATAGAAATCGAGTTTTTGTGATGTCTCACATCTCAAAACTAACACATGTAAAGGGTCGATCATGGGCATGGCCCGTATAGGGGCCATCCCGTCCTCTAAAGGTTAATGCAATTGGAATATTATAAGCTTTAAAAATAAAAAATCAAAGCAAAATTGTAAACTCTGCACTATTTTTTTTTAAATCGTCATTACGTTGAAATTAGTGCATTTTGACGATTTAAAAAAAATAGTGTCGAGTTTACAATTTTTCTTTAATTTTTTATTTTTAAAGCTTATAATATTCCAATTGCATTAATACATTGATCGCGAGAACTAAACATTGATCAATTGCTTTACATAATTAATTATCGCAGTTTTAACGTGAAAAACTAACTTTTGGCATGGACGTTATAGACAATAGAACCTTAAGGTGGCTCCGTCTATGACGGGCCCCGGGGGGTGGGGTACCAATATTTTTTGTCAAATGACCAGTAAATTTTTATTTATAGTAGTACAATATCATGTACTATATATGTACCTATTATATGTTATGATAGATAAAAATAACCACAATGCATGCGATATATGTGCGTGTAAAAAGCGAGATTTTCGGTTTTTATGAAATTAAATTTAAATTTTGCTGATGACTTGATATTGCTTCCTCCTAGAGGAAGCTTTGTGATAGTAAATTTTTGAGTAGTTGTAAAAACATGTTATAATTGTGTTTCAAGGTGTTAGGAAGCAAAATACATGGTTTTTGAAAAATGTCTATGGATGTGTGTGTGTGTGTCTGTGTCTGTGTGTGTGTGTGTGTGTGTGTGTGTGTGTGTGTGTGTGTGTGTGTGGTGTGTGTGGTGTGTGTGTGTGTGTACGCCTGGATCTCAGCTTCTACTCGGTCGATTTTGACCGGACAGGTCTCATTTTTTTTGTTTTTTTTTTGTGTGATGGCGGGTCAAAAATCCGTTTATTGATTGGGCCGATGCGTTTTCGTTTTTTTTTTCAAATTTTCGATTTTTTCAAAATTGTTTTTTGATTTTTTTTAATGATAGGATCGAGTTATTCGAATCGGATGGGTAGTGTTCGAAAGAGAATTAAAATGCCTATTAAAAATTAAATTTTCTCAAATTTTTTCTCTGTAATTCACCTGGTTACCCTACTTGAGAAAAATGCCGAAAAAAAGTTAAAATTCGTACTTTCAGTAGGTATTTTTCTTTTTTCTCACTTATCGACTTCGCTAATTCGCCGGAGCCATCTTAAACTAAAATAATTCATTTAGAAATAAAATAACTAAACGAATATAATTCTACTTTTTAACTTGATCAACTAGTTCGTAAACAGTAATTTAATAATATTCTTAGGGGACATCTAAAAATATATTACAATACTAATATTTCTTTACAACGTACATTGACAAGTATGAGAGAAGACAAGTACTATTTTTCGAATTGTAGGATTTATTGAATAAATTTTATTCTTTGAATTTCTAACATAACTGCACGTTAGCATTAGACTACTGTTATACTAACATGACTAACATTATACTACTACCTTTGTCGTCTTATTTGAGAACATATAAGTCTCATTTTAACGTATACTTCTATGAATAGAAAATATATTCATATTTCAATAGGAAATTCTAACGGATATATTATACAATCTTTGAATAGCTTAAATGTGATATTTTCAAATTAGAAACTCTGAAATGTAATACTTTTACAGTGTATTTATTTGTCTAATAACGCACCATATTTTTGAAAATAAAAACAAATTCCAGTTACGGAAACTAACAGATTTTTGCGCGCACATTACGTGGTCCTACATACTTTAAATTTTTTATTTTCGAGGTGTTGAAAAATTTGATTAGCTATTCAAAAACTTCCAGCTCGCTGATTGGCTAGAAATGAAAACAGAACTTAAATTTTGTTTATCTCGATAAAGCTCCTGGCATAATTTTATATACAAATAGCGTGAAGTAATCTACACTTTTTTTAAATTGACCAATCAGAGCGCGAATAAAAGCGTTAAATTCAATTCGAGATTTATCCCGTTGGTTCTTTTATAAATGGATCATCGATAAATAAAGCATTGAATAAAAATGAAATTATTATGAGTCACATTGATACATTAAATATCTTTTAAAACATTAATAAATAATGAAGCATTATAGGTTTTTATTAACGTAAAAAATTTATATTTAAACTTTACTAAAACTTTCTTTCTAAGTTGTGATACTTATCTAGATGTAATTGAAATATTATATTATATAATTATTAAAAGCTTTTCATGATACTTGAAAAAGTAAAAACAATTAATCTTAACTAGTTATGCGTTTGTATTTGTATGCAATTTTATTAGCCATGACGGTATCACGATAACATAATTATAAATTGTAAAATAATCAAATATCAAATACTTTAAAATAATAAACTTACATCGGTGTTCTCGTCAGTGTGATTTTTGGCTTTGCCATTATCTGAATAATTCCTTTTCGTACATTCTGTTTGCTTAATCCCATATTCTGTAGACTAGCTTTAATCTGAAATAAAATAAACATTCATGTTTTATTCAAAAGGTTATTGCTTTCCCAAGTTGCTCGCGTTCAATGATAATTTTTATTGAGGGTGTAATAGATTCGTACATCATACGATTAATCGTGGTGTTTTTGACCTTGATTCCAGCTTTTACATTTTGAAAACAAACAATAACAATACAGATCTAGCGCATGCATATGGCTTAATAAAGATCCATAACAAAGATTTACCAATCAGAATTATTGTTTCGACGGTTAACTCGCCAACGTATAAACTTGATAAAGCTATTTCTACGTTTTTTACAAAGTATTTGCCGAAACCTAAATCCTCACTTAAAAATAGTTACGAATTATTAGATTCTGTCTCAAAAATTAACGTACCAGATAATTGTAGATTAGCCTCTTTTGACGTTGTTTCATTATTTACTAACATAAATATTGATTTAGTGCTTACGGGGATCAGATGTAAATGGAAATATTTAAAGTGCAGAATTAATTTAAGTTTACAAGAGTTTCTTGATGGTGTTATTTTTCTTATGTCTACTACATATTTTAAATTTGATGGCAAGTACTTCAAACAAACTCATGGGGCTCCTATGGGTGGTTGTTCTAGTCCGTGGTTTGGCGAGTTAGCTCTCGAATGTTTAGAACTTCATTGTCAATGTCCTTAAAAATAGTGTTGTTTTCTATAAACGTTATGTTGATGACTGTCTATTGATTATTAATGAAAATGATATAGATCGATGTTTATGTGAATTTAATGAGTTTAATGAACATTTGAAATTCACGATGGAAAATGAAGAGAATAAATCTATCAATTTTTTAGAAATGTCGCTAATAAGAGAAGGTAATAAAATTATTTCAAATTGGTACAGAAAAAGTATTTATTCTGGTATAGATTCGTTCACTTTGATTCTCATCATCCTTTATCACAAAAAAGAGCTATTGTTTATGGTTTGGTTGATAAAGCTATTAATTCATCACACAGTAGATTTCATGTACAAAATTTAAACATTATAAAACAATTACTTGTTGAGAATGGTTATCCGTTAAAATTTATTAACGAGGGTATACAACGTAGGTTGTCTTTTACAAAAAAATTACAAATTGAGATAAACGATTCGAATACTGCAGATGATTCTAAAAAATCGCTCATCGTTATCCCATACGTTAAACATCTCAGTTACAAATTAAAATCAATTCTGTCTCGTAATAGTTATAAGGTTATACAAAAACCATGCAATAAACTTTCTAAATACATTAAATTAGGCAAGGATAATGTTGATAAGTTTGAAAAAAGTGGTGTAGTTTACAAAGTTAATTGTGCTGATTGTAAAATGTCTTATATTGGACAGACAGGTAGACAATTACGATTACGCATTAATGAACATAAGCGTAGTATTAAGAATGGTGACACCACGTCGGCTTTAGCCGAACATGCAAACTTTTATAATCATAAAATAGATTTCAATAAGGTCAATATCGACGATTAGGAAAGTTACAAGAACAAAAGATTGTTTTCTGAGATGTTACACATTTATAGTATCAATAATAATATGAATAGACAGTTTGATACTATCAAACTAAAAAATTGTTATAAATCCACAGTCGACATTGTTAATAGATCAACCAACATTCGTAACAAACCTAACAAATTCATAAATTCTCGTCGGTTACGTAGCAGAGAGTAGTTTTTCATTGGTGGGCACTGCGTTACTAAGTCAATTTCCTTACTAAATTTCTATCCCCACTACTTTATTCCGTATAAATAGCCCCGGAGATGCCTGTAACTCTTATTGTCTCTTTTGACAGTGAGATTACGTCATCCTGAGTAAAGTCGCTGTTGACTAAACGACTGATTTGTAACATGTAAGTTTTTTGAATTTTCATGCCTTTTTTCTTATTTTGGGTGTTTTCTTTAGTACAATTTAATTTTTCTAAATATTCTCATTATACAGGTATTGCTTTACAAATGTTGGTGATTTACGAAAAACCTATTGTAAAAAGAAAAACTGTTTGACACGCGGAGTCCACGCAATGACCGCTTTATAAATTTGTAAATTGATATACCACCTCGAATGGTAAGAGAAAAGAAAGTTTTTTCTTTAATGTGACAAGAAATTTTATAATTGCCGTTATGTTTAATATTTTTTGTATGTTCTCATTATGTTTAGCCTTGATAAGGGGAGTTAATTATATTCCCGAAACGTCGGTGTATCAATAAATTTATGATGCTCGAAAGGATCTATGGTGTACGAATCTATTACACCCTCAATAAAAATTATTCATTTTTTATAAAATTAAATTAATTAGTTTTGATTTTATTACTTTCACCAACACATGATTAAAAAGTAACGATTAAAAAGAAAATTAGTATTAAACAAAAAATTCAAGTTCTTAAAATATCAAAACACAAAAATTTCAAAATAGGAAAGATGTACAATTTTAGTCTTTTTCTATTAGAAAGCTCCAATCCCGAGTAAATATTAACATTGTTTTAGAGTAAACAGCAAAAAATCAGGCTCCACCTTTCTGTCATAAGTTAAATGCTTTTTTTTTAATTTATTTCCCACGTTTATTAGTGTGAAAATGGACTCAATTCTGGATAGCCTAATTATATGGCATTCTATATCAAATTATATAGCTAGTTGAGAAAGCCAATAAAAACCGAGTATCTGCTGATTGACTATGACGGAGAATGAAAGAAACAGAATCACTTGGTCAAATAATGTTTTTTTGTTTATATCTTCCAAAATAATGCTGTAAACAATCCAAATACTAATAAATGTTTTTACAGTCTAGGGAAAAATCAGTTACGATGACATATTTCATGATAAGGAAGATTTAAAAGTTAACGCCTTTGTATAAAATAGAAGATTTGATTGAAAAATGATTTTCACTTATATCTCGAAAATAGAGATTTCTTAAGAGCCTGTTATTAGCTTATTGCTTCATTCTAAATAGATGGATTTCAACCAAGGAATTTTAAAGGGTATTAGAAACAATAAGGTTGTTTATTTTAGCATTTTATACCATAAATTAGTAAAAAAAAACTGATATTTTTAACCCAACAAAATTTGTACAAGCAGAGAATGAATTAAACTATGATTATTATTTTAAACAGATTGAGCAAGAGGAAAATTTCGAGTAATATCAGTATAGTTCTACGGATAGAATATAAGGTTTTTTGGCATTTTAAATATGAAAAATATAATTACCAATAAATATATAATTATTGCAGAGCATGGGCAGTGCATATTGTAGGACATGGGTAAGCTTAATAGAATTAATCAACAATTTGCGTAATTAATTAATTCGCACATTTTGTTAAAATATATATAAGGAAAGCGAAAGATATAATATTTTGTTAATTGGGCATTTATTATAGTTATTGTATAATTTATTTCATTTTGTATTTTAAGAATTATAGAATTTAGAAATAGTCTTTTGCTGATTAATAAATAGAAATTAAATATATATATACATAGCTAGAAAGCAAAGATTGCAGACCGATGCTTGGACTTGGAAACCCAAATCTTTACGGTTTTATGCCAGCGAGCGGGACAAAGCACTTGAGTTGGGGCGTCGGTAGAAACACAGAACCGATTGTTTGGGCCGTATTATGCATATGGGCTTTTCTTAAAATACATACGTGAGAGAATGCATATGTATACTGTATAGTCAATAACATGGGTTAGAAGGTCTGGTAGAACTTATAAGCAATCCAACACAACATAAGAAAATGGTTAATAGAAATATTATAGTCGTAAAATCGTTAGAAAAAAGGAAAGTTTTAACCATTTTTCACGCTGTTTTTCATTGCTTATAACTTCTTGAAGAATTAATATTTTCAAACGAAACAAAGTTTAAATTGAAGCTTTGTCCGACTATTTTCTGATTATTTTTTTCACGATTATTATGACACTTTTAGCTATCCAGTAATTTAGGTTTCCGTGAACACCCATTTCGCCTAGATGTTTCAAAAAATTGCACTATATTTATCCCTAGAGCCTAATTGATAAAATCCTATAAAAAGGATTAATTTTTTTGGCTCAAAAATACCATTCTGAAAATTTAACCAAATCTATGATCCAGAGGCGAGAGGCTCTCCTTGTTAGTATTAAAAGTCTGGGTAGAGAGTATTTTTGCATTTTGAAGGGGGTATAGCGTACAAGGTCAAGAAAACAAAAAGCGTGTGTGTCGTGTGTGCGAGAAAGAAAGTGCGAGTGTGTGTGTGTGTCTCTTTTGATCATAGAAGCAGGCCCGGCTGGCCATTGGGAATTTGGGAGAGCTCCCGGTAGACCGCGTAGCCTTAGGACCACAGGGCCGCGTGGCCAAAGCTGCGGAACCGGCCGAAATTATTAAAATTATTTCTAAACTCAACTAGCCGGGGAATGCGAGATCCACACATATTACGGAATTACGTAGACATGCAACAATAAGCAAGACAATTATTTAAACAATTTTTAAACCCAAGTAGGCGGGGGATATGAGGTTCACGCATATAAGGGAATCATGCAAACATAAAAAAATACGCAAAACCATTATTTAAATAATTTTTAAACCCAAGTAGCCGGGGGACGCGAGTTCCAAGCATATAACGGAGTTACGTACACGTGCGACGTAAGGAAGACGATTATTTGAATAATTTTTAAACCCAAGTAGCCGGGGGATGCGAGGTCCTCGAATACGAAGGAGTCATGAAAACATGAAAAAATAAGGAAAACGATTATGTAAATAATTTTTAAACCCAAGTAGCCGGGGGATATGAGGATCACGCATATTAGGGAATTACGTAGACGTGCAACAATAAGCAAGACAATTATTTAAACAATTTGTAAACGCAAGTAGGCGGGGGATATGGGATCCACGCATGCAAAGGAGTCATCTAAACATAAAAAAATAAGCAAAACGATTATTGAAATAATTTTTAAACCCACGTAGCCGAGGGAAGTGAGGTCCAGGCATATAACGAAGTTACGTAGACGTGCGACGTAAGCAAGACTTTTATTTCCAAAATTCTTAACCTCTATAACTCGACTCTCTTATATGCGTGGACCTCGCGGCCCCGGCTACATGGATTTAAAAGTTATTTAAATAATCGTCTTGCTTAATTTTGCATGTCTACGTAATTCCCTATTATGCGTTGACCTCGTATCCCCCGTGTACTTGGGTTTAAAAATTGTTTAAATAATCGTTTTGCTTATGTTTTCATGTCTACGTAATTCCCTAATATGCGTGGACCTTGCGTACCCCGGCTACATGGGTTTAAAAATTATTTAAATAATCGTTTTGCTTACGTCGCACGTCTACGTAACTCCGTTATATGCTTGGAACTCGCGTCCCCCGACTACTTGGTTTTAAAAATTATTTAAATAATAGTCTTGTTTATTAATATATGTCTACGTAACTTCCTAATATGCGTGGACCTCGTATCCCCCGCCTACTTGGGCTTAAAAATAGTTTAAATAATTGTATTGCTTATTGTTGCACGTCTACGTAATTCCCTAATATGCGTACACCTCAAATCCCCCGCCTACTTGGGTTTAAAAATTATTTAAATAATCGTTTTGCTTATGTTTCCATCTCTACATGACTCACTTACATGCGTGGATATCATATCTCCCGCCTACTTAAGTTTAAAAATTGTTTAAATAATTGTCTTGCTTATTGTTGCACGTCTACGTAATTCCTTAATATGCGTGGACCTCGCATCCCCCGCCTACTTGGGTTTAAAAATTGTTTAAATAATGGTGTTGGTTATTGTTGGGCGTCTACGTAATTCCCTAATATGCGTGGGCCCCGCATACCCCGGCTACTTGAGTTTAAAAATTATTTAAATAATAGTTTTGCTTATGTTTTTATGTCTACATAACTCCTTTATATGCGAGAACATCATATCCCCCACCTACTTTGGTTTAAAAATTGTTGAAACAATTGTCTTGCTTATTGTTGCACGTCTACGTAATTCTCTAACACGCGTGGATCTCATATCTCCCGCCTATTTGGGTTTAAAAATTATTTAAATAATTGTTTTGCTTTTTTTCATATCTACATGACTCCCTTATATGCGTGGACCTCATATTCCCGCCTACTTGGGTTTAAAAATTGTTTACACCACTCTAACCTCAAAATCATAACTTTAATATGATAATTCGGCTCTCGTGGTATAAAATACGGCACGACACTGGTGCGTAAGGTGATTTTTATCGCATTCGACTTTTCGCACTCTATAATCACACCCGTATCGTAATGTACTATTAAATAATTGTAAAATTTGTAATTGTCCATTGCTTGACACTATACATATTATTAGATATTTTAAGGGCCGCAGGCTCTAAATATCCCGAGCCGTCTTGGTGGCCCAGTCCGTCCCTGCATAGAAGCATTCTGAAAAAAGTGATTTACAAGTTTTAGATAAAAAATACTATGATTTCCAATATTTCCAAGAAAGCATCAGCATGCAAAAACTACTAATAAATGAATACGTAGTTTTTAAAAGTGTTAACCTTTTAATGGAAGATCATCCTGTTATTTGACATCCCTCACGGATAACTTAATTTTTCTTTGAATAAGATGATTTCTGTCAAGGAGAGTGCAATCTAAATCTGTTATTATATCGTAGCACAACTTTATGTAAAACTGTTAACTTCACAAAATGAGTTGATTATTTTTTAAACTTTTGTTTAAAATAGTACAACACCAATACTACACTAATACACTACGAGTAATGAGACGCAAGATAAAGTAAAGTTCGTGCAGACGTATTAGAGCTCATCGCACGTGCACTAAGCGATGTTTGACTTATTTTACTGTATGTTGGCTTCACCGTGTGACGGCGATGTTGACAGCGTGCTTATATAGAAGTTGGAAAATAGGCGCGGAAAACACAGCTCTACTGCGTAGGCCAGCAACCAAAGGAATGAAATCGACTTTGTCGAGGGGCTGACTGCATTTTTTATATTTGGTGAAACACACCTACTGTCTAAAGACGATAGTCAAAAACGCAGCTACTAAAAATCCCGGGTTCGCCTCTAATTTTCGCTTAAAACTCGGGGACGACAAGAGATATGGAAAAAGGTTCGATATAAAAGTTGTAGAGCGTGATTTTGTATACAATAATAACCTATCACTTCTTTGCTATTTATAAAATTAAGCTTGAGAAAAGCAGGAATAAGTTGCAAATCGTGAGCACTAGATGAGGAGGAAAGGCGGGACCTAGTCGCGCGACTGTGGCGTTGACGGTGCGCCCCGGCGGCACTCGGACGGATTCGCCCGCGCTCATCGCTATGTGTTGTCATCCGAGCACGCGCGGAGTGAGTTTCCCTATACCTCCGTTTTTCAGTTTCATCTAGCCCAGGCTCCGGAATTTTTTTTGCTTATATCTCCTGTATATCGCTGTGGATGCAATCGGAAAAACCAACCATCGTCTTTCACGCATTTTGACTCCTAGAATATGAATCTCCAGGTTACAATTTCATAAAATTACAAGAACATAGATTTAAATTCATTTGTTTGAACAAAAAGCAATTTCAATAAATAAAAACAGTTTTTTTGTGATCGGAATATTTTTTTTTCTTTTTTAAAACGAAGCAATTTCAAGATTACTATGTTCTATACCACATCTATGAAAAACCTATAATTAAATAGTTATAAATTAATTAAATTTTACTTTTCATTATTTAAAAAATTTTAATTTTTATCACAAAATTAAACATAAAGATTATTACAGTTACTTATGGTTTCAAAATTAAAAAAATATGCCCGTGATGAATGTCAATAATTTTATATTAATTAATAATTTATATGAGTACGTGCTTTAACTGGGTTTCCATATATGCATGTATATGGATCTGAAGTTCGCAACGTTGGAGTGCAATGAAATAAAAACAAAAATTTACTTTGCTTCATGGTTATACTAATTAATTTTAATATTCTCAGCAGATTTAGTGTTTTATACTAGAATAAAATAACTTTATAACAAAGGTTTAGATGAAATTTTCATTCTTTAATAACTTAAATTAATTCTAAGAAATTAATTCGTTGCATTTCAACGATGGAAACTTCAGACCCATGCATGTACGTACCACCGCATCGAGAAAAATGCCGAGGTGAGAGGAGCTAGAGTTAGTTGCGTAATATTCACGTCGGAAAAAAATCTCAGAAAAGAGGGGTAGAATCGTAATTTTACCTGTGCATGATCGATCCATTTCAAATCGAACGGCCCGACTGCGCTCATATCACCGACCATTTTGGAATTTAAGTATGCTATTCTTCTCTTAAAATGATTTGACACGTACTTTTTAATTTTTTTATTGCACTAAAGTTGCATCCGGTTTGCGATGTTCACAATTTTTTACAATATCCTGACTTTGAAATTTTATTTTTCAAGGTTATTTTCAAACTATCATTTACAAGTTTTTTAAGATTTCGGGTAAACTATATACGCGGTTTTACTCAGTTTGATGTCCTCTTTCACGCCCTTGCATGATATTTTGATAAAAAATTAAAAATGCATAAGACAGGCTCGAGATAGCAGCCCGAGAGTCAGGAAATGAGACTATTATAGGTTGTTATTTGTCTGGAGATTGTTTGTCTAGTCGACGAGTGGATACACTAGTGGGAAAGTCGGAACCTATACTAGCAAGAATATCACGTATTTCCTGCAGATCAGAGTTTTGAGGGTCTGAGTCAGTTTAAGGAGGTTGTATACCCCTACAAAGGCCTTCAAGAAAAATATTCATACCTTAATTAATTGGAGGAAGCAAGTTGATTATGAAATAAACCCAAATAGCCGGGGGATATGAGGTCCACGCATATTAGGGAATTACATACACTGAGAAAAAAATTTCTTGGAATCAAAGAAAATTTCTTTGCGGGCAATCCATGAAATATTTCTTTGAATCAAGACAATATTTCTTTCAATTGAAATTGATTCTTTAATTGAAAGAATATTACTTTATTGAAAGAAATATTGTTTTGATTCAAAGAAATATTTCATGGATTGCCCGCAAAGAAATTTTCTTTGATTCCAAGAAATTTTTTTCTCAGTGTAGATGTGCAACAATAAGCAAGACAATTATTAATACCATTTTTGAACCCAAGTAGCCGGGGATATGAAGTTCACGCATATAAAGGAGTCACGTAGACATGAAAAAATAAGCCTAACGATTATTTAAATAATTTTTAAACCAAAGTAGTCGGGGGATATGAGGTCCACGCATATCAGGGAGTCATGTAGACATACAAAATAAGCCAAACGATTATTTAAAACATTTTTATACCCAAGTACCCGGGGGATATGAGGTCCACGCATGTAAGGGAGTCGTGTAGACATGAAAAGATAAGCCAAACGATGATTTAATAGTACATTGTGTAACGAGTGCGGTAAGTTGCCAATAGCGCACGCGGGCGTGTTGGCGCACGAGCGTAGCGAGTACGACGTTTAGCCCGCGTAAGCTATTGTCAACGTATCGCACTAGTTACACACAATGTTTTTTATTACAAGTGCGAGAAAAATGCGTGAGCGGACATAACCTCTCTACCGTCGGCACACCGTGAGGGCGCTGCGTACACGCTGCAGCGTGCGTTATTTTCATTACGTAACGCTTTTGCGTACGTTATTTTTATTCCTAACGCTTTTGCGTGAGTTATTTTCATAACGCACGCATGTGTGTAATTGGCCATTTTGCATACGGAAAACCCTTACGCAATGGGGCATTTTTTGAGCACGCGTGATAAAAATAATTTTTAAACCTAAGTAGCCGGGGGATATGAGGTCCACACATATAAGGGAGTTGTGTAGACATGAAAAGATAAGCCAAACAATTATTTAAATAATTTTCAAACCCAAGTAGCCGGGGGATATATGGTCACGCATATAAGGGAGTCATGTAGACATGAAAAGACAAGCCAAACGATTATTCAAATAATTTTTAAACCCAAGCAGTCGGGGGATATGAGGTCCACGCATATCAGGGAGTCATGTAGACATGAAAAAAACAAGCCAAATGATTATTTAAATAATTTTTAAACCCAAGTAGCCGGGGGACGCGAGATCCACGCATATTAGGGAATTTCGTAGACGTGCAACCGTAAGCAAGATAATTATTTAAACAATTTTTAAACCCAAGTAGGCGGAGGATATGAGGTCCACGCATATAAGGGAGGCATGTAGAAAATGAAAAAATAAGCAAAACGATTATTTAAATAATTTTTCAACCCAAGTAGCCGGGGGAAGCGAGGTCTACGCATATTAGGGAATTTCTTAGACGTGCATCAATAAGCAAGACAATTATTTAAATAATTTTTAAACCCAAGTAGCCGGGGGACGCGAGGTCCACGCATTTTAGGGAATTTCTTAGACGTACAATAATAAGCAAGACAATCATTTAAACAATTTTTAAACCCAAGTAGGTGGGGGATATGAGGTCCATGCATATAAAGGAGTCGTGTAGAAATGAAAAAATAAGCAAAATATTATTTAAATACTTTTTAAATCCAAGTACGCGGGGGATATGAGGTCCACGCATATAAGGGAGTGATGTAGACATGAAAAAATAAGCAAAACGATTATGTAAATAATTTTTGATCCAAGTAGTCGGGGGATATGAGTGTCACGCATATAACGGAGTCGTGGAGAGATGAAAAAAAAGCAAAACCATTATTTAAATAATTTTTAAACCCAAGTAGCCGGGGGATGCGAGATCCACGCATATTAGGGAATTTCGTAGACGTGCAACCGTAAGCAAGATAATTATTTAAACAATTTTTAAACCCAAGTAGGCGAAGGATATGAGGTCCACGTATATAAGGGAAACATGTAGAAAAGAAAAAATTAGCAAAACGATTATTTAAATACTTTTTAAACCCAAGTAGGCGGGGGTAATGAAGTCCATGCATATAAGGGAGTCATGTGAACACGAAAAAATAAGCAAAACGATTATTTAAATAATTTTTAAACCCAAGTAGCCGGGGGATATGAGGTCCACGCATATAAGGGAGTCATGTAGACATGAAAAAAAAAGCAAAACTATTATTTAAATAATTTTTAAACCCAAGTAGCCGGGGGTCGCAAGGTCCACGCATATTAAAGAATTTC
Source organism: Torymus aiolomorphi (assembly GCA_036365515.1). Classification (NCBI taxonomy): domain Eukaryota; kingdom Metazoa; phylum Arthropoda; class Insecta; order Hymenoptera; family Torymidae; genus Torymus; species Torymus aiolomorphi. The sequence goes on along the minus strand of CM070873.1, from coordinate 221,089,262 downwards.
GTAGACGTGCAACAATAAGCGAGACAATTATTTAAACAATTTTTAAACCCAAGTAGGCGGAAGATATGAGGTCCACACATATAAAGTTGTCATGTAGAAATGAAAAAATAAGCAAAACGATTATTTAAATACTTTTTAAACTCAAGTAGGCGGGGGATATGAAGTCGAGGCATATAAGGGAGTAATGTAGACACGAAAAAATCCCTTATATGCGTGGACCCCATATCCTCCGGCTACTTGGGTTTAAAAATTATTTACATAATCGTTTTGCTTATTTTTTCATGTCTGCATGACTCCCTTATATGGGGGGACCCCATATCCCCCGGCTACTTGGGTTTAAAAATGATTTACATAATCGTTTTGCTTATTTTTTCATGTCTACAATACTTCCTTATATGCGAGTACCACATATCCCCCGGCTACTTGGGTTTAAAAATGGTTTAAATAATCATTGTGCTTATTTTTTAATGTCTACACGACTCCCTTATATGGGTGTACTGCATATCCCCCAGCTACTTGGGTTTAAAAATTATTTAAATAATCGTTTTGCTTATTTTTTTCGTGTTCACATGACTCCCTTATGTGCATGGACTTCATTACCCCCGCCTACTTGGGTTTAAAAAGTATTTAAATAATCGTTTTGCTAATTTTTTCATTTCTACATGTCTCCCTTATATACGTGGACCTCATATCCTCCGCCTACTTGGGTTTAAAAATTGTTTAAATAATTATCTTGCTGACGGTTGCACGACTACGAAATTCCCTAATATGCGTGGACCTCGCGTCCCCCGGCTACTTGTGTTTAAAAGTTATTTAGATAATCGTGGTGCTTTTTTTCGTGTCTATTATATGACTCCCTTATATGCGTGGACCTCATATCCCCCGCCTACTTGGGTTTAAAAATTATTTAAATAATCGTTTGCGTTTTGTTTCATGTCTTCATGACTCCCTTATATGCGTGTACCTCATATTCCCAGCCTACTTGGGTTTAAAACTTAGTTAAATAATCGTTTTGCTTATTTTTTCATCATGACTCCTTTATAAGCGTGGCCCTCATGTCCCCCGCATACTTGGGTTTAAAACCTATTTAAATAATCGTTATGATTATTTTTTCATGTCTACACTGAGAGAATTTTGGGGTCGCGGCCGTACTTAATACGTACAACAGACGTACCGTTCGTTTCGCGCAGCAGCTCTACCGAATTTGGGAGAGCTGGTGTCCTAAACCGCGAGACGTCTGCTGTCTTTTATTTTCCCGTACTACACTAGCGCAGCGAAAAATTAGGAGAGCAGTTGCCCCGTGATTTTCGTGCAGCAGCAATACCGAAAAGAGGCGACTGTTGGGATACAGAGGGCATCAGCTGTACCAAAACAAAACACAACTCTTTGTGTACATTTAAGAACGCAGCCGTACTACCCAGTGCGTCGATATGCTACTGTAGTCTGGCGCCTGCGCACTAGAGCTCTTCGCCGATTGGGCGCTCGGTACGCGGCCAAAAAGTACGAGTGGTACGACTGTAGCGCGCGCGTTCAAACAGCGAGCGGAGGACTTGGCACGTGACACGAGGTCCACACATATAACGGAGTTATGTAGATGTGCGGTACTAAGCAAGACGAGAATTAAAATCATTTCTAAACCCATGTAGGCGGGGGACGCAAGGTCCACGCATATTAGGAAATTACATAAAAGTGCTACAATAAGCAAAACAATTATTTAAATAATTTTTAAACCAAAGTAGCCGGGGGAAACAGGGTCCACGCATATTAGGCAATTACATAAAAGTGCGACAATAAGCAAAACAATTATTTAAATAATTTTTAAACCAAAGTAGCCGTGGAAAGCAAGGTCCACGCATCTAAGGAAATTACATAAAAGTGCGACAATAAGCAAAATAATTATTTAAATAATTTTTCAACCAAAGTAGCCGGGGAAACGAGGTCCACGCATATTAGGAAATTACATAAAAGTGCGACAATAAGCAAAACAATTATTTAAATAATTTTTAAACCAAAGTAGCCGTGGGAAACGAGGTCCACGCAAATTAGGAAATTACATAAAGGTGCTACAATAAGTACAATAAGCAAAACAATTATTTAAATAATTTTTAAACCAAAGTAGCCGGGGGAAGCAAGGTCCACGCTTATAAGGAAATTACATAAAAGTGCGTCAATAAGCAAAACAATTATTTAAATAATTTTTAAACGAAGTTAGCCGGGGGAAACGATGTCAACGCATATTAGAAAATTACATAAAAGTGCTACAATAAGCAAAACAATTATTTAAATAATTTTTAAACCATAGTAGCCGGGGGAAACGAGGTCTACGCATATTAGGAAATTACATAAAAGTGCGACAATAAGCAAAACAACTATTTAAATAATTTTTAAACCAAAGTATCCGGGGGAAATAAGGTCCACGCATATTAGGAAATTACGTAAAAGAGCGGCAATAAGCAAAACAATTATTTAAATAATTTTTAAACCAAAGTAGCCGGGGGAAGCAAGATCCACGCATATTAGGAAATTACATAAACCTGGACCTTGTTCCCTCGGTAACTTTCGTTTAAAAATTATTTAAATAATTGGTTTTGCTTATTGTCGCACTTTTATGTAATTTTCTAATATGCGTGGACATCGTTTCCCCCAGCTACTTGGGTTTAGAAATTATTTAAATCATTGTTTTGCTTATTGTAGCACTTCTATGTTATTCCCTAATATGTGTGGACCTTATTTCCCCCGGCTACTTTGGTTTAAAAATTATTTAAATAATTGTTTTGCTTATTGTCGCACTTTTGTGTAATTTCCTTATAAGCGTGGACCTTATAGCCCCCGCCTACTTCGGTTTAAAAATTATTTAAATAATCGTTTTGCTGACTTTTTCATGTCTACACGACTCCTGTATATGCGTGGACCACATATCCTCCGCCTACTTGGGTTTAAACATTTTTTATATGATTATCTTGCTTATTGTTACACGTCTACGTAATTCTCTTTACATACGTGGACCTCATATCCCCCGCCTACTTGGGTGTAAAAATTGTTGCTTTTTTCGCATCACTTCCTTAAAAAAAGGTCAGCGGATATACTCCTTCGCCCCCCCCCTATGCCCCAGGACTGAATCCGCCCCTGATTAATTAATGAAATAAACACATACATTTAAAAAATCTATTATGATTTATCGTATGTAAATATATTTTAAAAAAGTGTGTGTGTGTGTGTGCGTGCGTGTGTGTGTGTGGGTACACGGAAAAAAATTTAGGATCTCCAGACCAGCGGTATATATGGACTCCGTGCAATACCATCGATCGTCTTAATTTATGACGAATTTGGAATTAAGGCGCATCCAAAGTTGAACCTGTAAGAATCCAATATCTTCGGAGTCTTCACGATTCAAAAACGTATGTTCTGAACTCCAATTCGGTCATCCCCAGACTCCGAGATTTCCGGTATTGTAGCGATTCCACTTTGGACGTCTGAGGCCCCCATCTCTGGTATCGTGGCGCGACAACGTTGAGAGAAGGGGAACGGTCCGCATTCGCGCGCGTTTTTCTCATATATATATATGAGTTTCATCATTATATATCAAAGTATTATTATAGTATAATATAGCACACACGTTTTGAACCGTTTATATATATATATATTATATTATTATATTTATGAAGCGGCGCGCGTGAAATACGTCCGAATGTATAGTCGACCCACCGAGATACCAAGAATGGGGGCCTGAGGACTCCATCGGGCGGATCCCGACGGTACCGAAAGTCTCGGAGTCCCCGCCATTCCAACATGGCATACACATAATCCCATTTTGAGATCTGTACACAACCGAAATTGTTGGAGTCCACGCAATTCAATTTGGAAGTGACTACATTCAATTTTGGACGCGTACATATACGGTATGTTTTGGATTTCTATTAATTCCATACCTCCGACATCCCAGGCTTATAAATTTTTTTCCGTGTAGGTGTGGGTAGGTGTGTGTGCGCGTTCGTGTTTCTAGTATATAGTCTATAGTGTTGCTAACTTAAATTTTGAAAAAAAAGAAAAAAATTACTCGCGAGATAGCACCTTCTTGGACACTCATTCCAAATAGCTCCTTTTTCAGCGCTCATTTCAAATAGCACCATCTTGGGGGCTGATTCCAAATAGCGCCTACTGCGCTTACTTCAAATAGCGTCTTCTTCATCGCTTTTTGGAAATAGCTCCCTTTTCTTCCGACCCGATGAAATATTTCTCCCTCAATACGTTTCTAATGAAATACACTAATTATTGCAATTATTATTACAATAATTTGTACCGACAGTTTGACAGGTAGCGCCGTCGCCTCCTCGACCGATCACGGAAGTTAAATAGTATTAGGCGCGGTCAGTACTTGGATGGGGATGGGTGATAGCGTTTTTTTCTGCGACTACCTCGTGTGATCGGTTAGGTGTTGAATTGCCTTCTTACAAACTGAACGTGACGTGTGGATAAATACGGTCTCGGTGTCTCAGCCTACGGAATGTGACCTAGACATCCAAACTGAATTATTCCAATACACCGACCATTTCGGGGCGGGTTTTCCTAATTAGGATTTATCCCACGTAGTTTGCCTATAAATTTTCCCCGCTCACAGGCATAACCCTAGGCATATGCGGGATGGATGATAGGTAGGCAAAACAGTTTATCGGAAGGTCCACACTCCACATGAGAAATTTATAGGTTGTATGTAAAAATAGGAAATTGAAAAATAAAGCTGTGGAAGGATACGGGCTAGGACAGTAGGCTGCGTGGAAACCACCATTTTTTATTGGGGATTCCAATGCTGTCATCATAAATATGAGTTGACGACCAAATTAAAGAGATATTAGTGATAAACTTTGTAAATGTTCTTCTGCGCATGCGCACTGAGAGTAGGCAAACCTCTAATTGTAAGTAAGAAGAATGGCGATTTCTTTCTCATTTTTAAGAAAACTTTGATTTTTTAAGACTTTCTGAAGTAGTTGGAGCACTTGATAGGGCACCACGCACCGAAGTCCGCTTAAAATTACATTCTAAAATTTTTAATTACTCTTTTTTTCTAGAAGAAATATCACTGCATTTCAAAGATGCGATATTTTTCTACATTGGAATGTAGTTCACACTGGAGTTCGCCCAAATACAAGTAATGCAGCACCACTGCAGTTTTAAGGTGGTTAAAACCACCTTAAAACTAATCTTAATTTATAAGTGATTCGCCCAAGTTAAAAAATTATTTGAATGTGTTACAGCTGCAACTCAGCTCACTCAAAGCAAGAGATATACTGTCTAAAAGTGACATTTTTTATTTATTCTTTATTTTTTTAACGTGGCTCTATTTCTGCTCCCATATTGGTAGTAGTTTTTATTTATGTTTAATAAAAATAGTTCTTGAAATTTTCACGTACAATAATTTTCTGAAGATTATGGGATTTCACATTTTTTTGCAACACTTGCATCTCAGGGGCGCCCGTAAAAAGTGTCTTGAGCACACGAGATACTACACGGAAAAAAATGTGGAAGTCTGGGATGTCGGAGGTTGGAATCAACAGGACTCCAACAATTTCGGTTGTGTACGGATGCCATGTTGGAATGGCAGGGACTCCGAGATTTTCGGTGCCGTGGGGATCCGCCCATTGGAGTCCTCAGGCCCCCATTCTTGGTATCTCGGCGGTTGACTACGTTCCCCTTCTCTGAACGCGGTCGCGCCAGGATACCAGAGATGGGGGCCTCAGGCGTCCAAAGTGGAATCGCTACAACACCGGAAATCTCGGAGTCTGGAGATGACAGAATTGGAGGTCAGAACATACGTTTTTTAAATCGTAAAGACTCCGAAGATATTGGATTCTTACACGCTCAACTCCATACATACCGGAGATCTGGAGATTCCAAATTTTTTTCCGCGTATAAAAGAACTTGCGATAGATCTTGAATTGAAACCTAAGCAAAACACATTGCTAGATTTCATAGCTAACTTTGCATTGTTGGTTTGCTTTAACATTTCTGAATTTTTAATACTTAAAAAATTTCATCAAACTCTTGAAACTTAATTGAAATTCTTAGCGGAAATTAAGTTAAAGATAATAAATTTTTAATTTTCTTTATTTTAGTAAGATACTTCAAAAATAAAATTTTAAAAGGACGTTTGAACCATTACAGATTTACGATAAATACATCAGGTTTTTAATTAGTCCACCTTGAAGAACTGTGAATAGCAGAAAATTAAAATAATTTAAGATTAAGAAAAATAAAAAATGTAGGTTTCTTTAAGAAGACCCTGCGTTGAATGCCCTCTTCAATAAAATTACTCTGTAAAGTCGCGGAAATCTATATTCATTTAAAATAACGTATTTGAGCATAATAGTTTTTTTATTTTGAATTTCACAAAAAATATGTAGTTCTATTGTTAAATATTTTATTGTTAAACTTTATGTCAAGTGTTTAGCTTATATAGTAGCTGAACAAGCCCTACGAACCTTCAACTGTAAAAAAATTTCAAAAGCTGAGGCATTGACTCGATATGGCGCTCCAGTATGCTCCTAACCTTTCACATCTTAAACGTAACCTTTCACATCTCAACCGTAATTTGTTGATTCCTTTAATTAATTTTTAATAACAAAATTTACAATTTTTTAAAAAATTTATTGCATAATTATAATTAAATTCATTTATGAATATTAAAAATTGTTAATTTTTAATTTTATTTATTTATTTATTATTTATATCAAATTTATATAAATTTTGAGCTGATAAATAAAGTTATCATTTGAAATAGAAGTAAAATATCTATATTTTATAATAAAACAAATAGCTATCACGGTTGTTTTGTTATTAACAAAAACGTGTTTTTTTTTATATTTCATAATTCATATTTTTTAAGAACAAAAAAATTTATAGCTATCATTGGTCTTTTGTTATTAACAAAAACGTGTTTTTTTAAAAAAGTTCATAACTCACAAATAAATTATAATAATGCAGAATATAATGCATTCATAATGCATAATTCATAATTATAATAGATTATAATAGATATAATTATTTTTAAACATTTTAATTCATTTTGTTGGTTGGTTTTTTAAAAATTAAAAAAAAATCATCGAATGCCTACTCAATGACGTTTCCTCATTCCACACCACCTAGCGGTAGATATCGTATCGGTAGGTAGCGGTAGCGGAGTAATGAGTTTTAAAAAAAACACGTTTTTGTTTTTGATGATAACTAAAGAACCGTGATAGATAGAAAATTAATTTTTTTTTAGAAAATATAGGTATTTTAATTCTCTTTCGAATGACACCCACCCCATTCAGATACATATAGCCGTTCTCGAGAAATTACGATTTTAAAAAAATGTCAAAAAATTTTTAACCTCAAATATCTCTGAAATTTATGGACCAATCATTTTGCCCAAAGAACTCGACCGAGAACTATAAAAAATCTACCTCTAAAAGGAATTTGGAAGCCATCAAGTCAATTTTACTTTTGTAATCGTTGGACATACAAAACTGATTTTTTTCATTTTTCAATTTTTTACTCAAAATCTAGCCTACAGAATGTATTCAAATTTTAACAGATTATAGCTATTTATATTCTATATTATCATGATTTTTCTCAAAAAAATTGACCGTTAAGTTTAGGAGTTACAAGCTTCTAAAAAAAAACACGTTTTTGTTAATAACAAAAGAACCGTGATAACTAGAAACTTTTTTTTTTTTAGAAAATATAGGTATTTTAATTCTCTTTCAAACGCTACCCATCAGATTCGAATAACTCGATCCTATCATTAAAAAAAATCAAAAAACCACAATTGGGGTCAATATTCTATTTTTGTAAAATCTAATTTTTTTTTTTATAGCCATTTTTTAATTTTCAAAATTTTTATTTTCGATTTTTTTAATATTTAGAACAAATATTGTTATATATCATGAATTCTCTGTATGTAGGATAAAATTATTTACAATTAAAAAAAAAAAAGTCGGTAGCTATATTTCGTCATAAGTTATTGATGAAAACGTAATTTTTTGTAAATAGGTTATATTTCGAAATTAAAAAAAGATATTAACATGAATATTTTTTGGTTATAAAGGATATTAAGTACTATAACTTACTAAATTTTTAGGTTTTTTTATTCATTATTTTTTGAGAAAAAAAATAATTTATAATAAAAAGTGATTTTTTTTGTCGTTCAATAACTATAGTAAAATTGGCTTAATCACTTTGAAATTCTTTGTAGGGGTAGATTTTGTATACCAATCGAGTGAGTTCTTTGGGCAAAAGGATTGATCCATAAATTTCGAAGATATTTGAGGTTAAAATTTTTTTCAATTTTTTTTAAAATCGTAATTCCTCGAGAACGGCTCTATATATCTAAATGGGGTGGGTGGCATTCGAAAGAGAATAAAATTACCTATATTTTCTAAAAAAATTAATTCTCTAGCTATCACGGTTCTTTTGTTATTAACAAAAACGTAAAAATTGAAAAATGAAAAAAAATGAGTTTTATATGTTCAACTATTGCAAGAGTAAAATTGTCTTATTCGCTTCAAAATTCATTGTAGAGGTATATTATTGATAGTTCTCGGATGAGTTCTTTTGGAAAAATGATTGGTTCATAAATTTCAGAGATATTTGAGATTAAAATTTGTCTAGACATTTTTAAAATGTATTTCTTGAGGATGGCTCTGTGTATCTGAATGGGATGGGTAGCATTTGAAAGAGAATTAAAATATTTATATTTTCTGAAAAGAAAAATTTTTTAGTTATCACGGTTTTTTATTATTAACAAAAATGTAAAACTTGAAAAATTGAAAAATGAAAAAAAAAAATCTGTCTTTATCAAACTTTTAAAATACATCCCCTCACATTCTAACAGCCTTTCCACATAACACATTCAATATAACACGTTCAATGTTCAACGTAACACGAAAAGAAATTTGTTGTCCGACATCTACCAATTTCATACTCAGTGCCGCATGTGCGTTATGTCTCCCATACAATAATTTTTCTTGTAAACACAATCAAAGAACAACTTTAGAATATTTTTTTTATTTCGAACCAATGTACGACGAGAAACCGTTGACAGTGGACTTGAAGAAGAAAAATTTGATGAAGAATAGAACTTGAAGAAGATTGTTTTCCATTCATATAAGAATTAAAATCACAAGTTAATATTTTCCATAAAATTTTTCCAATTTTTTTCATGAAAAATTTAGTTTTCGAATTTTAATTTAATAAAAGGAATCAAAAAATTATTTTGAAGAAGCTACGTGCCAATGAATTGGCAGCGGTTTTTTAGATGGATTCGGCGTTTAGTCCCGCATCAAATTTTCATTATTCAAAACTTTAGTTAAAATGTCTTATTTAAATTTAACCATGAACGTTTTAATATAATTTGGCCAGTAAGTAAAAGAGATGATAATGTGCGCATACGGAGAAACCCATTTGCAATATTGATTAATCAACATATTTTTTGTTTAATCGTTAACGTAGATACTATACTATTTGATTCTCTATGAAAACTTGTTACTTTCATATTTTTCTATATACCGGGTGTCCCATTTTAAAACCACCAGGCAAATATCTCGAAAACTAAGGGAGATGGAAAAAAACTTTTAATACAAAAGTTGTAGGGTTCAGAGGGGCCCAACTGATCGTGACCTTGGTTATGACCTTGAGGTCAATGATCAAGTTCATTTGAAGGTCAAATCGATTTTTTCAAATGGGAACCCCCACTTTTGACCTCGTAAATGGAAAGAGCGGAAAATTTTACGTTCAGATATGTCCTTGAGTCAAGGTCATGGTCATGGTCATGGTCATGTTTAAAATCAAAATCAATAAACGCATCAAAACATTCCCATAATTAGGTATACGAGACAAATTGTTAAATACAAAAGTTGTAGGGTTCAGAGGGGCCCAACTGATCGTAACCTTGGTTATGTATCATAACCTTGGTAAGGTCATAACCTTGAGGTCAATGATCAAGGTCATTTGAAGGTTAAATCGATTTTTTCAAATGGGAACCCCCACTTTTGACCTCGTAAATGGAAAGAGCGGAAAATTTTACGTTTAGATATGTCCTTGAGTCAAGGCCATGGTCATGGTCATGGTCATGTTTAAAATCAAAATCAATCAACGCATCCAAACATTCCCATAATTACGCATAAGAGTGTTAAATACAGAAGTTGTAGTGTTTGGAGGGGCCCAATTGATCGTGACCTTGACCATGAACTTGAGGTCAAGGATGATGTCGTTTGAAGGTTAAATCAATTTTGTTTAACGGCAACCCTCACTTTTGATCTCGTAAATAGAAAAACCGAAAAATTCTGATATGACCTTGGGTCAAGGTCATGGTCAAAGTTATGGTCAGTTTCCGTGCAGTTAAGAGCAAAGTCGGAGATGACCCGGTCACCTAAGGCAAGGTCGGAGATTACGCGGCAAGTTAAGGCAAGGTCGGAGATGACCCGGCCAGTTAAGGCAAAGTCGGAGATGACCCGGCCAGTTAAGGCAAGGTCGGAGATGACCCGGTCAGTTAAGGCAAGGTCGGAGATGACCCGGCCAGTTAAGGCAAGGTCGGGGATGATCAGGCCAGCTAAAAATTCATTGGAAAATTCCACGTTCATGTGTATTTAGTCATAGGATCCAAGTATTTCGGTCACCATTTACTGAAGAAGATGCTCAAAAGTTGCACCATTTACTTGTTGACAACATTCTATTCTCCTTTTAAAGTTTCTAACAGTATTTAATAATACTTGACGTGGAATACTTAAGCAGATTTGTGTAATCCTTTGAATCATGTCATCTCTTGTAGTTGGCCTGTTGCGGTAGACTGTATTTTTTAGGAAGCCCCATAAATAAAAATCTGGAGATGTCAGATCTGGAGATCTTGGTGGCCATGCTACGGGACCTCCTCTACCAATCCATCGACCGTTAAACCTTTCATTAAGAAAATCTCTGACAATTCTGGCATAATGTGGAGGAGCACCATCTTGTTGTAGCCACATTCTGGCCCTTGTATGGAGATCAACGTTTTCTAGAAAGAGTGGCAGCTCGTCTCTCAGCAACTGTAAATAAGTATGTTGAGTTACGTGACCTTAAAAAAATAAGGTCCAATCAGACATCCGTTAATAATACCACATCATACCGTTACATTCCAGCGATGCTGATGATCAACTTCTCGCATCCAATGAGGATTAACAGGAGACCAGTAGTGGCAATTATGGCGATTCAACATACCAGTACTCTGAAATGTAGCCTCGTCGCTAAAAAGAACATTGTTAAAGAAATTTTCATCATCAGTAATTTGTTGTGTTGCCCATTGGCAAAATGTTATTCTCCGTCGATAATCTTCCACAGTTAAAGCTTGATTTAGAGTAATGTGGTAAGGATGGTAACGCGCATATCGTAAATATCTACTGGCCGTAGATCTTGGAATACCCATTGTTAACTCGATTTCGCGTAAACTGACATGAACATTTAAATGTACCATGGCTAGAACAGCAAGAAAGCGAGGATTATTTTCATAATCGTGTTCATTCAGTGTCCTCCTTCTTCGAACGAAGTTTCCTTGTCGACCGCGCAGTTCAATGTCACGTATTACCGTATGATCAGGCTGTTGTCGTTGAGGGAACCGAGCACGATACAATCTGCTTGCCTCTCGATAGTTTCGTCGACATTCTCCTAAAATAAGAAGAATGTCAACTATTTCATTAGCAGAATAGTCAGGCATTCTTTTTTAGTTGTAAATGCAATTATTTATCAAAACACACCACAAAAGATATAATATGTTATTATACTATACAATATTTTAAAACGAAAAAGTTTAATTTTCTGTGCCAATATAAGTGTGCTCAATTTGAAAACAATTTGATGTAAACAGTAATAATTATTGACTATTACCGATCAATGCTGAATACTACCGGTCACTATTGGATACAGGTGGTCAACACTTATTAACTTTTGTTATTATTTGATATAAGTGGTTAACCCTGGTAAATATTGATAATAGTAAAAATAGTAAAATTTTCCGCTCTTTCCATTTACGAGGTCAAAAATAGGGGTTCCTATTTGAAAAAATCGATTTGACCTTCAAATGATCTTGATCATTGACCTCAAGGTCATAACCAAGGTCACGATCAGTTGGGCCGCTCCAAACCCTACAACTTCTGTATTTAACACTCGTATGCGTAATTATGGGAATGTTTGGATGCGTTGATTGATTTTGATTTTAAACATGACCATGACCATGACCATGACCTTGACTCAAGGACATATCTGAACGTAAAATTTTCCGCTCTTTCCATTTACAAGGTCAAAAGTGGGGGTTCCCATTTGAAAAAATCGATTTGATCTTCAAATGACCTTGATCATTGACCTCAAGGTCATAACCAAGGTCACGATCAGTTGGGCCGCTCCAAACCCTACAACTTCTGTATTTAACACTCGTATGCGTAATTACGGGAATGTTTGGATGCGTTGATTGATTTTGATTTTAAACATGACCATGACCATGACCATGGCCTTGACTCAAGGACATATCTGAACGTAAAATTTTTCGCTCTTTCCATTTACGAGGTCAAAAATGGGGGTTCCCATTTGAAAAAATCGATTTGACCTTCAAATGACCTTGATCATTGACCACAAGGTCATAACCAAGGTTACGATCAGTTGGGCCCCTCTGAACCCTACAACTTTTGTATTTAACAATTTGTCTCGTATGCCTAATTATGGGAATGTTTTGATGCGTTGATTGATTTTGATTTTAAACATGACCATGACCATGACCATGACCTTGACTCAAGGACATATCTGAACGTAAAATTTTCCGCTCTTTCCATTTACGAGGTCAAAAGTGGGGGTTCCCATTTGAAAAAATCGATTTGATCTTCAAATGACCTTGATCATTGACCTCAAGGTCATAACCAAGGTCACGATCAGTTGGGCCCCTCTCAACCCTACAACTTTTGTATTAAAAGTTTTTTTCCATCTCCCTTAGTTTTCGAGATATTTGCCTGGTGGTTTTAAAATGGGACACCCGGTATATGTGGAAGTTTTCTGACAGTTCAGGTAAAATATGAAATTAACAAGTTTTCATAGAGAATCTAATAGTATAGTATTTACGTTAACGATTAAACAAACAATATCAAATGGGTATATAATGTGTACATTTTGCGTTTCCAAATGTACACATTGTATATCTATATATCGTTGGCTGAGAGGTGAGAGGAGACAATTCGACTGAGGGCTAAGAAACCAGGCAACTCGGTCGAGAGCTAAGAAACCAGACAACTCGGTCGAGAGTTAAGAAACCAGACAATTGGACTGAGCGCTAAGAACAGGGACAATTCACAAATGAAGCCGAAGCTACCCGCCACCTCTACCCGCCAAACATACCCGTATATTATACATACATCATGTTTGGCAGGTAGAGTGTGGTGAGTAGCTCCAGCTTCATAATTCATAGCTTCTTTTTTCAATGGCTTTTTAGTTGAGAACCGCTGTTTCTTATATACGTAGGCAAATTTTTTGTACTATTGAGAACCACTGTAGGGAGTTAAAATTCTTGATTTTTTAACTCCCTGCAGCGGTTCTCAAGTAAAAAGAGAATGAAAAAAGGGAGCCCGCGAATTGTCCCTTTTCTTATCTCTGGACCGAGTTGTCTGGTTTCTTAGCTATCGACCGAGTTGTCTGGTTTCTTAGCGCTCGGCTGAGTTGTCTGTTTTTTTTTGCGCTCAACTGAATTGTCTTCTTTCATCTCTCAGCCGATCATATATGGAAGTTTTCTAACAGTGATGCTAAAAACTACCGTTTTATAAATTTCTAAAAAGTGAGAAAACTGCTTTAAATTTATTATTTAAATATTATTTTTATTTTATGTTAAGCAAATTTATTCACTTATAAAAAATGGACAAAGCCGTCCTAAGATACAGTATGAAGGTATAAGAAAACGTGAAAAAAGTAATAAAGTATAAAAGACATCGAAATTCAAGAATTCAAGGTAAAGATGATTGCTGGCGTTTTATTAGAATATTTTTTTTTTTTGTATTTTTCAAGTTTTGTTTGATATTGTATTAAATTTTAACACACGATTTTCTTACATTTTTGAATAATAAATTTAATAAAAAAACGATGACAGGATGTTGTGAAGCATTTAAAAAAGTGATGTGATTGGCTAATAAGTAAATATCCGGTTTGAATGGCGCCAAAATTTAAAATGTTCTCTGATATAAAATGAATATTTCGATTTAAATTAAGAAAGATTTTTGAATGTGTGTTTGAATAAATTGATATAATAATTATTAAATTATTGAATTAATTCAAAGTTCGTATTAGATAATTTTTTTATAAAATAAATACTGTTTTCATTTATTTTCTAACCTCAAAAATGAGGAAGCATTATAATCTATTATTTAGTGTAAACATGTATATACTTTCTGAGCGGGAATGTTCATTAAACAAAAATGCAATCATGAAGTGGAAAGTATTTGTTATTGAATATTATTATGTAAAAAAATTGGAAGCGCGTATGCTAGTAAATTTAAAAATCTCTACAAAAATTAAAATAAAACTGAATTTTCATGAAAATTAGTAATGCTTGGAAATTAAGTATCCCAGCATAAAAATTAGAAAATTTAAAGCTTCCAATTAGATTGACCAGCAATGGCTCCACCTCGAAGAATGTTGAAGAGATAAACTTAAGTAACAATAATGCCTTTGTTTTACTCAAGTTTGTGTCAGCACTTCCGCGCTCTTTGATATGATAAATAGTTTCGACGTAGCTTAATAATGTTAAGTATTCAATAATAAAAATGAATCTACATAGACACCGATACTTAAAAGCGAAACATGATAAAACTGTTTTTGATTGGTGATACACGTGCACACGCATATTGAAATAAGTATTGAAAACTTAGCAATACCAGCTTTAGGAAGCAGGGTATTATGCTGAGAAGAATTCCTACGTTTTCCGTTACTAGTCATATTCTTCCACGAACAAAATAAGATATTAGCGTTATACACAAACTCAGTATAGCTGTGAGAGTAATATCGATACTCAGAATTCCTAAGAATTTGGTGAATATACAAAAACATCTGATTCGATGAATACCATTCGTAGCGTCGATAATGTGATTTTTCGTTACTATATTAGAAATTAGTAGAGTAGAGCCACCTTAATGATATACAAATATTTTTGAAGACCTTGTTAAGGTATATTCTTATATAAGCGAGGGGTCCCGCAGCCTATGAACTCGATCGTGTGTTTACGTTTTGGCGTTGTCTATCGCGTTCAGATTTCGTATAAAAATTCTTATCTATATTTGCTGTATTGCCGATAGTTTTTTGGATCATTCTTATCATTTTTAAAGAATCGCATCCTAAGTATTTTGTGTTTTACTAAGATACTTCCATAAGAACTTGTGTATAAGAGTTTAACTTCGAAGTTGAATAATTTCATAACCGAGTTGACAAACGATCTGAAATTTCGCACACTCATAGGAAACCAATCAAAGAGCAACATATTAAATTTTTGGAATGATCTTATCTTTTTTATTTTGATAACCAACCTCCTTAACCTTCAACATACCATACCAGCATAGTTGCCATACCTATTAGCAATATAACACGTGCTCTGACGTCATCAACATCGTAGAAGAGTAACATGGACGAAATAGGCAAAATTGTGGTTTTTATTTATTTATTTTTTTTAAATTAAAATACAGACAGATCAGACTCCATATTTGGTATATTAATAACAAATTATGCGCCTAAAAATGCATAAAAAAATTGTTTATATTCTATTGTTACTTAGTGAAGAAAATTGTGATTATTCATTGTTTACATAATGAAAGTTTTGAAACAAGAACAGCTGATTTGCTCTCAAGAGTTTTTTTGATCTGCCTAATTCTTTCGTAAGTATATAAGATTAATATCTGAACCTGCAAAAACCTAAATAAATTGAAAAGGCTCATTTTGTTTCATAAATATGGAAAATAATATCTAAAATAATGAATAATGAATGGGTATAAGATTTTCTTCTCATAAAATTAATAGTACTAACAAATTTAATGAAAAAATACAGCTCTACTGCTATGGCGTGCTCTTTACATTTCACAAAAGATGATTATATATTGCCAGGTAATGATAATTTAATTTATTTAATAAAATAATAATAATTATTATATTATAATTTAATCTCATAGTGTTTATGAAAGGTTATTTAAAATCTTGAAAAAAAAAGAATTCAACGTCGTTTAAATTTATTTATTTAGATTTTCGCAGGTTCAGATATTAATCTTATATACTTACGAAAAAATTATAGGCAGATAAAAAAAATTTGAAAACTGTTCTTGCTTCAAAACTTGTTCACTATGTAGACAATGAATAATCACAATTTTCTTCACAAAGTAACAATAAAATATGAAAATATTTTCTACATATTTACGCTTACAATTTTTTATTAATATCCAAAATATAGAGTCTGATCTGTCTGTATTTCAATTTAAAAAAAAATAGTAGTTGTATTCCCAATACCTTCATAAGAATTCTTTTATTGCTACAGGGTCAAGAATATCGTTCTATTATACTTCGTTCTTTTCAATGTATAAAAAATAATAATCCATTTATAAAAGAACCAACTCGATAAATCTCGAATGAAATGTAACACTTTTATTTGCGCTCTGATTGGTCAATTTTGTAAAAAATATAGCCTACTCCACGTTATTTATTTACAAATATGTGTGAAGTTGAAATTTAAAATACGCAGAATCACGCGCAAATATCCACAATCATTTATGAAAGAACCAACGCGATAAATTAAAAATTTAATGCAACGCTTTTAATAGTGCTTTAATTCCTCAATTTTGTGATAAATGAAGTTTACTTCGCCTTATTAGTTTCTTTATAAATTTATGTGAGATTAAAGGACAGAACACGCAGGGCCACGCGTGGGCAAAATCCGCTTAGGCTTGCAAGCGTGCGCTAAAATAGCACGTGGTGACAAAACATAATGTTCGATACAGGTGATAAAAATGATTCTCACACGAGTATGATTGTCACACTCGTGCCAGAATCATTTTTATTGCATTAGTATCGAAAAGTACTATTGCTATTTTTGCGCAGGTTTGCAAACATTAAGCGTACGTAAAAGTGATACTTTACGCACGGAGTGTCAAAATGTGCAAGAATCATTTTTATAGCACTGCGTGGCATAAATCCGCATTTATGTCACGCCTATCCGTGATATGTCGGATTTATGCACTCAGTGCTGTAAAATAATATAATTATGATACACGTGTCATAAATCGTTCTTTATGGCACGGCGTTAAACTCGCTACGCTCGGGCGCTTATACACGTCGTGCCGTAAAGTGCAACTTATGCCACTAGTATCGTAGTGTACTATTATCGCACTAGTTTGAAAAGTACTATAAAAATATTCATTCGAATAATAATCTAATTATTATAAACGCATCATTTTTAAGAAACTGATAGGTACTGATTTTCAGCTATAAAAGATATATCTTATTCGTTTCTGGAAAAGGAATTTTGTAACATCTCGGATGGCTTTGATCATTTATATACTGTTGCATCTTACCCAGATTGCAATAATATTTATTGGGACACTTAAGTATGCCAACAAAATTTTTTGAATAATTTAAAAAAACATGCGATACCCCACTTAACTACTTAACATTGAAAAAATAAATCCTTTTGAACAAATTACTGAACGTATAATCAGCATACTTAAAACAATTTTTATCCTTTTCTTTAGTGGTAAATCTCTTTCTCCTACATCTAATTTTATCACTGTATCGTTCTGCCTCTAGTTAGATTAAGGAGGTACATAGGCGATACGAAGATGCAGAGATCATAATGAAATTTGAACACATTATTCTTTGAATTATGCGGAGCACGTACGATTTTTTTCTATATTTATTATCGCACATATTTTGAAAATATTTGATTCGAAAGTTTGCAGGTTATACACGGGCTCTTATGGGACTCGGTCAAAAACAGTTGATTGACATAAGAGTGCGATTTTGTAAAAAAAGCAGAAAGAGCAATAAAAAACTAATGAACATATTGGCTAAAACCTTAAGAACCTGTTTGCGAAAGTTCAATTAGTGTAATCGCAAGAATTTTCGAGTATTTAAGGTAGTTCATCACACATGTACAGCAATATATATAGCTATTCGTAATGAATTTTTTTTTGTTTTGTGTTTTATATTTCATACAACCAGATCAAGTTTATTCGAATTATGGGTGTCTTAAGAAGTAGAACATATATTTTTTTCATGAAAAATTACGTAGTATTGGCGCTAATATCAACAATTAATTATTTTGAAATTTTACTAACACGTCGCTTCTATGCAAATTTTTATTATACATGCAATCGTATCGATCAAAGTCTCATTTTGTTCTTTATGAAATTTGAGGGTAGGTTCGCGGTAACGATATTGTTGTATAATCGATCTGAACGGCGCTAGATCTCATTTTTTATCGAAAATTCATGAAATTCACTGGAATTTCGATAAACAATGAGATCTAGCGCCGTTCAGATTGGTTATACAACAATATCGTTACCGCGAACCTACCCTCAAATTTCACAAGGAACAAAATGAGACTTTGATCGATACGATTGCATGTAAAATAAAAATAAAAGAAATTAATAAATAAATAAATAATAATAAAATATTATATTATATATAATAATAATAATATATAATAATAAAATAATAATAAAAATAATAAATAAAAGAACCAACTCGATAAATCTCGAATGAAATGTAACACTTTTATTTGCGCTCTGATTGGTCAATTTTGTAAAAAATATAGCCTACTCCACGTTATTTATTTACAAATATGTGTGAAGTTGAAATTTAAAATACGCAGAATCACGCGCAAATATCCACAATCATTTATGAAAGAACCAACGCGATAAATTAAAAATTTAATGCAACGCTTTTAATAGTGCTTTAATTCCTCAATTTTGTGATAAATGAAGTTTACTTCGCCTTATTAGAGCAATGCAGACGTTTAGTAATTTGAAGATTATTTAATCCTTGAGCGATGTATCCTCTCATCTCTTCGATATTTTCCGGCGTTGGCCTGAACCGCTCCATTTTACAAGAAAATTATAATTAACCTCTGTGACAAATACCGCCAAGCACACTAGCAATTGTTATAAATAAAAAACCATCGCTATTCTCGAATAGCAAGTGGCTATCGTAGAGATTTGCTCTACTATAGTGCGCACTAAGCCTGCCGTGACATTTTTCTCTTTTTTTTTTAATTTTTGAATTAAATTTAATTTCGTTCAAAGTTTTTGAAAAAACGGCTTGATATTTCGACTCCAAACTTTGACTGGATGATAGAACGTTAAAAAACACAGAAGAGTGTTCTCTTGATTTTTTGTGATTCGACGTATTTTATTTTTAATCAGCTTGAAACTGTGTGAATTGCTCGGTCGGTAATAGTACGAGTAAGGCATCCCCTTAAGCTAGCTTTCCCTGTTGGAAAAAGTTGATAGAAGTCGATAACATTTCTTATCGACTTAAATGGTGAATCTTAATCCCATTTTTTGCATTAGGACTTGATAAAATGCGAAAAAATCAATGTAGATCGATATAGGTCGATAAAACTCTATACGAAAAAATTACAATTGAAATCAATGAAATTTCAAGATCTTGAGTTTATTGATTTCAATTGTAATTTTTCATATCGAGTTTTATCGACTTACATTTACTTATATCGATTTTATCGCATTTTATCAAGTTCTAATGCAGAAAATGAAATTAAGATTCACCATTCAAGTCGAAAGAGATTTTATCGACTTCAATGATGAAACTTATCAACTTCTATCAACTTTTTCCGGGCTTTATTGAAATAAACGATATCTCGAATGTCGAAGGAAAACTGACTGTTTTGGTGGCCTACAGCCGTCAGTTTTTTCGCAGATTTGCGATATATCGCTTACCTCAATAAAGCCCAGCAGGGTTTCGAAGGTTAAAATTACGATGAAAACAATAAAGTAAACATGACCTTAAAAGACGAGAAAAGGTGTGCTTTTCAGAATCAAGCTTTTTAGTCACGAGGAAATGTTCAACTTTGACGATCGACGAAAACGATATGTATATTTTACAAACACACGACTTCAATGTTTCTGCTTCACAGGCAAGAAATTTACATTGCAGTAGAAGAGACGAGGAAAGATGACAACGACCCGCATGCCAGTGTTCGAACGTAACACATACTGGGGGCGGAGAAAAGGAAGAAATAATGAAGAAAGTGTGAATCTATCTACCTTGGGGCGCAACTTATGCAAAACGCGCCTATCCCTGCACCTAGCCTTGCGCTCTCTACGGGCCCGATTGATGCAGTAGCAGCACACGTAACGGCAACGACGGAAGGCCGGGTAGCGACGGGGGTCGGCCAGCCGGCCCTCGACGCGCCTCACCATGCGTCGAAAGTTCCCGTGACGGTGCTCGCCGTACGGATTGTCGCAGTGTATCATCGCCGCCTCGATTTGTGTTCGCCGGCATCTCGCGCAAGCCTCGTAGCGCGCGGCGTAGCGCGTGAAGTTCTGGGCACATGTGGCTCGCGTCATTTTGTTCTCGCTGCGCATGATGAATTCCTTGAAGTGACAGCAGGCCCAACCGAGCGCCTCCTCCTTGCCGCCCGTCTCCTGTATCTGGTGTTCCAGCTCGCGTGGCCACATCTTTTAAGGTCTCGACTCGTCTACCTTCACCTCTGGGTAGGTAAAAAGAAACCGCGAACAGCCGATGAGCGAATAATAACTCGCGACGAAGAGCACGCGCACGTGCTATGTGGTACGCACACCGCGGTGTCCACCAGCCGAATGAGCTGAGACTATATTAGCTCCTATATGCGTTGCTAGTCTCTCCGCTGTTGCGACTGCCGACTATATAGAGCCGATTTTCTTTTTACCCGCCTGCATCCGTTGTCGTCTGCTTCTTGCCGTCGCAGCGCCACATGAGGGATATCGAAGCTCTGTCGCGCCGCGCGCCTCACCTTTTGGGGTTCTTTTTTTTGTTATCGCCTGCACTTTATCTGCTTCGCGGGAATTCGGATTTGGGTTTGGGGAAAAATCTTCACGGACGCGCGTTTGTGCCTTTTCATAATGGGGAAGCAACTTTATGACGATAACGCAGGTCGGTTTTTCCGGGAAACCGAACGCGTTCAAATGCCATATATATCCCATATGTCCTATACAGCTTTCCAACACAACCTGCGGGCAGCTGTTTTGTCCGCGTGGGATAAATATTTGAGCGCACCGGTACCTACTTTTACGATCTTCCCCACTGTGAACTGATAAAAGAAGAAATGGAATCCCTGGAAAGGATATCCATATTAAAATAGAATACAATTTTTTTCAAATAAATGCATATGTAACATAATAGTTTAGATAAGTATTTTGTTTATATATAGAAATTCAATTTTTAAATTATTCGATTTTAAGACCAAAAAATACGGTGTTCATTTAAAAATATGATAAAGAATGCCTGATATTATTCCATATCTTACGTTAATACATACAGCGCCTGATGTTAGTGTCGTGTGGTCTACTTACAATGTAAATGTATAAGTGTGCTATATCAGTCAGCGCATTTTTTCATTCCCCTTCTGAATAAATTTTCCGTCTTTAGTTTAACTACGTACACAGTCAGCAACTTCTAATAAGCACGTTGAGTTGATAAAAAAGAAAGAGCACGGCTGTTCGCTACGCTTCAGCAAATTTTATCGCACAAAAATTTGCAATATCATTAATTTGTTTATATTTAAAACGGAATGTTTGAAGTAGTTAACAAATTAATATTTAAACTTTCAAATAATTTATTTTTCCATTATCATAGTTATTATAGTAGTAAGAGAAAAAACAATTTGTAGATTAGTCAATTAGTTTTATATTGTTAAAGTAACTTATTTTCGCTTTCCAAAAATTATTTTTCGAACTAGGTTTTAATGCGCTTTTATTAATATGTGTAGTATACACATAATAAATAATAATATAAGGGGGAATACGAAAATTCAGATGAGAGATTATAACTAATATAATTAATTAGTCCGCTCATATACACACGCATTAATGCATACACCTCATTATTCGATTATTAATGCGCAAATTGGAATAGTGGTTTATCAGATAGAATAAATAATTGCTATAAATCTATTTTTATTATTTATAAAAAATGCTATTTAAGTCGATTGCCATAGAGTGTGGACATTGAAAAATTTATATAATCGTAGCTATAGAACTAAAACCTACTCATATTTTCAGAAAAACATATGTATTATGAGCATCGGACAAGATACGATGAATAATATATTCAAATTTCCGAATTTTTGACATTTGTAATTTTATTAGGGAAGAATGATAAAATTATGCATAATATAAGCTATAGTAGAACTCAAAGAAAACATGGCTCACATTCACCCACATTGAATTTCGTAATTCTTTTGTCATATGCATAGTTGAGAGTGTGTTCCCTCACACCCTGCCCCCCCCCCCCTCCCTTGCAGCGAACGAGCTCCTCAACTCGATCGTTTGTTTACGTTTTGTCGCAATACTCAGAATAGGCGTTGTCTTTCACGGTTAAACTTTGTGTATTTGCTATATTCTGAATAAAGTTTCTTTTAACCATTTTCAAAGAATTGCATCCGAAGTATTTTGCATTCTTTATTTGTATCTTCCATACTTTGATGAGAGTTGAAATTTGAGGTTAAATAATTTCAGAACTGTATTAGCAAATGATTTTATAAGTTGTATAGAAAGTAAATCAAAGAACATCTTAAATTTTTGGAATGATCTATTTTCACTTCGATATTCAAACTATTTAAGTAGTTCATTGAAAATTTATCAGTTATTAAGCTCGATTTGCTAACAAGTAGAACCGGTATAATTATAAGTAGTTTTTAACAATTAGGATTTATAATCGCTATGTTTTACAAATCTTAAATGTCACTATAACAACTATACATCTCGAAGACATTCTTTTAGTACCGAGCTTTTACTAATTTTTGTGTTTTAGTAAGTTAAAAAAGGAAATACATACAAAAATAATTTAATAATGATTTTACTGGCCAAGGGGGTGAAACGCAGAATTTAATTTTAATAATTTATTTTTTCAAAAATTATTTCGTTTAAACCTGTTTTTCTTTTGATGTATAAACAATTTTAAGATCTACTTCTTCACAAGATACTCTCAAAATCCTCCGAGAGTATGAAAAAATAACCCGAGAGTGAGGATGAGAAGTTCCACGTTCTTGGAAGTCGAATTAAGGGGTTTATTATCCTATATTAAGGTGGTTAATATTTAATATTTATGTCATAAATTATTAAAATATAATAACGTAAGTGCACACGGGTATGAAAGGCGAATACTTTCTGAACAAAAAAAAAGTATTCTGATAAAAAATTGTTAATCGAACACGTATAGATATTCTTCAATAACTAAAAAGTTACTTTTGCTTCTTACAAACTTTTTCTTTTTCATTAGATTTAAATGTTTAACGTCTCATTTTGCTCCTCAAACGTTTGTTTTACACACACACACACACACACACACACACACACACACACACACACACACACACACACACACACACACACACACACACACACACACACACACACACACACACACACACACACACACACACACACACACACACACACACACACACACACACACACACACGCACGCACGCACGCACGCACGCACGCACGCACGCGCACATAATTGTTTACTGTAAGCTTGTGCTTAAACAATTACAAGTTGCTTCGTATATGGCCGAATCCATCTCAAATCAGACAGCCCGCGTATGCCTATTTCACCTATCATGTTGAAATAAAAATATTTATGTTCTACTCGAAAAAATATTTTACACGTGTTTTTTTATTTTTTTGTTTCATCAAAATTTCATGCGTTCAGCGATGCCGAAAAATTCCGAGAAAATTCTTTCATTGAGAAAAAAAATTTTCAATGTGATTTTCAAACTGCTATTGTTTCAGCAGTTTTTCGAGCTTTTAAACGTGTAACACACAATTTCACTCAGTTTTGAGCCCTCTTTAACGGCCTTAATGTCATTTTCAAAAAAAATAAAAAATCCACGAGCTATGCACTTTTTACTGAAAAATTCATTTTTTAGGGAAGTGCCTTTTTCTCGAAAACCCCATGTTTTTTTTGCACAATTTTTGTTGTCGTGATAGAGGACGGTAATGCCTAGCTAGACGTATTTGTGAGATTCGGTACTTTTTCCCTGGGATAGCGATCACTAATGAGATAACACACAAACAAATTTTTCATGCCTAATGCTTATATATAGTCAATGATATTAGAGTCAATGTAAAGGTATTTGTCTTTGTGTGTATGTAATATACAGGTACACATAACTATGTATTTATTTGTTATTTGCGTCTTTTTGATTTTTTATTTTTATACCTTTTTTTCATTTGTATACCTATTTTACTACCTTTGTTTTTCTGCTTCATTGTTCTTAATTCAGTAAGCGGACGATCAGCGGTCTTTGCTGTCAAACAATGTATTTTATCGTCACATGTTTTTTAACCCATATATGAGTTTTTTGAATTCCAGGATACTTTGGAGTTGTAAGCCAATCAATATTTTTTTTCTTTTCTGAATTGTTCTATTTCAGCATCTTGTAAATGTATTATTTTAATAGCATCAGTATATTTTTGAACATGTATTGCAAAATCATTTGCGTTTTGAATAGCTTCTTCAAGGGGCTCTCGAAGATTATGCGAAGTAGCATAATGCTTTATAAGTCCACCCACACCATCTACAGCTCCTTTGCCGTGCCCAGTAGCAGAGAACAACCATTTTATATCACACGGTGCTCGTTTTAGTTCATCTAATTGAAAGCGATTTTTAAAGTGACTCGCAGCGCCGTCTGATACGATGGTAATTTTTTTAATTGAATCACAACAATTTTCTTTCAAGAATTTTATAATTTTTTGTACTGCTAGCAAAGCATACGCTGAATCATGTTTTCGGTGATCACTTATAACTGCGAAACTTTGTGTCGAATCCCCTTGATAAGAGACTGCTGTGAAAATAGAAATTTGATCATTAACCCAATGATTTCCTTGAACAGCTTTATTATGAATCACAGCCCAGTTTTCAGCGAAGTCTATTTGAAGAACTAAATGATGTGAGTCTTTTTAGCACTTTCTCTTTCTGTTTTTATAGCTTTGCGTTGTATATTTTTTACATACATGTGAGTACTAACCCTCATGGTCCAAACCGAAAGTTCATCTTTAAAAGCAGAAATTGATAGTGTCTTTTTAATCAGGTTTCCATTATCCCACAAAGCATATGTAATTTCTTCTGTGCCTTCTACATCTTGCAGTTTTAAAACATGAAACGTAATTCCCTTAATCCCTGGACATAGTTTATATTCTTGTAAATAACATAAATCAGATGGCTCAGAACACATTGTTGCATTTATTATTTGTGACCGACTTTCATCCAACTCTGTGACGTTACTCCCTCTAAAATTAATTAAGCTCGTAAGAAATAAATCATAATTTGCGCAATAGATACAGAGACAAACTTCTTTGATGGGGCTAAGTAAGACATACTTTGGTCGCAAACTATAAAATTTCGATTTTCCAATTCTCAATTCTGGATAATCATTTTTAAATACTTTATACGTCTCTTTTAAACTTCGAGTAAGAAAACGCTTAACTTCTTTCTCTTTTTTATTGTTAACTTTAATTGTAACAACGTCACATTTATTAGGACTTTGTCTTGAACAATTAAAATCATCATTTAAATAATATTCCATAACAATTTTTTCCATGTTTTCATCAATCGGATGGCCTGAATATGCATCTGGTTCTGAATAAATTCCTTTTTCTTTAACAAGATTTCTCGATTTGTTGATCATATACATTGTTATTTCTGGAAATAAAGATAAAATTTCATGTTTTGTAAAGGATGAAGGTAGCAAAGTCAGAATTTTTATTTTTTCTGATACCGTAGAACACTTTTGCAAGGCTAGACCAAGATTTTGTATCCATTCTGTACAATGGCATACAGTTGATTCATTTGCTGTTATAGAAACGTCATAAACATTGTTCAACTTCACATCAAGGGTATTAGACAATGTTGAAAGTATTTTTTTTTTTTTCTTC
Organism: Torymus aiolomorphi; assembly: GCA_036365515.1. Lineage (NCBI taxonomy): Eukaryota > Metazoa > Arthropoda > Insecta > Hymenoptera > Torymidae > Torymus > Torymus aiolomorphi. The sequence continues at coordinate 221,063,094 of CM070873.1, read as the reverse complement.
TTTGTTACGTAATTTTCAATTGATTTTTCATGTATAAGATTTTTTCTTTTAAGAGGCGATACAGAACCTAAGAAAGATGTACTTATTTCATTATTAAATTCTTCAATGCGTTCTGGAGTACTTGGTAAAAAATCTTCATCTCTATCAACTACGTTATCAGTAACTTCATTATCCGTTATAAATTCATTGTCAGTACTACTCACCAATTCTAAAGCACGATTGTAACAATGTTGACACAGATATGTAGAAGGTGTCAAAGGTAAATGAGGATAGAGGTGCTTCAATGGATGAGCAAGATTCTCAAGTTGTTTTAAACGTACGGAACTAGATTTGTAAATAATTTGTTTGTGTTTGTCTAAAAAGTCTGCACATTTGATTCTCTCTGTTGAGTAATATTGAGACATCGTAGTTGAGTTGATAAGGTGTAAATATGTAATAATTTTCCAAAAGATGATGGTTTTAAATAAGACGAGATGTGTGATATATAGCAGAAACCGAACTTTTCTTTGTAAATGTTAAGTCAAACCATATCCATCTAGCGGACAAATGTACTAGTACATATACTCCTATAAGTAGGCGCACGTACATGTATATTACATACGCACAAAGATAAATACCTTTACATTGACTCTAATATCATTGACTATATATAAGCGTTAAGCGTGAAAAATTTGTTTGTGTGTTATCTCATTAGTGATCGCTATCCCAGGAAAAAAGTACCGAATCTCACAAATACGTCTAGCTAGGCATTACCGTCCTATATCACGACAACAAAAATTGTGCAAAAAAAAACATGGGGTTTTCGAGAAAAAGGCACTTCTCTAAAAAATGAATTTTTCAGTAAAAAGTGCATAGCTCGTGGATTTTTTATTTTTTTTTGAAAATGACATTAAGACCGTTAAAGAGGGCTCAAAACTGAGTGAAATTATGTGTTACACGTTTAAAAGCTTGAAAAACTGCTGAAACAATAGCAGTCTGAAAATCACATTGAAAATTTTTTTTCTCAATGAAAGAATTTTCTCGGAATTTTTCGGTATCGCTGAACGCATGAAATTTTGATGAAACAAAAAAATAAAAAAACACGTGTAAAATATTTTTTCGAGTAGAACATAAATATTTTTATTTCAACATGATAGGTGAAATAGGCATACGCGGGCTGTCTGATTTGAGATGGATTCGGCCATATATTAATTATTCCACAAACATCTATAAACAAAATTAATTCATAAGCATATTACAGTGCAACCCCGTAACAAGCGTGCCTAGGCCCGGAAGGGCCGTAAGGGGAAGAATTTTTTACATAAACGTATACCCCCTCCACGCACTTTTCCCTCGAGTATCTAGCGTTTTCTTTCTCTCCCTCTTCGGCGCATCGTAAGATTCATTAAAACTTACGGGAATATACGTTTTTGTACGTTTTCTTACACTTTCTTACGATTTTTACATTTTCTTGCGTTTTCAAACATTTATGTTTTTACAGACAAATTTGAGAAAATTTATAAATTGTATGAAAATGTATAAAACCATACAAAAATGTACAAAAACGTACGAAACTGTACAAATTTTGCCTGAAAACAAACAGTTTCCTATGATTTCGTACTGTATCCTACGTTTTCCTGCGGTTTTCTACAATTTCCTACGTTTATTATTTCTGTACGGGTACGTATGAATTTTTATTAAAAGTAAGCAGTTGTGAAATCTCATTACAAGCTACGAGACTCATTGCCTTTAATATAGTAAGAGAAGCTCTTCTCTGCTTTATTCCGATATTCGCATATTTATCGCTGCGATTCTTAGAACTTCAGATTGTTTCAATTCTTGATGCAAGTGAATTAAAACAGATACATCAGTGAAGTTGGAAGTAGAGCGTTTGACAAAACCTAATATTTGTCACCTTAATACCTCAATAATCTCTAATAAAATCATATTAAAAATTATGAAATCGTGCAAGAGATCCATATTAGTTTTGAAAAACTGTATAAAGTTAATATCAACAATTATGTTGGGCCTATACTCACAGAACTGCAGCATCAGGCTCTTGAGTTGTATGCCGACGAGATTCAGAATAAAGTTTTATAATAATTATCTATGTAATATTATTATTTTTCTTACTCGCCCACCCGAAAGTACGTACTTTCGGCCCGCATCTCCGGGCCGAAAGAGAAACTTTCGCATCCTATTTTAGACCAACCGCGCGCTCTGATTGGCTGCCGAAATTTCCTGACCCGCGGCGCTTCAGCGCCCGCGCGCATGCCCGAGGAAAGATGTTTGTGCGGTGTGAAGGTTAGACACGTACGAAATAAACAGAGGAAAGTGCACGGGTGACGAGAAAAAAGTTAGTTGAAATAAAAAGTGGTTTTGTTTGATCGTGGTTATTGTTTTTTAAACGTATGGACGGGAGCGTCCGAGAAAAATATGTTTGTGCGGTGTGAAGGTTAGACACGTACGAAATAGACAGAGGAAAGTGCACGTGTGACGAGAAAAAAGAGTTAATTGAAATAAAAAGTGGTGTTGTCTTTTTTTAATGAATGTGTTTCTGATGCCCGCCCCGACCAGCAAAACCTCGGCTTCGCCTCGGTCTTGCAAATGTCGGGCGGGCATCAGACCATCTGTACAATAGCGAAAGTAGCAGACGCCCAAAAAACCAGCTCTCTACGCCGGGCCGAAAGAAAAAACAGTCGGTAATATCGACCGAGCTACCCAAAGCGGCCGACAGAGGCACTACTATCGAGCGGGCCGAAAGAAAAACTAACACTCAAACACAGCTAGCAGACGACAACGCAATTTTATCAATTATTTAACAATTACAGAACGTATTTTCGGCCGGGGAGTAAGAAAAATAGTATACAATACTTGGACCGGAAATTGGATGCCCTGGCCGTGCGTTATGACGCCCTCGGCTTCGCCTCGGGCGTCATACCACGCACGGCCCGGAAATCCAATTTCCGGCCCACGTATCGTAATATACTATTCTTCTTAAAAGACGACATTTACCATTAAACATATAGCCATCTTAACAGTTGCAATGCCATATTACTCATAAAGAAATCCGTCTCTCAATGTAGGAATGTACTGATGTACGAGAGCTTCAGCGTTGATTTGCGTTGCAGTGAGAAATGGGGAGATGGTGAGCATACAGAAACCGTCGGAGCAGAAAGGAACTGGAGCCTGCTTATATAAGAGAAAGTTTGCAGTTGAGGAATAAGGGTAGATAAAAGGAACCTCATGGTTTAAGGGATAAGGAATTGTAGACATTAAACAATGCATTCGAGAGTTGATAAGAGAAACACGAGGTTCTGGCGATAATGAAGGACAACAATTAAATATTGACAAGAAGGCTATGTTTAATTTTTGGAAATCCCTTGCATTTATGAAAGAGTGATATTCTCCAAAAGATTTGGAGGAAAAAATTACTATAAAATAAATGTGTTTAGTCCCTTTTTTATAAGTTTAAAGATTTAATAATAGCTTTGTCGATACTGAATAGTGACGCCACCTCCCTGTCGATCAATAAGGGATTTAGCCCGATCGACAATGGTTTGTGGACTGTGCGCGAGCCGCGGAGACGCAGGTCAATGAGTCGCTTACCGAATTTCGACCGGGTCGGCAAGGCGTTTGCATTCTCTTATTCTATTAGAGTTAAGGTAAAAGACCCAGAAGATGGACACTTATGACTCTAAAAATTTTCAATCATTTTTTTCGCAGTGAAAATCATTGGCTAGGGTAAAAATTTCGGTATATGTATAAGCCGAATACATTTTTGTAACGAATAAGACCAAATATCGTTAATAAATGATTAAAATACAAAATTTAAATCGGCTTTAAGTAATGACTAAATTTTCGGAGAAGATGGACGGGTGATTTTTTCTTTGCAGGAGTAGTCGGACAATTTTGGTAGGAATAGTTGGACAACGAAATTACATGTAGTTTAAATGGTCCAACTATTGCTACCACTAAATTCATATGGAAGGTATAGATGGACAGCACCATCTGCTCTGACCATAACCTCAATATTTGATTCTCTTAATTTTTTCTTTTTGTAAGCCACAAATCGACTTCAAATTAGCTTCATAAGAAAGTTCATACAAAAAAGAAAATTAGAAAACAAAATGTTTCGACATTTTTTAATTTTATATATGATTTTTGTCTCTGTCCACCTGTTGCTTCAACTTTTCAAAGTGTCCATCTTCTGGGTCTTTTACCTTATTTCAAACTAAAGAGTCAATAAAGAGTTTAGAGTATTAAAGAGGATTGAGACGAATAAAGAGTTAAACCTTATTTAGAAGAATTATACTGCTTTGTTCTTTTAAAAACCTTATAAAATAAAAAAAAATAATAATACAGAGTATAAAAGTTTGTGTGATTTACAGTAATTTGGATTCGAAGACATTAATTTTACTTACAATTTTTAATGACAATTAGATTTGTATTTAATTAATGTTTTTTTGTAATTATTTAACTCGGAAGGTTGCATAAAGTTTGAGAGTACTTCGCAAAAAAAAATCTCTGTACTTGTTCACTAGAGAAATAATACTGCTCGATGCGATATCTTCTTACATCTATATACAAACGACCGACATCTGTAATTCTTGAAAAGCACGTTTTTGCATAACGAATGGGGGTGCTTACGTTTTTCTGGTTTTTAAGAGCTAGTAGACCTTCCTTATTAGTCCAAAAATTTTTTCTAAAACGATATAGATTTAATATCGTACGAGGTCATGAATAAAATATCGAGATTACTTGTTATAGTCGTTCCGTTAAATATTTTCCAAGTAGTCAAATGTTGTAAGTATGATTTTGCTCCATGTTTTATAGAATGTATTGTTAAACGGCGTGTATTATGACTATTTAAAAGTCGAATAAATTCAAAACATTTAGAGTCTTTATCATAATGAAATTCGATAATCACTTTTTTGAACCGCAGATTATTGAGTGGGTAATTAATAGTAATAGTAATAGTAGTAGTGTTTAAGGTAGTTCTCCTCGGACTCCCTAGTCAAAGCAGTGCTAAATGTAGAAGTTACCTAAAATTTAAAAAAACCATAGTTGTAATGTGATTTATTTATTTAAAATGATAGAGTTAATCCATGTATTATAAATAAAGCGTATTTAACATGACTAAAATAACTTTTTTCACAAAATGACGATTTTCTAGAAACTAGATATCGTCACTACAAACAATTGTTGATAAATCACTGGAATCTTTTTTGTTTCTCAACCGATTTTAGTTTTCAAGGTCTCAATTTGCTCCTTAAGAAATTTCATGGGGACTTGCGGAAGGAAAAATGAAAAATTATTCAAAACTCAGAAAGTTATAGATAATTGTTCATAAATTCATGTACGTCGATAAAACAAAATATTCTTTTAATTGGCTATAACTTTCTGAGTTTTGAATAATTTTTAATTTTTCCTTTGGCAAGTCCCCATGAAATTTCTTAAGGAGTAAAATGAGACCTTGAAAACTAAAATCGGTTGAGAACAAAAAAAGATTCCAGTGATTAATCAAAAATTATTTGTAGTGACAATATCTAGTTTCTAGAATGTCACCATTTTGTGAAAAAAGTTATTTTAGTCATGTTATAAATACACTTTATTTATCATATATTGACTATCTCTATCATTTTAAATAAATAAATCACATTACACTATGGTTTTCTTAAATTTTAGGTAATTTCTACATTTAGCACTGCTTTGACTAGGGAGTCCAAGGAGAACCACCTTAGGTGGCTCGAGCGGTCTAGTAGACCTAATATGAACATTTTTTTATAAAGATTCATTTACACATTCCAATCTGAAAACTGATATGACAGGAAAAAGGGTTCTTAACATAACGGACAACATTTTTGTTATAAAATTTCCAATTCTGGAAAAGTAGATTTTTTTGCACTCAAAAGAAATTCAATAAGTAAAGATAATCTTTTTTGTTTTTCATTCAATTTTAATTTGCAAGTTCTCATTTTCATCCATGTTCAATTTTAAGGGGAGGTACCGATGTATAAATTCAAAAATTTTCAAATCCTGCAAAGTTATATACAATTGTTTATAAAATTCAGTGACAACTCTACAAACAATCGGAAATAACTTTGCAGGTTTTGAAATTTTTTCAATTTCTATATCGGTACCTCCCCTTGAAATTGAACAAGGAAGAAAATGAGACCTTGCAAATTAAAATTGAATGAAAAACAAAAAAGATTATCTTTACTTATTGAATTTCTTTTGAGTAGAAAAAATCTACTTTTGCAACATTGGAAATTTGATAACAAAAATTTCTTCTGTTATGTTAAGAACCCTTTTTCCTGTCATATCAGTTTTCAGATTGGAATGTGTAAATAAATTTTTGTAAAAAATGTTCATAGCTTTAGGTCTACTAGACCGCTCGAGCCACCTTAAATGGTACTAAGAATATTAAAATTTTCTTTTATTCACGTCCTTTTCAGTGTTGGCTATACTAGTTTTATTTACAACCGTCTTTCGACTTTATCATAGCTCGTGCTATAATTGAGAACCGAACGTGTTTCGAGCTTCTCGAAAATTTGAAAGCGAACCAATATTTATCTTGCATACAACGTATGTAGTCCGATTTCGGAGAAGATAATCGCAGATATTAGAACCCTATGACAACAAACAATTAGTGTCTCCCATCTGAAGGTGTCATTAAGGCTGCAAATATGAGGGAAATTCGTTTATTATTGTGTGTATAGGGTACAGTGAACTTGAAATATTAGACGAATGTTGACCAAGATTTGATAAACATTTGGACTCATACTCATATATATACTTTCACGGATTTTTGAAAATTTTCACATGTGAAAAGTGTGAAAAGTGGTGGATAGAAAGTTTTAAAAAAATATATTCGAAACCAAAAAATATATGTAAAATATTCCACTCAATGAAATTGTTTTATATCACATCACACGCATGCGAGAAAATCTACGCGAAAAATCAATTTACGCGTCCTAAAAAGTGGATAAAGATTTTTATATACCCATCTTAACAAAAATGGACACTTTTTTTCTTGAAATAAGGGACCAAAGTTAGACTTTAACTAATTTTACTTTTCTCCAAAAAGTAAATTCTATATGAATCGGTGCATGCAAAAAGGGTCCTTAGATATACAGAAATTCCATACACTTACGGTCCCTTTTTGCATGCACCGATTCATATAAACTTACTAGCGAAATATCGTTTGAATAATACACTTACATATTACGCTCACTTACGTAGGCGCTGATGGCCGTCCGTGCCCGCCGTCCGCGTTTACAAACATTTGCCATCTTTCCATTGGTCCCACTTTCCAAATAAAAAATGGCCACAGTTGAGATGGGAATAAAGTACTATATCTACTTTCGCTTCTCGCATCGCTCGCTGTATATTTTAATAAAGAAAAATATTATATGGCCATGTACATGGCAATCGAAAAGGATTGTCCGGGGCCGCATTTCCTCTCCCTCAATCATCGGATTGATAATTGGAGGGGCCATGGAGCGAGGAAACGAAGAGTAAGTTTCTTCGCGGACGGCAGGCCAAACGGGGGAAACATGTATAGATGTGTGATTTAGTATAGAAAAACAAAGGAGCAGCAGCATTCACAAGTCGAGCAAGCGCGCAACGGCGCAAGCAAGCGAGCATAAAACAAAGCATCGCGGGGGCGACAGCGGCGCATTTCACAGCGAATTGACAATTGACTATCAAAAAAAGGCTTGAATATCGATTGCGAAAGGAAGAGTGTATTAATTGAATAAAATCATTTCAAATAAATAAAGAGTTCTGAATTTTATTTACAATTCTGTGCGCATTTACTTCTCGCGAGAAGTAACAATACTATTCAAGGTATACCTTTAGGGCATGAAGGCATAAAACACGCTCAAAGCTCGAGCTGTGATTTATACGATTTGCGAATTTTAGTACCTTTTCGACGCTCAACTTTCAACGGGCAGAACTTTTGAAGCAATCAACATTATTTAATTTTTAAAAAAGCAAATAAAAGCTGGTCTTTTGTAGTTTTATGTTATTGTTTGCAAAAATGTGTCCAGGACGTTTATGGAATAAATAGCTAAAAGTTGAAGAAAACACTTATTTTGCATTTTTTTTAAATGTTCAATCTTTGAAAAAGGGTGTCACAAAGACTTCTTTAATTGTACATGTTTTTTCTCCTATATTATTTGGTATACACAGAGTAGGAAAAACTAGTCCTGGAAGGAGTGCCTTGAAAACAATTTTTACCAACGTTTGATTTTCTCATACGCGCGTGCACGCACGCACGCACGCACGCACGCACGCACGCTCGCACGCACACGCATACACACACAACCGGATATTTTCTAAAAATAGTCTATTTTCTAAATGTATAAAACATTTCTACTATGTTTTCTCAAAAAATTCTTTTTTCGCCATCATAATGCTTCCTCTACGAGGCCGCAAGAAAATACGTGGAGTACACCACCATATCCCCATATATTTTACTCTCGTAAACATGAATCTAGGGTCGAATTTCATCATGTCAAGGATTCGAGATGGGAGATGAACGTAACCTTTGAGAGACCTAAATTAATGAAGTGCAGCGTTTATTTTATCGACTAGGCAACAGACGCGCTTCGCGCGCCTCCAATCTAACGCCTCTACTATAATTACTGTATTCATTTTAAAATTGTTTTAGTTTAATTATTTATCATAATGTTTTTTGATAATGATTTATTTTATGATATAGTGTACATATTCTGATAAAATGCCTCAAATTGTGCAGTACAGAAATTGGGAAGGGCCAATAAGAGGAGCTTTGAAGCAGGGGTGTGATGTACGATCTCGATTTCATTTTGCTGTTTGTTTTATTGAGATTTAATTATGATAAACGATAGAGTGGAAATTCTTATCATATAATCTATCCTTATCTCAATTTGATCCAAAAATGAACTATTTATCCATAATAACGATTTATGTTTTTGTTGGAATATGTGAATGTTCCAACATGCAGCGCGCTGTACGCGAGGATAGGTACAATGGTATATGCGCGTCTGCCAAGCGACGGCGGACGAAACACACACATGAGTATCTCCCCACTCCAGTATGTCTATATGAGAGTTGCGTGATACGCGAGAGCAGTCTAGCGCACTTAGAATGTTTCTTACTCTCTCGCTATTCAACTGGGATGTAAGTCGGACGTGCCGACTGGCGTTTTTGCCACCTCAATAAACTATATTTATCTCTCTCTATTAAATAATGGTTTCTTACTTTACCACAAACCTCAACACTATTAATTATCCACAAACCTCAACATGGTAGCAGAGTGCCTGGTTGGTAAGTAAAAAAGAAAAAAAGACTCTGACTCAATACAAGCCTCGGCGAGTATTGGGGCAGCCTTGTCGTAGCAAGAAAAAAGCACATGGCTCGCGAAAAATTAACTGTGAAAAATATTGAAGGAAAAGTGCAAAAGTAAGAAAAATACAAGTGTGAATACATAATAGAACATGTCTATAAGTGATAGAAGAAAGAATTTTGAAAAATTTATGAATAATTCAAGCCGAGGCGAGCAGATTAGATTTCTTGTGTGAAGCACGCTGCACGGTGCAAGAATAGAGCACGTGGCAGAATTTGAGGTTACACATGTGGTAAATGGACACTAAAGGAAAAGTAAAAACCAAAGAAGAAGGAATACGAGATAACTTTGAAGATGAAAGCGAAGAAATAATTGAGGAAAAGATTGCTGAAAAACGTTTTGTGAAAATAGTGCAGAAAGTAATTACGCTAAATAAAGTAATAAAAGTGTACGAAGATATTAAATTAAAAGAAGTCGAGATGGCTAAGCAAGCAAAAATCGAAGATATAGTAATTCCCATTTTTGATGGTGCAAATTATACAAGTTGGAAATTTCGCTTAATGACTCTATTAGAATATAAAGAGTGCAAAGAGCAAGCCGAAAGAGAACGGGCTGAGACAGATAAAGCAGATGAATGGAAGAAAAAGGATTTAAAGGCAAGAAATATATTAATTAGCACTATTTCAGATAAGCAATTAGAATATGTTTGTGAGTGCAAATCAGCCTATGAAATGATTGCGAATTTGGATAAATTATAAGTGACGAAATCCACGTCATTACAAATAATATGCCGAGGAAAAATTGAAGATATTAAATTAAAGAATTATGAAAATGTTGAAGAATTCTTCGTAGAATTTGAGAAAGCGGTAAACGAATTTAAAGCAGCCGGAGGAAAGATAGATGAAACTGAGAAAATGCGATACTTAATCAAAGCATTACCAGCAAATTACAGTTATATTGGTGACTTTATCGACGTCATTCCAGGCTACAATCGAGGCAGAGAACGCGAACGCAGTTCAAATCAAAACAAGTCAACGGACGAGCAGCAGGGTTCATCATCCGAGACGTGGTCAACACAAGTATGCGGCCCAGAAGTAAAGGACATAACAGGTTATAGCGTAAATACAGAATGCGAAGGTAACGAAATAAATTGGTTATTGGACAGTGGTTCCACAGACCATAAAATTACCAGACGGTAAAATGTTAAAAGCGACGAAAATCGGTAATATAAAAATTAAAGTTAGAAATTATTATAATGAAAAACAAATTGATTTGAGTAATGTATATTATGTAGAAGGAATTAAGCAAAATTTGTTAAGCTTTTCCAGAATAACTAAAAATGCTACAATAACGGCACGAGACAGTAATGCTAAAATTTACAATAAATCGGGAGAATTAGTAGCTATTGCAAATAAAATTGATAATTTGTATTCTTTGAAAAGTTATGCACTAACGAATAAAAATAAAGATAAATATGCAAATTCAGTAAGATTATCAGATAAAGAAAAATGGCATAGAGCACTTGGCCATGTAAATTTTAATTATTTGAATAAAATAGTAAATAATAAATTAGTTGAAGGTTTACCAGATAAATTGGAAAAAATAGATATGAAATGTGCAAATTGTATACAAAGTAAAATGGCAAATATACCGTTTGAAAATAATCGAACAAAAACGAAAGAAATCCTAGAGTTAATACACACTGATTTAAATGGTCCACATAGTACTACTGGCTATGGTGGAGAAAAATATTTTCTTACATTTATTGATGATTATAGTAAATGTACTAGAATCTTTTGCATTAAGAATAAGTCAGAAACTGCAAGTTGTTTTATTGAATTCGTAAATTTATTAGAAAATAAATTTAATAAGAGAATTAAAAAGATGCAATGCAATAACGTTAGAGAATATCTAAATCGCGAAATCTTCGATTTTGTAAAATCAAAAGGAATAGAATTATTGACATGTCCACCCTACGTTCACGAATTAAATGGAGTAGCGGAGAGATATAATAGATCAGCAATGGATATAGGTAGATGCTTAATGAGGGAAGCAAAAATTCATAGAAGATATTGGCCGGAAATAATGAAAACGGTAGCTTATTTAAAAAATCGAACAATTGCAAACACGTCAGAGAATAAAACTCCTTATGAAATATTTTTTGGGATAAAGCCGAATGTCAAAAAATTAAAAATTTACGGAAGTAGAGTCTTCGTAAGAGTTCCGGAAGCTCTAAGGAAAAGTAAGTGGGATAATAAGGCACAACTAGGTGTATTAGTACGTTAATAATAAAGTAATTACTGCAAGGCATGTTGATGTAACAGAAGATAGTATAAAGTTAATCTGTTTAGAAAACGAAAATAGTGATTCTGAAATTAACGTAGAATTAAATGAAACAAACAACAGCGGTTCTGAATATCCTTCTCATTCTACTGCGACCATCGGGGAAAGTAGAGGAGAGCAAACTGAATTAATCGATGCGAATAATGTAAACGATAACGAATCTGATAACGAAGACAACGAAAATAGAGGTAGACTAACAATACCGCGAAAATCGCAAAGAAAGAAAAGTCCAGTAAATAGATACGGAAATCCAGTTACTCATTTTATTTATGTAAATTATATTGATGCAAATGTACCAAATACATTCGAGGAGGCGATAAACTCCAGCGAATATAAACAATGGCAAATAGCAATGGATTCCGAAATAAACAGTTTAAAGAAAAATCACACATGGCAAATTGTTGAAAGGCCAAAAGATAAAAAGGTCATTGATGTTAAATGGGTTTATAAAAAGAAAAATAACGATACTTATAAAGCGAGATTAGTTGTAAGAGGATTCCAACAAAAAGAATATGTTGAAAATGTTTATTCACCTGTAGGTAAAATGCAAACGTTGAAAATTTTATTGTCTTACAGTTGTAAAAATAATTTGTTTATAGAACAAATGGATGTTGAAACGGCATTTTTAAATGGCAATGTAAAATCAGAAGTGTACATTAATGAACCAAAAGGTTATGAAACTGGAGACAATAAAGTTTGCAAATTGCAAAAGGCTCTGTATTGTCTCAGAGAAAGTCCTAGAGCATGGTATGATTGTTTCAGCGAATATGTCGAGAAATTAAATTTTGTAAGAAGTACACTGAAAAACATCAGGGAGAAGGAATGTACCAATACTGGCAGTGTAGCTCTACCCGCGCTTCGCATAACGTCTCGCCCAATTTTGGGAGAATAATTACCCCTAACGGATGTTTATGCGCGGTTTATGAGAGTTTCGCGCGCGATCTACCAGTTGTTTCCCTTGGCAACGGTACACTCAGTCGCCCGTTTTGGGAGAAATTTTACCCCAAAATAACGTCGCGCAACTCTACCTGTCTTTGGGGCAGCGACTTTCTCAAGTGGTAGACCCGCTCTCTCAAAGGTTTTTCAGTGTAACTATGATTACTGTCTATATGTAAATAATACAAGCAAAGATTCAATATATATACTAATTTTTGTAGATGATCTCTTGATTTGTTGCAAAGACAAAAATAAAATAAACAAAGTAAAAGCAAGTTTAATGGAAAGATTTATAATGAAAGATTTGGGCAAAATTAACCAATACATTGGCATCGATATTGAATATAGTGAAGACAGAAGTAAAATGACTTTAAGTCAAACGAAATATATCGAATCTTTGGCTATAAAATACAACCTTGAAAATGCAAAATTATACGATACTCCAATGGAGAGTAATCTAAAATTAGAACAAGCAAATGAAATAGATGAAAGAATAAAATACAGAAATTTAATCGGCGAATTATTATATATCAGTACAGGCACAAGGCCAGATATAACATATAGCGTTAATTATTTAAGTCGTTACCAAAGTTGTTATGACCAAAGACACTTTAAATATATATTGAGAATTTTGAAATACTTATTTAAGACTAAAGATTTAAAGCTAACGTACTATGATAATGTTAACAGCGAAGTATTAGATTTTATGGTAGATTCTGACTATGCAGGAGATAATGTAGATAGAAAATCTACAACAGGTTTTATAATTAGATTATATGGAAATTTAATTTTTTGGAAAACGCATAAACAAAGTACAGTAACAAAATGTTCTACTTTTGCAGAATATACTGCTATGTCCGAAGCAGTGACAGAAATCTTGTTCATTAAAAATTTATTATGCGAATCATTTAACGTAAAATTTGTTAAACTAATTGAAATGTATGAAGATAACTCAGGCGCAACTGCAATCGCAAAATTTGGTAATTTTACAAAAAACTCAAAGCACATTGAAGTGCAGTATCACTACGTTAATGAAAACTACGAAAATGGAATAATTGATGTTGTAAAAATAGACTCAGAATTTAATCTAGCTGATATGTTAAGAAAGAGTTTAGACAAGACGAAGTTTTTGAAAAATAGAAAAGCGTTGGAGTGATTTGAAATAAAAGAAATCTATTAACGATGTGATACTTAAAATTACTGTATGAATGAATGAAAAAATGAACATTTAATTATAATGTTGAAAATTCAAGGAGGCGTGTTGGAATATGTGAATGTTTCAACATGCAGCGCGCTGTACGCGAGGATAGGTACAATGGTATGCGCGTCTGCCAAGCGACGGCGGACGAAACACACACATGAGTGTCTCCCCACTCCAGTATGTCTGTATGAGAGTTGCGTGATACGCGAGAGCAGTGTAGCGCACTTAGAATGTTTCTTACTCTCTCGCTATTCAACTGGGATGTAAGTCGGACGTGTCGACTGGCGTTTTTGCCACCTCAATAAACTATATTTATCTCTCTCTATTAAATAATGGTTTCTTACTTTACCACAAACCTCAACACTATTAATTATCTACAAACCTCAACAGTTTTAATATTATTATTTACTACAATAAATTAAAAAACCGCTGCCAATTCATTAGCACGTAGCTTCCTCAAAATAATTTTTTGATTCCTTTTATTAAATTAAAATTCGAAAAATAAATTTTTCACGAAAAAAATTGGAAAAATTTTATGGAAAATATTAACTTGTAATTTTTTCACGGCTATTCATTGAGGTTCCATTTGCAATTTATTTGTTTGTGATTTTAATTCGTATATGAATGGAAAACAATCGTCTTCAAGTTCTATTCTTCATCAAATTTTTCTTCTTCAAGTCCACTGTCAACGGCTTCTCGTCGTACATTGGTTCGAAATAAAAAAAATATTCTAAAGTTGTTCTTTGATTGTGTTTACCTCAAATATTTCTGAAATTTATGAACCAATCATTTTGCCAAAAGAACTCATCCGAGAACTATCAATAATATACCTCTACAATGAATTTTGAAGCGAATAAGACAATTTTACTCTTGTAATAGTTGAACATATAAAACTCATTTTTTTTCATTTTTCAATTTTTACGTTTTTGTTAATAACAAAAGAACCGTGATAGCTAGAGAATTAATTTTTTTAGAAAATATCGGTAATTTAATTCCCATTAGAATGCCACCCACCCGATTTAGATACATAGAGCCGTTCTCGAGAAATTAAGATTTAAAAAAAAATTGAAAAAAATTTTAACCTCAAATATCTCCGAAATTTATGGATCAATCCTTTTGCCCAAAGAACTCACTCGATTGGTATACAAAATCTACCCCTACAAAGAATTTCAAAGTGATTAAGCCAATGTTACTATAGTTATTGAACGACAAAAAATATCACTTTTTTTATAAATTATTTTTTTCTCAAAAAATAATGAATAAAAAAACCTAAAAATTTAGTAAGTTATAGTACTTAATATCCTTTATAACCAAAAAATATTCATGTTAATATCTTTTTTTAATTTCGAAATATAACCTATTTACAAAAAATACGTTTTCATCAATAACTTATGACGAAATATAGCTACCGACTTTTTTTTTTTTTTTAAATTGTAGATAATTTTATCCTACATACAGAGAATTTATGATATATAAACAATATTTGTTCTAAATATTAAAAAAATCGAAAATAAAAATTTTGAAAATTAAAAAATGGCTATAAAAAAAAATTAAATTTTACAAAAATAGAATATTGACCCCAATTGTGGAAGCAAAATCTAAAAAAATGATCATTCTCCCGTTAAAATCGGTCGAGTAGATCATGAGATATCAGCGTATACGGACACACACACACACACACACACACACACACACACACACACACACACACACACACACACACACACACAAACACACACACACACACACACACACACACACACACACACACACACACACACACACACACACATCCATACGGAAATTTTCTAAAAATAGTGTATTTCGATTCCAAATTTGCTAAATAACATTTCTAACACATTATCTCATAAACTTTTTTCTTTACTATCACAAAGCTTCCTCTATGAGGAAGCAATAATAAAAAATAACGTTTAATTTCAAGACATATTTAAAAATATATGGCAAAGAAATAATAATAATTCGTATGTGCCCAATTCTCCCGAAAATTTACCTTAATTCGGTCATAAAAACGACGAAATAAGAAATTTTAGGCACACCTCTGTTATAAGTTTTTTCTGTTCTATATACCACACAATACACTAAAAAACTTTGGAACACAGGACAACGATCTTGTGATATAGATTTAACCGCACATCAATTTTTCTTATGGAAATTTAACATGGGAAAAATGGACGAAAAGTATAAGTCACTGATGATTAACCAATAGACAGCTCTTAAAGGTGTGTAATGGACGAATTTTTCGCCCATTCACAGAAACAAATTATTTTGACTCATGGCCGTATACTTAAAAAGGATGCATGTAAACCTCTAAAAGACACAATAAAGGAGATGGAAGAAAGAAGAAGAAGAGTAACAGAGAAGGATACAGAGGAAGAAAGAGGCAGAAGGAGAGAGAAAGAGGAATGGAGGAAAACTTAAAGGGGGCAGGAAAGAAGCCGTACAAAAATAGAGAAGCAAGTGGATTGGGAGAAAATTTTAGAGCCATGGGAGACGAAGAAATCAAACTCATGACCAGCTAAAACAAGGAAACTTCAAGGATGCGATAATATAAGGACCAAACGGAGTCCGAAAGCATTAGCACACCTGCGCACTTTCCAAATTTGTGGGATGGCGAGACGCAATAAAAAAAAAAAAAAAAAGAAGAAGAGTGGTGAAACGAGATTTGGTCGTGCACACGGACGTTTTTTTATACGTATGCGAGGACTGATTTAGATGATAAAGAGTCAAGACCCAAGAATGCCTATACTGTGTATCGCTAATGTACAAAAACAAAAGGGTCTGCAGGTATTATTGGGGGGGCTTTTAGGGTGCATTGCATTTTTATTTAGAGAATCGACGAAATTGTAATAACATTTAGTTAATGACAAGTTCTAAGGTATTCTTAACCATTTGAGCACTCTGCAACGTTAAAATAAGAAAGTTATTCATTAATACTGGTCAAATGCTACGGCCCTGCTAGTGTATGTTATACATAGGAAGATCGGTTCTTTATTTTATACATAAAGATTTCTTGAAAATTTGGTCGGTGATCGTCAGTTTTCAACACATCATTGTAAACTATAGATAATAAACAATTATTTACACGTTTGTTTTTGAAGAACTTGTGTGTTTTCAACTCACAACAGAAAAATTAATACTTAAAAATTGTTCTTCTCCCATAAGACCCTGTATTAAAAGTATGAATTTCAACGAATTTCAACATTTTTTTCCTTTTTCATTTAGTTGGTGACCCTATTCGGGACACAATCCATTAAATAGCATGGAATTTCAGCTTTCGATTAGGATTTTTATTTTTAGATTCTTATGTTTAAAAAAAACGCCGGAGCCACCTTAAGATAGCGGACCAATGGCTATGCATTTGTTTGACCATAACACGCAAGGGAGCTGCGGAAATGCCACATGGCGCCAGGACGGAGAATGGGTCCATGGAACGTCGCGATTTTCAAATACACGTAATTTTGCACAGAACCGACCGATTTTAACGATTTTTAGATTAAATCAAAGCTCTTTTCTTCTACTTTAATCAATTTTTTGTACAATATTTGTTGGCACTTTTAAGAGCTTGCTATTTGTTAATCATCAGTGACTACTTTCCGTCTATTTTTTCCATGTTAAATTTCCATAAGAAAAATTGATCTGCAGTTAAAACTGTGTCACAAGACCGTTTCCCTGTATTCCAAAGGTTTTGAGTGTATTGCGTGGTATATAGAACAAAAAAAACTTATTGCAGAAGTGTGCCTAAGATTTCTTATTTCATCGTTTTTATGATCGAATTAAGGGAAATTTTCGGGAGAATTGTACATATACCTAAATAAATCTCTCTTTCCGTACGGTATTTTCTTACTCTACTGTAATCGGAAAATGAAAAAATTTGGAATTGGAAAATATTGAAATTGGTAAATATGGTAATTTGAAAATAATGGAAATTTGGAAAAATGGAAATTTGAAGATATAAAAGTAAAATATGGCAATTGTGAATTATGAAAATCAACAAAATATGAAAATTAGGAAATATGGCACTCGGTTAATATGGAAATTGGGAAAAATGGATAGAATACTTAGCGCGTTGTATCACGGTCACTAAAAGTAAATGAAAATAGAATTAGTAAGAATTTCAATACTTTAGTATAATAATATCAATGTTGTTATTCAATACGACAGAATGCAATAATACATCGTAAAACTTTAAAGTTAATTGAAAAAATATTTTGTTAGCAAATATTTAAATAATGTTTTACTAAATTTCTACATAAACAATAAATAATGAACTTTCTATGGATTTAAAGTCAATTCATAAAGTCGTTCACGAGAAATTAAAATTTGAGAAAAGATAATAAAAAAAATTAACCCCAAATACCAAAACCAAAATTAATACCAATTAGTTGGCCCCATCATTTCATTCAATAGATGTACAAAAACTATTTGCATATGCAATTAAAAGCGGTTTAGAACTGTTTGATCTAGTTAGCACGTAACAACGAATAGTATATTACACACGTAGGGAGCAAAAGTAAAGAATGTCACAGATCGCACGTAAATTGTCACCCGAGCCGAAGGCGAGGGTGACAATTTACACGAGCTGTGGACTGTCCAAGTTTTTTCCTCCCTTGGTGCGTAATATACTATTATTTAGTATTTAATTAATTACTTGAAGCATTATGCATATAATGAATTGAAATGATTTATAAATTTTATGATTACGTCCTCCTTTTTTCTATAATAAAGTTTTAAGAATTAGATTACCGAGATATTATTCCAAATACAAACAAAAATGAATACAAAAATTTTTAATCACAAATATCTTTAATCGTGACAATTAGATTTTTTTGTATCGTACTCGGTTCGAAGATATAAAAAAGCTATCACTGTTCCAATTTTTAAGTCGATTGATTGATTTTTACTCCTGTTGTCAAATGAGAACGAAAATGCACTTCTTTCTAAAATAATTTTTTTCTCAAAACCGAATGAAGATAACCTCTTTCAATTTTAACACAATGTTATAATCGATAAGTTTCCCTATCGCCCCTCCCTTCCTCTATCTCCCTTCCTGCCATCCTCCCACCCGCATCCACCCACCTGTTATGTCGAGAATAATTAAGTTTTATGTTGTTAGGTGGGAGCCTCCCGCCGTTTATGGTTTTACAGATATAGCTGGGGAATGCCCCACGCGATCTGCAAGTTGTGCAAAAACCAAAGTTAACGATCAGAGTCGCGCCAGAACTTACATACATTTGTTTCACATTAAGTGAGTGACACGCTGTTGGGTGGGAGCGTCCCGTCGTTTATGGATTTACAAAATTAGATAGATATAGCTGCGGAATACCCCACGCGATCTGCAAGTTATGCAAAAACCAAAGTTGACGATCAGAGTCGCACCCGAACTCACGTGAACTTTACTACTATGCGGTTGGTATACTCTAAACATATATTAGTGTAGGCTGGCCTTGAGTGTAATGCTCAAAGTGAGCCCCGATCTCCTTAGTTTCTAATCAGCGCTCGAAAATACTCTGTCTTACCAGGGTGCGGAGCGGTGCGGAGACCAAAGAATTTACGGAGGTTATTTCAACTGAGGTTATTTCAAAGTAAATAAAGTACAAAAACTAGTGAATTCAATTAACACTGCTTATTTATTATAATGTCGCAAAGCTTGGGCCTATTCTATCCCTCAATCGGTGGTTCAGGATGAGAGAGAGAGAGAGAGAGAGAGAGAGAGAGAGAGAGAGAGAGAGAGAGAGAGAGAGAGAGAGAGAGAGAGAGAGAGAAGTCATAACCGCTGCTGCCGTCCTGGTGGTGTGCAAATGATTTCTTGTTGACGGTGGTTGTTCGCCGTACGTGTGGTAAGTTGAGGTGAAAGCGACTAAGTCCCCGTCGGGTGTTGCGTCAGATGCTTTAAGTCCAAGAGGCTGGCGAAGGCGTTTTTTTCTTCTAAGTTCTTTTTGGTGATTTCTCCGGGCGAAATTCTGACAGTATTTTTATGATTTTTCATATGTGCAGTCGGGCAGAGCATCTCCCTTTAGGAAGGAGTTCTAAAAACTGACTAATGTAGGGCCCGCGGCCTCGTCGTATTTATATACCCGCGCGGTTCCCCGTTTTCCGCGGCATCTCACAGTGTCCACCCCCGAGTTCGCGAACAGCTGTTCTGTGCCCGCGCTCACAGCTATGCACCTCCGCATCCATGTGTTACAAAGCCAGGGCTTTGATGATTTACAACTCACGTATTCAGATTCTTGTAGTCGGTGGCCTGGCCACTCTGACCCGTAAAAAAGGAGTTCTCACTGCAGTGTAGAGCCATCGCTCCTGCCAAAACATATTTATAGCTCTCTTCCTTCTCCGGAGTTGTAGGCGCGTGCCGCGCGGGGGGGGGGGGGCTTGAGCGCTTCAATCTGCCGCGGCAATAATTACTCGACCGCCTCGACTCTTCCGCTTACTTACTTCTCCGCTTAGTGTTGACCATTCGCTTTTCCATTTTTTCTGCCTTTCGTGACTTTTCGCTGATTCCTCTCAGCGCTCTCGTTCTTTCTCTCTCCTTGTCCTCTCTCTTCCTCTCTTCTTCTTCGGTTTTCTGCCCTCTCTCTCTCTCTCTCTCTCTCTCTCTCTCTCTCTCTCTCTCTCTCTCTCTCTCTCTCTCTCTCTCTCTCTCTCTCTCTCTCTCTCTCTCTCTCTCTCTCTCTCTCTCTCTCTCTCTCTCTCTCTCTCTCTCTCTCTCTCTTCCTGTTTATCTATTCATCTCCTTTTATTTTTAGCGTGACAGCATTTTCCATAATGCGTTACATAAGATTTATATAGAGGATTGTACAGAGGATTTGGACAGTAAAATAATGTTGTACAAAAGACCGCTGACAATTCACTCGCACTTAGCTTCCTTAAATTTAAGTTAATTATTGATCTAATAAATAAAAAATTTACATAAAGAACAAACTTAAATTTTAACCTGAAACTTCTATAGAGTAAAATGTTTATATATGTAAAATGTTTTAAAATGTATGCGGTTAGGTTGTAAGTACTTGATTTTATGATTCGAAGTATTTCTTTTTATAATAGTAATTTAAATTTAAAAGAAAATTTTTTATTATTACGTATTACATACAGGAATGTTTTCTTTTCAATAAGCAATTTGAAGAGAAAAAAAATATTCTTACGAATTTATGCATACTGTTACGTGTGCATACTATGCACAACGTGACGAGGCAGATCGGGTTACATCTAGCAAGGTGAGAACCAGGATGACTGAAAGAAAGACGCGGCGCATCGATAGCTCATATAGTTCCAGAAAACTAGCTCAAAAAGGGGCCAAATTTGACCATAACTGTTAATAACAATCTCTCACGGGATTCTTTTAGTTTACTATGGTAAAAACATAATGTATATAAATGCTGCGCGAGAAAAATGTATTTTCATTGTTTAAACAATGCTCAAAGTTAAAAGAAATCATTTTTCGCTTATATTTTTGCAACTATTGATCTGACAAACAAAAGTCCTAATTGAAAGTTGTAGATATTAAAAAGATCTATCGAGTAAGCCGATAAACCTTTTTAAATTATCAATGAAAAATTCAGATTTTGTCATTGAGACTCGAAAAGTGCTTTTAAAGGTAGGTCTTACCCCCCTTTATTACCAGCTATTAAGCCGAATCTGAAAAAGTATTTTTTAAGGCTGTACTTAATTAACTAAAAAATTTTTTTTTTGCAGGAATTTCCACATTTTTAAATAGTCATACAGAAGTCTACGACAGCTCATTTTAATCTCAAAAATGTAGAAAATCCTGTAAAAAAAATTTTTTTAGTTAATTCATTACGTACAACAGTCTTAAAAAATAATTTTTCAGATTCGGTTTAATTGCTGGTAATAAAGGGGGGTAAGACCTACCTTTAAAAGCACTTTTCGAGCCTTAATGAGAAAATCTGAATTTTTTTATTGATAATTTAGGAAATAGCGATTTTAGACGGTCTATTTGCAATAACTAATGAACTAATTAACATATCGTTTCGGTAAGCGGCTTACTCGATAGATCTTTTTAATATCTACAACTAATTAGGACTTTTATCTGTCAGATCAACAGTTGCAAAAATATAAGCGAAATCGATTTTTTTCAACTTTGAGCACTGTTTAAACAATGAAAATACATTTTTTTCGCGCAGGATTTATATACATTATAGTCATGAAAAATGCTAGTTTTCCTAGACTAATAGCGGTCAGAGCTACCGTCGCGAAAACGGAAGGTCCACGTTTCGATTCCCCGCCGAGTCACGCCTTGTCGTTTTTTTTATCGAGTCCTCCTCTATTTATTTTTCACCATACCCTGAACGAAAGTACCACTTTCATTTCCGGTTCAAAAATGTGATCGTGCGGTATTTTCGGCCCGGATATTGTGAGTATAAATTATGACGGGTTTTCTGGTAAATATCAGATAATACCGCGAAGATTTATTACGCGACTCGAAATAATGATTATTTAATGACGTGAGAATCCTTTTTATCTAATTTGTAATAATTACGGGCGCCAGGTGTGCGATGACATCAGGATTCTTATCCCCAACTAGCTATTTAACTTACCGGCTTAACACAAGACAACCCCCGAGTAGGTTCCTGGTCTGTGGCCAACTGTTAGTTTATTGACAAGAACATGCAAGATCTATTCGTTTTACTAATCGACAAGCTATAAATACTAAATAATTTACTCACAATTTAATACTGTAGAACTAACGGAAACTTTATTCAATAAAAAGGTATATATACTTAAATGTAGATTCGCAAAAACAGGTACTCTATTACGCACGCTCAACATTCGGTCAATTAACAATGTTCTTGTCGGGTCGTTTTTCGCTCACGCACACTTTGTGCCTACCCGCTCACTTACTTGTGGATCTCGTCAGCGAATGTCTATTAACCGCGTCGTCTATTCGGGGCGGCTGTTGGTGACCTGTGGCTGCAGGGCTCCGCTTGGCACTTTCTCTCGAGGCAGACTCGACCGGGTGGTTCTGGACAACGGCGACGGTGGATCTTGAAAGTCAGGGCGGTTCTGTCCACAACTAGCGCTGGAGTACGACTGACGAGCGCAGCAACGCGACTCGCTCTCGTGCAGAGCGCGCCTGCATGCGCACGAGCGCCGAATACAGTGCGCGCGACACGCAACACTCTCTTTCTCTGCAAACCACACACACATATACCAACCATTCACAAAAAGCTAAGCGCAGTACACACAAATCCACGTTACAAAGTAATTAGGCGCAAAGTACCTTTTCGTGGCCGATTGATGGCCACACCTCCGAGTAGTTGTTTTTAATGTATTTTTTTTCGCTTAACACGAATCTTCAACTCGGAAGTCCGAAAAGTGATCAGGAAAAAAGTTATTAACAATTTAATTGTTTAAAAATTCATAAAGAAGTAAGTAAATACGATATTATTACTTGCGAGGTGTCAAATTGTTCGTATTTTAATACAGTAGTCCTTCAGAATACCGCCGCTATGTGTCTCTCTTATTCTAACGAGTTGTTTATGAGATAGAAAAGGACACACGGCGGCGGTATTCTGAAGGAGGACTGTAAATAATAAGACCGTTTTTGCGGAATTAAAAAAAAATAATCAGAAGAAAAGTTATGGCAAAAAGAGTACGAATAACCTAACTTTTCACCATTTTCGCGCATTGTTTTTAAGATATCTCCCGTTCTAATAATCATATCGAGGTCTACCAGATCGCATTTTAAAGAAGAAGTTGTGTAGAATCGAATAGTATATAATTTTTTTTTGGAAAACATCGATTCAGATATCGAAAAACAACGGAAAACAAAAAAGTATGGCAAAAAATGTCGATTGTATTTGTTTATATCTTTTTACACAGATCTAATGTTAAGAATTATGAACAAAATATAATTATTATTATTCCTTGAGTCATGACCTTTATAATTATATATATTTTTATATAATTATCTTATTTATATCGCGCTAAAACTGCATCAAAGTGTGCGGTGCTCGCAGGAGCACCGCGCGCCGCGCTCGACTGTATCAGAACGTAAGCGCGTACGCGCTATTATGTATATTTCTATTCATATTTTGACAATAAGTAGCATTTATCTGTTTTATATTGAAGTTAATAATATCAAATTATTTTCAAATAGTTTTATAAAAAAAATTGAATATTTTATTAAGAATAAATAATATATAATGAATAATAATTAAATAGAAATCACATTCCGTAATCTAATTTTTATTGAATATATTTTTGCAATATATTCTATTTATACTGTTACATGGATATCTTATTGTAAAAATAAGATATAAAATAAAAAAATATTTATATTATAAATATTAATATTTTATAAAATAATTTTATATAATAAAATTATTAAGAAATTGGTTTGATATTATTATCACTGAGGTGAAAATATAGTTACTATTGCCATAATGTATAGTGCAAAATTGTTACAACCATATTTTATAGTGAAATTTACTTAATATTATGGTTGCATTTACAATAATAAAACTACTAAAATATAGTATCAATAACTAATACAATATGTATATTTTACTGAAAAAAAAATAGAAACCGTAACAATATTTTCAGAACTATACGATATAGTAGTAGTGACTACACACATTTTTATCAGTGTAACAATATAAAATAGATAAATGCTACTTATTGTCAAAATACAAATAGAAATATACATAATAGCGCGTACGCGCTTACGTTCTGATACAGTCAAGCGCCGCGCGTGGTGCTCCTGCGAGTACTGCACACTTTGATACAGTTTTAGCGCGATATAAATAAGATAATCATATAAAAATATGTATAATTATAAAGGTCATGATTTAAAGAATAATAATAATTATATTTTGTTCATAATTCTTAATATTAGACCTGTATAAAAAGATATAAACAAATATAATCGACATTTATTGCCATAATTTTTTCTTTTCCGTTGTTTTTCTGATATCTAAATCGATGTTTTCCAAAAATATACTATTTGATTCTACACAACTTCTTCTTTAAAATGCGATCTGGTAGACCTCGATATGATTATTAAAACCGGAGATATCTTGAAAACAATGTGCGAAAATGGTGAAAAGTAAGGTTATTCGTACTCTTTTTGCCATAACTTTTCTTCTAATTATTTTTTTTAATTCCGCAAAAACGGTCTTATTTTTTATTAAAATACGAACAATTTGACACCTCACAAATAATAATATCGTGTTTACTTACTTTTTTATAAATTTTTAAACAATTAAATTATTAATAACTTTTTTCCTGACCACTTTTCGGACTTCCGAGTTGAAGATTCGTGTTCAGCGAAAAAAAATACATTAAAAACAACTACTCGGAGGTGTGGCCATCAATCGACCACGAAAAAGTACTTTGCGCCTAGACTATAAGTACATCGTCGGCTGGGAGAATGTCCTATTTCGACTGCGCGTGGAAAAAAGTCCTATCTCGACTTCGCGTGGAAAATAGTCCTATTTCGGCTTCGCGCGCAATAAAATCCTATCTCGGGCACTACGCGTTTTTACTGACGTTTAAGTTGAGAACCGCTGTAGAGTTTTAAATAATCGCGTCTCCGTTTCACCCTAAGCTGGTTATGCTAGCGAAATTATTTCTCTATCTTGCCATTATACATCAATATATACTTTTATTGTGAAGTATTCGATTTAAAGACAAAATTTAGTTTTTTTAGTGTCCGAGATAGGACTTTCTTACGCGCGAAGCTGAGATAGGACTATTTTCCACGCGAAGCTGAGATAGGACTTTTTTCCACGCGAAGCTGAGATAGGACTTTTTCTCTTCCAGCCGACGATATATACGCACTAGCCACCACGGGAAGAAAATTGACCAGTCCACATCTCGCGTTTGACACCCCCCGTCTTCAGCTTGGGTGACAATTTACGCGAGCTAGAATACACTATATTTAATGAGTCCTCACTAACAATATCTATGCCGAGTATTATGTATTTTATAAATTTTCGGCCAATAGTAAAATGTCAGACTAAAAACTATTGTATTTTAAAAAATACTTTTGAATCATATTTACAATCTTTCTTAAACAGCAAACTGGAGAGAGAGGAGGGGGGGGGGGTAAAAATAGGAAAACAAGATGTTTGAAAGCGAGGTAGGGGCGCCATTGGACGAACGAATCCAACGTGAGGGAAATAACAATAATCACAAAAAAAAACCGCTGCCAATTCATTGACCCGTAGCTTCCTCAACCGTAATTTGTTGATTCCTTTAATTAATTTTTAATAACAAAATTTATAATTTTTTAAAAAATTTATTGCATAATTATAATTAAATTCATTTATGAATATTAAAAATTGTTAATTTTTAATTTTATTTATTTATTTATTATTTATTTATATCAAATTTTTATAAATTTTGAGCTGATAAATAAAGTTATCATTTGAAATAGAAGTAAAATATCTATATTTTATAATAAAACAAATAGCTATCACTGTTGTTTTGTTATTAATAAAAACGTGTTTTTTTGGCATGGTGTGGTTTGTGCACATAAGAATTATGCACATATTTATTGTGCACACTTTAGCATTGGAGTATACACATAGATATAGATATACACCAATGCTAAAGTATGCACAATAAATATGTGCATAATTCTTATGTGCACAAACCACACCATGCCGTTTTTTTTATATTATATTTCATAATTCATATTTTTTAAGAAAAAAAAAAATTTATAGCTATCATTGTTCTTTTGTTATTAACAAAAACGTGTTTTTTTAAAAAAGTTCATAACTCACAAATAAATTATAATAATGCAGAATATAATGCATTCATAATGCATAATTCATAATTATAACAGATTATAATAGATATAATTTTTAAACATTTTAATTAATTTTGTTACACATCATTGGAGTTATGATTTAAAAAAAAAACACGTTTTTATTTTTGATGATAACTAAAGAACCGTGATAGATAGAAAATTAATTTTTTTTAGAAAATATAGGTATTTTAATTCTCTTTCGAATGCCGCCCACCCCATTCAGATACAAAGAGCCGTTCTCAAGAAATTACGATTTTTAAAAAATGTCAAAAAATTTTTAACCTCAAATATCTCTGAAATTTATGGACCAATCATTTTGCCCAAAGAACTCGACCGAGAACTATAAAAAATCTACCTCTAAAAGGAATTTTGAAGCCATTAAGTCAATTTTACTCTTGTAATCGTTGGACATACAAAACTGATTTTTTTCATTTTTCAATTTTTTACTCAAAATCTAGCCTACAGAATGTATTCAAATTTTAACAGATTATAGCTATTTATATTCTGTATTATCATGATTTTTCTCAAAAAAAAATTGACCGTTAAGTTTAGGAGTTATAAGCTTCTAAAAGAAAACACGTTTTTATTAATAACAAAAGAACCGTGATCAGTGCCGGTCTTACGTATTATGAGACCTGGGGCAAATATTTATTGCGGGGCCTACTTAAGGGGAGCATTTCCCTAATGAAATTCAGAATTGCTTGAAAAAGTACAAATATTCTCAAGAAAATACAAATGTATAGCCAAGGGAGTTGATGTATACATAAAAACGATTATTTAAATAATTTTTAAACCCAAGAAGGCGGAGGATATGAGGTCCGCGCATGTTAGGGAATTACGTAGACGTGCAACAATAAGCAAGACAATTATTTAAATAATTTTTAAACCCAAGTAGTCGGGGGACGCGAGGTCCACACATATTAGGGAATTACGTAGACATGCAACAATAAGCAAGACAATTATTTAAACAATATTTAATCCCAAGTAGGCGGGGGATACGAGGTCCACGCATATTAGGAAATTACGTATACATGCATTAATAAGCAAGACTATTATTTAAATCATTTTTAAACCCAAGTATCCGGGGGACGCGAGTTCCAAGCATATAGCGGAGTTACGTAGACGTGCGACGTAAGCAAGACGATTATTTGAATAATTTTTAAACCCAAGTAGCCGGGGGTCGCGAGATTCACGAATATGAAGGAGTCATGAAGACACAAAATAATAAGCAAAACGATTATTTAAATAATTTTTAAACCCAAGTAGGCAGGAGATATGAGATCCACGCATATTAGGGAATTACGTAGACGTGTAAAAATAAGCAAGACAATTATTTAAACAATTTTTAAACTCAAATAGCCGGGGATATGAGGTCCATGCACGTAAGGGAGTAATGTAGACATGAAAAACTAAGCAAAACGATTATTTAAATAATGTTTAAACCCAAGTAGGCGGGGGATATGAGATCCACCCATATTAGGGAATTACGTAGATGTGCAACAATAAGCAAGACTATTATTTAAACAATTTTAAACGCAAGTAGCCGGGGATGCGAGATACAAGCATATAAGGGAGTCATGTAGACATGAAAAATAAGCAAAACGCTTATTTAAATAATTTTATTCCCATCTCTACTATAATGGCCCTTTTATAGCCTGACAAGCGCCGCAAAAGTGGCGTCTGGATCCTCTATAAAGTACTTTATTCCCGCACATGCGAGAATAATGTAACATAGTCTAATTTTTTACTTTTATGGTGAATTGGGTTAAAACTAACAAAATTATATAACACATTAATACAAAATAACTTTTTAAATCTATGAAACGGCTACAGTGGATGTGGCCGCTACGAAAAAATACATCTCGCTTCGCTACGCACGCTCGGGCACCCGCGGGAATAATCTGCGACTACAGCCCCTCGTTACATAATGTATTATTTAAACCCAAGTACCCGGGGGATGCGAGTTCCACGCTTATTACGGAGTTATGTAGACTTACGACGTAAGCAAGACTTTTATTTCCAAAATTCTTAACATCTATAACTTGATTCCCTTATATGCGTGGACCCCGCGTTCCCCGGCTACTTGGGTACACAAATTATTTAAATAATCGTTTTGCTTATTGTTTCATGTCTTCATGACACCATTATATTCGTGGACCTCGTGTCCCCCGGCTACTTGGGTTTAAAAATTATTCAAATAATCGTCTTGCTTACGTCTCGCGTCTACGTAACTCCGTTATATGCTTGGAACTCGCGTCTCCCGGATACTTGGGTTTAAAAATTATTCAAATAATAGTCTTGTTTATTAATGCATGTCTACGTAATTCCCTAATATGCGTCGACCTCGTATCCCTCGCCTACTTGGGTTTAAAAATTGCTTAAATAATTGTCTTGCTTATTGTTGCATGGCTACGTAATTACTTAATATGCGTGGACCTCGCGTCCCCCGGCTACTTGGGTTTAAAAATTATTTAAATAATCATTTTCCTTATTTTTTCATGTCTACATGACTCCCTTACATGCGTGGACCTCATATCCCCCGGATAGTTTGGTTTAAAATTGTTTAAATAATTGTCTTGCTTATTGTTGCACGTCTATGTAATTCCCTAGCATGCGCGGACCTCATATCCCCGCCTACTTGGGTTTAAAAATTATTTTCTTCATCCCCTAGCCGAAAGTACGGTCTTCCCGGCTCGATTTCGCGACTTTTGTGGCCGCTCTTTGTTGATCGTTGCGTGGCAACGTCCGCGACAGCGCACGTGTTGTAACCTAAACTATGCTAACTCTTCCAAATGTTATGACAAGAAAATCATTTGTAAAATCGGAAAATTGAAAAGATATAGGCGTATTAAATTAATTTTATGTTATTATTAATATATTGAACAATATATTTATAACTCTGATAATCAATTATGTTCTTATATTGCATACACGCTGTCAGAAAGCTTCTATACATATATAGACATGATGTTTACATTTTGAGTTTCAAGACATGGTGTAACTATATACTTATATGTGAAAGTTTTTTAACTCTCATTCTGTAATGTACCGCTTATGGGATAGAAAAAGACAAACAGAGGAACCATTGAGAGGTTGTTCTGTAGTTGAAATGAGTATCAATTAAGTATGTACATATTGTTGGTCCATCATCTCTTTTAAGTATCTTTTGCTAGTGTTTTTGATGCCCGACCCGACCAGCAAAACCGAGGCGAAGCCTCGGTTTTGCAAAAGTCGGGCGGGCATCAAAAAAAAGGAGAAGTCGAGCTTACGCTCCGCGATATGTAAAGTAGCGCTGAAGCAGGCCTTTTATACATATGGCCAAGTCGTAGTTAGCAACAAAGAACGCTATTTTACTAATTAATATCAAAACTATATAGGCGTACTTTCGGCGGGGGATGAAGAAAAATAGTATATGACACTTGGCCAGGAAATCCAACTTCCTGGCCTTGTGTCGTAATATACTATTAAATAATCGTTTTTATGTATACATCAACTCCCTTGGCTATACATTTGTATTTTCTTGACAATATTTGTACTTTTTCAAGCAATTCTGAATTTCATTAGGAAAATCCTCCCCTTAAGTAGGCCCCGCAATAAATATTTTCCCCATGTCTCATAATACGTAAGACCGGGGCTGATCATAATGAGTTGTTTTCAGCCGTGGCACTTTAATTGGCCACGAAACCCTACCTGGCTCCTAGACTACTACCATAATTAAGATTTTTGTAATTTCCCTAACTTCCCAGCACTTTCTTACTTATGACAATGGTCATAAACTTGTAGAATTTATGTTGATGTACCTAGAAGTAATCCATCAATCCATCTGATCCTATCTCGAAACGGATTAGAGGGACCTTGCATGCCTTAATTATACCTGAGCCAAAGGCAAACCAAAACGGGAAAATAGCCCCCCCCCATTTACTAATGGGAGCAGAAAAGGCATGCAGAGGAGACACCCTAACCCTCTTCCACTAGTAAAGTAGAGGGGGTATTTCCCGACTAGGTTAGCCTTCCACTCAAGTATAAATAAGGCTCACAAGGGTTTTGAAGATCACATTCAAAATATCTTTTGGCGAGGAAGCATCTAAGTCTAGGAGTATCTTCCAACAAAGTACTTACTTGCTACAAGTAACATTGAATCACCGTTAAATTTCAATTTTAGCAGAGTATTTTTAAATTTAGAAATGGAGTTCATCCCATCAATTGCGACAGAGAAGCGGAAAAGACCGGAGCTTGACGATAATACGATGGGTAGTGAAGGCAAGCATTTAAAAAAGATAAAAACAACGCATGCTCATAAATACTGTGTGTATACCGAGAGTATCGAAATAGACAAAAAGATTGAAAAGGTCCAAGAAGATTTGGAGCGCTTGAGGGAAAAGCTAGGGATCAAAGGAATACCTGAATCATTAACTCTTATGGATAAAATAATTAAAAATAATAGTTGCGTGCAGGCTATTGAGAGTTTAAATCAGATGAATAGACAAATGAACCAGGAATTGTACATTTTGGAAATTGAGGGGAGAGAGGCACAGGAAAATTTGTATCAAAAGAGAAAAATATG
Source organism: Torymus aiolomorphi (assembly GCA_036365515.1). Taxonomy (NCBI): domain Eukaryota; kingdom Metazoa; phylum Arthropoda; class Insecta; order Hymenoptera; family Torymidae; genus Torymus; species Torymus aiolomorphi. Next base: position 221,031,947 of record CM070873.1, on the reverse strand, counting down.
GTTCAATCAGCAAAACATTATCAAGACACAATGTATATTAGAAGGAAAAATTGCTATGTTGGAAAAAGAAATCATTAATAATCCAAAAATTTAACCCATTATTAAGTGGTATAATATGGCTATTGGCGAAGGTCCACTATAAAATCTAACGCGCCTTGGGCAGAACCTCCTGGGTGGTGTGGAATACTGCGGGATCTAATGAACCGGCACAATTTCATTGAAATTCTTCTTGTAATGCTCTTGTTAACTAATCTGTCGTAGCTATTTAGTATGTGAACAAAAAGCTTTTTTTATTTATTTTGACCAAATTATGTTATTTATAAATAAATTGTTTGAAGTTCATTCTGACGCCAGCCATTTATGTTAGTGCAGTTAGTTTTATTTAAAGTATTTTATAGTGTAATTTCATCTGTTTAATAAAAAGTCTGGACAAGAGACAAAAAAGTGTCCGAAACGTCGTCCACTTAACGTATTTTCAGAGGAACAGTCTTTGTCTCAGGAATGACTTTATATTACAGGAAATTTGTACAGAAAAGTAATATATATATATATTTGACAAAAAAAGCAATGAATTTATTGCTATCCCTGAAACCTATTAATGCCCGAACAGAAATAAAAACATACGTTCCTGTTACGTTTGCGTACTTTTTCATACGTTTAGATACGTTTTGGTTACGATTCGGAAATCTGTATATATCGGACACCTATTTCGAAGAGTGAATGGCACGGTCGACTCCTAGCCTCTTTCTATACTTGCCTTCGAAGCGCTCCCGCGCTCGATGACTCCTGTTAATGGTGAACAAATATAAATAACTTAAAATATAACCAAATGTAATAGAAACACTAAAATAATAAAAAATTAATAATATTATAAAGCTGCACAAGAGTTCAAGTTTTATAAAAATTAAACATTTCTGTCATGGCCATTAAACGGTATAGTTTTAGATATATAGAGCTCATATCAGTTCTAATTTAAGTAATGAAGAATGTTACGAAGTAGCAAAAAGAAAATGAGAATGGAAACGAATTTAAGCGGAGTGGAATTGATGGACATTATAGGTAAAGCAGAGAATGCAAATGAAATTATAAAGCCTATAAAATATGATAAAAGTGTAAGGCTGACTGCAGAGAAAGCGCTTGCATTGCTTATAGAGGCGAACCTGACAAAAAATGCGTACAATATAATGAGAGCTACTGCATTAGATGCCAACCATGATTTATGTCCGTCATATAAACAGGTTATTATTCCGAATATTTATAATTATTCTTAATACTTTTAATCTTAAAAAGTTTAAATAATTTATCATTTGCTCAGTTAAATAATTTTAAAATAAATTATAAGCTTAGGAGTGTAGACTAGGGAAACTACACTAAGAAAAAAGTTCATTTGCCCGTGTGGCTTCCTCAAACTTAATTTGCTTATTCCTTTAATTAATTTTTAATAACAAAATTTATCATTTTTGCAGCAATTGATGACATAATTATAATTATATTCATTTATGCAGATTAAAAATTATTAATTTTGAAATTATGTATAAAATATGAATAAAATAATAGGTAAGGTTATTCTCGGATTTTGTGTGTCTCGAGTGTGAGACATTTTTAGAATCAGGCCCCGGGAGCTCTCCCGAATTCCCGATGGCCAGTCCAGGCCTGCATCGCGGGGCTCCTGTCAGCGCGAGGCCCGGCGCGACTGCCCTTCTCGCCCCGCCCTAAGACCGGCACTGACCGTGATAGCTAGAAACTTTTTTTTTCTTAGAAAATATAGGTATTTTAATTTTCTTTCGAACGCTACTCATCAGATTCGAATAACTCGATCCTATCATTAAAAAAAAAAAAAAAACAGTTTTGAGAAAATCGAAAATTTGAAAAACAAAAACAAAAACGCATCGCCCCAATCAAAAAACGGATTTTTGACCTTCCATCACGCAAAAAAAAACAAAAAAAATGAGACCTGTCCGGTCAAAATCGACCGAGTAGAAGCTGAGGTCCAGGCGTACACACACACACACACACACACACACACACACACACACACACACACACACACACACACACACACCCACACACACACAACCACACACACACACACACACACACACACACACACACACACACACACACACACACACACACACACACACACACACACACATACACACATACATCCATACAGACATTTTTCAAAAACCATGTATTTTGATTCCTAACACCTCGGAACACAATTATAACATGTTTTACAACAACTCAAAAATTTACTATCACAAAGCTTCCTCTAGGAGGAAGGAAAAATTGTGGGCCATATATTGCCCACAGTGTTGGACAAGTATGGGCAATATATGGGCCATTGCAAGCCACATTAGAGCAATATATGGGAGATATCCGCCTGAGCCGAATTCGGACTGGAATCGAGCCATAGTATTCCCACCAGTATCCCATATAGTTCCCATATTAGTCCCATATTTATTTTCATGAGAACCATTAACAAAAAAAAATAATAATAAATAAATAAATAAATAAGTGTAAAAAACAATCCTATTATCCATGTACTGTGACTGTAAAATAAAAATAAAACTCTTTAAGTGGATTCGAACCTCGAACCTTTGAATTACTAGACTTGCTCGCTATCGACTGAGCTATTTAATTATATTTATTTCAAAAGATCAAATGGAGGTTAATACTTGAACATCATCATTCGTTTCAGATTACAGCCTAGATAATCTCTATTTAATCCTTTGATGTAAATATAACTAAATAGCTCAGTCACCCGAATAGAAATGAGATATGGTGTGCCGTAGGTATCACACGGGCTGGATGGCGTATGCCGTGCAAGGCCCACGCGCGGCATGTAACGCTTTTATTGTAAGGTACTTGCGTTTCTGCCGTACGATAAACTCATTTACAGCAAGCCTTATCCGGGCCGGTACAACGCCGTGAAATTTTCCGGATAAGGTACATGTCATTTTTCCGTTATATTAGCATTAGTATTTGAGCATTTGTTTACGCGCGCGTCATAGCCTCAAATCTGAATAGTGCTCCGTTTCTGTCGTACGAAGAACAATCTAATAAGTATAATGGATAAACAATGAAGGAAAAAGTTAAGTACTAAATTTCGAAAAAAGAAGATATTTCATAAAAATAAGTAGTGTTTAATTAAATAAAGTACAAATAGATGTAGAATTATAATTGTTCGAAAAAGTGCAAATATTAGTTTTATATTTGTTATAAAAAAAAACAAGATTATAATGTAGTGTCCTAATATATAAAATACATTAAATATGATTTAATAAATACATCAAAAATATATTAAATGTTGTAATTTTTATTAAGTATAGAACATATTCGCTTTCAAATTATTTAGACAATAAGCCACGTGTTGCCCGAATCAGGGCCGGATCAGGGCCAGATGTTTCACTGGACGTAAGGATATAGATAGGTAAAATCATCCGGCCCTCATACAGTTCAGCGTTACATGCCTCGTACGGCACTCATCCATCAACAACATCAGGTACGGATCAGGAATCACGGCAGACGGATCCGTCCCGCATCATTGCCGTTTGAAAATTTCTACTCGGGCAGTAGCGAGCAAGTCTAGTAATTCAAAGGTTCGAGGTTCGAATCCACGCAAAGAATTTTTTTTTTTTTTATTTTATAGTCCCACTACATGCACAATAGGATTGTTTTTTACGCTTATTTACTTTTTGTTTTTTTTTTGTTTTTTTTTTGTTAATGGTTCTCATGAAAATAAATGTGGGACTAATATGGCAACTATATGGGATACTGGTGGGAATACTATGGCCCGATTCCAATCCAAATTCGGCTCAGGCGCCGGAGGAGCCGAGTATCTCCCATATATTGCTCTAATGTGGTTTGCAATGGCCCATATATTGCCCATACTTGTCCAACACTGTGAGCAATATATGGCCCACAAATTTTTTTTTGCGCAGGTTGCAATCTTAGTACTGACTAAAAAAGTTTAAAAACTTAAATTTTATAAAAGCGGAAAAGTTTCTTTTTTGAAGAAAATTATTTCAATGCTATTTTGGTATTAGTTTATTTGTTTGTCGCGTTTAAGTAATACTATAGCGGATTTTTGTGCGCGCGATGCGCGCACATGGTTCTATGTGTTTTCAACTTTCCCCACCAATGAGAGCCAGTTTTATCCATCTGACAATATGGCTGACCTCCAATTTGAATATGCATTCAATTCGATATTTAAGGGAGTACCCTCGGCAATAGAATTTAAAATGAAAATCGTTTGATATTTGGGTAACAGCTGTATTAAAGTGCACTGAAGTTCTGGTTCAAATTTTGTGAAGATTCAGAGCTTCAGAAGCAAGAAATCAGTAATGGAAAATAACATAGGATCTTATGAAGAAATGCACCTTTTGTACACGGAGAAAAATGGTGTAACAAAAATTACTATATTTATAGTAATCGTGGCACAGAATTAAATTATCATAAAATTTACTACAATTTATAATAAAAATTCCTATGTTTTGAGTAATTTTTACTATGTACATAGCAATTTTTACTATAAATTGTAGTAAATTTTATGATAATTCGAGTTTGTCCCAACGTTCCTATCGAACATAGTAATTTTTCTTACATTTATAGTAAATTTTCCTAAACATTTCTCTCAGTGTAGTGTTACATCCGGCCATTTTCTATATTATTAAAAAATTTAGTTACCATTGAATCATAAAATACATAACAGTTTTAAATAAATGCAAGGCAGAAAATAGTTTTGAAATCATAAAATCCAGGTCTAGAATTTCAGTCGCACGGAAATCCCAAATTCAAACATTTCGAAGTAAGGGTACAACACTTTCTTTTTGGGCGTGGGTCGTAAAGTTTTTTCGTTTCCTTTCCCTTACACGATAGCCTTAGTACACAAACCAGACTCAAGATTTCCGAGTAGACCACATGATAAAAAAAATCTTCGCATTTTCCCAAGCCTTAGTCTCTAAGACCTCAGCATCTGGAAGCAATAACTTTCCCGGGCTGCGAGCACGCATCGGAATTTTCCAACCACTCGAATATCAATAAACAAGGGAAACCCTGCAGCTATACATGACGGCGCCTGTTCCCGTCTCTCTCTCGCTCTCTTTTCAGCATTTTCTACAACCCACGCCTGCATTATTTTTCACTTAGATGATTATTCTGTGACTGTACTTTGAAGCCATTTCATATTAAATAACAATAGGAAATATTCTTCTTTTTTGAAATATATTTAAGAAATATGTAAATTTCTTATAATCATAGATTTTTGTATTTTTGTATTTTTACATTTTAACAAATTCAATTCGAGCAATAGTTTATAATTAAAGGACTATGCCAAACTTTTAGTTTATTAACATAATGCTTAACTCTTAAACAAATTTGTCTTTCGCACTTTTAATCATTTAAGATCTTTTGTAAAATAAATATTAGAAGAAGTTCTAACAAAACCATAACTTTAAATAAGAAAATATTGACATTCGGATTATATTCGCTATTTTTAAAACGTACACAAATATTAATTTTCAATTGTTCACATCTTCCAACTATGGAGAATTTATAAATCAAAACCTCAACGTTTAATAACACCCCCTTATTATAGAAAAAAAAAAGCCAATTAGTTTATGAAATAAAATTATTATAACTAGAAATTTTATAGATATTAATTATATAATTATTAGAGTATAGAAATTATATTTGTAAATACTAAATCGTTTTAATTTATCACAACCTTTTATAATACGTCCAGGTTGGTTTCCATAATTAAACTATTATATATTCAGCAGTTAGAGGCCAATTATAACTAAGTTAATTTGTTTATAACCCAGGTATACCTTAATATCGATAAGTTTTTGGCTACGAAAATTTTTAAGTTGAAATTCTGTTTGATTTAATTTATTATGTTAATCAAACATTAGTTTTATGTCAACTGAGAATTATATGTTAAGTCTAAAGTTGTAAAAGTATAAGGTATACGTTATAATCTATTCAAATTTTTGTATATACTTTAATTGTATTAGAGTCCATATAAATTTAATTATTTTTATAATTACAATTTTTAGTTTTAATTTACGCGCTAAATATGCTAAAATTTATAGTTTACATTCGTCACGAATTCCAATCTAATCGTATAAGGATATAAAATTTAAATCCGTTTATATCATCGGAAATCGCTACATTTAATTTTAAGTCTAATTTTACTAATATTAAGATTTTTATATTTTCGATATTAAACCAAAATACTGATAATAATAGTCATATGCATGCATAATTATCCTTGTACTATTTCGTATTTAAAACTGTTTTGTTTAAAATAAAAACTCTGTACATAAATAATCTACTTTGGGTAATGTTTAATTTACGGAATAATTATAATTTATTGCAACATTCATCCTTCAGATACTTTCATAAATCAATTTTTTTAATAATTTTCAATTAATAAATCTTCATATTTTAATGTAAATTCTTTTTAATTAGTCATGGGACCGCCCAGTTCTTATATGTGTTTAAAGTTTTCATATTAAAAATTATTTATTATAAAAAAACATTATGTCAAAGTGGGTTATTTATCTTGATACTGAATGTAAGACAACAAAAATTCTCTTTTATTGACCAACAATCAATTCATAGTGTTTATGCATAATGACGCCTCATTATCGAATCCTAGCGCCCGATTTTGAGCGAGGCCGGTGGTCCCAAAAATCCGAGTGACCAATAACATCCCTCTACGCTTAAGACAGGAGAAAGCGGCTGCGCCCCATCTCAAGCTTAGCTTACTTCGTCACCGCGTCCAATGCAAAACCCCCAGTTCTATTTCAGACCCCGACTCGGGTGTTCAATCCTAGCCCCGCCGAGTGTGCGAACACTCGCGGGAGCGATCTTTATATTTTCACTCTATTCTCCACCCTCAACCGAAGAGGTCCCATTTTAAAGCCTAAATTCCAACATTTTCGCGTCGAAGTTTTTTTTCTGAGTGCCGCGTCACTCTAAGTTCTTATAAACTTAAATACATGTAAACCATATTACCGTGCAAGGGTAACTACTTGTGTGCCTTCCCTAGTGGAAATCATTTTTGTGAATATCTGATAATAACTGAAAATAACTGAAAATAACTGAAAATAACTGAAAATAACTGAAAATAACTGAAAATAACTGAAAATAACTGAAAATAACTGAAAATAACTGAAAATAACTGAAAATAACTGAAAATAACTGAAAATAACTGAAAATAACTGAAAATAACTGAAAATAACTGAAAATAACTGAAAATAACTGAAAATAATTGTTTGGTTTGAGACGTAAATAACAATTATTTTCAGTTATTTTCAGTTATTTTCAGTTATTTTCAGATATTTTCCGTTATTTACAATTTTATAAAATAATAACTGTAGAAATAAAAGTATTGACAACTGCTATTAACAATTATTTTCTGTTATTTACAGTTATTTTCAGTTATTTTCAGTCATTAACAGTTATTTTCAGTTATTTTCAGTTATTTTCAGTTATTTTCAGTTATTTTCAGATATATTCAGTTATTTTCAGTTATTTTCAGTTATTTTCAGTTATTTTCAGTTATTTACAGTTATTTACAGTTATTAACAGATGTTTGCTGATATGCACATTTAATTTTTTTCGCTATAATGACAATTTTATTTTCCATCAACAAAATTGTAAATAACTGTAAATAACTGTAAGAAATTTCTGTAATTAACTGTAAAAAACTGAAAATAACTGCTAATAACTGAAAATAACTGAAAATAACTGAGAATAACTGAAAATAACGGAAAATAACTGAAAATAACTGTAAATAACTGAAAATAACTGAAAATAACTGAAAATAACCGTCAGTTACGTCTCAAACCAAACAATTATTTTCAGTTATTTACAGTTATTTTCAATTATTTTCAGTTATTTACAGTTATTTACAGTTATTTTCAGTTATTCACAAAAATGATTTCCACTAGGGTTCCAATAAACAATTTTAATCTGAATCATAACATTTGTTCATTATTTCTACTTTTTCTTTTACCTACATTCAATCACTTATTTACAACATTGCAGGCGTGAACCAGAGACCGTCGAAGGTCGCAAGCAGATCACAATAAAAGTAAGTATTTTTTTTACATTGCTGTCCTTATTCTTTTTTTTTCCTCTCTAGCTAGCTCAGTTTTATCTTTCCAAACACATATCTCCCCATTTCATGTGCAATAAACCGTATTTCCTACCCGTGTCCTCACCTAAATAAAGTGTTTTTTTTCTATCTTTTTTTTCAAACAAATTAAAAACGTCCCCGTAATTGCGCGTAAAAAACAAGCTAGACTTAGCCTAGTAATCGAGGTTACGAGGAGCCTGCTGCTCGTTACTCAATAGATCTAGGCAAGCTAGTAAATTACAACTCTATTGAATAGGTTCGTATCCTCTACAAAAATCTTCTTCAACCGTGTCGTGATTTCCTTGCTGCCCGTAAATCCCACCCAACCTAGTGTTTAGTATCTGGCTCTGCCCGAGCTAGTAGGTTTTTCTTAATCTAGGCTCTAAAGAGAGCAATCAGGTTTTGTTTCCAAAACCACCAGTTGGATCTTCTTTGGTAGATCTGACGTAACAGTAGTATATATAAAAACATTGCAAAATGAAAAAATTTTGAAAAATTCTGAGATATGCAGAAATTTATCCCAGATTCATGTCTGTTTTCAAAATTATCATTCAGAGCCTCTTTTTCGAATAACACACGTGCTCTTGAACTATTAATTAGGTTAGAATCACATGAGGTATATAATAATAATATGGTACTACATTGCCAAACTTACGACTGTTACTGTGTAAGTCAATGACATATTGAAGCGTTCTCTTAACTGACTAGCTACGTACCGAGGGTACTCCCTTAATTGCGGTCTCTCTTTTATAGATGGATAGAGTACACAAATAGGGACGGGTACACAGATCGGGACCCTCTTGCTTCAAAATATAGATAATTAAATCTCTTTTTTTTGTCAGGAAAATTGGATATCAAAATCAAAAGGTATAAGACTCCATTAAAAATAACTTTATTCTGAAAAAAAAGTCACACGAAGATTGTCCGCAGAAAATTTAAAGCTTTAAGTTGGAATATAGCCATTTTCTAAGAAGACATCTGCAAGATCATAAAAAACGGGTCACAAGTTGAGGGCTGCAAAATCCTTCGTAAAACTGTAATAAACAAAGGCTGTGCTATGGATGGTCGACACGTGTGGCATATGTTTTGGACACCGTTGTACAATGGCAATTAAGAAGCTGTCGGAGAAACAACTAGGCACTGGGACTCAGGTATCGGAGTGTGGCAGGGTCGCAGTGGGCAAGTTGTTTAAAAGCGAAATTAGCCCGTAAACCTCTTCCCCAAGAAATACACACGTACCTTTGGGGATTGCGGTCCTATGCAGAAGCTGACTCCCAGGTAATGAAAATTATTTTTTTTATCATTAATGATGATTATTCCAGGTATACACCCTTAGACCTGATGCAGAATAAGGGCGAGGCTGCTGTATATATAAAAGAGCCCGTTCAAAAGACAAAAACGCTATTTGGCAAAGTACCCAAAATAATCAAGTCAGATCGAAGAAGAGTACGGTAAACTGTGTACTTCTATCTTTGGACGTTTGCTCTCTGTTTACAAATATACCGTGCGATTTAGTATTAGAAAGCATAGACAGACGTTACACACATATTCACAATAAATGCAAAATTCCTTTTCATGAGATTCGGAATATAGTCTGTTTTTTATTTGACAACACATATTTCAATTTCAACAATAGAACTTATAAACAAATATTTGGCACACCTATGGGTTCTCCTATCTCACCATTATTCGCTGACATGGTTATGGAAGATTTAGAAACAGACTGCTTGCGCGAATTAAAAATTACACACGATTGTATTCCGCTCTTTTACTTTAGATATGTAGACGACACAATTTTATGTATAAAAAGCGATCAAGTTGATACAGTTCTACAAGTGTTTAACAAGTATAATACTCATCTTAAATTTACATTCGAATCTGAAATAGACAATAGTATAAATTTTTTAGATCTCAGTCTTACGAGAAAAAACAATCAAATTTTGACTAACTGGTATCAAAAAACAACAGCATCATCGAGACTGTTAAATTATAATTCTAACCACACCATACAACAAAAAATAAACATAGTTGCGAACCTGGTGGATAGAGCAATTCTTTTATTCGATACTTGTTTTCATGACGCGAATATACACAAAATTACAGAACTTCTCTTATGTAACGATTATCCTTCCGAATTTATAAACATACACATACGAAATAGACTTCGAAAACTCAAATATCACAATAAAAAGACTAATAATGAGAACCGTCCACTAACTACAATCTCCATTCCATATAATAATACCTTTTATAAAAAATGTTCGTATATTTTAAACAAATATAACATCCGCACAGTACCTTTGATCAACAAAAAATTGAACAATATAATTAAATTAGGAAAGGATAAAATAGAAAAATCAGAAACATGTGGCGTAGTCTATAAGATAAATTGTATGTCTTGTACATCGACTTATATTGGCGAAACTAAGCGAATGTTAAAAAATAGGATTAAAGAACATGAAAGAGATAAGAATAACAAATCAGTGATAGCAACACACCAAAGAACTATGAAACACATCGTTGACTGGAAAAACATCCAAATTTTAGATAGGGAAAACAATTACACGAAACGAATTATTTCCGAAATGTTACATATTAATTTAAATCATAACACTATCAATAGAATAGAAGATACACAAAATTTGAATAATATATACAAAAAGCTGTTAAGAACGTTACATTTAAAAAGGTAAACAAGCGTGATTATATATAAACCCCAGCGAAGCGTGCATTATGTTCTGCATACCATCTCGACTCTACTGGTATCTTACCAGTATCGACGTAGCTATTTATAGGTAAAGGTTTTTGCATAGATTGTGTTTAATTTATTTGACTAGTTTTTTATTTTTATTTTTGTATGTGTTTTAACTCTATATATTTTTAATAAAGCCGGAAGAGGTCAGGGAACTTCCTGACGAAACGTTGCAATCTAGTATTCAAGATTGTTTTCAAATTTATTTCTGGGAATTGGCCCTCACGAGGATCCTCACAACATTTAAATTATTAAACATGGAGGGTGCCACTCAACATAATATTTTCCGGCCCTGTTATGGCCATTATATTTTTCAATAGCTGGTCAGGGCTATAACTTCATGCATACCTGTATCGGACCTGAATTGTTCTTAATTGTTTGCCTTGAGTGCCGTGTCTCAACAGGGCCCGCGTAGAGCCTCGTCACATGCCTACTCTGGGCCTGTTAAGGTGCCAGTGCAGGCCCTGGGGGGGGGGGGGGGGGGTCCAGACTTTCGACGATTCACTATAAAATTGAAGTCAACTATAGACGTTTTTCAGTTCGACATATGATAATGCAGATTGTTCTTAATTTCGAATTCTAAATTACGAAAATCATATTTACGAATGTAACACTTCACCTACTGTCCAAAACATCGAATTTCATTAATAGAATTTTAATAGGGGTACAATATAGACATTTCGAAATAAATCATTAGAAACAGGTTATATTTGCTTTGAGATCGTATTGATAAAATTCGATGTTTTGGACAGTAGGTGAACTGTTAGATTCGAAAATATGATTTTCGTAATTTAGAACGTCGAAATAAAGAACAATCTGCATTCCCATATGTCGAATTGAAAAACGTCTATAGTTGATTTCAATTTTATAGTGAATCGTCGAAAGTCTGGACCCCCCAGGCCCTGTCTAAGAACTTCAGGCAACAGTACAGGACCTGATTACACCCATAACTCACTTTCTACTCGGGTAGAAATAGAGGTTCCTAAACTTGGAAGGCCACCTTTGGCTGTTCCATAAACTCGGACTACGCTCGTTTGTATGCGGCAATTATGAAACACTAAAATGTTTATTGAAAATCTTTACTGTTGCAGAAAAACTACTGTAAAACTTTAATCTATGAGTAAAAAACTGCATATTATAAAAAGATTGATATTTGAAAAGTGTTGGAGTGCATAGTTACAGTTAATAAAATAAAACGTATGAAACCAGCACCATTGACTTCAACAGCCACAGATTTGTGTCGATCTCAGAATACACGCAGTCATATATTTTTTAAAAATTATAATTTTCATGTAGAAATGTGAATCTCTTTGCATATTACATAATAAACCTTCACTATTCAGATAAAATTTTGATATTGTTTATCTGTATCATTAATAGACTTTATTTTACTATATTTTTCAAACTGTTCCATGAAGGGGTCACGATTTGAGAGATGTTTCATAATGGGCACTTTTACCGTATACGTTAATGAGGATTTCCAATTGTAGCTCGAGAATTAAGGCATCCGCGTAGAGTACTTACACAGCACCTTACTTTTCTCAACAAAACGTTGTCACCGAACGCAAAAATAGATTCCCGCTCGACATTTCGAGATACCCTTTGATAAAACGATAAGGAACAGCGTAGAGTATGATAAAAAGGTAGAGAATTGGGTTGAGTTCGATGCCTATCGACTCTTGAATACGGAAACCAATAAAAATAAGTCGAAATGTTGAATTTATTGACAAACTAGGACGGGCTGCACCCCGCGGTGCACCTCGCTTCGCTCGTCATGCCTCTCACCCTCTCCCGCTGTCTATGCAAAAACTAGTCCAGAGCATATGTAAATTGCCACCCGAACTGAAAGTGGGAAAGCGTACTGCGGACAGGCGGCAGGGATAGCATTATCTGCAAATAAGTATTGTTACGTATGAGAGGACGTTAGAGTGAATGAAATGAATAAGTCGCGTAAAAAATAGGTGACGAGCGGGATTCGAACACACGGACCCGAGGTTTGTAGTCCCGCGCTCTACCACTGAGCTATCGTCGCGATACTTGCTCGAGAGCATCGCAAGTGTCTTGTTCTTATCTTGAAACGGACGCGTCAGGGCTCGGATGACGGTCGAGCTGAGCCCGAGACAGTATTTAAGACATACTCTTCAAAACACGATGGCCGGATGTTGTGAAGCATTTCAAGATTGATTTTGATTGGTTTGTAAAGAATAGGCGTGAAATTTACCACTTCCGCTATATTTAAAACTAAATAATTAAATCAAATTAGAATAAAAAGATTAATTTTTTCAATCTTTGAAAAATTATCTGTTTATCCTATCATTTAAACTAATTAAAATGAAATTATAATGAAAAATTATATATTCATAACTTCAAAAACAAAATAGTACGTGCGCAGCACGTTTTAATTTTGCTAGCAATAATATATCTTTTAATAAGTATATCTTTTAATATCTTTACAGTAATGTCCACCCACAAGCAGCACGCTTGAGTAGGGGAGGGTGGGGCACGATGGGTCTCCTTAACTTTTGGCCATCATATTTAATTATGCGATAGGTATGAGCACTTATGAATGAGGCAATTGTCTAAAAGAACTTTCGAAAAACATAATATTCACCTGTAAATGTTGATATTTTTCATATTATTCAAACCAGAAAGTATAATGAGATCGAGTTCAAAAAACCCATAACACCCCACTAGTGGGGGACGTTGGGTTTTAACGCGGGGCATGAGAGGTTGAGGATGGGGCGTGAGGAGTTGAGGGTGGGGCATGATGAGTTGAAGATAAGGCGTAATAGATACAAGGATATAATTTCGGCTTTCATTTGATTATATGAAATGTAAATTAAAATAATAATTTTAACTTTTTTAATATTTTTACTTTTTCATCAGTCCCTTTGAATTTCTTTTGTTGTTTAAATTTTTTTAATGTATAATTAGCAATACCTATTATTACACTATCACATTTCATTTGTAGGTACATAATATTATCAACACTCCCGTTTATTTTTAGGTTACATAATAATATTAGTAAATAACAAAAATATCAAATTACCTTTTTTTAAAACCACAGGAAGTAAATTTTCTGTACATTCCTTGCATTTTCGTTGAAGAGTGGATGTAGGTACTCCGTCTTCAGTCGCAGCAGCTTTGATGGTTTTTCCATTCAACACATCTTGGATTGCACTTCGCATTTGGTCTTCTTGCCAAGTTAGTCGTGTAGACTTTTTAATATACTTTCTGACCATCGTAGAAATTTATACATTTAACTCTTTAACTTTAGTACTCCGGTGCTCCAGAATCGGCATAGCTTATCTACTAGTACTTATCTCACAATCGTACGATGTTGGCGAATGTAGTGTAAGGTTAAGGCGCCGTCAGTCTGAAATTGCAGCCCGTGGTACCCCACCCAGCGAAACCTTTCATGCCTCGCCTTGCAATTTTTTTTTTAATCGATAATTTTAAATTAATAAAAATTTGTATTAAAAATGATCAAAATATGATTTTAAAGTAGAAGAACTATACTTTCTATTAATGCTAACGAAAATGACTAGAGAAAAATTATTTTGTATGTATTCCGTATTTTAAGCACCTTTAGAAATCGTACTCTCATACCTCGAAATTTCTTCAAGATATTTACAATTACATAATTTTTCCAAATTAATTCTTCTTTTCTGCGAAAAATTATTTGTTATTTTTTGTTTAAAATGGTATAAAAATTTACAATTAAAAGCATTTTGTTTATTATGAAACTAGAACCCGTTCAACCCGCCTATCCCGTTGTGCCCCACTCTCCCCTATGATGGTTGAGTGACAAATTCAATTTTTCGAACATTTTTAAAGTCTGTAACTAACTTTTTTTTTAAATTAACATTACGAAAGAAACCAAAATGAACTAAAATAAATTCTTGAAATTGAATCCGTTGGGAAATGAATGTAATATATATAGTATAAGGGGAAAATGCTTGAACGGATATGAAGAAACCATAAAATCAAGCATTTTCCCATGCGTAACAATAGATTGTCGTCCGATCACAGAACCAGCGCGGGTGCATACGAATCGATTGATCAACCCAAACTTCGACCTACAGGAAAATCACCGAAAACTAGATGCTTCTGGAAGGTCAACAGGTAATAGATAATTGTCTATTATTGAAAGAGGCAAACATTTAAATATCCACAACGCGCTTGCTCCAGCACTCACTTCCTCCTTTCTTGAGAGGCCGCTGCATCGTCGTGCGAAGAGCCTTCGCGAGAGTGGAAACTAAGCTCGGTACGAGCGCCGTTAGTAACTCCGATCAAATTACTATATTACGTAATTATAATTTCGCACAAGACGGAAAGTGTAAACCGCTAATCGGTATTTTAATAATCAAATTATACGCGCTGTGTGGTACAAGAATTTAAGCGGACGCGCTTAAGGAATATATAAATCAAAATCACTGCCAATTACTTCGAAAGCGAACGACTACTGTGTATTTTCAGTTGGTAAGACACACAATAAAATACAATTATACTTATATTTAAAACAGTGTAAACCACTTATTTTTCCTTTTCTTTTTCCTACTTTTCTCGGGGAAGGGAACGGTTAAAAATTCACAAGTCTTTCCATAGGATAAATTTCCCAGTTGTACTGGGTGGTGTCATCCTGACAATTAAAAGCAGTACAATAAAAGAATGTCTATTGTATAACCAACTAAAAGTAACATTTCATTACTGAATACAACAAACAATAGTACTTTTCGATACTAGTGCGAGAGAGATTCACGTACGAGTGTGAGTTTACACGACAATTACACGAGTCCAGAATTATCTCTCGCAAGGGTATCGCACAATATTTTTTAAAACGACGGGCGGAAAGCCCGATTTTGCGCACGCTTGCGTGCGTGAAGTATAGGTACTTTGCGCACAGAGTGAGGAAAAATGACTAAAAGCCTTATGCACATTTCTTTTCTCTATTAACTACAGAATAATATAAAACAATATCACGATTTATTGAAGGAGGTTCTATCGGTAATAGAATTAAAATTAAGATACATGTGAAATTTGGTATACAGGTTTGTAAATATCTCAAAAATACTCATATAAATTTTCAGAAGGTATTTATTTGTGTATTATAAAGCATTAAAGATTGAGATTCTATTCATATTTTTTGTAGTAGATAATGAAATTATGACGAACATTTATTACTCTTCAGAAATTTTATTGGTGGACGCTGACTTATAATAAAAATATGTTGAATACAAAAAAAGTACATTTAACCTCAAAAAATGAGTCAAATTAGCCTGCATAGAATTGATAATAAGTCCAAATAAAATTTTACAAAATAATTAAATATTTCGTGTAAGTTCATCTATGCAGCTTCTTTAGCGCAATATATCTCGCGAATAAAGCATAAATGAAAAGTGCGCTCATTTTGACTAGTGACGTACCGATAGAACCTCCTTAAATCGAAATGATATAGAATTCATCTTAACAAAAGCAGAAGAAATATAAAAATTAGTGAAATATTTTTACGTAACAAACTTATATTGTACAAGTAAAAATATATCACATTATATCAAATACATGTACATATATTATAGGGTAAACGATACAGTTATTGGCCACTTAAGCAAACGAAGGGGAGCATTTGCTAATAAGATTTTGAAATATAATAAAATGCTAATAACAACTTATAGATTATATTTTTAGAACCCTATAAATTTTGAAACCAATAAATTTATTGGAAAAAAATTCAAAGTTTTTTTTAAATTTATTAAAGTAATCGATTATCTGAAAAAGTATAGTGATTGACCACTTGGAGATGGTCATTGTCCATTAATAGATAGTGATTGACCACTACATAAAAATAAATAACGAATAAGTATTATCGTTAAATAATTATGCATAATTTGTAAATAAATATTTATTCCGGTTTCTGTTTTGTGAATAGCTTACTTTGTCTAAATTTCAAAGTAGTTCGTGGAACTCCAAACATTTTAGAAGCCTGCCGCCACGACATTCCATTTCGGACTGCATCAAATGCATGTATAGCTTCTTGTATGTGTTGTTCATCGTATGTTTTTCGGTATTTTACTCCTTTTTTCACTTTCGGCATCCTAATTAATCTATCCTAGAATTGTAAATAATAATGTTTTTACATATACGATGTTAAAAATTATGTTTTATATTATTGATTCAAATAATAATTGCTTTTAATAATATTTCAAATTATTTAATTAATTAATTTTTATTAATTTTATGCTTTATTTATACTTTTTTATGCTTGAAAAAAAATACAAACCCAGCAAAAACCACCATGACAATTACTGATTGCGTGGTAATATAACCGTAAAATAGTGATTCTCCGCCCGGTCAATCACTGTCATATGGCGTAATTTTGACGATAGTTATGGACCACTCTGTTTTTATCAAAGTTTATGTAAAAATATTAAATAAAACAATTAGATACTGTTCTCTAGGGACACTTTAATTATATATAACAGTTAGAATGATATTAGAGATGATAATTGGTTTGAAACAACAAAAAGTTGTCAATGCGCTTCTTACGGGTTTTCAATAAAAATCATACTTTTTTAGGATTTCGAGTAGGACGACTTTTATATTGCAAAAATTACTTTTCGAATTATTAGTAAGTAGCAAAGTACTTATACAAATTAAAAGAGGAATCTTCGTAGAACTCAAAAATTATCGTTAAAAAAGCTCTATCACATAATTTTGCTTAATATAACGTTTTCTTTTGAATGTGGCCAATCACTGTCGAGTGGTCAACAACTGTATCATTTACCCTACACTCTTATGAAAATATTTGTTCTCTGTGAACGTCACAGCACTAGTATCAAGGAGGCATTCAAAAAGAAAAATGTTCCAATAGAAGCTGTGGATATTCTATTGTCATCACTGCAAAACAATACATATCAGCATTTAAATAATGATATAAATTTTACATAAATATAAGTTTATTAAAATATCAGAGATAAAGCAATGATTATGGGTCTGAAGTTTGCATCCTTGCAATGTACCAAATAATTTCTTACAATTAATTTAAGTTATTAAACAATGAAAATTTCATCTAAACCTTTATTATAAAGTTATTTTATTCTATAAAACAGCAAATCTGTACATAAAATAAATATTAATTAGGATATAACTATGAAGCAAAAATAAAATTTTTTTTATTTCGTTGCACTCCAACGTTGCGAACTTCAGACCCATCAATGATTTCAGTCTCCAGGTAATGGATTTTGATGAGACATTGGGATGAGTTTTCTGGTGACCAAAAATCAATACCAATAACCTCAGTTTAATCTCATACGTTCTTTTTCCGAAGATATGAGCTTTTTTGTCATAGTATGCGTAAAGCGCCTACTGTACGCCCTGCTGTGCAGGCGCAAAGCATTTACTTTACGCTTACTATAACGAAAAATAGTATACGCACCACGAGAGAAAATAAAGAATGTCCCAGATCGCATGGAAATTGTCACCCGAGCCGAAGGCGAGGTACTTTTACTCCCTAGGTGCATAATCTACTATTATATTTCAAATAAGCAATTTTTTAAAGAAAACAGTTGTGATTTCATGTTATTGTCGCTTCGTAAAAATTTGCATTAGAAAAATTTCTGACAAAGTAAATGAAAGTAGACGCAAGACCTAGAAAATCTTGCAAACTAGTGACGAAGTTGAATGTTGAGTTTTCAATAATTTTATTAAAATAAAGAAATTCATAACTGTGCATGCTTTATACTAGCAATCTATATTATAGAACACGGGTGCAAATGAACTATGTTTCTACGTGGGAGACAGTTTCTCAAATTTCAGAATGCATGGTGCACCTGGACAATTTACAAATAAAAATACTTTATTTCTGAAAAGAGCTTACGAACGAAAAGTTTACGATACTATAACTCTTGTACCACTTAACCTGTACACTGAGGTGTAGAATAGACTCTATAAGAAAAGTCTTCTTTATATCAGAAAATTTATTTTGAGATCGAACCGAGAGCTGCAAGTTGTGGATTGTTGTTACCATCAAAACTGCCCCTTTTTACGAGAAGTGCTTGGGCCGATTTGAGACGCATATTGTGGGCTAGTTTAGACTGTAGAGCATATGCGTATACTCGTAAGCCCTTTTATACTATGGTTTTACAAAAGAAATGAACACTTGTGTTTGCCTTTAGATAGAGACGTATGTGTGATAAGAGTGTGATCGAAAGTGAACATTTTCAAAACGTATCTGTTACAAGACATAAACGTACTATTGCGTAAACATACTATTTTAAAGTCAATTAATTGAGCCATCAGGTGATATTATTAAATAGTAAAGAAAATTAAGTATAGCTTATCAAATAAAATTATGACGAGTTCACATTTTAAGAGGTATGACTAAAATTATTTTCGAAAATAGTGAATAAAAAAATTTAAGTACCAAGAGGAAAAAAAACCGCTGCCAATTCATTGGCACGTAGCTTCCTCAAAATAATTTTTTGATTCCTTTTATTAAATTAAAATTCGAAAAATATTCACGAAAAATTTTTCACGAAAAAAATTGGAAAAATTTTATGGAAAATATTAACTTGTAATTTTTTCATGGCTATTCATTGAGGTTTCATTTGTAATTTATTTGTTTGTAATTTCAATTCTTATATGAATGGAAAACAATCTTCTTCAAGTTCTATTCTTCATCAAATTTTTCTTCTTCAAGTCCACTGTCAATGGCTTCTCGTCGTACATTGGTTCGAAATAAAAAAAATATTCTAAAGTTGTTCTTTGATGGTGTTTACCTCAAATATCTCTGAAATTTATGAACCAATCATTTTGCCAAAAGAACTCATCCGAGAACTATCAATAATATACCTCTACTATGAATTTTGAAGCGAATAAGACAATTTTACTCTTGTAATAGTTGAACATATAAAACTCATTTTTTTTCATTTTTCAATTTTTACGTTTTTGTTAATAACAAAAGAACCGTGATAACTAGAGAATTAATTTTTTTTAGAAAATATATGTAATTTAATTCTCTTTCGAATGCCACACATCCCATTTAGATACATAGAGCCGTTCTCGAGAAATTATGATTTTTAAAAAAATTGAAAAAAATTTTAACCTCAAATATCTCCGAAATTTATGGATCAATCCTTTTGCCCAAAGAACTCACTCGATTGGTATACAAAATCTACCCCTACAAAAAATTTCAAAGTGATTAAGCTAATTTTACTATAGTTATTGAACGACAAAAAAAATCACTTTTTTTTATAAACTATTTTTTTTCTCAAAAAATAATGAATAATAAAACCTAAAAATTTAGTAAGTTATTAGTTAGTATTTCGATTCCAAATTTGCTAAATAACATTTCTAACACATTATCTCATAAACTCTTTTTTTACTATCACAAAGCTTCCTCTAGGAGGAAGCAAAAGAAAAGTAAAAAAAATAAGTCAACTAAGCCTTCAATCAGATCAAATTTTTTAGAATATTCCTCCCACGCTTTAATGGCCATTTCATTTGAGATATAGGACAAGCCGTGGTCACGCGCTATGTCCAAAAATTTAGTAATAAATGAAAGAAAGTGGCCCGTTATGCCGAGCTTTATAACACAAGGACTACGCCCTTATATTGCAGCCAAAATATCAACAAGATACACAAATTTAGCTTCGAAAAGAGGAAGTGTAATAAAGTCGACGACAGTTTAGAAATAGTAATTTGAAAAATTTGTGGTGACGAGAATTATTTATGGGCATATGATGTTATATTATAATAAAGGTATTTGCCATGTTGATATATGTAGATAAAGCTTCTACTCTTGACTTTCTCAAACACTACAAATGTGATATATGAACTGAAGCACTGTTTCACGAAGAGGTAGTTTATACATCTCATAAGGGCTTTTCAATATAGCTTTCGGAAAAAATTTAAAACTCTTCAATTCTTCTAGTCCCAATAAAATGTCGCTTCGAGGATAAATTTCGCCTTGTAAAGCACCGATAATGTAATACATAATGCAATCCTTCAAACTGTTTATCTTGTATAGCTTTATTATATAATAAACGTAGAATTAATCTTCCGTTTTCACTTAATTCGTTATGAATAATATTTCGTAAAACCAATCCACGTACACTTTTTATTTCTTCGATTTCTGCGAGATGTATAATGTTTTAATGCAATTTTCATAAGTTTCACATAGTTCAAATTTGTCAATTGCTGCAGACATGTTTAGTAATTCAACTTTAATATCGTTGGCGTAAAATATATAGGATGTAAAACTTTCTGCAGTTTTTATAAAAATATTTTATTATATCAAATACTTGTTATTATTTAAAAAATAAAAACCGCTGCCAATTCATTGGCCCGTAGCTTCCTCAATCGTAATTTGTTGATTCCTTTAATTAATTTTTAATAACAAAATTTATTGCATAATTATAATTAAATTCATTTATGAATATTAAAAATTATTAATTTTTAAATTTATATATTTATTTATTATTTATTTATATCAAATTTATATAAATTTTGAGCTGATAAATAAAGTTATCATTTGAAATAGAAGTAAAATATCTATATTTTATAGTAAAACAAATAGCTATCAAGGTTATTTTGTTATTAACAAAAACGTGTTTTTTTTATATTTCATAATTCATATTTTTTAAGAAAAAAGAAATTTATAGCTATCATTGTTCTTTTGTTATTAACAAAAACGTGTTTTTTTAGAAAAGTTCATAACTCATAAATAAATTATAATAATGCAGAATATAATGCATTCATAATGCATAATTCATAATTATAATAGATTATAATAGATATAATTTTTAAACATTTTAATTCATTTTGTTGGTTGGTTTTTTAAAAATTAAAAAAAAATCATCGAATGCCTACTCAATGACGTTTCCTCATTCCACACCACCTAGCGGTAGATATCACTGCGCGTTACTGATGATAACATCATTCGAGTTATGAGTTTAAAAAAAAACACGTTTTTGTTTTTGATGATAACTAAAGAACCGTGATAGATAGAAAATTAATTTTTTTAGAAAATATAGGTATTTTAATTCTCTTTCGAATGCCACCCACCCCATTCAGATACATAGAGCCGTTCTCGAGAAATTACGATTTTAAAAAAATGTCAAAAAATTTTTAACCTCAAATATCTCTGAAATTTATGGACCAATCATTTTGCCCAAAGAACTCGACCGAGAACTATAAAAAATCTACCTCTAAAAGGAATTTTGAAGCCATTAAGTCAAGTTTACTCTTGTAATCGTTGGACATACAAAACTGATTTTTTTCATTTTTCAATTTTATTACTAATACACACTCACACCGTCAAGAATCGTTGAAGCGATAAGATATACTTCTTTCAGAATGGTGTTGAGTCATACGGCTTGTGCCGCTACACTCGCTCGATAACATACATTATACTCGTAATGCACACAGCAGCCCCAGATCGGTCCGATCCATGAGAGAGAGAGAGAGAGAGAGAGAGAGAGAGAGAGAGAGAGAGAGAGAGAGAGAGAGAGAGAGAGAGAGAGAGAGAGAGAGAGAGAGAGAGAGAGAGAGAGAGAGAGAGAGAGAGAGAGAGAGAGAGAGAGAGAGAGAGAGAGAGAGAGAGAGAGAGAGAGAGAGAGAGAGAGAGAGAGAGAGAGAGAGAGAGAGAGAGAGAGAGAGAGAGAGAGAGTTGTATACGGCAGCTTTGATCGGCCAGCGCGCAAAACTCATGGGTCATCCGCGCTTATTCATTATGCGAAAGATTCTACCGTACCCATACAGCATGAAAGAAAACTGAAATAATTACATGAAATAATTCATGAATTAATACATTGAAATGATTTAGAAAGAATTTTAAAAGGAAAAAAAATTAATTTTAAATTAATTTTTAAAATAATATATGGAATCCTTACAAAATACTTTCAAAAATCTTCCAAAAAAATAAAAAAAGTGTTACCAAAAAATAATTGCACGAATTAATTCTGAAAGGACTTTGAAAAGATTTTTAGAATAAAATTTTTTAAAACAAAATAGCAAAAAAAATAATTACACGAATTAACTCTGAAAGGACTTTGAAAAGATTTTTTGAAAGAATACATAAAATAATTTCGAAATTATTGCAAGTATTCTTTCATGCAATAATTCAGAAATAATTTTAGAAAGATACAAATTAATCATTCACAAAAATAATTCAGTATCTATTCAAAAATCTTACATGAATTATTTGATGAAATCTTCTGGGAAACTCGTGTGAATTAATACAAGAAATAATTTTGAATTGTTTTGAAAAAGATTTTTAGAATAAAATTTTTTAAAACAAAATAGCAAAAAAAATAATTACACGAATTAATTCTGAAAGGACTTTGAAAAGATTTTTAGAATAAAATTTTTTAAAACAAAATAGCAAAAAAAATAATTACACGAATTAATTCTGAAAGGACTTTGAAAAGATTTTTTGAAAGAATACATAAAATAATTTCGAAATTATTGCAAGTATTCTTTCATGCAATAATTCAGAAATAATTTCAGAAAGATACAAATTAATCATTCGCAAAAATAATTCAGTATCTATTCAAAAATCTTACATGTATTATTTCATGAAATCTTCTGGGAAACTCGTCTGAATTAATACAAGAAATAATTTTGAATTCTTTTGAAAAAGATTTTTAAAATAAAATTTTTTAAAACAAAATAGCAAAAAAAATAATTACACGAATTAATTCTGAAAGGACTTTGAAAAGATTTTTTGAAAGAATACATAAAATAATTTCGAAATTATTGCAAGTATTCTTTCATGCAATAATTCAGAAATAATATCAGAAAGATACAAATTAATCATTCACAAAAATAATTCAATATCTATTCAAAAATCTTACATGAATTATTTCATGAAATCTTCTGGGAAACTCGTGTGAATTAATACAAGAAATAATTTTGAATTCTTTTGAAAAAGATTTTTAAAATAAAATTGTTTAAAACAAAATAGCAAAAAAAATAATTACACGAATTAATACTGAAAGGACTTTGAAAAGATTTTTTGAAAGAATACATAAAATAATTTCGAAATTATTGCAAGTATTCTTTCATGCAATAATTCAGAAATAATTTCAGAAAGATACAAATTAATCATTCACAAAAATAATTCAATATCTATTCAAAAATCTTACATGAATTATTTCATGAAATCTTCTGGGAAACTCGTGTGAATTAATACAAGAAATAATTTTGAATTGTTTTGAAAAAGATTTTTAGAATAAAATTTTTTAAAACAAAATAGCAAAAAAAATAATTGCACGAATTAATTCTGAAAGGACTTTGAAAAGATTTTTAGAATAAAATTTTTTAAAACAAAATAGCAAAAAAAATAATTACACGAATTAACTCTGAAAGGACTTTGAAAAGATTTTTTGAAAGAATACATAAAATAATTTCGAAATTATTGCAAGTATTCTTTCATGCAATAATTCAGAAATAATTTTAGAAAGATACAAATTAATCATTCACAAAAATAATTCAGTATCTATTCAAAAATCTTACATGAATTATTTGATGAAATCTTCTGGGAAACTCGTGTGAATTAATACAAGAAATAATTTTGAATTCTTTTGAAAAAGATTTTTAAAATAAAATTTTTTAAAACAAAATAGCAAAAAAAATTATTACACGAATTAATTCTGAAAGGACTTTGAAAAGATTTTTTGAAAGAATACATAAAATAATTTCGAAATTATTGCAAGTATTCTTTCATGCAATAATTCAGAAATAATTTCAGAAAGATACAAATTAATCATTCACAAAAATAATTCAATATCTATTCAAAAATCTTACATGAATTATTTCATGAAATCTTCCGGGAAACTCGTGTGAATTAATAGATTTTTTTAAAGAAAACATAACAATTCAGCAATCATGTCAAGAATTATATCACGAAATAATTCAGAAATAATTTCAGAATGATAAAAATTAATCATTCACAAAGATAATTCAATATCTATTGAAAATAATTTCATGAATTATTTCATGAAATGTTGCGGGAAACTCACGTGAATTAATACAAGAAATAATTTAGAATTCGTTTGAAAAAGATTGTTACAATAAAATTTTTTAAAACACAATAGCAAAAAAGATATTTACACGAATTCTTCCTGAAAGAACCTTGAAAAGATTTTTTGAAAGAAAACATAAAATAGTTCAGAAATTATTGCAAGTATTCAACACGAAAAGGGCAGCGTCCGTATATAAGAGGCATCGTATTTATTTTGTTTTTAATTCGAATTTGTTTCAATCAAATAAGTCCTAATTAATACAATATTTAATAAACAAAACTTACTAAATAAGTATATACTAATTAAACAAAGTTAATATTAAAAAATAAAGAAATATTAGAAATAAATATTCTAATTTATTTTGTCAGTCATTTTGCACTATATAATGAAAAAAATGAAATGATTGGATAATGATCGGATTTAGTCGTCCATTGTTTTCTACATTCGTATGATCCTATTAAAGAACGTATTAAAATGTGTGGGGGGTATATAATTTTTCGTTTTTGTGAACTAAGATAGATTGAAACATTTACTAATTGCGAAAAATATTAATTTGAAAAGTTAATGTAAGAATATAAAAACTTAAAATAAAAGGAAAAAAAACATTTAAAGATGAATAATATAGGTAGTTAAAATAAGCAATATTTTTTATTATTATTCATAATAGTATTCTTTCAGTATGACAATGTTTAGAAGTCCCCTCAAAATCGACAGAAATATTATTTATACGTCTGCCAAGAGTAAAGAGCCTTTGACTCTAAAAGTTGATTCTAAATTGAAAACACTACAAATAATAATAACGTCGGTAAGGTAGAGCTCATTCTATTCATCTCTGCATTATATGCAATTATCATTTTTTTATTTTTATCGAATTTCGGGAAAAGAGCTCTTTATTGCCCTTCGTAATGACAAAAATACACTATGTGTAAATTTTCAAGTTATTGCTCGTTATAGATTTTACAGGAAACGGGTTGAAAAATTTTCTACCAGTTTTTTATGAAAAATAATGAACAGAATTTCTGAAAAATTTATAGGTGTATTATTTATGCAATTACGGAGTGCAGTGAAATCTAAGATCAAAAAAATGTAAAAACTCATAACGTCGGTAAGGAAGAGCTCCCTTTATACACACACATTTCACATCGACTTAATACAATATTTAATAAACTAAAAGTATTAAATAACTATGAATTAATTGATCAAAGTTAATATTAAAAAATAAAGTAATATTAAGAATAAATTTTCTAATGTATCGTATCACTCATATTGCAGTATATAATGAAAAAAATGAAATGATCTAACAAGCGAGCGATAGCGTAATGGATAGCGTATTTGCGTAGTACCCAAGCGACCCGGGTTCGAATCTCCATCATGTAAAAAATTTTTCTGCGTTTTTTCTGCGATAAAATAGTGTAAAATTATTAACAATGTAAATATATGTAAAAATAGTTAGAATATTATTTAAATAATATTCTAAATTATAAAAATGTACCTTCAAATACGGGATTATATATACCCTTCGAAATTTATTGTTAGTAATATTTACTAAATATTTTCTAATTAATTCACAATATTTATTCCTGAATCCTTCCAAAAATCTTTCATTGAAAGGATTCTGCAATAATACATGATTTTATAACCTTCGAAATTTTTTGTTAGTAATATTTCCATTATATTTTCGAATTAATTCACAAAATTAATTCCTGAATCCTTTCAGACATCCTTCATTGGAAGGATTCTGTAATAATACGGATTTATCCTCTTCACATTTCTTGTTCGTCATATTTCCATAATATTTCTTAATTAATTCACAATATTAATTCCTGAATCCTTTCATACATCTTTCATTGAAAGGATTCAGGAATTAATTTTGTGAATTAATTCCAAAATATTATGGAAATATTACTAAAAAGAAATTTCAAAGAGTATAAATAACGTATTATTGCAGAATCCTTACAATGAAAGATGTCTGAAAGGATTCAGAAATTAATTTTGTGAATTAATTCGAAAATATTATGGAAATATTACTAAAAAGAAATTTCGAACAGTATAAATCACGTATTATTACAGAATCCTTTCAATGAAAGATGTCTGAAAGGATTCAGGAATTAATTCACAAATTAATTCCTGAATCCTTTGAGACATCTTTCATTGGAAGGATTCTGTAATAATACGGGATTTATCCGTCTTCCAAATTTCTTGTTAGTAATATTTTCATAATATTTTCGAATTAATTCACAAAATTAATTCCTGAATCCTTTCAGACATCTTTTATTGAAATGATTCTGCAATAATATGTGATATTAATTCTGAAAGGATTCTGAAAGATTCTTTCAGAAATCATTCAGTGAAAGGATTCTGTAATGATGCTATGTTCGGGGTATTTTCCTTTCAGAATTATTTCAGGAAATAATTTTGAAATATCTTTTAGTAACCTTTTGGTAATAATCCATGAATCCTTTCAGAAATCTTCTATTGAATAAATTTTGCAATAATATTATAAATTATTTTTGAATTATTCCATTGAATTAATTCTGAAAGGAAAATACCCCGGACATAGCATTATTACAGAATCCTTTCACTGAATGATTTCTGAAAGAATAAAATTATTTCATGCATTCTTTCAGAATCCTTTCAGAATTAATACATGCTGTGTGGGTAATGAGTCATTCTACTGCTACACTTACTCGATGACATCTGATATCACGCACTGCTCGGCCCGGAGCCACGTATGCTCCGCAATACCCAACGCGCACGCGCATTTTGGAAACATTTAATGAGGGTGTAATATTTAATGACGTCAATCGGATTGTTTATCCGTAATTTGACACCTCCTGCAGGGTCGCACAAGAGCACATGTCATCATCGAATATTCGGCAGGGAGATGGGGGCTGCTCGTGAGGCGACCGCGATTAAAATAATTGGAGTTCCGAGAATCGCTGCGATAAGGTGGTAGCGAATATCGGCCTATGCGCTGCATGTTCCTGCACGAATAACGCACGCGTGCGAGCTCAAGCAGGTCCAGGGTCGCACAATTGCGCACGTTGAGGGCTATTGTGCAATCTTCGAGAAGGTTCGATGACGTCATTGCGGGACCTGCCTCTCGAATGTTCTAGAAGGTTTGTTGCCTCGCTACAATCACCGCGACGAACGCATGCTCATTCCCGAAAGCTGCATGCCCCTGCACGCAAGGCAGGGGGATGGGGGCTGCTCGTGAGATGACCGCGATTAAAATAATCGGAGTTCCGAGAATCGCTGCGATAAGGTTGTAGCGAATATCGGCCAATGCGCTGCATGTCGCTGCACGAAAAACGCGCGCGCGCGCGCATATCGATGGGTTACTAAAATAATCGGAGTTCCGAGAATCGCTGCGATAAGGTTGTAGCGAATATAGGCCAATGCGCTGCATGTCCCTGCACGAAAAACGCGCGCGCGCGCGCGCATCTCGATGGGTTACTCGCGTTTGCGCAATACTCGCTCACAATGACCCATGATTAATTACAGAATGCTCTAGAACGTCATTGAACATTCGACAGGGGGGGCGGGGGATGGGTTATTCGCATTTGCGCAACAAGGTGACGGCGTCGAATGTTCTAGAAGGTTTGTGACGTCATGCCCCATGGACGAGGGGCGGGGTGGGGGAGGGGGGTCGCGGATGGGTGAGGTGGTGGGGGGCTCCAGAAACCCCCTAGCTATACTACTAGCGTTTTTTCACACCCACCGAAATTGGTTTAAGCATACTGTATTAAATTTCCAAATGATTCCATCCATTAGATTTTTCCAAAAACGTTTTCCAAATTAGTAATTAACCCGAACAAATCATGAAACATTTCAAAATCCATTTTAGAAAAATCTAATTAATGCAATGATTTAAAAATTTAATAGGGCATTTCACTTAATGTTATTTCGGAGAGCATGAAGAACGCTTTTTCTAAAATTCTTGTTTAAATACGATAAAAGAATTAAAGTTTAGGTGCCGGTAAGGTAGGGATCATGTCGGTACTTCACATGGCCTTAACAAAAGAATTAGTTGAGTCTATTAAATATCATAGTCGAAAGTACTCAATATGTTGTCTTCTAATCAAATGTTTGTAATTTTTATTCAAGTTTACTCTATACTTAGCTAAAATTAAAATTTTGTACGGTAGAAGCGTTGCGTAGCGTAGTGGTTAGAGCATCAGCCTTGTAATCCGAGGGTCTCGAGTTCGCGATCCCACCTTAGGTCAAAATTTTTTTCTGCGTTTTTTCTGTAAGATAATTTGTAAATGCGAAATTGCGAGCGATAATTAATATAAATTAATGCAAATATATAATAATTTAATATTAAAAAACATATCTGATATAATAAATATTCATATATATTAAGTTGCAGGAGTTCAGGAAAGATCATCAACTTGAAAAGTCTACAAGGAAAAAACTTGTTTTCAAAATTGTTAAAAAAATATATTAAAACATTTCTATTTCCGATTTCTTTTGAAAAATATTTTTTTAAATCTTTTTAAAATGTTTCAAAAACCTTACTTGATGGTTTTGAGGCCTCTTAGAAACTTGCGTAAAACATTGTCGTATCCTTTCAGAAATATTTCACAGAACTTTTCAGGAAACCTTTCCAATATCTTTCACAAAATATTTCTTGAAATATTTTTTAAATATTTCAAAAACCTTATGTGATGATTTGGCAACCTCTTAGAAACTTGCGTAAAACATGGTCGTAACCTTTCAGAAATATTTCAGAGAACTTTTCAGGAAACCTTTCGAAAAATATTTTTATAAATCTTTTTGAAATATTTCAGAAACCTTTCGTGATGGTTTAGAGACCTCTTAGAAACTTGCGTAAAACATTGTCGTAACATTTCAGAAATATTTCACAGAACTTTTTCAGGAAACCTTTCAGATACCTTTCGAAAAATATTTTTGTAAATCTTTTTAAAATATTTCAGAAACCTTTCGTCATAGTTTTCAGACCTGTTAGAAACTTGCATAAAACATTGTCGTAACATTTCAGAAATATTTCACAGAACTTATTAGGAAACCATTAAGATACCTTTCGAAAAATGTTTTTTTAAAACTTGTTGAAATATTTTGAAAAGTTTTCGTGATGGTTTTGAGACCTCTTAGAAACTTGTGTAGAACATTGTCGTAACTTTTCAGAAATATTTCACAGAACTTTTCAGGAAACCTTTCAGATACCTTTCGAAAAATATTTTTTGAAAACTTGTTGAAATATTTTGAAAAGTTTTCGTAATGTGTTGAGACATCTGAGGCACTTGCATAAAATATTGTCACAACCTTTCAGAAATATGTCTTGTAACTTTTCAGGAAAAGCTTTCAGAAAATATTTCCAGAATTCTTTTTAAAACTATTTAAAAACTTTTCATGAAATTTTTAGGCATCTGAGGCACTTTCCTGAAACATTGTCAAAACCTTTTAAAAACTTTCATCTAACCTTTTAGGAAAGGTGCCAAATATATTTCAAGAAATATTTTTGAACGTTTATTGCACGGACATATGAACCTTTTAGAAACCTTTTTCTGAAATATTTTTGCAAGGTTTCCAACTTTTCTTGAATCCTTTTGAAAACCTTGCAGAAACATTTCGTGCTATGTGGGTAATCCTGACGGAACAACGATCACTATAGGGTAAATGTGGGTATTACCGCGGAAGCTCCAATTACCGTGGATCGACGAAAAACGCTCTGCAATTTCATTGTTCATAGTATAATTCGACATTTAATATTTATTCGAACATAGAAAATATTAATTAATATAAGAAATCGTCTTAAAAAGGGAATAAAGCACGATTTGTATGAATATACTACATTATTATTTGGCCATCCGCGGTAATACCGTCATTTGTATACAAAACGATTGCTGATATTACTGCGGTATTGGTCCAACGTAATCTCAAATAGTGAAATCAAGAAGTCTACAATATTTATTAGAACATTTGCCAATTGCTATGTTCTAAATGAAATGTGGTGTAAAAATGTACAGATACGATCATTTTTTCGGTTGTAAAATTATAAATAATATAACAAGTTCAAGATAAAATTCCGTAGTAATACGCAAGCTCTTTCTTGTTGTGGCGAGCAGTAATTAAACGGGAGACAGGAAGGAATTGATTTCTGTATCTGAAGCAGACTATTAACCGGCCGTACTTGATGATATTACATTCTGCAGCGGTTAACTGGACGATGATATACATAAATATTATAGATAGTGAGAAATGTTAAGTGTTTAAAATATTTAATTTAGAACGATCCGTTTCTTTATCTTTATTATAAATCAAATGGACGTCACGGACGAGCCGTGGCGGCTGTTTGGCTGTCCACTGGATACCTCGTATCTCTGATAAGGACGTTCCCACGTTACGCGAGAGCCTGTGAGGCCTCGCTGGAAAGTGCAAGTCCGCAATTTCCGTCGTGGAAGCGCAATTTCCAATGGGGTAGCGATCAACAAGCTATGAGCATCGTTAAAGTTCATACGTAACACTAGTTAAACACATAAGAAATCGACATGTATAAAAAAAGACTTTTTTTTTGGCGGATTTCAGAACTTTTTGGGAATTGAACTGAAAATTTTGATATGTTAAATAAAAATAATAGATAAGCGTTTTTACCACTCTTTGGTCATATTTCTGGTGAAAGTTATTTAAAAAAAAAAGATAAATATCGTTAAAAGTAGATTTTTTTAATAAACTATAATAAATAGTAATAAGAAATAAATAAAAATAATAGAATCTGATAAGAAACGATAAAAACCAATAGAACGTGATATAAAGCAATAAAAAATGATAATAAGTTTAAAATTATAGACTTCAAATATCATTTATTTTCATTTGATATTACTTTTTATGAGAGGTTTTATGAGAGGTGGTATCAATCTTATTTATTTTATTTTATGGTTATCATTATATATCACTGATAATCTTTTTGTACAACTTTTTATTATTACATAAATATAATTTACTACTATTTTTCATTCATTGTAATCTACATGTATTTTAATCAAACCATATAATAAAGGTAACACTGACGTATGAAATGGCAGTTTATAAATTTCATTAATACTTTTTAATTAATTCCTTTTTACCAGAGTGCTCTAGTAATTTTGTCACAGACTGACTCAAATGGACATTTTACGAGATTTTTAACAAATTTTACGAGACACAAAATAAATTTTACCTTGTACTGTTGTAATTTTTCGAATGTGAATCATACAAATTATTTTGTGGTCCGTAAAATTTGTTAAAAATCTCGTAAAAAGTCCATTTGAGTCAGTCTGTGAAAAAATTACTAGAGTACTCTGGTAATTTTAACTATGGAATTTCTCTCCGTGTACAATTCTGTATCTATAAGAAAAATTGTATCATCCACGGAAGTTTTCTTTTGTAACTCGTTTATCTAATATCATGATTGTACTAGCTTATATATTAAACGTGAGCCTTTTAAGGTGGATGTGAGTAGTATCAGTGAGTAACTTCAGATCCACGATATATAGGTCTACACCGCCATGTATAGCGTGTGGCGGGAGCGGGGGGAGACGTCGGATGACCGGCAGCGCGGAGAGAGAGAGAGGGAGAGAGAGAGAGAGAGAGAGAGAGAGAGAGAGAGAGAGAGAGAGAGAGAGAGAAGTTCAATATTAATGTGTAATAATAAGTTTAATATTAACGTGTATAAACGACGTACATTGTAACATTAATAACTTCAACTCAGAAGGCTCACAATACAATACAGATGATCTTCACACCGCCATATCCTTTTACTTCTAATATGAAAATTTTAATATTAATGTGTATAATAATACGTTTAATATTAATGAGAATAAATGATATACACTGTAAGATAATTTTCGTATATATAAATATACGAGTATAATAATTGACATAATTAATAACTTCAACTCAAAAGGCTCGCAATTATACGGAAAAAAAAATAAGACGCGCCTGGTTACAGAAGGTGCGGAACGGATACAGTGCCGTAAGTCCGTAACTGTATTGATGACAGAATGAAACAGTCGCGGTACGCTATACTTGCGCGCGGGACAGTCAAAGTGATGAAACGTCGCTCGTTCCAGTGCGCTGGAACGACTGTCGTTTCGCAGCCGAGACGCACGCGGTTTCGGGCTGAAACAACAGCGCATTGCTAAAGTTGCGTGCGATGGCGTTTCGAGGCCGAACGCGCCCGGTTCGCGCGCTGAACTCGAGTGGTTTCCGCACGCTGAAACCACTACTGTTAAGGGGGTGTCAAACTCAATTCTGCGATTTGACCGACCCATAGGTCGGTAAGGTAGGAAGTACATACTATTGATGAAATATGACACAAGCGCCATCTCTGGAAAATCGTAATAGATTTTAACATAGATGGCGCTACATATTTCAAAAAAAAAATATTAAAGATACGCAGAACCCGGTCCGCGCCGAAAACATAGATAACCGAGGTTTTTCCGGCGGAGAAAAAAGACTGAGTTTTCCTTTCTATGAATGAGGAAATATTAGTGCGCGAGCCAAAATAACTTAAAAAAGGGTGCCGCTGTGCGCGGAGCATACTCCTACTATCGTGGGAGTTCGAGGGGAACGAAAGAAATAAGCTTTACTACGGTTTGAGGTTAGTTTCATAAAACTCCACGTGTATACTGGTGAGTCCCAAGAAAGATCCCCCGGTTTACCGGGCGGATTTCGAAAATAAAAATGACAAAGACAGATGAAAATATGGATTGGACAATAGATAAAGCAGATGTTAAGAGAAAATTGAGTCAAGAGCAAAATGATGATGTAAGAGAGATGAAAAGACAGAACAAAAACGCTAATGAGATAGAATCGAAAAAGTATGATAAAGAAGGATATTCGGATGAATGTAACGGCCCTTTTCAGATATGGGTTAAAAATACAGAGTTATCGACAAGTTCCTTTAACATATACAAAGTTGGAAAAATAGTCTTGGAACACTACAAGTCAGTATACGAAGTGAAAAAGGATGGTCGCTTTAAAGGCATAATATTTTTCAAGGACAGAATGGAAGCTAATAAAGCACTTGTAGATCCGGTTTTCAATGAAAATAAAATGACTACGTTTGTTCCAGGGTTTAAAAAAATGAGAAAGGGAGTATTGAGAGGCATCCCGGTAGACATAACAAATGAAGAATTAAAAGCAGAAATTGTTGCTCCTATGGAAATATTGGACGTTAGCCGGATGAATAGAAGGAATCGCCAAAGCAAAAGTGATGAAGATAAATGGCAACCAACGACGTCAGTATTAGTTAGCTTCAAAGGTGACGTACTTCCCAAAGAAGTTACCATCTGTTTAGTAAAAACAAAAGTCGATCCATATGTGAGAAACCCCATGCAGTGCTTCAACTGTTTTAAATTTGGGCATTTAGCTAGAACTTGCAAAAATAAGAAACGGTGCTCTATGTGTGGAGAATTGCACCATGAAGGAGAGTGCATGGGAATCACCCCCAGATGCGCAAATTGTAAAGGCAGTCACAAGTCTATCGACAGCAGATGTCAAATTTACGAAAAAAATAAACTTTTATACGAAAAAATGGCATATGAAAATGTTTCTTATGCAGAGGCTCACGCACAAATTTTTGGCTCAGTTAAAGCCCCTAGACTTAATAAAGAAGACTTTCCTAACCTTAGAACTAGAGATGATAATAACCTTGGAATTAAAGATGATACCCAAATGAAAGCTAGAAAACCAGAGTCAATAAGGGACAAGAATAATGAAAATTACGATGGCCTCTCTCAGGTTCCAGAGGACAAAGAGATCAGTACAGTATTGAAAACTTATACAAGAGCAAAAGCAGCTGAGTTTTTCCAGTGGGAGAAAAAGAACGCGTCCACTAAACAGGCGACAATTAGTCCTAACAATAAAGGTATCAGCACCCAGGATGGAACAACAGAATCACAGAAACAGGTATCGTCGAAGGTGTTAGCGAATGTGACAAATAGGCTGAATGCAAGATTAAATAGTGACTTTAATATTAAATATACGTCTCTGGCAAAAAATAAAAAATAGTTATAAGGTAAAGCGTAGTATACAAATAAGCTAAGTATATAAATCTAAATCATATATTAATTTAATTATAAATTCTGTCATGGATAAAAATCAAAATCTTAAAATTTTGCAGTGGAATTGCCGAAGTATTAACAATAAGCTAGATTTTCAGAGTGTCGCAGGCCAGTTTGATATAATTTTATTAGTGGAAACTTGGTTGAACGCAGATTCAGATCTGCTTAGGGAATCTCAATTTAAATTGAAAGGGTTTGAAGTAATTAGGTTTGACCGGGAGTTTGGTAATCACGGAGGCTTGGCTATATGTGTTAAAAACAATATAATTTTTGAAAAGGTAGACTTGGGCTATAAAAGTAACTCTCTAGAAATTGGTTCAGTTATTATTCAATCAAATTTGCGAGAAATATTGATTACTGTTTGTTACAGATCACCTATTGCTAATAATAATATCACGAAACCGGACTGGTGTAAATTAATGGACTTAGTTAAACAATATGGAGCCAAGCATTTCATTATAGCTGGTGACTTTAATGCACAACACACGTTCTGGGGCAGTTCTAAACAATGTATCAATGGCAAAATTATAGCGGATAACTTGGACCATGATAATTTCATATTACTAAATAGTGGTCAGCCAACACATATAACTATGACTAACGCAGGTTGCTCTTCGTCATGCATTGACCTTACTTTTGTTTCAACGGGCTTAGCGTTAATAAGCGATTGGCAGGTATTAGATGATAGGTGGGGGAGTGACCACTTTCCTATCTATTTAGAAATTAACGCAAGGCCTATATATCAAAAGAAAATAGATTACAAATATCACCTTAATAAAGTTAATTGGGATACTTTTTATAAAGAATTAGACAAGAATAAAATTTTTTTCAACAGTTTAGAATTTACCAATTTGGACACTATTTCAAAATATTCTAAATTCGTGGATTTCATCGATGAATCAATAATTAAATCGTATAAAGATAGTGAGAAAATTAAAAACATAGGAGAGATTAAACTTAAGGAAGATCGTGATAAAAGTAAGGTTAAATGTATATGGTGGAATGAGGAGTGCAGTAA
Source organism: Torymus aiolomorphi (assembly GCA_036365515.1). Taxonomy (NCBI): domain Eukaryota; kingdom Metazoa; phylum Arthropoda; class Insecta; order Hymenoptera; family Torymidae; genus Torymus; species Torymus aiolomorphi. Next base: position 220,995,931 of record CM070873.1, on the reverse strand, counting down.
AGCTGTGCGACTGAGAAAAGCAGCTCAACACTCAATAAGACATAAGTTTACTGTTGAAAGATTTATTGAGGTTAAAAGAACGGAAGCTTTAGTAAAGAGAACGTTAAGAGAGGAAAAGACTAAATCGTTTAAAGAATTTTGCGAATCAGTTAACCCACACACAGGCATCCCAGAATTTTGGAAAAAAATTAAAATGTTTAAAAATGGTATGAATAGAAACTACCAGTCGGCCGGTACCAAAAAGCAAGAAATTAATATTAAAGAGACTATCGATAATTTATGCTCTCCGAAAATGAATGTTAGTAAACCCCTTAAACAAGTAGATAGTATGGAGGAGGAAGGAAACCATGATAGCTTTCTAGACTCTCCGTTCTCTTTTGAAGAGCTTGGATTTTGCTTTAATTGTGTTAATGATAATGCATCCCCCGGTTTAGACAAAATAAATTACAAAATTATATCAAACTTGCCTGAATTTTATTTAAGAGTGTTATTGGATTTGTATAACGAAATATTCCACTGCAAAGTTTTTCCAGAAGATTGGAAAACCTATTTAGTTAAGTTTATTCCCAAAGGAAATACAGATAAAGTAAGACCTATTTCACTGGCGTCTTGCATATTAAAAGTTATGGAAAGATTAGTCAAAGAACGCCTTCAATGGTGGTGCGAAACCAAAGGTTTATTAGCTAAATCACAAATGGGTTTTCGTAAAGGTAAATCATGTGTCGATAATTTAAGCATCTTAACAACAGATATACAACAAAATTTTTACCGGAAAGATACAGTAGGAGCATTGTTTTTAGATGTAAAAGGGGCATACAATGACGTAATACCAGAAATACTCATAGATGATCTGATAGAATTAGGCATTCCAAAGAAAATAGTAGTTTTTATTAGTCATTTAATATTGGAACGTAAAGTATTATTTTGTACAAATAATGAAATCATCGAACGGATAATAAATAAGGGATTACCTCAGGGTAGTGTTTTGAGTCCTCTTCTCTATGCAATTTATACGAGAAAATTGGAAAAAACTTTAAATGCTACGTCTAATATATTGCAATTTGCCGATGATATATGTGTATACAATAAAGAAGTTAATATAAGTGTGGAAAATAAAGTAAATAAATTAGAATCAGAAGCATCCAGAATTGTAAAATATTTAAGAGAAAGAGGACTTGAAATAGCTCCTGAGAAATGTATTTTTATAATATTCGACAACTCCAGAGTAAACAAATATAGAGATGTACACATCATTATCAATAATGAGAGAATAAATACGTCTGAGCATGTTAAATTCTTAGGGATGTTCTTAGACCGTAAGCTAGATTGGAAAAAACATGTTGAATTTGTTTGCTATAAAAGTTTTTCAGCAATGAGAATCCTTAGTTGTTTAAGAAGAACATGGTGGGGAGCGGATCCATCGTCTCTCCTGCATTTGTATACAGCGTTAATTAGATCTAGAATAGAGTACGGAGGTTTCCTTATCTCCCCATGTTCAAGCACAAATTTTGAAAAATTACAAAAAGTACAAAATACTGCAATTAGAATCGCAATGGGATACAGGAGGAGTACTCCTATCAATGTCATGGTAGCGGAATCAAAGATTTTATATTTAAAGAATAGAATGAAAGAATTAGGTAGTAAATATATTTTAAAATGCCTCTCAGATAGCAATAATTTGATAATCAAAAAACTAGAAAGCCTCAAAGAGGTCACAGAAATGTGTACGTACCAATGTAATTATAGTAAACCACTATTAATCGAGTGTTATCAGGAATATAAATTTTATGATCTCTCCATTATATGTACAGACACTCATGTAAATTACACTGGGAATTACAACTATTCCTACTACATACCAGATATAGATTTAGAGTGCGGTAATAAAATTTTTAAATCGAAGTTACCTAGTAGAAAGTTCGAATTATTATTTCCCAAGAGAAATAATGAAATCCAAGTTTTCACAGATGGCTCTAGAATTAAGGAAAATAATTTAACTTACGTAGGATTTGCATCTTGGTGTAATCATCAAGAATTTAACTTTGCATATAAAATTTTAGATATAGCTTCAATATATACAGCCGAATGTAAAGCGTTATTATATTTATTAGATAATGTTACAGATATAAGTAGCAATGAATTTATTATATTTTCGGACTCAATGAGTGCCCTATCAGCTTTATTAAATAATAGTAAAAAGAAAAGTTCTCCGTTAATTGTGGCCCTTAGACAAAAATTAGCTAAATTATCAGATTGCGGTATCAAAGTCAAATTGGTTTGGATCCCCTCTCATGTAGGCATCATGGGGAATGAGATGGCAGATGGCAATGCCAAACAGGCTGCAATTAGCGGTGAACTTTTGAACGATCCAGTTCCTTTCTCAGATTTGTTTGCAATTGTAAAAGAAAAATGTAGAAAAGAAAGCGAGGAGAGAAGTGTTAATAAAGAGAAAGGGACACTCTACTTCGAAAACTTTTACAAAAAAAATAATAAACCATGGTTTTATAAGATAGGATTGTCGAGAAAAGCTATTGTATCGATTAACCGCATTAGAAGTGGCCATACGTCACTTAACTCAAGCTTATATAGACACAAAATTGTTGATACTGATACATGTAAATGTGGTGAAGAAATTGACACTATAGAGCATGTATTTTGGAACTGTAAAATATATAATTCGCAAAGATGCATCATGCTTAAAAAGATCAGAAAGGAGATAAAAATAGGTCCTTTATCTGTAATTAATCTATTATCTTTAGATAATCCTAAAATATTGCATATTGTAGCAGATTTCATCGACAACATCGATTGTAATATTTGAATTTTGTATTTCGCGCCAAAGTATATTACGCGAGTAATATACGAAATAATGTAAATAGGGCTATGTAATTTACTTGAAGCCAATAAAGACAACTAAACAAACAATAAAGATACGCATTTTTTTATTACAAACAATTGTACATATTTCGCGTATACGTATTTCTTTTTATAATTAATTATGCGTATTTTGCGTATACGCATTTTTATTGTTAATAATAGTGCGTATTTCACATATATACGCATATTTATTACAAATAATTCTGCGCATTTCGCTTATACGCATTTTATAATAAATAATTTGGTGTATTTCGCCTATACACATATTTTATTCTAAATAATTATGCGTATTTCGCTTATACGCACTTTTCAGTGTTATCAATTGTGAGCATTTCGCCTATACGCATTTTATAATAAATAATTTGGTGTATTTCGCCTATACACATGTTTTATTATAAATAATTATGCGTATTTCGCTTATACGCACTTTTCAGTGTTATTAATTGTGCGCATTTTGCCTATACGCATTTTATAATAAATAATTTTGTGTATTTCGCCTATACACATGTTTTATTATAAATAATTATGCGTATTTCGCTTATACGCACTTCTCAGTGTTATTAATCGTGTGCATTTTGCCTACACGCATTTTATAATAAATAATTTTGTGTATTTCGACTATACACATGTTCTATATAAATAAATGTGCGCATTTCGCCTATACAAATTTCTTATAATAATGAGATGTAGATTCGTCACTTTATTATATAGTCTCAGTTATTATTGACGTTTCAAAATTCAGGACGTCGCCTCGCATGATTGCAACTGTTTTCTTAAAAATGGTAGTGCGTTTCGTAGGTTTTTGTGTCCCGGTGAAGGGACAGATCGGATGCGAGGTCTAGGTGTTTAGATGGCCGATGATGGAGTCCGGGTTATGCGCTCCATAGGTTTTTGTACTCAGGTGTCGAGACAGCTCGATTACGAGGTCTAGCTGTTCCAGGTGGCCGGTGATAGAGTGTAAGTGATGCGCTCCGAAGATTTTTGTGTCCAGATGTCGGGACAGATCGTATGCGAGGTCTGAGCGTTCCAGGTGGACGATGATGGAGTTTACGTGATACGCTCCGTAGGTTTTTGTGTCCAGAGACCAAGACAAATCGAATGCGAGGTCTAGGTGTTACAGATGGCCGATGATGGAGTCCGGGTAGTGCGCTTCGTAGGTTTTTGAGTCTTGGTGTCGGGACAGCTCGAATACGAGGTCTAGCTGTTCCAGGTGGCTGATGATACGCTTCGTAGACTTCGGTGTTCAGGTGTTTTGACAGATCGGATGCGAGGTCTAGGTGTTCCAGGCGGCCGATGATGGAGTTCGGGTAGTACGCTCCGTAGGTTTTTGTGTCCAGGTGAAGGGACAGGTCGGATGCGAGGTCTAGGTGTTGCAGATGGCCGATGATGTAATCCGGGTGATGCGCTCTGAAGATTTTTGTGTCCAGGTGTCGGGACAGATCGGATGCGAGGTTTAGGCGTTCCAGGTAGCCGATGATGGAGTTTACGTGACGCGCTCCGTAGGTTTTTGTATCCAGAGGCCAGGACAAATCGAATGCGAGGTCTAGGTGTTCCAGATGGTCGATGAGTCCGGGTAGTGCGCTCCGTAGGTTTTTGTGTCCAGGTGAAGGGACAGGTCGGATGAGAGGTCTAGGTGTTTAGATGGCCGATGATGGAGTCCAATTTAATATTATGATTTTCAAAATATTACCTGTATCTGAAATTTTGTGGCACTGTACTGCACTTTTTTGTACATATTCTGGATGTAGTTTACAAAATTTCTACCAAGAGATAGTTTAGATTTGGTTTTTATTTCTTTGGTTGAGGGTTTAATTGTTCATTGAAATTTAAACAAATTTCAATGTTTTTATTTTTTATTCAATCTAACCATAAAAAAAAATGTCAATATGAAATCAAGTTATCTTTTGGTAGATTTTAAGTATTTGCTGCTAAAAATATATTGGATATTTCAGGTGAAGTCAGCAGCTCAAAATTTTAAAATCGCTCAAAACTCGTTTTCTTTTAGTTTTTTATGAACAAAAAATGTTTCTCAAATTTTAAATCGATATTTGCAAAAATAAAAAAACTATGCAACATTGAAAATTCAATTTTTTTGCAATTTTTGGTTAAAATCAAGTTTATTCATTTTTTAACTCAAAATTTTGAAACTTTTTGTATAGTACATTGATTGGCAAAAGGTTTGCATTTTTCTGTAGAATGTGCCAGTATTTATTTTATGACTCTTTTTGAAAGTCTCTGATTGGCTGCTTCTTAGTATACCTTCATCAAAGGATATTGAGGCTGCGGCCAAATATTCTTTATTCGACAAATTTTTTTGTATTCTTCTTCGAAAACCCTTCAAAATGCTTTTTTGATCAATACTGGCCGAGCAAAGGAAAAAAGTGGATTTTTTGAAATATCAAGAAAAATCCATAATTTCAATTATTGATAACATGATTAATGAAACTGAACATTATTCATACATCTTATGGCATGGACCGTACCACTGAATTTTGTTAGAACATCAAGTAGAACATTATAAATATCTATTTTCAATAATATTAGGCTTACACAATAACCAATACCTAATTATGAATTAATAATAAATTAAGCTATAGAGGTTAATTACTATAAAGCTGTCAAAATGAAATCAGGCAACAGACTGATAATTTCATTCATAATTAAGTATCGCTTATTGTGTAGCCTAATATTATTGAAAATAGATATTTCTAATGTTCTATTTGATGCTCTAACAAAATTCAGTGGTACGGTCCATGCCATAAGATGTATGAATAATATTCAGTTTCATTAATCATGTTATCAAAAATTGAAATTATGGATTTTTCTTGATATTTCAAAAAATTGTAACTTTTTTCCCTATGCTCGGCCAGTATTGATAAAAAAGCATTTTGAAGGGTTTTCGAAGAAGAATACAAAAAAAAATTTGTCGAATAAAGAATATTTGGCCGCAGCCTCAATATCCTTTGATGAAGGTATACTAAGAAGCAGCCAATCAGAGACTTTCAAAAAGGGTCATAAAATAAATACTGGCACATTCTACAGAAAAAATTCAAACCTTTTGCCAATCAATGTACTATACAAAAAGTTTCAAGATTTTCAGTTAAAAAATGAATAAACTTGGATTTTAACAAAAAATTGCAAAAAAATTGAATTTTCAATATTGCATAGCTTTTTTATTTTTGCAAATATCGACATAAAATTTGAGGAACATTTTTTGTTCATAAAAACTAAAAGAAAACGAGTTTTGAGGGATTTTAAAATTTTGAGCTGCTGACTTCACGTGAAATATCCCATATACGTGAAACAACAGGAGGGTGTAACAAAATTTGAGACCAAGGGTTGAACTTCAAATGAACCTGAGTATGGTATATAAGTTGATCCGCATTTTAAAATATACACCTTCCATCATATAAACGCATAACTGCAAATTGAACATTTTAACAAAATTTGTATTATTAGAAGTATTGTCATTAATAATTACTTTGCATTATACTTGTCATGCTACTGAATGATTGGCAAAAGTAGAGCTACTATAATTTCATTGAGCTAGGCTCATAAGTTTCTTTAGCTTCTTTTCAAATTTTATGAGTTTTGTTGAAAAAAAACGGAAAAGAATTAATTTTATGTCAAGACATCTAGTTTCTTATAAATAGATAACTAAATAAACTCATGTAATTGTAATTCTTTTCTGTTATAATTAAATATGTTCGCCCATACACCTTTCCTTATAACTAATAATTGTGCGTATTTCGTCTATACGCATTTTTGCATTATAAACAACTGTGCGTATTTCGTTTATACATATTTTTGATATTATAAATAATTGTGCGTATTTCGCTTGTACGAATTTTTTATTATAAATAATTGTGCGTATTTCGCCTATACGCATTTTTGTATGATAAATAATTGTGCGCATTTCGCATATACGCATTATTTATTATGAATAATTGTGCGTATTTCGCCTATACGCATTTTAATATTTACTATTTTTTTTATTACAAACACATGTCAATTTGAACGTAATTACGTTCGAATAAGTATTTATTTATAATCACGATTTTTACTTATAGTATAAAATTACGTGATTAGTAATACTTTAAGTTTTGACATGTCCAACACCTATTAGCCAAAAACTACGGAGCGCACCACCTAAATATCGTCACCGGCTTCCCCGAAGACCTGGACCACGTATTAGATACGCCCTGATATCCAAACGCAAAAGACTACAAAGCGCACCACCTAGACCTCGTCATCGGCTACCCTGAACACCTGCGTATTAGATGCGCCCTGATATTTTAATGCAAAAAACCTAGACTCCATCATCGGCTACCACAAAGACCTAAACCACGCATTTGATACGTTCCAACATCTAGAGACAAAAAACTACGGAGCGCACGACCTAGACATCATCATCGGCTACCCCGAACACTTTGACTACGTATTAGATGCGTCCTGGGATCTAAACGCAAAAAACTTCGGAGCGCATCACCTCGACTCCATCATTGACCACCTCAAAGACCTAGACGACGCATTCGATGCTTTCAATTATCGATAAGTAACACTTCCTTATAATAGTTGTCATTTCCGTATTAGCAGGTAGCAACCGTTACCGCTATAGTATTTCTCCCTTACAATTGAAGGTGGAAGCAATGTATACTAAAATCGTGTAACGCTGTTACGTCGGTATATGCCGCTGATCCAACGATCGTATAATTGTGTAATTGTTGTAGTATGAAAAGCAACATACCGTAAAAGTATGGGTCCCTTACTAAGATTGCTAAAACCACCTTACTTATATAGTAAAGGAACTCCTATACTCCACGAGTAAGCCGTTTTAACTGTAGCAGTAAGAGTTTTCTTTCCGTGTGCACCCGCAGAAAACTGTTACTTTTTGGGGAGATATAATTCGTACCTAAAAATCAGGTGTGCCCTAAATACTGACATTAGTCTAGGCACCAGGGGGTTTCCGTGGCCGATGGATGTCCACGCCTCCACCAAAGCTTTTCTTACGTATTTTTGTCTGCTGATTCTGAATTTCGAAGGTGGACAGTCGCCAGAATGTTAGTTTTTGTTATTAACAATTTAATTGTTTAAACTGCGGCCAAATCAATATGATTAATTATAACTGAATCCTAACTGTCTAAAACTGTAGTAAATTGATCTAGAATTATGCACGTTTGCGCTCGAATTCGCGACTTATTGCACTAAATTTGCAATAATTCGGGTTCTAATCAAAATTTTTCAATTCTGAAAAAACGAGCATATTCTAGATCAATTTACTACAGTTTTAGGCAGTTAGGATTCAGTTATAATTAATCATATTGATTTGGCAGCAATTTAAACAATTAAATTGTTAATAACAAAAAACTAACAGTCTGGCGACGTTCCACCTTCGAAATTCAGAATCAGCAGTCAAAAATACGTAAGAAAAGCTTTGGTGGAAGTGTGGACATCCATCGGCCACGGAAACCCCCCTGGCGCCTAGACTACATCTCGAGTCTGTCGCGGGAGCACAGACATTCAAGTATACCTTCGTCGTCCCTTCTCCGTCGTGTCCGCCTAGGTGATGTCCTCGGGAAATGGTAGTTGCGTTGGCTGCCCTCGAGGAGAGTAGAATGATATGAAGACCTGTTGTCTTCTGCAGGAGCTCTTCGCCTAGAGCAAAACAAAATATATTAATAATGTTTTAGGCAGTAGGGATGAGGAGAGCAGTATCAAACTGCCAGGAACAGAGGAGTAGACAGATGGAAAGTTGGAGGCTAGGTTCGGCTATACTACAGGATAAAGTCCAAATTCGAAGTGAAGTACTTACTCGAGTGTCACGGAAGCGCGAACTACATTCAACTACACCTTCGCCCTCCCTTCTCCGTTGTGTTCGCCTAGGTGATGTCCTCGGGAAGTGGTAGTTGCGTTGGCTGTCCTCGAGAAGAGTAGAATTATATGAAGACTTGTTGTCTTCTACAGGAGCTCTTCACCTAGGACAATACGAAATATATTAATAATGTATTAAGGAGTAGGGATGAGGATAGCAGTATCGAACTGCCAGGAACAGAGGAGTAGACCGATGGAAAGTTGGAGACTAGGTTCGGCTGTACTACAAGATAAAGTCCAAATCCGAAGTGAAATACTTACTCGAGTCTGGCACAGGAGATCAAACTATATTTATATACACCTTCGCTCTCACTTCTACGATATGTTTGTCTAGCTGATGTCTTCAGGACGTGGTAGTTGTGTTGGCTGCCCTGGAGGAGAGTAGAATTATATGAAGACGTGTTGTCTTCTGCAGGAGCTCTTCGCCTAGGGCAAAACAGAATATATTAATAAAGTGTTAAGCAGTATAGGAATGAGGATAGCAGTATCGACCTGCCAGAAACAGAGGGAGTAGATAGATGGAAAGTTAAGATATCTGTAGAAAATGGAAAGGGTCTTGGGAATGAAAAGTCGAAAAAGTGCATGTGCATTTCCAACTAAGACCTCATCACCCTCGCTTAAAGTTTACCAGAATGTTAACACACAATCCAATACATGTTGAGGCATTGTATATTAAATTTTAGATCTTTTCAATCAGCCAGTGTAGGCGGAATAACTTTTTTCTTGAACATTTCTTAAAAGAGCATACAAATTGCAATATCTCCACACTTGCTAATTATTTAGATTTGAAACTTGATAAACAATATCCCTCAGCATGTATTACATAGTGTGTGTAAAGTTTGAAATATTTGTAGAGAATGGAAAGGGATCTTTGAAATGAAAAGTCGAAAAAGCGCGTGTGCATTTCCAATGTAGACCTCCTCACCCTCGCTTAAAGTTTATGAGAATGTTTACACACAATCCAGTACATGCTGAGGCATTGTATATTAGGTTTCAGATCTACTCAATCAGCCAGTTTGGAGGAAATTACTTTTCTTTCTTAAAAATTTCCTGAAAAAGCACAAAAATTGCAATATCTCCAGACTTGCTAATTATGTAGATCTGAAACTTGATAAACCGTCCCTCAGCATGTATGCCATTATGTATGGAAAGTTTAAGATACTTGTAGGGAATGGAACGGGATCTTTGGAACGAATTGTCGAAAAGCCGCATGTGCATTTGCGACAAAAACCTCCTCACACTTTCTCATAGTTTACCAGAATGTTCTCACACAATGCAATGCATGCTGAGGCATTGCATATTGAGTTTCAGATATACTCCATCAGCCAGTTTGGAGGAAATGACTTTTCTTTCTTAAAAATTTCCTGAAAAAGCACAAAAATTGCAATATCTCCAGATTTGCTATTTATGTAGATCTGAAACTTGATAAACTGTCCCTCAGCATATATTGCACGGTGTGTGTAAAGTTTAAGATATGTTGAGAGAATGGAAAGGGATCTTTGGACTGAAAAGTCGAAAAAGCGCAAGTGCATTTCCAACTAAGACCTCCTGACCATTGCTTAAAGCTTACCAGAATGTTAACACGCAATCCAATACATGTTAAGGCATTGTATATTAAATTTTAGATCTTTTCAATCAGCCAGTGTACGGGAAATAACTTTTTTCTTGAACATTTCTTAAAAAGAGCATACAAATTGCAATATCTCCACACTTGCTAATTATTTAGATCTGAAAGGTGATAAACAATACCTCAGCATGTGTTACATAGTGTGTGTAAAGTTTGAAATATTTGTAGAGAATGGAAAGGGATCTTTGAAATGAAAAGTCGAAAAAGCGCGTGTGCATTTCCAATGTAGACCTCCTCACCCTCGCTTAAAGTGTGTGAGAATGTTTACACACAATCCAGTACATACTGAGGCATTGTATATTAGGTTTCAGATCTATTCAATCAGTCAGTTTGGAGGAAATTACTTTTCTTTCTTAAAAATTTCCTGAAAAAGCACAAAAATTGCAATATCTCCAGACTTGCTAACTATGTAGATCTGAAACTTGATAAACCGTCCCTCAGCATGTATGCCATTATGTATGGAAAGTTTAAGATACTTGTAGGGAATGGAACGGGATCTTTGGAACGAATTGTCGAAAAGCCGCATGTGCATTTGCGACAAAAACCTCCTCACACTTTCTCATAGTTTACCAGAATGTTCTCACACAATGCAATGCATGCTGAGGCATTGCATATTGAGTTTCAGATATACTCCATCAGCCAGTTTGAAGGAAATGACTTTTCTTTCTTAAAAATTTCCTGAAAAAGCACAAAAATTGTAATATCTCCAGACTTACTAATTATGTAGATCTGAAACTTGATAAACTGTCCCTCAGCATGTATTCCATTATGTATGGAAAGTTTAAGATACTTGTAGGGAATGGAAAGGGATCTTTGGAACGAAATGTCAAAAAGCCGCATGTGCATTTGCGACAAAAACCTCCTCACTCTTTCTCATAGTTTACCAGAATGTTCTCACACAATGCAATGCATGCTGAGGCACTGTATATATTAAATTTAGATCTTTTCAATCAGCCAGTGTAGGGGAAATAACTTTTTTACTTGAACATTTCTTAAAAAGAGCATACAAATAGCAATATCTCCTCACTTGCTAATTATTTAGATCTTAAACTTGATAAACAGTCCCTCAGCATGTATTACATAGTGTGTGTAAAGTTTGAAATATTTGTAGAGAATGGAAAGGGATCTTTGAAATGAAAAGTCGAAAAAGCGCCTGTGCATTTCCAAGGTAGACCTCCTCATCCTCGCTTAAAGTTTATGAGAATGTTTACATACAATCCAGTACATGGTGAGGCATTGTATATTAGATTTCAGATCTACTCAATCAGCCAGTTTGGAGGAAATGACTTTTCTTGAAAATATTTTGAAAAATACACAGAAAATGCAGTATCTCCACACTTGCTGATTATTTAGATCTGTAATCTTTGGAATGAAAAGTCGAAAAAGCGCATCAAATCTATAGTTGGCCGTTGTTATTTATACGCCAGATTGCTAGATAGGTATACCTATATATACGTAAAACCTAACCTTAAATTTTCTTTAGCCGAAGAATTGACGCTTGATTAAAGAAAAAAATAGGCAAGGATTGACGCTTGACTAAAGAAATAATAGTCCCTTCCATCTCAGACTTTCAAAACAGTGATTTTTACACGTTTCTAAGTGGGTTATAGGTTATTTGTACGACAGATCTGTCGTACAAATAACAACGCCGTAAAATAAATAAATTCTTGAATGACTTACTTTTCTGTCTTACGGCGGGGCCAAGTCCAAGCGGCACGGTCCGTTGGGTGTGCACGCACACGGTGCGGTACGGACGCTACGGTCTGCGAGGTGGGCGGCTGATGCGGCGCTCCAGGCTGCGCCGTCTGCGAGCGGTCCAGGCGGCAGGCACACCGATGACACGTCGATTAGCAATGGATAGAGGAGGGCACAGGTGGCGAAGGTGGCGGCGGAGGTGGTGGCGGCAACACGGGACCGCCTCCCGGAGGGCCTAGGCCCAGGCATCGGCGATGGACTGATGGCTCAGCTGTGCTGCAGCCAGCAGCGCATGCGCGTACACACACACGGGGCACGGGCAAGGCCGCGCCGCTGGCCGCTGCCGTCGCTGCCGTCGCTGCCGTCGCCGACTCGCGAATCTCGCGATGCTACATATTACCCATATGGTACAATAATCTATTTTTTTTTTTTAATATTATGCATAATCATGAGTGCATTGCCCTCCGTAATGACATTATGAATCATTCTGCAAAGTTTCACGTCGATATTTTAAGGCATCTGAGAATGGCATTTGAACGAAATTTTCGTTCAAATGCCATTCTTAGACGCTTTTGAATATTGACTTGGCATTTTGCAGAATGATTAATAATGTAATTACGGAGGGCAATGCACTCATTATTTTTCATATATCGTTATATTTTTTTTTTTCTATTAAAAACAATATATTTTTTGCTCGGTCGGTAAAAATTGAGTTTGATACCCCCTTAAACAGCCGAGACTCGCGCGGTTTCGGGCCGAAGCGACAGCGCATCGGTAAAGTTGCGTGCGATGGCGTTACGAGGCCGAACGCACCCATTTCTCTACTACTAAAGTTCACATCATCGACTACTACATTCAATCCATCATTCAGCAATGTACATTTCTGTGAAACATTATCATTTTCTTTAACACTGGGAACTTCAGTGTTTTAAAATAATCGATAACGAGCAAAAAAGTAGTTCTTTGTCCACCTCTCGTAAACTAGATCCTCATCAAAAAGATTTAAATTCAAAAGTTTTCGACACTTAAATATATGTTTACACGGTAAACACATGGATAAATAACTCTTACATGAACAGGATTTGGAAGTAACCGTGTATTTCAGATCACCAACCTGATTGTATACTAATAAAATATTATTTGGTGTCATTGAATAATGTTTCACATACTGTACATTGTTATTTTCTTTTTCAATGAACTCGAATGCATATCTGGTCACAAATTCATAATATTTTTCCATATCTGAGCTTAAAGTGTAAGCTGGAACCTGCGTAAAATGTTGAAAAGCTTTAACATTTCTATGACGTTCAAAAACATAAATAAAAAATTCCAAAAACTCCAAAATAAAATCAGCTAAAAAATTATGCTTTTTACAAAATAACTTTATGCTGCGATTTAAAGACTCGATTCTATTATTAGTCTCATTTAAAAAGTTGAAAGAAACCATAAAACATCTAACCCACTCTTGATGAATTTCATGCCAATTTGCATCAAAATAAGATATAACTTTGTCTTTCTTAGTTTTTAACATTTCATAATGTTCAAGATAAACTTTTTCATTAGGAGCATAAATCATGTTTTGTAAAATAGATAAGATATGATCTCTTTCAGCTTTAGTTATTTCTATATTCTCACAAGTAATTTGTCTACTAAAAATTTTAGCGGTGTGAAATGAACAAATCAACAGTGATACGCCAAAAACTTCTCCATAAACTTTTCTAATACATCCATCCTTATCAGTAATGCAACACTTCATTTTACCAACACTGCTACTATGCTTCTTCTTGAAAACTTCAAAAAACCACTTGTATAATTGATTATACTAATGATATTAGAAACAAACCAATATTTGTGGGAAAAAGCCTTTGGCATAAAAAACCCAATTTTTATTATCACAAAATAAATCTAATATTACAATGAAAATATAACAAACTATTTTGGTAAGAGTATCAACACGCACAAGATCGCGCCTCATGCGGGAATCGCCCGTGGCCGCTCGAGGCCGTTACAAAGTGACCATAGTACCTATGTGGTCCCAGGTCTCAAGAATAAAACACTATTGCTCACGCAATGCGCGCTACACGATTTAACGCAATTGCTCACGCAATGCGCGCGCGCTCGGTATCACCGTGATGAACACAGGAAGGTGATTCGCTTCGGAATCGATCGCGTATTCAGCCTTGAGGCGAGACTCGCGCGTCCGCGAGTGATATCGTATAGGTTTTAAAATGGTAGTCAATATTGTTGCGAGGGAGCTCCGCACGCCTTAAGGTGTAGACACCGACTGACTGACCGCGCCGGCACAACACGGCGGCCGGCAGTAATGGCGCTCAGCTTACCATACGGTGCTGCCGCCGTTAGTGTTTTTTGAGCTAATGCTCACGCCACTCACATACAAACACATACAGCGCGCGCAGGCGCACACTCACCACCCGATCACCCATGAATCGCTGAACAAAGATATGTTATGACGTAACATACTCCCGGCCGGAGCTGCGGATATGAAGGTTACAAACAGCATAGTTCGCAGAGTTAGCTATAACTAAATTGAATTTGCACCTGAAATATAATGCATAGCGTTGTACGAGAGTATAAACAAGTTAAAGGATATCTACTACACTAAACCAGGGAATCTTTGGTTTTTTAACTTGATAGTGGTAGACTAGACAAGTGAAGTCAGTTTCCGTTGGATTGACTGCTTCGTTGGTCATCACAACAGCGCTGCAAAGCTCCAATACAAATGAACACGCCAGTTCCGATTAAAACTAATACACATTAGGTACACTTAATGGCGACAAATCAACTAACAAGTTGGTAGAGCGCATAAACGCGTAATATTACGTTTGTACACGCCGCTCGCAGTTTTAACCGATGCCACTCTGCTGATGCCATCGCTGCCGGGGAAAACTTCAACAATGACGCCTAGAGGCCATCGTGCGCATCTAGAATTGTCCTCCATCAGAATGACCACATCTCCAATCTTAAGCTCTGCTGTTGCTGAACGCCACTTTTGACGGGTCTGTAGTTCATTTAAATATTCCTTATGCCATTTGTTCCAGAAATCCTGTTTGGCTTTAGTGATGAACTTGTAGATGGACAAACGATTGCTTGGCACTGAAACTAAATTTTGTTCAGGTAAAAAATTTATAGGTCTACCAATGAGCAAATGATCGGGAGTAATAGCTAAGGGGTCGTTGGGATCAGCTGAAAGAGTGCATAAAGGCCGCGAATTTAGGATCCCTTCGATTTCAATCAACAAAGTGTTCATTTGCTCATAAGTGAGCATTTGATCTTTCAAGACGCGTTTGAGATGGTGTTTGAAACTCTTTACTGCTGCTTCCCAAAAACCTCCAAAATGCGGGGACAATGGAGGGTTAAAATGCCATTCGATGCGTTTACTTAAAGCGAAAGCTCCTATAGCCCCTTGGAATTCGACGGTTTCATGCAACTTGTAAATTTCCCCGATCTCCTTGTTGGTTCCCACGAAGTTCGTTCCATTATCGGAATAAACATGTTCCGGGATTCCCCTCCTACTGATAAATCTACGAAAGGGTGCTAGAAAACCTTCAGTTGAGAGGTCGGTAGCTAATTCGATGTGGACCGCTTTGGAGACCATACAAACAAAAACGCAACCGTAGGTTTTGAGAAAGCTCCTATTTTTATCTTTTTTTTCTTTTATTAAGATGGGGCCAAAAAAATCAACACCAGTGCGACTAAATGCCGGCGCTTCGTTGACGCGACTGTCCGGTAAGTCAGCCATCTTTGCATGTACAATCTTAGGCTTCTGACGAATGCATTCCACACAACGATGGACGATCCTCCTGACTTGATTCTTGCCGTTGAGAATCCAAAAACGCTCCCGAATGGAATAAAGCGTCGATTGAATCCCTGCATGTAGATTAGCTTCATGGATTTCGCGTATGATGATATCGGTTACGAGATGTTGGCTGGGCAACAACACCGGATGACGCTGATTGTAAGCCAAATCAGCCTTTTTTAAACGACCTCCTACACGGATAAGGTCATGTTCGTCGAGAAATGGATTTAACTCGTCCAATCCTGTTGCCTTACGAAAAGGAACAGTCAACTCGCCTGGGTTTGTATCTCGAGCAGTCGCTAAAAGTTTGATTTCCTTTGAAAACCGCTCTCGTTGAATCATTGCTAAGATTTTTTGCTCTGCCTCAACCAATTCACAACACAGCAATGGGCGATTCCTCGCTACCGTCTTAATGGATCGAACTTCCAGGTCAGAGGTTTCGCCAACCGAATTTGAGGCTTTCTTGAGGCAATCTCGAGTTCTCCAACGCAGCATGAAAGCGACAACCCTAATCAAACGCTGAAATGAAGAAAAACGAGAGTAGATGGACGCGCAATCGTTGGTAGACACCAAACAAGTATCCTTCTTCATGCCGGGTATGTTCATTGATGACGACTCCAAAGTAGGAGGCCATTCTGTTTCAGCCAAGGTCAACCAGCTGGGGCCCGAAGTCCAGAGTGTGTTCTTAACGAACTCTAGCGGTAATAATCCTCGCGAAAGCGGATCTGCTGGATTATCCTCAGACCGCACGTGTCTCCATTGAACCTGATTGTCTAAACTTTGTATTTCTGCGACCCTATTCGACTCGAATGTTCTCAACAAATGTGGAGCTTTCCTAAGCCAACAGAGCACAATAGTGGAGTCTGACCAGAAAACTACTCTCTTTATGGGGATCTCAAATTGCGCCCTAGCTTTAACGTAGAGTTTTTTGAGGATGGACGCTGCACAAAGTTCTAAACGAGGAATCGTAACCCCGCTTAAAGGAGCTACCTTGGACTTGCTACAAGCAAGTTTTATAGTTACGACACCCTCGACATTGATGGACTTGATGAACAGACACGCTCCATATCCATATGCGCACGCGTCACTAAATCCGTGGATTTCGATATCCATGGGATTGTCACAAAGCAACTGACGAGAAATCGCCCAATCTTGAAGTGTTGGAAGTTGCTCAGCGAACGTTTGCCACCTTGATTGAATTTCTAGTGGGAGCGCTTCATCCCATAAGATTTTTGACTTCCAACAGTCCTGTATCAGAACCTTTGCATATAGAATAACTGGTCCCAAGAGCCCAAGAGGATCGTAGATCTTGGAAATTTCCGATAAAAGCTTTCTTTTAGTTAAGACGTTTTGAGAATTAATCGGAGCTACCAAGTACGTGAACAGGTCGTCTCGAGAATTCCAAATGATCCCAAGGGTTTTCTGGACAGGCCTTTCCTTTACACCACAATCAAGATCGAAAATTTTCCTATCGATGCTATCTAACGCCGCACCATGGTTAGAAGCCCACTTCCTGATGATGAATCCTCCGCGACTCAATAACTCGATCATTTCATCACGAATGCTAAGAATTTCGTCGAGAGAATCTGCACCGGAAATGAAATCGTCTACATAGAAATCGCGTTGAAGCAATTTGCTAGCTCGTGGGAAGTCTTTTGCTTCGTCCCTCGCCAACTGTTGCAGAGTACGGATAGCAAGGAAAGGCGCGCAAGCGGTACCGAACGTAACGGTATTAAGTTGGAATGGCGCTATTTTACCATTATCGTACCACCAAATTTTCAGATATTTCCTATCCTCGGGATGTACGAGGATCTGACGATACATTTTTTCGATGTCTGCTGTTATAACAAACTTACTAAGTCGAAATCGAAGAACCTGTTCGAAGATCGTATTTTGAATTGTTGGGCCTACCAAGAGAACGTCATTGAGCGAGATACCCGTGGACGTTTTAGCTGAAGCATCAAACACGGGTCGAACTTTGGTAGTTTCACTTGAATCCTTAATCACAGGATGGTGCGGAAGGAAACATCCTTCACCGTCATCATCGCACCGAGACATGTGACCGAGAGCGACGTATTCGTTCATGGCAGTAGTGTAAGCGGCTTTCAGAGATGGGTTAATCTCGAACTTGCGTTCCAAAGCACAGAAACGCTTAAGCGCCTGTTGTTTAGACTCTCCGAGGTTAAATTTGCTGTCTCTAAAGGGGAGATGCACTATATATCTACCTGAAGCGTCACGTTTAATGTGACTTCTATAATGTTCCTCACAAGCTATTTCGTCTCGAGACCGAACGGGCTCATGATCGAAATCTTCGATAAGCCAGAAGCGTTCGATGAGTTTGTCCAATTTTACGACATTACATGAAGACTTTGATGACGCTTTGAAAGAATCTGTTCCCCCGGCCACTATCCAACCTAACGCAGTTTTCTGAAGAACGATACGCGATTGCTCCTGCTGAAGTTCAATTTGACCTGAGGCCAATACCGATAAAGTTGTACGAGAGGCCAGTAAAACGTCTACGGGTTTTGGCACATGAAATTGCGGGTCCGCTAGTTGCAACTCTTCAGGAATGTTGAACAACAGTCGCGGAAATTCCTCATTCGGTACAAAGTCAGTAATGTTAGGTACAATTAAAAAATTCAATTCGTATCTAGAATCGTTGTAATTTGAAACGAAAGCAGTTCTGATATAATAGTTTGAGACCGTACACAACCCGTCAACTGCTCCAATGTTAACAGCACAAGACTGTTTCAATACATTTAGCGAATTAGCAAATTTTTTGGTGATCAAATTTACAGTAGAACACGAGTCTAGAAGTGCACGCGCCATGACGCAACGTCCTCGACCATTTTCAAATTTGACTACTGCAGTGGTCATCAACTGAGAATCGGAGGGATATGCGACTGAAGCAAAAGAGCCGCCATCCAGTCATGGTTGCGTTTGATAAAGAGGATTGGCTCCCTGCCCACCCTGTGGCGTGCTATTTGGATTTCGACATTGATCTTTGGCGGATCTGACCTTTTTCTCGGCATGCAACAATGTGTGATGATCGCGATTACACTTCTTACAACGATTGTTACTCTTGCATGGGAGAGGATGCGATGCTAAACAATTGCGACAAAGATTTTTACTTTTGACGACATCCCACCGCTCCTGGATCTTCAAGTTATTGAAGTCCAAACACTTGTGAAGACTATGCTCTCCGTTGCATTGGCGACACGTGAACTTGGACGAGTTCGGAGGACTAGATGTATTCAATGAGCTCGTATGAGTCGTAGCGAGAGATCGCGCATCTGTCTTAGGAAATTTTCCTTTTAATGTTTTATCAATTTTATCTCCCGTTCGTTTCCGGGCGTTATTACGATTAGCCGCTGACGCTCGTTCTAGCGATCGCAGTTTGAAAACCGTAGACTGGATAAATTTATAGAATTCATCCAGCGTCGGGAGCTTATCGCCCTCTAACTTATCCTGCCATTTCGATAAAACCCCTTGGGGAAGACATCTTTCTAAAATCCTAATCATAATATCTTCATTCATTTTAACTTGAACTTGCTCCAACATGTTAAGGTGTTGGCGCGTCTTATCGATTAGCATTGAAAGATCGTCGGGAGTTGCTTTGGAAAGCACTGGAAGATCAAGAAGAGCATCAAGATGCTCTGCAACAATGAGACGTTTTTGATCATAGGCTTCACAAAGTGCCTTCCACGCTTTGGGATAATTTATGTCACTAGCGTGGAACTCAGCCAATTTTCCTAATGCCGATCCTGACAAAGCGCTTTCTAATTGAGTGTATTTAACGAAGCCGCTAATATTCGCGCGTGAATGCACTAGAGCAATAAACTTGTTTTTAAATGAAAGCCACTCGTCGTGGTTACCATTGAAAACAGGAAGCTTAATAGTTGGGAGTTTCGGTAAATCGAGTCTTTCAGTAATGGTAATGTTACTAGTAGTGCTGTTAAACGTTGAATTGGCAATTGGTTCTGGTGTGTTGGCTAATTTATTCACCGCTGTCGCGATATCATAGTATGCAGATTCCAAAGTGTGAAATTCGTCTAAACGAGGATGATCAGATTTTAAAGACGTCAATTCGTCGTTATATCTAACGTAATTGTCATACAGAGCTGTTAGACTATTCAGACGCAACTTTGCATTAATAGTATCTGGAAACTCACCCTCTATGTATGTCTTAAGAACTCGTGTCTGCCGATTGAAAGTATTAATCTTTTGCACAATGAAGTCAACGCGCTTTTGTTGATCTTCGTTCAGACTCATTTTGAAAGGCTTCGTCGACTCGATTGTACAATAACCAAATTGAATTCACTCTCTTATACTACAATGCAAAACAAACAGACCCTATGTTCTAGACTAGCCTCAAACTTCAACGGAGAACCACCGAACAACAGAAATAATAAACTGTATTTCTAAACGCAAACGCGAATCGTCCTTGACCTGAAGGGTACGACCGACTGCCTAATGTGTGCGTACTTAGCGCGACTTGCGTGTCAATGAGATAGCGTCGCCCCCTTGACCGTTCGCGAAACCTGATTTCACACTCGAATGTGGTCGACACGACCGTTACGCGTTTCTCTTACTCACTTGAAAAGAACGTGCGTCTTACTTTAGAATGCAGCAATATATAACTATAATATTCATATTTATTGACCCGATTGATACTAAAATGAAGACGAGTACCGTCTATAACATAATGCACTGCAACATGTAGAAGCAAGCGAAGATTCGGAATACAAATGTTTTTGCACTGGAATAAATGAACTTAGCTTTGTTTTCGTCGATGGAGCCAATGCCGTTGCACGCCAAGGTGACTTAGACTGTGGCGAGGGCGCAGAGGTATGCACGCTGCGATCGACGCTGTAAAACCCAATCTGCTTGACTGTAGTTGGTTGATCCTCATCGATTGGTCCAGCTCAATACGCAATTGTCGCGCAGCCTCTCTCTTTCTGAAATGCCGTTGTTGATTGAGTCTTGCCGCTCGAGCTACTGAATCGCACGCACTAATGTCTCTAAAACGCTTGTGAGATCGCTCTGGAACTCGCGCCTTTGTCTCAGGACATCGAGCGTCCGTTGTTGTTATTCCTGGAAGCTCGCGTGAATCCGCAGGAATTTCGCTCGCCGCTCTTCTTCTTGTCCGCGCGAGACACGACTTGTGCGCGCGAACTATAGATATGATGAGAGGTGTTTGTAATCAAACCTCACAGGAGGCACCATGTATAATTGATTATACTAATGATATTAGAAACAAACCAATATTTGTGGGAAAAAGCCTTTGGCATAAAAAACCCAATTTTTATTATCACAAAATAAATCTAATATTACAATGAAAATATAACAAACTATTTTGGTAAGAGTATCAACACGCACAAGATCGCGCCTCATGCGGGAATCGCCCGTGGCCGCTCGGGGCCGTTACAAAGTGACCATAGTACCTATGTAGTCCCAGGTCTCAAGAATAAAACACTATTGCTCACGCAATGCGCGCTACACGATTTAACGCAATTGCTCACGCAATGCGCGCGCGCTCGGTATCACCGTGATGAACACAGGAAGATGATTCGCTTCGGAATCGATCGCGTATTCAGCCTTGAGGCGAGACTCGCGCGTCCGCGAGTGATATCGTATAGGTTTTAAAATGGTAGTCAATATTGTTGCGAGGGAGCTCCGCACGCCTTAAGGTGTAGACACCGACTGACTGACCGCGCCGGCACAACACGGCGGCCGGCAGTAATGGCGCTCAGCTTACCATACGGTGCTGCCGCCGTTAGTGTTTTTTGAGCTAATGCTCACGCCACTCACATACAAACACATACAGCGCGCGCAGGCGCACACTCACCACCCGATCACCCATGAATCGCTGAACAAAGATATGTTATGACGTAACACCACTTGAGATTTTGTTCAGATTCTGATTTCAAAATGCCAACAGCAACAATTTCCGTAGCCCCATTGCCATCGACAACATTAATGAAAATGACAGGAAAATTCAAATTTATGAGATTGTACGTGGTATCTGTCATGGTGAATTCAGGCCAAGCTTCGAATATAACACCCATATTAGGAGTAGAAAAATATAAAACTTCAAATTCATTTTTTTCGTTGACATAGAATTCAAAATCAGCATCTAAAAAATATATACATTAGCTTTGAATACCTAATTTTTTTTTAAACAAATTTAAATGTTACACAACAGACTTTTACTTTACTTTGTATATTTGTACTCTGTAAATTTTTCTGGTTAAATAAATAAATAAATAAAGACTTACGAAATTGCTGCAAAACAGTTGTAACAGCAGATACTGAATTTCCAAGACGATCTTTATTCATTGCAACATTAACATTGTGGATATCACGCAGATTTACTTTATTGCCTTGTTCATTCAGCTTAACAAGTAATTTCAATTTGTTGCCACCTACTTTCAAATTCTCTTTGACCATTTCTTTTTGATTAACTGTCAGTTTTCGAGATTGTGGTAAAAGTTTACTAGTCACAGACTAAACAATACAATAAGGAATAATTAAAACAAATAATATTCACATATCGCACCATACAACATACAATTACTTACATTTATTTCTGGATGTTTATCATGAGGAACAATTTCAGTAACAGAATAACAGCTTCCATCAAGAGCCAATTTGAATTTAATTTGACCTTGACACCCTAAGGAAGATTTACTAAAAAAAAAAAAAAGACATTAAATACTTTACCATTAATAATGTATTAGTACATTACTTTAATTAATAAATACTTAAAAAAGTAACTTACTAGGTTTTTCTCTTCTTTTCGATAAAAGATACATGTACAGGCTTGCCTGCATATATACATTCCAAACGAACAAATTGAAATTTGATTGCAGGATTCTTCAATGTTCGACATTGATATCTTGAAGGTCAAACTTGCTTTGACCATCACGTCGACGATAGAATTCATTCGTTGATTTTTCCAATTTTTCTTTAAAATCATCGACTTCTTTATCGGAAAAAAATAATTTTTTTCTAATTTCTGCATATAAAAATGATTTAGAAACGGAACTACTACGAACTGACTTCTCAATCTCACTTTCTTGAAAACGCTTTCTACTATTAGGAGTAAATTCGTTCAAACTATCGCCCAATTCACTATCTTCATCCATTATAAGCAAAAAAAGATTTAAAATACAGGAGATGAAACACAATCATGAAACTTCGAATAATTACAGTTCGAATAATTAATCGTTTAGTTATTTACACCAACACCGTAAGAATTACAATGACGCGTTTGCGGAGACGCCGAAATAAACACGTATAGTCGAAGCCTCAAAGGTAAACATACGGCTGTGTCGCGAATCATAATAAAGACAAGAGACAAACGCAAACTAACTTCAACGTGCTCGCACTTCACAGAGCTTTCAAATTTCTTGGAGTATAAGAAAATCTTAAATATACAGTAACGAAAATAGCGTACGCAAACTGCGACCAACTTAAGAATAATAAATTTCAATACGTATTCTATATTCCGGAAAGCGAAACATAGAATACGTATACTGGACCATCGGTCATAGATCATACGACATACATAGAAATTTTAATTCGTATATCGATCTGTCGTAAGTATAACAGCACCGAAAATATAATTTGAGTGCAAAATACCATTCAATTTTTAAATAATTCAAGGGCTTGTATCTCAGAATCCTCAAAGCGTTAGGGTCTAGTATCGCGTAGGCTTTCATTTTTAGGTAAAAGAAGAAAGATCCTGTGAGCTGGTGAGAATCGATGACCCGGATCTGAGATACACTCCTTGTTAGTATCGGGGAAGCATTTGCAAAAAGAGACGTTCCAGGAGAAGCCATAAAGATAATGCTAGCATCCTTGGCCCCTGGTACAGCCAAGCAATATGAATGGGCCTTACGACAGTGGTGGATATTCTGTAAAGATAATCATTTAGACTTTTATTCGCCGACAACCAATAGTGTCTTAAAGTTTTTAACCCTTTGTTTTAATAATAATGCTTCTTATGGAACTTTAAATACTCTCAGATCAGCAATTTCACTGATTTCGCAGAATAAGACAGGAGATGACGTACTAATTACTAGGTTTATGAAGGGTGTTTTTAAAATAAAACCGACTAAGCCAAAATATGCGTTTACCTGGGATGTTTCTATAGTATTAAATTATTTGCAAACTTTGTACCCTCTAGAGGGATTAAGCCTAAAGATATTATCTGAAAAACTGATTATGTTACTTGCGTTAAGTACGGCCCATAGGGCTCAGACAATGGCTTCTATAAAAATAGACAATATTAGGGTTACAGATAGGGCTATAGAAATAAGAATTCCAGATAGAATTAAAACATCGGGACCTGGCAGGTCCCAACCTGTCTTAATTCTACCACAGTTTGATGATCCTAAACTATGTGTAAGAACAGTATTATTAAGGTATTTGGATGTAACCAAAGAGTTAAGGAATAATCATAAGAACCTATTTATTGCTATGAAAAGTCCACACAAAGCTATAGGATCACAATCAGTAAGCAGGTGGATTAAAAATGTCTTAAGAGATAGTGGTATCGACACTAGCATTTTTACAGCGCATTCAACAAGACACTCAGCTACGTCAACGGCGCTAGCTAAGGGTATAGATTTAAGTACTATAAGACGAACAGCAGGCTGGTCCGAAAATTCGAGGACTTTCGCATTATTTTATAACCGTCCTATTGTAAGCAATACTTCTGATTTTGCCAAAGCAGTTGTAAAAGCGTAGACTCGCTACATGTACAAATTACATATTTTTTAAATGTATCTTTGTATATCTTGTGTTCAATAAAATTTATTCTTTTAACATAATGGCTGGATTTAAAATTGCTACGCTTAAACAGCTACAATTTGTAATCTCGAGAACGAGGCGATGAAATATAATTGAACGATCAAACGAACTTACCTGTAAGTGAAGTTCGATCGCAATTATATGAAGAAGCATCGTTCGAAGAGATTACAACCCCATCCTAGAAAAATTTTGATAAAATTTTATTATACCCCTAATCCCTGTAATCTAAGCAATTTTAAAACTCGTCTTAAACGCTAAAATATGAAGCGAGAAGCGGGAGAGCGTAGCGGGGTGGGAAGTATAGCTGGATTTTCAATCTATACTCTGAACGTTGTGACATCTCGCGGCGCGGAACGAGGCTTCTTCATATAATTGCGATCGAACTTAATAAATTTAATAAAAAAGCAGTAAAAACATGGAACGGAAAATTATGGTATTTAACGGAATTTCGATACTATTCAAAGTAAAACAGACCAGTTTAAGACTATTGCTAAATTATATGGACCACGAAGTATGAAGTAATGTGCAAGGTTTAAACGCAAATGTCTCATGTTCCTTAGATGTCAAATGCCGGGGGGAGGTATTTTATCAGAATGGTAAAATATTAGATGGGTATTTTCTCAAAAAGGTAAAAACACAAATTCGAATATCTTATGATAGAAGGGTAAAATTTCCGAATGTTTAAAATGTATAATGTATAAAAATTCGAAAAAATTTGGCAAGAAGGCCATAATATTTTCATTAAATTATTTTTATATGATATGTGATTGTAGAGGTGTGGTATTATTATTAATGATGGAGAGACACATTTAAGGTATAAAAGAATGACTTATTTATTTAGGCTTAAGTATAAAATAAGACGGGCGCTTCATAGCGTCTAGCGCAAGGCGCTTTCCGTTCGGCGTACGGCAGCAGAGGGGAAGAGAGCAGCGTATCGTTCGCTGCTCCTCGACTTAGATGCTTGCTCACGCACACACTAGGAAGGGGATAGGTACATGTTTACATTCGGACCCATACGACATTGCGCGCTCTCGATACAGTCGCGCGCTCACACATACCTACTGTATATATTCATGCGTACAATATAGATGTATACTATTTTCAAGACGCCTCCTTACATATATATTGTACACTTTTAATTCATTACATGATATTCAATAATTCTCTGAACTTTTCAAATTTATCTTTACCCAATGCTTTTGTAAAGATATCCGCAACATTATCATTCGAGTCAATTTTAATTATTACAATTTCTTTTTCTTTCACGCTTTCATGAACATAGTGATAATGTATTTCTATGTGCTTCGAGTTCTTAGTAAAGTTTCCATAATTCGCTATATTTATCGCGCCTGTGTTATCCTCAAATATCTTTACAGGATCAATCAATTCCACATTAAAGTTTTTCATTAACTCTATCATAAACATTACTTCACTAACTGCCTCAGATAAGGCTACATATTCTGCATAAGTTGAGGCCTTTGTTACCGTTCTTTGTTTTCGCGATTTCCAATCAATTACATTTCCAAACGCTTTAATAACATATCCAGATGTGGATTTTCTGTCAACATTATCACCAGCCCAATCTGCGTCTACATAATAATCTATAGTTTCGCAATTTACGTTTCTTTTATAGTTCATCTTTAAATCTTTAGTTAAATACAAGTATTTCAAGATTCGCAAAGCATATTTCCAATGTGTCTCATTATAACTATTCTGATATCTACTCAAATAATTCACACTATAACTTATATCAGGCCTTGTACTTGAACTTATATATAATAATGCACCTATCAAATTTCTATATTTAATATCTGACTCACATATTTCAGCCTTTTCAATTTTTAGATTTGTTTCCATAGGAGTATTATATAATTTACTATTCTGCAATTGATATTTATTAGCTAATGACTCTATGTACTTAGTTTGACTTAATTTCATATCACAATTTCGATAATCATACTCTACATTAATACGAAGGTATTCTTTAATTTCTCCTAGATCTTTCATCTTAAATTTTCCTGATAAGACTCTTTCTAAGTTCTTAATTTTCTTTTTATTCTTACTACAAATTAACAAATCATCGACATATATTAATAAGTAAATTTGATCTATACCTTCACCTTGAGTATATAAACAATAATCTGCATTAATCCTTTTAAATTTTATTTTTGTTAAATATTCATCCAGACATTTATACCATGCCCTTGGACTTTCTCGTAGTCCGTATAATGCTTTACGTAATTTACAAACTCTGTTTGTTCCATCGCTATAACCTTTTGGTTGATCGACATATACCTCCGAGCTTACTTCACCATTTAAAAATGCTGTGACTACATCCATCTGTTCTATAATTAGGCCATTCTGGCAACAAAAGGAAAACAAAAATTTTAAAGTTTGCATTTTAGCAACTGGAGCGTATATGTCGTCAATAACATTTGTCTGTTGAAATCCTCTTACGACTAATCTCGCTTTATATGTATCATCAGATTTCTTACTATAAACCCATTTTACATCTATTACCTTTTCATTTGGTATCTTTTCAATTAATTCCCATGTTTTATTTTCATTTAAACTTTCTATTTCATTATCCATAGCTTTTATCCAGCTCTCACTATCATTACTACTCATCGCCTCCTCAAATGTATATGGAGTATCTACCCTGCAGTAATTTACATAAATATTATTCGAAATATTTTCTGGATATCTTATTGGACTTTTTCTATCACGTGTAGATCTACGTGGAACTTTTAATAGTTCTACATTTTTCTTATTTGCTACTTTTGGTTCCTGTTCATTATTCTCATCCGCGCTTTGAAAAACATTATCATCGCTTAAATCATCATCACGATCATTTTGTTCTCCTCTAAATAACTCGGGAGTCGAAGTAGAAGGAGATGTATATTTTGACTCTACATCATCAAGTCCTATACATTTTACATTTTCCTCTACGATATCTACATGTCTAGCAACTACCATTTTATTATTTACTAGGACTCTATATCCTACATCACTATATCCTAATAGGATTCCCATATCTGCCTTTTTATCCCCCATTTAGAATTTCTTTTTTGTTCCGGTTTTCTAACAAAAACTCTACTCCCGTACAAACGTAAATGTTTGACATCCGGCCGTCCCCTAAAAATAGAGAATTCTATTTCGACTAATGCGCAGAGCCTCATCGAGGGGGCAATTGATACGGCTACGCAATGTTTTATATTAGGCTTGCGATCCGAAATAACGATACAGATGGGGGGAAAACAGCCAACCTCATTCGAGAACGCGATTACTATAGCTATAGAAACCGAGCTGTTTATTCAGCAAAGAAACGATTTACATGGAGAAATCTTAGGCGAGAATAGGAAACGGGCTTACTGTCACATTGCGGAAACGGAAACACAAAGGGAGCCGGAAAAGAAAATGTTTAAATGCTACGAGTGCGGCAAATCAGGTCATAGTTATCGACGTTGCCCAATATATATAGAAAAACGGAAATCTAAATTTTGTAATTATTGCCAAGTACTCGGGCGTAATATTATTATTCTAATAATAATAATAATACCAATAATGCGAATGCTTTAAACTCGAGATTGGCGCGACGGTGAACCACCGAGCCCCTCCGGCTTTAATGTCCATACCCGCGCCATTATCCTTGCCGCCACCATCCCGCAGGACATAAAATCTCCCATTGTTGCATTCGCGAGGATTTAGTTAAGGATATGTCGCGATTACTTTTGGATACAGGTTCTGAGTCGAATATTATAAAGCGAGGTTTATTAAAAAGTAGTGTACCTATTCTTGTAGATACCTTGTATAGACTAGCTGGAATTGGCGAAGGGTTAATCGAAACCCAAGGTTACGTACAAATTAAGCTTGACAAAGTTCCCTGTCGGCTAAACGTCGTATCTGACCACTTTCCTATAAAAACTGATGGAATCCTCAGCGTAGAATTCATGCGAACGCAAAAGGCTACCTTATCCTTTAGAGATTCTACGCTTACTTGGGGTCAACCACGGGAAGCTGCCCCTTCTCTCGAACACGATATCATTCATCTACCGGCTAGAACAAAAACCTTGATTCATCTCGCGGTTCAAAATCCTACGCGTCAGACCGGGTACGTTCCGAGAGTAAAAACAGGACCGGGTGTCTTTTTGGGCGAATGTTTAGTCACCAATAATAACGGAAAAGTTACTTTATTCGCAATTAACTCAACGACAGAGGACATTAGATTAATTGTACCCCCTATTGTTTTAGAAAGCTACGACGGCACAATAAAACCAGTTCATTCAATTAGAGTATCCGACGAGGCTGACATTGAGACAGAGCAGCGAAATAGAATTAATAAAATAACTGAATTATTGAACTTGGAAGGGCTTAATCAGCTAGAAAAGGATAGCGTGATAAAATTAGTTTCTCAGTTTCCGTGTCAGTTTCACTTGCCAAAAGATAAACTTAGCCAAACTTCTAAGATTGGTCACAAAATACCGACCATGGATAATATTCCCATTAATGTAAAACAGTACCGTCACCCACCTCATTTACGCGAAGCAGTTCAGAAACAGGTCCAGGAACTAATCGACAATGACATTGTAGAAGCATCTGAATCATCGTATAATTCGCCCTTATGGATAGTTCCGAAAAAGCCAGATTCGCAGGGTAACAAAAGATGGCGATTAGTAGTAGATTTTCGGGCTCTAAACGAAAAAACTATCGCATCCGCATACCCCCTTCCCAATATAACCGAAATCCTTGACCAATTAGGCCGAAGTAAATACTTCTCTACGCTTCACTTAGCTTCCGGATTTCATCAGGTGCCTATCGATCCCGCTGACGCCCCCAAAACTGCGTTTTCAACCCCTTTTCATCACCTTCAGTACAAACGAATGCCTATGGGATTAAAAGGCGCTCCCGCCACTTTCCAATCATTGATGGATAAGGTTCTTAGCGGGCTGCAGGGAATCAAATTATTTGTTTATATGGATAATATAGTAGTGTATGCAGAATCTTTAGAGGAACACACCCAGAAACTAAGAAAACTTTTTGGTAGATTAAAAACAGCTGGCCTCACTCTGCAGCCTGACAAGTGTCTTTTCCTGAAGAAGGAAGTCGCCTACCTCGGCCACATCATATCGGAAGAAGGTGTTAGACCTGATCCTCGAAAGAGCCAAGCCGTGTCAGAATTCCCGCGACCAAGAAACGCTAAAAATATCAAACAATTCTTAGGTTTAGCAGGGTATTATAGGAGATTTATCCCGGATTTCGCAAAAATAGCTAAACCCCTCAACTTCCTTTTACAGAAAGGGCAAATATTTTTATGGTCAACCGCGCAGGAAGAAGCCTTCATTAAACTAAAACAAATTCTTTGCTCCGAACCTCTATTACAGTTTCCCAATTTTAAGGAACCATTTATAGTAACTACAGACGCGTCGGACTACGCGTTAGGCGGTGTTTTAAGCCAAGGACCCATAGGTAAAGATCTCCCTATCGCTTATACTCTTCTAGAACTCTAATAAACGCGGAGATAAATTATACAACCACCGAAAAGGAGCTTTTAGAGGTAGTATACGCAGTAAAGCAGTTTAGACCTTATCTATACGAAATGAAATTCACGCTTGTAACCGATCATAAACCATTACTGTAGATGCATAATCTAAAGGACCCTATTGCGCGCGTAGCACGTTGGAAAATGCTTTTGAGAGAATACGAATACGAAATAATCCATAAATCTGGAAAAATTAATATGAACGCGGATGCACTTTCAAGGAATCCCATACCCACGCCACCTACCACTGTTCCACCACTCCTCGATCCGGAAGGATTGTTCCCTGAGACAAATATTGAAAGAATGTTTCTTCTTACTAGCACCAATGCAAGATCTCAGGTACAAATTCCTGAAGGGGACGAGAACCTTGAGCCAACTCACACCTTGACACGACTGCACAACAGACTGACAGACAATGATAGACGAATAACACTACCACACCTTACTAATCCTGGTCAAAGGATTGACAACACCAACACACCGGTTGCGGGAAGCGCAATCTCCCTTGAGCACAGGGATACTAGCTTTAAAGGACCGGTTGTAGAGGCCGCACCTGAAGCCTTGGAAGTAGGAAAGTTAGGTCTAGCCCGGCACGGGAAGCGTGGTCCGAAGCCCTTGATTACAGGGAAGGTTAGCAAAAAGGAGCTCAAGTTAAATGAGCACAGACCGGAGGCTAACGGGAAAATTCCCATCAAGAAACCTCGACAGGTGGGGGACAATGAACCAGGTGCAGAGGATGCAACCGAAGCTTTCATGATTTCTGGGAAGTATAGGGCCGGGGACCAACTGGAAAATTCTTATCAAGAAATCCCGTCTGGCGTTACTGGGTGGTCAGCTAAGATTCCGGTTGTAGGTTACACGACCGAAGCTCCTGGGGGTCATGAGAAGGATAGGGCCGGAGACCAACAGGAAAATTCCTATCAAGAAATCCCGTCAGGCAAAAGTAGGGATGAAACAGTACACATACACCACACCACCAATCTACAGCACGCTAACATAAACACTAACCATACACACACTATTGACAACCCTGACACACAGTTCCCGTACCTCAGAAAGCGAGGAAAAAGACTAGAGAGCTCAGGTAAAGAGCTAGATAAAGAGGCAGAGATACCCAAGACCTCAGGAAACCCCAAGACCCTAGATAAAGAGGCAGAGATACCCAAGACCTCAGGAAACCCCAAGACCCTAGACGAAAAGGCAGAGATACCCAAGACCTTACGAAACCCCAAGACCCTAGATAAAGAGGCAGAGATACCCAAGACCTCAGAAAACCCCAAGACCTTAGATAGTGAGGCAGTAATACCCAAGACCTCAGATAACGAGACAAATAACGAAGCAGAGTTACCCAAGACCCCGATAGATCAAACAGAGAGTCCCGACACCTCAGATAACGAGGAGATTCGTCCTAGGATACTTAAGGTTAATTCATGTGTTATACGACCTCGCGTGAATAATATTGAACAAATTTTAATGATAACATCCGTCGAATACTCCCGGGATCAACTTTTAATGAGGAAAGGTAATATTGCGCATTTCATGTCAGTAGATTGCGAAATAAGTACCCCCATTTGTCAGCAACTAGTCGATTTAGAAATGATAGAGCAATTGAAAATCGAGCCCATTGGTATAGGCGCGATAGTGCAAACTAAATTATCAACCGGTAAAATAATATACTCATTATTTGTCAAAGAGAAGTCAGATGAAACAGCAAGCGCGACTATAATAGTTCAGTGTCTAGACTCCCTCCGGACCGCGATGATTGAGGAAGGAATAAATTCTGTTAGTATCTCAAAGATCGGGGACGGTTTAGAGAGATATCACTGGTTACCGATAGAAATAACATTGCGAGTGCGTTGGAACACTGTACCCCGAAATTAACAATTTGCACAGGTGAAGTAACTATCCCATCCCCAGATGATAGATTAGGAATAATTAATGAAGCCCGTGATTCCACGATAGGAGGGCATAAGGGAGTTGCAAAAATCTACCATCGCATTCGGGAAAGATTTTTCTGGCCGGGGATAAAGGAAGACGTTCCGAATACGTTAGGACCTGCGCGGAATGCCAGAGAAAGAAATAAGTACGGGTGAAAACAAAGCAGCCGATGAGAATCACGACTACCCCCAGTAATGCGTTCGAAGTGTTGGAGATGGATATAGTAGGCCCCTTACCCGTAACCGTATCAGGGAATAAGTATATCCTCACTTTGCAATGCAATTTAACTAAATATTCTATGACCGCCGAAATGGTGGCCACCGCGTTAGTACACGATTTCATAACTAGATTCGGCTGTCCCGAGGCAATTAAAACTGATCAGGGTAATAATTGTCAAAGTAGCTTAATGCAGAAAGTAGCAAAAATATTTAAAATTAAACAATTGCGATCTACCTCCTTCCATCCGCAAACCATGGGTTCATTAGAAAGAAGTCATCACTCCTTGGTTGAATATTTAAAAATGTATACGGATAAAACCGATTGGGACACTTGGATAAAAATGGCCTTGTTTTCATATAATACGTCGGTTCATTCAGCGCACGGTTTTACCCCCCACGAATTAGTATTCGGTCAGAAGGCGAGGTTACCTTCGGAATTCGAGACCAAAACCGTGGAAAAAACATACGAAATGTATTTAGACGAACTAATATTTAAATTAAACGACACTCAGAAAATGGCAAAAACTCGATTATTAGAGGCAAAAGAACGCTCAAATAGTACATTACGCAACTAGTGCGAGGGGAACACGATTTACGCACGCGTGGTAGTTCGCGCCCGAGCGAAGCGTGCGTTTCAGGTTCCCACATCCAGATTGGTCAACTTGGCGACCATTGCAGAAGTGACTTTCTACACGCAGACCCCGACTTGGGTCATAACATACCCAAACGCTCTGTCCAAAAGTTTATTAAGGAGATAAGGAGTACGCTTCTATATGCGTCTATATTCGTTGCCATAACCACACACTAACCATAACCTGAACCGGTATTTCATCTTAAAAAAAAAAAAACAAAATATCATGTGATATAAGTAAAAGTATGTAGAAGTGAAATAATTATATTTGTTACAAATCATCATAGCTATGAATTTACATAAATCTTTACAATAAATTGTAATTACATTGATAAACCTGGATGTAACAATAGGGTAAGTAGCATTGGAGGGTCTTTCGTAAAATCAAAACCAATATTTCTAAATAAAATTGAAATACGTGATAAATAATGATTATTCCAATCTCTTCTTCCAATACGGCCGTTGTTATTTGTACGTCAGATCGCTATAGATAGGTATACCTATATATACGTAAAATCTAACCTTCAATTTTCTTTAGTCGAAGAATTGACGCTTGACTAAAGAAAAAATAGGCAAGGATTGATGTTTGACTAAAGAAATAATAGCAACGAATATAGACGCATATAGAAGCGTACGTCAGATGGGGGGCGAGGACGAAAAAAATTAGTTCCGCCTTGACCGAGTGATGGCGCTAGCATTGACTTTGTATGCTTCTCTTCTCACTTCTGCGAATCGCGGCTCGGCGGCTCGCGCGCGCGCCGTCCGCGGCCCGCCGGCCCGCGCCGTTCACGATGATCCGGGCGCAAGCGCCGTAAAGCATGACTGCATGATGATTTGCAATTTGACATGTTATAACATTTTTTTATAAATAACAATTTAATAATGATTAAATAAAATTTAATTTACAAATAAATTATATTAAATATTATTAAAAGTTAATAAATTCTTACAATTATTTGATTAAAAAAATAATAATTGAAAGAAATAAAAAAAGATATAAATTGTTATACAAGAAAATAAATAGAAATAATTAGTTATGTAGTCATACATGTACAGTTATTTAACTTGATATATCATATCACTTTTCGACTGTATGCAACCATTATGTTAATTTTCATATTCACTGTAAAATAATATATTGTGTATCAAGGGTGTACTCAACGTTGGATTTAGCAGACCGAGTATTTATAAGTACAAGTCGAAGGCAAGTTAGCACGAGTCTCTGCAAACTCGCGATATAAAAAAGCCCACCAGCCTTTGGGTGCACATGATATTATGTTTTCTGACAGTTTTTAATTTTCGAGTAATTTATTCATCACATAATCAATGTATCAATAAAGGTTTAAGAAGAAAGACGCGGGGGTATTATATCAGACAACTAAATTGTCAGATGGGTGATTTTAAAGAAATTTTTGAAATTTATACATATTGTTTTACATTTATATACATTTATATACACTTCCATAAAATTAAGAAAAAAAAGTCTTATATAGCGAAAATTAAAAAAAAATATATAAATGTATATAAATGTATATATCTGTAAAAAAACTAAATATATGTATATTTATATAAATACAAATTTTCAATACAACTATTCAAAATGTAAAAAAAAAAATATAAATGTAAATAAGTGAAAATTTTTGTAAAAAAAACTTATATAAATGTATATAAACGTATATAAACGTAAAAAATGTTCCAATTACAACTTTTATAAGGTTTTTCTGATGCGACCGTGCCTGCTAATAAAGCTGAAGAAACGCTGTTACTAAAAATTTGAGCCGCAAGACTAACGTTCATTAATTGAAAAGCATTAGGATCTAGATGTCTGTCTGTTAGTTTAGGGGCAGATTTAGTTGGAAGATCTTTTTCACGATTTCTTAATTCCCGAATCGCATCCCATGACACGGGTTTCTCATTAATTTCAAATTGACGTTTGCGAAAAGTGTTACGAAGGCATTTAAGTAAATGGGGAGCATCAAAATTGAAGAAAATTTTACGATTGTTTCGTTCAAGAAATGGTTTATTTTTGGTTATTCCCAATTTTTTTATAGCCGATTGATTTGGCGATCCTTGATCGCATACCATTGATTTTAATAGAAAACCAGTACCTTCAACGTAATCTATCACATCTAAAATGATTTTGTGCAATAACTTTCCATTTACACTGTTATGGGGAACATAGTAGCAAATAGGCTGTCTCCAATCATTTTGCCTACCTCGTAATATAAAAACTAAAACATGATTACCACGATTTGCATTGCGACCATGCTTTCCCATATCAGTGTAACCTTCAATCAAATCCTTTTTTGGGTTGTAATCTAACCACGTTTTTATGCTATTTCATCCCACATTAATACGCACTCTTTTACTGTCATTGTGCTTGATTTTATTTTTAACAATTCAAATAACTTAATGTTATTTCCAGGCTCCGAATCAAGTTCATTAATCCATCTTCTTATCAAACTAATACATGGTAAGGCAAACTTCTTTTGGTAACGCAAATAACAATAAGCTTTTGGAGATTTATAAAATAAAATCACAGCAAATTCTTTTTCATCATTAGACCACTTTCTGAGTTTGACATGATTCATTTGCATTTTAAAAAAGTTTAATACATTTGCATTAAGCTTTAAATACTCATCATAAAAAGAAACTGCTTCCTTAGATTTTTCAATTTTACGTTCAAGATTTTTAATTTTTTTATCTTTATTACGAATATCTTTAGAAAGTTTAATAGCCTTTTGTTTATACACATCTCTTCGTACACTCATTGTTTTAGTCACATACTGTGCTTGTTTACATTGTTTATCTTTTTTGTTTAACTGCTCTTTTAAACTCGCAATTTCATGTTGCAATTTTTGAACTAAAGTTTCATACTTTTTAGTTTGAACATTTGCATTTAATGATTTTCCGGTAGAGTCACAATCAAAGTTCGACTTGCTTTGCATTCCTGAACAAGATGGCTCTGCTGAATCAAAGTGTTGAGGAATCTTATGACTAGTTTCTATTAAAGAAGATGTTTCTAAATCAATTCCCTCAAAGTTTTGTGGCATGTTGTTACTTTTTTCTTTTATAAAGGGTGTTTCTAAATCAATAACTGATCTGTCTTTAGAGGTAGGAGGAAGATCAATTCCAGAGCCATCATGTTCTTCAACGTCACCGGAATCATTTGAATCAGTATCTGAAGCCTTTTGAATAGATATAGCTATATTTTTCAATTTTATCATACCAGAACCGACCACAAAATCGTCAGCAGTAAAATGGTCATTGCAAAGTCGCTTGGCTTCCAGTTGTTTGTCATCCAATTTAAGAAGATTGTCATTGCCTCAGTGAATGATCCAGTCTAGTTGTCTATGTAAACGAAATATATGATTGATAGAGGGAAAATTTAAGTCTTACAAGGAGCGTATCTCAGATCCGGATCATGGATTTTTCTCAAACTTTGAGATATGTTTTTAGATGTTAAAATATGAAATGAACCGGAGTTAGACCCTCACGCTTTGATAAACTGAAGTTATGAACATTTTTAACTGCATTTAAGGAAATACTGAAAAAAAATGCTTGCTTTGTTTCAGCAAAACCCGTGAGCCGGAACCCTGAGCCTCTGAGTTAGTAAGAGAGGAAAAGGATCCTCTAACAAAACTATCGGAATATGTAATCTTTAAAAAGAGCTATATCAAAGCCATCACCTTATAAAATTAATTGCCTAATAATTCTCAAAAATATAGATATTGTAACGCGTGTCTAGCCGCGATTCTAATCTACCGCGCGAAGGTAGTGAGCGCGCGCGCGCAACTCCTGCGCAGCCGAATCGAGGCGCGCCGCGCGTAGCGAATCGGTCTCGCGACGCGTAAAATGCCCGTCATCCGTCGCGAAGCTGCTAACTTGTTCCCGCGAGAAAAGGGAGCTAGCTTCGTGTATACTCTCGTGCTGTGCACATCGTCGGCTTGCCATCTCTCATATTTTAGTGTCCGCGCCGTCCTATTTATTTTTATTACCGCGAGTGTAGAGTGGAGGCGCCGACCTGCAAGCGTGCGAGAGAGTAAGAGAGAGTGCAAGTCCGTGCCGCTTGTGCCACGAGCGAGAGACGGCAGCGAGCCAGACTGCCAACCTTGTAAGCGAGAGCGAGGGAGAGAGAGAGAGCGAGCGCGCAACTGCCGAGAGAGCGAGAGAGAGAGTCGAGTGCACCGGCTGCTCCTTAGATCGGTAAGTTATATTCTCCTCTCGCGTATTTCATGTAAAAGGCTTGCACGGAAATCGCCCCGTGCAAGCTTTCTGTGCCGTGTACGTGCGGGTGTGTGTCAGCTCGCCGTACTTAACACTGCGCGCGAGAATAGCAGCTTCGCGCGCGCCGTAACGTTCGCTCGTTTGAATAGTAACTGCCGCGCGTGATTTAACTGTAATTTTGAATAACACTTGCGTAGTGCATGTAAGTTCTAAGTGGTTTCTAATACATTGTTATTTCTCGTACTCAGCGCGTTATTATTTATATAACCCGTCCTTCTCCCGGATACCGCCGCCTCCGCGGGAAAACGACTCCGCCGGTCGTTTTCATAGCTGAACTTAGCGGCCGCGCGCTTTACTCTTGGAGCGCGCGTATTTCACTCAGCGATCAATTTAGTTAGAAAGCGAAGTTCGTGCGCGATCTTCGCGTTGTTTTCGGGATTCCAGGAGCAGATCCCCGGGCAAGTCATTTTAGTCTGACACCCGCGGCACCGTGTTCTAGGGCATCGCTGGCCTGTGGCTTGTTGGGATTTTCCCCCCACTAGCCATCCCGTTACAACTGGCGCCACAACGTTTGGGGGTGGAGAAGGACCTGCGGCGCGTACGTGATTCGCGGCGAAGCTTGGCGCGAAGAAGCTCAGCAGCGTAGCTGAGCGTAAGCTGCACACAAAGGCTCTTCGTGCCGCAACTCGTAGGCGCGTGTGTGCGTGTGCGTGACACAGCCGTGCTGTTGCGAGAGTGCGATCGAGAGGTTAGGCGTGCGATAGCCAATAACCCTCGACCTAGTGTGCCGACGAGGAGAGATATTGATCGCGGAATTTTTGGCGCGTTGAGGAATTATTGTTAACAATTAAAGTTTTTTAATAACAATTAATTTTTTTAACGACAACATTTTTTTTTTAAGCGATAATTAATTTTTTTTAATTAATTTTTTTTCTCGTCTCGAAAATTTTTTTTTCTTCTCGTCCTCTCGTATTTCCGATACGAATTATTTTTTTTTGGACGAAAAATAAAATTTTTTTTTCTTTTATCGTGCAGTTAGAAGAAGATCGAGAGAAAGTCGGCAAGCACTCTCGGAACAAAAAGTTGACTGCGCCCGAGTAAAAACTCGAGCGCAAAAATCCCCTCGAACTTAAAAATTGTTTTTATTTTTTTTTAGGTGAAAATTGTATTTATTTTTTTGTGTTTTTGGTGATATTGTCCGTTTTGACACATATATATATTTTTTTTTCACATATATTTATTTTAAAATTACAAGTGCGAGTAGTGGAGCGTAATTAATTACAAATCGTAATTACTTACAGAAATAGCTTTTATTTTTTTTAGAGCCGCATACGGGAAATCCTCGTGCATTATCGAGGTTAAGAGCAACCGCCGTAGCTCTTAGAAAGTAACCCGGGTTCGCATTGAAAAAGCTAGCTCACGGGTTGAAAAGGCAAACTCTCTCTGCCATCAATCCGGATACTACTCGCGCTAGTAAAATAAGTTCGTGGGGAAGCGCACAGCCAATTGACACCATGGCCCGATTATCGCAGTTTGCGGAATCTGCGATACTCAATTGGGCGTATACACAGTCCGAAGAGGAAATTATCGAGGCCATGCAAGCCCTTGGTCTGCAGCAGTCAGATCTGCAATCAGTGAATATGCTGACAACGATCAAGTGGCTTATGGGCGATTACAGTGCCGCCGATTTCGTTCCAGAGCCGGAGCTGTCGGAGAAGCAAGCGTTTGCTAAACGCGAGCAGTCCCGAAGGGCGTTCATCGACTTAACGTTGATGAACAAGTCTGGGTCGACTATTGTGGATCCCAATACTGATCCAGACCAACCGCACCCGTTCATTACGCTCCTTGATGACCCGATAGTGATGCAAAAACTCTCGGAGTCTCGGAGGATGAACGCTCCACAACAAGCACATAATGCAATGGTGGAGCCAGCGGATGAGGCAAACGGCCAGGAGGGTTCCGGGACAGAGATATTGAGCTCTGCAGCACCCACCGGGACATCTCCAGCCGAAGCCGAGGGACAGCTCCAACAGTAACAGCGTCAACAGCAACAACTGCAGCAGCAGCAAATGCAGCAGCAGCAAATGCAGCAGCAGCAACTGCAACAGCAGCAAATGCAGCAGCAGCAAATGCAGCAGCAACAAATGCAGCAACAGCAGCAGATGGAGCAGCAGCGACGGCAGCAACAGCAACAACAGCAGGAGCAGCAGCGGCAGCAACAGCAAAAGCATCAAGAGCAGCAGCGACAGCAGGCGTTGCTAGAAGAGCAGCGCAGGCAACGACAATTTCGGCGGAGTCAAGAACAAGAGTCGTTGTCGGCACAAAATGGGCAGCACGCGTTCTGGCAGCAAACGCGAAGTCCACCGCAGCCACAGAGTTTTGAGTGGCCAAGTGCGGGGGAACAGCGTACCGCAGGGATTGCTGTGGGAGACAACGTAGTCTCAGAACAGCTGCTGACGGTGATCCATAGACTCGTCAAAGAGGTGGAAGAGCTCAAAGAGAGTGTGCGAATACTCCAAGAAGCTCGACACCCCCTCAAGCACGCGCTTGGAGGGAGTCCAACTACCGAGTGCGGGCAGGGGACGAGGATCACCACATGTGAACTTTCAGGACACGTTCACATATGTGAATTTTGACAGCAGCAGTCCCAATACTGAATCGCCAAGGGACGCTAGGAGGAATAGCGGAAGAAATCCTACACAGCGTCAGGCGGGGGTGAGCGCTACACTGGACCAGTCTACGAGGCAGACGTACGTGCCTCAACAGACGAACCGTGATGTGGGCCAAATCGTAAGGAAATGGCACATCAAGTTCTCTGGGTCCTTGAAGGAGCAGAGCGTCGAGTTATTCCTCACGAGAGTAGAGGAATGTCGAGCTCTAGCAAATCTGACGTACGACGAAGTACTCTCGTCATTGTCAGAGCTCCTGAGTGGAGTAGCGGCCACCTGGTATAGGAGTAACCGTCATACGTGGCGATCTTGGCAAGACTTCCAAGAGGCCATAATACACATGTATGGCGGTGACAGGGGCCATCAACAGCGAATCCTAGCGGAGATAAACGCGAGGACTCAAGGCAGAAACGAACTCACGAGAGATTACGTAGTGAATCTGCAAGCCTTGATTCTCAAGTTAGTTCCGGTGCCTAGCATGCCCCAACAATTGGACATGTTGCACCGGAACATGCGGCCAGAACTGCAAAAAATGGTGATGCGTAATCAAATTACGGATTACCGAGGGCTCCTGGATTTAGCCCGGGAGGCCGAATTAGTGCTCGCGGCAGATAAGGTGTATCACTCGCCACCACCGCCAGAGCGCACTTACTTGCCAGAGTTTGCCTACGTACCTACAGAGCCAACTACGGATCAGCGGAAAAAGCAGAATCCAGGAGTGGCGGCGATGGGGCACCAACAGCAGGAGCCTCGAGAAAGCCTCGAGGCTATGTTCCGTCGGGTGATGGCCGAGTGTTTGTCAAGCTTGACAAAGAAAGGCACCGACGGAAATAGCGGGCAAACGCCAAACCCACAGTCGTTCAAGAAGCCCAAGAAAAAGAATAATTGGGAGAACAGGCAGCGGGAAGGCGGGCAAAGTAATAATCAGCCTAGTGGGGGTAGTAGCTCGACCCACCAGGCTAGGCCGCCAAGTCCAAGGAGTAATGGACCTCCACAAAGGCCAGAGTACCGAAGGGGTTACGGCAACGAGCAAAGGGGAAGCGACCGCAACCCCAATGCTGCCGGAAACCAGCAGGGAAACGGCCAAGGGGGCAGGTAAACACGGCCACACGCGCGCCCCCAGCTCTCACATCAGCGACCGAGGGTAACTCGGTCCAATTGCCTGAAGGAGAGAGCGAAGAAGTGCCCGCGACTCAGCAGAACGAAGCTAACCAGGAAACATGCTCGCGATGGTGGCTTCAAGTAGGTGTAGCCGGCTACAGGCTACGGGCACTATTCGATACTGGAGCTTCCTGGACTGGGATGAATTCCATCGGCTTACAGCTCGCTACAGCCTGTGGAAAAGAATTAATCCCGGCCAGCGGCCTAACGGCACGGGTAGCTAATGGGCAGAGCATAGCAGTGGTTGGCTATGTGTATCTACCCATGGTCGTGGCAGGCGTGTGCAAGGATGTGCGCGTCGCAATCATGCCAGACCTAGACACGGAGTGCTACTTGGGGTGAACTTCATTAAGAAGTTTAGCGCCGTCTTAGACCCCACTGACAATACGCTGCATCTCAAAGATGATGATGCAAGCGTAAAGTTAAGTAGCCTCCATACCCGCCAATAATACCGTGTCCGTAACAGCTATAGGGTTGGCGGACCCAACAGAAGAGCAGCGCAAAGAAGGGGAAGCTTTAGTAGCTGAGCTGATGGGAAACGGCCCGGCACCATTAGGGTGTACTTCGTGGGTTGAGCATGCAGTAGACGTCGGCTCCACAAGACCCATAAAACAGAATTACTACCCAGTATCTCGAAAACTCGAGGAAGAGATGCACAAGCAGGTGGAGGAAATGCTACTCGCGGGTATAATAGAACCTTCGACAAGCGGCTGGTCAAGCCCTGTGGTAATGGTACGCAAGTCCAACGGGAAGTTCCGTTTCTGTGTGGACTTCAGAAAAGTGAACGCAGCGTCAAGGCCAGACGCATATCCGTTACCATACATGGAGAGTATCTTACGCAAACTGCAGAAAGCGTGATACATATCCACGTTGGATTTAAGTAGTGCGTACCACCAAATACCACTAAATCCGGAGTCCAAAGAGACTACGGCCTTCACCGTGCCAGGCAAAGGGTTATTTCAATTTACAAGAATGCCCTACGGTCTTTCGTATGCCGGAGCGTCCTTCCAGAGGCTGATTGACAAAGTCATCGGTCCCGAACTCGAACCTTTTGCTTACTCGTATCTCGATGACATAATAGTAGTCACAGAAGCATTCGAGGAGCATAAAGAGGTTCTAAAAAGAGTTCTAGATAGGATAAAGGACGCGGGCCTCACAATAAATCGCGAGAAGAGTGTCTTCTGTCGCGATGAGGTCCAATATCTCGGGGTCATAGTAAATAGGGATGGTTTTAAACCAGACCCCGAGAAAATAAAGCCCATTATGGAATATCCGGTGCCGAAAAACCTCCGTCAGCTGAGACGCTTCCTAGGAATGGCCTCGTGGTATA
This sequence comes from Torymus aiolomorphi, assembly GCA_036365515.1. Classification (NCBI taxonomy): domain Eukaryota; kingdom Metazoa; phylum Arthropoda; class Insecta; order Hymenoptera; family Torymidae; genus Torymus; species Torymus aiolomorphi. The sequence continues at coordinate 220,953,514 of CM070873.1, read as the reverse complement.
GAAAGTTTTTATCAAACTTCGCCACAGACCGGTATCTAACGCACAGTTCGTGGTGCAAACTGATGCGAGCGATACAGGACTTGGAGCGGTGCTATACCAGATAATAGACGGCGACGAAAGAGTCCTAGAGTTCGCTAGTCGAACTCTGAGCGCGGCCGAGAAGAATTATAGCGTGACGGAACGAGAGTGTCTAGCAATTCTCTGGGCAATCAAAAAGTTCCGTCCGTATATAGAGGCCTATGACTTCAAGGTCATCACGGATCATAGCAGCTTGAAGTGGCTCCGTGATCTCCGAAACCCATCAGGCAGGTTAGCAAGATGGGCTTTGGAACTACAAAACAACAGTTTCACAGTCGAACACCGAAAGGGCTCTTTGAACAATGTCCCAGATGCCCTTTCGCGGATGTTCGAGGAAGAGGAGCCAGCGGTCGCCGCGTTAGAGCTCGAACGCGATACAAACGACCAATGGTACCTCGAAATTGTGAAAGAGGTTCAACAGCGGCCGCGAGACTTCCCCACGTTCAAGCTGGCGGGGGGGAGATTGTACAAGTACGAACCAGATGAAGTCATAGACGAGTCTCTCGGCGACGATGATGCATGGAAGTTAGCAGTCCCTCACGAAAAGCGACGCGAAGTACTGAGAGAATGCCATGACTTTCCAACTGCTGGGCACTTGGGCCGCGAGAAAACGCTAGAAAGAGTAAAGCGGAAGTATTATTGGCCACACATGTCTCGTGATGTAGCCAGATACGTGAGCCAGTGCCAAATTTGCCAGCAGTGCAAAGTCGAACAGCGCGCTCCAACAGGATTCATGGGACGCCGAATTACAGAGCGTCCATGGCAAATCGTGGCCAGCGACATTATGGGGCCCCTCCCAAAAACCACGCACGGCCACGAATACATTCTCATATTCCAGGACTTGTTCACACGCTGGATTGAAGTAATTCCGATAAAAAGGGCAGATGGTAAATCGGTAATTAAGGGACTCAACGAGCGAGTATGTCTGCGATTCGGAGTCCCGGAGGTGTTTCTCTCAGACAATGGGACTGAATTTAAAAATGCACCATTAGAGGCATTCTTAAAGGAGAGAAACGTGCATCACACGTTTACGCCTCCGTATCACCCTCAGGCCAATCCTGTCGAGCGTGTGAACCGAACGGTGAAGACAATGATTATGTCTTACGCAGAGGAAAATCACCGGTTCTGGGATGAGAAACTGAATGAGCTGGCGTTCGCGTACAATACTGCCGAACACAGCTCCACAAAGATAAGTCCTGCCATGCTCATTTACGGCCGACAACCTGACCCACCGAAGACACTAAGGCGGGAGGAAGACAGGTTAGCCGAAGAGCAAGGGCAGCAAGAGGCGATAAACAATTGGATGGTACGTATGGACAAGCTCCACGAATTGCACGTTCGGGCGGCGGCCGACGCGCAAGCGGAGCAGGCGAGACAAGCCAAATATTATGACGCTCATCGTTGACCTCCAGAATTCTGTCTAGGCGATCGTGTATGGAGAGAGAATAAGGTACTATCCTCAGCAGCTGAGGGGATTTCTGCCAAATTAGCCCCGAAGTACGCGGGGCCCTACACGATTGTGAATATTCTAGGCGAAAACACCTATGAGATCCAAGGTGAGGATGGTCGAAGAGGCGTCGGTCCGAGCCTCAGAGATGGCGCCGGAAGGAAACCCCGGCGCGGCTCGGGCCGACGAAGAAAGTAAAGAGAGTTCTCCGACCCAGGCCCCCAAGTGGGCACCGAGTGATGAAGTCGGTGCGGCCTGGGTCCCAGTGGAGAAGGCCCTCGAGGAAGCGCGGCGCCTCAGCAAGTCCTCGCGCGCTGCGGAGGACGCTGCCCTGGCCGCACTGGAGGTCTTTCTCCAGTGCCACGGTAAGGCCGGAGAGCGGCAAGCCGGCAAATGGGTCGGAATGGCCCAAGGCCGGCGCGAAGAGCTCGCGGCCGCCGCAGAGGCCAGGGCCGCCAGGCTGCGCCGCATAGCCTTCCAAAAGGCGGAGGAGGCTCACCTGGCTCGTGCGCAGGAGCGCATGGAAGAGGCCAGGCGAGCCAGGGAAAAGGCGGAGGAGACGGCGCGCCGGGTCAAGGAAGAGGCCCAGCGCCGTCTCCAAAAAGAAGAAGAGCGCCTTAGGAGGGCGCTCGAAGAAGAGCGAGCGGCCCGGGATGCGCTCGACAGTAACGCGATCCCCCGGTGCTTCATGTGTGGCGAGCTTGGGGTGAAAAAGTCTAAACATTGCCCCAACCAAGCTCGTCACAAAGGGCGCCGATCGTATTCCCGGGCCAGTTGAAGAGGGGAGAGGCCCTGAAGTTTTTTTATATTTTTTTAATAAAAATTAAAAAGAAAAACCTGTGACTCCGATTCTTCAATATTCCTTTTCGAACCTCCTTCTCCTAATCATTACTACCATATTAGTAGGTACGACGACGGCCATGATTAGCAGAGCTGCTCTCGGTCCCCTAAGCAGCGTCTGGCGGGGGGGTGTAACGCGTGTCTAGCCGCGATTCTAATCTACCGCGCGAAGGTAGTGAGCGCGCGCGCGCAACTCCTGCGCAGCCGAATCGAGGCGCGCCGCGCGTAGCGAATCGGTCTCGCGACGCGTAAAATGCCCGTCATCCGTCGCGAAGCTGCTAACTTGTTCCCGCGAGAAAAGGGAGCCAGCTTCGTGTATACTCTCGTGCTGTGCACATCGTCGGCTTGCCATCTCTCATATTTTAGTGTCCGCGCCGTCCTATTTATTTTTATTACCGCGAGTGTAGAGTGGAAGCGCCGACCTGCAAGCGTGCGAGAGAGCAAGAGAGAGTGCAAGTCCGTGCGGCTTGTGGCACGAGCGAGAGACGGCAGCGAGCCAGACTGCCAACCTTGTAAGCGAGAGCGAGAGAGAGAGAGAGAGCGCGCAACTGCCGAGAGAGCGAGAGAGAGTCGAGTGCACCGGCTGCTCCTTAGATCGGTAAGTTATATTCTCCTCTCGCGTATTTCATGTAAAAGGCTTGCACGGAAATCGCCCCGTGCAAGCTTTCTGTGCCGTGTACGTGCGGGTGTGTGTCAGCTCGCCGTACTTAACACTGCGCGCGAGAATAGCAGCTTCGCGCGCGCCGTAACGTTCGCTCGTTTGAATAGTAACTGCCGCGCGTGATTTAACTGTAATTTTGAATAACACTTGCGTAGTGCATGTAAGTTCTAAGTGGTTTCTAATACATTGTTATTTCTCGTACTCAGCGCGTTATTATTTATATAACCCGTCCTTCTCCTGGATACCGCCGCCTCCGCGGGAAAACGACTCCGCCGGTCGTTTTCATAGCTGAACTTAGCGGCCGCGCGCTTTACTCTTGGAGCGCGCGTATTTCACTCAGCGATCAATTTAGTTGGAAAGCGAAGTTCGTGCGCGATCTTCGCGTTGTTTTCGGGATTCCAGGAGCAGATCCCCGGCCAAGTCATTTTAGTCTGACACCCGCGGCACCGTGTTCTAGGGCATCGCTGGCCTGTGGCTTGTTGGGATTTTCCCCCCACTAGCCATCCCGTTACAATATAAAAAAGACCACTTTTACTAAAATGAAAAGATAGGTTAATTCATATGTACAAATAAAAACATAAATGCTTAAAGTGGCTCCGGAGCGATATATATGTATATAAATATACAAATTTTTACGATGATTACTTCACATATTATAATTTGAGAAACAATATAGAATGAAACAATAATTCTTGAAGAAACAAACAAAAAATTTTCAAAGAAATTTAAATATTATTCAAGAAGATATCGACAATTGAAAAAGAAATCAACAAAACCCATAATTCTTTTTCATTTTTCATCCAATTTTAATTTGCAAGGTCTCATTTTATTCTTTGTTCAATTTCAGGGGACGTAGCAATATAAAAAATTCGAAAATTTTCAAAACTTGCAAAGTTATAAGCAATTGTTTGTAGATATGTGACTTACTTTTATAAAATTTCTAGCATTTTAATACAGTTTTCTATGATTCGCAACGATTTTATACAATTTCAGGGTATTTACTCCTGACTTAAAAAAAAATTCCCGTGTTTTTCCCTCTTTTTCCCGGTCAGTTTTTGTAATTTTCCCGATATGAAACAAGCAATTTTTATTATAATTTTAAAGAGATCTTCACATTTATAAAAAAAAAAAATGAAGAAGATAAGAAGATAAAAGGTAACAATTTTTAAACACGACCGCTTCTCAAGAAAGCCTTATATTTTCTCCAGAGTGATAATTGTAACCCCCCAAAAACTAGCAATTTACTGTATAAAAACTATTTTCCGCCAAGAATTAATTCATTTGAGGATTTTCTATCATGTATGTATGTATATATGTACGTTCGTATGTACTCAAGTTTATGGATTTTCTCAGCAAATTTTTCATAGATCATACGATCTTTGGCCCAGATACTCGCCTTATTATAAGTACCGGGTAGTCCTATACCGAGCCGAATCCATCGGAAAATAAAAAAATGTCCGAGCGAATAAAAATCTGAAAAATCGATTTTGAACATAATATTAAAAACAATAACTTTCAGTTAAAAACAACAAATGCATCTGCTAAAATTAATTTAAAAATAGTACATGGTGTAACTAGGGAGGAAAGTTGACTTTTTCTAGCAAGGGTGATAATTGACGAGTGGTTCTCGAGTGATCAAAATTATCATCCGAATTTGTAAAAGTCAATTGCTCTAGGGCTTCATCAATACCAAATCAGAGAGTCGAAGTCGGACGGCAGCTTCGAGTCTGCGCAGTAGAGACTGTCGCGGACTGGGCGCTCGCGCTGCACACCGTAGCGCGCGCGTTCAAATGACGAGTGAATTTAAGCTAGAGTCGGGTGTTACGTAGACGTGTAATACAAGGCAAAACATTATTTCAATAATACAAGGCAAACAAATTATTTAAATAATTCTTAATACTAAGTAGGCGGGGGATGCGAGTTCAACGCGTGTACGGGAGCGCGTCAGACGTGCATACATGGCAAAATAATTATTTAAATAGTTCTTAACCCCAAGTAGGCGGAGGATGCAAGTTCCAATGCGTATACGGAATCGAGTCAGACGTGCATACGAGGCAAAACAATTATTTAAATAATTCTTAACCCCAAGTAGGCGGGGGATGCAAGTTCCACGCGTATACGGGAGCATCACCCACCTACTAGGGCTTGAAGATTATTTAAATAATTATTTTGCTATAATACACGTCTGCCTTATTTCAGTATAAGCGTGGAACTCGCATCTCCCGCCTACTTGGGGTTAAGAACTATTTAAATAATTATTTTGCCTTGTATGCCGTCTGACCCGCTCCCGTATACGCGTGGAACTCGCATCCCCCGCCTACTTGGGGTTAAGAACTATTTAAATAATTATTTTGCCTTGTATGCCCGTCTGACGCGCTCCCGTATACGCGTGGAACTCGCATCCCCCGCCCTATTGAGGTTAAGAATTATTTAAAAAATTATTTTGCCATGTATGCGCGCCTGACGCGCCTCCGTGTACGCATGGAACTCGCCTCTTCGCCTACTTGGGGTTAAAAATGATTTAAATAATTATTTTGCCATGTATACACGTTTGCCTTATTCCAGTATACGTGTGGAACTCGCATCCCCCGCTTACTTGGGGTTAAGAATGATTTAAATAATTATTTTGCCATGTATATACACGTCTGCCTTATTCCAGTATGCGCGTGGAACTCGTATCCCCCGCCTATTTAGGGTTAAGAATTATTTACATAATTATTTTGCCTTATCTGTACGTCTGACGCGCTTCCGTATACGCGTGGAACTCATATCCCCCGCCTTCTTAGGTTTAAAAACGGTTTAAATAATTGTCTTGCTTATTGTTGCACGTCTACGTTATTCCCTAATATGCGTGCACCTCGCATCCCCCGGCTATTGGGTTTAAAAATTATTTAAATAATCGTTTGGCTTAATTTTTCATGTCTACATGATTCCCTTATATGCGTGGACCTCACATCCTCCGCCTACTTATGGGTTATAAAATAATTTAAATATTCGTTTGGCTTATTTTGTCATCGTAACTCCGTCATACCATAAGTACTCAATCTTTATAATCAGTTATATTTTTAAAAGTAAATTCAGCTTGGAATGCACAGTTTGAACGCGCACCACGATGCGCCCCATGATGCACCCCGCAGTGTAGATACTCCCTTATCACGTTGGCTGCATCAACAATTACTAAATATCTTACGCACGCATACGCGTGCATTCGCGTGCACGCGCTTATGTAACGGGGGCCGTAACAAACAGGCACGCTTTTTCCACCTACATGAGTTTCTTGCGTAGGCGAGCGGATGTTTTATAAATTAAAAACCGCTGCCAATTCATTGGCACGTGCCTTCCTCAAAATTAATTTATTGATTCATTTAATTAATTTTTAAAGCCAAATTTGAAAATTTAACACAATAGAATACGAACTAATCGTGCAAATAAAATGTAAAAAAAGAGAAAACGCGATTAATATCGAAGTGCAGTCAAAAGTATTGTTAAACGTATTTCTCGGCTTCTAATTCGCCAGCGTATCTAGCTAATTTCATGTACCGGCGAAGCGCGCTGTAAATTAACCTCAATAAAAAACAAAAGTAAGTGAAAAACGCGCTCGCGTAGCACGTGTCATTTCCATTTTCTAGTATAGATATACCCGAAAAATTACGATTTGAAAAGAGAGCTAAATCAGTTTTACCCTCGAATATCTCTGAAATTCATAAACGAATTCTTTTACTCTAAAAACACATATAATAAATAATATACACTCTACATCTCCGCCAAATTTTAAAGAAATTAAAACAAGTTTTCTCTTGTTATCAGGCGACAAAGAAAATGACTTTGTAAAATAGGAAAATTTTGAATATCAAAAAGTAATCGTACGATCTTGATGAAAATTCACATACATAATATCGATATCACATACAAAATTGTCTAGAAATCTGGAGCTGATTCATCGAACCGTTCTCGAAAAATTACGATTTAAAAAAAATTTAAAAAATTTTTTTAATTTTTATCTCAAATATCTCTGAAATTTATGGACCAATTATTTTGCCCAAAGAACTCGAGAACGAACACCTTTAGTCATATTTCTAGAGCAATTTAAAGAAACTTAAAATTTTAGTATTACAAAGCTTCCTCTAAGAGGAAGCAAAAATTAAAATACACAACGATGTCTGGCACTAATTCAGCGTAAGAAAGTCTTGAGAAGCAGATTGAAAGTACAGATTTGTGAAAAAAAAAACTGCTGACAATTCAGTAACTCGTGGATTTCACAAAATTAATCTACTTATGTCTCTTATTAATTTTTAATGCCCATATTTTAAATAATAGCACCAATTTAACGTCGAACGATAAATCCATTAAACAGCAAATCAGCGTTCAAGTTTCGTATAAAAAACGTGCCATATGATGGTCTAGAAGTCATAGCGACAATAGTTAAGAAAAAAAAAATTATTTTCATATGTCGTTTATATGAGCGTGTATGTAAAGAAATGTTATGTAGATACGTAAAAAACATTATTGAAAAATTGCAAATTAAAGTTTTCATCTCGATTGTCTCATAAAATTACAAAAATCATAAAATTTAAAAACGTTTAAACCAATTTCCCTCCATTGTTACTATACAACAAAAACAATAACTTTTAAATATCAAATATGTCAAAAAGTAACACGATCTTGATAAAATTTGCACATCTATTAATTACATCATATATAAAATGAAATAAAAATTTTCAAGGATTCGAAAATTATCGTCATGTTAAATATACAATTCATATATAAAAAGAAAATGTTCGTTAACTGGTGACTGTTCCAATACTGGTGTACCCTACTGAAAAAAACCACATGGGATCCCACGTGGAATCCCACACGAGATCCCGCGTGTGAATTTGATATGGGATCCCATGTGGCATCCCACGTTTAAACTCGAAGCATGAATTCCCACATGAGATCCCACAAGAGATCCCACATGGGATCTCATGTGGGATATCATGCGTTTAACTTGAGTACGGGATCTCATACAGATATGGCATAAAACTTTGAGTCCCCCATTGTAAGTAACGGAGTTATCAAAAACAAGGCAAGCCTTGTAATTAGGACGCTTCACAAAGAGTCATTTGAACGGTTGACTTACACGCCTTATATACTCTTGGCCGTCCAACTTATCCACAGATAGCACTACCGAAGCACCGCATAGCGGATAAATAGCCGAAGCTTACTTATAGAGAGCCGTCCATCACAAGTTCTGCTTTGTCACCGCAATGCGGCGTTCCGATAGCGCTTTCTGTGAATACACTGGATGGCCGAGAGTATATAAGCCATGTAAGTCAGTCGTTCAAATAACTCTTTACGAAGAGTCCTAATTACAAGGCTTGCCTTGTTTTTGATATCCCCGTTACTCACAATGGGGGACTCAAAGTTTTACGCCATATCTGCATGAGATCCCGTACTCAAGTTAAACGCATGATATCCCACATGAGATCCTATATGGGATCTCTTATGGGATCTCATGTGGGAATTCATGCTTCGAGTTCAAACGTGGGATGCCACATGGGATCCCATATCAAATTCACACGTGGGATCTCGTGTGGGATTCTACATGGGATCCTATGTGAGATCCCATGTGGTTTTTTTCAGTAGGGTAGTCACCCTATACACACACACTTACAACAAAAATTTGTCAAATTTAAATGGTTTCATTATTACAAAAATAAAAAGAAAATAAATTTAGTAGCTAAATAATTAAAATTATTTTAAAGTTAATTTATTATTTAATTAATTTATTATTAGCTCAGAAATATAACCTATAATAATAATTTCATTAATTGTTTGCCAGGTCTCGCCCAAAATAACTCTAAAGATTATCAATCCATGTTTGATAATAACAATTTCAATTTATTTAATATAAAACTATTCATTATAAAGAAAAAGTTAATCAAAACAATCTAACCGTTTTTCATCCTTTGGAAAGCGATGAAAAATCAGTGTAGGGTTTTTCGTCTTCGTGTTTGTGCATCCTTCATACGCACAACGTGCTCGAGATGGTGCCATGACTCAAATTTCTCAAAAAACTAATATAAAAATACTTTAAATGAAAGTCAAGACTCTTGAAGTGAAAGACGCCGTCGGAACTGCAACACTCCTGCCTCCGCTGTCAGAAAGACACTCCCGCCTTATTACACGCTTCCGGCACGATTGCCGAAACAAAAACATTACATTACCCAGATTCATAGAATAGTTTATATTATTTTAAATGCAGTAAAATCTTTTAAATAAATCAAAACAATAATAATTTGTAAAATAATATTTTATTTTAATTCATTAACAATTATTTTATTAGTCTGATATCTTATATACACGTGTATATCTATATATACTCTTCTTATACAGGCTTATGTATCTATATATATTGTGTGGAGATGAGGCGGTCTGACGCCACCGGTACGCGGGCTCCACTCCCGGAGGCGATTAGGAGAGGTGGTAGAAATGATAAGCCAGATCTGGAATTATACAGACAGTACTTTATTGAGCTGCTGCTACACTTCACGTGGTCGGCGAGATACTGCCGTTGCGCTCGCTCGCTCGCCCGCTCGCCCTCCCTCTCTCTCTCTTTCTCTCACTCACTCTCCTTGCTTCCCCCGCTCTACTTCTACGGGATAGCCCCTACATTACTCCCCCCCTGAGGGAGTTTTTTTGGTACATAAAAACTTTAAGCCAGGGGATGCGGGATCGCAATTTTGATTACCGAGAGATCGCGATTTGAGTGTCTGTGTTACGCCGAACACAATGTGGTTTGTGCGAGAGAGGCGATTGCGGTTCATTCATACATGCCTAGCCATACGTTACAATTATGAGTCTTAGCGCAGGTACATTTGGTTTGGAGCGTGGGTATTAATGACTATATTACATGGATCACATGGTTAGATTGATATCACAGTGTTGAAGGTACTTTCGTCTCCGTTCGCGTGCGCTATGGGTTGAAGTGGCGGTGAAGTTGAGCCAGGCGTCGTGATCTCAAGTTCGCCGCTCGCGATATCCTCAGAGAGGAAGTGCACTGGCTTGAGGAGCTCTACGGATACATTGCGCGGCTCGCCGCTTACGTTGATCGAGTAGACGCGGTCCGAGATGCGTTGGAGAACTTCGTGAGGCCCTGAGTAGGGGCGCTCAAGGGACTTTTTTGCCTTGGCCAGCATGAACACGTGTGTGCAGGACGCAAGGTCTTTGTACACGAACGCTCGCGTTTTGTTGTGGTGTGCCACAGGCACCGGACGTATTTGTTTGATGTACTCGCGAAAGTCTTCCAGAAAGTATTGTGGGTTTGGTTTAAAGTCGCCTAGTAAGAAAAACTCTCCTGGGAGACGTAGTGCGGATCCATATACGAATTCGGACGGCGAGGACGGCGACGCGTCGGTGTCGAGACGAATACGAGTGCGCAGGCCAAGGAGCACCGTCGAGAGCACGTGTGTCCAGTCTTTCGCGTGGCACATGATTGCCGCCTTGAAGTCCCTGTGCTAGCGCTCAACTAGACCGTTTGCGGCTGGGTGATAGGCAGTTGTGCGTATTCTTTCGCACCCCAGCAGAGACAGGAGCGCTGAGAAGAGCTGCGACTCGAATTGAGATCCCTGGCCACTGGTGATGTAAGCGGGTGCACCATAGCGGGAGATCCACTGTTCGTAGAAAGCGCGCGCTACCGCCTCGGCTGAGATGTCCGCCAGCGGCACTGCTTCGGGCCATCGTGAAAAGCGATCTATCATTGTGAGGCAGTACCTCGAGCCTTCGCTGGGAGGAAGAGGACCCACTAGGTCGATATGAACGTGAGTGAAGCGACCATTGGGTGCGACGAAAGCCGCGGGGATGAGCTTCACATGGCGACTGATTTTGGATTGCTGATATTCAAGGCAGGCCTTGCACCAGCGTGCAATATCCCTGTGCATGTCTGGCCAGACGTAGCGCTGCCTGATGAGTCTGTCCATGATTCTGCCACTTGGATGAGAGGGTGCGTGAAATAAATCGAAGGCGCGCTGGCGCATAAGGACGGATCGAATCTTCGTTGATGTCACAGTGGATGGGTGTATGTTCCGGGCCCCAAGTCAGCTTTTTGAGTTGCAGGACTGGATCTGAGTCTTGTAGAAGGGTGGCAAGTTGCTTGTCGGAGTTTTGCTCGGCTGAAAGCTCGCTCAGCGTGAATTGTGTGGGCAGGCGCAGTGCGTCTGCGCGGGATAGAGCATCTGCAACGACATTGTCACTGCCGGGAAGGTAACAGATTTGTGTGGCGAATTGAGCTATGAAATACACCCCGGTCTTCCAGCGGAGCAGCTTGCTCTGTTCCGATGACGCTGGGATACTGTACTAGAATGTGCGCGTATTTACACGAAGGGTGTACTAAACTTAGCTGCAAGTTCGGTGTTGCGTGTGCGCTTGTCGACGCTTGCAGTCCAGTCGTGGAGTCGATTAGTATTTGACGTTTAAGGTCTACGATAATACCGAAGTTATACAGGAGATCTGCCCCTATGATTGGATATGGAACGTTCGCAATGACGAAGTTCCATGCAATGGGTCGTCGGAGTCCCAAATCTAGAGAGAGTCGCGTGGTGCCGAACGTATTCACCTGTGTGTCATTCGCGGCAAAGAGTTTCAAGCCCCGTGGATCCAGGTGTGCGTTGCTGGGTTTGGGAACGAGAGATAGGTCTGCCCCCGTGTCTATCAGGAAGAGACGACCTGAATTCTTGTCACGAACATGGAGACGATTTGAGGATGAAGCACCTGTACCGATTGTCCCCGCTTCGGGGGTGCTTAGGAGTTTCCCGTCGGCGCAGCGCCCTCCCAGGTGCATGGCGATGTGCACTTGAAAGCCTTTGCCCCAAACCTCTTGTGCCTCCAGCAATAGCCTGCTTGAGTGCTGTCCTGCGCGCTTGTTGATCGCGAACGCGAATTGGCTTGTCGTTTGACAAGTACGGTTAAGTCCGCGAGATCTTGTGAGAGTTTGTCTAATCGAGCTTGCGTTGGAATCGGTTCGGTGTTCTGATGCGAGGCTAGATATACTTCCGGGTGAGATGGTTGCATGGCTTCTACAACGGTGTCTGCCAGCTCCGCGATCTCCTGAAGGGAGGTTAATTTAGAGGCCACTACTATACCGCGAGCTTGAGCTGGAAGCTGCTCAATGAAAATTGATTTCAGCACTGCCTCGCTGCAAGCTGCACTGTGGTTTAGGTTACGCATTCGCGTGAGGAGCTGCGAGGGTTTCCCGTCGGTCGGGAGCTGCCGCTTGAGCAACTGCCTGAGTTTTGTTTCGGCTGAGGCGGAGAATGCGGCTATGATTCGGTCTTTCAATTTGTCGTAGGGTGTAACGGGATCCGGTGTGAGAATTAGATCGGAGATAACCGCCGCGGCGTCCGAATCTAGGACTGCGATTACCGTCTCGGCTTTCCCTGTAATCCGCGCGTTACGGAATGAGGCTTCAACCTGCGCGAACCATAGCACCGGGTCTTTCTTATAGAATACGGGTAGCTTCGGTGCTCGGTAGCTGTCTAATCTAGGCGGCACTGCCGCTGCATCGTTCTGCGCTTGTTCCTGATTTTCATGCGCCTGTTTTAGCTGCTCGTGATCGCGTTGCAACGTCTCGAGTTGCCGTTGTATTTCGGCGAGTTGAGTCTCGGCCATGATGGTGTCGGATGGTTGCACGTGCTTACAGGAGTGCGCGGCTAATTTTACACGCACGCAGGCGTATCACAATTTCTCTTGCCCTAATCCACATGCAACGGTGCGACGCGACGCGAGATTGTGCGTGGTAACAGCAGTGCGCAGCTATGATGCACGCACGCAGGCGTATCACAATTATTTTTCCCTAATCCACGCACAATTGTGGCTTAATTGTACCGAGCGCCCGCGATAGTTTCCTACTCTGTACGAAAAGTACCCCGTGCACTATAATTTCTCTGAGGCGAAACAGGAAAAGAAAAAAGTTTTTTGAATAGTGTCTGCGTCCTAGACCGTTTGCTTGAGGAGCAATTTTCATAAGGGTCGTGCGCATGTTGAGCCGATTCCACGAATCGCAGCGTTCATTGCCGAGAGCGTCCCGCGGCTGCTTGCGCTTGTTGGAATTCGCGATCGCCGATACGCGTTTAGACCGGATAAGAAAATGGCGGCGCTGTGAGACGGAAGCGAGATTCAATTCCTCGCCGCTCGCAAATACCTCGCGTGCGTGTTGCTAAAGTTCTCGCCGTCGAGGTTCGCTGCTGAGGATCTCTCTGGAGGCGGTGCGCTGAGGCGCTCTGAAGATGGTAGCGATGGCGCCCAGATCAGCGCGCTGATGCTGAGCAGGGCGCACAGATGTGCGCCGATGATGGCGCGCCGAGGGCTCGGTGATGCCGGCGAGGTCGCCTGGAATTCAGGTGCAGCCGGGGCTCACAGAAATGTGCACGCACAGGCGTGCTTACGGCTTTGCCGCTGATGTGCTCGTGGTCGCTGTCCTACGTCTCGCCCTGGACGTAGATCACGTCGGGGTCACCAATGTGGAGATGAGGCGGTCTGACGCCACCGGTACGCGGGCTCCACTCCCGGAGGCGATTAGGAGAGGTGGTAGAAATGATAAGCCAGATCTGGAATTATACAAACAGTACTTTATTGAGCTGCTGCTACAACTTAACGTGGTCGGCGAGATACTGCCGTTGCGCTCGCTCGCTTGCCCGCTCGCCCTCCCTCTCTCTCTCTCTCTCACTCACTCTCCTTGCTTCCCCCGCTCCACTTCTACGGGCTAGCCCCTACAATTGGGCGGCAGTCAGCACCATCTCGCGGATGGATAACAGAACTAATCGGCTTGTTATTGTTATGAACTGCGTTTGCGTAGACGAGTAGTGCAACATATAAAGGCAATTCTACAATGGAACCTTGATTTCTGATAAAAGTTAAATAAAACAATATATTAAATAATAATAATTGAATGCGTTCCCATAACAATCTCGGTCTAAAAAATCTATAAATTAACTAATTTAACCTAGTTGTAAACAATAATTCGAATAAGAATCAATGATAAACAAGCGATAATGAATTTATTAACTAATTACCTTTAACAATTAATAATTGCGACTGTATAATTTGAATTAAAGAATAGCAAGGTCAACGCGTTGAGATTGACAATAAAACCAAATAGCAGTAGCAATCTGCGATTAAATTAATAACTATTGCGATAATGAATAAGAATTTCGTCGTCAATGCTCAAGATGAACCGTAATAATAATAATAGTTAGGGAAAAGCTCGCTCAGGTAGGGAAAGCTCTGTTATAGGAATTATTTTGAGCAGGACGACAATCAACTGCCAATCAGTCCATTAGCAAGCAGGCCGGGATGATCACCAACGACCAACCAGTTCCCGCAATCCATTAGCAAACGAGCCAGGAGAGCACGAGCAATTCTAAGAAGTGCTTATCCGACAAGAAGGAATGCGAGAGCGAAAACAAGTCCGGGAACTGTTTACAGCAAGTCCAGGAATTACTACGTCACGGAGCGTAACGGCTGGCAGGGGAGCAGCCAATCAGAGATCAGTACCCCCTCCATCACCAACCGTCATTCTTCGCTCGGCGCTCTTGACCCTATTTTCAGGTCTGAAGCCCCTCCACCGCCGCTCTCTCTCCTTCAGAGTGGGGGGAGGCCTCTGAGGCAACTTGGCGTCCTACAGCCTCTACACCATATTATCCCCACTACCAACCTGGGGCTACTACGTCACAGAGCGCAACGGTCTACAGAGAAGAACCAATCGGGAGGCAGGCACAAGCGTCGCAAGTCGAGAAGGGATTTTCGGCCAGGATCTGAGCATCTACAGGTGTTCCCCCACCACGAAGCTCGCTCGTGATTGAGAGAAGAGAGGAAAGCACTCGGCCCTTCTAGGCACCTATGGGCCTCGGAACCGACTTCAGCTTTCCGCCACCAGAGGAACTGGCTCCTCCCATACCCTCTCGTCAACGGTTCGCGGTCCGCGTCAGGGATATAAAAGAAGAGCCCCGGGCCGCCAGAGTCAGTCGCTACCGAGCACATGAGACGCTTTGTAGCTGAGACCTGGGTCATCGCTAACTAATCTGGTCTTTGTCACCGTGTACGTTGCGCCCAGAAGCTCTAACAATCGGTTGCCAACTAGTCTGGTCTTTGTTACCGTGTACGTTGCGCCCAGAAGCTCTAACAATCGGTTGCCAACTAGTCTGGTCTTTGTTACCGTGTACGTTGTACCGTTGAGCTTTTAGTCGGAAGTTATCAAGCGCTCTAAGCTTTGTAACAATATCGCATCAGTGCGCGTAATCCGGCTTTATCTTATTGCCAGATTGAGTTTATATAGAATCACGAACACGTTAAACGAACTATTGTGAATCGTTAAAGTCATTAATTCGAGTTACAATTTATTTCAATAAATTACATCATTAACTTTAATATTCTCGTGAGTGTTTATTTCAGTTTACCCGCAACTCTGTGCGCTTTAGCGCTTAATTGAGCAACGTTCCCAAATTCTAATTGGTCAACCCGGCGACCATTGCAGAAGCGCCTTTCTGCTCTGAGACCCCGACTCGGGTCATAACATTATCCAGTGACTTCGTCCAAAAGTTTCTTAAGCCGTACGCTTCTATATGCGTCTATATTCGTTGATAATAGTCCCTTCGTTACGATCCGAATCGGGGTCTGAGAGCAGAAGGGCGCTTCTGCAATGGTCGCCGGATTGACCAATTAGAATTTGGGAACGTTGCTCAATTAAACGCTAAAGCGCACAGAGTTGCGGGTAAACTGAAATAAACACTCACGAGAAGATTTAAAGTTAAATCTTGTAATTTATTGAAATTATTGATAACTTGAATTAATGTCTTTAACAATTATTCGTAACGTGTTCGTGACTTGATATAAACTTTAACCGACAGCAACATAGAGCCAGATTACTCGTAATGATGCAATTTATTGAATTAAAGTAACTTGAATTAATGTCTTTAACAATTATTCGGTTAACGTGATCTTGATCGTCAATAAACCGGATTGCGCGCACTGATGCAATACTGTTACTAAGCTTTGAGGTACTTGGTAACTTTCGACTAAAAGCTCAACGGCGCAACGTACACGGTAACAAAGACCAGACTAGTTGGCAGCCGACTGTTAGAGCTTCTGGGCGCAACGTACTCGGTCACAAGGACCAGATTAGTTGGCTTGGATCGCAACGTACACGGTACAAGGACCATATTAGTTGGCGATGGCCCAGGTCTCGGCTACAAAGCGTCTCATGTGCTCGATAGCGACTGACTCTGGCGGCCCGGGGCTCTTCTTTTATATCCTGGGCGCGGACCTTAAACCGTTGACGCGAGGGTATGGGACGGGCCAGTTCCTCTGGTGGCGGAAAGCTGAAGTCGGTTCCGCCGAGGCCCATAGGTGCCTAGAAGGGCCGAGTGCTTCCCTCTCTTCTCTCAATCACGAGCGAGCTTCGTGGTGGGGGAACACCTGTAGATGCTCAGATCCTGGCCGAAAATCCCCTCTTGACTTGCGGCGCTTGTGCCTGCCTCCCGATTGGTTCTCCTCTGTAGACCGTTGCGCTCTGTGACGTAGTAGCCCCAGGTTGGTAGTGGGGATAGTATGGTGCAGAGGCTGTAGGACGCCAAGTTGCCTCGGAGGCCTCCCCCCACTCTGAAGGAGAGAGAGCGGAGAGAGTGGCGGTAGAGGGGCGTCAGACCCGAAAGTAGGGTCGAGAGCGCTGAGTAGTGAGTGACGGGCCGGCCCCTTCCAGTGGCGTGGCGCGCCGCTGGTTCGTGATTGGTTGTTCCGATGCCGACCGTTGCGCTCCGTGTCGTAGTAGTTCCGGGAATTGTTTGTTGCTCTGCTGACTGCTGTACTGTTCTCGGACTTGTTTTCGCTCCTGCATTCCTTCTCGTCGGGTAGGCACTTCTCAGAATTGTTTGTGCTCTGCCGGCCGTTGGCTAATGGATTTCGGGAACTGGTTGACCGTAGATTGTCGTTGCGCTGGCTAATGGATTTCCGGAGCTAATTGACCGTTGATTGTCCTCCTATAAATAGAGCTTTACCATACCTGAGCGAGCTTTTCCCTAGCTATCATTATTATTACAGTTCGTCACGTAATTATTATTTATTATCAGAATAGTTATTAATTTAACCGCAGATTACTATCGCTATTTGTTGCTAAATCCCAATTTGTTCGTTAACGCATTGCTATACGGGCGCAATTATTAGTTGTTAAAGTTAATTAGTTAACAAATTCAGTATTGCTTGTTTATCATCAATTTCTATTCGAGTTATCGTTAATTACTTGTTTATAACTTGGTTAATTAACTAAACAATGTATAGATTAATCTTTGGTATTTATTTATATTATATATATATATATATACATATATATATATATATTATATATATATATATATATTATACTTATATTGGTAGCGCTTAAGGGGGTTAGTGCGATATTGGCTTTTCTTAAGAATTTCTTGAAACTTGCAGGGTAGACTCATATTACTATTATACGCAGTATCTGTAAATTTCAGAAAGCCTAGCTTCCCCGTTTGTGAGATATAAGCTCCCAAAGTTACGAAATTTAACACGGTGTCTTATGGGACCGTCGTCATGAAATGTAAAAAAATGAACGTTTTCGTCAATAACTTGGAAAGTTTTCTTAAGACTTGAAAGAAAAAGAGATATGTTACTAAGAACAATACTTTGAATGTCCTCTGCAAATTTCAGGAAGCCTAGCTTCACCGTTTTCGAGATACAGTTGTTTAAAGTACGTAGCCTCAGGGTAGACGACGCCGCGCGTGTCCTTGTGTGCGTGTAAACAAACGAAGGCTCGCTGCGTGTGTGTCTACACAGACGTAGCGCTTCTATGTGTATGTACACACAGATGAAGCGGCGCTATGTGTGCGTGGACAGTCTCTCGTGAAATTTTGAGAGTGGGGAGACTCGAGAGAGCGTGAGGCGTACGGCGTTCGACCAGCTGTACTTTTGGCTTGTATGTTACCGCACTAACCCCCTTAAAACAGCTGAGGTAGTTCCTATTTTTAAATCGGGTAGTAAAATGGATACATCAAACTATAGACCGATATCTCTAATTTCTAACGTAGCAAAGATATTTGAAAAAATTGTATATGTTCGTTTACAATCATTTTTGGACAATAATAATTTGTTAGCGCAGAATCAATTTGGATTTATAAAAAAGAAAGGCACCAAAGATGCTCTAAGTTACTTAATGAACATAATCTATAAGAAATTAGACAAAAGTAAACCAATAGCTATTGCATTTTTAGATCTAGCAAAAGCTTTTGATACTGTCAACCATGCTATTCTTTTAGACAAATTATATAATTATGGAATAAGAGGTAAAGCGCATGCACTTATATCTAACTATCTTAGTAACAGAAAACAAAAAGTAAGAATAGGCACAACTGAAAGCTATTATGAAACGATAACTACAGGTGTGCCGCAAGGTACTATACTAGGGCCACTCTTATTCATAATTTACGTAAACGATTTACTAACAAACAGAACAGATAGTACCATCTCATATGCGGATGATACAGCTATTATTTCAACAGATGATAACTGGGAGAAAGTTGAAAATAAAATGAACAAGTACTTAGAAGATATAAATATCTGGCTAGCACTTAACAAACTATCACTAAATATAAAGAAAACTGTGTACATAACTTTTGGTAACTATTGTGATAGTGTTCCCGAAGATATGAACATACGCATACAGGGTACTAAATTGAGCAGGGTTGAATACTGTAAATATCTAGGTATAATTATTGATTATAGGCTAAAGTGGGATAAACATATTGAATATATAATAAAAAAACTAAATATATAATATATATACTGTACAAGTTATCAACATATATGCAATCTGACACACTTAAGATAATATATTATGCATTTTTTCATAGTGTCATTAGCTATGGAAATATTGCATGGGGTGGTGCATATAAAAACAACTTAAAATTACTACAAAACATCCAAAATAGGATTTTAAAAATTATAAACATAGTACATTACGATACGTGGGTCGGAAATTGGATTCCGGGCCGTGCGTGGTATGACGCCCGAGGCGAAGCCGAGGGCGTCATAACGCACGGCCAGGGCATCCAATTTCCGGTCCAAGTATTGTATACTATTTTTCTTACTCCCCGGCCGAAAGTACGTTCTGTAATTGTTAAATAATTGATAAAATTGCGTTGTCGTCTGCTAGCTGTGTTTGAGTGTTAGTTTTTCTTTCGGCCCGCTCGATAGTAGTGCCTCTGTCGGCCGCTTTGGGTAGCTCGGTCGATATTACCGACTGTTTTTTCTTTCGGCCCGGCGTAGAGAGCTGGTTTTTTGGGCGTCTGCTACTTTCGCTATTGTACAGATGGTCTGATGCCCGCCCGACATTTGCAAGACCGAGGCGAAGCCGAGGTTTTGCTGGTCGGGGCGGGCATCAGAAACACATTCATTAAAAAAAGACAACACCACTTTTTATTTCAATTACTGTTGGAGCGTAAAGACGTATTCGGTGGGAGTAGGTTCGGCGTTCGTAGGGCGCGCATGCGCGATGTTCGATCGTGCACCTTTGGACGGGCACTGCGGACTGGCGAGCGTGAGTTTTGGCGGCCCAATCAGCGGCGCGCTCTCTCTGGTAGAAATCGACGACGAAGGAGGGGCAAGAGCTGGCGCGTTTTTCCTTCCTCGCTAGTCTCTGCGCGCGCTCTCACAAGCACACCACTGGAAGAAGTAGAAAAAGGAAGAGCTTTTTCTTGCCTTGGATCGGTCGTCCCCGTATCAGCTCGTTTGTCTCGCTCTCCAAGGGGAGGATTGAAAACGGAGGTGAAAAAAAAGGGGCTCCGCAACAGTCTGCATCTCTCTTCTCGCTTTTGCCTCAGACGGCTCCGCAACAGTCTGCATCGCTCTTCTCGCCTTCGCCTCAGACGAGGTGTTAAGAAACACGGCAGCGGCCCCTAGAAGTGCACCATCTACAGTTGCCAGGTAAATATCCGACTCGAAGGCGTGAAGTATGACCAGGTTGAGAGGCGTTCGCGGGATGCGCGACGACACTCATAACACGCTCGTCGAAGCGGGCGAAGCGAATTATGCGCAGGCTCGTGCGACACGGCCATTCGGGCAAGGTTCCGAGAATCTTCAGCCCCTTCCATGCAATTCGTGCGATGAAGCCGACCGACGGGTCCGCTATCGCAACAAGAATTCGTACAGCTCGGCCATTGTGGCGCTGTTCGACGAATTTCTTGTCATTTGCAGATGCGAGTCGTGCGACACGGCGTTCCGCATTCATGCGAGGCTCGTGCGACACGGCCATTCGGGCAAGGTTCCGAGAATCTTCAGCCCCTTCCATGCAATTCGTGCGATGAAGCCGACCGACGGGTCCGCTATCGCAACAAGAATTCGTACAGCTCGGCCATTGTGGCGCTGTTCGACGAATTTCTTGTCATTTGCAGATACGAGTCGTGCGACACGGCGTTCCGCATTCATGCGAGGCTCGTGCGACACGGCCATTCGGGCAAGGTTCCGAGAATCTTCAGCCCCTTCCATGCAATTCGTGCGATGAAGCCGACCGACGGGTCCGCTATCGCAACAAGAATTCGTACAGCTCGGCCATTGTGGCGCTGTTCGACGAATTTCTTGTCATTTGCAGATGCGAGTCGTGCGACACGGCGTTCCGCATTCATGCGAGGCTCACCCAAGGTGGCCACTTTTGCGAGATTCCGAGAATCTCTAGTAATTAGAGACAATTATTAGCGCAACTAGATTATCTCTCATTATTATTCGGCCGCGAGCGATCATTGCTATTGGCGAGCGGCATGCGGGTTCTTGCCGATTATGTTTACCGGATCAAGGTCGAGTTTGCGATGTGAAATCGAAATACTCCATTCAATTTCAACGATTTGATGTTATATTTGTCTTTAAACTGGTAATAATAAATGATAATGATAATTCACATATTACAAATGTTTTTGTTATTTGCTAACTTATCCGCTATTGAATTTAATAGCATGTTCAAGATTGTTTCATTATATTTGAATATTAGTACGGCTCAAACGAGTCAATTTATGTATTTGAATTTCGCGCTCAATGGTTAGGTAGGAATCCACGTGAAGAATATGTACTAATTTTATTCGAACTATCCAGGTTCATTTGGAAGCTGGCGAACGCGAGAACAATTACCTCTTTTTTCTCGTCAAACGTGCACTTTCCTCTGTCTATTTCGTACGTGTCTAACCTTCACACCGCACAAACATATTTTTCTCGGACGCTCCCGTCCATACGTTTAAAAAACAATAACCACGATCAAACAAAACCACTTTTTATTTCAACTAACTTTTTTCTCGTCACCCGTGCACTTTCCTCTGTTTATTTCGTACGTGTCTAACCTTCACACCGCACAAACATCTTTCCTCGGGCATGCGCGCGGGCGCTGAAGCGCCGCGGGTCAGGAAATTTCGGCAGCCAATCAGAGCGCGCGGTTGGTCTAAAATAGGATGCGAAAGTTTCTCTTTCGGCCCGGAGATGCGGGCCGAAAGTACGTACTTTCGAGTGGGCGAGTAAGAAAAAAATATTTTCAATCTAGACAACCCCTTGAATCTAAAACAAATTTTTGCTTACGAATGTGTAACGTATCATTATAATGAACTTAGAAATTTATACTTAACATCGACTAGCAAAACTAGAAATAAACTGATAATACCACCAAAGTGTTCGAAAACTGTTAGTGATAAAGATAACTATGTCAGAGCGATACAAGTATTTAATTGTCTTCCGAAATCTAATCCAAATCTTAAAGTTCTAGATATCGCAAAAAATTATAATAAGAAAAAGCTAAAAATTTGGATTGGTACTAATATATTCTAGAATTTAAAAAAAAAATAAATAAATAAATTAAATAAATAAATAAATAAAAATTTAACCTTCCAGTATGGGTGAGATAATCAATGTGGACAAAATATATTATTTATAGTGGAATCTTTGATTCCATGCCTAGTTTATAAGTTACTTAAGTTTTTTTAGTTTTAAGTACACCGGACCTATGTACAGGTAGCTATGTCTACCTCTATAGGATGTTTGCTGCTTCAGACATGTAACTATGTCCTGAAGTAAGCAATAACATGTAATATAACATGTACTACTCTGGTTTAAATAAATAAATAAATAAAATTTAAATTATCTTATTATTTATTTGTGGGAATGTTCCGGAATCATTGTAGGGTGATCCTAAATACGATACTCGTTCGCGTGAACGCAGTTCATAACACTTCCTTATCAGACTCTCAAAACAGTGGTTTTTACATGTTTCTAAGTGGGTTATAGGTTATTTATATGACTGATCTGTCGTACAAATAACAACGCCGTTTTTGAATTCATTGTGTAAACAAATTTTATATATTTTTTACCTATAAAATCGAGTAGTTCATCTTTAATTTAGACTTTAGATTGCTTTGTAAGCAATAATATTAATATTGTGTGTTAAAAATATTGGAGGCCCAAGGAAGCGCCCATTAAATACGCTCTTTAGCGAAAAATCCTCCTTAAAGTCATCACCAGATTTGTTTCAATTAATCTACACCTGTCTCAAACAAAATCAGATTTTTTCAAACAAAAATTAAATTTTTATTATCATTTGATATATTCATTTATTCTTCTTAATAAAATACGTGTAACAATGTTTATATTTATGTTTTTATTCTAGAATATATTGGAAAACTTATCTACCTAGAAAAATTTAATAAATCAAAAATGAGTAAATACCAAAAATTTCTAATGTCAGCTCGACATTTGGACCCTAAAAGTCTTGCGTTTTCAGTACTTACTGCAGATGACATAAGAAATCTAAGTGTAAAAAAAATAACTACACCGGATTCTTTCAATATGCTTGGACATCCATTAATTGGTGGATTATATGACCCTGCATTAGGTAATATTAAGACAATAGAATAAAATGAAATAGGCAAATAGTTTTTATTGATAAAATTTTTATTTATTCATATACATACATAGATTATTACTATAAAACTAGTTGTGAAAAATATATTTCATTTTATAGGACCTGTGGACGAGAAATCAGAACCATGTAGAACATGTGGTTCTAATATTTTTCATTGTCCTGGACACTTTGGGCATGTGGATTTACCTATGCCTGTAGTAAATCCATTGTTTCATAAAGCATTGCAAATATTGTTAAAACTATCGTGTTTGAATTGCTTTATGCTACAAATACCTCCTTATGCAAAATTATTATTATCTGCTAAGTTAAGTCTTCTTAAAGATGGCTTTTTCAGCAGTGTTGAAGGATTAGAACAAGAAGTGATGTCCGCTCTATCAAACACAAGCACTGTAAACGAAGCAGAAATTACATACATTCAAGATATCATTGAGAGCTATATTCAAAATGTTCATAATAGAGAAAGATTTAGAATAAATGTATTGGAAAAGGAATCAAATATTAATACAAAAAATACAAATATGCAATGGCATACTTATTTAAATAGTTTAAAACAGTTTACTGCTGGAAAAGTATGTATTAGTTGTCGAAAACCAATACCAAAAATAACTGTTTTAAAGAATAAAATGATGACTAATAGACCACTCGGAAATGCTGATCGAAATAGTCAACGTGGTATTATTAGCAAGTCAGAAACTACTATTTTGATGCCAGATCAATCGAAAGAATATTTACGTAAGCTATGGGAAAATGAAAAAGAAATATTAAAAGTAATATTTCCATGTTTAAGTGATTTAATCATAGAGAATCCTACAGATGTTTTTTTCTTTGAAATTGTTCCTGTATTACCTCCAACAGTTCGACCTGTAAATCGTTTAGACGGCCAAATAATTGAACATCCACAAACACAAGTTTATAGGTCAATAATTATGAACTGTCTTACTTTGAGAAATATAATTCAAGCTGTTCAGGATGGTGATACTAGTCAACTTCCAGATGTAGGTAAATCAGTATATAGTAATACAAGAGGTAATACTGCTATTGAGAAATTGCACAATTCTTGGCAGGATTTACAAGCTAATGTAGATCACTTAATAGACCGCGATATGAGCAAGACACCGGATTCTGTTAATTGCCAAGGATTAAAACAAGTCATTGAGAAAAAGCAAGGTGTAATTCGCATGCATATGATGGGTAAACGAGTTAACTATGCTGCTAGATCTGTCATTACACCTGATCCTAACTTAAACATAGATGAAATTGGTATTCCGGAAGATTTTGCTACTAAACTTACATACCCTGTTCCAGTTACACCATGGAATGTTGCAGAACTAAGGCAATTAATCTTAAATGGACCAGCTGTACATCCAGGAGCTGTGAAAGTTGAATTTGAAAATTATGTTACATATTTAACTGCCAATAATTATGTACAGAGAGAGGGCATAGCTAAACGTCTTTTAACAATGAGTGCAAATAGATTTTTTCAAGGCATAAAAATAGTTCATCGACATTTACAAAATGGAGATATGTTGCTATTAAACCGGCAGCCAACTCTTCATAAACCTAGTATTATGGCGCATAAAGCACGTATATTAAAAGGAGAAAAAACTTTACGACTCCATTATGCAAACTGTAAGACATATAATGCAGATTTTGATGGAGATGAAATGAATGCACACTTTCCTCAGAATGAAGTAGCTCGAGCTGAAGGTTATT
The DNA here is from genome assembly GCA_036365515.1 of Torymus aiolomorphi. Lineage (NCBI taxonomy): Eukaryota > Metazoa > Arthropoda > Insecta > Hymenoptera > Torymidae > Torymus > Torymus aiolomorphi. Next base: position 220,928,836 of record CM070873.1, on the reverse strand, counting down.
ATATAGCTAATGTATCCAATCAATATTTAGTACCTAAAGATGGGACACCATTGAGTGGTTTAATCCAGGATCATATGATAGGTGGAGTAAGATTAACTCTTCGTGGAACATTCTTTGAAAGAGAAGATTACATGCAACTTGTATTTTCTGCTCTTTCTGTTGTACAAAGAAGAATAATTTTACTTCCTCCAGCAATTATAAAACCAGTTCCTATGTGGTCTGGTAAACAAATAATTTCTACTATTATTATAAATATTATTCCTCGTGGAAGAGCATTAATTAATCTTAGTGCAAGTGCTAAAATAGGACCCAAAGAATGGCAAACACAAAAACCACGACCTTGGAAATGTGGTATTGAATTTAAAGATTCTAAAACTATGTCTGAAGCTGAAGTTGTTATTCGCAATGGAGAACTACTTTGTGGAATACTTGATAAAAAACATTATGGTGCTACTCCATTTGGTTTAATACATTGTATTTTTGAATTGTATGGAGGAACAACTTCAAGTAAACTCTTGAGTGCCTTTTGTAAAGTGTTTCAATACTACTTACAGAGGATTGGATTCACTTTAGGTATTGAAGACATTTTAGTTAAAAAAAAAGCTGATACAAAACGTACTAAAATTATTGATGAATGTAGAAAAATTGGAGAAAATGTACATAGGTAAGAAAAATATTTTTTGATACAATAATATTCAAATTTATAATATTTGATGTTTTGTAAATGGTTGATATTTAAAAATTAAAAATAATTTTAATTAAACCTATTGTTTTAAATCAGTATAATAATTCATTATTGTTTTTCTTGAGTTATTGTTTATATTTCTCAAATGTCCTCATAATCCTAAAATAATAAAATATCTTTTGATTTCAGATCAATATTGGAAGTTACAGAAGATACACCAATTGAAATTGTAACAGCAAAAATGGAAGAAACATATTGGAAAAATCCCAAATTCCGAGCTCAACTTGACAGAAAGTACAAAACAGCGTTAGATGTGTACACTAACAATATCAATAAGACCTGTTTACCAGAGGGTCTTATAAAATCATTTCCTGATAATAATTTGCAGTTAATGGTTCAGTCTGGTGCAAAAGGTTCTACTGTCAATACTATGCAAATTTCTTGTCTTTTAGGCCAAATTGAACTGGAGGGAAAACGTCCGCCTTTAATGATAAGCGGTAAAAGTTTACCCAGTTTTCCAGCATATGATCCAACTCCACGAGCTGGAGGTTTTATTGATGGGCGTTTCATGACTGGTATTAAACCACAAGAATTTTTCTTTCATTGTATGGCTGGTCGTGAAGGTCTTATTGATACTGCTGTTAAAACTAGTAGATCTGGTTATCTTCAAAGGTACATTATTGGGTTTATATAACATAAATAAAGAACTGTTTTAAAAATAGTATTATTTTTAGAATTTAAATGATACTTGTAGATAATTTTTTGTTTTTATGCTTGTTATAGATGCCTTATTAAACACATGGAAGGATTGTCAGTCAACTATGATGCAACAGTTAGAGATTCAGATGGAAGTTTAATACAAATTTATTATGGAGAGGATGGATTGGACGTTCTTAAATCGCGGTTCTTGAATGATGAACAGTTTGAATTCTTAGTAGAGAATAGAAAAGCTATTGCAGACGATTCCCTCTTAAAACATCTAAAAATGAATGCCGATTTAGAAAAGATTGGCAAACTCAGAAGAAAGATTCATAAATGGGAAAAGAAGAATGGTAGTTCCCTCACTAAAGTACGTCAAACCGAGTTCTCCAAATTTTCTCAACAGTATGGGAATCCCAACAGTTCTAAGAACAAAGTAATAGATCCAATTTCTGGTAGGAGTAAGGCATCTTTATCTTTGATGAAAAAGTGGTTTCAAGCAGATGACGAGACGAAAAATTTATACAGAGCGCAATGTGCAAAATGTCCTGAGCCACTGACTGCTCAGTACAGGCAAGATTTAGAATTTGGAGTTTTACCTGAGAGTCTTGAGGCTTTGTTAGACAAATACATTAAAACAAAATCTATGTCATTTACAACTGGTATTGGGAAGGAAGAACTTAGAGATGTCTTATGTGCCAAATTTATGAGTGCCCTTTGTTCACCTGGTGAACCAGTGGGAATACTAGGTAAGATTTTTATTTCATCTAAAACTAAATAATACTTTTCGTACCATGGGCGTAAAGTTGAACGCCCGCGGTGTGAACATTATTTTTCGTCATAGTAGCATGAAGTACTCATTTTACATCAGTTTTGTGGGCACACAAGGCATACATTAAAAAATGTTGGAAAATTTGGTTTCTACTATTTAACTAGCAGAAACTAAATTTTCACATTTTTTACTTTCCTAAAAATGAAAATTTATTGAGCAATCTTTTAAAAAAATATTACTTGTTTAGCGGCACAATCTATTGGGGAACCATCTACTCAAATGACATTAAATACTTTCCACTTTGCTGGACGTGGTGAAATGAATGTAACTCTTGGTATTCCTAGACTTCGAGAAATATTGATGATGGCTTCAAAGAAGATCAAAACTCCAAGTATGGAAATACCTTTCAAAAAAGATTTACCTAATGTTGCAAAACAATCAAATAAGGTAAAGTGAAATAAATGTAAATTGTATATAAACAAAAAATGTTACCTGGTGGAAATCTAAAATGTATATAAATGTAAAAGTGTAAATTTCTGTAATAAAACTTATATAAATATAAATAAGTGTCTGTAAAGGTCGTAATTGGAACATGAATTTATAATTATTTACATTTATTTAGATTTATATATGTTTTATTACAGAAACTCACGTTTATGTATGTATTTTATTTTGATGTCATAAATGTTGGAATTTAATGAATGTAAATACATTTTTTATATTTATATACATTTTCGTAAAACTTGTAAATTATAAGTCTTATATAGCGCAAATTTAAGTAAATCTAAAAAGATGTATTTAAGTGTATATAAATGTACATAAATGTAAAAAAAAAGATAAAAAAATGTACATAAATGTAAATAAGTGTAAAAAGTGTTCCAATTGCGACCTTTAACTACATTTATTTACATTTGTATACATTTTCCATTTCCATCCGGATAATACTGAAATAAGTTTATTAGAATAAAAAACGGATACATTAAAAAAAAACTTGTACTTGTAGGTGAGACTAAAATTGACCAAATGCTATGTCGCAGACGTTCTCAAGCAAATTAAGGTTGACAGGAAGTTGGAACATCAGCCAGAGCGACAGATGCAGTATACAATAACAATTGAATATCTAGCACATAAATACTATAAAAATGAATTTAGTGTCAATGCGAAGGATATTATATCAAAAACGGAAACTATGTTCTTTAAAGAGATCTTTAAAGAAATAAAAAAAGCTGCTAAAAGTAGTGGCTCAATCGTTTATTTTGTAGAGGAGAAGAAACAGATAAAGAATGAAGATTCAAAATTAGACGAGGATGAAACAGCCGACAACGAAACAGCGAGTGCCCGTAGATTAGATTTGGGGGAGATGCACGAATCTTCCGACGAGGAAGAAGTTGCTGAAGACGCTGATGCAACTATCGCTAGAAGGATATCGCGCCATCAAGAAAATCGAGAATACGATGATCCAGAAGCAGATGAAGTAGAACCTGATGATGTGAATAGTGATGAAAATGAAAATACAGTTGAGAAGTCGAAAGAAAATATAAGTGATGATGATGAAGATGATTTCATAATACATACGAATTCAGTTAATAACTTGCAATATGAACAACGAAAGAAAGATGTGCAAAACATGTATGCACATGCTTTGGATTACGATTATGATGTAGAGAAATACCAATGGTGTAAACTTAAATTTTGGGTAAGTAACAATTTTTTTTTTGTTATTGAAAGATGATTTACAATTTTTTTTTTTCTATATCAAAATCCTTATTAACACAGAAATTTAACAATGTTTAAGAACTATTCCATTCCTTAAAATAGAAAAGTTAATATTTTAAATTTTTTCTAATATATTTTGAAACATTTGATACAATTTAAAATTAACTAAAAAGAAAATATTAATAAAAGATCACCTTTATAAAATTTATACTTATTAATTTGAAATTATGTTCTAGCTACCTATTAAAATGACAAAACTTGACCTTCCTATGATTCTCCGAAAAGTAGCCAAGCAAGTAGTTTTATGGGAAACTCCAGCTATTAAAAGAGCATTTACATTTCAAAATCAGAGGGGTGAAACAATTTTAAAAACAGACGGAATCAATGTTGTGGTATGAATTATCCTGTATTAATTTGTAATCATTAATTTAAACTACATTTCCCATAATTTTTTTTAATATTTTATGTTTACAGGAAATGTTCAAATACGATGAAATTCTAGATTTACATAGATTGTATTCCAATGATATATATGGAATATCTCAAACGTATGGTATTGAAGCTGCTAATAGAATTATAGTTAAAGAAGTTAAAGACGTCTTCAAAATGTATGGAATTACTGTGGATACTAGGCATTTGTCACTAATAGCTGATTATATGACATTTGACGGTAGATTTCAACCATTGAGTCGCACGGGCATGGAAGATTCTGCTTCACCACTTCAGCAATTGAGCTTTGAAAGTTCTCTTGCTTTCTTAAAGACTGCAACACTTCAAGGTAAAAGATTAATGTTGCTTTTAAATATTTTTCATGTTCACACATATTGAATACTGAATATCGAATATATTCTTTTTATTATTAGGTAAACATGATGACTTGTGTTCACCATCTAGTCGATTGATGCTAGGTCAACCGTGTAAATCTGGAACTGGATCTTTTTCATTATTAGTGGATATGCAAAAACAAATAAATCATCATAATTCTCACTCTTTGTCTATTGTTAGTTAAATAAATGTCAATGTGACAATAATTTAAATATTTTAGTACATATTCTGTTAACTGTAAGAAAATTTGATATGTAAAGTGTATAAAGTGTAATAAATATTTTTGTAAAACATTTTTCTCAGTAAACTTCAATTTTATTGTATAAAAATAAAATAATGTATCATTTATAATTCATTAGGATCAAGGTTGGTAAGTCAGAAAATTTTTCGATAATAATGGTGTATACAGTATATTACGGTGATCATTTGTGTGACTGTCATATTAAAAAAAAATATACGACAAAAATATAGCTATTAACCATTCTGCTGCACTTCAATTTGCAAACTATCTAAGCTTGCTTTTTGCTGATAAGCAAATCTTCATTCAATTTTGTAATTTTTGTATAATAACTGCATATTTGACAAATTTATATTTAATAACATGGAAATGTTTAAGCATGTTTCTGTATTGTAGACTTCACTTTATCTATGTTGGCTCCAGAGAATTTTTCCAGCTAAAATGAAAAATGTAATTTAATTGTTATTGAAAAATATAATTGTCAAAAATGATTAATATTAATATATTCACAGTATTGCCATTCTTGATAAATACAAATGTAGGCATACTCTTGACATCATATTCTTCAGATATTTCTTCCATCTCATCGACATCAACTTTCAGAAAGACAACATCTGTCAATTCCTAAAATTTTAGCACAGTAGGGTATATGGTAATATTAAAAATGAAATGTATCTTTAGAATATATCTTATAAAACTAAAATGTCTTTTTAACTTATTTCTGTAAATGAATCAAATTTTGCATACCTGAGAGAGTTCATCGAGCTTAGGTGCAATCATTTTGCATGGTCCACACCACGTTGCAAAGAAGTCGATGACAACAAGTTTGTTACCTGCCTCAGACAGCTTTGTCTTCAGCTCCTCCTGCAATCATTAAAGAAAAGAAGAATTAGCCATAATGAATACAATTAATGATATATATTCTCTAATCTATCATGGAATTTTATATGATGCATCACCAAGAATGTTGGCTGTAAAAGCATGCTATGTCTTCTTTGTGAAATCTCGTTAAACAGTTTTTTACAAAATAGATTGCGAGCAATTTGCATAATCAGAGGAATTTTTTTTAATTTAAGATGAATAAAAGTAATTCAAATAGAAATTTTTCCTTGAGTAAGTTCAGTCTGTTATTTTCACTGTTCTTTTTGTTATTTTACAAATGATTTAATACAAGTTATACAAGTTTAAAATTTAGCTAACAGATAAAATGTAATTTAGTGATAATTGTTAAACTTAAATGTACTATCAGGTGTAGCAAGTCTTACAGGAAGCACAGAGTAATTCATTTGAGAATTTAAGAGAGAAGGGTTATTGGAAAGTTTTTTTCAAGCGACAGCTGTATCACATTAATTCAAATGTCATATTCTCAGCATGTTCAGACTGATTGAGTGCTATATCTCCAAGATTTGTGCAAAACACATTCAATGACCCAGTTAAACATCTTTCTCTCCTCTCTCCGCCATTCTTTCTCTCCCCTATTGACCAGCTGGGGCCTTTCTACATATGTGTGTTCTGTGTGTTCTGTGTGTTCCCGACAAAGACAGATAGATCTGTTCCGTTTATGTAAGACAGAGACAGACATAGAGAGAAGTTGTCTAGAACAGACAGAACACACATATGTAGAAAGGGCCCTGAACGAGTGCTTGCACGTACTTGCGCACGTTTTGTAAACTGGCAACGGTCAAGAAGCTGCAATTTCTCACATGAAGTCATTGCACAAATTCTATAAATATACCGGCGTAGCGCGGCAGGCAACGGCGCGTTTTGCCCGGTCGCTGACACAATTAATAGGCGATGCATCATTAATCCGTGTTCAGCGTATATAGTTAGGTATCGCGATTATGCCGCACCGAACACGCGCTCTTACAGCGAATCCACATTACGTGCCATGAGCTTTGAGCCATGATCTTTGTGCCATACCAAAAAGAAAGTGTTGTTCGACATCTACATACTCATCACCACAGGATAAAGGGGGAGTACCTACTCTTTTATTGAACAGAGCATAAATGTCAAACATAGATAAAGTTACATAGATATCGAACAACACTTTCTTTTTGTTATGGCACAAAGCTCATGGCACAAAGATCATGGCACGTAATGTGGATTCGCTGTTATTAATCAGTCTTTTCTGCGCTGTCATTCCATTTCCAAGCGAAAATTCCAGACCGTACGGGGACAAGGACCAGCTGATGCGAAAAATTACGAATTCGGCAAAACGCGCGGCATGACATTGTCACTTAATTATTGGATCCATACACCGATTTCTTGAAATTCCGGTCAAGTCGGTCTCTTGAAAGGAATGCAGCGCACATGCGCTCACGCGTGCGTTTCAATCTTAGAGCATATTACTCCTGGAGGAAGCATGTCGTTTTTTTTTTTTTTCCTTTAGAGTTATTCTCTGGCCGGGCATGTACTCTAATCCTTGTTCCCTGAACGGGCTTCAAATCCTTATTTGTTGATCCTCAGATCTTTTATTAAGTTTATCCTCTAGAATCGTCACAATTACTATTTACAAAATTTATATAAAAATATAACAACTAAAATAAAACATGAACCGACAATTTTATCAAAATAAAAACTTTGAGACTTAAAACTTGAGTAAGTGAACCACCGAAGCACAGCGTCTCTCACACCCTTTAATACGAGAAGGGAAAATGTTTGGTAATTATCTTAAATACCATTTTGAGTAAAAAACAAACCAAAGTACTCGCAGATGAAGGCCTGCCACTCCGACACCTACCGGGTCTCTCACACCCTTTAGGAACTTTTCTCGTGTAAGATTTACTTACCGAAAACACAACAATCTATAAATTAGATAATACAAATAGTAAAGCAATTCTCCGAATTATGAAACACCTACCGGGTGTCCTTGAAGAAAAAGGTCAAAAAGATAGTGCATACAAAATTCTAAAATTTCTTTTAAAAATACGCAACGTCCTCACAAGAGAAGGCCTCTTACGCCGACCCTTGAAGGGTCTCTCACACCCGAGCAAACGTTATGATGCGTAAAAAAACGTGCAAATTAACTACACGAAAATGAAAAAGAATAAGAAGAAAAATTATATACAACCTGATCCTGTGACGACTAAACTCCAAGACCTGAATATTCACGAAGACACGAATAAACAGTATAAGTCAAAAGGCAAGATAATGAGAGCAAAACGAGACAAAATCACTCCCGGATTCCGTCCTCGAACTTCCTCACAAGCAGCAAGGCAGAGTAGAGTAGAAGAAGCACAGTCAGAGAGAAGAGGGAGAGACGACCGCTCACGCCGAAGTCCGAACTCGGAATCGGAAGCATGTGTTAAAAAATCGTGATCGGTTTTCGTACGGGGCAAGAGAGACAGAAGATAAAGTGTCCCTTGTCTGTCTCTCTCACACTGTGCTGTGATTGGTTGTTCTATCATCTTAGTGTTCGCCCCTCTCAAAGTAAATGAAAACATTAATTTGAACGTTTTTAAATCTTTTTATTCGTGTTTATGTTTTAATGAGATGTAAAAAATCTTACGAAAAGTTAATGAACAAATGCAAGGTTGTGAAAGACTTGGTTTTCGAAGGTTAGTATTCGTTTTGATATGAAATAATAGTATATTGTGTACCAAGGGCGTAAAGTGGGCCTTTTTAGACCGAGTGGGAAGTTTGCAGTACGAGTCGAAGGCGAGCAGCACAAGCCGAAGGCGAGTGCGTCCGCGAGCCGTAGACGAGTACTGCAATCACACGAAGTCAAAAGGCCCACTAAGCCCTTGGTGCACACCATATTTTTTATGACACAGGTATTGATTTTCGCGTTTTTCCACTTAAAACGGGAAACAACATCAACGAATTTCTGTTACACCAACTACTATGTATATTGCTAGCTTATAACATTATATTTTATTAATAAGTAGTGTATTATTTATACGTTACAAATTAGATAGTAAAATATTAAATTAATCTAAAACAACCTAAATTTTGTAATTATTAAAAACATAAAAATACATTAAAACATGTAATTAGTAAGACACGCGGATAAAGAAAAAAAAATAGAAGAACGATTATTGAAAACGGTTACTTTTGCGCCCGCTTCGGCTACTTTTGCGCCCGCTTAGCTACTTTTGCGCCCGTTGGTCTAAAACCGTTCACTTTTGGCCCTACTTTTAGGTTTAAAAAACGCGAAAATCGTGCCTGTGTTACAAAAAATATTTTGTTTATAGTATATAATTGTGTATGTTTATTCATGTTAATTTAATAAAAATTTTTTTGTCCATGACATTTTAATCCGTCTTCTGGTATGAGTACGTTGAAAATTTCAGTTATGCCTTGGTTTGGAGGGGAGCGTGAGTAGCCAATCAGAGCATAGTGCGAGAGAGACAAACGAGGGACACTCTTTTTCTTTCTCTCTCGCACCGTACGAAAACTGACCACGATTTTCTCATTTAACTTACTACCTCCAGGAGTATATGCTATAAGGTTTCAATTCGGCAAATTAGTCGCTGAAGGCTGAGTGCATACTTATATAAGTATAGAGAATGCAAAATGCAATAAGAAATGTGGGAGAGCGGACTGCGAGCGCTGCTCGCAGTCGCGTAACGAGCGAACGCGTGGCTCCGTTTAGTTTATCGGAGCACGTATGCATGGGTGCATAGATGTATACAAGTTTCGTGCACGAACGTTGCTGTGCCGGAAGCGTCGAAAGCCGCATTCCAGTCGCCATCACTCCGCGTGAGCGCGGTCGCGTGAGGAATAAAAGTACGCGTACATAGCGCAGCCCGCGGCGGCCTAGAACTCTACGCGATGCTATGGTAGATAAAGAAGGCGTCGCCGGCGACGGCCACATCGATCGCGGGAGGCGACGTACCGCCGCCCGCAAAAGGAATAAATCACAATCTATATAGACGTTCGAACGCGACGTTCCATTTTTCCGCCAAGGTTATAGCGCGCGAACACGCGCGCACCCACTTGCGCCGGTTCGGCGTCTCCCTTCTGCACCTTTGTTTTCATCCTCTACTCCAAAATACACTTGCTAATCACTCGTAAGACACTGTGTCTACTTACGGCGGATTTAACTTGGTAAACCATTTTAATCGTCGGTGACTTTAGTGGCTTGCCCTGCAAGATTACAAATGCGACACTGTGCGTGCGTACTGGTCTGTGCTTCACAAGTGACTAAATGTAAAAACGGAGAAACGTACGTACGGTACGGAGTAACGGAGGTAGGGAGTGTGAGAGGTCGCAAAGGCGCCGCGTGTGTGCGTCTTGTCCGACCCAACGCGACGACGCACGCCGAGAGAGGCGGCGAGAGCCAAACGCCGGTGGGGTGAGCGAGACGGAGAGAGAGCTGATACTATACTTACTCCTTGTGGGCTGTGCAGTGCCCGAGCGCCGGCGGAAATACGCGAACGCTCTGTTTTACCCGTGTGTGTGTGTGTGTGTGTGTGTGTCAGAATTGCGTGCGCGTGAGCACTGAGCCGACTGAGCGAAACATAATTTTACTGTATAGGTATATTATATATATATGAGCTAGGGAGTGGATGACTCATTTTCGAATTCGAAATACTTAGGGTAGGTGCACAGAATTTTTGTAACGTAGTTTTTTTACGATGATGGAGTAATTGAATGCAGAGTTGCACTGTATCGTATTTAATGTTATGCACAGTAAAGAAACCGGTATGTTATCTACGAATCACCAATCTTAATGACAAATCGATTTTAACTTCTTTACGCAAAGTTGGCAGTGTTCGCTGTCCCTAATTTTCTTTTTCCGATAATTAATGCAACGCGCTTGGATATGTTCATTTTTACAAATTACTAGGTCTTTTTGGCTTCAATTTCGTACACGGTCAAATTAGTGTCAAGGAAAATGCCAAAGTAGATGTGGGTTGTATTCGTCGATCTTACAAGACTCGTTATACTTTATCGCACACAATATGAAAGAAGTAGAATACAGAAGCGATTAAGATGGTTTTGAACTTCCCTAAGTCGTGAGAAAGTTGAGAATATTACCATTTAAAAGCCTTCAATGTTACCTTGAATAATAGGATATACGTACAGGAGTTATGTGTACTTTTTTCTGCTTGGCCTTAATAATAAATACAAATATTTTAGTATTTCGCTTATAGTCGATTCGATTCATAAATGTATTATTTGTATTTACCATTATGGTTTATTATTAAACCTACTTAATTTTAATAAAATATTAAGTAACAAAGTTTAATATCCAAAAATACAATATTTTTTCGCCATACCCCGGCCGAAAGTACCACATTCCCTCCCGGCGCAAAAACGGGAATGCGGTATTTTCGGCCTGGGTATGACGAAAAATAGTATATAACGCACCACGGGAGTAAAATTGGCCAGCCCACAGCTCGTGTAAATTGCCACCCTGTCCAAGTTTTTTCCTCCCTTGGTGCGTAATATACTAATTTTTGACTAACGGGCCGAAAGTACCACTTTTGCTCTCGGCGCCCGATCGCGAAAGATGCATTTTCGGCCTCGCCAGGCAAAAAAATAGTATACACACCACGTGAGCAAATAAAGAATGCCTTAGATCGCATGTTTGTCACATTTACATGAGATCTGCGACAATCTTTACTTTTACTCCCTAGGTACGTATTAAACTAATTTTTTTATGAAATTCGGTAGTTCTACCTATTATTTCGAGGAAATTTTTAATTTTTCAATTGTATACTTTTATCCTACGTGTTAGGCTCATCTTTGGCCACAAATGAGTATAATATTGCAATTAAACACCTTATCTTTATTTGACGACAACGATCGATATGATAAAATATTATGTCTGGTGTGTGCGTTTGATTGAGTGCTAAATACTATGATAAAAAATTATTTATGCAAAATAAGAAAAATATTTTTGATTTTGATACCTGGACTTTATGGCAATACTTGTAAAACTTGTTTATTAATTGTATAATCTACATAAATAGTTTAAAGCTATAGCTCAATATACGTATATTAAACCTAGCGTGACCCCAATAAGTCCTTTGATTTCAAAAAGAATACAATTTCGCTTAAGGCATTTTAATAAAAATTTTAATTTCGTATTTGTTACGTATGGGCTGTGACTAATTATAAATTACAACTTTCCAAAATGTTGAAAACAATGCAAAATGATGAGACTTCATGGTATGTTATGTACGGTGATATCATAGTCACGTCACGCATAAAATGATGCTGCTTTCGTTATTGATTGTGACTCATAATTTGGAAATTTGTATTAGTAAGACAAAAATTTGTTGGTTACACATTCATATATATTGTCTGGTAAGAATCAAAATTTAATTATTATTTTTAATCTCTTCGTACTCTTAATTCCGTCAGCTTATCGATCGAACTCTTTTATGATCAGTTTTCGGTCAGTTCGATTTTATTGAAAGAACTTTGATTTTTCTGAACTTTCTTGAAAAAGTAAATATAGGCTGAAAATGGTTGACAACTTTTAAAATTAATTTAAACTCAATAATTAAAATTTTCATTAAAATATGTTTTACAATTTCGTTTGTGTTTGAGTATACTTTTCCATATTCTGATTCTATATTTTTGGAAAGTTAGTGGGCGTGCGTCATTGTGCTCTTCCCAAGTCACTTCAATCAATACATGCTGCGGACATAGTTTATTTAAATATGTGGCTTATATTTGTATTTGGAGCATCAAATAAATTACTTATTTATATATTGCTATGAGTCATGATTCATTATATGTATATAAAAGAATTAAATAATCGTTTAATTTTATTTTTGTACAAATTTTCGTAACGCATTAAAAGTTGAAGAAATAAAACATTGTACAATATGAGAAATAAAGGATTACAGTTTACACGTATAACTTTTTATTGCATATAAAAATGTGCTCCAAGATAATTGAAAGACTTCAAGGAAATGACCTGACATCACGTACCGATATAATTATATAATAATACTAGTCATCTTTCTGAAGGACTAGAAAAACTCAAACGTGTAAATCTAAATATTAGTCGCTTATATAATTATAATAAAAATTGTTGTACTTGTATTATATGTGTAATATTATAAGCTCAGCCCATAGAAAATATTGTTAGAGTTTTACGAATACAAAGCTTTGACGAATGACTCACAGTCTGCGTATTTATTTCTAGAACTCCTTTAAAAAAAACTCTATCGACTCTACAACGGTTAAAAAAAATCAATATATTTATTATAATCCACAATTTTTTACAGGTGTTTTACAACCCGTGTACACCTTCAGAAAATATCGTTTCCTCGATTTCGCCATCTTTTTATGTATTACGTCATATAACAAGGACGGCATTGTCCTCGATTTTCGTCAACTCATGGCGACAATCACTTCGATCATAAAGTTCCTATCTGGTAATCTCATAATTAGTCGGAGGAGAACCTCTCTTCCCCTTTCCTTGCGCAGTCCCAGCTAATAGTTCACATGGAAAAGAACAAATAAAAAAGTTCAGGAAAATGCGGAACGACGAATCATCGTCGTAGTCGTGCACTGTGCATAAGGGAGATTGTACATAAGCGCTGCGCGATCCTACGCTACGCTGCGCGCGCGCGACGCTGCGCTGCGCTACAGTATTCCGTTCCTATGTTCTCTTATGTTTTCCTAGGTAATAGGAACAAACGAAACTCCACGGCAGGCGCTGGCGCAGCGTAGCGCATCTTAGGGTGCGCTCCCATGTGTTACGGAAAAACTTACGGAATGGTAAAATCGTAATGGCGGTGATGCGAAATTTAAAATGTGCTACATGATTAAATAATACGTAGTAAATGTAGGTCTGATTAGTTATATTATCACATTAATAAATAAAAACAATAATAGTCTTAATAACAATAAAATAATTAATTCCATAAAAGTTACTCGCAATTAATTAATAACATTACATATTTACAATTTTTTAATATTCACTTTGTGCACAATCTAATTGATATTTATCTTCTTTTTCTTATTAAAAACATTGTTCATCAACAATAAACAATGTGGTTTAACAGTATGTACATGGTAATAATTCATAATGAACGGGCCCATTCCGTACGAAAATTTCAACACCCTATTCCCATGGAGTACTTTTTTTTTAGCGGAATGGTTTTCTAACCTCACTTTCGGTTAAAACTTATCAAAATTTGTTGATATAATGCTAAAATTGCACTAGAATAAATTAAAAAACAACAATTTAATAAATACTGAACAAAATAAAATTATGTTTCCTTAAAATTATTATCAATAGTAGATTTTCTTACAAGGGGGGAAAATGGAACTTTCACAGGCACGTGATATGACGACCGAGGCGAAGCCGAGGCCGTCATTATCACGTGCATCCAGGAGTTCCATTTAATCCCCGTGTAAGAAATAGTATTTTTCTCTATTCCCGGGCGAAAGTACGTTAATTAATCAGTCTAGAAAAGTCGAAAATCATCGGCTTTCCTGGTGACATCAACTCTGCGCAACCATGTTTTTACTTTCGCCCTATGCTTTGATAGCGTTAAATTGATTTTTCCCGATGCGCGCGTTTATGTGAGAAAGAGGGATAGAGAGATAGATAGATAAATAGATAAATCTTTATTCTGCCTTTTCGGCAAAAATTAGAAAATGCATTAAAAGGTATAAAATTATAAATTGAGTCAAATACAATACAATAACAATTTAGTTCATTATGTCGTGAAATACATAAGAGATATAAAAGATTTATCAAAAACATAACAATGAAAAAGAAAACTAAAAAGATAATCTTTGAAATAATAAATAAGAGAACATGTGGTAAATAAAATACTTACAAAAATACTTATACGAATATGATAATGTTCCGTCAATAGGCTAAAATAGAGAGAGGTAAAGAGAGATAGGGAGAGAGGATATTTCCAAGTAAATAAACATGAATTCATAGTAGACCATCCTTCTTGAGAGCACCACGCTCTCGATGCGAGACAGTTCCGCGCCGAAATCCCACACGTTCGCGACTTCCGCGCGGCAAAGTCACAATCCGCTATATCGTATATGGGGTTAGGCTATTCAAAACATTGCTCACAGAGCTTTCGGTCGCACGTGAAACAAGTGACGTACGCAGTGGGCAAAAGTGTTTCTTCTTCTAGTGTAAACAAACGGCGAAAACGCGTACTTTCGCCCGAGGAATAGATTAATTAATTAATCCGCGCGCCATTATTCGAATTGCAAGTTCACTCCGATTTTGTCGTTCCGTTTAATTTTACGGAACGCATATGGGATCGCACCCTAAGGTATGCGCGCGCAGACATTGTGAGAAGCGCCGAGCGCGCAGCGCACGAATAAGGTAAAAGTACCAATGAGCGGCCAGTGCCCAGTATGTGGCCATCTAGATAAATATTCAATTACTTTAAAGAATGTGTAGTAGTTGGATAATATTTTATTCTATAAGATGATTCTAAAATAATTAAATAGTATTATTACTCTTAGTGAAAATTTAATACTTAAAAAGACGATTTGAAAATGCTACTCGCGGGGATCACGGCTTTCTATGAGAGGTCCTTAATGCTTTCGTAAGGATTCATGACTCGCCTTTTAGGTATTTTTAAATAAATTTGAAGTAAATCTTTACTCTTGAAAGTTTTAAGACACTTCTAAGATGCATCGAATTCAATTACAGTCGTTAGGAGCCCAATAATTATTGTTTTTAATAAAAATAATTCAAGGTTATCTACTAGTACAGTTTAAACGTCATGTCCCAATACTTGGCCCTATGTATTTCACCGATGTTTTGATGGTTAGGGTTCCTACGTATTGGTAGAGTTAGTAGGTTGGAAAACCATAATATGATTATTATACATTGATTTGCTGTAATTTCATATTATTAATGATTGATTTAGTGTTAAAAAGTATTTCCAGTCCAAAATTTAGCGATTTTATTATTTTTACATAAAAATCAAAATAAATATAGAGTACAAATTATATGATCCAAGTATTGGGACTAACAATTTCGACCACTAGTACATGACTTTTTAACACGGTCCAACTACTAGTACAAGCAGTGTATTCATAATTTAATTAATTTTTCTATCATAAAAGCTTATTTTCACAAATTAAATACTTTTTTCGCAAGTAAAAAGTAATAATAATTCTATTGGCTACTGATTCTATGCATTTTTAATAATATTTCGCATTTAAAATATGACATTAAAATTCTAGCTTCACTAAGCGGCCATCTATTGGTACTTTTACCTTATATAGAGAGAGAGAGAAAAGTGGGAAGTGGCTCGCACTTAAACCGTGTTTCTTCTTATACAGAGATATCGATCGCGGTATTGATGGATGAAGTTCGTGCGGATGTGGAGCGATCCACGGAGCGCGATTTGGATCGCTCGCGCATGCCTCGTCGCGCTGCGGCTCTTGTGGGTTATTCGGTAAGAGAAATGTGGCCTTAATTTTCGGAGTAAAAGCTTTTTTCGGAATTTCCAATGAGAAAAGCCACACGAAAGTGGGTTTATGACTTAGCTCGTTACCAAAGTTCAGTGCATGTTAATAAATATAATGAATTATATAAGGAAAACATTTATTTTCGTCGAGAGAAATTGATTGGAGCAGGGTTTCATGCTTCATTAAAACATAAAAGCAAAGCTTAATACTTATTAATAATTATGTATCCATCAAGTGTTTCTATTTTTTTGCATCGATAATATATAAAAAATGATGTTTTTTGTTGATCTTGAAAAAGAATTAAAACCATAGAAACAAAATTAATTAAATTTTTTATAAAATGTGAACGTACACTGTATTTGTAAAGACAGATCGCACATTGCCTCCTTAAATCTTCTATGTAAGCAGCGTAAAACCACGCACTTATCGTCTTTTATGTTTATGGGAACCGTGCCAAAACGTATAATCTACTTCACGGACAATTTTCTATGTTTTGATTACGCAATCTACATTCGTGGTAAAATTTTACGGCTATAGTCAGCACTTATTAAAACATTAACGGAACATCTTCTCAAATCGACAAAAAATTTTAAAACCAAACTGTTAATTATCAAATAAAAAATAAATTTGTATGTCTCATTAATTATGTAAAATAATTTATACTTTATGTTTTATTTAATAAATAATTAATATCGACTTTCATATCTATATATACGCATCGTACGGGTATTTCTGATATTCTTGTAAAATTATTGATTCAAAGAGATAAAGAATCTCTTCCTATATTCTGGATTTTTTTAATTTGTTCATAATTCAGCACGAATGGTTGTATATTTATAATTACTTTAATGTTTATAATTTAATTTATTATAAGTAACAATGTGGCAGTGTGCTATCATGGCTGTACTGCAATCTTTTTCTACAAATGTGAGCTATAATGATTATTATTTCTTAGTAACACTAACTATTCTTTTGCACGTTTATACTAACAAGGAGAGTGCACAGTATTTGGAAAACGGATTTGTTTTGAGAGTTGATTTCTATGGGGCCCAAGATTGAAGCTTAGTACTAGTAATTAGTTCTCAAAATTATGTCCCTGTTATTGACTGTAACTCTGAAAGTATTTATGTTACGCATACAAGTAAAAAAGATATATTATAAAAGTAGACAAACAAAACTTTAATCTATAAGTTTTGTTTCGTAGGGGAGACTGCGGTAAAACCGGATACTTTTTGGAAATTGTTTATTAAAAATAGATAATAAAATAATAACAATATTTAACACTAGAATTGTTGTTAGTTTACACTTAGGTAACTGAAAATTGACTTGGTTAGCCAAAAAAATATTTATAAAAATTGTTATTAGAAATTTATGAAAGTATCCGATTTTACCCCGTAAAAGAATTGACGGGGTAAAATCGGACACTTTCATTATTCTTTCCAAAATGAATTTTAAGCGGTATTGGAAATTCTAGAAATAATACTATGATGTAAAAACGTTGTTTAATGAAAAAGCTTTTATTAATAATTATAAATTAACGTTTTTTTATAAAAAATCGCTGAAGCCATATTTTCTTCAGACCGGGAAGACTTTCTAATACATTTACGCATTTTGATCTGTATCAAAAAACAAATTAATTTTATATGTATAATTTATGAACAGCGCACTAAATGTCTATTGTTAGTTTATTTTATCATTATATTAAAAAGAAAGAGAAAATAAGCTATCCGGTTTTACCCCAAACCAAGGTATCCGATTTTACCCCAAAATTAAAAAAAAAAGTAATTATTAATTTTTTGCAATAACAAGTGAAATTAAGAAATGGAATCGCCTCTACTTAATTTATTATTACATAAATAATAAGGTTATGCACATACTGAAAGAATATGTTACTTACACGAATATTATATACGCACTATGACTGTTACGATGAACACGGTCTTGCGAGCTATGAAATCTTTGACCTCTTCTAAAGTCAACACGATCCTATTTTTGACATGTCGATCATATAGAAAATGATAATAGGAACTTTCTCTAAGAGATACCATAGCTATTATATAGATCGCACTAATAGTAACCGAGAAATTGAGAATTACTGTTTTGCCCCAGTATCCGGTTTTACCCCAGTTTCCCTTATATAAAAATATTAATTTCATTCAGATTAATTTAAAAATTTCCTTTTAAGGGGTGTTGCACTATACTAACACTGATTTATCGGTGGAACATGTAAAAGTAATTAATATAAATAAAAGGATAATGATTTACACCTTGAACAAATTCAGTTGCCCTGCGTAATGCTGCACGGATAGAATTTTTCAGGAAAAATTCTATCCGTGTGTAATACATCATTCTACAAAGTTTCGAGGCAAACAACGACGACACCTTTGTTTATTTTTGGAACGAAATTTGGTTAATTTTCCTTAATTTTCGTTCCAAAAATAAACAAAGGTGTCATCGTTTTTTTGTCTCAAAACTTCGTAGAACGATGTATTAGAGGATTACACAGGGCAAGTGAATTTGCTTAAGACGTAATCATTATCCTTTTATTTATATTATAAAAAAACGAGAGACGATTCGCTATATGGATCTGCTCGTCTGGCATGAGCCAGCGCGCGCGAGCAAGCGAATCGCGCCGTCGGGCGCTTGTTCCCTATATATCGATCAGCTGGCGGCGTCCAGCAGTTTTCGCGCCGCCACCGTCGTCGTCGTCGGCTAGCGCACGCAGTGTGGTGGGGCCGAACCCTCCGCACACACATATATACAGGCAAGAATCCGCTCGACTGCAACCTCTTCTCTTCCTCTCACTCCCTCTTTTTCTCTCCGCCTCTCCCTGTCTCCTCTTCCGCCGAGTAGTGCGAACGATTCGCATACCGCACGGGCGAAATAAGTAGTGTGGAGCGCGAGAAAAAAAAGCGCTGCACGGAGCGTAAAAAGCGCGCGCGCGCGCGCCTAGAGCGGACGAGCAGCGTGCGATACGACGCACCAGAGCCGCAGGGGAGCGCGCCCGAGGAGGACGCTCTCGGCAGACAATATGGGCGAGCGCGACGAGCTCGTCTACCACCTGACGTTCCCGGGCACGTCCGTCACGAGGGAGCCGCCCCCGCCGCTGGCCAGACCCGCAGCAGCCCCGGCCTCCGCCGTCTCGGACGGGCGCACCGGCGAGGAGTTCGTCTTCGTCTACGAGGAGGAGAAGCGGCCGGTCGTCGTGCTCCTGGGCTGGGCTGGCTGCCAGGACAAGTACCTTGCCAAGTACAGCGCTATCTACGAGGAGAGGAGGTGCGTACCTTTGGCCTACTGTCTCCTTAGCTGCATGCGTGTGGAAGATGTGCTGATCTGGCTCAAGGGCTGCAATGGTTTAGACCAACGTGCTGATGCTTATTACGGCTAAGGGACTCCGGCCCTGTCGTAAAAATAGGTTCAATGTTAAATCTTACTGGAGCGTGAAATTTTTCTGTGGGAGAAAACAGTGGGTGTGTGTCTGTGTTCGATAGAAACAATTTTCATCGAGTTGTGGCAATAATTTAAAAACTTTAATTAAAAGCTCGGATCATTAATTCAAAGTGATTTGTATTTTTGTAATTATTTTCTTATACTTCTCGATATATCCGGGTGAACTTTGGTCATTATATATTCAATCGTGTGAGCGTAGGCCAGCTATATATTTTATTGATCTACGGCAAAGTTTGAAGCAATTCATTCTTAAGTTTCAGTAAAATGTCATTGACAAACCCGAATTTCATAACTTAAAAATCTTTAAGCTGCATTTTGCTTACTTGTCATATAATACCTATAAAAAAGATCATGGTGGCTTATATAGAAAGTTTATTGGTTAAATGCAATTGACAACTCATTTATTTAAAACATTATGTAGAATAATTAAAGTTTTAATGATTTATTTATAATCGCAAGATATATTTATTAAATTTATCGTGAGTGGTTACACATATAATAAATTTGGCTAAAACTGATTTGCTATAAGTATTGGTCATGCTCTTTTCATTGGGTACACATTCTAATGCTATAATATATACATGACGTAATTTTTGAGTAACGGATAAGAAAGTTAATATACATACCACTTAAAAAACGTTCGAATTATTTGCACAACAATAACGGCAGTTAGATAATGAAAAAATTTTTAAATATGAGACGACTGCACGTGGGAAAATGATTGTAGACACACATATTAAAAGCAATTAGCATTACCGAGTATTTTTTACAGAGTACAGTCAATAATATTAATACTATGCCAAAATTTTGAAACTATGACTTGCACAATTTTTGTAAATATAAAGTTATTTGTTTATTATCTAATGCACACGCTGCAATGGTAGTTCACTTTAAAGTCTGTAATCATTATTCAGAAAAACATAATTTTAAATTGAAATATATATACGTAATTATATTCAATACCCATACAGAAATCTTAGCGTATGCGCACAATAGGAAGCTGCGAATTACTAATAAAAATAAAGCTGTGCGATGATTTCCCCTTTCTCTTTGCACGCGCGCGACAACCGAAACAGCTGCATTACGCTGCGCTGCACTGCCCCCGTGGAGTATCTGTTTTGGCGGCGGAACCGGCTGCCCCGCATCAGCCGCCGGCTCATCCAGGTCATCACCGAGAAGTGCAGTGACGAGCATCCCGTCTTCTTCCACGTCTTCAGCAATGGCGGCGCCATTTTTTATCAGCACATCAGCTTCGCCCTGCAGCAGGCCGGCACGCCGCTCAAGGTGCATACATACATACATACATAGAATAATTTTAGCCGCGGCGCTTGATAAATATCGAACTTGCACTATACTAATTGCAGCCAGTCGACAAGTTATTTGCACCTCTCAATTATTGCTGGGCAACTGTGAGAATTTCGCGCTTTTTGTTCATTTTGTCAGCCGCTTTTAAAAGGATAATTTCATGGTAAAGATTAACATAGTGCTGTAAAACAGTCTCTATGAGAATGGCCGTGATTGCAAGTTAAAACTTTGCAGGGCAGCTCGGGCATGCATGCATATTGCATTAACTTTTATTAAAATTTATAATACTCGCTCATTATTGATTAGTAGTATCGTATAGTTATTATGCACAACAAGAGAATTTTCATGGATAGGCAGTTAATATTTTCATAAAAATATCCGTTACAATTAATTGTAAATCCATGCGAAATTAATTTCAGTGATATTAATTATTGAACTTGAAATATATAAATTAAGATCAAGGCCAATAAATAAGAAATTATGTTATATAATACCATAAATTTAATTCAAGTTTAACGTCCAATTATTGTGTATTCTGTATTATATAATATTGTTATTCTCTAGAATCTAACTATAAAAGTAAGAAAAGAATTAGGTATTTTTATTATTTAATGAACTTCTTTTTAATTTAAAATAATATTTCGTATTTACTTCACCCTTGCTATAACAAACTTCTATGAATTAGTTTAATCTATTGATCACATTGTTAATTACTTTTTGTAATTTCATATAGGTGAAAGGTGTTATTTTTGATAGTTCGCCAGGAGAAAGAAGAATAACAAGTTTGTTTAGAGCTATTAGTGCTATTATCGGTGGACATCCGCTAACAAATGTGCCCATATCATTTGTGGTCACAGTCTTTCTTTCGTTCATCTGGCTTCTTGAGGTATTATATGAATTTTCAATATTATATTACAAATGGAAATAAACGTAAAAACGTGTTTCAAAATTTCATCTTTCATATTAATTCTGGTATTTATCTACTACATCGTATTCTTCAAAAACTGAAGAAATTCAAAACAAAGTATTTATCGCATATTTATACCTTAAATCTTACCATATTATCGTATTACTAGATTATTGCTAATAGAAAATTAGGATTTTTCGATGTTACATAATATTGTAAAAGTCAATATCTAAAAACATACAATTGTTTAATGTTTGAATATGCATTTAGTAAGGAAACTTTGCACTCTCTGTTCAACAGATAATAACTCATTCAGTAGGCAAGGGCAATGCCATAAAGACGGACCCGATTGCGCTCGCCGAGGAAACGTATTCCTGGCCGCAGATATTTCTTTATTCCAATGCGGATACATTAATACCTGCCAGTGTAAGTTACTTTTTCACGCGCAGACTGTAATGGTTTGATTAAATAGAAATTTCAATATTTAAAAATAAGCCGCCGGGCATTTTATTCGTTTTCAAATGCTGAGGTAAAAATGTGGGTACGTTTATTATCATAATTGCATTTTTTTTTATTTCGATTTTTCCGATTTATCAGCATATAAGCAATTCTTTAAAAAATAATTTTAAACGGTACACCCACCAGAACAGTTTTTTTTTGGTTCTTTGGGCCATTTTGAATGTACAAAAAATAGGGAATATGGGTAATATTTGGCAAGCTTTTTTGATGACAATAACTTTATTTCGAAAGAGCCGCCACACATTTAAAAAAAAGAAAATAAAATTAGGGAATGTTGACTCCTTCAAAAGTTGCACGAGTTCAAAGATGGGCGTAAAATACACAAAATACTGTGAAAATGGAAAAAAATAACCGATTTTTACCATTTTTAATGTGTTTACAAAACCTAGTATATTTTACACTCATCTTTGAACTCATATATCTTTTTGTTACGGATGAGACCTATGTGTCATCCGAAGACCCATCTGACACCTCGCGAACGCGTTCCCACCTGTAAAGTACAAGCCAGGACCTTTCAAAGGCGACGGGCCTCCTTTTCTTGCGATATCCAACTTCTCTCTGGATACTGACTTACCATACTTAAGGACGTTCTCTTGGTCGAAATAGCAGTTTTCGAATTTTTAACTTTTAAATAATGTTTAATTAATTTAATAATCCAAAAGTAAGTACATATAACAAATATACACTAGAAGGAACATAAAAAAAAATTCTTAAAACTAATTCAGGCAATAGTTACCATGATATTGTTAAAATTAAAGACAAAAACTTCAATAAGTTACCTAATTTTTTTTTGTTTCTTATCCAATCTTAACGAAATAAAGCTTATTTTGTTCGTTAAGAAATTTCAGGGGGAGTATCGATGGGAAAATTTATGATACGCGTTACCAATACGACGTAATATCAATTTGTTTATTAAAACTTGACTTACTTTTCTTAAACAAATTGATATTACGCCGTACTGGTAACTCGTATCATAAATTTTCCCATCGATACTCCCCCTGAAATTTCTTAACGAACAAAATAAGCTTTATTTCGTTAAGATTGGATAAGAAAGAAAAAAAATTAGGTAACTTATTGAAGTTTTTGTCTTTAATTTTAACAATATCATAGTAACTATTGCTTGAATTCGTTTGAAAAAAATTGTTTTATGTTCCCTCTAATGTATATTTGTTATATGTACTTACTACTGGATTATTAAATTAATTAAACATTATTTGAAAGTTAAAAATTCGAAAACTGCTGTTTCAACCAAGAGAACGCCCTTAACATTTTGAAGAAATCAACCTTTTGTTCATCCGATAAAAAGCAACCAAAAGTTCATATTGTCTTGGGGAATCATTGTTAAGCATTTTTTAAACTAAATTCACTGTTGGCAATAAAACTTGCCATCAGTTTTACCGTTTTCACGAAATTTTTTTTTTATTTAGAATGGTCCAGAGAACCGAACAAATCTGGCCTGGTAGGTGTGCCCTCTAAAGAATTTTTATTTAACTGAAAATTAATGATTAAATTTAAAAAATGATTGGATCATAAAAATTAAAACCTGTTATAGTAACGAGTAAATAAAAATCAGTAAAAACAGCTCAGATCTAGTAAAGTGGTACGACAGTTATTTTAAATAAATTTAAAAAATCTAATAATTATTAGAAACCATGAAAATATTTTACTAGAACAAACATAATCAATGTTTCTCGCTATTTATTCTAAAAATTCATTATGCGTAAACTGAGTTTATCGGATTATTAGGACCTGTTATAATATTTTCTACACTACTCAAACTATTTTATTTAAACTTTTTTTTTGTGTAGTACAGAATAGAGTCATTACAATTTCAAACTTATGTTATACTTAACGCGGAACGTATATAATAAAATCTACAGTATTTTTTTATTCTTTTAGTCAAGTCAAACAATAATTTTTCTTCAATTATTTCCTCCTTAAAATAATGGTTCCCGCCTTGAAAAAATTTCTGAATTGCTGACCGAGTGACATTAAGTACCGCTCCCGCAGGACGTCGAGAAATTCGCGAGTAGGCGAGCGGAGCGCGGCGTGCGCACCCAGCTGGTCCTCTTCACGGACTCGCCCCACGTCAAGCACTATGCGACCTACCGGGACGTCTACGTGAGCACGGTGTGCGGCTTCATCAACGAATGCCTGACCAAGCCGCCCGTCCTCGTCGGGAACCCGGGCACCTCGGACGGACGCTACGAAGAGCGCGACTCCCTCATCTCCCTCACCAAGCGCATCGTCCTACCCCAGGAGGCCAATCAGCCGTGAACGGAGTAAACGCTCCAAATCCAGGCGAACGGCCTGCTCTCTCAATTTCGTTAGAGTGAAGTTGTCGTAGTATTGAGGTGCAGAAAATCAGAATGGCTGTGAATGATTTTATTCCTTTTGCGCAAGCATCATTACCGGAGAACTATCAAGTGTTATTTTTATTTTTCGTCTTATATTATTAGTTTGTAATGAAGAGTTTTGCCATGATGTCTTTTTAAAAGAATGATCAAAATTTTACATCACAGAGGAAAGAAGACAATTTTATTAGTTAAGTATAAAACTGTTTAGTTTAAAGAGAAGATTGATAAGGGTTTGACTTTCACTCTAAGAAATTTAAAGAGTAACAGTTAGTTAAACATTTTGTTTTTTTTTTCAATTCTCGGCGAAATTTGTGTATTAATTTACAAAGAGAATATTTGCAATCGATACATAGTACAGTATTCAAACTTTTCTGAACTAGCACAATACCATAACGTATTTGTGATATAGAATGCTATTTGTGTCAATATGAGTGGCAAAAAAGTTTTTTATTGTTATAAAAGACGTATAGGGGAGAGTTGCACAGAACCGGCCGCCATAGTCAATTCAGTTATAAGTGTTGATTCGATCGATCAAAAAATTAATGTCTAAAAAAAGAAAACCACTCTTGAAGGGTCCTCTACAAAATATTTTCAGTTATAGTTATCATAATATTAGTTAGTTATTTAATTTAATCAAATAGTTGATTTTTTGCTATCTTACAAAAGTATTATCCAGTAATTCCCACCCTAATCTTTTCGGAATTTTCAGTTTTAACGATATTCTTAATACATATAGAAGTAAATGTTACATTGTCCTAAAAATACACTACTAATTAATTATTACGAGGTTTTTTAGTATTCTTATGGCGAAAAAAATGAATAAAATTATATTATTAAGAGTATTTATTTGATATAGACATATAATAATTTATTATAGTTAAATATGAGTATATCAGGGCATAAATCAGAGAACAATAAAATTTATTTTATTTGGCTTCAGCATTCAATATATGCGCTACATGATCGATACTGAGCAGACAATTATTTCATAAAAGACAATTATTTCATTTTAAATCATACTAAGCTGCTTAGAGATTTTATCAGTTTACGCTGATTTTAAATGTTTAAAGAAGGCATAGAAATTGTCATAAAATATTAATTCGACTAACAAAAATAACTTTTGCACTGTGATGGTTGTTCTGATACCAAATTCTAATGTAACTTTGTCAACCCTGTATTTACAATATCGGGCACAAAATATATTCGATAAAATTTGTAGTTACACCTAATCATAGCTGTCTGACACAGCCATATATTGTTAAAGGAATGAGAAACGCTTGATGGCCATTAGTGCGCTGGTCGACGGTGGGCAATTTTCCTTTATTATAGGTGAAGCTTTGTAAAAGCCTAGTAAGTATACGGCACACAATTTTTTTAAAAGCCAAATGCTGATAACGTATAACGTCTGTTGAATATTAATTTCAATTATAATACCAAATTCGGTGAACTTTATGTCCACGCATCATTATGTATTTATGTAATCAACATAGACAGCTTGCTATTTTAGTAATTTGGAAAACATTCCACAGCGCTTGAAATTTGATAGCCATTTCAAGCTTTTTCAATTATAAACATTTTTCTTTCTCCGCGAAAAAGATTATAAGGTCTCTAAAACTTTGTTGACGCAAATTATTAAAATAGTTACACATATGAAATAGATTTTATATACTATATTAACACAAGTAACTTTGGGACATTCAAAATTTAAACCATTTTTCATTTTTAAATACTTTATTAATACACGCAAAGTGATTTTATTATGTGTTATATAGACTAATTAAAATCAAAACAAAATGCATGATTCAAAATAATGGTAATATTAGCGATAAAATATAAGTAAAATGTTCACAATACCGGTGTCTACAAATTAATAACTATACACAATAAATTAACGAGCATATGCATATTGATAATTTATTCAAGATTTTCTATTTTTCAATTTTAATTAAAACATTTTTCATTGACATCGTAAATTAATTTTTTATTTCTGAGATTTAATGAATGTTTCACATCACTATGACGTGCAAAATTCATTGACATGTTTTAATAAAAAAAACAAAATTAGAAAGTTAATGTAATTAGATGAAAAAATGTTATCACTTATTTTAATTACTATTTCTTTCTTTCCGTCCAGTCATTAAATTTATGGATCAATTTTAGATAAAAAAAAATTAAAATTGTTGTTCTGGAAGGTATATATCATAATTTATATGATGCATCAATATTAACAAAACAATAATTTTCAAAAATGACTAAGTATACCTAAACTAGGAAATTGATAAAGTTGGAATATTTAACAAAGAAAAGGAAGTTTTATAAGTTTGGGGATTTCAATACTTATTATAGGAATTAGATAACGTAGGAAATATAGATCCAGAAAAAAAAGATTTTGTGAATTTATAAGTTCATATCAAGCATATTCTATTTATTTATAGATCACTAATATATTATGTAACCATAAAATATCTATGGCCAAAGTTATAATAACAACAATCTCGATTATTATAATAATTAATTATTATAATAATTATGATGAAAAATTTTTTTATAGTTAATTTATAATAACCACGTCAAGTGCAGAAATTAAATATAATTTTGTTAAGTATTTACCTAATTTAGTATACGATTAAATTATATATTGATTTAAATAATACATAAAATACTTATATAAAAATACTACCTCTTGTAAAATGTAAGTTTGGAGAACCAGAATACGCAAGTTGCAACGTGAAATAAATTATTTTTATTAAAAATTTTGTAAATTTTTCTTAAATTAAAATAAATGTTGTCAATACATATTATTTTGAAACGCTTGTTCTGGTTTTTCTAATAAGTAAAGCAGACAGATTGACTAGTAAATGTTATAATTATTAACATTTCATGTAAAACACAGCGTTAAAATGGATAAAAAGCATTGTTTCACATATATACAATTTGTAATAGTTCAATTCTTGTATGTAACATAATTGCATCATAAATCCAATAGAAAACAAATGTATATGTTTATGAAATGATCAAGCTGGTCTTGATATAACAAATGGAATCCCTCTTACTTACAAAATTAATTATTAACTATTATTCGAAAATAATTATGTGATGCTAAATTATGTAAATATTTATTGATATATTTTGGTGTAATAATTAGTTATGAATAAAGACTGAATAATATCCTAGTAATAATTATTTTTCTCAACCTAATGATACAATAATTTATATTATTTTTGAGTGAGAATTTTGCAGAAATTATAAAAAAATCTACAGATACCAAAATTGAGTATCCAATATGTTTCTTAACTAATAAATTATAGTAAGTAAGATAATATTGGAAGGATCACATGCATAACTGTGAAGTGTAAAGAGAGCTGTTCACGTGAAATTCTTGTTATTCTTCATCCGCGGCTAATTTCCGATTTGTTTTTCAGTTTTGCTATTGCTTATAAAGCACATTTATGTAAAGTACAATTATAAAACACGAAAGGATTTTAAACATCAGTCAACAAAACAAAAAGAGTTTCATCATCAACATTATTTTCTTTATAATCAAAATCAAGTCGCGTATGAAAAAAAATTCGAAATTTATTGCTGGAGTGTTGAATTTCTATTATTGATTACCTTATTAGAATTAAATCGTGAAAAATCTCTTCAAAACTGGCGAACGACAGGAGCAAAGTTTCTGTAAGTCGCAAATTATCTTCATCTTCGAAAGCTAAGGCCTTAAAGAATCCAGTAAAAATATTGAATGATTCAATTGAAAACTACAAAAGGATCAATGCTTTAACCGTTTTTTTGAGGGACGAACCAAAAGAAGAATCAAAAAGTAGCAAAGATAAAATAAAAAAGTAAATTATTTTCAAAAATAAGCGAGTTAATATTTTAAATCTTTATATTCAAGTATTGTATGACTTACTTAATTTTAGTGAAGCGGAAAAACTTGACGTTTCGAATTTTAATTGCAAAACACGTTTGTTTACGAAAGAAAGTGATAAATCGACGACGAACATTGATCGTCGAAGCGCTTTCAAAACAGACATCAACGCAAGCCTATATAATCCGTAATTATGGTTCATTAAATAATGTCATTCTTTAACGTTTACTAATACTAATAGTACCTTAACAAAATACGATTGGTTAAACTTCTTCAGACGCAAAGTAAAAGAAACAAGCACTGAGAGAATTCAAGAAGTAAGAAGAAGTCAAGTAAATGACGATGCTTCTAAATTAAACTTGCATAAAACGGATTCGGGTGTAAAAAATACAATCAGTAGACAAGTGTGCTCGAAAGACCATGAGGTTCGTCTGGCAGTATAATAATTTTAATTACTTATGATATACATGAACATTTTTTTATAAAAATATAGTTTCACAAAAGTTCTTCCATACACGTTGTAATTTAGTAATATATTACTTTTTGTTTAATTTTTTTTTACGAAAGTCTAAATATTGTAACAAACAAGCATATATTATATTATTAATATATAATTTCCTTATTCCATTTAATTTATTAAGGGAGTATAACATTTAATTTGATTTTTTATAGTTAAGAGAAAAATTATCAATTGAAAAATATGCGTCAAGACTGAAAGGATCAGTGAAGAGAATTCCGGCAACGCAAAAATGTATTTATAGTTTTGGTGAAATCGGAAATGAGATCACAAGCGATAAGGAAAAGCGACGCAATCATGTAGAAGGTATAAATAATTTGAAGTAATAAGCTATAATTATTTTTATTTTTTTTACGGCAATATTTAATATTATCTTAAACTTATCGGATTTTTGTTTGCTTAGATATTTCAAGATCTTCGTCAGTTAAATGTAAAACCAAATCTATAAAGCCTAATTATTTGAAATCCCATGAAAATTGTGTTCAGTACAAAGATCCGCAATTGACAGAAATCGAAAAACAAATAAAAGAGATTCAATCTCACAAAAGGGGATTAAATCAAATGATTTTTAAAGAATTGAGAGATGCAAAAAGTGGTTGGCATGAGTTACAGAATAGGACCAGTTTTCCAAATATACGAAGTGTAGAAAATGAAAATAATATTTTGCATATGCAAAAATTATATGAAACTTTGGAAAAGACAACACAACAAATGGAAACTCTTAATCGTTCATTTTCCGAGTTTCATGATACAAAATATAATCAAGTTGATAATGCATATGCACATGATAGAGGAGACAATAATAAAGTGACTGAATTAGAAAATTATACCAAAATATTGAAATCTAGTTCCATTGTTGATCAAGCTCAGAAAAATGAGATACAAAATTATCAAAATTCAGACAATACCTTCGAAAACTCAGTTTGTAATATACCAATTGAAAATAATAACGAACGAGTTGTTTGCAACTTCAAAATTGAAACCAATAAGGAAGTATCAAAAACTTATCCAGATTTCGAAAAAATGAATAAACTACCAACTGGTATAAGTACTTTTCCAAATCCAGGCAATGATTTCAAGACAGTATGTAATAACTTTCAGTGCCATGCAAATCCATCCACAAGTTTTCAAATTGAAGAACGCTACAACATCTCAAACCAAGCTTGTACAACTGCCCCGACCAATTATCTAAACAAATATTCAACACTCAACAGGGTTATCCCTCAAATATACAAATCCGAATATTTGAAAAAATCATGTGGTTTTGATTAATAAATTACGATACATATAATTACAATATATGGTGTACTTCTTATTTATCAAAAAATTATAAATGAAATGCCAGAAAAATAAATAAATTAAATA
This sequence comes from Torymus aiolomorphi, assembly GCA_036365515.1. NCBI lineage: Eukaryota > Metazoa > Arthropoda > Insecta > Hymenoptera > Torymidae > Torymus > Torymus aiolomorphi. The sequence continues at coordinate 220,898,249 of CM070873.1, read as the reverse complement.
GTTTTAAAAATATAAGTTAAAATTTTTTAATACCATATCTATTTATCTACAATTGAAAAAGTATAGATTATGTAGGAACTAATATAACAATGAAAGTTATAGCACCTTAAAGTAGTTTTTAAAAATTTAGGTCTTTTGAAAAATGCGATTTACCAAGATACAGTTTATATTATATATACATGATTTTGTCACAGAATATACAAAAATGTATCGCAAAATAAAGATAACGTTTCATTTTTTTCGGTTAACATTAAAACCAATTGATCGTCCATCTGATTGGTTTCAGACGCAACATTTCTTGCACTTCAATTTCGTTCACGTGATATGCTTAACAAATATCTTTCTGTTTTTGTTTCAAACATCATTCATGTAAAAATTCGATTTCCACAAGACACTTGTAGTTCAGTATCTTTGTTCAATAAACACTATGCTCTCTCGAAAAGATTGGCGAGTTTAACGACCCATCGGATCGTGGTTGCAAATATCACAATACTGGTTGTGCCGAGCTGTGACTTTGGTATATTATGGCTCCTGTAAAGTTGATTGCTGCTGCCAAAACAAATACTGGCATCCATCGACCATTAGATGCAGTTACTAATTCAGCTGTAAGTGGTCCACATAAAATTCCAGGTATGGTTGCCTAAGAGATAATTGTTTTTCGTTATGAAATTGTAGAAGATGATATTTTATGCAATATGTAATTACTTACTATAGTATTTGATACAGCAAATGTTATACCAGCATGATTCGGTGCAACATCAGCATGGTTACTGAGATGGCCAGAAGAATTACATGCACATAGCCCCATTGATATTGAAACAAATCTAAAATATAAAGTAAATTTTTATAAATTTTGTATAATGTAGCATATTAACATATGTAAAGAAACTTACATCACAGCTGCCATCAAATTGTCAACTGCACAGAAAGCTAATAAAAACAATCCAGGTCCTATTAAACCAATGTTGGTCATTAGTCTTCGAACAGATAAAACTGGCCATCTTTTCTGTATAAGATTATCAGCACTGTGTCCAGCAGCTAATTAAAATATGATTTTAATTAATAATTACACAAGTAATGAATGCATTATAAAAGTATTTAATTATTTTATACTTACCAATTCCAATAAGGGAATTGACAATGTAAGGTAAAGCCGTTAAACTTATACTTTCTTTGTTTGCTGATAAGTTTCTTGCAAGGTATGTTGGCAACCACTGCATTATAATGTAATTACTCCAATTCATAGCAAAATGAGCTATATACAATGCCCAAAGTGGCCAATGAGTTATGAATTCACTCCATCTCAAGACTCGGTTTTGAGGTATCTATTATAGAAATACAATCTTATAATATATCACATATAATTAGTATGATTATAATGTGAACATAATTATAACTTATTTCATAAAAAATGCATTTGTTTGATAACAAACCTTAGGTAGAAATAATGGAATTTCATCTTGCATATTTGTTTCTTTATATAGTAGTGACCACAGTATAGTCCATAAAATACCAAATAATCCAAATAAATAAAATCCTGTTCGCCACGGTAAGTGTGGACAAATCTAAAATAAAACAAACCATTTTCAAATCTATTTTTTTTTAAATATAAAAGACATTTATCATAAACTTACAATTGATGCTACTACTTGTCCAACTGAGCCTGCTGCAACAAGATATCCAAAAGCTCGAGACCTTTCTTCTACTGGCACACTATGAGCAAATAAATGAAATATCACTGGCAATCCTGCAAGAATGTAGAAATGATGTAAATACATGTTAAGATTCATAAATGCTTATAGATGAAATAAAATTGTTTACCTAAGCCCTCACCAAGGCCGAGTACAACTCTAGTTAATATAAGAAATGGAATAGACTGTGCTAAAAGTGGTGTTATGACAGTGCTAATCGACCAAAGCAGCACAGCCACCATCAAAACAGTTTTGCACCCAAAACGATTAGCTGTGCTCGCTCCAATGATCTACAAACCATATAGGATTTGTATGACAAACAATGGTTACATGACATCTGTTAGTTCGAAGCTTAGTGATCAAAGTTTACCTGACTGGTAAAGTAGCCAAAGGCAAAGGCGGATAGTATCCAGCCCTGCCAGTGTAGGGTCCACTTAAATTCATCTGTCATGGGGACGATGGCGATGGGCATGATTACTCTGTCTGCGGCGTTGATAAAGTTCGCTGCGGAGCAGAGGGCGACAATCCGCGAGGTCCGCGGTAGCATCGACACTCGTGGCATTATTGCACGTTAACGCTGATTCACTTCCTACAACAGTCCGTGAAAGATCTGCAAAAGCCGTGGCAAAGGGTGCAACCAGGTAGGCAAAGTTATACGGGCAAGTCTTAACCTCATTATCGGCGGTCCGAAATTTCAGCAAGTATTTACGAGAACTTACCTCTGTAAGAAAAACCCATGGTGCGCTAGAGGCAAGCATATTCGCCGGTGTGGCCGTTATGCGCTCAAATATATCATGTCAATGTCACACGTGCGAAATGTAAACATATTGCGGGTTTTGCACCTGATGCAGCGAACGGATAATTGCGCCTACTTATCCGCACCGGGCTTTTCCCGTTTTGGAACCTGCGCTCTGACGCGTGTATTGTGTCTTGTGTCGCTGTCGACGTGTGTGCGATGTGTGTATATATATAGATATATGCCGCGAACGTTTGACGTGTCAGCTGTTGCTGCCATGAGTGCTTATGCTGCTGCGGAGTGTGATGGCCAGAGGCGGAGGGAGTCCCGCCCGCCCGCGCCCGGATATTTGCAGAGAGTACGAGGCGGTTATCGCGAACGACAGTAGATGGCATGAATTGTTTAATAGTACATTTCGACACGGGTGGGGAAGTCGATTATTTAGCTGGTGTGACTTTTTGCACGAGCGAAGCGAGTATTTTATACCACGAGCGCCGAAAAATCATATCAAAGTTGTGATTTTGAGGTTAGAGTGGTATAAAATTTTATATGGCATAGTGTGCAAGTAAAGGATCAGGAATGTATAGCTTCAAGTTCAGACCCATTTAAGAAAAAAGTGTAAGAATTATACCTATAAGCATTATTATTATTTTTATATATTCTCTATTTATAAAAAACCGTGTCTATAAATCTCAGATTGAATGCTAAAACCATGGTTAGCTTCTCAATCATAAACCTTGATGATCGATTAACATCGTCAGAGAATAAAGCTATAACTTTATGCATTTTCTTTTAAATTTTCTAAATTAATTTTACTTATATAAAGCGCTAATTTCAAAAGTATTTCTGAAAAAGCTAGTAAATGAAATCATATTCCAAATTTGAGATATTCTTTATACAATTATGAACCAAACGTTTATTCTATTAGAATATTGTTTAAGGCGATGTGAACCTCAAAATCAACCCAATTTCATTATTTAATTCATAAACATTCGAACGTTTATTTGGAAAAACAATTCTGTCAGGCGCTCCGTGTATGTAAATACTATGCTCAGATTTTTTTTTGTGCGATTCTATCAGCATTTCCATGAGATACGCTCGTTTTAAAACTGGCAAAATTCGAAGTATTACAGATCCCTACTTATCGGCATTGCGGCTTTTATTTAATTAAATAAATTCTGAGTAGATTTTTGGAAAAACAGCTCTGTCAGGCGCTCCGTATATATAAATACTATACTCAATTTTTTTTTTTTAGTAATTATCTTAAGATAATGTGTACTTACCGACAAATTTTAGAACATATATATCTTTTGCAAATAATAATAGAATTACTAAAAAAAAAAAATTGAGTATAGTATTTATATATACGGAGCGCCTGACAGAGCTGTTTTTCCAAAAATCTACTCAGAATTTATTTAATTAAATAAAAGCCGCAATGCCGATAAGTAGGGATCTGTAATACTTCGAATTTTGCCAGTTTTAAAACGAGCGTATCTCATGGAAATGCTGATAGAATCGCACAAAAAAAAATCTGAGCATAGTATTTACATACACGGAGCGCCTGACAGAATTGTTTTTCCAAATAAACGTTCTAATGTTTATTAATTAAATAATGAAATTGGGTTGATTTTTAGGTTCACATCGCCTTAAATGCAACAAAATATAATGAAATTCACGTGCCGATAAAGTAGAGATCTACGACTGTACTCCACATTGTACTTCAAAGAAATCGTTACCTACCCAGCAGGCAGCTCTATAAGGGGAGTCAAGGGCGAAACGGACATGTAAAGGAAAAAGTAAATAAAAATATATAGAATAAAAAAAAAATTTAATTAATTGAAACGTATTTTACTTTTGTTTATAATAACAAAGACAACAATCATATATAAATGTATAAATTTTAATATATAACAAATAATATTAAACAACCCTGATGGAAAAAATTTTTGTGCCGTAGAGTGCTAGAGTGTGTAAAAGTGTGCAAATATGTGCCAAAGTATGTCAAACTATGCGAAACTGTACAAAAGTGTGCTCAAGTAGGTAGATTTCGGACATTTTACACAGGTTTAGCACAGAATGGCACACTTTTGCACATTTTAACACACTTTGGTACAGTTTAGCACAGAAAGCTTTTAGCCATTAAAAATAAATTTAGTTTGACTATTTGGCACAGTTGTGCACAGTTTAATACACTTTGACATACTTCGGCACAGTTGAGCACAGTTGTGCACAGTTTGATACAACGTTAGCACGCCTTAACGCAAATTATTGTTAAATTTTTAAGTTAACAACCATCATTTATTATTAACAATATCAAATCTTTTTCAACCGTTTATAGTCATTAGACTCAAGAATTATTAATTTGAAAATCAATTGAGTTTAGCTATAGGCAAGTGTGTCCATTTATTTCTAATTGAGATTACCTATACTTAAATATTCAAAATTATTGTTAATAATAAATTATTTATATTTTTACTTATATTGTTTTAATAAGTGAACAATATTTTATGTGCTTAACTGTGCCAAATTGTGTGAATCTGTGCAAAAACTGTGCAAAACTGTGCCACAGTGTGTCAAACTGTGCACTACTGTGTCTAATAATAAACCTAATTTTATTTTTAGTAACTGAAAATTCTTTGTGACAAACTATGTCAAAATTTTGTAAAGTGTGCCAAAGTGTGCTAAACTATGCACAACTGTATCGAAAATCAAATTATATTTATTTTCAACAGCTGAAAATTATTTATGCCAAACTGTGCAAAAGTGTGCCACATTGTTCCAAACTATGCCAATATGTGATAAATCTGTACAAAATGTCCGAAACCTACCTACTTGGGCACAGTTTGGCACAGTTTTGCACAGTTAAGCACACTTATGCATGATTAGGCACGAAAATTATTTTCACTTGGGAACAACAAAAATTACACTGTTTCGTCGAGTCTGAAAAATCGCCGGACAAAACGGACGTATTACCAAAAAAGAATGTAATCGCTACAATTATCGTAGTACTTATAATAGCTAATACATTTTGTTAATATGTCGCTCAAGATTGTGCAAAGTATATATATGTATTATAGTATAATGTTTTAAAACACTAAGTAAATCGATTTTTTATCATTTATACTGATAGCTAGATGATGATACTACTCTTCTTAAAAATTCTTCTAACCAGCTTGTTTAACCTACTTTACAGATGTATTTACACACTATTATAAATAATAACATAAATCTACAAACAAAAAATAAAAAAATTTGAATCACATTATGTTTCAAAGTAATATGTATTATCCTGATAAGCCAGACAGGGTGTCCGGTTTGTCCTGTCCGTTTTTCCCGGAGCACACACAATCGCGTTTAAAAAACCGCTGCCAATTCATTGGCAAGATGCTTCCTCAAACTAATTTATCGATTCCATTTTTTAAATTTAAAAAACAAAAGTAAATTTTTCACAACAAAACTTTATTAATAAATAAAACTGTTTTCTTTGTGGATCTTTGTTGTTTGTTAAACAATTTGACTGAATATAAAAAATATCTGTTTTGTTTTTTCATTTATGTATCCTATACAAAGAATTAATTATTGTTATAAAAAATTTTAAAGAAATACATTAGTTTGAGAAAGAAAAGTATGTATTGGCAATAATCTAATAAATATTTGTTTTGAAATAGGTATTTAACTACTATCCTGCTCGACTTAGTGGTTTAAAGTTAATCCATCATTGTAACAATCATACAAATATAATAACTAAGTTATACTTCTTAACAAATAAGACAACGAATCGTTTTGAAATTTAACAGAGAGGTAGTTTTTTTCATATTTAAGAATCAATATTTTTATGAAATATTTTTATGAAATTTTTACGAAATTCATATTTTGAAAGTCAATTATTACCGTTGCCCTAGTACACGTTGCCGCGGGACTCAATATTATTTTATTTATATATGATATACAAATTAAATAGAACTATTGCATATTTTGCTCTAAAACTTTATATTTGTGTTTTGGGGCTAATTTGGAATGAGTAAAAAAATTTTGATCAACATAACCTCTTGAAATTTTAACACAATGTTGTACTCGATAAGTGTAGTAAGTGGGAAAAATTTTAAGTCAATCAATCGAATATTCTTTTTAAAAATGCAAATATAAGAAATTTATAAAAAAATTTTAACCTCAAATATCTTTGGTCACAACGGTCAGATTTTTTTGGGTAAAGAACTGACTCCTTAGACATAAAGAAGCTAATTCTCTGCCAAATTTCAAAATGATTAATTGACTTTTACTCCTGTTATCGTAAAGGAAAGAAAACGCACTTGTTTTCAAAAATAATTTTTTTCTCGGAAACAAATCAACATAACCTCTTCAAATTTTAACACAATGTTGTACTCGATAAGTGTAATAAGTGGTAAAAATTTTGAGTGGAAAAATGAAAAAGTTTTTGAGATATTAATTAAAGAAATATAAACCATATTTTCATTAATAACAAATGACAGGCTAGAGATAATTTAAATTTTAAGAAAAGAAATTGTAGGTAATTTAAAGACTTTTTAATAAAAATTTAGTTTATTAAGTAATACTGGCTTTAACAAATTAAAAAATAAAAAAAAACGAAAAATTTAAAATCGTTTTTTGGTTATAAAAAAAAAGAAATCGGTAAAGTAAAAAAGTAGGTTATGCTCTCTCTATTCTCCTCCGAAACGAAGAGAATAAGCCTTTTCCGATGTAAATCGGTCGATCGGTTCAAAAGTTATCTAAATTTACAAAAGTTATCTAAAGTTCAAAAGTTATCTAATATGCACGCACGTACGCATGCACGCACGCACACACGCACGCACGCACGCACGCACGCACGCACGCGCACACACACACACACACACACAGACACGAACATTTTTTTTATCAAAAACAACGGATTTTAGCGCCAAAAGTCTCAAAACATGTTTTTGAACATTTTTTGTTTCAAAAATGTTTTTCACCGTTACAAAGCTTCCTCTTTGAGGAAGCAAAAAAAATATAAGTAAAAAGTTATATCATGATTAATCGATTGATTATGTAAAATAGAAATAAATGAAAGATCTCTGATGTATTTTGAATATAATTTATAATAGAGCGGATGAAAAATATGTTCAAACTTTTACCTTGTTGAAATCGGAAAATAATATCATTAAAAATCGTTGTTTACACAATTGTCGATGTTTATCACTACAAGCGATATTCGCGCACCGAAACTTAGATACTGGTATTATATACAATACGTATATACGGCTACGCGGCCTAAATCAATTTATGGCTTCACTGGTCCTACAGATAGAACCAATGCATTATTTAGAACATTTAAGTTTACTTTTCAAACTTGTTAATTAGTCTTAAATTTAATTCTAATAAAGCACTTTTATACATACGTAGACATAGATTAACTTTATTACCGCTTTGTCAAAAAACGCTCGTACATTCTACACTGAAATTTTCACAAATTTTAGAGTAATTTCAGATTAGATTTCAGCCTGCAATCTATTTGAGTTTTCAGTATAGATTTCAGCATGATATCTATTTTGAATGTAAATAAGTAGAAAAATCTAAAAACTCCTGCTGAAGATGCGTTATACTTTGTATTATAATTGATGGTCAAACAACACTAGATTTAAGAGTTTTTGTCATAAGTAGTATGTAGATCTCTATAGAAGCAGTAACAAATTTATCGAAAAGGTTACTAGAAAATCAATAGATTTTCATTACAAAGCCTCACTCATAGATATAAAGTTAAAAAATATATTATTTAAATTTTTTAATGTTATGCTGTAAATACTTTATTGTACCAAATATTATTTCATCATCTAGGTACGTACAATTAGTATTTATTAATTTTTTTATAAAATATTGAATGTAATGCTAAGTATAAGTTCGTTTATCTTAATCACCAACATAATGAAGGTGTTTTATTGTTTAATTACTTATCAAGAGAGTCGATAATAAATTTATTTTCGCAATAAGTAACGCGCAAAATCAGAGTCACTCTATTTTTAATATTATTTATTTCTGTCAACATAATTTATTCTATCGTATGAAATGCGTGTTTATCGATAATAATATCCATGTTTTTACAAAACAGTGCTAAATTTAAAGCCGTTTCTTTGAAAAAAGAGAAATTTTATTATAAAATTAATAAATGTCTTTTAATAGTACATTGTACAACAAGGGGAGAACATGAGCTCTTCTTTCCGTTACCATATTTTTTTTAACGAGTGCATGAGAGGGCCTTTTTATATACATGAAAGTTGTGTAGAGGATCGTGCATGTAAAGTCGTTCACAACCCAGTTATGTGCATGTTACTAACAGCCAATTTCACTCTTTCTAATAAAAACACAGAAGAACGGTTTGTTCCCGTAAATACCGCACTGGTTGTTGTGTGTAATTTTTTACAATTATTTGTAAGTATTAATAACTACACAGAGAAAAATGTTCTATTAAAAATTACTATGTTTTATTGTAACCGGGGAACAGACTTGAATTCTTAAAAAAATTACTATGTTTTCTAGCAAAAATTGCTATGTTTCTAGTAATGTTTACTACATTTATAGCAATTTTTGCTATAAAACATAGTAATTTTTTAAAGAATTCAAGTCTGTCCCCCGGTTACAATAAAACATAGTAATTTTTAATAGAACATTTTTCTCCGTGTATTGTTATTTTGGCATTTAAACTTTAAAAGTCATATAATATCATATCCTATATAAATAGGCCAAACAGCCATAAAATATATAAATTTGACACTAAGAGAACAATTTCACAAAGATTCTCTTTATTCCCGTGTTGCATATATTATTTTTCACCGTATCCTGGCCAAAAGTACTACTTTCGCTCCCGGTTCAGAAACACGAATGTGGTATTTTTGGTCCGGGTATGGTGAAAAATAGTATTATACGCAACACCGGGACAAAGACGACCACTCCAAAGAAAAAATGGATTTTTTTTCATTTCTTCTCAAATCACGCTCGGATGCGCGATTTTCTACACGACTTTCAGGCATGAAAAAAGGCCCGTCTCATGCACGTGTTGAAAAAAGACTTTTACTAAAAGATACCGAAAAATTCTAGGTCAATCACTTTTAAAACTATTATATTTCATAATTATGAGAAAGTTAACAGCTAAATTTGACATTACCTACAATTAAATATAGTCATATAATGAATTTAAAAAATAATAGTATGGGGCTGCGCTAAAAGTTTTGACACGCGTTAATTGTTCACCTTTATTTTTTATTCTTTGCATAATACCGAAGAAAGACGACACTCTCGAAACTTCGATTTCATACTATACATGTAAATGAATGCTTTCTATCACTTAACATAATAGATGTTTCTCTTTATAGATAGAACTTGTATTTTTTGCGTAATTTAATTAGAACATGCCAAACACTAAAATTAAAAACTTTAGACTCAAAGACAGAAAGAAATATTCATAGCTAGCTAATATGAAAAAAAATTGTTACTATTATTTTTAATTTATATACAGAATTCTTATAAATTTTTATGTAACATATTATTCACTTTTTATTTAAAGAAGAATGTTAAGACGTTTATGAGATTAATTGTATAAATTTATGCAAACTTAATGCATCGTTTCAAAATAACTGAAAAGAAAACTTTCTTCTCAAGAAAGCAGAAAGATGCTGTAATAGATTGTGCATTCCAAAAATGTATATTTCTGTTATAACATCATTGATAAGTAGGTATTTTATAAAAATATCCGTTTATGTATAAGCGATACTATGGACCTTTATAAGAAATGATAGTATAATTATTATTGTATTAAGATACTTAAAAGTGAATACGCTGTATAGTGAAAGCATAAATATATGGTTTTTGTGTGTATGTTAGTGATTTAAAAATAATTAAGTGAAATTCAAATTAACACTTTTATATAAACAATAATTTTTATAATTAAAATTTTTGTAGAAATCGAATGGAAAGACTTTGATGTTAACACTACTGCAACTATAAGATTGGAACAATAGGTATCAATTCAACGAAAATAGCTACTTTATTATTATGAATGACTTGATATTATTTTTACTTCTAGATATACAGATACTATTATAAATCACTGAAACAGTAACACTTATTAAATTAAGGTATTTAATTTAAAAAAGTTTCACCTTAATGATATCGAGAAAGTGTAAAGCAGTGATTTACATCTGGTGAAGAAAAATATTTCACTTTTCGCTATTTTGTAGTAGTAGTGTTAATTAATTTTGATCTTTAAATGTCTATAATGTCCTAGATAAATATATTTGCATAAACCGTTCATTAGTGAGACGGAAATTTATTATTGACTTTTTATAATAAAAGTAACAATTATAAAAAAAATAACATTATGAGCTGCTGCTTTTACATACTTTGTGTCTCTCTGATCCAATTATTTTATTTGCAATTACAAAGGTTTTCTCAACTTCTGTTTCGATATCCAATTTAATTAATTTTCAGAGTTCAACAAGAACAAATAGATGTAATTGAAATTCTGATACAAGTTAAATTAAAAATTATAAATAAATGTTCCAAGTTTTGGCAAAACTTTTAATAGTATACACAAAAAAATGTAGTTCTTGTCAATTGATCAATATTATTTGTCATTCCTGATAATTATAATCTTATAAGTAATAAATTGCATGTAAACTAATTTCATATCTATACTAATTTTCGAATTTTCGTTGATAAACAACGTATCAAAGTAAATAATCAAGAGATATCCAAATTTATAATAAATTGCAAAGTTATACGTAATATTATCTATATTATTATAATTTTTTTTTTCTAATACGTGATTCTCAAAAAAAAAAATGTTAAATTAAGTGCTACAGTTTTAGAGTTATTCTTGAAACATTTAAACAAAAAACAAAATACCTAATTCATGTACTTTTATTATCCCTTAACACACGCAGTCTCACTTGACTCTCTAAAAATTAATTAGTGGAAAAACCACTAATTATTAGTAAATATACACTAATCCGGCGGTGGAGCAATTTTCACTAATAATTAGTGGTTTTTCCACTAACTCAACTTCAGAAAGAAGGTACGTGATACATATAAGGGGTTTGGAGTCTCAAAGACTCCTTATATAGTGTATGTTAAAGATTTAAAAAAATTCATTTTAATATACTTACAATATTGAACTATGTGAATGGTATATTCTAAATTTCTTAGGACTCAAAGGGAGGGACAGGATGAATAATATAACGTAAACGGCAGTATTAATTTTATATAAAAAATTTATTAAATTAAATTAAATTAAATTAAATTAAACTATCTAAGCTTGGGGGGCAACAGGTAAGTGCGCACCCTCGGCGCGGAAGCCGTTTTCGTCGGCGATGTACGTGACGGTGTAGGTCTGTCCATCATCGGCAACGAAGCTGTAAGATCCACGGACGCGGATGACGGAGTCCTCGGGTCCTCGGGTCTCAACTTGAGCAGTTTCGTCTCGCGCCTGTCCATCGGACAGTTGGTAGGCAAACCTGTAGCCGTCCAGGCCTATGTTATCTGAGGGAGTTTCGTTTATCACGTACACTTGAGCAGGGGTCTGTCGGGCCTGTCGGCGCTGGGGAGCTGCAAGGGCGACGGCCACAAGGGCGAAGAAAACTACGATCTGTAATTTAATTTTCAATTATTTAGATTGTTTGTAATCCAAGAAACTATATATAATTTTATTTTTTTTAATCTCCGCGTGAAAAGTTAGCATTTTTACGAAACTTGTTGATAATTTTTTTATTTTTAAATGTCTTTTTGCTATGACATTTAATTATAAGAACTTGTTTTTTTGTTTACTGGTTGCACCAACGTAATTGTAAAGCTTTCTATTACACTTTATTGTATAATAATACCAATAAAATATGAATATTAACACTTGATTTAATAATATTAACGTGTTTAGCACAGAACTTCGATGTATCAACAAATTTAAACAATTAGTTTAAATAAATGTTATTATACTCTCGAACAAAAAATCGCAAAGTAATTGTTTCAATCACAATATGTAAACTATCACTTGTATCGACTGCAGAAACTTGAGGGCCGTAAGGATTACGTACCGTCTTCATGTTTAGTCGAGCGTCTGGTGTACTGTATCGGACGAGACAGTGGGAACTGAATACCAACAGGTGTAAGGTAGGTCTATTTTATACTCCTGGCCCACAGGGCCCTCCTACTCCCAAAAAATCTCTCTCTCTCTCTTACCGCGCCGTTCACCTCTCCGACGTTGTTCTCGGGGACTCATCTTCATTTCGGCCTAGCCGAACTTGCTTTCCAGTCTATATTAGATAACACCGTAAAAAAGGCTAATAAGAACATCTCCGGCATTTGTATTACAACAGCCCACCCGACTAGAATGGACGGGTATGAAGTAGATGTATAAAACTCATGCGCGTGTAAGGACGCCAGCCAATTTCAATTAAAATAATTATGTACGGAAGGAAAAATCATTAGTCTTGTGACTGACGGATGATTCAAATAAGTTTTTACGAGGTATTAGAGAATGAGTTATTAGAAATAAGTAGTAAAAAGAAGTTTTAAAAATTTGAATCTGGAAATGTAACATCTTTGACGTTTCTAACACATTAATTTAAAGATTAGAAAATGGTTTGGTAATCATTAAAGCAGCAAAAAATTCTTTGGCATTTTTTTCAGTAGCCCTCAAAAATTGTGCAACGATTTATCACTGATCGGCAAAATTTTTTAGATTATTATTATTGATCTATAATTATATTCCAAAGATTAGCACATTTGTATAACTGCATCGCACGTCAAATTCATTTAAAATTTCATCTCAATATAATGCGTGTAATTTCTACGATAGTTTAATCTTAATTAAATTTACAAAATTATACGTTAATAATAATTATAATATTTATATTTAAATCCTTTGAAGTCATTTTTTAAAATATTTTTCGCGCATGTAATGACACAAATGAAATTAAGCAATAAGTATGTAGTATATACACAAATAAAAAAGGTTGAATTTTTTGTATCTATTCATTTTCTTTAGCTACTTTTGCAAATTAATTTACATTTAGTACAGATATACCTTATATGTCCGAAAATTGATTTAATATTTAAATTTTTCGTTTTTTTGCCCCAAGAAGTTGACATAGCGTACGTGCATTAAAAGCCATTTTACAATACTTAAAATATTACAATCAAGATTTGAAGTTATAAGAGTTTATATACGGACCATGTGTAAGTACATTGATTAATAAATGTAAAGAATCATTTGCCTTCATTTAGTCATTGTATTCAATTTATATAGATAATATTTGGCTGAGTGCAAACAGATTTATTTTAATTCAATAAAATTATTTTTATAATTAAATCTCCCAATATAATGTAAATATGATTTTAGAATATAATTATTGATATCAACCATTATACTCCAATTTTATTTTCATGAAAGATCAAACCTCCATCTATAGTTGGAAGGTCATGAATAATATGGATGACAGTATTATATTTATAATTAGTTTTTCAATTTATCCACTTTGACAATATTCTGAGTTGGCATTCCAATTTCTTAACAGTTTTCAAGTGCAATTTCGTGGAGATTTTATTTCTGTTTGACTTCATCTTTCGCTTCGTATACAAGGTGTCCTTGATATGCGGTGATGGCATACATAAGAGGAATATGAATGTATTGTTCTTTATAGATTTGACATGTCTTGTTTTCTGAGTCTTTCACAATAATTGTATCCTATTATTTGCTGCATGATAAGATTTAATTAATTTCTGCATAATTTATGCTTAACTCGCATTATAATATTGCGAGTATATTCTGGACAGTTAAAAAAAAACATTAATTAAATTTGCGAAAGATATATAAGTAAGAATGAATTAGAATCGACTTTATTTTTCGTAATATTTATTAATTACCAATTTGTTCTATTTGTAAATAAGAGTAAGTGTTATCTATTTATGTATCTATTATGTTAGTTATTACTATTGGGATTTAAAGTGTCACGGCCTAAGCAGGCAGCAACCCATCTAAAACCTACGAGTGCGAAAAGGATAGACATACTATACTGTCTTGGACGAAGCAAGGCAGTAAATATTTCACTTCCCCCACTCCTCCACTTTACCATATGAAAAATCGGTCCCCACTGTTCGGTCCGCCATAACCCTTTAAATCCCGATACCGTATTATTTCTTTTATTGTTCTTAATTATTACTCATATATTTTATTACGAGAATGATACATTTAAATATTATACTTTTCGCTTGTCTATAAAAAATTAAACATTTCTGTTATTGCCAATAAATTGAAGTAAATACCAAAAGCAGGGGCCCATTTTTGCTTCCTCCTAGAAGAAGCTTTGTGATAGTAATTTTTGGGTTATTGTAAAAATATGTTATAATTGTTTTTCGAGGTGTTAGAATTCAAAATACATGATTTTTGAAAAATGTCTGTATGGATGTGTGTGTGGGGGGGGGGGGGCTCTGTGTGTGACGCCTGGATCTCAGCTTCTACTCGGTCGATTTTGACCGGACAGGTCTCATTTTTTTTGTTTTCTTTTTGCGTGATGGCGGGTCAAAAATCCGTTTTTTTATTGGGGCAATGCGTTTTTGTTTTTGTTTTTCAAATTTTCGATTTTCTCAAA
Organism: Torymus aiolomorphi; assembly: GCA_036365515.1. NCBI lineage: Eukaryota > Metazoa > Arthropoda > Insecta > Hymenoptera > Torymidae > Torymus > Torymus aiolomorphi. Next base: position 220,883,187 of record CM070873.1, on the reverse strand, counting down.
ACTGTTTTTTGATTTTTTTAAATGATAGGATCGAGTTATTCGAATCTGATGGGTAGCGTTCGAAAGAGAATTAAAATACCTATATTTTCTAAAAAAAAAAAGTTTCTAGCTATCACAGTTCTTTTGTTATTAACAAAAACGTTTTTTTTTTAGAAGCTTATAACTCCTAAACTTAACGGTCAATTTTTTTGAGAAAAATCATGATAATACAGAATATAAATAGCTATAATCTGTTAAAATTTGAATACATTCTGTAGGCTAGATTTTGAGTAAAAAATTGAAAAATGAAAAAATCAGTTTTGTATGTCCAACGATTACAAGAGTAAAATTGACTTAATGGCTTCAAAATTCTTTTTAGAGGTAGATTTTTTATAGTTCTCGGTCGAGTTCTTTGGGAAAATGATTGGTCCATAAATTTCAGAGATATTTGAGGTTAAAAATTGTTTGCCTTTTTTTTTAAATCGTAATTTCTCGAGAACGGCTCTATGTATCTGAATGGGGTGGGTGGCATTCGAAAGAGAATTAAAATACCTATATTTTCTAAAAAAAATTAATTTTCTATCTATCACGGTTCTTTAGTTATCATCAAAAACAAAAACGTGTTTTTTTTTAAAAACTCATAACTCCAATGATGTTATCATTAGTATATTATAAAATTATATAGTATTGGCGTCAAAATGTAATATGTTTGAATTTTCAAGATTGAATTCTTGAGTTTAAGTATTCAAAACTGATGAATAATTAAAATAATATAAGAGTAGGTGGTGCTCCGATCGGAGTAGCGTGTAGTGCAGTATGTATTCCGGCAGGGTCCAACAAGCTGTGGGTTAGTCACGAATCCCGCAGTACTGCATACAATGCATTATGAATGCGTTATATTCTGCATTATTATAATTTATTTGTGAGTTGTGAACTTTTAAAAAAAAACACGTTTTTGTTAATAACAAAAGAACAATTATAGCTATAAATTTTGCTTCCTCATAGAGGAAGCTTTGTAACGGTGAAAAAAAATTTCGAAAAAAAAATGTTCAAGAAGATGTTTTAAGGCGATATATGTGTATATTAGTTGATTTTGATAATTTTTGTTTTCGTGGGTGTATGTGTGTGTGTGTGTGTGTGTGTGTGTTTGTGTGTGTGTGTGTGTGTGTGTGTGTGTGTGTGTGTGTGTGTGTGTGTGTGTGTGTGTGTGTGTGTGTGTGTGTGTGTGTGTGTGTGTGTGTGTGTGTGTATTTGAACTCTTCATATCTCCGAAACGAATCGACCGATTTTCGTCGAGTAAAGCTTATTCTCTTTGTCTCGCGGGAAAAGAAAGGTACCCTGATGGATTTGAGTTTCTATTGATTTTCTTTTGTTTTATAACCAAAAAACGATTTTGAATTTTTAGTTTTTTTGATTTTTTCAAACCTTACAGTCATTATTACATAATATAATAAACTTTTCTTGAAAGGTATTTATATTATCTATATTTTCCTTTTTTAAAATTTAAAATATCTTCACTCTGTCAATTGTTATTAAGGAAAACTTTTTTATATTTCATAAATTAATTTCTCAAAAAATAATTTATTTATCGACTTGAAATAAATAATAAGTTATTACACTAATTGAAGACTATATGTGGTTAAAATTTCAAGAGATTATCTTCATTTGTTTTTTAGAAAAAAAATTATTTTAGAAAAAATTTGCGTTTAGTTGTCGCACGATAACTAGAGCAAAAATTATCCAATTGTCCTGAAATTTGGCACAAATGTAGCTTTTACATACCTTCAGATAGAGTCGTTGCCCCAAAAAATCGGTCCATTACGAAAAAAGATATTTGAGGTTAAAACTTTTAAAAAAAATTTTTGACTCACATTTTCTCAGAGATTACTTGATTTATCGACTTAAAATTTTAACCACTTATTAAACTTATAGAAGACTATATTTGGTTAAAATTTCAAGAGATGATCTTCATTTGCTTTTAGAAAATAATTATTTAAAAAAAAAAATTGTGTTTTCGTTGTCGCACGATAACTAGAGCAAAAATTATCCAATCGTCCTGGAATTTGGCACAGATGTAGCTTTTATATATCTTCAGGTCGAGTTCGTTGCCCAAAAAAATCGGTCCATTACGAAAAAAGATATAACGCACAGTTTAAGCTGTATCCGGACCCATGACCCTCTCCTAGTTAGTCTAACCGTACAAGATAAAGTATTAAATTTTAAATATTAGAAGTAAAAATTAATTAAAGGGATCAATAAATTAAGTTTGAGGAAGCTACGTGCCAATGAAGTGGCAGCGGTTTTTTTTAAACTCATAACTCCAATGATGTTATCATCAGTATATTATAAAAGTATTTATATTTTATTTTTAAAAAGCGCACAGTGATATCTACCGCTAGGTGGTGTGGAATGAGGAAACGTCATTGAGTAGGCATTCGATGATTTTTTTTTAATTTTTAAAAAACCAAACAAAAAATGAATTAAAATGTTTAAAAATTATATCTATTATAATCTATTATAATTATGAATTATGCATTATGAATGCATTATATTCTGTATTATTATAATTTATTTGTGAGTTATGAACTTTTTTAAAAAAACACGTTTTTGTTAATAAAAAAAGAACAATGATAGCTATAAATTTTTTTTTTCTTAAAAAATATGAATTATGAAATATAAAAAAAAAAACACGTTTTTGTTAATAACAAAACAACCATGATAGCTATTTGTTTTATTATAAAATATAGATATTTTACTTCTATTTCAAATGATAACTTTATTTATCAGCTCAAAATTTATATAAATTTGATATAAATAAATAATAAATAAATAAATAAATTTAAAAATTAACAATTTTTAATATTCATAAATGAATTTAATTATAATTATGCAATAAATTTTTTAAAAAATTATAAATTTTGTTATTAAAAATTAATTAAAGGAATCAACAAATTACGGTTGAGGAAGCTACGGGCCAATGAATTGGCAGCGGTTTTTTTAATGATAAGATCGAGATATTTGAATCGAATGGATAGCATTCGAAAGAGCATTAAAATACCTATATTTTCTAAAATAAAAAATTTCTCTAGCTATCACGGTTCTTTTGTTATTAACAAAAACGTGATTTTTTTTAAAAAGCTTATAACTCCTAAACTAAACGGCCAATTTTCTTGAGAAAAATCATGGTAATGCAGAATATAAATAGCTATAATCTATAAAAATTTGAATTCATTTTGTCGACTTGTTTTTGAGAAAAAATTGAAATGTGAAAAAAATGAGTTTTGTACGTCCAACGATTACGGGAGTAAAATTGACTTAATCGCGTTGAAATTCCTTGTAGAGGTAGGGTTTGGATAGCTTTCGGTCGAGTTCTTTGGGCAAAATGATTACTCCAGAAATTTCAGAAATATTTGAAGTTAAAATTTTTTTAACCTTTTTTTCAAATCGTAATTTCTCGGGAACAGCTCCATGTATCAGCTCCAAATTTATAGACAATTTTGTATGTGATATAGATAATATGTGTGCGAATTTTCATCAAGATCGTACGATTACTTTTTGAGATATTTGATTTTGAAAATTTTCGTATTTTACAAAGTTATTTTTTTGTCGCATGATAACTAGGGAAAACAAAAATTGGTTTAATCATGTTGAAATTTTGTGGAGATGTAGAGTTTATATATTATCGTATAAGTCCTTTAGGTAAAAGAATTGTCTCATGATTTTTAGAGATATTTAAGGTTAAAATTTTGTTACTGTTTTTTTCAAAATCGTAATTTTTCAATGACGACTTCATGTATCAGCTTGAAATTTATAGACTATTTTGTATGCGATATAGACAATACCTGTGTAAAATTTCATCCAGATTATATGGTTATTTTTTGAGATGTTTGATATTTAAAATTTTATTATTTTTGAAAACGACTTTCTTTGTTGTCGCACAATATAACTACATTAAAATTGTTTTAACTTCTTTGAAATTTGGTGGAGATGTAGAGTTTGTATATTATTTATTAGAAGAATTCTTAGGGTAAAAGAATTCGTTTATAAATTTCAGAGATATTTGAAGTTAAAACTATTTTAGCCCTCTTTTAAAATCGTAATTATTCGGGAACGTATTTATGTATACTAGAAAATGGAAATGACATACGCTATGCGCTTTGCGCCGATGCGCGCGTGTTGTATACCTACTTTTGTTTTGTATAATAGCCATTTATTATTTTTAAGGTTAGAACATTTTTCTTAGATCGGAAATTGCAGAAAGAACACAGAAATATGGACAGCATACTACTAGAGACACGTACCCTATATGTATGAAATTTCACAAAGAAAATATAATTTGAAGTAAAGGTTATTTAGGAATTTTAAAAGGTTTTGACGATAATATTATAATCAATTATTTTATTTATTTTTCACACATAATTTAAAAAAAAATAAGACCTATTATTTTATTCATATTTTATACATAATTTAAAAATTAATACTTTTTAATCTTCATAAATGAATTTAATTATAATTATGTCATAAATTGTTGCAAAAATTATAAATTTTGTTATTAAAAATTCATTAAAGGAATAAGCAAATTAAGTTTGGGGAAGCCACGGGCCAATGAATTGGCAGCAGTTTTTTTTATTTAATTTCGAATTTTTAGAAAATATCTCGTTGATATTGCAGTACATACATGTATATAGAATCAGTAAGGAATTACAACGTGCCATAGAGTACAAACTACATGCTATAGATTACAACCATCCACGTGAGTAATAAATACTCTCAATATGATACATGTATTTTTTGGTAACCGCAGCCAAAAATTCTTGTAAAGGCGCAACTGTAGGGGAAGGCGGGGCATGGCGTGTCAGGTAGGTAAGTTTGGCACCCTCATATTTTTAATATTAATGAATGCAAAAAATGTAATTTTTACATAAACCTAATTAGATATGCTTTTAGAATTTTCCTCTATACTTTTGAGATTATAGATAATGTTTAACATTTAATTTAATAAGATTGAAAATCGGTGCTTAGAAACAAGGTTGACTTCATTTTTAAGTCGCTTGGAGCAACGAGAAAATGATTTTTTTTCTAAATGAGACCAAACCTATTTGATAGTTTCAACTTTTATCTTTCAAGCCCTGTTTTTGTTTTTTTCAGAAAATCTTTATAAATAATATAATTAAAAAATGAAAATGGTATTAAAATGGGGCATGACGTGGCACCCTGGCGGGGCACGCGTGGCACACTCGAGCGTATCAGTGCGCCGCGGCGGCCGCCGAGCGAAGTGATGTAACCTACAAACCAAAAACGGAGCAAGATGGGTTAACAACTAAGCAGTGCAATAATTTAGTTTTAAGTAGTTTTTAGTTTCAATTATTACATTAATAAGTAAATAACGATTATTTCGACTGCGTATTAAGGGGATGCCTTACTCGTACTATTACCGACCGAGCAATTCACACAGTTTCAAGCTGATTAAAAATAAAATACGTCGAATCACAAAAAATCAAGAGAACACTCTTCTGTGTTTTTTAACGTTCTATCATCCAGTCAAAGTTTGGAGTCGAAATATCAAGCCGTTTTTTCAAAAACTTTGAACGAAATTAAATTTAATTTCGTTCAAAGTTTTTGAAAAAACGGCTTGATATTTCGACTCCAAACTTTGACTGGATGATAGAACGTTAAAAAACACAGAAGAGTGTTCTCTTGATTTTTTGTGATTCGACGTATTTTATTTTTAATCAGCTTGAAACTGTGTGAATTGCTCGGTCGGTAATAGTACGAGTAAGGCATCCCCTTAAGTTATAGAGTAGAAAAAACAATGGTAAGGAAGGAATCAATTGTAGATACTCAAACTGCCTTTTTCAATGGTCAGGTAGTTCAAATATGCTACATAGATGAAAATGATGCGAAATCTTTAAATTTAAACTTATTGTAATAATAATGATAATTTGTTAATCAAACAAAAGTATTATGTTGTGATCATATTTTATAAGAAGGAATTTATAATATAAAATCATTTATTAAAATGTAATAATTTATTTTAAAATAAAAATTGTTATGTTCCTTAATAAAAATAAAATTTTAAATTTTCAATAGACTGATTAATTATTTGATTTTTGAAAATTTTATTATGGCATAATTATTAAAGTATTAATTACTGGAAAAAAGAATTGAAAAATACCTATAGTAAAATATTAAATTTGACCGTGCCATGCGTGCCCCGTCGGGTGCCACAATCCACCCGCCGGTGGGGCACGTAGAGCATTTTTTTCAGAATTTCTTTTCTGTATTTTATCAATAATTAAAAGAAAATGAAAAAAAGTTAATAGTTTATTTTATTTTATTTTTTTCTAATCTAATTATTCCGTTTTTGTACATTTTGAAATAATACACGGTTTAGTTGTTATTTTTAATCAAAGTTAGGGTGTCACACGTGCCCCGCCCTCCCCTATACGCTTCACCCTTTTCAGGACCTATAAGTGTTATCGTTTAGCTGTTTTGATAGAGCTGCGCATGGAGGCTCGCGGCAACCGCACGAGTTACGATAGGTTATGGTGTATATTCTTCAAGGAGAAGAATTCTTTCTTTATTCTTCTTGCTTTTTCTGCTAAGTTTGTACAGTTCATTACTATTGCATCTCTTAAATACAATACTTCTTCTATACCACCAGAAACTAGAACCAAATTTTGTATGTACTTTATAAATATTTTAAATATAATATTATGTTTTATACATTGTTACGGATGGATATCCGCACGAATATGCAGAATAAGAAAAGGCAAGGAGTACAATTACAATATGCCGACGATTATCAGAAAGCCGAGCGGTGGCAGCCGTGGCTTGTTGGTAGTGTTTCTGACTCGCGAGTCGATGGCTCTGGTTCAAGCCCACGATCCGTCACTTTTTATTATTAAAAGTTGCGATAGCTCACTCGTATAAACAATATATATTTAAACGGTGAACGAACGAACGTTGTGAACAAATAAATATTCTTTTTTATTAATATCTCGATAGAAAATTTGTCAGACCTTAACTTCAACCAGAGTTTTTAAAACTACGCAGATGCATAAAATGAATGTAATATATAAGTTGTTCCCCCATTTGGTTTACGGATAAGAGTTTAACATTAATTATTATTTGGTTATATGTTTTTGAGATTTTGTCTATTTTTTTCGATTAATATCGATGACTGACATTTTTGTAATGTACATTTTTTAGTTTTACATACGAAATATATGTTGTATTACCAGTCGGTATGGGTGGTAAATATTATCGGCCATGCGTCAGCTCAGTCAGCTGTTCATGAAACATTCAAAAATTAGAATCTGAGAGTAAAAACGCCCTAATAACTAGGTTAAAAATAAAACTAGGTTAAAAAGATTCTAATTTTCACTTAGATAATATAAAACTCATAAAGAAGATTTTACGTAACAATGATATGTGGTTTATAGAAAAACTTTCGAAATTAGATTTAAAAAACTGAAGTATGGTTATACACATAATACGCACCAAAATTACTATGAAAAATTACCAAAATTGTCTTTACCGTTTAACAAAGATTTTAATCGTCTACCTAATATTTTAAAATCTTATAACATTTGCACAATCCTATTATTGAATAAAAGTTTGTCTTCGATCATTCGGTTAGGCAAAGACATAACTAAAAAATGGGATCGTACTAATGTGGTGTATAAATTTGATTGCCTAAATTGCTCTGCTACATACATAGGAGAAACTAAAAGATCGTTACACACACGCATTAATGAGCATAAAACAAACAAAATAAAGAGTCTGTTGTCAGTACACATCGATTGGAAAACAAACATGAGTTCGATTGGGAAAATACATCTGTCTTAGATTTGGAAGCAATTACAAAAAAAGGCTGATTTCCGAAATGATCTATATAAAAAGCAGTCAAAATAGTATTAAGAAAAAGGAAGATATCCAAAGACTAAGTACAATGTATTTTCCTATTATTATCGAACTTGGTGCTGTATAACTCTTTATGTAAACATCGTCCAGCGTATATAAATACAGTGTACGTGTTACTGTTTTCAGTCGAGAATAACATCTCATCGACGTATGATATATACGTTTATAATTTCGGTAATTTTGATTTTTGTATTTATACTTTGTTGTTTAATTGTCTTTAAAAAAAGTTTTATATGTTAATTTATTTCTGGGTTTGAATAAATACCTGATGAGGTTGGCGTACTAAGCCAACGAAACGTTGCCATAAAGATCTAAGATCTTTTCAATTTTTTGCCTCCAAAGATCGTCCTCAACTATTTAATACAAAAATGGATGGCGTCATACCTTCAACATTATGCACTGTCGGTATCTCAACTAGCGCATTTGAGACACAACGTTACAGTGTTTGTTACCATCGGACATCGATCATAAACAACTTTTATTTCTTTTATTTGTGGGCCTCCGGCAGGGGATAACTATCGTCGCGCGAAGAAAAGCCAGTTTCGCGCGAACTTAGAAGTTGGCTTTTTTCGTACCGCGCGATGATATGAGCGAATATTTCGTCTGATGGGTCCTATCTCAGCCGAGCGCGTATAAAGGTTTCAACGCGTGCGTTCTGTTTTAGTTGAGGAAAGAGTAAAGTATTCACGTAAAATATCATTATAATTTAAATCTTTATTTTGTTTTTCAATATCTCTTCATATCGCAAATGAAATCATAACAGATTTTCCAAATTACTGCAGCGGGTCATAGGTCAAACATCCATGAAAAAATAAAGCACTCGAGCTGTAATCTTTTTCAGCGCTTGGCGGAGGTAGGACCTTTTTACGCTCTTCGCCGAGACAGAACCTTGTTCTTCCCACCTGACGATTTATAAAGAAATGAATCAAGATTTACCTATATAGATGAGTGATTAGAAAAGTAATCGTTTATTCTTCTTTCAGCATAAAATTATTTGTATTCTTCAATTAAAATTGTTGCTGAAATATTAAAGCCTTGCGCTTCTTTTACTATTTTCAAGATAAGAAAAAAAAACACAGCAGAGCTATTCATTAAGAGAATCAATATTAAAGTTCAAAATTTAAAGACAATTCAAGGATTGCTTGAGAAATACCGTTTTGTTCGATAAGTATTGCATATTTAAAATAGAAATTTTGATTACAATATACTTTTAAGTAACTACCTGAGACGTAATGATGCGATTCCAAATTCTCAAAATAAAATAAAGGAATAAATTTAGTACGATTTCAACCGCATTATTGGAAATTATACAATACATCTAAATTCAATGTATAATTCATAACCTTTTACTACTAGATTTTAGAAAAGATTGGCAGCAAATTAAAATATAATTAAAATCAAATTTTTCTTGAATTTTATTTGAATTTTCTAAAATGATATTATATAAACCGTTACAAAGACTATGAAGAAATATCAAATCTTTCGTAGTGAATTTTAAAAACTGTTATGAAATACAGTAACATATTTTACCATTAAAATTCCTTTTAATTTCGCTCATATGTTCCATTATAGGATATTTTGGCAAATTGATTGATTTTGTAAGTTTTTTTTTCATGCTTTTATGAAACGCTTCCCCCCGTAAAACTGATTTGTTAAAACCTCTAATTTCTTTTAATGCTTTTGGTATTTATACCATATAGGGATAGGGTAAACAAATAAAATTATTTATGTTGACTTTTTTATAAAAAATTTATTAAATTAAGTAGACTATTTATTGCGGAGCTACGGGTAAGTGAGCGCCCTCGGGTTGGAAACCATTCTCATCAGCGATGTAGTTAACGGTGTAGGTCTGGCCATCATCACCAACGAAGCTGAAGGATCCACGGACGCGGAGGATTCCGTCCTCGTGTCCTCGGGTCTCAACCTGAGCAGATTCGTCACGAGCCTGTCCGTCAGACAGTTGGTAGGCGAACCTGTAGCTGTCAAGACCGATGTTGTCGGAGGGAGTTTCGCTCAGGATGTAAGCTGGTTCATTCTGTTGTCTGAATTGAGGAGCGGCAAGGGCGACAGCCACGAGGGCAGCGAAAGCAATGATCTACAATAATTATATATATATATATATGTAATTATTAAATTATCTTTTTCTGAAACCAATTTCAAAAATTTTAGTGAGTACAATTTTTTTTATCCTCTTTATAGAATTCAAAATTTTATATTAGTGTAATTTTATTTTAGATCAATCGTAGCGAAAAACTATTAGTTATTTACTGATTTATTTGCAATTTGAAAAGTGAATAACTGGTAGTTAGAGTAATGAGGAAGGAGTTTGACCACGATACTGTTAATTTAATTTACCCATGAAAACTTGCTAAAATTATGTTATTTAATACATAACACATTTTAAAAAATTTTTTTTGAGAATGTTTTATAAACTAAAACACTAAAGAAATTGAAATAAATATCATATCACTGAAGTATTCAATTCAATAAAAGTTTTTGAAGTTTTTTTTGTAATAAAAAGATTGAATGGTTTTAAACTAATTATTTTCGATTCTATGATGATTCTTCACCGACTATCACTCAAATCTTTATTATATTTTTAAACTGATGTTATGCTCTTTCATCTATCAAACTTATTTCAATTTGTTATAACTATCACTTGTTCCTATAAGCACTTGTAAACCCGATAACTACGTACCGTCTTCATGTTTGATTGGATGTGTAGTGTTCTGTATCAGATGAGACAGAGAGGACTGAGTGACGACTATGAAGGTTCGGTCTATTTTATACTCGCGACACTGGACCTTCCTACTACCAAAAAATCGGTTGGCATTCACCTTTCGTCACCACACGCAACGCATCTTCTCTCCTAACCGCATTAAAATTTACTTTCCAGTTTATTGGATAACATAAAATGACTAACAAGCTTATCTCTGACATAATACTTAGCATTTTAAATGAGGCGAATCTTAGATGAGGGCGTAGGCGAATGCTAATAAAATTCATTGCATTCAGATGAAAGAATTCTTGCATAACAAAACAAATATTTATCCTGAAATACTCAAGTTTATGATGTCTGAAGATTACATTTTCGGTATAGTAAACGAATATTTTCATTTATATTATAGGGGATACTGGGGCAAAACCGGAATTCTCAATTTCTCGGTTACTACTAGTGTGATCTATTACATAATAGCTATGGTATCTCTTTAAGAATGTTCCTATTATCATTTTGTATGCCATCGGCATGTCAAAAATAGCTTCGTGTTGACTTTTTTTTTGAAGAGGTCAAAGATTTCTTAGCTCGCAAGACCGTGTTCATCACAACAGTCATAGTGCGTATAATCTTTCTGTAATATAAGCAATATATTTTTTCAGTACATACATAACCTTATTATTTATGTTATAATAAATAAGTAGGAACAATTCCGTTTTAGAATTTTACTTTTAATTGCAAAAAATTAATAATTACTCTTTTTTCGAACTTTAGGGTAAAACCGAATACTTTAGGTTGGGGTAAAATCGGATAGCTTATTTTCTCTTTTCTTTTAATTTAATGATAAAATAAACTAATAATAGACATTTAGTGCGCTGTTCATAAATTATACATATAAAATTAATTTGTTTTTTGGTACAAAAATGCGTATTAGAAAATATATTAGAAAGTCTTTCCGGCAAAGCTGGTCAGAAGAAAATATGGCTTCAGCGATTTTTATAAAAAAGAAAACGTTAATTTATAATTATTAATAAAAGATTTCTGCATTAAACAATGTTTTTACATCTTTGTATTATTTCTAGAATGTCTAATACCGCTTAATATTCATTTTGGAAAGAATAATGAAAGTATCCGGTTTTACTCCGACAATTTTTTTACGGGGTAAAATCGGATACTTTTGTAAATTTCACGCAACGTTTGCGTACTTATTCTTTTTTTTTCTATTTTAAACTTTTGGAAATTAGTCGAGGCCCGACTTTTTCCGAGAAGCTCTCACCACTCGGTTGACGGGCCGTACCTGCGGATTTACGGGGAGCGAGCGGCTCGCAACCCCATCGGCAGCCTATCTGCCGACCTTTTGCCACCGCCGTGTAGCGAAGCAATCAGCGTGCGCGAAAGCTCGCCCTCGACCCGCACCGAGGTATTCTTTTCAGCTCCGAAATTTCGGAGCAGACTCGCTCTCCGCGCTCCGCCGGAGACGGACCTCCGAGATGTCCTCGCCTGACTCCTACCCGCAGCGACTATGGCGCTCTTTGGGAAAGGGAGTCCCTCGCTCCCTCGCTCATGGCGGGCAACGTCTGCCCAGTGCATAAAGGGACGACTCCGAACGCTTTTCGGAGTCAACGGGGGAAAGGGCGAGGAAATTTTAACATGAGAACCTCGCACGCGTTTTAATTGCGTTAAAACCTCACCTAACACTTTCATTTAATTATTCGTAAATTCCGATCAACTCTTCGCTTTTAGTTTATTTAATATTGCTCTACCGTTATTCGAAGAAATTTTTTTTTAACTTTAATCTTTGTTTATAACGCATTTTTTAACCATCTTTCTTTTCCCATTTCTTTCCTCTCATACTCTCCGACGCTGAGCTTACATCAATTTTTTACAGATATTTTTTTGGCTAACCAAGTCGATTTTTAGTTACATGAATATAAACTAAAAACAATTCTAGTGTTAAACATTGTTATTATTTTGCTATCTATTTTTAATAAACAATTTCCAAAAAGTATCAGGTTTTACCCTAGTCTTCCCTACTTCAATGAAAGCCAGATAATTTTACTTAATTGTTGCCGACTGATGCAGAATTTGCAGTGCAATTTTAAAAAAAGACTAGTCGTTTCTTGATTTTTAGCCATAAGAACTACTTTTTAAATGTAAAAAAAGCAAACAACTATTTTTCATATTTTCTGAAAATAACTGACTTAACAAATTAATTAATCACAATATATTATGAGTTATTATTATTATATTAAGTGAAAAACTGAAAATTAATTTTTAAAGTGTTTGGGTTGAAGAGTACTAACAATTATTATTATAACTTTGATCTTTGCAATATTATTAACTTTTCATGAAGGTTATACTATAAGGTATGAACCTGAGTGTATTATATAGCGTATATAGCGAGTTGCCAAATTCCAAATTCCACTAATAAGCACTTTAATAAGATCAATTTTTAATATATTTTAATACGTTTGTACCATAATAATTGTAAGAAACGAGAAGCCAGAAACATAGTCATTTGCAGACATCTATGGTCAAGGGAAACTTACTATAGTAAGCTAAGATGATTGTTGATCTTATAAGATGAACAATCTATACGAGGAACAGCGGCACAACAGTCAAGCTTAAGCACTTTTTTGCTTACATTTTCTTATTGGCCCACTTGCGCACTCAAGCACCCCTCCAGCGGAAGCGGCTATAATGTATCATTTTAATAGAATAAACTATGTATTACTACACGGAGAAAAATCGTCAGTTGTGATTTTTACTTTTTAAATGGTAATTTTTCTGATTTTTATAGCAACTTTTAATGATACTGCTTTCAGCAGTCATAAAAATTACTACTTCAAAAAGTAAAAAACATAAATGACGAGTCGCGTGTTCCAGCGTTACCACGGAAAACTGTAATTTTCTTGTATAAAAAAAACGTAAAGTTTACACACAAATTTTTCTTCATGTACACATACATATTAATATACCTTAATGATATTATACTGATAGTATACTCTATGTTAATGATAAATATATTAGTTTAGTTAAAAGTACTATATATTCTTGTAAACGCAATACAGTCGTTAACCGCAAACTATATTTTAAACACACGCGCGCGCATTACACATTTTCTAAAAATATTATATTTTAACTCCAAATTACTCATAACATGTTTCCAGCAAATTTTCGAAAACTTTGTTTTAGCCTCACAAGGTTTCTTCTGAGGTAAAGTAATTATGTTTATTATTATCGGGCGATTTTTAAGGAAATTCAGATCGTTAAGAAATGAAAATTGGGAAAATTCACCTTCGGGCTTTTCACCCAGAAAGTTTATTTACCCAAAAGAGGTTCAGGTACACAAATCGGGACACTTATCATATAGTATAGAAACTCGGGATATTTAGTATAAAATAAAAAAAATATAGTATATTTAACTAAATTTGATGACCAGGTTTTACGATATTAATTTTGTATGATTGTATATTTTGTTTATAATAAAAGTCGCTAGTAAAATTTTCTGCATATGCGGAAATAAAGTAAAAGTGGGAATCAGAAGCCACTTTACCCTGCTTTTCAAGCTATAAAGTGGCCATTATAGCCAGAAAAGCGGAGCCAAACTGGCATCAGATTCCCTCTTTTACTTTATTCCTGCGTTTGAGGGAATAACATACTTTATTCCTGCATGCGGAAATAAAATAACATAGTCTAATTTTGTACGTTTATCGTGAATTTGGTTAAAACTAAAATTATAACACATAAATAAAAAATAACTTTTTGTTTTGAACTCGTGAAGCTAGGCACAAACTAATGCATGTACTTAACACGGGAGTAAAGTGGAGCATTCCATTGGATGATCACTGCCATTGGATGATCAGTGTACTCACCCGCGGGAATAATCTGTGAATTTACTCCCTTGTTACATAATGTACTATTTCATAGTACTTTTATAGATATAGGCACAATATATTTTTTTTCAGTGTATAAACGAATTTTACCAAAAATTAGAAATTTTACAATTAGCCTATCGGAAAACTAATTTATTTTAAATTAATTTAAAATTAAATTATTACTAATTTTACCATTATTAATAAATAAAATTTATTAAAATTAATAATTTTATAAATAACTAAAATTTATTTTAATTATAGGTTTAGTTATAAGTGCAATAAATGCATAAAATTATCAATCATACACTGAGAAAAAAATTTTGTAAAAATTACTGTACTACCTGATAAAACTACCACAAACTGTAAAAAACCCAAAAAATGATCATACTTTACAGTAAATTTTACAGTACTTATTTCTTAGAAAGCATAGTAATATTTTGAGTTTTTACAGTTTGTGCGGGTGGCTTTTCCAGAAAGTATAGTAATTTTTAGAAAATTATTAATAATTTTTACTAAACTTTTTTCTCAGTCTACGAATGATAATTTCTATACCTTGCGGATTCATGTTTCAATTCTGATAAGCCAGTCAATCAAATTGTGTACGTTTTTAAGGTGTGGATAGTACAAAAAAATAAATATATAAATAATGATACATGTGCTTATAAATTTTAATTTCATCCATACATTTCGTAAAGATGCTAAATTTTATTAAGTTCAACATTTAGTGTGATGCATAAATTCAGTAATTGTGTTTGTTGGAAGATAAATAAGATTCTTATTTAAAAATTTTTCTGAATTCTGCTTGAACTTTATTAGTTTTTTTTAATTTTAGTTATCGTAATGTTTAATGTAATAAACTGAAATTGAAGTTTATATTTACATACTATTTATTTTAATTCTCATAAAAGTTAGCATCATATATTATTTCGTATGACCCACTTTTCAGTTTTTTTATTATTTCTACCCAAAGTTATATGCTAACTAAATATACTTAAAAACTCCTCTCATAAATTATTGCTTCGATTAGGTAGAACATCGACGTTTATTGGGCGGTTTTATGTTTGAAACACTTGTGATTGCACTACTCCGGATTTCTCAGCGAGGCCTTGCTGTAATAGGACTCTCTAATATTCGGTGACGATGATAATCATTATGAAATCATTAAGAAACTAAGATTTAAGCAATCGTGTATGTAAATTTTTTAATATTAACAATTAATCGAATCAAATGCATCATTATACATAAGATAAATAATAGTTCGGTGTTAAATATACAGTTTCTTTTGGTGTAGATGTAAATTACAGTCCTTGATTGAATCAGTATTTTGATAAAAACGGAACTAATCAATTGATAATTATTTTTATCAACTTTAATTAAGAAGATAATTTTAATTTTGAACAAAAAGAATAAAACATTTTTATATCTGTGTTCAACAGCACTTTTTAAAGTTTTCCACCATTTTTTTAAGTTCAAAATCAATTTATAACAAAAAATAATTTGATCATCTGATTTTATTTATTTACTTATTTAATCTTGCAATTGGCTGTGTTATTGAAATTGATATTAATGTTACTTTTTACGTTTCAAATTTAACGGATTGTTATATTATATGTAAACTATATTGGTTCTATAAATAAAAACTAGAGATTCGTAACCAAATTTACTAACGTAATTATTTTTGTTTTTTGACATACAAATGCAGGTCATTCTTAAAAATTTTAACTTTTTAACTATTTAATTTTAATATTTTATTTTTCATAAAAACTTTTAACTATTTAATTTTAAGTAAATCATAATCAAATTTTTAACAATAATTGAAAGACTTCATATTTATCTACGATAGAAGTTCCGCTATTTTGGATTTTCAAAAACTAGTTTCGTAATTATTATCAGCTACTTCAAAAACTTGTGCATACAAATTTTCAACAAAATTCATCTATTACAAAACTATCGTTGTCAATTCTTCGGCATTTGATTTCCCTAAAATTAATATTTTGCTTTAATGTATTACAACCGTGTAATTCATTGATATCCGATTATTTTATTCTGTTTGTCGTGACGTTACATAAGGAAAACGATTTATATTAGTTCTTACAACTAATACTATTGTATGATAATCTTTCATTGCTTTAAAAGCCTGGTAGATAATAAGTATTAAAAAATAAATTATCAATTTTTGAAAAACTAACAATCGAATCATTATATACTACACATCGCCTGTAACTTTCAATTTAACTGATTTTGTTCTCAAATATCTCGAAAAATTATGGAATCTATATAATATTTCTATCCAACATGAGATTTTGCATATTCTGCATGAGATGTTGAATACAGAGTGTATAACTTCAAGGTGATAATACATTTGACTCCAGATATTGTTGGACATAAAAACACAATTTTTTTTAGAATTTTTCTTTTCTATATAAGTAATCACTGAAAAGGTATATAGAATTTTAATGTTGAACTACGAATTATTTCGTTTTATACATGATTAGTATCATGAATATAATAAGAATAATCTCTTATTTGTATGATTAATTTACAATTTAATCAAACTAATAAAATTTTATAAATACATTATATCGATTAAAAAAAGAAAAAAATTATAATATATTTTCTACATTTTATGACGTTATTTAAATATTTTATATTACATGATATGATACAAAATTGATATGTTTGTTGTTAAATTAATATTATTTCTAGAAATATTTCGAAGTAAAAAGTGAAAGGGTAATAAAGGCAGAGACAAAAGGAATTTTTTAATAAAAAATTTATTAAACTAAATTAAATAAAAATAAATTAACTATTTATTGAGGAGCTACGGGTAAGTGAGCGCCCTCAGGCTGGAAACCATTTTCGTCGGCGATGTAGTTAACAGTGTAGGTCTGGCCATCATCACCAACGAAACTGAAGGATCCACGGACGCGGAGGATGCCGTCTTCGTGTCCTCGGGTCTCAACCTGAGCGGATTCGTCACGAGCCTGTCCGTCGGACAGTTGGTAGGCGAACCTGTAGCTGTCAAGACCGATGTTGTCGGAGGGAGTTTCGCTCAGGATGTAAGCTGGTTCATTCTGTTGTCTAAATTGAGGAGCGGCAAGGGCGACAGCCACGAGGGCAGCGAAAACTATGATCTACAATTAAAGTAATTATCGATTAATTTGAATAATTCGTTAAAATTTTCAATTTGAATGCAATAAGTGTTAGATTGTACATAATAAGATATATTCTATTTAAAAAGATATAATTTATGGATTATGATTTGATCGACTAATTTTTAATTGTATGAAAATTATCAATCAACTATCAATTATAGGAATATCAATTATTTGAATAAAATTAAGTACTAGCGTATGTTTTTTGTTTAATTATCATACAATTAATGTTTTAATTAATTTATAGCACAGTGTGACCTAAGCCCGCACTTAAGTCACGCCTATCCGTGCGATAAGTAGCCCATTATTGCACCGTGTATATCGCACTCGCTACGCTCGTGCGCTAATCTCACGGTGCAAAAAAGGACTGCTTAGCGCACGGATAGGCGTGAGCGTGACAGCGGGCTTAGGTTAGGCTATGTTATAAAATATTGTACGATACTAGAGTCTTAAGTAGCCCATTACACGGCGTGATAGGACCCTCGCTGCGCTCGGGCCCTAACTTCATGCCGTGCAATAATGGACTACTTAAGGCACACGTATCGTAATGTACTATTCATACAGTCTTAGACCAATTTTGTACTCCACAAATCATAATCATAAAAAAATCACTGGTAATGTTTGAATAATGACACTATCACTTTCCCTTCTTAAAAAAGTGATGACCGGAAGAAGTGAAGCCTCTATAGATTTAATCTGTGATTGGCTCTTGGATAAAAAGCGCGAGAATTTAAAATAAATATGCATTTTTATTTGATAATTACGTATTATTTATTGTAATATTTATTGGAATGAAAATGATTAAAGTGAAATGTATTTAATAAATAATAATCAAATTAATGTGGATTGCAGCTTAAAAAAATAAATAACATGTTTTAATTATTTGTTAAAGTGATGGCCAGAAGTAGAAAAGTATTTCAAAACACAATACGATTAGTTATTGAATTGCACGGTAAAATTCAAAACAATAAGCAATGTAATCTTAGAAGAATTAATTATGTTAATATTAGTATAAATTATGTCAACATTATGTTCAGATTTTATTCTTTATTTAATACTTCACGGAAAAAAAATTATTCGAATAAGCTTATAGTTTGTAGCCTCAAAATTTTGTATTCGTTAAGAGTAAATGTACTACAGTATTATATCAATTATTGAAGATGCATTAAAATTAAAAGAAAAAGATTTCCTGCTTATAAGGAATAAATTAAAGGAAACGTCCTGATATCCGACCAAAATCATTAATACATTTTTTAAAACGATATTTAGTAAAAATATCTTGGTAATATATCGACATCAACAAATTATACAAGGGTTTTAGATTTTTGCTATTTTCCAGACGTTAAAAATAGTTGTGTATAAATAAAGGTGATGTGTGATTGTTCGGGTACCTGGAAATTTCGGTAAGGTTAAGTGTTCGGGTATTGGGACGTTTCCCTTATTCTTTGCATGTTTAAGAAAAAAAGTACATAGAGCGCGCGCAGTGCGCATGGATTTGGCTAGTAAAATAAATAGTCAAAAGGCGATAATTACGTACCGTCTTCATGTTTAGATGGGTGTGTGTGTTCGAAAGAATCAGCTAGAACTGAATGCCAATGCTGTGCGTTCGACCTATTTTATACTAGGTGAAGGAGTTTTCTTCTACCCAAAATCGGTTACCATTCACATTTCGTCATCGCATTGGGCGCATCTTCTTAGCTGACTACACTGAATCAATCTATTTAGCATATTGAATAATGCTATTAAATAATCCTAAAAAAAGACGAATAAGATAATCTCTTATGTTACAACAGTCTTATAAATCGGATGCGTATTTCATAAGGACACATTCCAGTAATAATCAAAATGATATTGTCTTGACATTAAAATTCAATTGACAAATTACATATATTTTATTGCTTCTTCTTAAGGTTTTAAATGGTACAAAATACTCTGCGAACAAAATTTATTATTAACATAACACAATTAGCTCGAATATCCAGTTTATAAGAAAATTATGTGTTTGAAGTTTGTATCTCGAAGATGACTAGATCGATTTTTACCTGTCGTAGGTCATTCGCTACATTTTAGTGAGAGTCATTTATCCAATAAATGTTTTTTAATGGATTAATTTACTAACGTTTTATGGCCAAAAAATTTATTTTTAATTTGGATTTTTCAATTTATTTTTTTTTTTTTTTAAAGAGCAAATAGTTTTAATTCCGTAAGATGACTGATGATTAGAACTTTTTAAGACCAGAAAATATTCTATTTTTCTATAATTTATTTTTCATAAAATATTTAGTAAATAGTTACAAAAATTGTATCTGCAGTCATAACATCTATAAAATGCTCCAATCTATAACAATTGCAAGTGATTATCTGCATTTATTAATGCAAAACAAATTATTTTAGAAAAGAATTCATTTTTGTTGTCAAACAATGATAGAAGTAAAAGTCAACGAATCTTTATTGTTAAACCTAACATAGGGATAGTTTTGTTATATCTTTTGGCTGAATTCACTGTTCAGGAAAACCGATTTATATAAGGCTTAAAGGAATTTGATGTTTCATGATGTATCACGATTTTTTCAAATTTTCATATCTCATGCGTGACAGCTTATTTTATTCGATTTTGAGAGTGGGATTAAAAAGGAAATTGTTCTTTTTCTTTAATTTTGATAAAAATGCGTTATTTATTCACAATATCAATAGCTAATACAATAGAGTAAAAAATTATGTTGGAGAAAGCTAAGTGCCAAAGAATTGGTAGAAGTTTTTTTTTTCATCCGAGAAGTCTATATAATAATTAAAATTTTTAATCAGTAAATAAGCTTTAATGTGAGATGAGAATCGTTAAAATCGGTCGATTCTGTGCAAAGCTAGGTGAATTTGAAAATGGCGAATAATGACGAAACTGAGAAATATTTTTCAAACCCACGTAATTCTTCAAATTTTTGTCATTTTTCGCCATTTTCAACTTCATGTAGCTTTGCACAGAGTCGACCGATTTTAACGATTCTCATCTCAAATTAAAGCTCTATTCTTCAACTTTAATCGCTTTTTTATGGAATTTGGTTTGGCCTCTTCAATAGTTTGCTATTGGTTAATCATCAATGACTACTTTTCGTCCATTTTTCCTATGTTAAATTTCCACAAGAAAAATTAATTTCGTCGGTAAAAAAGTTTGGCAACGGATAATGAGTGTACACGCGTATTTTCATGTTGGGGGATCCCCAAAGAACCGAAAAAACCTTATGTGGTAGGTGTGCCCTCAAAAAAAATTTTTTCCGTTTTTGTACCCCAGTTGTTGTCTGTAGTCCGCGGATTTGTACATACATAGTGAGGTACATACCATAGTGAATTTTCAGCTCAGGCACAGATACACTCAAATATCAATAATAGATGTTTTCATTTCAAATAGTATATTACGCAACTATAGGGCAGTAAAGATTTGGCCGGTCCAGAGGACGTGTAAATTGCCACCCGAGCCGAAGACGAGGACGATGCACGGGGACGTAAAATGAGTTTTTAAATTTTTACGCCTCGTTTTGCGGGCGTAATAATTTCCGCCCTTGTGTGGCCGCGATAGAGTAATATTCCATTTTACGTCCATGTTACGAAAACTACTATATTGTTTCTTTTTAAAATTATAAATGAAATAAAAACATTAAAATAAAAGGAAACAATATAACAAAATAAATAATTTCAATATTTTCCATAAATAAGATAATGACGTCTGCAACTATCGCGTACATTACTTTTTTAGTTAAACTTTTGGGAATTACTCGAGGCCCGACTTTTTCCCGCAGAAAGTTTTGAGTGTCGTCGTACCCCGCGAGCTTTGGAGAAGCTCGCGTCACGACTCGGCCAACGGGCCGCACGCTCAAACCGCAGAGTGGGGAGCGAGCCACTCGCAACCTCATCTGCAGCCCATCAGCTGATTTTTTAACGCCGCCTTACGGTAGCCAATCAGCGAGCCGGAAAACTAGCCCCCATTCTTCGCCGAGGTATTCTGCTCGACTCCGGAATGTCGAAGCAGACTCGCTCTCCGCGCTCCGCCGGAGATGGACCTCCTGGTCCCACCAGGCTCCCGCCAACAGCGACTCAGTCGCTATTGGGATTTGACATTCGTATATATAGCTAACTAAAGTGCATACTAAAATATATCTATATAGCTAGCCAAGTTGGCGCGACTTGGCCAGCAGCCCCATGTAATATACAGGCTAAGGTTGTATTGGCCGTAAGATCCCTGCCAAAAGTTAGTTTTTCACGTTAAAACTGCAATAAATAATTATGTAAAGCAATTGATCGATTTTTACTTCTCGCGATCAATTTATTAATGCAATTGGAATATTGTAAGCTTTAAAAATAAAAAATCAAAGCAAAATTGTAAACTCGGCACTATTTTTGTAATAATCGCCATTACGTTGAAAGTAGTTCATTTTGACGATTTAAAAAAAAATAGTGCCGAGTTTACAATTTTGCTTTGATTTTTTTATTTTTAAACCTTATAATATTCCAGTTACATTAATACATTGATCGTGAGAACTAAACATTGATCAATTGCTTTACATAATTATTTATCGCAGTTTTAACGTGAAAAACTAACTTTTGGCAGGGACCTTACGGCCAATATAACCTTAAGCACGTGCTAACTTGCGCGATCTTGGTTACACACACACACACGCACACACACACACACACACACACACACACGCGCGCGCGCACGCACGCGACTCGACTGCGTAGCACCTCATTTTATTTTATAATCTTTTTTTTAATCTTGCTCTACCGAACTTAGAAATTTTTATATTTAAATTTAATCTCTGTACGCACTTTAATTTCACCTTAACCTAACCCTCATCCTCCATGTTCTCCGACGCTGAGCTTAGATAAAATGCATAAGTCATACAGCTCAGAACGTATATTTAAATTATTTTGAAAATAAACGAAACAAATTTTGATTTGAGAGAATCGAAAATAATGGACAAAATGAGATGTTAATTAGGAAAATTGATTGAACCAAATATGACGTACAAAAAATAGATCTCGTCGCTTCTGCATAAAAAGGCGTTATCTCAGGATCCGGTTCAAAAAGGCGCGTTATCTTGGAAGCCGATTCAAAAAGACGTTACATCGCGCGATGATGTTTTCGCATCTGTTTATATTGACAACCGATGGCGAATTAAACCACTAGTAAATTAATTAAATAAATTAATGAAAAGTAAGGGGTAAAAAAACTGTTACCCAGTAATGACCACCTTAAAATTTGATGTAACTTGAAGTTTCAACAATTCAAAATGTTTTAAAAGCATACTAGTATTATTCGTATTAATTATTGCAAATATTTGTTTTATTATTCATATAATGGAAAATTGAAAATTTATAAAATTACGTTATTTCGTCGCGTCCGAATAAAAAGGCGTTAACTCAGAAGCCGGTTGAAAAAGGTGTTGACTCGGAATCCGGTTGAAGAAGCTGCTAATTCGAAAGCCACTTGAAGAAGGTACTACTTCGGACTCGGAAGCCGGTTGGAGAAAGTGCCAACCCAAACAAAAAATTTGTTCTCTAAAATTTAAGTTGGCAGTAATGCCAAAATATTTATAATGCTTGATTTAAGAAACGAGTAATATTTTTAAAAAATGATTAGAATTCATTTATATATTTTCAAGGTCGCCGATTATGTACGTGCTGTGTTAGAATTTATATTTATATGAACATTATGAGTCGTAAAGACTTTTAAGATTTATTTTTACTATTTAATTATTTTATATTATTAGTGTGAAAATTATATGTAATTTAAAAAAATACGAATTGCATCACTCACAATGTTTATATAGTGCTCACAATGTTTATATAATAAATATAAATTCTAAGACAGCATATTCATGATCGGCGATCTTGAAAACATATAAATGAATTCTAATCATTTTATTTTTTAATAGTACTCGTCTTTTAAATCAAGCGTTATAAATATTTCGACATTACTGCTAACTTACATTTAAGCGAAAAAATTTTTCGTCTGAGTTAGCACCTTATTGAACCGGCTTCCGAGATAGCACCTTCTTGAAGCGGTTGTCGAGATAGCACCTTCTTGAAGTGGCTTCCGAGTTAGCACCTTTTTCAACCGGATTTCGAGTATAAATAAATAATAAAAGCAGGTAGTCTTTATTATATAAGGGCCTAGAAAATATCATTCTTGTTACAATTAAAATAATAAAAAACTTGTTTCTATTTCTTAGCGCAAAATTTCATTCAAAATTTAAAGACGAACTGCTTTAGGGTATAGTTCTTTAAAGTTTAACGGTGTAAAATATTGTTTATAACTACGGAAAAGTTTTACGTCTAATAATTTAGAATGTTTTAATTCTTATTTGTATGACTGTTTATGTTATAATGATGATTTTTATGTTATAATCTAACAGAATGTCGTTGAATTGCCAATTTTCAGAAATGAAACTCATTTTTTAAGTATTTGTTAATAATTATTCACAGAGTAAGGATTGCGTTTTATAGTGAAATCTCAGTCGACTTACGAGTATACCAATCCTCCTAGGAATTTTAATCAAGATTTTTTTTGCATCCCTAACGGAAAATAATAATTACATAACACTTGTCATTTATGGTTGTTCTTTCATTAAATTGATAATCCTCACAAGACTAATAATAATAAATTCAAATTGCATTAACAAGTAACTACCTCGGCAAATCCGATGAAATTAATTCACATTATTTCAAAATTATGATATTTAATAATTATAAAATTTTGAACAATTTGGCTTTATTGTTTATACGGGCAGTACACACAGTTAAGTTAATGAAAAAGAAGACAAATATTTAAATAATTGAGATATTCAAGAAATTTTTTTCGATTTAGTAAGTTTATCTTACACTGAAATTTGCACCAGAATTTTAAAAGTTTACTAATACGTAGGTATTTTGATTTAGTATATTGTTTATATGATATTTTATCTAAATCTAATTTTATATCAAGTTTAATATATATAGGACGGTTTATTTATTCTTATTCAACTTATTTTATTTGTAAAGGTGTTGATGACATTCTATAATGAGATGGAGTGTTTATGTAATTTTCAGAAATCTACGATAAATCTTCAAAAGTATATATGTAAATTTTGGATAGGTGGGATATCATACTATCGTAAGTTTACCTATAAAAGAAGAAAATCGAGTAAAATGTTTTGATTCAATAATTTATTAAATTTAGCAGGTAATCTTCATTTATTGCTAAAAGTTTAATCGCGTTAGTGCACATTTTATAATTTTCTATACGTATAATTTATTTATGTATGATTCTACATGTTCATAAAAATAATTTAAGCTACACATTAAAAATGATCCGTTTTCAAACAAGTGCTAAAAATGGACGTGAATAGCTGTAGGGTTGTATTTTTATTTTATTAGTTATAATCATTTTGTTTATATCGTACATATTAAAAGTTTAATTAATCATTACACATCACTTATGCTCTTGAAGTTTTTAAATCAATGCTTATTGACAAATATAAATATTGCAACTAAATTTTTATACCATTTTTTAGTATAATAGTTAATTATTAATTAAAAATATGTGTCTCATGTTAATCTTTAGAGAGCCTGCGAGCCGACATAACGGCTCGAGTTATGATAGAAGCTTTATACGTAAAGACACAAATTTGGGCAATTTTGAAGAACGTTCTGAAATCTGAAATCTCGGACCTCTAAAGGTTAATCATCACATTGATTACAACTACTGTTCTAGAAGTTTTTCTGTCGGAGCACAAAGTTATTTTGAGTGGTAAATTAAAATGGAACACGCTGCATCTCTTGAAACAAATGATATTATCCGCATTAATTACATTACTGCCATAAAGTTGTCCGTATTTTATTTAATTGTTGTTGTATTAAATGTGATGGATGGGAAAAGGAAAACATTAATCAACAAAAAATTGAAATATTTTTTCTAAAAAATTTATTAAATTAAATTAAATTAACAAGCTATTTATTGAGGAGCTATTTATTGAGGTAAATGAGCTCCCTCGGGCTGGAAACCATTCTCATCAGCGACATAGTTAACGGTGTAGGTTTGACCGTCATCACCAACGAAGCTGAAGGATCCACGCACGCGAAGGATTCCGTCCTCGTGTCCTCGGGTCTCAACCTGAGCAGATTCTTCACGAGCCTGTCCGTCAGACAGTTGGTAGGCGAACCTGTAGCTGTCAAGACCGATGTTGTTGGAGGGAGTTTCGCTCAGGATGTAAGCCGGTTCATTCTGTTGTCTGAATTGAGGAGCGGCAAGGGCGACGGCCACGAGGGCAGCGAAAGCAATGATCTGCAATTAAAGAATATTATTTTAAATTTTGCTTATTTTTTATCATTTATAAAGATCAGGATCGCGATTATATGCTAGGAAACTACGTCCCTTTTCTATTAGGGTGTGCTACTGTAATTTCTACTATTTTAAACTATAAAAAAGTTTTCATTAATTCAACTGTAGTAATAATTTAAGACATTTATCACGTTATAAGTGTCAAATCTATGTTTATAAATACAAATCTACAATGTTACAGTAATTCTGCATTTCCCCGTGTAAATTGTTTTCGAAACCTAGTGTTACTATTCACGATACATCAGTGTAGAGGAATCAAGTAATCAAATTTTTCAGACACGAAGATATCTTCGAAGATCAATGTTTTAATTTCGATTGAAGTTGCAATAACACTTTTTCTTATAAAAGACGGTAATGTCCAATATTTGAGCACATGTATTTCAGTCCTTGATTATGAATTTGACACAACCACTATATTTTTTCAACGACGACACGGCACAGCAGCAATTTTCGCAACATTATAACAGATGCACTTTATGCACGAGCGTATTTAACTTTATAAGTTAAATTAGATCACTGTCACTTATTGATGATGAGCACTTGAAATAACTATAGACTACGTACCGTCTTCATATTTGGTTGAGTGTGTAGTCTTCTGTGTCAGAAGAGGCTGAGAGAACTGAATGATAACTGAGTAGGTCCGGTCCAATTTATACTCGGTCCACTGAAACTTTCTACATCTAAAATTTTATCACCATTCATCTTTCGTCATCGCTTTCGACGCATCTTCTTTGCTGTGACGATCAAGGTTTACTAAATTTTACTTTTTAGCATATTAGATAATACTAAAATACATATAAGACTGCCTCTGGCACAAGAGAACCATATTAAATTACATGAACATTTTAAGATTCAGTTTACGTTGTTACGTTCATGATGTATTCTTAAAATTAAATATTCATATCAGTAATTTCCTGACCCACAAAATTATGTGATTGCGAATTTAAAGGACACAGCAGTTCGACCACGCGATATCGTGAGGTAGCGAGCAACCGAAATTACAAAAGAATACGCGCGTCGGATTTTTGCGTTTAAGCGTGTACTTAATTTGTTAAAAGGATGATCTCGAATCACCGTCAAGATCATCTTTAACCTACGAGCCTAGGTTAATCTACGGAATAAATCTTTTATCAATAAACAATTTAGAAGTGTTTCAAATCGTGGTTATTTCATTTGGAGAACCCACATCGAGGAAAAGGTAATTATAATCATCATAATTTATCCAAATAAAAATATAAGAGTATATTTCTCAACTGCCAAGACTTCACAACGTAATAAAAAATTGATTTTATTTGAACAACAATAAATTTTAGGTAAAACCATCTTAAGTAATATAAATGAATTCATTGTAATAATTCATCTATAATTGATTTTATTTTGCAATATTTATTATCTCTAAAAGGGTCAGAGTTTGATCTTTATGTGTATGTCAAATTTACAAATTTGCATAATTATTTATACTATACATATTTATATTTCATATTTTATACGATATCACAATGGTAATTACTATAATTTTATTATCTTTTGATTGCTTATATGAGTGTACGGATTGCGCTCCCACTATAGTGACGTTTCGCCCACGTGTGTGCGCGCGCAATCGGTACTCATATAAACAACCGAAAGCTAATCAAGTTATAGTAAAACTCATTGTAATTTATTAAAATTACGAGAATAAAGTCTATTATTCCCTTGGGTGATCGCTGTCCTCGCTTCGCTCGCTCGGGGCAGCGAACTCACCCGCGGAAATATTCTGCGACTTTACTCCCTTGTTACATAATGTACTAATTAATTTTTCATCGCTTAAGCGGGGAACAGTTTCGCTTTGAGTGACTTTCAGAAATTATTTAAAAAGGGCTTGCTATCAATAACCTTCAAAATTGGTCTGCTTTCAGCGACCTTCAAAATTAATATTTTTAGCGTCATACTTTGGGCGACCTTTGAAATCAATATGCTTTCGAAGTTCAAAAACTTTGAATGACTTTCAAGCTTAAAATTTATGTTAATTAAATAACTATAAAAATGTTTAAGAATATAAAATATGTTTATTTAATAAAACAAAAGTAATACTTGAAAATTTTACAGTTTTTATAACAGAGGAATAGGCCTTTTTTATTAACTTTTTTAAAGAAATAACAATGAAATATTTAATGGAAAATGAATTCAAAGTTAGTAAAAAAGGGGAAACCTCTATAAAAATAAACGCGCCTATCTATCTACCTTTTAGGTGGTGTGGAAAAGATGTACAAAGTCTTATAATATTTACTATTGTCCTTACTTCTTTTTTAATCAGATCTATATAATAATTTCTACTATTTCTTTTAATCTTAGAATAAAAACTGATAAATAAAAAGTTCATCAACTTATCAATGGGGTTGGCGAGCGGAGCGAGCAGGGGGTACCCCCCTAGTATATGTGTATATCTCCCTATATTATATAGACGTTTCAAAATAGTGCCAGTCGCAGTCCCCCCTCGCCCCCACTTCGCCCCCCCCGCAGCGCCCCCTCAAAATAACGGAAAAATGTGTTTATTTACATGTGTTTTGAGAATACATGCCCCCCCATGCATAGCGCCACTCCCCTCAAAATAACATAAAAGAGTATGGGCTATGTTTACGAATAATTGTAAACGCCTGCGTTGTATTTGCGAATACTTTATTCCAATCAAAAAATTAAAATCCATCTGTATATAGGTGTATGTTGCAATCAAAAAATTGAAATTGAAGACTATTAATAAGAACTCACGACGCTCAAGTAGTTTCGATCACAATTACCCAGGAGTAGGACAAGTAAAAGTAAAAGTAAAGAAAATTGAGGAGGTAGACGTCGAGAGAAAATTATAAATAGTTAACATTTATTTGCATAAATGTTATATGTTGTTATATGTTAAAAGATTACGTAACTATACAAATATGTTGTGTATATTCAGCAGTTTTCCACGCTACCTTAAAAGTACTGTTAATAAGCGCGTTGGATTTATATTTGAAGTGGTATCCTTCGACAGTAGCCCTAATCCCCTTTTTTATTGATAGTGTATGTTGGAGAATGTTTGAAGATTGAATTAATCAAATCTTCTTATATTAGTTAAACGATACAATTACGATACCTGAAGAATAAACAAAATGTCATTCCCAAGAAGTTTGCAGTTGAAAAATTTCTCAGTAGGTCCCAAGTGGGAGTTACCAATTTAGCATATCAAATAGGTATAACAATATTTTATTACTCCGAGGAAATTGACATTATAAAACGACAAGATTTATTTTGTTATTATATTACCTAATGTAATAATTCTTATTACCAAGAATATAAGGTTCTAGTTGAAGAGGAAGGAGAACAGTCATTTCTATAAGAATATAAGGTTGTAGTTGAAGAGGTTGAAGTGGAAGAGCCAACGTATTTAATAAACATTAAATAGTTATAAGTAGGAGGATTATTAAATAATGATTTGAAAATTCAAAAACAATGAATCCGAATTATTCAGTGTAATATCTAATTCAGCACATAAAATAGATGTAACAGTATTTTATTGCTCCGAAGAAATTGACATTATAAAAATGTTAAATATGTACAACATATGTTTATTGCTATACAATTTTTGAATATAGTAAAACATATAACATCAATAAAAATAAGACTGCTTTTAATTTTATATTTATTATATTAGCATCTTTATTAACTTGAAAAAATTTTCGTGAGAACTCAGGTGATTTCTCACCTGAGTTCTCATGTAAATTATTTTTCTAAAAGACAGGTCATTTGATTTCATCTTTATTAACTTGAAAAACTTTTCGTGAGAACTCAGCTGATTTCTCATATGAGTTCTCATGTAAATTATTTTTCTAAGACAGGTAATCTGATTTCATCTTTATTGACTTGGAAGTTTTTTTTGAGAACTCAGATGAGTTCTCATGTAAATTATTTTTCTAAGACAGGTCATCTGATTTCATCTTTATTGATTTGGAAACTTTTTTTTAGATCTCAGCTGATTTCTCACCTGAGTTCTCATGTAAATTATTTTATTAAGACAGTTCACATGAGATTTTGGCATGAGAAATCAGATGAGTTATCAGGTGAGATCTCACCTGAAAAATTACCTGAGATTTTTCAATAGGGAGTAAACTATCTGTACCATCGTCACAGCAATGGACGTACTATACTTACAGTCTTCATTGCTTGACTTTACTTGTTTTAATGGGGGTCGATGAGCGAAGCAAGCACGGGCGAAGCCCCGCTAGTGTGCGTGTGTGTGTGTATAAAAGTGATCGCATAGAAATTGCACAATCTTGAATTTTCAGCTCAGGATTTGGCCAGTCCAGGGGTCCGATTATGTTTTGATAAATTTCATTTATCGTCATAAGAACTTGTGATAAACAATGAATTTATCACTTTTTATCGTTACAGAATCATACCCCCCGAAAACGTGTAAATTGCCACCCGAGCCAAAGGCGAGGACGATGCACGGGGACGTAAAATGAATTTTTAAACTTTTACGTCTCGTTTTGCGGGCGTAATAGTTTTCACTCTCGTGTGATCGCGATAGACTTGGGTCGGTGCAGCCGGCTCGGCGAGTAAAACTCCATTTTATGCCCATATTACGAAAACTACTATAGGTACTGTTTCTTTTTAAAATTATAGATGGAATAAAAAAAACCGCTGCCAATTCATTGGCACGTAGCTTCCTCAAACTTAATATTAATTTAATACTTTATTTTGTACGGTGAGACAATGTTAAATGGTTTCTGACTTTTTATTTTTACTCTTTCTATTTTTTATCATTAAAAAGTAATTATTATTATACAATTTTATATTTTACAAAAAAAATTCATTGCCCGCAAAAAACAAACAAAATCATCATCAGGACCAGATATTCGTGATTAATAGTACATTATGTAACAAGGGACTAAAGTCGCAGATTATCCCTGGCGGCGAGTGCACTGCCCGAGCGAGCGTAGCGAAGTGAGGGCAGTGATCACCCAAGGGAATGATCGACTTTAATCCCGTTTTACATATAGTACTTTATTCCCATCGCCACTGTGGCCACTTCATAGATTTGAAAAGTTATTTTGTATTTATGTGTTATAATTTTGTTAGTTTTAACCCAATTCACCATAAACGTAAAAAATTAGACTATGTTACTTTATTCCCGCTAATTTACTTTATTCCACTAATTTACTTTATTCCCGCATTATGCGGGAATTCTAAATTTAACCTCAAATATCTTTTATCGTAAGGTACCGATTTTTTTGGGCAACGAATTTGATCTGAAGGTGTATAAAAGCTAGATCTGTGCCAAATTTCAGGACGATTGGATAATTTTTACTTGTGTTATCGTGCGACAACAACGAAAACGCAAATTTTTTCTAAAACAATTTTTTTTTTTTTAAACAAATGAAGATGATCTCTTGAAATTTTAACCAAATATAGTCTGTAATAAGCGGTTAAAATTTCAAGTCGATAAATAAAATATTTTTTGAGATATTAATTTATGAAATATAAAATCCTTAATAACAAATGACAGAGTGGAGATAATTTAAATATTAAAAAAAGGAAATATAGGTAATTTAAATACCTTTCAAAAAAAGTTCATTGTATTATGTAATAATGGCTGTAAGATATAAAAAAATGAAAAAAAACTCAAATTCAAAATCGTTTTTTGGTTATAAAAAAAGAAAATCAATAAAAACTCAAATTCATCAAGGTACCGAGTTTTTTTCACGAGACAAAGAGAATAGTCTTTGTCCGACGAAAATTGGTCGGATCGTTTCCGAGATATAAAGAGTTTACACACACACACACACACACACACACACACACACACACATCCACGAAAAAAAATTTTCTCAAAATGAACAAATATCAACATATATGGCCTTAAAACATCTTTTTGAACATTTTTTGTCTCGAAAATATTTTTCACCGTTACAAAGCTTTCTCTATGAGGAAGCAAAATTAAAATAAATGGAAAAAATATAAAAAAATAAATAATTTCAATATTTTACACAAATAAGATAATGACGTCCGCAACCACCGCGTACTTTACTTTTTTAGTTAAACTTTTGGGAATTACTTGAGACCCGACTTTTTTCCAGAAAGCCGCGAGCGTCGTCGCACCCCGCGAGCTTCGGAGAAGCTCGCGTCACGATTCGGGAACCGTGCCGCACCCTCGAACCGCAGAGAGGAGAGCGAGCGGCTCGCAACCTCATCTGCAGCCCATCTGCTGAGTTTTTACCGTCGCCTTGCGGTAGCCAATGATTGGCTACCAATCAGCGAGCCCGAAAACTCACCCCCATCCCTCACCGAGGTATTCTGCTCGACTCCGGAATGTCGGAGCAGATTCGCTCTCCGCGCTCCGCCGGAGATAGACCTCCTGGTTCCGCCAGGCTCTCGCCTCCCGCCAACAGCGACCCAGTCGCTACAATAGGCATATGGAGTTACTGACTCTAGCCAAGTGCGGCCGATCGCGCCGCTCAGGTAAAAAGGGGTGACGCCTGCCAAGCTACGCTCGATATTACCAGGACAAACCAGAAACGCCCTGAAGAGAGTCTCGCGTGACCGCGAAACGCTCATTTTATTTTATAATCTTTTTTTTTTAATCTTGCTCTACCGTACTTAGAGATGTTTGTATTTAAATTTAATCTCTGTACGCTTTTTAATTTTACCTTAACCTAACCCTCATCCTCCATGCTCTCCGACGCTGAGCTTACATCAATAAAATGCATAATTCATAAAGCTCAGAACGTATATTTAAATTATTTTGAAAATAAACGAAACAAATTTTCATTTAAGAGAAAAGTAGAATTTAAGAGAAAAAATAGAATTCGTCACTTGTGCATAAAATAGTATATTATGCACTAAGGGAATAAAGTGGGCTGTGTGCTCCCTGCGCGAGAGTTGTCGCCTGAGAGAAGCGGGGGCGACAAACGCGCAGGTTCGCACAACCCACTATATTCACGAGTGCAATATACGACTTTGTAATACAACTATCATAAAGTTCTTACTCGTTTCCCGCTGAAAAGCGAAAAAAGGCTGCATATTGATTCCCTAACCTCACTCTCGTTTCCAACGCAACGCACTGTTTGTGCCGGAGCCGAAGACGAGGGCACATGTACGCGGCACTGGGGACTAGAGTGGGGGTAGGGAATGAACGTAGCACTTTTTTCCCACTTCGGCGGGAATAAAGTACGAACTTTATGATGGGGTGTGTTTCAAAGGAATCCTTTCTTAGCTGTTAATGAATTTGTATAACTATAATGAACATTCATTTGTCCGTATCCAAACGTCCGTTCCTTAATAGTTAATGACGAGTCTTAACAGTAAAGATTTTCTTCTCTCTGTGATAGAAACGCATTGTGGCCTGTATTATATACGATAGACGGCGCGGAAATATCATTATTGTTACAATTAAAATAATAAAAAACTTGTTTCTATTTCTTAGCGCAAAATTTCATTCAATAGTTAAAGACGAACTGCTTTAGGGTATAGTTCTTTAAAGTTTAACGGTGTAAAATATTGTTTATAACTACGGAAAAGTTTTACGTGTAATATTTTAGAATGTTTTAATTCTTATTTATATGACTGTTTATAACGACTGTACGTCCTATTTGATGATTTTTATGTTATGATCTAACAGAATATCGTTGAATTGCCAATTTTCAGAAATGAAACTCATTTTTTAAGTATTTGTTAACAATTATTCACAGAGTAAGGATTACTTTTTATAGTGGGTGAACTCTCAGTCGACTTACGAGTATACCAATCCTCCTAGGAATTTTAATCAAGATTTTTGTTGCATCCCTAACGGAAAATAATAATTACATAACACTTGTCATTTATGGTTGTTCTTTCATTAAATTGATAATCCTCACAAGACTAATAATAATAAATTCAAATTGCATTAACAAGTAACTACCTCGGCAAATCCGATGAGATAAACTCACACTATTTCAAAATTATGATATTTAATAATTATAAAATTTTGAACAATTTGACTTTATTGTTTATACGGGTAGTACACACAGTTAAGTTAATGAAAAAGAAGACAAATATTTAAATAATTGAGATATTCAAGAAATTTTTTTCGATTTAGTCAAGTTTATCTTACACTGAAATTTGCACCAGAATTTCAAAAGTTTACTAACACATAGGTATTTTGATTTAGTATATTGTTTATATGATATTTTATCTAAATCTAATTTTATATCAAGTTTAATATATATAGGACGGTTTATTTATTCTTATTCAACTTATTTTATTTGTAAAGGTGTTGATGACATTCTATAATGAGATGGAGTGTTTATGTAATTTTCAGAAATCTACGATAAATCTTCAAAAGTATATATGTAAATTTCAGATAGGTGGGATGTCATACTATTGTAAGTTTACCTATAAAAGAAGGAAATCGAGTAAAATGTTTTGATTCAATAATTTATTAAATTTAGCAGGTAAGCTTCATTTATTGCTGAAATTATACTTATAATTTATTTATGTATGATTTTACATGTTCATAAAAATAATGTAAGCTACACATTAAAAATGATCCGTTTTCAAACAAGTGCTAAAGATGGGCGTGAATAGCTGTAGGGTTTTTATTTTATTAGTTATAATCATTTTGTTTATATCGTACATATGAAAAGTTTAATTAATAGATGATTACATCACCTATGAAGTTTTTAAATCAATGCGTATTTATTGACAAATATAAATATTTCAACTAAATTTTTAAACCGTCTTTTAGAATAGTAGTTAATTATCAATTAAAAATATGCTAGTATATGCAGCGTGACTCATTTAATCTTTAGAGGGCTTGCGAGCCGACATAACGGCTCGAGCTATGATAAAAACTTTACTGCGTACTAATTACAATCCGTATACTAATTACATTACTGCGATAAAGTTGTCCGTATTTTATTTAATTGTTGATGAATTAAATGTGATGGATGAGAAAAGGAAAACATAAATCAACAAAAAATTGAAATATTTTTTCTAAAAAATTTATTAAATTAAATTAAATTAATAAGCTATTTATTGAGGAGCAACAGGTAAATGAGCTCCCTCGGGCTGGAAACCATTCTCATCAGCGACGTAGTTAACGGTGTAGGTCTGACCGTCATCACCAACGAAGCTGAAGGATCCACGGACGCGGAGGATTCCGTCCTCGTGTCCTCGGGTTTCAATCTGAGCAGATTCTTCACGAGCCTGTCCGTCGGATAGTTGGTAGGCGAACCTGTAACTGTCAAGACCGATGTTGTTGGAGGGAGTTTCGCTCAGGATGTAAGCCGGTTCATTCTGTTGTTTGAATTGAGGAGCGGCGAGGGCGACGGCCACGAGGGCAGCGAAAGCAATGATCTGCAATTAAAGAATATTATTTTAAATTTTGCCCATTTTTTATTATTTATAAAGATCAGGATCGCGATTATATGCTAGGAAACTACGCCCCTTTTCTATTAGGGTGTGCTACTCTAATTTCTACTATTTTAAACGATACAAAAATTTTCATTAATTCAAATGAAGAAATATTTTTTACGGTACTATAGTAATAATTTAAGATATTTATCACGTTATAGGTGTAAAATCTATGTTTATAAATTCAAATCTACAATGTTATAGTAATTTTGCATTTCCCCGTGTTAATATTCACGATACATCAGTGTAGAAGAATCAAGTAATCAAATTTTTCAGACACCGATATATCTTCGAAGATCTATGTTTTAATTTCGTTTGAAGTTGCAATAACACTTTTTCTTATAAAAGACGGTAATGTCCAATATTTGAGCACATGTATTTCAGTCCTTGATTATGAATTTGGCACAACCACTATATTTTTTCAACAATGACACGGCACAACAGCAATGTTCGCAACATTATAACAGATGCACTTTATGCACGAGCGTATTTAACTTTATAAGTTAAATTAGATCACTGTCACTTATTGATGATGAGCACTTGAAATAACTATAGACTACGTACCGTCTTCATATTTGGTTGAGTGTGTAGTCTTCTGTGTCAGAAGAGGCTGAGAGAACTGAATGATAACTGAGTAGGTCCGGTCCAATTTATACTCGGTCCACTGAAGCTTTCTACATCTAAAATTTTGTCACCATTCATCTGTCGTCATCGCTTTCGACGCATCTTCTTTGCTGTGACGATCAAGGTTTACTAAATTTTACTTTTTAGCATATTAGATAACACTAAAATACATATAAGACTGCCTCTGGCACAAGAGAACCATATTAAATTACATGAACATTTTAAGATTCAGTTTACATAATAAAAAATTGATTTTATTTGAACAACAATAAATTTTAGATAAAACCATCATAAGTAATATAAATGAATCCATTGTAATAATTCATCTATAACTGATTTTATTCCCATCGCTACTATAATGGCCATTTTATAGCCTGAAAAGCGGGGAAAAAGTGGTGTCTGATTCCCTCTTTTACTTAATTCCCGCATAATGCGGGAATAAAGTGAATTAGCGAGAATATAGTGCTTTTATTCCCGCATTGTGTGAGAATAAAGTATATTAGCGGGAATAAAGTGCTTTTATTCCCGCATTGTGTGGGAATAAAGTATATTAGCGGGAATAAAGTAACATAGACTAATTTTTACGTTTATGGTGAATTGGATTAAAACTAACAAAATTATAATACATAAATACAATATTATATTACGCACCATGGGAAAAAATTTGGACAGTCCACAGGTCGTGTAAATTGCCACCCGAGCCGAAGGCGAGGATCTCGTGGCACACACGAGATGGAGGCTGGCCAATTTTACTCCCGTCGTGCGTATACTATTTTTCCTCACATCAGGAATAATAGTACATTTCGACACGGGTGGGAAAGCCGATTATTTAGCTGGTGTGACTTTTTGCACGAGCGAAGCGAGTGCGAAAAAGTCACACCACCTAAATAATCGACTTACGCACTAGTTTCGAACGGTATTTTATACCACGAGCGCCGAAAAATCATATCAAAGTTGTGATTTTGAGGTTAGAGTGGTATAAAGTACTATATGTAACACGGGACTCGCTTCACTACTCTCGCTCGAGCGGTGAACTCACCCGCGGGAATAATCTGCGACTTTAGTTCCTTGTTACATAATGTACTATTATTTTGTCAATATTTATTATCCCTAAAACGGTCAGAGTTTGATCTTTATGTGTATGTTAAATTTACAAATTTGCATAATTATTTATATTATACATATTTATATTTTATATTTTATACGATATCGCAATGGTAATTACTATAATTTTATTATCTTTCGATTGCTTATATGAGTGTACGGATTGCGCTCCCTCTATAGTGCCGTTTCACCCTCGTGTGTGCACGCGCAATCGCTATTCATATAAGCAACTGAAAGCTAATCAAGTTATAGCAAACCTATTGTAATTTATTAAAATTGAGAGTAAAGTCTATCATTCCCTTGGGTGATCACTGTCCTCGCTTCGCTCGCTCGGGGCAGTGAACTCACCCGCGGAAATATTCTGCGACTTTACTCCCTTGTTACATAATGTACTATTTTTTCGTCGCTCAAGCGGGGAAAAGTCGGATAGAAAATTGCGCATTCCGAGTATGATTTGGGAAAGAATGAAAAAAATCCACTTTTTCACAGTTTAGCGGGAAAACCCCCCTTTTCGATACATTTGGCGTAAAATGCGATTTTAAACATTCTGTAAATTTTTAAAATCGCTTTTACGCCCCCTGTATCGAAAAATATCGTTCGATACACGTGCGAAAGCTGATTCTACACTCGCTTCGCTCGGGCGAAAAACCTCCCTCTCTTGTTGAATCAACACTTTCGCACTTGTATCGAAATATACTATTTGTCTTCGCTTGAACGAAAATAGTACGTACTTTTTCACAAGGCGCCTGCGGCGCCAAAGTCTCCGGCTCGTGCTGCTTACTTCACCCTCGCTTAAGATGGCTCATTTTCTTCCCGCGTTGCACAATGTACTATTTCTTTACTCAAGAGGGGGAAATAGCATACGCATCAAGGGAGAAAATAAAGAATGCCTAAGACCGCATATTTCTCACCCGAGTCGAAGGCGAGGGTGACAATTTATGTGCACTCTGCGACGTTCTTACTTTTACTCTCTATATAGGTGCGTAATATATACTATTTTCGCTCAACTGTGAAAATAGTACATTTTTTAACGAAGTGTGCGAAACTCGCTTTTTCGTGCTCGAAGTAGCTGTTTTACACCTTATTTGCGGCGTGCGCGAAGTACGCGCATGCGCTGATTATTTTACTTTGCGCACGCGAAATAATAGAAGTATGGAAGGGAGGACGCCAGACCGTTAGCCAAACTCGTGGTAAAAATCGCGGGAAACCTGGTGAGTCGACCACGTGGTGGGGAGAGCGTGAAAGCCGGAGGGTGTATTCTATATCGCCGCTTCCGAATAAAAAGGTTCTATGTCGGAATACAGGTGGAAAAGACCCTATCTCGGAATCCGGTTGAAAAAGACCCTATCTCGGAATGCAGTTGGAAAAGACCTTATCTGGGAATCCGGTTGAAGAAGACTTTATCTCACCCGCAAATTTTTAAATTGATGGCTTAATCCATAAAAATATATTATAAAAATATAAAATATTTTTCAAATTAAATATTGAAAATTTTAGCAATGCTGCCAACTTAAATCAGGGTAAAAAAAATGTGTGTGTGAGATAAAGCCTTCTTCAACTGGATTCTGGGATAGGACCTTTTTTAACTGGATTCCGAGATAGGGACTTTTTCAACCGGATTCAGAGATAGGGCCTTTTTATTAGGGAGCGACGATATACTGCCGTCTCCCACACCCTGCTTTCCACCCCTTTATCTTGTCGTCGAGCTGTGCGACAAACTTCACTCTCGTCCAGTACATAATTATGGTTTTCCGAGTTTCTCTCACTCCGTTAACAAAGAATAAAGTTCGATACATATGGTACACACTCGCTTCGCTCGGGCGAATTTCTAAACTAAGTGTGCAAAACTCGATTTTCTATATGTTTATTTAGCGTATGCAAAGTGTAGGATTCCTGTATTCATATATATATATATATAACTTGCAGTGTGTAAAGCACTTTGCGTACTCAGTGCGCAAAGCAAGCACTTTGCACACTGCGAGTTTAAAATGCGAGAAACCCATATTCTGCTTACGCTATATTGTCATTGAAAAACAATTTGCGTACACGTTTAGAATAGTATATTACGCAACTAGGGAGGTAAAGAGTTGGTCAGTCTAGAGCACATGTAAATGTTCTCTAGGGTGGCCCTCTTTATCCCTGTGTTGCATATATGATTTTTTTGCCTAGAGGACCGAAAGTACCACTTTTGCTCCCGGCGCCCGATCGCGAAGGTTGTATTTTTGGCCTCGCTAGGCAAAAAAATCGTATACTAACACGGGGATAAAGAGGGTCACCCCAGAGCACATGTTTGCCACCCTCGCCTTCGGCTCGGGTGACAATTTACATACGATCTGCGACATTCTTTACTTTTACTCCCTAGGTACGTAATATATTATTTTTTTATGAAATTCGGTAGTTCTACCTATTATTTCGTGCTCTGGACTGGCTAACTCTTTACCTCCCTAGTTGCGTAATATACAATCTTCGCGACGGGCGCCGGGAGCAAGAGTGGTACTTTCACCCCGCTAGGCAAAAAAATAGTATACGCAACACGTGCGCGTAGGTGCTTTCCACACTCGTATTTTTTGTCGCATTCCCTACGTTCGGGCAACAAACGCGACTCGTGTGGGGAATCATCTACTTTCCGCACTTCTTGCGTAATGTACTATTTTAAAACGACGGGCGTTAAGTCCGAGTTAGCGCACGGAATCTGCCAAAATAGTATACGATACGCGTGCGCGTAGGCAATTCATGCACTCGTGCGTGAATCACCTACTTCGCGCACTTGTATCGTAATGTACTATTATAAAAAAAAGTTTGTTTTTATTTCACGATAATTGTATTTAAATTAGACTTGTATATAATAAGTATACGTCAGACGAGTTAGTTCGGCAGATGTTTGGATTTATAAATTTACGAGATACTTATAGTTAATACTTTTTAGTTCTTTTTTCAAATCGCAATTTTTATTCTCTACTACTTTTATTTTCTTTTTTATAAATCTCAGGAAACCAGATGCCAGATAAGTTTACTTGTGCCACAAAAAAATGATGATTTTTTAAACAAGGGGCGCACTGACATCACGTTCTTTAGAAGACCACAATTCAATTGCTATTTGGCACACTTATGATCGTGGTTACATATTGTTCTTCTTTTCAAGATGAACAATTTACGCCCCCGAAAATTATAAAAATAAAAAAGTTTTTTTCTTATAACAGACAAATAGAATTAAATTTCAAGTTTTATAAAAAAGCAGCGTCGCGGGGATAATGCTCTACATATTTTTGTTCGAAAACCACATTTTCCGAAAACTTAACAAGCGGTGATAGCCTAAAAAAATTGGTATAGTATTTAGCAAAGAGTTGTTTTTTTTTTTTAACGTTTAAAAGTTAACAATTGTCTCTAGTTACGCAGCGGAAATGTCTAAATTTAGGCCTTTTCCGATGTCCCATGAACTTATCCTTGTTTAAAAGTGAGTTCTATGTAGTGGAACATGTTATTGGAAGTGGATTTGATTATTATTTGCGTGACTTAGATAGCTCAATATCTGAGAACCATAGATATGTTACAGTACTGCAAAAATTAAAAGTTTTAGGGAATTACTCATATACCTATTCATTTATTTATATTTTAAACAATAAAGTGGTGGATTTTGCGTGCGCTATACTTATACACACTTTTTAAATATTTTCCATGCTTTTCTGAATCTCACTTCTTAAAATTTTAACAATATTCTAATTATTGCAAACAGATTAATAACCTGAATTTAGCTTTATTCTTCGACAACATTTAGTAATTGGAGTGCGAATAAAAATCTAACAATAAGAAACTAAAGAATAAGTCATGCAATACTTAAAGCTCGATATATATAGTTATTATATTCTGGTAGACAGGAACAAGCGCTTCCAGATAATTTTAAGCGATTAGAGAAATCTACCACACACAGTGATACTACTGTTTTTTTTTATTATTGAGTCAGTCATAAGAAATACAATTTTTTTATTTTAAAATACTTATTAGCGTATGAAATGAAAAGATGTGCCGAAATGTTCTATATTCTAATATTTTACGTGAATTATATTTGAAATACAGCGGAAAGGGGAGAGGTAACAATAACTGTGTATATTACACGAAATTTTTATAAAAATATTTATTAAAATAAATAACTTAATTAAACAATTATAACAATTTATCCTTGAGGAGGAACAGGCAAGTGAGCGCCTTGAGGTTGGAAACCATTCTCGTCGGCAATGTAGGTGACAGTGTAAGTCTGACCATCAGGCCCGACAAAACTGAAGGAGCCACGGACACGAAGGATTCCATCCTCGGGGCCTCGGGTTTCAACTTGAGCGGACTCCTCTCGCGTTGATCCATCAGACTGTTGGTAACCAAACTTGTAGCTGTCAAGACCAATGTTGTCTGAGGGAGTCTCGTTGACAACATAAACTTGAGAAGCAGCTTGTCCGTACTGTGGAGCGGCAAGTGCAACGGCCACGAGAGCGGCAAAAACAATGAACTGTAATTCAAATATAAATTACAATAGAGTATGTTGATTACATGCATACGAAATATCTTATTCTTTGCATTAATTTACTTTATATTGCAATGGGGTAAAACTTTAAATAGATATTCCGTAAATCCAGTTTTACTTAATTCTCAAAGCGTATATAACAACTTAAATAATAAAACGATATGTTCCGATTTATGTAATTTACACTGTTACAAATTTTATTATATTTAATGTTCCTTCTTAAAGTTTAATTACAGAATGTAAATTAAATTTAATAAAATTTCTAACAGTGTAGTAAAGTAGATATTATAACTGATTTTGCTAATGATTAATATTGTTAGTAGCCGAAATATATTTTTAATACCAATATTTAATTTATTTGTGTAATTTTGCAACTAAATAGTTTGCATAATTGCATTTTTCTATCATATTATGTATATTTATATTTTATAGCATCTGTTTTTAACTCATTAATTTTGAAAGTTAATTTCATTCTATTAAATTAATGGTTTTTTTTTCACAAAAAATAATTATAGAGGGGAGTTATCCAGTACTGATTTGTATCTAATCGATCATGGTACTCCGAAGAAGTCGATCAAATTATAGGTGGTTTGCAATCGCGTCACATTTTAAACATTTCACTTAATCATAATTTTTCTTTTGAACAAGTTTACACAATAACAACAATGAAATTTTTCGCAGGATTTCGTACTGAGATTTCGTCACAAAACTGAGTACAATAATCCTTTTGTAACTATCACTTGTGGAGAACGAAGAACACTTGGCGAGTGAATAATAACGTACCGTCTTCATGCTGATTAAGAGTGTGGTATTCAGTACCGAAGGGGAAGATGAGAACTGAATGTGAACCGGTATGAGTCTGCCTTATTTTATACTCGGTCCACTCGGTCTTCCTACTATCAAAAAATCTCTCTTACCGTTCACCTTTCATCTCTACGTTCAGGTCATCTTCTCTGCTGACTTCACCAGGAATAACTTTCCAACATATTAGATAATACTTTTAAAAGGTTAACAAGATCATTTATGACACTTGTTGTGCAATAACATTAAGAATGAAATAAATTCTATAAACGAATGTCCTGAGGTCATTTCAAATTAAATAATGTTTGCAAATTCATAATTCCTATTCATATGAAAATATTTAAAAAACTAGGTTTCTACAATTTTTAATTATTAGATTCATTATGCCGTAGTTAATCATTACTATATTAAATAACTATTATCAAAACAAATTATTTTAAGTGGTTTTTCGAATGTTCTTCTAAATATAGTATACTTTCCATTTCAATTGAATGTTTAAATTATCAAGAGTGATATTATAAATTGCATATAAATATGAGTACGGAAAGTTACATAGATAATTGGATTTTAGGCTTTATCTATAATTAAACAAATATTTTATCTTGTATTATATTAAATCATTAATTTTTATTTTATTTTTTATTTTAGTAATATATATATTACTAATAGAAAATTTATAATGTTAAGTATATTTCAATAGAGGCAAATTACATTACATGTATGTGGATCCGGATCAGCAAATTACTTATATAAACAGTTTATAAGATGAATCCAAACAAATTTTTTGAGGTGTTTAATAGACACGATCTTTACTACTATATCTTGGAGTTTTGAGATCAAAGCAACATTATGTTCTACTTGTTAAGTTCCCTACGTTCTTGTTCTTATACTTATTATTTTTAATAGCCTATTTGTAAGTTTGTAACTTTGTTTTTTGTTTTTGCGTAAATCATACAAGATATTTAGTTTATCTATTATATTTTATATTTTTTATCTCATTTGATGGCATAATAAAAAGTCATATCCAAATATTTAAAACTTTCTACTCTTTTTAATGTACTAATTATTTATTTAATGTTAGTCAAATAACAACATGGTATAAATATTCGTTCATTTCGTCTGGCGTAGCATGTCATAAAATATATATGGGCAAAATAGCATTATCATCAGCATAAGTAAATACTATTACTAATCAGTATATTATTCAACAGATCATTAACGACCATACTACAATAGTATGATTTCTACTTAATATTTTTCCTCGGGGGAACCTCCGAAGTCGTAACGACCTCAGCCATTATAAGGCATTGGAAGTCCTCTATTTATAACGTGTCAACACGATCAATGTTTTGTTCTCTGACGAAGACTAATTCATTATGACTAAGTATCTTTTGTAGGATCCCGGCGAACCAAAAAAGATTTAGCTCTACTGTAATTGTCAGTAGCGAATACAAATCAGTTCCTTCTACAAAAATCATAATCCAGTTCACGATGTTCATTAGAACATACTCTGTATGTAATATGAGTATATACTTTTTATGCTCAAATTTTGATCTTAAACACTACCATACTAATTTATGTAAATTAGATTAAATATAAAAAATATAAATTAATTTTTTTTTAAACTATATAAATATAGTTATCATTTTCACTGTATAATTATTTCATTTGGAAGAATTATAGGTCGTTGAACTAGGAGGTAAATAAAATAAAATGAAGGTTTTTCTGAAAAATAAATTTATTAAACTAAATAACTTTGAAACTATCTAAAATTGAGGAGCAACGGGGAGGTGAGCACCCTGGGGCTGGAATCCGTTTTCATCGGCGATGTAGGTGATGGTGTAGGTCTGTCCGTCTTCACCGACGAAGCTGAAGGATCCACGAACGCGAAGGACAGCATCCTCGGTGCCTCGGGTCTCGACCTGGGCGGTCTCATCGCGTTTCGATCCATCGCTCAGTTCGTAATTGTATTTGTAGCTGTCCAGACCGATGTTATCGTGGAGAGTCTCCTTCACGACGACTACTTCGTTGGAATTGACAGCATTGCGCTGGGGAAAGGCAAGAGCAACAGCCAGAAGAGCGGTGAAAGCAACAATCTAAAATCACAACATAAATATTATTATGTTAATTATGCTATAAGTTGAATTTCCTGTTAATTTTTTATTTTAAAAAAATTTCAGTCTTGAGAATATTAATTTACGATATGATATATTTAGAAAATTATAGAAATTGTCATTGAATATTGTAAATGAGCGTAGGCTTATCAAATATAATCGGATGCGCATAAAGAAGTTCAATAAATAAATTTTTATTTATTCTCAAGTATTATTTTAGAAATAT
The DNA here is from genome assembly GCA_036365515.1 of Torymus aiolomorphi. Classification (NCBI taxonomy): domain Eukaryota; kingdom Metazoa; phylum Arthropoda; class Insecta; order Hymenoptera; family Torymidae; genus Torymus; species Torymus aiolomorphi. The sequence goes on along the minus strand of CM070873.1, from coordinate 220,838,378 downwards.
CTTCACCTTTAGAATCACTTTAATAATTTTAATTTTAATAAAATGAGTTGAAATTATAAATTGACTTTTTCATTCACTGCTTTTTAACGATTTTTAAATATTGTTTTGCAGATTACATTTGACCGTTAATAAAAAAACTAACAATAAACTGTGTAAGTACTTGAGGTAGCAATCACAATTAACGTACCGTCTTCATGTTTGTTTGAGGGTTTGGAACCAAGTAGCTCTGATCTTGTAGATGAAGAGGTGAGAACTGAATGCTGACAGGTGTAAACTTGGCTTTTTTTATACTCGCTTTGTCGTGTCCTCCAGCTATGAGAAACTGCTTTGCATATTGGTAACGTGCAGTATACCGATGGCGCTAATGATCTTTGGACAGCCCCCCACCCTACCTATTAATTTTTGGCTCATCTTCCCTCCCTACTATGACTACATGCTTTTATTGCAATAAAAGCCACTATGACCTTCTCTATTATTTCGATTTTAACAGAAATTTAATTTGGGAACCAATAGAAAGCGTGCCAAATATAATCGAGCTATTAGCATCCAGGTAAAAGATAATTCTCGATGTTGAAATGATTTTTTTTTTTAATGCTGAAAGTTCTAACTTATTTTTTAATATTTCCTAATCTTAACGTGTATTTTTTTTAAATATTGAAACACGTCATTGCGCTTACAATAAAGGACAATTATTTATAAAATTGTTGTTGGATCATCAATGTAAAAAACTAACATTTCTAATTTTATTGTATGGATTTAATAATAGTTATAGATAACCCAGTGATAATGCAGTTAAACTAAAAATCATCCCTCAATCAAAATTGAAGTTTGATTCAAATAAGAAACAATCTGTATTGTAATAAACTATGTTACAACTTATTAATGTATTTATTAAATAATTTAACAATAATAATTAATACTTAATAATAAAAAGTGCATGGAACTTTAAAAGTACTTTGAAATTACTTTGAAATCAGATCTCGTATTCCAAAATATTTTTTTCTGTATAAAAGTTTTTCCCATATAACATTTTAAAATGAATCAATTACTATTTGTTTTATTTGCTTAATTTTCTAATTGTTGGTGTTTGTTTTGGAAGAAAGGATCCCGCACCATTAACATTGCAAAAGTGACTGAGGTGAAATAGCTTAAAAATTTGGTGACAGGTACTTCAACATTTTCTAAACAAAAAATGTCCTATGAACTAGGGATCTGCATGCCCGAAAAAAAGTTACGGATATCTGAAGTTTGAGAAAAATGGTCCATGCTTGACCTATAAATGAATATGTATACATATTGTAACACACACGCACACGCATACATTGTCTACATATATTAATATAAATATACATGTCCTATACTTTGGGGACAAAAACGTTCACGTGTACAGGATTTCGGGGACAAGACAATAATTTGGGGACGGTCCCCAAAAAATATTGATATGAATACATTATTTTGGGGCTAAATCTAGAATCAATACCCTGAGGGTCCTTATTTCTTTAGTCACGTTAACATAGGCGAACTCTGAGCGAAAGGAGACGATGTCCCCGTAATACCGACATAGATTAATATTATCTATAGATATATATTAATATATTATTATGATATAATATTTATTATAATTATATTATATTGTATATATATAATATATATAATTCACAATTATATATATCTTAAACGGGGTTTATGGCGCCCGACCTAGAGTTTCGGTACCCAGAGAGGGATTATTTCTTTAGTCCCTTGTATACGAGAACTCTGGGCGTAGGTACTAATAGAGTGTTGGGCTCCCTAAACCCTCGGATTGTAACGAATATATATATGATTACGAATTATATATACTATATATATATATATATATATATATATATATATATATATATATATATATATATATATATATATATATATATATATATATATATATATATATATATATATATATATATATATATATATATATATATATATATATATATATATATATATATATATATATATATATATATATATATATATATATATATATATATATATATATATATATATATATATATATATATATATATATATATATATATATATATATATATATATATATATATATATATATATATATATATATATATATATATATATATATATATATATATATATATATATATATATATATATATATATATATATATATATATATATATATATATATATATATATATATATATATATATATATATATATATATACTATATAATATAATTATAATAAATATTATATAATAGTAATATATTAATATATATCTATCTTAATATATGTATACAATTTATGCGTGTCCGTGTGTGTTACAATATGTATACATATTAAGTTATAAGTCAAGCATGGACCATTTTTATCAAACTTCAGGTATCCGCAACTTCTTTTTTCGGGCATCCAGACCCCGAGTGCATAGGACATTTTTTGTTTAGAAAGTCTTGAACTACCTGTAACCAAATTTTGGAGCGATTTCACCTCTTGTATAGAAAATTTTTACCAAAATTCAAAAGAAATACAGAAAATGTACTTAATATAAAAATTCTTCTTCTCAAACTAATAAAGATAACTACTTATGAATGTCGCTAGCCGAAATTCGTTATAAAAACGATGTTGTGCATAATGAGATGTAGAAATTACCCAAATTTTCTATTTCTAGAAGCTCAAACCTTAATTATTTAATTTCAATAAAATTTTACACGCGTATATTGCGTATACCATTATCCTTGTTAATTTCAAGTTTATTGTACATAATAGTATATTGTGTGCCAAGGACGTAAAGTGGGTCTTTTTAGACCGAATGTGGGATTGCAGTACGAGTCGAAGGTGAGCTAGCACGAGCCGAAGGCGAGTGCGATTGCGAACCGAAGACGAGTACTGCAATCACACGAGGTCAAAAAACCCACTTAGCCCTTGGTGCACACCATATTTTTTGTACCGCAAGTATGGATTTTCGCTTTTTTTTGTTCTAATGTTATACTAAAATCGACAGCGGGCGATTTTGATTGTTTATACCGCCCGCTACGGCGAGCAGCGGGCGCTTTTCACTTTTTACCGCCCGCTACGGCGAGCAACGGGCGATTTTGATTTTTTACCGCCTGCTACCTCGAGCAGCGGACGCTTTTCAGTTTTTACCGCCCGCTGGTCGGCAAGCGGTCGCTTTCGGCTCTATTAATAGGTTCGAAAAACGCGAAAATCGTGCTTGCGGTACAAAAAACATTTTCGAGAAATTACAATGAATAACAAAAATTTAACATGAAATATCTCTGAACATTATGAATAAATATATGAATAATTCTACCTTTTATAATGCACTTTTTCTGTTCCGAATCGGCAGAATGTACTATTTTATAACTGAGTGCGTGAAACTCGATTTTAGATCACCGTTAAGCATGCGGCATACAGTATTTACCCGCTTTTTTCACTAGTGCGTGAAGTAGTACGTAAAATGTTTTTACTTTACGCATTAGTTTATAAAGTTGAAACTTTACGCATTACTAAAAATCGACGTGTCCGTTTTTTGAACCAAAAACTGACGTGTCCGCTTTTCCAACGAAAAATCGACGTGTCTGCTTTTTCCATTAAGCCGATGATTATGCTTTAAATCCAAAATCTTCTCGTAATAATTTACTAAACGTTTACAAAAACATTGAAAGATTGGTTGTATACTGGTTAAAGTTATTCATAAGATGTTTTTACGTCATCTGTGGGCAATAGGAGAAAAAGAGCAGCGGGAGTGAATAGTGCATTTCGATACAAGTACGCAAAGTAGATGATCCCCGCACGAGCATAGTTTGTACGAAAAAGAGCGAGTACACCTATGCAACGCACGAGTAACGTATACTATTTTTTCTATGAAGTTACGCGAAAAAGAGCGAGTGTGAGTACTCCTACGCAACGCACGAGTATCGCATACTATTTTTTCTATCAAGTTGCGTGAAGTTCAATTTCGCATACGCATTTGCGTCATAAACTGTCACTTTCACACTCGCTGAGAAGCGAGCGTTTGGTGAAAAAGTAACTGAGCCAGCGGGAATGTTTACACACGTTTCAGCTGCTTTTTCCCATACACGCTTTATCAGCGTGCTGCACTGTAGCAGTTTGCAAACGCAAATGCGTGTGCCCGCGCGAATTGTTTGCGCTCGAGCGAAGCGACGTTGAAAAGGTCACATGAGGTTCACCTTCTCGCTCGCGTATCGAACAGTATTTTTTGATACGATGTGTACAAAGCTTGATTTAGCGCATGCTTTTTTATTCGAGCATGTGCGAAATCGAGCTTTGCGTACGGAGTGACAAAAAATAGTATACGGTATTCGTGCGCTACGTAGGTGTACTCGTACTCGTTCTTTTGTCGCCCGACCGAAGCAACGAACTCCGCACGTGCCGGACTCACCTACTTTGCGCACTTGCATCGTAATGTACTATTAGAATAATGCTTATGTTTGTAAGTAGTGTTTTAATTGATTCTTTTCAATTTTTTTCGTTGTTTCTCGATAGAATCTTTATTTAGAATAGTAATAATGAGATGAAGAAAATAATAAAGAATAATATCGTTTAATTATTCGAATTTTATATCATAATCTTACATACTTTGCTAGATAAAATATGTAATATTATTCTAATTTGGAATAAAAAAAATTCGAATATCATTATTATCTAAATCGTATTTGGTTCACTGGTAATTTTATATTTAATGGCAGGAGTATATAATAAAGAAAATAAATACATATAGATTTTAAAATTTTTTATTAAGTTAATTATTTAGACAGTAGGGGCAACGGGCAGGTGCGCGCCTTCGGGTTGGAATCCATTCTCGTCGGCGACGTAGGTGACGGTGTAGGTCACGCCGTCCTCACCAACAAAGCTGAAGGATCCACGAACGCGGATGATGGCGTCTTCCGGGCCTCGGGTCTCAACCTTGGCAGACTCATCGCGCTTCGATCCGTCGCTCAGTTCATAGTTGTATTTGTAGCTGTCGAGACCGATGTTGTCGTGGAGAGTTTCCTTCACGACAACAACTTCCTTCGGGTTGACAGCTCCACGTTGGGGGAGGGCAAGGGCAACAGCCAGGATAGTGGCGAAAGCAATAACCTGTAATTTTAAATAAAGTATATTTGCCAAATATCTATCATTCAGTTTAGGGAAATGTTAAAAATGGATTTTAAGAAAAGAAAATGAAACTAGAGAAAATGAGTTTTTGTTTTCCTTTTTTCAGAATAAAAAATATTTATTTTTTTTTTAAGTTGTAATGGTTATATTAAATTGAGTAATAACAAAATAATAAAATATACACATAGATCGGGACTACCGATGATAGCGATTTATTAGTACACTTTCACTTCTTGATTTTAAAGAAACATATAGATGTCGAACAAATCAATATTCTTTTTATTCTAAACGAAGTATAAATAAAACTTCGTTTTTGGCTAGTTCTATCTTCTTTTTGATGAAAACTGTTATAAAAACCTTTGTAGACTGAATGAGTTCTTACTCATTACCATATAATAAAATTAAAAATATGTTTATAACTTTAGTTTTTTTTTAGTACTTTAGTATTTTTTTATCCTGTTTTAGTGGACATTTTTAAATTTAAGGAACGGTAAAACATTAATTTATTAAAAGTCCCGGAATGATCTATATAAGTAATTACTTATATCTTCATTGATTTTAGTAATGTACAATATATATTAATCGTTATGTATAAGTTTCAACTTTGTTTCAAGTAGAATAAGTGTTACTCAAAATTTTTTAAATATTATACAGTTAAGAATTATTTATTTGCACTGTTCTTCCTTTGCTACACTATGCAAACTATACATTTACTAGCAATTTGATCACAAGTAACACTTGTCAAAAGCAAACGTACCGTCTTCATCATTTTTGGTGAATTTAAACTGTGAAGTTCTGTCTTCGTAAAAGATAAAGTAAGAACTGAGTGCTGACAGAAGCTTGTCCGGCTGTTTTATACTTTGTCAGATATGTCCTCCAGCTACGAAAAAAACTTTTTTACATATTGATATAAACGCAATACGTGTATGGCGCTAATGTTTTTATGGTATCTTCCTCTCATTTTTGCCTGATCTCCTAAATTTTAGAGAGTCATACTTCGTAGATTACAAAATTTTAGACTAAATATGCGATCGACCTTCTCATATATTTTGTGTTCTAATAGAATTTCAAATGCGATAATGAAAAAATATACTAATAAAAATTAAATTAAAGTTTCTACATAAAGTAAATTTCCTTAAAATATATTCGTCAGTAGTAAAAATAAAATATTCAAAATATTCGTTGGTTTGCGGAGCCTCTGCCATTGAACCAACGAATAGGATTAATTCTTTAATCTTACGGTAACCAGACGCTATAAACTATCATCGAGAAAGGTAGCCTTATAGAATACACACACACACATACACACACACACACACACACACACACACACACACACACACATAAATGTATGTGTACTTATTGCATCATTTATTAGCGCTTTTCCATGTTGAGGTCTTCCGTCTTCCGAAATTGTTGAAAATTATAATTGACGTAGATATTCCACATCTAATTTTTTTGGACTTGATCGAACCATTAAACAAACCTTTAGCTCCAGTTTTTTGGCATTGATTTTATTGTAAAAGAGTGCTTTAAAAATGAAGTGCCGTACATAAACTAAAAAAGAAAGCGAAATTCATGCGTATAGCATAACATTGCTTATACTTTTCTGACCTTTTTCTGTCATACTTTAAGATTTTAAGACATAACGGCCTTTCTTCAATGGTGCAGGATGTTGGATGTTGGATGTAGCATGTAGTATGAAAATCAATAGATATCGGACAACAAACATTAAATTTCCATGCTACATGCTACATCCAACATACAACATCCTGCACCATTGAAGAAAGACCGTAATGAACGAAAAAAATCATATGCAGAACGCGGATTTAAAAAAATATTACGACCATTTTATGGACACCGATAAAGGATATTTTCTGTAGTTTCTTTCACATATGTACATGTGATGAAAGTGGACCGACGGTTTGGCGGGAGATGCAGTCGCCACCTCGGCCGATCACAGAAGTTAAGCAGCATTGGGCGCGGTTACTACTTAGATGGGTGACCGCGTTTTTCGCTGTCAAAATTTCGTGTGATTGGTTATAGGTGTTGATTGTCTTCTCACAAACCAAGCGGGAGGTGTGGAATATTATAGTTTTTTCGGTGTCTAAGCCTACGGAACGTGACCAGACATCCAAACTGAAATTATTCCAATACACCGACCATCCCGGGGCGGGTTTTCCTAATAAGGATTTATCCTATGTGGTTTGTCTATGGGTTTTCCCCGCCCCATAGGCATTACCCTCGACGAATGCGGGATGGCAAAAGGTAGGGTTTTACATTTAAGGTATAAGGTTGGAATTTGTAAGAAGGTATGGATTAATAAAGGCGTGGAAACCACCAATTTTTATATGTGATAAAAATAGTATATAAGTTATATTTTAAAAAAAATTGAGTTATTGATGAAGGAAAATGTCTATAGTCTAGGCGCAGGCTATGATTTCGTAGCCGATTGAGTGCCATTGTTCACCTAAAGGTTTTTATACGTATTTTTTCATCCTGATTACGAATTTTGAGGGTAGAAGTCCTGAAAGTGGTCAGATAAATTGTTATTAACAATTTAATTGTTTAAATCGTTATATCTTTAATTCATTGATAGATATCAAAATTTTGCTTTTGCAAAATTGTTGGTTTTTAATTCAGAAATATGCTCGATTTTGAATTTTTAAGAAAACTTAATTAGAAAAAAAGTTATAGCAAATTTAGTGCAAAAAAGTTCTGATGTAGCTTCGCGCGGCCACTCTTTCGCTTGTATCTCCGGTTCTAATGAAAATTTTTTAACTTTCAACCTCGCATTTTGAAGAGAGAATAATATTCTATTAACCTACTTCATAATTATTATCTATAATTTAGTTTACATAATTATTTAAACGTTTTTAATTAAAAATTTCAGTAAAAAATGTCAATTTAATCTGTTTATAAGCCTTTTTTCACTATTTACACTAATTTTATCAACATCTTTCCTTTGCAAAGTTGTTTGTTTTTCATTTACAAATACGCTAGATTTTGAATTTTTAAGAAAACTTAATTAGAAAAAATGGTATCGCAAATTGAGTGCAAAAAAGTCCCGTTGTAGCTAAGCGCGATAATTCTTTTACTTGCTTCTGGCAAAAATTTGTTAATTTTCAGCTAAACATAAAATATTATTACATTAATTTATAATTATTATCTATATTTTAGTATAAAAAAATTAAGCGCCACAATTTTAAACTTTAAGTAAATAATATTGATTTATTTGATGTACACGCATAAATAAAAACGACATTGATATTTTATCAAACAATCTATTATTCGTTTTTCAACGTATTTGCACATCTCAAGTTTAATTTGAAAATTAACCAAAACCAAAATATGCCAAATGTAAAATTTAAAATATTATTTATATGTTTGAATTTGAATTACCGCGTTATATGCGATGCGCGGGGGCAGCGCTCATAAATACAATGATTAAATTAATATAATTTAGAGTTCTTAATTACATATTTTTATGAAGTTTTATTAAAAAAAATCTGAGTAAAATATGTGTATTGATTTTATTAAAATATTTTAATTTCATTTAACAAATAAAATCGACATTTTTTACAGAAATTTTTCAGTTGAAGCGCTGAAATAATTATTTAAACTAAATTATAGATAATTATTATAAAGTAGCTTTATAGAATATTATTTTCTCTTCAAAATGCGAAGTTGAAAGTTGAAAAATTTTCGTTAGAACCGGAGATACAAGGGAAAGAGTGGCCGCGCTTAGCTACAACGGGACTTTTTTGCACTCAATTTGCGATACCTTTTTTTCTAATTAAGTTTTCTTAAAAATTCAAAATCGAGCATATTTCTGAATTAAAAACCAACCATTTTGCAAAACCAAATTTTGATATCTATCAAAGAATTAAAGATATAACGATTTAAACAATTAAATTGTTAATAACAATTTATCTGACCACTTTCAGGACTTCTACCCTCAAAAGTCGTAATCAGGACGAAAAAACACGTATAAAAACCTTGAGTAGAGCAATGGCACTCAATCGGCTACGAAATCATAGCCTGCGCCTATACTACGAGGTGTAGATTTAATAATATTTCAAAATGCACTCTGTAAAATCTATGTACTAGCGCATAGAGAATAAAAAACTACGCAATTAAAAAAAAGACCACGTTAGGAAATTGGGAAAATATAAAAATATAGTTTCTTGATGATTATTATATTCATTCATCTTAATGTTTCAATAATCAAGCTAGTGATTCGACGATCATATCCAAGTTGCAGAAGGTAACTACGTAATAACCCTGATTTATCTATGTAAGTCTGTGTTTATAATTTGTATTAATTCGATGGGTATCCTAATAAAAAAGACATATCTCACGCCGACCGATTCTAAACGTTGTTACTACATAGAAAATGTTAAGGAGCTACGCGGTTTCTAATCGGCCCGCGAGAGTTACGTCTTTTTTATTAGGATCCATCGTAATATATATGATCTTTTATATTGTTAGGGTTTACTACGCCTATAATCATTTTATATTTTTCTATAATAAAACAGTTTGGCCCTGAAAAGGATGGAAATCGCCGTTAAAAAGTTGGCGGTATAATTACAATTTGTTGTTTTTTATTAACTCATACAAAGTCGAATCATTATCTTATTTATTAAAATATAAAAATATTGATTGAAAATCAACGGCTAATTTAAACATGGAATATGCAACTTTCATGTATTTGATATAGGAACAAATTTTAATTAATTATTTTAAAATTCATTAATAAACTTACAAATAAACTTTAAGATATACTTAATCTGCCAAAGAAAACCTACATATTTTGTACAACTTATTTTCTAAGACGATTCATTGTATTAAAAATTGCTAACAATGAACCAAAACTAAGTTTTCTCCACTTGTAAATATCTATATAAAATATAGTTTTAATTTATTCTTCTACTATATTAAGTGTTGAAATTTTATATAAATAATAAAAAGGTATAATTGATGAGAAAATAATAAAATGAAACAGGTATAATTGCTGAGAAAACTAGTTCGAGATTTGATAAATTGTAGATCTTTTTATATTAATTATGGATAAACAAAGGCATTAAGGCATATAATAAACAAGAAAATAATAGTTTTTAAATGATTTATTAAATTAAACTAAAATCTAAACAATAGGTGCAACGGGAAGTTGGGCGGCTTCGAGTTGGAATCAATTTTCGTCGGTGATGCAGGTGATGGTGTGGGTCTGGCCATCTTCAGGGTTGAGTCACCTGAAGGATCATCGGACGCGGATGACAACGTCTTCGAGTTCTCGGGTCTCGACTTTGGCGGACTCTTCGCACTTAGATCCATTGCTTAATTCGTAGTTGAATTTGTAGCTGTCCAGACCAATGTTGTCGTGGAGAGTCTCTTTAAAAATCACTTCTTTAGGATTGGTGGCTCTATGTTGGGGAAGGGCAGCGCCAATGATGAAAAGGGTAGCGAAAACTACGATCTGTAAATAGATTGTTGCTGATGATCCATAAAATATTATATATTTTTAATTTAACATATATTAATAGTATTGTTTATGAGAAATTTAATTGATTTAAATTAGGATTGCTTAATTAATTTAAATTGTTTTTATAATCATAGGTTTTTATTTTGAATAATCTGGTCAATAATATTTTATGCTACTAATAAATTAAGATATTGAGATACATGTACTACGCTTCTTATAATGCTAATATTGTTTGAAATATCAATATATGCATGTTGACGTGTATGTTCACAAGCTTCAGGAAACCTGTGTAGTTCAAATAATAAGTAATCTCCCGCCTTTTCGAAATTTCCTGGGTATGTTCGGAAATGAAATTTCGGTTAGTAGTTAAGTTGGCACCCCTACGCTGCGCAAACCGAGCGGACGTTCAGAGCGTGTAAACAATGGTTACGGTTACGGGTGCGGATGACAACACGAGCGCCACGAGCGCAGCTCCAAAAGCATCCCGGAGCACTCCCCTCACCGGAGGTTATGTTTCCTGTACTTATATTTACCGAAATTGCAAGTTAAGATGAGTTTTGACATTAAAAAAAATTATGCAAAAATGCGGTTTAGTAACGATGGAGAGAAAATTAGATAAGTAGTTTAATATAGTCAGTAGACATCGCAACTGCACTGGACGATTGCTTAGCTTTATATGCTGCTCTTCTTGTCTCTAATCATAATTATTGACACGTAGACATTATCAATGATATTTGGTCCAATGATTCACATAACATTTCTTATTTCCTTTGGGTTGTAAATTGAAATAGTTACTTCATGTCCCCATGCTTAAGATTAATTGTTCCGATTAACTCTATCCAACTGAGTTCTAATTTTAATAACTATTCAACAGTCTTCTTAGTTTAGGATTATAAACTTAACGTGTGTTCTTATTTTCTTCTTTACACCTGCTGGTCTATTTAATTGAATATAAAATCTTCTGAAATAAAAAGAAAAACATACACAAAGTATCTATTCAAAACATAATTTATATTGTCGAGTAATTTTAATAAAAAGTAAACTACTTATTTAATTTTCTCTCCATCGTTACTAAACCGCATTTTTGCATAATTTTTTTTAATGTCAAAACTCATCTTAACTTGCAATTTCGGTAAATATAAGTACAGGAAACATAACCTCCGGTGAGGGGAGTACTCCGGGATGCTTTTGGAGCTGCGCTCGTGGCGCTCGTGTTGTCATCCGCAGCCGTAACCGTAACCATTGTTTACACGCTCTGAACGTCCGCTCGGTTAGCGCAGCGTAGGGGTACCAACTTAACTACTAACAGAAATTTCATTTCGGAACATACCCCCTACCTAACCTCTACGCGCGTGCCAAATTCCATTCAGAATACAGAGAATTCACATTGACTGGGTTGAAAATCAACATGACACACGACAAGAACTTTAATGTTAACGAAAGGTGAACATCACTTCTGTTTATTCTTCATAAAATACAATGAGGGTAATTTCGTAAACAATGACTTGCGGTCGCGTTTAATTACAATCAAAATCTAATCAATGATGCAAATGTACGAGCATCTTCGCTCGCGTGCGAACATTGGTAATGAGAATCGCGTTAATGCGCGTTCGCTTGTTCAAAGGGCCGACGCCTTGCGTCGTGCGAAACGGAGACTGCCCATCAACGCACCGTCAGCGATCGCTCGCAATTGAGGTTCTCGGAACCGTGCCATTTCTTGCCGACGTAATTCATGTCGCACGAATTATCCGGACAGCAAGAAGGCGTTCATGAACAGTTGCTCGTGCCGCACGAATAGCGAAAATGCGAATAAAATGCGAATGGTATGATCGCACACGGAGAGAAAACTTGAATAAATATAACCTTATTTTCATCCGCCAAGGTTAGTGCATGTAGCCAATCGCCAATGCCGGACTCTTAGGCCGTTTTTGCCTGACTCCTCCGTAAACGTAAACATCACAGTCGCATGTTTTTTTGAGGTTAGGAGATGCAAACATCATTTGCACGCAAATAAATAAACTTTACATAGTTTATATACGATTAACATAAGTTAATTATAATTGTAATACGTTATAATATTTGTTATTAACAATTTAATGCCAAAAAAAACATTTTTTTTGTTTTGCTTCCTCCTAGAGGAAGCTTTGTGATAGTAAATTTTTGAGTTGTTGTAAAAACATGTTATAATTGTGTTCCTAGGTGTTAGAAATCAAAATACATGGTTTTTGAAAAATGTCTATGGATGTACACGTGTGTGTGTGTGTGTATACGCCTGGATCTCAGCTTCTACTCGGTCGATTTTGACCGGACAGGTCTCATTTTTTTTGTTTTCTTTTTGTGTGATGGCGGGTCAAAAATCCGTTTTTTTATTGGGGCAATGCGTTTTTGTTTTTTTTTTTCAAATTTTCGATTTTCTCAAAACTGTTTTTTGATTTTTTTTTAATGATAGGATCGAGTTATTCGAATCTGATGGGTAGCGTTCGAAAGAGAATTAAAATACCTATATTTTCTAAAAAAAAAAAGTTTCTAGCTATTACGGTTCTTTTGTTATTAACAAAAACGTGTATTTTTTTAGAAGCTTATAACTCCTAAACTAGACGGTCAATTTTTTTGAGAAAAATCATGATAATACAGAATATAAATAGCTATAATCTGATAAAATTTGAATACATTCTGTAGGCTAGATTTTGAGTAAAAAATTGAAAAATGAAAAAAATCAGTTTTGTATGTCCAACGATTACAAGAGTAAAATTGACTTAATGGCTTCAAAATTCCTTTTAGAGGTAGATTTTTTATAATTCTCAGTCGAGTTCTTTGGACAAAATGATTGGTCCATAAATTTCAGAGATATTTGAGGTTAAAAATTTTTTGACATTTTTTAAAAATCGTAATTTCTCGATAACGGCTCTATGTATCTGAATGGGGTGGGTGGCATTCGAAAGAGAATTAAAATACCTATATTTTCTAAAAAAAATTAATTTTCTATCTATCACGGTTCTTTAGTTATCATCAAAAACAAAAACGTATTTTTTTTTTTAACTCATAGGTTTGAATTTTCAAGATTGAATTCTTGAGTTTAAGTATTCAAAACTGATGAATAATTAAAATAATATAAGAGTAGGTGGCGCTCCGATCGGGGTAGCGTATATAAATTTGATATAAATAAATAATAAATAAATAAATAAATTTAAAAATGAACATCTTTTAATATTCATAAATGAATTTAATTATAATTATGCAATAAATTTTTTAAAAAATTATAAATTTTGTTATTAAAAATTAATTAAAGGAATCAACAAATTACGGTTGAGAAACCTACGGGCCAATGAATTGGCAGCGGTTTTTTGCTTATAAAACAAAAACTAATGGACCAATTAATCTTGATGGTCCAATGAGATAAATTGTAACTTTGTAGCTTTAAAATCTAGTACTGCTAAATTCAATTATGGTTAGGCAATGACACTTTAACAGCTACTGATTGGGGGTGGCCAGTAAAAAATAATACTTTACTACCTATAGGAACAACCGAACCGCCTATACCTTAAAAATTGCTCTCTCAGATTTCATGTAATTGCACAAAAAAAAGGTGTATAGATGCTTCGTGCAGCTGTAAAAAACGCGGCTTACACTTACAGTGCACAAATCTTTGTGCACACTGCCACGAAGACTCGTGTTATAATTTATTAATAAATACACCTTTATTAGAGTCAGAAGATGATTCGAGCGCTGAACACGATTACGAACTCGATTCGTATGACTGCGACGATGTAACTGATTTTCTACCACCAAAGCGAACAAAAATTAATTAAATATATATAGTTTTTAAGTAATATTGTATATTTTTTCTAATAAATATAATATAGATTAATAAAAATAGAAAATGTATATTTATTTTCTTATCAACCTACTAAAACGTCCAACAACTGCATTTCTATTAATTTTTCACGAAATCCAAGTACAGAATCGGTTTTGTGGGGTTGAGTTATCGCGAAATAAAAAAAATGATTAAAATAGCGCCTCTAGTTTCTGAGGAAATCAAAAGTAAAGATCTATAAGTTGCGTACAGTGCGTTCTATTACTATATATATCGGTTCTCCTCAGCCGCCGCGCGCCCCCCACCCCTCCGCCACTTTCGTGCGCTCGGCCGTTTTTAGTCAACTTTGACAACTAAACTGTTTTCAGGTATAAAACAGTTCTTAATCAAAAATTCAAGATAGACGTTTTGTAGTACAACATTTGTGCTTTCAAAATCTTTTTTGATAATTGAAATCCGACTACCATTCAAATCGCGATTGGACAAAAACTAATAATCGCACAGCGCCTAGTTTTCGCACACATAAAGTACGTGTGAATTACTATCAATTCGCCTGAGATATGCGCTCCATCTTTAAAAATGGCGGAGACATTTGATTTTTTCGGGTTTTCACGTTTCTCTCCATTATTAATCATCCGATCGATTCGATCAACATCTCATTTTGTTCGTAATTTCATTTACTACAATTTATCCCATTGGACTATCAAAATTGGTCCATTAGTTTTGGTTTTATAAGCAAAAAACAAAAAAAAACGCCTTTTTTGCATTAAATTGTTAATAACAAATAGATGGAACAGTTTTAGTAGTCGAATTTATATCCCAGTTATACTGTGGATTATTCTGCGTAGGATAGCGCTTACCGTTTGCTGAAGCTTTTTGTCACAAAATCACTGATTTTTTTCTCTATTGACTGGACTATTTCTTGCCACAGTAATTCATGTCGCCCGAATTAACCGGGCAGCAAGAAGCCGTTCATCAACAGTTGTTCGTGTCGCACGAGTAGCGAAAATGCGAATAAAGGTGCGAATGGTATATGCTCGTGTCGCGCGAGCAACGCATGCGGATCAACGAAAATGGCCGTCTCACCCACTCGCTCGCGTCGCACGAGTCATGAGTATTATATATAGGTCGAGGACGCGAACCATCTCGCCATACGGCTCACCTTGATGCGACCGTAAAGGTGTTCAAAAAACGTGACTGTTTCTGCACCGCGTTCGCTCGGAATAAACGTACCTGGTGATCGGCGACACCGACTCGACGCCATGAGATCTCGCCAAGCCGTTGAGCTCCAAATGTCACGGATGACAGACCCCGGAATAAGCGTCCCTCTCACTGTGATTCAGGCGCTGTCCCTCTCTCTCTCCCTTTTAGCCACTGGTGCGGATAGCCGAGAATACCGATCCCCACTCTACGAGCTGATACCGCAACCAAAACGAAAGGCGTCAAGATTGCTGGCTGCGAGGAGCTTGGTAGTCACCTTTTTCCACCGAAACTTCCTTCCTGTCTGTCTCCAAACGCCGAAACCAAACGTCAATCTTTTTTATTTCGCTTACACTCGACTGAGCGAGTCAAAACAGCCTCTCTCCGAGCGCACCGCAGTCAGTCGCGCACGCCAATCCGCCTCTTCACCGCGCCTCCCATCCCCACTCTCGTCCGCCTCACATCCGCCCGTCGCCACACACACACACACACACACACACACACATTCGCGGCACACACAGATGCACACACACAAACCGTATATGCAACGCCACCATAGCACGCTACACAAAAACTCATTTTCGCTCCAATAATGCAAGTATATAAAGTATAAGTACTTCTAGTATTGACCACACTGTACCGTTTTCATATATTTGACTAGTAGTTGGGAACTGGACGATTCTGATCTTGTAGATGAATAAACGAAAAATGACTGACAACAAACATACTTGCTGCTTTTTTATACTTCATTCGACGTGTACTCTAGCCGTAACAACTCTTTTGCATACTACTGATAATGCAATGTTGCGCTGCTGTTAATTCTCGACTGATACCCCCTCTCTCAATTTAAGGCTCATCTATAACTCTTAGCTAGACTGTTTCATACATAGAAATTTTCAGATTCATAGACCTTCACTTATATTTACATTTTAAGAAAATTTTGAATAAAACTCTAATAATATACCAATAGAAGTCCATCACAATTGCGATTATAATTGAGTAATGTTATTGATCCCATAGAAAGAATGCACAAGTTTTCAAACGAGCTTTCAAAATTATTATTTCAATTATTATTCGAAGATATTGAAATTGAATTTATTTGAATGGGTGTTTATGATAATAATAATAATAATAATAATTATCTCAGGTCTGGATTATGCTATGCGTGTCATATCATACATAACACGCAATACACACATTCATACACATTCACATTATACATTTTATAGATGCAACATGCAGTTTAATACAGTGCAATAATAACATTCAATAAAAACGTTTTGTAATTAAATTCAACATAATTTATAGAATTGAAAACATAACATACAGTAAATTTAAGATACTCTAAAAATTTTTAACACACATTTTCTTGAATCCATTTTTTAATCTTAGTCTTATTATTACCTTTTTCTATATTTAGGATTTTGAGCTAATTTAAAAACAATAATAATATAGTACTATACAAGTAATATTTATTTCTGCTTAACATACATGCTTAGAATATTATTATATGAATAGTTAGAATAATATTATTATGAGAATAATATATCGAATAATTTGCAAATTAAATAATCAAGTTAAAATTATCCAAAATTAGAATTAATGCAAGTACATATAGAGATTAAAATTCTCAGTCAAAAGATAACAGCTACTCAAATTCAAGCTTTTGGATTTTGGAGATTTACCCCATTATCTTTATAAAAAACTCTATTTTACTTATTCATAAGACGGGCATATAATACATTGTTCTATCGAAACCGCGGTGATTCTACCTGCTGCGTTCGTCCCTCGCATCGCGCGTGAAGTTCGCGCGTTGCCATGACGAAAAATCAATAAAAAAAGTTCATTGAAAACCGATGCGCATCGCGTCGCGTTCACTTTCTCTCGCGAGTCTGAACCGCAAGACGTGTATTAAGAAATAACAAGGCTTTTTCATCTTTAAAATCTTTTTATTTCGTGCTCGTATTCCGAAAAACATACGGACGCGATTACACGGCTGTCGCCAACAGGCGATCCTGTTTAGGCTGTCTAAACGACAGAATTGTGAGCGGCTACTGCTGACGAGCGGCTTAGTCCATGTCGCACAGACGACAATATCAACATACGCACACACACATTCTCACACTTGAGATTCTAACAGCACTATAAATATTGTACACCGAATTTATCATCGAGGGTTTTTTTACCTTTAAAAGTTTTTCCCTCTTGGTGAAATAAACTCATTGTTTATTATCGTGTTGGACCAAAATCAAGTCTTTTATTTATTCCCTTATTCTAAATTTTTTTTTTTACCTTCAAAGGGAAGGAGAAAATTTCGAGATTCGCGATATATTCGCGAGTTTTCGACTCAACATACATTATTTTGTGTACATACTCTGAAGTAGTTTATTATTTAATAATAATAATAAAAAACCGCTGCCAATACATTGGCACTTAGCTTCCTCAAAATAATGTATTTATTCATTTTTTTTAATTTTTTATAACAATAATTAATTGTATCATACCCAATTTTCTTTATGAATATTCGTAATAAATTAATATATATTTTTCGAAAATTCATTCTTGTTACTCTTTTTCTCGTGCGACAACCCGATATTTTTATAAATCAATTTTTTCAAAATATTATCACATGTTCAATTAGTTTTATTTTAAGCCTCAAATATCTTTCGTCGTAATAGTTCGATTTTATTGGGTAACGAATTCAGTTTGAAGATATAAAAAAAATATATCTCTCCCAAATTTTAGGACTATTGGTTGATTTTCTTAATATTGTTATCGCGTGACAACAAAACTCCTACTTTTTTATAAAACATTTTTTTTTTTTAAAACAAATAAAGATAATCTTTTGAAATTTCAACCAAATATATTCTTCAATGAGTATAATAAGTGGTTAAAACTTGAAGTCGATAAATCAATTATTATTTGAAAAATTTATTAAATAATTTTGAGCACATTTTCGTTAATAATAAATGACTTGTCTCTACATCACGTTTCCGAATCATCTGATGATTTTCACAAAAAAAGTAGCAGAATTATTTTATTATTTTTTATGTTGCACCTTCAACTTTGCGTAATATTTTAAATCCATAATATTTTGAAAACTTAAAAATAAATTCGAACAAATTACCAAACTCTATATTACATATATTCGTTTATTACACATACCAATCAAGTCAATCAGTCAAGAGACTTTCCAAAAAGGTTACAACAAAAATACTGGCATATTCTGCAAGTAAAATGCAAACTTACAATCAATGTTCTATATAAAAAATTTCGATATTTTGAGTAAAAAATAAAAATAATCTTTTGAAATTTCAACCAAATATATTCTTCAATGAGTATAATAAGTGGTTAATAAGTGTAAATTACCCTCAATAATAAACAAAAGCAAGTGAACAACACGCACGCATAGCACGTGTTATTTCCATTTTCTAGTATGGATATATCCAGAAAATTACGATTTGAAAATAAGGCTAAATCTGTTTTAACCTCGAATATTTCTGAAATTCATAAACGAATTCTTTTACTCTAAAAACGCATATAATAAATAATATACACTCTACATCTCCGCGAAATTAAAAAAAAAATTAAAACAAGTTTTCTCTAGTTATCAGGCGACAAATAAAATAACTTTGTAAAATAGGAAAATTTTGAATATCAAAAAGTAATCGTACGATCTTAATGAAAATTCACATACATAATATCTATATCACATACAAAATTGTCTAGAAATCTGTAGCTGATTCATAGAACCGTTCTCGAGAAATTACGATTTAAAAAAAAGTTAAAAAAATTTTAACCTCAAATATCTCTGAAATTTATGGACCAATTATTTTGCCCAAAGAACTCGACCAAGAGCTATCCAAAATCTACCTCCACAAGGAATTTTGAAGAAATTATGACAATTTTCCCTCCGGAATTGTTGGACATAAAAAATTCATTTTTTTCATTTTTCATGTTTTACGTTCTTGTTAATAACCAAAGAACCGTGATAGCTAGAAACTTTTTTTTTTAGAAAATATAGGTACTTTAATTCTCTTTTAAATGCTACCTATCCCATTCTGATACATACAGCCGTTCTCGAGAAATTACGATTCGAAAAAGAGGTTACAAAAATTTTAACCTCAAAAATCTCTGAAATTTATGAACCAATCATCTATCCCAAAGAAATGTGCAGGTGGCAACGAAAATCTACCTCTACAAGGAATGTTGAAGCGATTAACACAATTTTACTCCCGTAAATTGTCGCTACCTAAAACACGTTTTTTTCATTTTTTAATTTTTTTCTCAAAAACTAACCAACAGAATGGATTCAATTTTATACAGATTATAGTTATTCATAATCTCCATTATCATGATTTTTCTCAAAAAAATTGACCATTTAGTTTGGGAGTTATAAGCATTTAAAAAAAAACACGTTTTTGTTAATAACAAAATAACCGTGATAGCTAGAGAATTTTTTTTTTTTAAATATAAGTTTTTTTATACTCTTTCGAACGCTACCCATCCGATTATAAAATTTAAATCCAATTATTAAAAAAAATCAAAAATAAATTTTTCGAAAATGAAAAATTCGACATAAAACAAAAACGAACCAGTTAGTCATACAAAATTATTTTTTTCCCGAATTCGGAATCAAAAAAAAAAAAAAAATGAGACCCGTCCGGTTAAAATCGACCGCGTAGATCCGAAAATAAACCGGTACACACAGACACACACACACACACACACACACACACACACACACACACACACACACACACACACACACACACAACCATACAGACATTTTCTAAAATCATATGACACAAACTTCTAACACCTTTATTCATGTTTCTAGAGCAATTTAAAGAAAATGAAAATTTTACTATTACAAAGCTTCCTCTATGAGGAAGAGAAAACAGCAAATAAAAAACTACATTTTTAAATATCGTTATAACATTGAAAAATCACAAAAAATGTAAACTTTAAAATTGAAAAATTTTAGGTGGAGTAGCTGTTAATTTATAAGACATTGGAGTAATAAATAGATGAACAACTGGTTTTGCATTTCACACGATCGATAACTATATATTTTTTATATAGGAATAAAATAAATAACGCTTTGACACTAATATGATTTTTATATTGTATTAAAAAATTCATAATAGAGTTAAAACTATTTTTATGGAACTCTTTTATAAAATGTATCACTTTTAGAATTACTTGTTTACGTCCTCCTGACAAGCTGTCGATAAACTGTCATTAATTGCATGTACATTACATCGACTTTTACATATTCTGTGTATCATATTACTGTTACAAGGAGAGTGGACACCCTCCGGGAAACAGATCTTAGTGACGCTTTGAAAGTCGATTTGTATGTATTTACGACTTTTATTTAACAATTGCATTTTCTACTTATATGTTAATTCATCCTACTGGACATTTACATTCACACGCTCTCCAACGACTGGGTTTCCCCGAGAACCCAAGCATCCACTCGCCGGTGGCGCCCATTTACAACTAAAGGTTTGACCATTTTTTGTATTACTTGAAAAAGGGAAGCAGACATAAACTTCCATCTGTTTGGGACTTCTCCGGAATCACTCGAAACGGGCATTATAATCCACTCGGACTATAAAAGCTCATCTGGAGAGCATCCTGAGCGCAGCTAGCCCTTGCGACCGCGCGACCCGCTGTGCCCTACCATAAACCCTACGCACGCCAAGGAAATTGACCAGCACATAGTAAATGTACCCCACTCTTTTTATTATCTTTCTCATTGTGATCTGTATACTTGGCAGCCTCCGCCAACGCTACTGAGCAGAAAGCATAGCTGAGTTTCAACACCGAGTGGTCGTTTGAGAGCAGCCGCACTCCAGCGCGTACTAAATTCAACTTATTTTCTATCTTTACTTGTGTGCAATATCCGTTATATATTTTTTAAATAAATTTAATAAGTATTTTTATTACTTACACACACGTAAACACTATGATTTCTTTTTCTTAAGTTGTGGGAAATCTAATCTCAAATAAACTCTGTTTCGTTAAAAAATGATGTCTCTTTTATTTACTATTACTTTGCAAGTTTATGATACAAAAACGAGCAGTAAAGATTCTAAAAGTAGACAAGAAAAGCTCAAAATTAAGCTCAAAGTTACGATCACCTAACTCTTATACATATGATTTAAGAATAGTGAATTGTTGTTTTTTTTTTGTGAAATAAAAATTGCAACAGATAGTTAATACTTCGTTTGATTGATTTCACGAATAAAATAATGTTGTTAAAATCTTATAAAAGTTAAAAAAATACATTTAATAGGTAGTCTATTCACCCTTGAGTGGGACACGATTTTTGAGATAAATCCTAAAGTGGGACAAAGAAAAGCTCAATACTGGGACAATATTAACCTTATGGGCTAATCGAACTTCATCCTAAAGTGGGACAAACTGCCGATAGTGGGATAATTTAGGGTTCTATTAGATACACTAAGTACTAAGTATAAATGTTTTTTTCATCTAAAAGTTTTTACTATCAATAGTAATAAGATCATTAATATGGAATTATTTCGAAAATTAATTTTGTATTTTTCTGCTGTACATCTGAATCTACCGTAAACTCTTTACTATTATTAATACTGTTAGTTGGGAAATTATCCTCATTCTAATATTATTGACTAAACTGTTCGGTCCTTATGAGTTTATTCTCATGTTGTTTTTTTTTTTACGAAAAGGAAGTAAGGTTGTGGAATCAATAAACAAATTGTTCTGTTTTATAAAAAAATTTATTTAAATAAATAACTATCTAATCTAAGCTTGAGGTGCAACGGGTAAGTGGGCGCCTTGGGGCTGGAAGCCATTTTCATCGGCGATGTATGTGACAGTGTAGGTCACGCCGTCATCACCAACGAAGCTGAAGGATCCACGGACGCGGAGGATAGCATCCTCAGCCCCTCGGGTCTCAATCTGAGCAGATTCTTCACGAGTCTGTGCGTCGGACAGTTGGTAGTCGAATTTGTAGCTGTTGAGACCGATGTTGTCCGATAGAGTCTCTTTCACGACTAGGATCTCCTGGGCGTTCCTCTGGGGAGCAGCAACAGTAACAGCCACGAGGGCAACGAAAACTGCGATCTGTAATTTGATGAAAGCAGCGTTGAATAATTTTCCGAATTTACTAATTTTTGTTCGTGTTGTTAAAACATGCGAACAACGCGAAGATTTTTTTGTCAAGGAGCGCGGGAGCGCTCCAAAGGCAAGTAAGTGTGTATTTATTGCAAATAATTCAAACAGTAGGCTATTAACCACAAAATTATAATAGCAAACAGAATTTTTAAATAGTTGCTGAAATTTTTTTTAACAAACACCAGAGTTTATGGTCATCACTTAGTATTCAAAACTTTGTATACGTGTATATATAATACGTTTAACATTTTTGTCATATTGGAAGTTTGAGTATTGAGTATTAAGTGATTACTACAATAAGTGAATATTCAAGTAGGTTATCAAAATATGATGATCCACGACGTTTAATTGACCCAGATTTAGATTCCACATTTTATGTTAATAGTACGAGAATCATATACTTGTTTTATTTTGAGAGATTTGTTTAATCTTTTTTTTTATTATCACTTTGAAAACAATGCGATTTTAATTCATATAAAGAGATGTTTTCCACAATGAAATGAAATTGAAGTTGATTTAAAGTGAATCACTGTTCTTTGAACTATTAGTAACTAATTGTGGCACTAGATGAACTTGTAGGTTGATGGCAAAGCTATCGTGTTTATGCTGATGCACCAATAAACTTATCGTCGAACAAAACTCGAAATCCGACGATGATCACGAGAACTCGAAGCACATAAGCAGTAATCACGCGAAGTCGCAATATCTACGTACCGTCTGCATATCTGTTTGGCGGTTCGGAACTGAGGAGTTCTAAGTCGTAGGAGAGGAGTATGTGAACTGAGTGCTGACAAGTGCAAGTACAAGTATTTTATACTCGGTCCACTCAGTGGCTTCTCATACAGCCGAAAAAATTTCTTTTGCCTATCGGCCATATTGTGGCCGTATTGCTATAGCGCTCCTTTCGTATGACTAGTCACGTTTGGCTCATCTTATCTCCGGGCTATACTAAAAGCCCGGATTTTTCGTTCCGACATTCTCTAGCGGCAAGTTGACCGGCGGCGACGATGTAGACGACGACGGCGAGGACGACACGGCGCAGTGGGCCGCCTGCAGGATTACGCGATCACGTAATCGACGATGGCTCACGACAGCTCCTACGCCTGTATTGCTTTCGTTTGCATTGACCGCGTAGTGCCCGCCAGCTGATACGGGCACGTCTATGGAATTTTTATATTTTTGCAATCGTGTCGCAATCGGTCATACTGCAAATAACTTCTGCTTTTATGCTAAGTAGTTCTCTCGGCTTATTTATATACCCTTATAAAAGCTGAGTTATTACCAACCATTAATTTATGAATTTGTTGATTGAAAAGAATCTGTGGAGTAGCGAAGTAAAAAATTTTTCTTGTGCTTTGATCATTAAATTTTTGGTGGCATTACTCTAAGTATTTTAAACATACTTTTACTTTCTCGAAATGTGAGACAATCTTTTGATATTTATATTGCCGAGTAATAGATTAGTCACGGTAAATAATGTGTTTATTTGAATAAAATGTAGAAAAGTTTGATTTCGTAAGTTAATGTTCGTTTAAATAATTATATGAATGTGCATTCTACTTTATCCTGCATATCCATGGTGAGAAGCTTAAATTGGTGTCATATTTAAGTACTAATAATAGACTTAACGTAATATGCCTCACAGCTCCAACTTAATATCGTTGTAAAACTCTCTCTTTCATTCATATATTACACGTGTTGCTCCCGCATGCCAATATTCAATTATGAAAAAATTTGATAATATTAGTTTATTTATTATGACAACAAAACTTTTTTAGACAGTATCTAAATGATTGTATATAAAGAATGTTTTCTGGAATGATTCTCTAAAAAATTAAATAAAAAACTTAAGGCCTTTTGTATTTTTAATTTTTTCAATAAACTTTACTTAAGGGGGTCATAGAACTATAGGCCTTTGAAGCTAAAATCACCTGAAAAAATATAATAAAATATAATTAGTTATAAATACTAATAATATATTATAAGTTATAGGTACAATTTCTGATAAAATGGCCTGAGATACAATCTGTAGACCAATTTTACTCAAAAATGTTGCATTGCCAAGATTTTTGCTTTGGAACAGCTTTTTGAAAAAAGTATTTGAAAGATTTTCATGAAATAGGTATAAAAATACTTGAAATTCATGCAGTTATGTATCTAAGAGTTGGAAATATAAGATTTCCTGAAGCAAATATTTTTTTATGGAAAAAACTACTTCTAAATCATGCATTTTATTAATTTTTATATTTTTTGTGGTTTTTAGCATTTATAAATTATTTGCTTCAGGGAATCTTACATTTCCAACTCTTAGATCCATAACTACATGAATTTCAAGTATTTTAAGACTTGTCCCATCAAAATCTATCGAATACTTTTTTCAAAAAACTGTACCAAAGCAAAAATCTTGGAAATGCAATATCTCTGAGTAAAATTGGTCTACAGATTATGTCTCGGGCCATTTTATCAGAAATTGTGCCTACTTATAATATAGTATTATGTATAACTAATTATATGTTATTATATTTTTTCAGGTGATTATAGCTTCGAAGGTCTATGACCCGTTTAATCCGTAATATTATTTTCCGTTTTTAGGATAAATGTAAATGAAAGAATATGTAAGATGGTTTAGTAGGGCTGTATATTTACAAACAAAAATTTGTCTTTGGGATGAAAATTAGCCAGTTTTCGTAGTACATTCTTCATGGTTATAATGAATTTTTTAGTTACTCAATTATTTAACATGTTATTTTATGCTTTATAACATAACATTTTAAAAATAGTAAAAGCTTATTTGGTGGCGGTAAAAGAAGAATATAATACGATAGAATATTAATATTCATATTATAAATTATGGATAGTATTGAAATGTAAATAGTTTTTGTGATCAACAATCCTTAGATTGTTTATAAATATGCAGTAATTAAATTTTCTAATATAAAGCAAACCGTTACTCATTATAAAATAGAAAGAAGTGTTTTGTTTTTAATTCCACTTTAAAATAAATTAGTTGTAAGGTGGGTACGCAGTTATTTTTATACTTTAAAAGCATATGTTATTTTTTACTTATTACTTGAATTATTTTAGAATAATATTTGATTCATAACATGGCACGCAGTGTTATCAATAATACTATAGAAAGTGATTTACTAATCAAAATTAGATACATCGCAGGTGAAACTGATTTAAATAATGTTGGACGAGAAATCGAAGAAGCTTTTACAACTGTTAGGAAAAGTAAAAGAGTAGAATATTCAACATTGAATAAAGATTCTTCAGTGAATTTAAATAATGGCTATGAAGTACAAAAATTTTATCATGATAAAAAATTTTATGCATTACAGGAAATTCTTCACGGGCCACCGTTTTATTGTGATATTGATACCAATATAATAGAAAATCACTATAAATCAAATCATTGTTTGCTAAACAAGTAGAATGTAATATTAATAGATTACCAGCCCATTTGTGGCCAAATGTAGTCCGTGGTAAAAAAAAAAATTCAGTGCTAACTACGAAATTTACTAGTAAAGAAATTAAAGCGAAACTCTTCAAAACTTCGGTAAATAACCTTTTACAATATAATCCTGATTGTACAATTTTAACTGCTTATTTTAATGCTTGTCTAAAACTTCAAAAAATTCCATAAATTTGGAAACATACATATGCAGTATTAACGAAAAACAAAAGTGGTGATGATAATAATATTTTCAATTCGAGTATAAATATAGTTCATAATCCAACACCAAAACTTTTTTGTTACTAGTAGCGTCTAGACTTCTAAAATGGGTGAAAAATACTAATAGATTAAGCGTAGCCCAAAAAGAACATGTATTTTCGACTTCTGTTTATGACAATTCTATTTTGGAAGAAAGCTTGCTTGGAATTTTCTGCTGCATATGGTGCACTATCTCAAGATGCAGTCATTTTTGCATTAAAAAAACATTAGGTTCCGGCTCCTATACAAAACCTTATTGATAATATACTAAATAAAACAACGACAAAAATAAGGACAAAAAGTGGTTCTTACCAGCAAATCCCATTGATATTTTACGAAGGTTGCTTCAAGTTTCTCCATTAAATAAAATACGTATTCAGTTAGTTATTTACTCTATTTTAAAAAATTTATCTAAAAATATTAATGGGTTTAATATTTTTGATGAAAGAGTCAATCACTTAATAACGTCAGATAAGCTAATACTGATTGCTCAGTCATCTATGCAACTGCGAATTTTGTTATCAGAAGTAGAAAAAACTGCAAAATTAATTGGAATACAATTTAATTTAGCAAACTCCTTTTATTATGACAAGAACGACAACGAAACAGTACAGAATTTCTTTGGAAAAAAATTACCAGTGTTATCAAATACAGAATTTATAGCACATTTTGGATCGAAGAAAGGAATATTCATTGGACAATATCAATCTCCAACCGTCGATGAAATAATTAATAGTATCCAAATTATTAATGATTCCAAATTACATTTGAACCAAAAAATAGAATGTGTTCTATTGTTTATCATGCCTGACATTGAACTCTTTTTACTAAGACATCGGAATATTAATGAACATATTCTTGAAAAAGTAAACAAAGTTTTAGAAGAACTTAAAACGTTGGATAAGAATAACAGATGACATGAGAACAGAATTTGTTGTATATCAAACTTTGTGTTTAGAACTGAAAAGTAATATATGCTATCTTCCTTTAATTTATTTATTCTATATTCTCAAAATTATTCATGTTTTCAACATACTGAATTCAAGGGACGAATAAATAAAGAATATAGCTTCCAGCTCTTTGACTGTTTTAAGATGTTTCCAAAAATAAACAAAGATCATATAAACCAAGATTTTCTTGCCAAATATTTGTCTGGAGAATTCACCACAAAAAAGAAAGACAATTCTTCTTTATCGCATACAGTCTGCCGGGCAATAGTTGAACTAAAACCAAAACTACGTGTGATGTGGAACTATGCAGATGGTAAGATGCAACTTGGGGTCAAGCGAAACAACAGAACAAGAACCATATATTTCAGTGATTCATCGAAAGTTGAAAAAAAATTGAGGGAAGATTTTGTTTTTAATTATTTAAAAACTATTAGAAATTTTGAAGAAACTGTTAGAAAAAAATATTATTCTAGATATGATTCTCTTAATAGACACTGTTTTTAAATAGAAAATGGATTACTTGTTATAAGTTTTAAAACTTAATATTCTAACTAATACTAAACACACGAAATATTTTCGATGAATTAAGATTATAGTTATTAAGTTTACTAAAATTACTCATAAAATAAAATAATGTTGAGAAAATATTAGTCCTAAAGATTCGTTTATACGACAAATTTTATTTTATATTGACTAACGTTTTCATACAACTCTTATATTGCTATAAGAAAAATATATGTTATGTTATGAGATTAAAATCTTATTTCAAATTTTACTCTAAAATGATTATCTAAGTAACTGTTATTGATCAAACCAATAAAAGCATAATTTAACATTCAAGAATTTTGTATACTCCAAAATATCTGAAATGCCTGAATAAATAAGCGTATTGTAAATGGCATCTTCATAACATGTTCTAAAAGATCATATCTAACTTTTTTTATGAGCATTATGATTTTTCACAATATAATATCAATGCGATATTTTTGAAGCTGATGATTATGATGTTAATAAATTTATAAATTTAAATTTCAATTGATTCAGGTCTATTGAAAAAACTTTTTTCCCAAATTTTTTCTGTTAATCCAATTTACATTTTTACCACAAAATCTTTACAATCGTATAAAATTATATTTAATGTCATCACGACAATATTCAATCCGAGCTCTTTATCACTTAATTAGATATTTTTTCAATACCTTGTTTTGTCAATGAAAATTAAAAAAATTATAGAATTCATTTACTTTATGCGATCTGGTAAGGATAACGTAGAATAAAACAACAGCACACCGATAGACTTTCTTTGGTAAAAGTTTTTTATTTTTTTTTATTAAAAACTAAACGTAGGAACTATATACTAAGGTCTTAAACTTGAGGAGCAACGGGAAGATGAGCACCTTCGGCGCGGAATCCGTTCTCATCGGCGACGTAGTTGACGGTGTAGGTCACGCCGTCCTCGCCGACGAAGCTGTAAGATCCATGGACGCGGAGAGTGGCATCCTCAGGGCCTCGGGTCTCGACCTGGGCGGACTCGTCGCGCTTCGATCCGTCGCTCAGTTCGTAGTTGTATTTGTAACTGTCGAGGCCGATATTGTCGTGGAGTGTCTCCTTCAGGACGACGACTTCTGGGGTGTTCCTCTGGGGAGCAGCGAGGGCGACGGCCACGAGGGCAGCGAAAGCAATGATCTGTAAGGGCAACATACAAGTTTAGTGAAATAGAAATATTATAAGTTTCGAGTTCAATTACTTATTTATGTGATTAATAAAAAATGCTCTTTCTTTTACATAAAAAAAAATTACGACTCCCTGTACGAATGAATCAAGAATAATGAAAGAGTAAAAAAAAAATAACAAAGCAATTTTCTGAATTAATAGCTAAAATTACACTCGTTAGTTGATTCCCTTGCATCATTCGACCTTGAAAAGTTTTTGTTGCAATTAATTTTGCGCTTCAAGAAATATGATCATTATCGGTAATCTCAAAGCTTAAGTAACATTTTGAAAATAATTCGATTGAGAAAAAGAAGAAGCAGGAGAAGAAAAAACTGCGTGAGTCACTAATTTGTCGAAGCACTTTTTTCCAACTCGACAGCTGTCTAATCAGTCACAACAGGTAAACTCATCTGTTCACTTGAGCACAGTAAAAAACAAGTCTAATTGAGCCGAGCCCATCCCACAGAGCAATTACACGACTTTCCCAAGCCGGCGAAGCACCGAGCGCGTATCTTATAATAGTAATCGAACGCGAACTGTTGCACTTTTGTTTGATGTGAGATGTGTGTACGTACCATCTTCATGTTTGGTTTTGGAGGTTTTGCGGTGTGCGAACACGAGAGAGTTGTTCCGAACGAGGTTGAGAGCAGAGTGTCGACAGGTGGAGTCTCCGCAGATTTTATACTCTGGGCCTCTCCTACTGCCGAAATTTGATGTCACGCCGCTCGCGTGCGCTCTCACCTTTTGGTCCATCCTCCGCCACGTCATTTTTTTCTTGACCTTCGGGCCATGTCCGTATAACGGCTACTCCTTTACGCGCGCGGGCCCGCCACGCGTGTCTCACTATACACGTGTACGTGTATTACGTCTACAAACGCCCTCGTGGTAGAAAGTTCGGATTTTGCAAGGGTGAGATATAGGTTTTAACTTAAAATTCATTATTTAACTTATGCATAAACAAAAATTGTAATACTATGAGAGGAAAGATTACTTATAATTAGTTACCAATTTAAAATTATCGAAAAAATGTTAACATTCTATATGAATACATAAAGATTTTTAATAAATTCGAAGTTTAAGTGTTTATGGATAAGTTTATGCATTTTATCACTGTATATAGATTTTCTATAGTATAACTTTTAATATGGTGTTAAGTTTTGGTTAGTTACACAAATTAAACGTTATGGATAAAATGTTGACACGGGATGAAAGTTCATAAAAACTCGCATAATGATTAATTAAGTTTTAATTATTTTTCAATAATATCGCCATTTTTCTACTAATTTTAAATTAACGCTTTAGCTATTGAGTTAGAATTTTTAACTATATAGGCAATCTTTATATTTAATATACAGTTTTTTTGTCCATCGTTTGAGTTTTATGAAAATATTTTTACGCGTATCTCTATTTTTAGTTTGTAGATTACCCAAAACACGTAAAATTTGACTTAATTAAATTTATTTTAAGTACAGATCAATCATATATCTATTTAGAGGGGAAATAGAAAAACATGTACTAAACTAGCCAGTCGTAAATCTGATCTTGTTCATCTGGTATTTTTATGGTGTGTCCACTTATATAATTAAACATGAGGAGTCGCAAGACTTGTCTTATAAGATCCCTCATTGATGTGTATACCTAATTTAGACCGACATTATTTTCTCAAAATTCGTATTACTAATGATCTAGACGTTGAATTAGGTAGTAAAACTGTTTGTAAACATTAACCTTCTAGATACGAAATAAACCTGCTCCTATTTTACATGAGTAATTATATAGCTTTACATTAGAGTACGCAATCGTATATAGGTTCATTACGCTCACGAAATAAAAGTTGCTTTTTCATATATTATACAAACGAAAATGTGACATTTTAACATTTATTAAAAACATTTCCCATATATAAGTTTATTTTCCAAATTCTATTTTTGCTAACCATTAATTACAGAGGTTTGTTTCCAGTAGAAAAATGAATAATATGGTGATGACTATCGAAATGTAGTTAATGAATGATTTCTTAATTCTTTGCAGAAATATTTAATTTTCTCTATTATAAAATATAAATGGATGATGCACATCTTTCTATATTGCACTACGTATATATATGGTTATTTATTATGTGTCGTAGCAATTAAATTTTAGTCGTATGATTACTGTATTATCTATTGACGTATTTGCATTCGAGTGAATTTTCCTACTCTAATCTTACTTATAAGTTATATCTTCTTTATGTTCAGAAAACGTATAGAGAATCGTATTGCTTATAGCTTTATGGGCATATTATCTACTTGGTAGATAATTTGACCACACCTGTATACTTCAAAGACCTTACAATGAATTTTTGTTATCCATATCTGATTTCATACAGTGTTTCTCGATGACTCATAATGATATTTAAAAGAAGTACATGCGACCTCGTTATAATTTTTAATAGTTTAACATTGTTTTTGCTCATTGTCTTGGATATACTTTTTAAGTTTATTAATTTCTCTGTACAAAAGAAAAATTCTTTTAATTTTAAAAACTTTGCACATATCTAATTGGTATATGTGTCATCAACGAACTTGATTCATCGGTCAGAATTTAAAATCTAAGTATATTACATTGTTTCAACAAAAAAAAGTTTTAATAAAATCTAAATATGAGTCATCGCGAGCATACGAAGTATAAAATGATACCTAATTTGCTAATCGCTTCATAAACAGCATTCACCGCGTAATCAAGAAGCGCGGGAGCGCCGGGATCGCTCCGAAAGCAAGTATAGAAGAATACAAAAATGTAGTAGATTTGACCGTTCGATGGTTGGAGTTAAATATTTAAGGTAAATAATTGACTCGATCGATCACTTCGAACCATTTATTGTTGATTTAAAAATTCAAATCCGACGTTTCGACAGTGTTTTTGACTGTCTTCCTCAGGGCTTAAAAAAAATTACGAAAAAAACGAAAAAATTACGAAAGTTACTATGTATTTTTCGTAATTTTTTTTAAGCCCTGAGGAAGACAGTCAAAAACACTGTCGAAACGTCGGATTTGAATTTTCAAATCAATAATAAATGGTTGGAAGTGATCGATCGAATCAATTATTTACCTTAAGTATAGAAGAAGCCTTAGGATCGACCGCGTGATGATATACATTGAAATGAGTGAGTGAGAAATTCAATGCGTCTATATACCTATTGCGTTAGTTTTAACTATATAACATATTACTCTTAATCGAAAGCCATTTCATTACTCTATTCAAATCAAAAGAAACTATTTAAAAAGATTATTTTGTTCAAAAGATACAGAGAGCTGGATTTTTTACGCGCTGTTTCTTTTCCGAACTTTTCTTCTTGTTATTCCGATATCCGGTTTGCAGCTCTTACGACACTTCCGGTTGTCGTCTATCTTAAGCTTGTATAATCTATAATATATATTTATTTTATATACATATATATAACATGAAAAAGAAAAATTACACAAAGTATCTATTTTTTATTTTATTATATTTTTTTTACATGGTATATTTAGCATATATGTAAATAATACTTATCTAAATATAAAAGTATGTGCACATGCCATGCCATCAGCTAATTTGAATTAAAAACTAATAACCATACGTTGAGGTTATTTTAGAATTACAATTTTTATTGTTGTTCGTTATACCCTTTCAAGTACCACAATCTTTTTGTTAGTATCGCAGTAATAAAACTCGAAAAGAAAGAAAGAGAGAGAGAGAGAGAGAGAGAGAGAATAAAGTAACAAAAAAACTAACAAAAAGATTGTGGTACTTGAAAGGGTATAACGAACAACAATAAAAATTGTAATTCTAAAATAACCTCAACGTATGGTTATTAGTTTTTAATTCAAATTAGCTGGTGGCATGGCATGTGCACATACTTTTATATTTAGATAAGTATTATTTACATATATGCTAAATATACCATGTAAAAAAATATAATAAAATAAAAAATAGATACTTTGTGTAATTTTTCTTTTTCATTTTCAGATTATTATACAACTCACAGTCTTTGGTGAATATACTTATATTCACTTTTGAATTTTATAGGCTGAAGGAGATATCGTTTTGAAAGAAGGAAACAGTGCATCAGATAGTTTATTAGCAGATTATTCTTTGCACATAATACAGCAGTTATTATACTCTAAGAACTCCAGCTGCTGTGTAGAGAGTTCTTCAAGAAGCACAAAATGTTATGTATTAAATTACCATATTATTATATTCTTAATACTTATTTATATGCATGTAGTTATAGATGAGTACTATTTTAAATTAATCGTATAACATGAATGCAATTTTTAGGCAAACGAACAGTTAAAGATGAGTCTAAGTGCATTGCTAGCATCTAAAAATGATTATGAGATTATTGTACCGGAAGAAGAAATTAACGAATAGGATACAATTCTTTTGTAGGCAGAAGAACTTGTAAAGGAAGAAATGATAACAATGATGCAATTTGATTCAGTCCAAAATCCTGTACAACCAAACGTGCTATACTTCTATTTTCAATCAAGCTCTGAACTACTTAGAACAACATCCTTATGAGGAATTTGATACTTCGTACTTCTTACCTATCTTTGCGCATTAAACGCTAATCATTCCTCGCAATAGCCGTGCATCCAAGTATTTAATAACTAATTACCCAATCCTGCGCATCATAACCACCCCGCATTGATAGTATAATAGGTACGAAGCGGCGCTTCCCTATATCTGTCTCGCAGCGCGTCAACGCGCTCATTCTCCCTGCAGCCGCACGTGTCCGCGAGGCAAATTGAAATTGCAGCTCGGCCCGTTGCGCGACATGTTTCGCGAGCGCGAATTATATATAAAGAAGCGTCGATCCATTCGCGCATAATACGAGTCCGCGCTAATGGAAAGCGCGAGCCCCAAAGGCGCGAGTATTAACTTGCATAATGCAAACGTAACAGCCCGTTGCCGCCGCGCGTGTGGACAAAGAGAGGCGTTAGACGCGTATAGGCACGCGGGAAAATCGAAGGTGTATAGGTATCGCCGCGCGTGAGCGAAAATCCGTGATAGATTGCGCGACGGCGGCGTCTAAAGTCGTTAGGGGCACGCAGACGCGGAAAATTCATTTGTGAGATGAGCACTTTTTATGTGCGGCGCAAGAGATGACGCGCTCGCGAGCGGATTGATGCGATATTATTATTTTCTTTACGCGCGCGCGATCGATTATTGCATACCGCGATTTGTTTACGTCTGTGTTGCTTAATGTTCATTACACGCGCGCGCGCGTTTATAGGTGCGAGTACAATCGATGAGTCCATTGTAGTTATCGGTGTCTGAGCAATTTTTTAAATAATTACAGCCGGTGAAACGATTCTTTTATGCCGCAGAATGCTGTAAGGTGTGTTGAAAACCCATTTTCTGCAAGTGGTTATAACTTGGATTTGTACATATTTATACTACTTCCAGCGTGCACACTCCACATCACATTAAATAATAATATAATAAAGTGTTGAAATAGTAGCCATTCTCAAGTGGACATAGAAATATTTGTATAAATATAAAAATAGTTTGTAGTGTAAACCCGTATGAAAAAAACCAGCAGGATTTCCTGCAGTTTTTTTCCTATACGAGAACAGTAGAATCGTCCCTTCAATTCATAAAATTCGATTTTACGTTATATTACTTCAACTGTAGGTATATGATAATAAAATTCGTAGCGGATGGATGTTCTGGGGAACATAGTAGCGGCAAGAATGAAAATTATCACAGAAGGAAACTTTACGAAATATTTCTTGCGAATTCCCAATGACCTTGGTACTGCAGGCAAAGTTCCCGTTCCGTCATATCACACAATCGTAAACGAAACGTAAGGTATTTATGCCGATCATCATGATTATAACATGACTATATAAATTGAAAATCGATCTCTTTTCTTGTATTTATATTTTATGTATTTGATCACGGAGGTTTCCGTCAACGTTTGGATAACGTAGAAGACGAGAGACCGTCGACTCAGGAAAAGAACAATTAGCTCGCGATGCAGTCATTGTGGCATCGCGACGTTAGCTCCGTGGTTGAGCACGTGCTTAACAATTCGTTTAATTTACTGTTTGCGACTTTTTAGCCTGAGAGGAAGAGGAAGAGAAACCCGAGAATAAATTTACTTTCACGGGCAGAGATGGGCTCATAAACTGGATGTTCATCCATTAACTGATGACACCTATATGAAGTTGAAACTTGAGGAAATAAAAAAGTCAGTGCGTGGACGAGGAGACCGAGCTTATCCAGAAAAGTATGGGCAAATGGGCGGTGATAGAGCCATATTATTGTCCATTTAAGAGTTAATCTGTACACGGGGGCTACGTCAAAAGACTAAGCACAGCTACTGTGAAGCAAAAATCCCTTCAGGTGGGAATCGAGCGACATATTAAAATACGCCTTAGTAAGTCCGCCAGTGAAGGCCAATGGGGAAAAACCCAGCAGTCCAAGCCGCCCGGAGAATATAAGCCGACAAACAATAACGGCAAGACCTCGTAGCATGCACAGCCAGCCGAGCATGCGTAACATATATATGCTCAACATCTCTAACGAAGATGCTAAATGTCCAGCGGAGCAATTCCAATACGAAAAGTTCAACGACTAGATCGAGTACTAATTAAGTTTAAACCGGCGGCTAACGATCAAAATTAGAAAGACTCTCCAAGGCAAGAGAAACTATTTGTGTTAAGGATATGGTCAAAATAACAAGACAACTAGTGGCATATCTCAAAGAAATTGTAAATAAGATATGCAAGTATAATGTAAAAACGCTTCAAACATTGAACGCTAACCATTGAAGAACAATGAATTTTATATTTGCACATTTTTAATGTATTTATTTAATTTAATAAATTTGAATAAATATTAAATTATCTTTCGACTCTTTTATATAATGACGTGGCATATTTTATAAGAAATTAAAATGCTACGATGGTATAATAGGTGTTGGTATTTAAGCCTACGGGAGAAAAATTTATTTACGAGTTCGAATAAAGGGTAGCCACCTAGTGGTATAGGAGTGAAACTACAAATGTGGATGACAAAATTTTGTAATTGTTTGGCATTTTACCCTACTGAAAAATCTCAAGTGACTTCTCAGGTGAAATCTCAGGTGAGATCTCATGTAAAATCTCACGCCAAAATCTCATGTGACTATTAGAAAAAAATTACTTTAGATGAGCTCTCAGTCGAAGCGAAGGTGAGCGTCATCACCCAGGGAGCGACGAGAGTACCCACTCCGTCGGCGACAGCGGGATGACCGGCACGACCTGGCAGCCGGCGAGCCGCCAATTGCCTTCACTAAGGACCAACTCGGTAGCGGACTCGTAATTTCCCGCATTAGAGCAGAGCTGCATAGAACGGGAATACCGGTGATTTCAATATCTGAAAAAGACGAATTGAAAAATCACAAAGTATTTGTCCGAAAATCACACTGCTTTTGAGCACGTATAGTTTTATCATGTAAAAACGATGAAATTAAAAGGTGAAAAAAGTAGAATGATTAGAAGGTTAAGTTCATGTACTTATTTTTAAGTAAGAAGAAAAACTTATCTGAAACGAATGCCAGTGACTCCGCAAATCAGCAATGTTAACATTTTTAATGAAGACGATTTTTATTAATTCAGCAGATTCTTTCATACTAATGAACTCCACTATTTAACAACGAGAAAATTTTATTGTAAACAAACATCAAGATTCTATATCTATAGAAAGACTATCAATCAATAGTCGTTGTTATGGTAACGAACGCGTATATTGCTGAGCAGTTTCAAATGACAACATTATTTGTTTGACTGTATTTTCGATCTAGTTGTAATTTTTACACTTTAACTCCACCATTATAGCAGCCAAAGTCAATAACATGGGTAGTACAACAAAGATTCAAGATTTCTGAAGCCGCAGACATCCTTTTCAGATAAGTCTCTCTTCTTAAGTACTTAAAAATACGTACATGAAACTTAACCTTCTAACCATTCTACTTTTTTTACCTTTTACTCTCATCGTTTTCACATGATAAAAACTATACGTACTCAAAAGCAGTTCAAATAACGTGATTTTCCGACAAATACTTTGTGATTTTTCAATTCTTCTTTTTCAGATATTGAAATAACCGGTATTTCCGATCTATGCAGCTCTGCTCTGAGGCGGAGAATTACGAGTCCGCTGCCGAGTTGGTCCTTGGTAAAGGCGATTGGAGGCTCGCCGGCTGCCAGGTCGCGCCGGTCATTCCGCTGTCGCCGACGGAGTGAGTACTCTCGTCGCCCCCTGGGTGATAACACTCGCCTTCGCTTTCATCCTGTAAGCTCGGTGCCTCGGCTCTCTCTCTCTCTCTTTCTCCCTCTTTCTCTCTTTGATTTGATTATAAACGTTGCGTATACGATTTTTTTTAAATATAAACTTTTAGTCAAGTTCAAATAATACAAGTTCCTAAAACTCAGGTGAGATTCTCATCTAAGATCTTATCTTAATTTTGAATATTGATGTTACATACGATTTATGTCTAATTATTAAAACTTAGTGGAAATAAATTAAAGAATTAAATTTTACATGAGAACTCAGGTGAGATTCTCAGCTGCGTTTTCACCATAAATTTTCAATAGGGCAGAACATTTTCATGATATGCAAAATCTCGTAGAAGAAACTACATTTTCAGTAAAAACTCAGCTGAGATTCTCACATAAGTTCTCATCTGAATTTATAGTCTGAATGTTAAATAGAATTTATTTTCGTTAACAAAATTTTGTGGCAGAAAATAAAAAAAAATAAATATTTTCGTGAGAACTCACGTGAGATTCTCAACTGAGTTTTATGGAAAGTTATCATAACACACATACAAAATGTCATGAAAAAGAAAAATTAAATTGTTGGTGAAAACTCAGGTGAGATTCTTACCTGAGATCTCATCTTAATTTTGAATATTGATGTTACATACAATTTCTTTTCTAATTATAAAAACTTAGTAAAACAAATTAAAGAATTAAATTTTACATGAGAACTCAGGGCAGATTCTCAGCTGAGTTTTCGCCATAAATTTTCATTAGGGGATATAACATTTTCATAACGTGCAAAATCTCGTAGAAGAAATTCAATTTTTAGTGAAAACTCCGCTGAGATTCTCACATAAGTTCTCATCTGAATTTATAGTCTGAATGTTAAATACCATTTATTTTCGTTGCAAAATTTTGTGGCAAAAAATAAAATTAAATATTTTCATGAAAACTCACGTGAGATTCCCAACTGAGCTGTATGGAATGTTTTCATAAGACACATACAAAATCTCATGAAAAAGAAAAATTAAATTTTTGGTGAAAACTCAGGTGAGATTCTCACCTGAGTTCTCACTAAAAAATCTTGGTATTGGTCATATTAGATATTGACATGAGATCTCACCTGAGATTTTTTAGTAGGGAAACGCGAAGGTAGTATTTTCGGTCCGGGTATGACGAAAAATAGTATACGCTCCACTCTTTGGCTCGGGTGTCAATTTACACGACCTGTGGACTGTCCAATTTTACTCCCGTGGAGCATACACTATTTTTCGTCATATCCGGACCGAAAATACCACATTCGCGTTTTTGAGCCGGGAGCGAAAGTGGTACTTTCGGCCAGGGTATGGCGAAAAAGTACTTCATTTCCGATTCACTTGTCTACGCAGAAAAAGGGCGTTTTCCATGCATGTGTCGAAAAAAGCTATTTTTTAGATAAGATCTCACCTGAGATCTTATCAAACAATTTATTTTTGCAGCAATATTATCTGAATGAAATTTCAGGTAATTTTATTTCTTCGCTACAATATTATCTGGATGAGATCTCACCTGAGATTTTGTGTAAAATAATTTTTTAACACTCCATAAGCAAAGCTTGATTTCGCACACGCACTTGTATCGAAAATAACTATTGTAACTCTTTTTAACTGAATGAGATCTCACCTGAGATCTCAACTAAAGTAATTTTTTTCTAATAGTCACATGAGATTTTGGCGTGAGATTTCACATGAGATCTCACCTGAGATTTCACCTGAGAAGTCACCTGAGATTTTTCAGTAGGGTAGTGACCCAATGCCTTTTAATTATATGACTTTCTCATTTGCTCTCATGTTTACGTTCTTTCAAAAAGCAACGCATCACTTTAAAATATGACACTTTAAATAATTAGCTTTAAATAATTAAAAAGAGAAATACCATAAAACTTCAAAAACGATCAGCCATTAGGTCTCCCATTTTTGCTTCCTCCTAGAGGAAGCTTTGTAATAGTAAAATTTTCAATTTCGTTAAAACTCTCTATAAACATCATTAGAGGTGTTAGAAGTTTGTTTCACATGATTTTAGAAAATGTCTGTATGGATGTGTGTGTGTGTGTGTGCGTGTATGTATGTATACCGCTTTATCTCCGGATCTACGCGGTCGATTTTAACCATCAGGTTCTCATTTTTTTTTGTTTTGCTTCCTCATAGAGGAAGCTTTGTAATAGTAAAATTTTAATTTTCTTTAAATTGCTCTAGAAACATGAATAAAGGTGTTAGAAATTTGTGTCACATGATTTTACAAAATGTCTGTATGGATGTGTGTGTGTGTGTGTGTGTGCGTGTGTGTGTGTGTGTGTGTGTGTGTGTGTGTGTATACCGCTTTATTTTCGGATCTACGCGGTCGATTTTAACTGGACGGGTCTCATTTTTTTGTTTTTTGATTCCGAATTCGGGAAAAAAATAATTTTGTACGACTAACTGGTTCGTTTTTGTTTTATGTCAAATTTTTCATTTTCGAAAAATTTATTTTTGATTTTTTTTAATGATTGGATTTAAATTTTATAATCCAATGGGTAGCGTTCGAAAGAGCATAAAAAAACCTATATTAAAAAAAAAAAATTTCTCTAGCTATCACGGTTATTTTGTTATTAACAAAAACGTGTTTTTTTAAATGCTTATAACTCCCAAACTAAATGGTCAATTTTTTTGAGAAAAATCATGATAATGGAGATTATGAATAGCTATAATATGTATAAAATTGAATCCATTCTATTGGTTAGTTTTTAAGAAAAAAATTAAAAAATTTAAAAAACGTGTTTTAGGTGGCAACAATTTACGGGAGTAAAATTGTGTTAATCGCTTCAAAATTCCTTGTAGAGGTAGATTTTTGGTTGCCACCTGCACCTTTCTTTGGGATAGATGATTGGTTCATAAATTTCAGAGATTTTTGAGGTTAAAATTTTTGTAACCTCTTTTTCGAATCGTAATTTCTCGAGAACGGCTGTATGTATCAGAATGGGATAGGTAGCATTTAAAAGAGAATGAAAATACCTATATTTTCTAAAAAAAAAAGTTTCTAGCTATCACGGTTCTTTGGTTATTAACAAAAACGTAAAACATGAAAAATGAAAAAAATGAGTTTTGTATGTCCAACGATTTCGGAGGGAAAATAGTCGTAATTTCTTCAAAATTCCTTGGGGAGGTAGATTTTGGATAGCTCTTGGTCGAGTTCTTTGGGCAAAATAATTAGTCCATAAATTTCAGAGGTATTTGAGGTCAAAATTTTTTAAATTTTTTTTTAAATCGTAGTTTCTCGAGAACGGTTCTACGAATCAGCTACAGATTTCTAGACAATTTTGTATGTGATATAGATATTATGTATGTGAATTTTCATCAAGATCGTACGATTACTTTTTGATATTCAAAATTTTCCTATTTTACAAAGTTATTTTATTTGTCGCCTGATAACTGGAGAAAACTTGTTTTAATTTTTTTTTAATTTCGCGGAGATGTAGAGTGTATATTATTTATTATATGCGTTTTTAGAGTAAAAGAATTCGTTTATGAATTTCAGAGATATTCGAGGTTAAAACTGATTTAGCCTTATTTTCAAATCGTAATTTTCTGGATATATCTATACTAGAAAATGGAAATAACACGTGCTATGCGTGCGTGTTGTTCACTTGCTTTTGTTTTTTATTGAGGGTAATTTACAGCGCGATCAAGTTTTAACCTTATTAGACTCATTGAAGAATATATTTGGTTGAAATTTCTAAAGATTATCTTTATTTTTTACTCGGAAAAGTTTGCATTTTACTTGCAGAATATGCCAGTATTTTTGTTGTAACCTTTTTGGAAAGTCTCTTGACTGATTGACTTGATTGGTGACTTTATAATAAACATTCATATGTGTAATAAACGAATATATGTAATACAGAGTTTGGTAATTTGTTCGAATTTATTTTTAAGTTTTCAAAATATTATGGATTTAAAATATTACCCAAAGTTGAAGGTGCACGCGATAACAATATTAAGAAAATCAACCAATAGTCCTAAAATTTGGGAGAGATATATTTTTTTTATATCTTCAAACTGAATTTGTTGCCCAATAAAATCGAACTATTACGATGAAAGATATTTGAGGCTTAAAATAAAACTAATTGAACATGTGATAATATTTCGAAAAAATTGATTTATAAAAATATCGGGTTGTCGCACGAGAAAAAGTGTAACAAGAATGAATTTTCGAAAAATATATATTAATTTATTACGAATATTCATAAAGAAAATTGGGTATGATACAATTAATTATTGTGATAAAAAATTTAAAAAAACATGAATAAATACATTATTTTGGGGAAGCTAAGTGCCAATGTATTGGCAGCGGTTTTTATTCCGAATTCGGGAAGAAAATAATTTTTGATGATTTACTGATTCGTTTTTGTTTTATTTCAAATTTTTGATTTTCGAAAAATTTATTTTTGATTTTTTTTAATGATCGGATTTAAATTTTTGAATCGGATGGGTCGCATTCGAAAGAGCATAAAAAAACCTATAATTTAAAAAAAAATTATCTAGCTATCACGGTTCTCTTGTTATTAACAAAAACGTGTTTTTTTTTAAAAAAGCTAATAACTCCTAAACTAAACGGTCAATTTTTTGGAGAAAATTCACGATAATGCAGAATATAAATTGCTATAATCTGTGAAAATTTTAATCCATTCTGTTGGTTAGTTTTTGAGAAAAAAATTAAAAAATGGAAAAGTGTGTTCTCTATGTCGCACTTTTTATGGAGTAAACTTAGATTAATCGCTTTGTAATTTCTTAAAGAGGTAGATTTTGGATAAATCTCGGCTAAGTTTTTTGGGCTACATGATCGGTCCATAAATTTCTGAGATATTTGAGGTTAAAATTTTTTTAACCTTTTTCTCAAATCGAAATTTCTCGAAAACGGCTCTATGTATCTGAATCGGATGGGTGGCATTCGAAAGCGAATTTAAATACCTATATTTTCTAAAAAAAATTATTTTTCTAGCTATCACGGTTCTGTTGTTATTGATAAAAACGTAAACATAGAAAAATGAAAAATGAAGGTAGGTTAATGAAATTGTCGATCTCTCAAAAAACATGTATTTTTTTATGAATAACTAAAGACGGTATTATTTAAATAAAATTAAAAGTATACCCCTACAGCGAGTTTTCAATCATTATGAAAGCAGATAAGATTATGAAAATAAACAATTTATTAAAATAATACAGATGTTTGTTATTTCTTAAAGAACTAATTATTTTGAAATATTTTCGAATACTTGTTTTTCAGAGAGTATTTCATAAATCGACTCAAAATTTTAAACACTTATTACACTTATTAAAAACTATATTTGGTTAAAATTTCAATACATTTTCTTCATTTGTTTTTGAGAAAAATTATTTTATAAAAGTATAAAAAAAGGAATTGATAAATTAGTTTGAGGAAGCTACGTGCCAATGAATTGGCAGCGGTTTTTCTTCTTGAAACTCACTTTCCTGTGACTAAGATCCGTTCTCCGATATAAAATGCTTAAAAAAGTAGCTCTGGCATTTTTTCAATTTATGACTAGATCATTACACATATCCGATACTATTTATATACACATTTTGAATTCAAGACTGTATTACATATATATATTTCTTGTGTGCAACGCAAGCTTATCGCTGAAATGTGCAGGGGCATCGACACTTTCTGCCGCGCGCAGCTTCTTTATATTGAATTATATTCTGAAATCAACCGAATGATCTCACTTTCATCTTCCTGATAAAAACAGATGTATTTATTTTCTTAATTCCGTTCAGAAGAATGGCCATTCTGAAACTTTTTATTGAATTAAAAAATTGGCATCGCATTCAATGAAACTTTTAATTTCTTACTACGTGGTCAACGTTCATTCAAATTCAAATCTTCAAATTTTATATTTTAATAACCATCTTCGCTTTTTCTCCTACACGAACTACTAGAAATATTTCTACATTTTCTGCATATCTCCGGTTTACTGATATTGAATTTACTCTTGACGAACCTAAAATTCCTATAGCCTGATCTTAACGTTCTGGGATATTTGTTCTCTTCCATTTTGCATCTAAATTCAAAAAATTGAATCATTGTCCTTTGGCCCACTTCCTGTAAATCCACCTGAAGGCATTAGTTTAAACAATTCTACATGATTTAGACATACACATGATTTGATAATTCTCCATGACCTTTTATCAGAAAATTTTC
Source organism: Torymus aiolomorphi (assembly GCA_036365515.1). NCBI lineage: Eukaryota > Metazoa > Arthropoda > Insecta > Hymenoptera > Torymidae > Torymus > Torymus aiolomorphi. Next base: position 220,794,697 of record CM070873.1, on the reverse strand, counting down.
GAATAATTATTGAAAATTTATAGATATTTATCACCCAAGTTCTTACAACTCGCAATAAAATTAACAAGTCATAAAATTGCTACGCAAGTCGCGGCAGTTGCGAATATATACAGTTAAACAATGAGCGCTGCGTTCTCGCGTCAAAAAGCGCGACTTCCCTATTCGGAGCGTCTTCAATGCCAGCGCGCGGCACAGTCGACCGCACAACGACCACCTATCTCTTCTCCTTGCGCCTCTAATCTCCGCTGCTCGTGATTTTCAATTTCGCAACGCTCGCGCTATACGGCGTCGCAAAAAGGAGCTGGATAAGAAAAAAGATCCCAGCAGCGCGTCCTCTCGCCTCTTATATAGGGGATATATCGGCGCTGCAGGATCGAGATCGATCCCTCCGGATTACGAAACGAAAGCGAGCTGTTAGAGACAGATGTGCTACCGACTCCAGCCTTAGTGAGAGCTATACTAGCGAGAGTAAAAGGGACATCCTCTGTCGGCGGTATATACACTTTTATTTTCGGTGGTCCGGGGCGCGCGCGACCTTGCGCCCGTGGATCGTTAAGTGGGCTCGAGGACGCGTCGTTGACGAGGATGTTATATATCGATGGGGGGAATCGTGTTCGTGCTTTGGGAACGGGTGAAAAAAAATTAATTACCTCGTGTGCGGTCGATTGACGCGCCGAGCCGCGCTTCGGGCGCAATTATATTGCCGATTTGGATACTTACTTTATTTGCATGCACGTGTCAAATTTCACGCTGTATTTTGAAATTATATGATCTGCGTTGAGGAGCATGTGGGTAAATGCCGGTGTGTGTCATTATGACGTATCAAGGTAAGTCTTTCGCTTCTTTGTCTAAGAATAGAAGCACAATTATGAAGTAATCTTGAGAAAAGGAAGAATCCGTGGACTTAATTTGCGTTGATGAGTTATCGAGCTATTTGATGTACGGATATAATCATGGATCGGTATCAGTATGGATACAAATATTAAAGGTTAAAGAACAAAATAATTTGTGATATAAAGCAGATTAAAGTATTGAATTTTTCTAAAAACAAATGAAAATTCCCTACCAGTAGAGAAAAAAATAATTCATCACTTTCTATTAATCTTATTTGTTTTTATTGAAATATTTGATTGATCTCAATGCTGTATAAATCAATTTTTCGACTTCAAGATCATTGTACGAAAAAATATATTTTAATGGGTTGTTAAGAAACAACTGATTGTCTATTATGAGTACATTGAAACTGTAAGATTTTCTTCATAGACCAACTTTTAGTACATTCAAAAACAAGAAAATTTTTCTTAGTTAATCAACTTTTATATAAACTATAACAGTTAGGCAATGGTTTTGTTAGAACACCTACGTAGTAGCGTAAACATTACATGATACTATAATTCAGCATTTGTGTTACTTATTATTCATAATGATATTAAATATGTGTTTTTAATTGTTTTTACTATATTCATTCATTATCTTTTCAAACACTTAAATGATTTTCGTACCCTTTGACTATTCGATGTTTCCCAATTTTGACTAATCGTGATAACTATAATTATCACTTACGCAACCTACGTATAGATATGATGTGTGGGTTGCGTTCCCGACCTATACCGACAGTGCCATATTTTTCAAGACCGTCTTTCTTTAATTATACATAGGTACGAACACTCTTTTATAACCCAGCATATTTTAATATTTGATTAAAAACCGTTTGGAAGATTAAGATTGATAGTTCGCACTTATATACATAAGTATGCATAGCATCTTCAGCGAAAATACGGCACAATATGGTTAATTCCCATACATTACAAAAATAAATGCCGTAATGCAGTAAATATTTCGATTAAAAAAATTATCTATCTATAGTAACAAAAAGTCTTTAAAATAATTATATTATTATAAACTAATTACTGTGACATATACCTATCGAAAAATTCACTGCAAATTTTTTTACCGATTTCACGCATCACATCATCATGCCGAGTAACCGCACAATTGCCGCCTACGTAATCCATGCAAAAGGCACGCGTATAAGTAACATTACGCATCCCAAGATTTATCGATCGGTAATATCGCCGTCGAGGAAATAAACAACAATTATATTCGAGCGTATGTCCAACGGACCCTTGAATAATCAAAAGGTCACAAGTCACGCGATATCTCACGCGCCCGCAATCCTGGCACAAGGTTACAAATAACATCCTTTGCTCGAGCGACCCCAAAAAATTTTTTCTCTCGCTTTCTCCTCGCCCGCAATGTTACTCTCGCGCGTTGCTCTACGCGACGATCCATAGTCGCGTCCGCGTGATGAGGTGAAAACCGCGGGATTTCGTGGAAGATGACGGGGAGACGCCGCAATCGCTAATCGATGCACGCGAGATTGGGAGAGCTGATTATTGAGTCGTACCGGAAGTGAATGTGCCGAGGCGAAACAAAGGATTAAGGAGGATGCGGGGCCGTGTTCGCTCGGTATTGACCTACTTTTGATCGAAGATTCGGATGTTGCGAGAGTGGCTTCGCTTTTTTTTCACGATGAAAGTCTTCGTCTGATGAGCGACAATTCCGATGCTTTTTTTTTCATTAAATTTTTTGATAGATTATCTTATTTTAAAACTAACGTGAACGTACGCAATAATTAAAATATTTTCTTGTGGGGATAATACTAAGAATATCATTTGGTAAATTATTTATATACATTTGATAAGCTGAAAAAAAGTTTTGTTTATGGCAAAATAATATATAGCCACAGAACATTGACTTTCGCAAAATTAATTAACAGTTTCATCATCATCGCCAGTTGATTGCAATCCTTATCGGCAATATTTTCAACCTTCTGCAGTGTATAACCCTCTTTTATTAATGTCAGTTGTCACTTGCAATTCTATCCATTGAAATGACTCGCGCGGATTAACACACTCGTGCATGCATCCACGCGAGAAAACGCTATATCCCCGACAGTTTTACCACTTAATATCAGAAAGCTACACGATCGCGCTTCGAGCCGTACAAATAGCTACGACGCGAGCTGAATGTCTGACACGAGACACACGAGCGGCGAACTATCCGCAACAGTCGTTGAACATTTTTTTCTTCATTCCGCTCATGAGTCGCGGATAAGCATCGCGATATCTACAGATACCGCGTGTGTCGCTACATTGCTTTCGTTTTGAAGCTTTCATTGTTCAGCCGCGTACATACCTGCCACGTGCAGAATCCTTTCGCGGAATCCCTCGGCGCGCGCGCGCGCGCGTTATGCCTTTATGCGGTGCGGGGGCCTTGTGAAATCAGGAGGCGCTTCTCCTTTTGATGCTTGTGTGTGTGTGTATATATATATATATATAAGTATAGGTACTCGAATTCGAGGACTCGAGGAGTACGGAGTGTTATAGCAACGCGTGCGGATTCTGGCTGCGATAAATCAACGAGTACTGAGACACATCATCGTTCCTGTCGACTTTACCTTTCTTATTGATTTTAATGAACTTTACTATACACGATTGTTAATTTTTTTTTTCATAGACAGCCACTTCAGTGATCTTTTATCTCTTCAGTTGTTAGCTGTTTTTTTTTTGCAGGTCCATAAAGAATATAAATATTTAAATCACCGAGGAGTCCAGCCCGAAGATTCGCTTAATCAGTGTCAATGAAAATATTGTTTTGAGAAAACAGGAATCTAATATTGAGGGAAGAGTCTTTCTTCGAAAGCCAAAAACCGGTTTTATATCCACTTATTTTATAAAAATTTTTGAAATTTTAGAAACAGATACCATTATATAATCAAATTCAGGAAGCTAGAGATAGCGATGTCTCTTGAATTATAGAGAAGTTGTTGATCCATCACATCATTTGTATATATTAAGTTAATAATGGAGATAAAATCTAGGTAGAAAGCTTTCTTTTATTTTTTATCACCCGCATACATTTTCTGCTACTTATTAAATAGTAAATATAATGATTTATTCGTAAATTTATAAGTAGTTTTTTTTTATCAATATACCGGATATGAACCAATAAAACTTGTCTGCGTATTAATCAGAGTGATTAAATATACACAAATTCCTTCAGTAGGTAACTAGGCATAACAAATTTTTATGTAAACACGTTATCTATTAACGTAAAAATAAGTTATTGATTTACATTTTAATAATCCACATACACATGACTATATACTCCAGTGCAATAAATCAATATAAATATATTTATATATGCAGAATAAAAAAAGTAATCCCTACACTGAGAGAAGAATATTCTTATAGTTAACATATTTATCTATTTGATTAGAATTGCAATATTGTAACTGTTACAATATCGTATATTTGAATAGGAAAGATTTTGACAGTCAAACCCAATATAGTAACTGTTACAATATCAATGTTTACCAGTAACATATGGTATATGAACTGTTACAATGCCTATATTTGGTCATATTTAAACATACGCATGTTAACAGTTACAATGCCATGTTAACAGTAAACAAATCCTTCTCTCAGTGTATGGTGCACGAACAACTCCTGCATGTATCAACCAGAAGACTAATTTAGATTTGCACGTGTACACGTGCGCTAGATATCACCTTGAGACTCCCATAGGTATGCTCATTCGTTTAGACGAGTCTCGCTTTCTTCCGTATATTTGTAAACTTGAGAGCACGCGGAGTGCACGTGATCTATGTCCATGTGGATATTTATAATTCGGTAAAGCCTCTGGCATTGCGTTATGCAGTCGGGAGGTGGTAAGTATATATAAGCCCAATAATTTGTCACGGAGGAATCGCAACAGCTGATGGACACGCATAGTCATTGCGCAAGCCGCCTGCGCGCACGCGCGGCCGGCACCTTTTCGATTCGCGCAATTTTTTAACGTCGAAAATTTTGAAATTCCGAATACATTTAACGGCGTCAAATTGAGCGACGTTTACCTCGCTGAAAAAAAAAAAAGATACGCATATACTAGTTTTCCCGAACACTAATCGCTTTCGCCTTCGGGCATTTAAGTCCCCAGCCCGTTCGTAGCGCCAGCCGCTTTGCTCATCAGATATACCTACATTCTTGAAGAAAAAAAAAATAGAAATTTCACACATGCGAATTCTTTCATGCGCGCGCACCGCGATAACGTAATCTCGTCGATTGTCGCGAGCTCTTTGAATTAAATAAACGTATATATACATATAATACCTTATATGCCCCACGCGCGGTGAATGATGTGCGAGCTGTAGAAGTCGGAAGCCGCGTGCGGTAGGTAGGCAATTTAGATGGCACTTTACGTAAAGACCGAGCGTGCGTGCGGCACAGCTTAAAAATGCTCCCTAATAGCCGCGAATCTCCCTGCAATTAGGGACTATCGCAGGCTTTCATCTAAATTGCGCGAATCGCCACCAAAGTTGGGCGTCTTTCGTCACCTCTTTGTGCGCGCGCACTCGAGAGAAAGAGAGAGAGAGAGGGATTAAGAGGAGATGCGGTAATGACATGTGAGAAGGCGTGGTTGATGGGGCGTATACACGCGAAGCGTTAGAGTGATAGCTTTCACGCTGTTATCCCAACAACGCGAAGCGTGTTAGACTACCGATCTGCTTAGGCTCATTGTTTGTAATAGCTAATGAAAATTTATGAGCTTATGAGGATGGTACATGACGGGGAACTTTATTCAAACCTGTTTGAGTTACGAGACCGTAAAAGAGAAGAAATTCAATGTACAGATTAAGTGGATAAATATGTGTTTGTTTTTTTTTTTATTTAATTTTGTTAGGAGTTGTTGTGATTGTAGAGTAAGTATAGAATGAGAATACAATCATTTAAAAGGATTAAAAATCGAAAGATATATAATAAAAATAATTACTTATATCTATAATAGAAAGATAAATGCAGATTTTGTTGTGATTTCAGTACTCGAATTTCTTTCTTAGCTCGACCACAAGTAACAAACATTTTGTAAGAAAAGGATTATTCCAATTTATAAGAATTTTCTACGTAGAATGCATAAGGAAATCAGCATATCATTAGCAGAATTACATAAGATTATTTTAAAGATTAGTGTAATACCAAATACGATATGTGTATTGGGCTTCATGACTTCTTGTTGACAAATTGATTCTGGCCTTTTCTAATAACAAGTATAGATGTTCCACTATATTTTTTATAATTTTCCATATTCATCAAAGTTTTTCTTATACTTTACAGCCAAGAAGAAACTTTATAACATATAACTGCTAATTCAACAAAAAATTTAATAGAAATCAGGTACAAAGCAAAAAGAGGATTAAAAATGTTTATTAAAAGTTTATTTAACTTATTAAGCCTCAGGGGCAAAATTTTCTTTATTATAATAATTTTTTACGGTGCAAAATTTAAAAAAAAATATATATCGTTAAGCCTATGTTGATGAAATTATCTTGAATGTCAAAAACGTAATCAAATAATCTATTGGATAATTTGTTAAGAACGAAAAATAGTCTGAAGGATTATGGAAATCGTATACGCTAGCTGTCCCCATACATTTATATTATTAACTATTACATAAAATTGGATAATAAATAATAAATTTAATTAGCTTTTTTAAATACTTAATCAACATAAAATTCTTCAGATTTTTTAATATTTTATTAAAATAATTAACTATAGCTTAATTCACAGTTTCATCCGACAAAAACTTGCATTATGACTATTCTTTCTAGGACTCCGGTGAACGGAAAAATGTTCAGCTCTATTTCAATTGCCATTACTGAATATTGATTAGATTTTCGCATGGATCTTTAAATTTATCGCCTATACTTGCTTCTACACAAAAAAGTTCCACAAAAAAATCACAATTCCAGATTACAGCATTCATTAGAACAGACTCTATACTTATGTAAAGTGAGTATACTTTTCATACTCGAACTTTGACCTTACACATTATCATTTATACTATGATTTCATGTAAACTCGATTAAATATATAAAAATAAAAATTATTTTTTTAATAACGATTTATATCGTTTATTATTATTTATATATAATCATTTTATATTATATCATTTATATATAATCATTTTCACTTTCAAGTGAATCAGGAAGAATTGTATAGGTGGGTTGAAATAAAAGGTAAATAAAATAAAAAGAAGGTGTTTTTTGTCCTTAAAAATAAATTTATTAAACTAAGTAACTATCTAAACTTGGGGAGCAACGGGAAGATGGGCGCCTTCGGGTTGGAATCCATTCTCATCGGCGACGTAGGTGACGGTGTAGGTCACGCCGTCCTCACCAACAAAGCTGAAGGATCCACGAACGCGGATGACGGCGTCCTCGGGGCCTCGGGTCTCAACCTGGGCGGACTCGTCGCGCTTCGATCCGTCGCTCAGTTCATAGTTGTATTTGTAGCTGTCCAGGCCGATGTTGTCATGGAGAGTTTCCTTCACGACGACGACTTCGTTGGAGCGGGCGGATAACTTTTGGGGGAGGGCAGCGACGACGGCCAGGATGGCGGCGAAAGCAATGATCTGCAAGGAAATAATTAGTATTTAGTATAAAAGACTTGCGTCGTGGTGAAATGATGGAGAATATTGTAACAGATAGCTTTGTCATTGAATTCCGTAAATTATTATTCAAAGTTAAACTTTTATTTAGAATATTAAATATTTAATTAATAAATATTGTAATTATCACTTTCTTGAAATTTATAAGTTGATAACTATGCAGTATGCCTTTGGTAACTGTATTCAAAGCATTTTAACTGCAGAGGAACTTTGCTAAAAGAGTTCATCTATAATATGCTAAGCACGCAGTTACAGAAATTAAGTACTCTTTAAATCTTCGACGAAGGGTTTTCAAATGCGCTAGAACCTTTAAAATTACAAAAGCTGCACACGCAAATGATTAACGTTCTGTGAATCAGTTAATGCCTGCGTAAACGTTTCAAATGCGATAAATTTGCGAAATCACACGTCGAATAGTTCCATCGAGCACTTTTACAATGGCTATTCGAGGCGGACGATTTAACGGAGATAAAAAAAACAGCGAAAAGCCGTAATTATCGAGCCGCGGCTGCGAGTTCCACAGTTAATATTTATATAACCGCTTTGGAGCAGCAATTAAAAACCTTTACACTGAGCAAACTACGGCATTAGCATTAAGTATACCCATGCATATATACATCTCTCCTTCACTCATCAATGAATCATTACGTTACTGTATATAGTACGAATATTCGACGACGCGATCTGGCGTTAAATCGGGCTGCTCCGGAGCAACAAGTGAAGAGTATAATATACAGGTGCGATAACGCCTCGCGGGGTTGGCGGCAGGGCGCACGAAGTATCTCGAGCCGCGATACAATCAGTCAAGTGATAAACACTTTCGTCGGGGCATCCATTACCGCGCGTGCGCGCGCTCGCGCTTATTGCGCAAGGCCGCAGAAGAGAGCCGTGAGTTTTACGACGACGAAGACGCTCCTTTCCAAAGCCGAGCGCGCGGCCTTTCCAACTCTCCTCTCCCGCGCCTCCTTTTCCTAACGTAGTCTCTCTCTCTCTCTCTCTCTCTCTCTCTGTACACGAGAGTGGCACACATATACGTAATCAGTACGTATACACACAGAGACGAAAAACGACGATGTGCACGCAGGGAATTTCATATGGATGCGCGCACCCGGGAGGGGAAAAAATCCAATCCGACGATCCTTTCCCTCCTAACGATCTCGGCTGCGAGCGCGCGCTGCAGGCAGAGATCGCGTCCACGCGATGCGACATTGCGCAACACGCAAATCGCGCCTATAGGGAGAGATAGAACAAGACGGAGAGAAGTAGATGGAATCGATCGGCTGTGCTCGTGTTTGAATGCGACGTTGCGTGTCGGGAGAGCTAGTTGGGTCATCGACGGGAGGAAATTTTTCGCTACCGCGAATCGCGGTTTAGATACGCGCTGGTGTCAATTATATGGGCTACGATAGGAGTCTGCTTGAATTTTGTAATTATAAGAATCGCGAGGACATTTACGGCGTTTGGACCGGCGTATATCTGAGTTGATCATCGGTGACTTTATGCGCTACTATATAGCTATTTTTATTACGCTCGACAGGAGCACGAATTTAAATTATCCGAACCACGATAACGCGAGGTGTTTATGGGAGTACATGTCGGGTAATCGGCACTTTACGTGGTAGTTATAAGGAAAAATGAAAAAAATGGTAAAATTAATTTAAATTGGTAAAAGTTATGTGTTACAAGATAGTGATTTTAATTTGTGGAACACCAAATTATGAAGGACTAATTTATATGAGCATAAGACGCGTAGAGCAATGGGATGCTAACGAATTCATTCCGTGAACACGCACAAACTTCTTCGTAGCACCGAACGTTATGAATACGAATATATACATTGTTTGGAAATCACCAGCGCGATAAAAATCGAAATCCCATTTCGTAGTTTTGACACTTCTATATATGCAAACGAAGACGGGACAAAAAGGGCGACTTTACGAGGCACCTCAATTTCTACACTGTATACAAGAAAGAAGACTTGCGCAATATCGAACCGCGCTAAAGTGTCTCCAAAGTTTCGCGGTCTATTCGCGCAGAAGGGGAGGGGGAGATGAGCTCTTTTGTTCGGCGCGCCCGCTTTAGCTCGCGAAAAAAGCGTTCCGCACGCGAACTGTGATGCCCGGCGTATATACCACGCGTGTTGCAGGAGAATCACGTGGGCTCTCCGTCAGCCGATCGCGCAGACTGACAGCCCTTAAGAAACACGGCTATTGTTTATTTCGACTATGTCGTGCTCGTTCTTATTATCGTTTTTTTTGTTCCTCGGTGCAGTCCTTTTTTTATTGTTTAGTCGCGAGGGGGGAACCGAAGTGCCGGGCTTCTCTGTAAGCAACCAGTTACGAGGCTGCGAAGCAAGATTACCGAAAGAAAGAGTTTGCGATTTTGCAAGGTTTCGAGCGATTATTTTTAACCGATAGAAAAGGTTTCGGAATGTAGTTTAGTACTTTTGATTGATTAACAAGTTGCAATTAGAACAAATTAGTGAACATTTGATTATACTGTAAGAAAATAAGGATTTATAAATTGCGAAAATCGAAATGAAAGTTTGGTTGTTTGAGTATTAGAAAGTATAAATATGTCGATTTCTTCAATTTTTTAATAACTTCGCGTAAAATCTCCTATATCGTTACACTTGAAAAAATTGTCGTTTAATCTTATTAAAACACTGTAATAATGAGTAATTGCACACGCACCGTCTTCATGGTGAATAAAGAGTTTTGGTTTTCGGCTACTGCGACGGACAGAAGAGGACTAGTGCCAAGTTGAAACTGGATACTGATTTGTCGAATGGACTCGCGGAGTTTTTATATCGGCTGAATTTGGGACTAATAGCAGCCCCACCCGTCTTCTTTTTGTCACGGCGTCTCTTCCAAGTCTATGCAAAAAACGCAGAGAGAGACAGATGAGAGGGGAAGGTCGTTATGTAGATGCCTGTACTTTTTTTCCCTGCGCGTGCTGGCTATACGTCCGCGGTCAAGTCAAAGGCACCGCGCCAAGGATTCCCGAATCGGGCGAGAATTAGAGAGAGAGAGAGGGGGGGGGGATGGGCAGAGGAAGATGACGTTAGATGAGGGACACGTTAATTTCTTGACATTTTAGGGAATTATATGATTTATCAGATGTATTCAAAATGATTCTTTCAAAGATTAGTAGGAACACGTCACACTGATTGGGACAGTTATGAAAACTCAGCTGTTTCTATAATATCGAGGAAAATTCCTTTACATTTGAAAAATTTATTCAAAATATTTAATCAGCCTGTAAAGGAAACGAAAATTCATGTTTCATAATTTATTGTATAGCGCGCTATTCACACTGGGAAAGAATTCATTATTTTTAATGATTAATACTAAAAAGTTTTATGTGTTTTATCGATTCTGGCAATACATAATTGCACGAGTGCGTAAGATGTAGGGATTTTTTTGCTCGGAGAATCTCATCACTAATCGAGACCTTATGCAAATATAGCAGGAATGCGAAATATATCACTGAACGACGCCGTTGAAAAAATGTAATGGCGTATGCTCCATTCGCGGATTTAGCCGCAATCAAGCCGAGGATCGCACATCGGCATGCGGGATTCAAGGATTGCCCAGGGCGACGACGCGCTCTGTACTCCACCTGAATTTTTCGGATTATTTATATTACACGTTGGCGTATAATCATGTAGGTAGTAGGTAATAAAATTTCGTCGATTATAGGATGCCGCTTAAGGCCGTCCAGGTGTTATAACACATAACGATCATCCTCATTCTAATGATTTCTAGAGACGACCTTGCGTTAACGAAGCAGCCGTCGGACGCGCGTTTCGGAACGGCGCCGGCAACAGCTGGTATTTGGTAATTTTTCGGGATTCTAATGATGATGAATAATTTTTCTCCGCTTTGCATCTTTATGATGTGAGGCTCGGCTCGTCTTCTTTTTTTTACAATAAAATTAACGTATAATTCGAAAATTACATATACTGTCAGTTGAAAGTTTACGACCGGTGTTAACCTTCCACGTGTGAGAGGTCGGTTTTTGTGAGGGATAAAAAGTATTCGTTCACTGTCGAAATCAGGAGCAGTTAATAATGAAAGGTCAATTGAACGCGGTATGAAAATTAAAAAGCTTTCACAAAAAAGAAATTGTAAAGTGAAAGAAGAAGGAGGATGCAGCAACAGGTGCCTTCGTGTTGTATTCTTTCAATATTTTTTAACGATCAAATGAAATTTGTGAGTAAATCAAAATAAATTATGTACACTGCCCTTCTTTTTAATAATCATAGATGCAATCTTAATTAGGAACAAAAATTGCTCCATCGATTTGAGAGAAATTTGAAGAAAACGCATAATATCTACGTGCATGTAACATTGTATTATAAATAGATGCAAATCGGGCTCAGTACATACCGAGTTTCCAAAATGAGATTCACTTATACTTATTAATTAAAAGCTATTACGTTTTTTCTAATCTTTCAATTTTGTAAACTCTATAATAATTTTCTAAAAATAAAAGTGTCAAATTTATCGTAAAGTTCAACAGTGTAGACATTCTTTCAGATTCAACATTATTTTTGTAACACAAATATTTAGAATTATTTTAAACGTCGTATTTAAGAATGTTCTTTTTTAATGAGTTTCTTCAAAACTTATCAAAGATTCTAAAATGAATTTTCAATGTCTAACTTCATTTGTAAGGAATATGAAAAATTCTGAATTGCCCAATCTTTCGCGCTGATTTTCAAAAATATCCCCTTATACTTTGCGTGCAATTAAAAATAATAATCTCGACCCAATAAATCATCGTTTATCTAGCACGGGCCCTAGCAGTAATCGACGCTTTTCATCGCTACCGCATACCTTTACCTTCCTATTTCATTCACGCTCACCTCGAGCGCAGCAATCAATTATAAGAAGCGTAAAGCAAACTGACCAAATTAAGATATTCAGTCATCGAGGTGGCTCTAATCAGATCTTCTAAAAATACACAAGTTTTACGCGCGAGCCTCGGCTATCTCGTGGATCTGCGGATAATCTCTCTCTCTCTCTCTCTCTCTCTCTCTCTCTCTCTCTCTCTCTCTCTCTCTCTCTCTCTCTCTCTCTCTCTCTCTCTCTCTCTCTCTCTCTCTCTCTCTCTCTCTCTCTCTCTCTCTCTCTCTCTCTCTCTCTCTCTCTCTCTCTCTCTCTCTCTCTCTCTCTCTCTCTCTCTCTCTCTCTCTCTCTCTCTCTCTCTCTCCTCTCTCTCTCTCTCTCTCTCTCTCTCGCGGGCGTCGCAGCGAGGTAACATTGCATTCGCCTCGACGCGCAAGCGAGGGTATGTACGAGCCGATTACCGAATAAGCCGATCGAACGCGAGATACACTTCGCATGCAGCACATTCGGGAAACCTTAGAGACAATTTATAAGCGCTGCTTGCACAATCGGTGCACACACGCGCTCTCGAGTGTATACACATATATATATTCCTCCTCAGCTGCAACATATATACACGCAGAAATCTACGTGCACACACACCTTATCATTAACTTTTTTTCAAAATCGACGATCGTGAATATCGTGTCACGCGCCGGATTTGAACACACGTTGATTAACATTTTTGTCTCGGCCCTCGAGAGATTTACGACGCTGTAGCTGGGCGCGTATCGTGTGTGTGTGTGTGTGTCTATCGATAAGCTGACTCGTAATGCGGGCTTGTATTATAATTACAGTCGCGCGTGCGCGCTCGGCATTGTGCGGATGGCATATTCGCAAAACGATGATTTAACAATTAGCCGGGCGCGCGCGCGTATTATTATCGGGTATTATATATAAACTGTGCCGCTTAGCGCTCGCTTTTACTACTGTTTTAAATACCATTCGTCTGCAGTGACTCTCCAACAGTCGTATATATATGTATACACGCGTCAGATAATTAGACGAAAAATTCTTTTCCAAATCACACGTATATATATATATATACACCCGTGAATAGTTAGGCAACAGTAGCGTAGAGGAAGATTATACCACTGCGATCGCAACGATCGATACAAAATTCAGCAGTGTACGCGCTGCCAATTCCCATCGACGACGTCATTATATATTACACAAATTATAAAGAATCACGATACTCTCGCAATGCAGAATCGCGATTTATTCGCCGCTAATTAAAAACGACAGCATATATAAATCCGAGTTCGTTCGTTATATTATTATATCCCCGCGCGTGCAGTCTATTATGGAAGAAGGGTCGCGATTTTCGGTGCGCGAAAAACGAGCGGGAGTGAAAGCGCGCGCTAGCGCGACATTTACTTACTCTCGGGGGACCTTTGACTTATTCAAATGACGCTCGCCGATATATTTCAAGCGGCGTGCAAGGCGCGCACGTTTTCAGCTCCTCTTTGATGAGTCCCGTGCATGCATGCACACTCCGCCTCCGCGCCGCATTCTGAGCGCATTGTCTTCGCGCGCGCGTTTCCTAGTCTGCGCGCTTATTTTGCTCCTTTATATATATATATTGTAATTCGACGACGAGTTCGGAGTTGTTCAACTTGTCTGTCTTCCATTGTACAGTCATTTTAACGGTTTACGACAGAGTGCAGTATATACAATATTTACCTAATTCGCGTTTGTATGTTGATTGTTGATAACCTCCTATAGATGAAAATAGCTTTGAAAAATGCCATTTTTATCTTTAATAATTTAATCTTGGAAATCGACAGAGACGTTATATAATTCGATTACCGATAACGTAATTGACGCTCGAAGTTATTATTAGACTATCGTCACACGTATGGGTTACTGCATGTAATTTGCATAACCATCACCTTCGTATTAATTGAATGATTAGAAACGTTTCACGCATAACACATGATTATCAATATATGATGCGTGTACACATTGTTTGTTCTTAATCTTGTTATATAATACCATGAACGATAATGTGTGGTCGTCTTCTCTATGGAATTTTTTTTATCGTTATTAACTTTCGTTTACCAATCAAGTTAACTGATTAGTATGTAGATTTAATTACAGTCCAATTTTCGAAATCACTAAGTATCTAGCGTTCGATAATCAGCAACACGATTACATATTGTAAGTACTTATACTATAAAAACAAATGAAATATATTAAATATAATAATAACTCAAATAATTTCTTTAGACCCCTATTCAAATAATCAAATTAATTTTATCACACACGAGTTGAATTATTTTCGCCGGAATTCTCCATACACATAAAAAATATTATTAAAAATTTGGAAACCCGTCTCAATCGCAAAACAGCAACTTTCTAACGACGAAAAAACAACGCGGCCTCTTCGGCATTTGTCAAGCCAACATCGTCCGAGACTTGCCTTTCGGCAAGTGTGAAGAAGCGCACGTAACGAATGCGCTGTACACTTTTCCTATACTCTGCAATCAAAGTCCCGTACACACGCTCGGCCGGCTCGCTAACAATTGAACAGTCACGTGTCTGATTTATGCGAAAACGAGATTGCCGCCGCGCCGCTCTCTCCGACACGTATCATTTTCCCGGCTGACGCGCGGCACGCCCACGCGATCGTTAAGTCGCTCTAGCCGCACGAGAAGTTGCATCGCGAACTCTGAAATTGCTGCGCTGGCGGGGAGGAAGGAGGAGAGAAGGTGAGAATCGATGAGCTGCCCCCGGTCTAAGGGAAGTATGCGGCGAGCTGACCGCGATCCTCTTCACCCTTTGCTTGGCCGATAGCCAGAGAGAGCATCGTGATCGTTGATATGATCGTGATTCATATATGACTAAGGATATATACGTTGATTTTTCGTATTCGCAGAGTGAGTAAATGGTGATTGAACACTATTATAGCATTATATCCATTGATGTACGATAACTTTCTGCATTATCATATTAACCGACTTCAATCAATATTTTTGGCGCTTCACTTCCCATCAAATCAACATTAATATCAGTTGCGTTTATCTAAATTTTCACTGTCCCAAGGCACTCCGGAGTTACGTTATCCACTATTATCCTTTTAACGTTACATAATAAATCTGTAATGAACCCGATGATTCGAATAATCCCGGAAAACTAACATTATATATAGCTCATTAAATAAAAAGCTTTAAATTGTGTTTTATACTTTTTATCTTTGATTTTTCTTTGATATCCTTATATACCAGTAGGATCATTAAGACTCCATAAAAACCACTGTGCAAATATATACTCTTCTCATTGACGATTCCACCTTATACGACAATCGTTTTCAATTTCACGCCTGCTTGTATATCTATCGCGATTCATTCCAACCAGTCTATTTATAAACTCCTTTCATTCCTGCAGCTTTCATATATATATAATATAGGAAGTGCCATTCATGCCCGCTACATGTAACATCGCACCTATGTATTAGGAACAGGAACGATCGATCGGAAAGATGAGACCATAAAAAATGACATATATAATACAAAACGTCCCGCGTGTATACATACACTCAGCTCGAAATACAATGTATCAACTCTGCCTTTGACGTTCACGACCAAAAGCATATACGTATGTGTAGGTGGATTAATTTTTCATGCTTGGCTGTGCTACTCTCGCCGTCGGGTATATAAGCCGTAAAGTTGCGCGGACGGGATTACGCGTGTAAACAAGATTTATGTCGGAGATTCTTTTGATGCATCTTTCGGATCCTTTTTTTTCGTGCTTTCTCTCGTCGCGCGCGCTTTCCATATCTGCGCGCGTATCGCGACGCTCCAACGGTTTTTTTTTTTATCCGTTTGAGCAACGTTATAACGAGGATATCGATACGCGGCGCATTGTGCAATTGGCTGAAATCTTCCGCGAGGTCCGATGATTTTTGATTTATGTAGATATAGCGACGTGCTATGTGCTGGGCTTTTTTTTATCCGACGATGCGCGTAAACAGATTTTTTCGACGGTCTCTGGTACACGTTCGCGCGTGTTAGACGGCTCTTTGAAATAAATGCAGAAATACCTGAATTTGCGCAGTGATTTATTGTCGTCGTACACCGATGAGTATAAATATAATTTATTACCATAATAAAAGTACAAATGCTCCAGTATTGTAATACTCATAATTACAGCTGGAACATTCATCTTAACGATCGACGTTGCACAGATATTTCGAATTTTCAACCGATGTAAATGAAATCTATTACTTTAAAATTTTATCAGTGATAAAATACTGCAAAAGTATTTGATATGAATTTTGTACGATAGATTTTCTAAGATATATTTTGAAGGTTTATCATCATAAAAATAATCTACATCTTCGTAGCCTTATAAAGATGCTGGTACATATTACGAATTACGAAATTATAAGACAAAATAAATCTAAAAGATGCGCCTGTTACTTTACAGTCAAACGATTAAATATGTTTACCTTCTGATACACAGCTATTGCAATTAAATACTTGTAGCTTCAAGGCAAGCAGGTATTTACACGCCTTATTTCATTTAAAATGTCTTATTCAAGTTTAAATTAAGATAATGATTTTACGGTTTGAATAATTTAACTTTTCTAAGATTTATTTTTAAAACGCGTTACACCATAATTATAGCTAAAGAATGCCTGAATAATAAAAGTATTATTACATTCTCGTTTTTATGAAAAATTATCCCTTGTGTGTATAGAAATACTTGCGAATAATGGCGCCTTTCTATATACGCAAGCAACAGTTTAACTAAAAACAAAGATTGACGTAATATGGTAATAAATTATCGATTTCATCAATGCTTTGTAAGTTAGAAATAAGTTGTTACAAAATTTGTTATAATCCGATAAAATAATTTACAACTTTGGCTATGAAATATTCTCAAGCACACCTCCAAAAGCTATTTTAAAATAGCTACAAAGTGAGAAATAGTTTTCACATTTGTGTATGTTATAGATAAATAAAAACTCATTTCATTATTAATCATCACATAATGATGGCATCTTTAAATCACCCAACTCAAAATTTTTAATAGATAAAACATTAATTAATTGATAAAATACCCTTTCTATTCCACTTTTATTGCAATAAATACAAAAGGCTTAAATCAAATTCTTTTATTTATATTTACTACAATTGCTTTACAAATTGACAAATTACAGGTTTTTACACAAAATAATATGTTATATTTGTTATATTACATACGTAGGTCAAGACATTATTAACATTTTTGATTTTTTTATATTACAGGATAATTTACAGGCACAAGTCACCGGTACCACCACAAGTTGCATAATTGAGCTGTTCTTAATTATGTAAAACTCGCTTTTTTTTCTCAATCGACAAATTGTACTTTACAAAGTGGCAATTATAGCTCCTAAATTATTACACTCGACCTCTGACCTCGTGTGTCTGTCGCAACAAAATCACTTTCGCGGCCTTAATTACGACAAAGCGCGCGCACCGCTCGCATAACTTCGCCGAGATGAGGATATTTAGATGATCCCTGCAGCGCTCACTTTCATCGCAGAGTGCGCGCTCACCCGGAAAAGCACGCACGCACACGGCCGTATGACAAAGTGCGCGTCCTCGTACTTGTGCAACGATCCGGCGCTCTCGTCGTTAACGCGTGTCCCCTAGATAACTTTCGGCCCTCTCGCGTATATAGGTGTACACGCATCGAAAAGAAAGCACGTTGCGCCGTTGCGCAAGTCCATAATATACATACGCGCGATCGGCATCCTTCATGCGCTAATCGCGAAGATGCGCGCTCGACACACTGATAGAAAGAGATATTTGAGCCAAATTCCTGCGACTTAACAGTTAATACACTAAACTAAAATTATTAAAAATAAATTAATCTTACAATAAATAAACAAGAATTAACAGTATTCTCAAAGTTTTAATAATCATACTAACATTATCAGTATTTATAATACTTTTTTGATGTTTTAAATTGTTTAATACGAAATAATAACTATTGACTAAATATGCAAATTAAACGTTAAATAAAATATTGACGAACAATGAAAAGTACATAAAATGTTTTATAAACAGTTGAAGTTTTATTACTTAATTCAATTTAAATTACTTATTAATAACATCATCATATTTTTAATAATTTTAGTTTCGTGTATTAACAGTTAAGTCACAGGAATTTGGTTCAAATATTTCTTTCTATCAGTGGCATGAATCGGCGAAAAACAAAACGAATAATAAACGCGTGGGAATGCCGTGTTTAGGGTAACCGAGAAGGAGACAAAAAGGATAAGGTGCGCATCACATGTGTCTGTGTGTGTGTGTGTGTGTGTGTGTGTGTGTGTGTGTGTGTGTGTGTGTGTATATATGTGTGTGTGTGCGTGTGCGTGTGTGTGTGTATCATAATGACAGATAACGAGGATAGGGCGCGATAGCATCTGAAAAAGTTTAATTGATGAGCCCGTGACAAGTTTCGAGACCCCGCGCGATTGCAAGAGAGAGAAAGAGAGATGGAGAGAGAAAGTTGCGGGCGCAAATAGATATAGAGGCGAGATGAGCGTAGATACCGCAGCGAAAATGTTAATGACGCGATCGCCGAGCGTATATAAACATATCGAAAAAGAAAGTATTACATCGCGCGAGCCGCTATCGGAAAAATGATACGTGGCGTCGCGCGTCATTTATTAAATTCCCGCAAGCGTCGTGGCATTTGTCAGTATAGAACATATACATATACACATGTATATGACGTGTTCGTCGCGGCCCGCGGGAGAAATGCGGCTTTTGCAAGAATGCGGGCATTGTAGCTTTTCGAAGTGAAAGCCGCACGCGTCTCTCGATCGACTCGGAGATCAATGGGGGCTCGGGTGAATTACCGTCGTGTGAATAGCCCGCGCGCGCGATTCGAAAGCGCGCCTCACTATATATATGTACACTATTTTTTTATTCAAATTGACGCGAAAAGAAATGTTATAATAACGATTGTGCAAAAGTTAATGTATGCATGATGCACAGAGGCGCGTGCGATTAAAGTGTTATAAGATTACAAGAGGGGAGCGAGGGGGGGATGGCTGATAGATTGATCGAACAATCAGGATGATAAAACCGGGTAAGTAAGTAACTTCGGGGAGAGGTTCATTGAAAACGCGCAGAAAAGCGAGATCGAGCGCGATTGAATAAGCGCAGCAAAATAACAGTCGGTATTTGAAATTTAATTTACGGCGCGATTTATGCAGGAGTTGAATGGGCAGAAAGGTAAGAGCGATTGATAAATTGACGACAGAGAGCTGCCGCGATAAAAAGCCGTGAGGTATAGTATAGGTTGCAATTATTTATTGTATAACGCCGCGCGGCTTCTGACTTGCCGAAGCGCTTCGAGCTTTTAAACTTTTTGCCCGTGTTCCAATGTTTTTTCAATAGCGGATGGTCGCAAAAATGTTGAGCTATGAAAGTTCGAGTAATTGAGCTAGTAAACTTTCGAGGCATTCTTGAGCGGACTTTATTAACAGTGAACACCAATATTAACTGCGTCAGTGCCTGTAATAATAATAATACGCATTGGAGCCCATGCATAGCTTTTGCAGAACGTCGGAAAAGTAAATAAAAATATTGAAATGAATATCGTAACATTGAGTTTAATGAAAGGAAGAATGTATACCGGCAACGAAACAGCTTTACAGCTGCACAATGTAGCTATTAAATGAAGTGTAACACTCCCACAAGAGAAAGCGGCACCGATGACAATACAGACGCGTGCGCGCGCGCGCGTCACGTATTATATACTCGCGCGTAAAAAAAGCTCTCGAAGAGTAAGCACGAGGATGAATCAAAGGCAAGACGCTAACGAAGGATGAGGTAACGCGCGTGGGTGGACGCGCCTCGGGGGCTCGCTGCGTGCGGGTGACGCAGTCGTGACGAATTGAAGATGATCACGCGCGCCGCTAAAACAATTGTGCCCGCTCGACGGTTGAAGACAGCCGCAGAGAGAGAGAGAGAGAGAGAGAGAGAGAGAGAGAGAGAGAGAGAGAGAGAGAGAGAGAGAGAGAGAGAGAGAGAGAGAGAGAGAGAGAGAGAGAGAGAGAGAGAGAGAGAGAGAGAGAGAGAGAGAGAGAGAGCGAGAGAGAGAGAGAGAAGGTCGGTAGCCCCGTCGGGATATATTTGCATACAAGACGATGTGTCGAGCGATAAGATAAGAGCCCTTCGGGACTCTCATATAGCGATCGCGCGCGAGCGACATCGGCAAATCCATCTTATCCGGCAGAGTGATCAATCAGGGGATTCCCCCTTTTTCTTCATTTTCCATTGTCTCGCATAATAAGTACGCGCGGGGCGCTGTGTTTCGTGCTTGTTTTTTGCTCAGCTCGAGCGTCGGCTGCAGTCTACACACACACACACGTACACGTATCCTCAAACGTGTAAGAAAAGGAATACGAGGACGAGCTCGCGCGCGCGCTTTCCCTTTATCGCTGTCACCCGCGCCGCTGTCGGTGGATCGATCGATCGATCGGCCGATAAGGCCCGAAGATGCATGATGGCGACGCGGAGTTGATTTTTCAAAGTGCCGGCGTCGTCGTTCTTCTTGCACTCTGCGCGCGGAGTTTGTAAGTTTAATGAAGACGGTCGTCTCCGCCGGTATATACACCTACTTTGCGGCCTTATTAATGGATCCGGCCTTGAGATATTGTGAAAGTATCGAGTGTATAAGCTCTTTTTATTTATTACTATTGATGCGGTATTTGTATTTAGCTATAAATGCGACATTATATTAGTGTTGCTAATAAATACATAAATATATGACAATGTAGCATATAATACGGGTATATGCTGCAAAGTCGAAATAATCTATGAACGTATGGTAATTTTATCATTGGTTGTGATCTCTATTTAAATGACAAATATAAAATAAATTACTCCAGGTGATAGACATAAATATTTGTTTTACATATATGTGTGTGTGGTATGTATATACCCATATATGATTTTATAAATAAATATAAGATGTTTAATGAAAAAAATTCATTATATATACTAACCTATTGAATTTCTTATTTTAAAAAACATAATTATATTTTATTAGTAAGATATTCTTTAATTTTCATTTTAACTATATGTGAATAAGTGTTTAGTAAATATAGTCTTTTGAGATACTAATTGTATAAAGTAAAGCACATGCTATGAAATTAAAATAAATTTTTTTTTTCTACAGGATAATAGGGAGTTTAAAATTAATTACTGTACGGAATCTAATTATGGCATTTACTTACATAAGTAGGCTTTAGAATTTTGTCAAGTCTAGGAAGTCATTCCAAAACTTTATAAACATGATGATTTGAAAATTACTATTTATAACTTATGTACAAAAATATTCTGATCATCGTAAGACTTCGTCACAAACTTCATTTACATAATTTTTAATTAATATTAAAATTAGAATTTAAAGAAGATTTTGAAATTAATGAAATAAAAAATATATAATTTTTATAACTTCATTTTTATTAAGCAATATTTACATATACATCTTAACAAATTAATTACTAATTCTATATAGATATATTAATACGCACTATTAGATTAATATTAGATAAATATAAAAATCGGAAGTAATCTTTAGTAGGTTGTTGCAACTTAATTATATATCTTTGGTGAATAATCTCTTTTCATATTTTTCGCAAATAACTTAATTATATTTAATGAAAATACCATATTTAAAGTGTCAAATTTATACAGAAAATACCACACACGCTTCGTGATTTCGAAATTGCGAAGATAGGTCTCGATTGCTCACACTCTAATGGCTTTTTTAAGGATTAAGCAACTTCTTTAACCATCGGAATCTTTGAAAAATAAAAATAAAAATGTTCAACCTATTCTATACGTGTAGATATTTATGTTCTTTTAAGAATATGAGAGAAATAATGTGATAAAGTAAATGTATGTCATTAAACGATCGCAAAATTGTTTTACATAAAATTCATTATTAACCACCTGCTAAGGGATATTTAAATACCTTATTATAAAGCACTTTGTCTTTCGCACATATAGTAGAAAAATAATTTTATTATGCGAATATGTTAATTATGACGTTCAGATAGTGAATGTATTGTATTACGTATAGTTTTTTTTGTATAGGTGCCTAATATATTACATTATGTATATCCATATAACGGCATCTCTTTGTACCTTCAATACTTACTTTTATAACGTGCAAAATTCTCAATCCCTTCAAAAACCTGATCAATAAATTATTACAAAAATTATAATCTTCGCAGGTGATAACCATTTACTGACAAAAAGCCATTTCAAAAACGTAAGAATTGTACAACATTTTTCAAGGCATCTAAATGTATAAAATTGTCAAGAACTATCCTGATAAGATCGTAAAAAGAAGGCAGTTATTTATTAGCGATCTAGACCAAGCTTCGCAACCTCTCTCTTTCTGCCCACTCAACCGTCTTCAACCGGGGGTATATTATCGGTCAGATATATATGTGCGATTCCTCCGATCCTTCGCGATTATTCCAGCCTCGAAGCGAAATTGTTCACTGCCTCTGACGAAAAGCGATGACGCGTCGGGGCCAGAAAGCCAGTTAGATGTATGATGAGGCAAGAGAATATACGGCGAACTTTAATGCGCGAAACGTTTCGCAAGGAAGAAGAAGAAGAAGAAGAGCCGCAGCCTGTCCATCGGCACACTTTTTTTCGATCCCAACTCGCGCCCTGATGACACTATATATCTCATCTTGAGCAACGCGATATTCGCACTCGGGACTAATGACGCGGCGACGGGCGAGCTATCGGAAGACCGGCCCATATAATAATCGTAATTACACGCCGCTGTCCCCGCTGTAAGCTGTTCGCTCCGATGATTTATCGGCCTCATACATTTATATACACGTTATATTGTCGCGCGCGATAGTGAGCGGCGCGGCGCTTCTTCTTTTAATTAGTCAAGGAATCGTTCGATAGTTATCTCTCTCTCTCTCTCTCTCTGTTGCCGCGAGCCTAGAAGCGTTATTTCACACCGCCGCGTGTGTATTTATTATTTTAAAAAGGTTATTGTGAGAGGGAGAGAGACGCGCGTCCTCGCGACGATCGTTATATTACGAATTCCAGGTAATTTTCCGCGAGCGCGAGGCTCGGCGAACAAAAGTAGCGGCAGTCGTGTGTAACGCTGATATATCCTATTACGAGAAATTTACTTAATTTCGATAAGAGCCGCACGAATGGGAGAGGCTTTTCATATGCGCACGCCCCCCGTGTCTGTGTATTTATTATACGTGCGCCAGAGTTGACGCACGAATGCCATTATAGACGGCGAGCACTTTCAGACGCTTTAGTCGACGATTACGCTCACTTAGCGGAGTTATGCGTTTACTTATTTCGCGATCACTTATGAGGATCATTACAGTTTTTGTATACGCAAAAGTTAGATTTTTTTTAAATTCACATTTTTAAATAATTTGTAAACTGTATTATTGAATTTTATAATTTGTTAGTCGTTATGTAAATTGTATTAACAAATACTGATTAAGGTTTGTATGTTTTGTATAAGTACTTGACATTAACTCGAAAGATCTTTTTTTAAAAATTTGTATAGGCGTGTATACAGAATAGAAATAATGTTAGAATAAAATTTTTTTTTTAATAACAAAGGGGTGTTGAAAATGTAATATCGGACCACTTATTTGTAAAGTATAGATATTATGACTTCGAATTAAAAATATTTTCATTTGAAATTAATTTCAATTGCCTCTATAATCATGGGTGGCATCTTAAATGGTGATAAAATACATATGATGACTTAATCAGTCACTTTGTTTCATCCACTTGATTTATTGCCCTTACAAGTATATTATAATAAACATTTTTCAACCTTTTTCTCGAAGAAGACATTCTCGCGCGCGTAAAAACGTTTAAAAAAATGAGTTTAGTGATTTGAATTTATGTTCTCTATAGAATCGAGGGATTAACGTACATCCATTAATACTTTCGAAACTTTTTTTCTCGAGTACGAGGGATCAAAACGGAATTGCGTACAGAACCAGTCCATCCGAGGCGACTCCATGTACGAAAACGAAAGTAAAGTGATTTTTCAAGGTGGCGCCGCAGTGATTTTCATAATAATAATTCTCATTGTATACATGTGTAGTTGTTGTAGGTCTAATACGATTTCCCAACGCGCAAGCCGCGCGCGCGCGACACTCCCGCGGAATAGGTAATGGATTTTTCCCGATCGGGGACTCATTTTTCTCCGCGGGAGGTGTGGCGGGCTATAGCTACATATAGCGAAGGTATACACCTCGTTCCTCGCGTCTGAAAATAATCTGGCGTGTATGTTATAATGCATATAATAAAACACGCCGCGCGTTCTCTGAAGTCTCTATATACGTGTGTATATGTATATAGACGAGGCGATCGGCAAAAAGCAAATTGCCGTCTGGTGTCGAAGACGCTTTAGAGCGTCTCGTCCTCGTGCAGTTCCTCGTTCGTAATTTAAGGAGGCCGCGTGCGGGTGCGATCGACTCGTGTGCAGAGTTGCGCAATCGCGCGCTGCACTGGGTCGCAAGCAGAGCTGTGGTTTATAGATATACACCTATATATACGTGTGGGTTAAGTCACCTCTCCGCGCGAGCGACCCAGAAGTGCGCGGCGTACGGATTTCGCGTGCAGAGCTCGGGTCGGGTCACGATTGTTGCCTCCGGGTGCAAAAATCGCGCCCTGTGTGACATCTTAATCGAATACAGGAACTTTGATAATAATCGAACCGTATATATACCGTTGATGTTTTCTTGAGATATGAGTATATAAATCTGTACGCTTTTCAATATCTATAGGCAAATATGATTTTTACATTTATTTATTTTTACAGTCTTCTCAGGTGAGTCAGTTTCAACTAATCAATCTATTATATAGAGACAAAAACATTTTCGGAATGTTTAATCAAGATATCGGTTTATATGATTTATTTAACCGTTTGATTGGTCTTAATTGTATTATATGTGTAAAAATTTTAATGATTTTCTCAATTTTCAATCGATTTCCATAAAAATTGGTATACAACCGTGTTTTTACGTTTACAAATTATTGTGTATTTTGGCAAATAATTTGCAATAGTTTTGACATGAGAACTGAAAAAAAGTCTACAAGTTACCCAGTTAATAATAAAGTAATATTCGATTAACGCAAAAGAAATAAAATGGTAAATTTTCGAGAGATAAATTTATAGTAGCATTGAAATATTACATGATCAAGTTGTAATAGAAAATTGATATCTTTTCAATTGATGATTCTCTTTACATATTTGATTTGTAGAAACAAACCGAATGTATTCTATAATATTTGTTGACAATCGTAAATGAACAATGACGCGACGTTAAACAATGAAAAAAAAAGTTTTGTTTGTTCAGTCCTCATCCATTTATTATTAACTATTTATTAACCCTCACTCGTAACATTTTCTAAAAATGACCATTAAATTAATAAATAATAACTTTTTTATTAAAATTTTCATTTTGTACTAATTCTTTCTTAAATTTATGACATATATAGCTCTTTCTCAAACCCTTCATAAAAACCATTACAATCACAAGGACAAAAGTTCAAACAAAATCTCACATGGTTCAAAATTTTGCTGTGTTCACAACAAAACATTGATAATAAATTTTGTACATTTTTAATCCATCTATGCTTATTTGACTCCGAAGTTTTGGAATGAAAGTCTACATGTTAGTAATGAAATTGTATAAATATAATTATTTTGAAATATTTAATAAATTAAAGACCTGTATAAAATAAAATACTAACCACGTATTAATTGCGTGAATATTTATTGGCAATGAAATATAAAATTTACTAATCCGTAACTTGCTACAGAATGTAATCAGCGTTGCAAAACTCGAGAACGCAACAACTTATTCTTGTTCAAAATAACTTAATAATTACACAGCTGAATATTCCAAGAATAATTATCTATATTAAAATGGACTCTATACAATATCAAATGCAGAGAGAAGATAAAAGCGTATTTCAATTTTCTATTTGATATAATGCTCTAGCTCCTCCACTCAGGACCGCTCAAGGATCCTGTATGTCAAGAAGACTTTTCATTTAATCCTCCGAGTTTACTGATTACTTGTGGCCTTAGTGTGGAGCTGGTTCAACTTACCGTTGAAACTTTTATCCCAAGTAGAAAAACAGCGAGCTTTCGTCGTTCCTGTCCAAGAGCCCTCGATGTACGAGCAATTAGCGCACTCTGCGTATACAGTTTCGGCTGAACGCAGCTAGGTATATTGTTGCGGAAATCACAAATAATCGTCACAAAATCATGATACATATTTGAATTCGAAATGAAAAAATTGCAATCACTCATTACGACTGATAGTACTGAACGATCATCAAAACAAATTCATTTTAAATACTTGCTAATGTGATGAACCTACCCAATTTGATACTATTATCAATCGACGCTACAGTGACGGTAGATACTATATTATTTACATTTTTCTATAAATGTTGACTAGCAGCCAGGAGGCTGGTATAGTAAAAACTGTTAGCTGTTACTCATTGGCATTATTATCCCTGCAAACAAATTTAGCATACCGTTCTGAGCGTCATAGGGCTCCTTAATTTTTCAAATATTTTAATTCATATTAAAGTTTTTCAATAATGGATGTCAAAAGTAATTGATAAAAATTTGATAATATAAAAATATGTAAAAAAGCATTAAAATGTCGGTAAGTGTGCAATATATTAAATAGTAGCGCTAACATCTGTATAAATAACACTTCAGATATATTGTTTCATAAAGCATTATTAACAATAAAAATAAATATAAAAAATTGTATATGACATTCACCCAAGTCGAAACATAATATAATAGATAAACAATAATAAATTTAGGAAATATTTTGGAGAACAGAATGAAAGGCATTCAGAAACGCTAATTAACGCAGTGAAAGTGCTGACGGAAGCATGAATTTTTCTTTTTAATAATTTTATATCAGCTAGAGTGAGAGAAATTTCGAGAGTGTCATATCGATTATCTTTCACGCGAAAAGATATTAAAAGTGTCTAAGTGGTTATATACGCTTCTCATTAAGATACGGGTGCGCAAGCGACGAGCAAATCGGCAAGTATAGAATTCGCGTGCCGGTACACACACGTTCCAATTACCAAGTGATGTAATTTCAGCCCGTAAGCTATAGCCAGCCGTTATATCATTGTCTAGCCGCTCGAGCTACCCACCTATTACGCGAGCCTGGGGTCATTACTTCGTTCGCGCCGAATACCGATCGAAAGCGCGCCGAATGTACTCTAAGGTCTCAATCTAACGGTGGCCGCCAATTCATCTTGTACCTCATTAGCCGAGCTTTTTTTTTCATCGTCCGCTGATTTATATGATTTATTCACTCTTTAACGGCGAGGAAGGTGTTTTCAAGTTCAAAATAATTGGTTTAGGAACGTCGATATACCGTTTACGGAAAATTAACAATTATATAGTTCGTGATTTTCAACTCTCATCGGACTTCGTATACATAATCAAGTGCCTAAAAATAAAATAGGGGAAAGTCGGTCAACTCATTGATTGGTGAAAAATCTATAAATTCTGCTATGAATAAATGCTATATCATCTTAGTAAAACTTATTTTAGTATACAGTGTCAAGTGTTGAGTTTTAATCGATAAATTAGTTCATTTTTTCACTGATTTGCGTTATTGACCATTTAGTATTGAAGTCTATCAATAATGATATGCTTGAATTTTGACATAATTATATTGCTCAGAACATATAATATTCAAATTACTTGTTAATCTATTTATATTCCGATATTTGTATAAGTTTTTTGTGAATAAAGAGTTTGAAACGTTTACCTTTTTTTTAAATCTATCAATTAAATTGTTTATACCATACCTGAAATATACGATGAAATTTAAAAGGTGTGCTGTCGGCAAAGGGCGTGGGTGTGTATATCTACAATTATTCCTTTGATAATTCTAAACAAGTCTTACCATATATACGCTTAATATTTTCCTCGAAGAAGCTTGACTGACAGTAACTCAAACGCTAAGAATCGATTACGCAAAAAAAAGAATTATACCCGGAGAAGAACCTCTCCTTTTAGAACGTCGACTCTATAACGTTGAATCACCGTTATAGATAAAACGCAATGTTCGAGGTAATTTTTAGCACGACGAAAAGCTCGCTCATTAATATAAAGTATTATCTTATAACATTATACTGCAGACGCGAAATTGCGAAATTGCTGTGGCAGAAGGGGGAGTCATCTCTCTCTCTCTCTCTCTCTCTCTCTCTCTCTCTCTCTCTCTCTCTCTCCCGCGTAACACGACGAGAGGTTTTACAATATTTCAATTCGCGCGCGGAGATCACTGCAAATACGCATCGGCGCGCGATGCGAATATAAATTTGACAGATCCTCGCGTGCATGTTTGATCGTTCCAAAGGCTCACACTCGCGTAATAATTATCGGGTTGTGCAATGCCTTATGTTTAAATTGCGGAAATGCTCGGTGAATCCTTCTAAAGCTTCTGTGATTTTTTTTATTAATGTGATCATTAGTTAAATTAGTTATTGTGAAAAGTATAATACTTTCAAAAAAACACGTGTACGTTTAGAACAGTTTATTATTGCAATACAAGGATCCTTTTGGCCAAATGCAAATACGTTTTATTTTCATTATAATTATGACAAATTTGAAATAGGCTTTAAATCGTACATTATGAGCTGGCTATCACTATACTGTGACTATCTAATTGTTATATCTTGCAGCGCATGAACAAGATTGATCAAAATCTTCAAAGTACAACCAATCTATAAACATGACAAATGGGTGAATGAACGTCTATATATATCGTTTAAGTAGAAATATTTTACGTTACAACATGGGCTAATTGTTTCCCATGCCGCTTGCTCATACACTATACTCCAAAATGAACCAACTCTTTAGGAATGCGTTTTTGTTGGTTTTGTAAACTCTTACTTCATAATAATTGGGCAAATGTACTATAGGCATCATAGAAAATTTTATTTAAACAGCCTTGTGATATCTCTTAAAAGAAAGGTACTTATAAAACTAGATAAAAAAAAAATTTATTTCATCAAATTTTGAAACAATCAATACCTATGAACATTTGAACCACAACATATATCATCGATACAACGTTTTATCATAAAAAATCGAGTATTCAATTCTGTTCAAGTCTAAAATTCACCGTTGACGTGTTTTAGGGCACCATAACAAAAATGAACACACTCGCGCGCACAAGAGATAACGGCGAAGCAATCGAAACGAAGAAAAATGCACGCGGCGCACCGCATATATGCAGCGGTTGTCCTGGCCAGCTGCGCGCCGTGATGCACTTTTACGCGTTGCGACAACCGCGCGCCCATAAACGCCGCCGGCGACCTTTACATCGCTGCGAGAGAGAGAGAGAGAGAGAGAGAGAGAGA
The DNA here is from genome assembly GCA_036365515.1 of Torymus aiolomorphi. NCBI lineage: Eukaryota > Metazoa > Arthropoda > Insecta > Hymenoptera > Torymidae > Torymus > Torymus aiolomorphi. Next base: position 220,764,849 of record CM070873.1, on the reverse strand, counting down.
GAGAGAGAGAAATGCACGTGCGCATCCTCTCTTTCGCGCTAGGTCATCGAGAGGTAATCCTCTCTTTCTCTTCATACATGTGTGTACGTGCCTAAGCGCATTCCTCGCCTACAATACACGTTATTTCGTCCGCTGAGAGTGAGAGTGAGAGAGTGTCTGTGTGTCTTTCTCCGATTCGCCCTCAACGTTTTTTGCATAGCTATCGTGTCGAATGTCTTTTCCTCCGCCGACGACGCGAGAGCGTTCGCTTTTCATGCTTTTTTCCATATCTCTTAGCCGTCGAGTCTTTTGTGCGCACGACGGCAGCTGTCTCGCAGAAAATAGAAAATGCCATGAGTCGTACGTACATTGCTTTGTATGTATATGGACCTATGCGATATTTAGTACTTATGCCGAGTGTAAGATATTTTCTATACGAAGATTTTGTATTGACGAGGGGTTTCGTATCTTTTATTCCAAGATAAATTAGAATTTAGTTTATTTTCATTCGTCATTTCTACATTATAACAGCAGTAATAATGTTGAATCGTTAGCTGTTTGGTAATATTTTTTTGCAACATCGCCAAGTGCGGGTAATCTTTCGATTTTTAGCTGGATAAACTGGTAAGCATATTTACAGCAACGATAAAACACGTTTCACTGCGAATATATTGTACAAATTATTTTGTCTTTATGTAACGTTGAAAAAGGTTTTATAAACTTTTTCCAAAAAGAACATTCGAGTCTTCTCTGCAGTGGAAATACCTGTTTATTTGAACAAATATTGTTGAGTAGGGTTACATGAAACTCTGACGACGGTTGAATAACAATTTTTATATCACAACAGATTTTCTATTTAAGTTTCGTTATTCATTTTAATTTAAACCCTCTTCTTCTATTAATATAGAAGTAACCTAAACGTAAGAAAACAGGATATAAAAAATATTCAGTATTGTTATTATTTAATGAAGACGCTAATGGTACTAGTGATAAGTAAATGTTGATTGCATCTAATGGCCAAGGTTACTACCAATATTTGTTGTACAAGATGGTAAAAAATAAATAAAACAACAAATAAAATGTGAAATAAATTTGTTGTTTTATTTATTTTTTACCATCTCGTACAACAAATATTGGTAGTAACCTTGGCCATTAGATGCAATCAACATTTATTTAGTATTGTTATTAAATGTGTCACAACTATATAAATATCAGTAAAGGTTAGCTTTGAATACTTTTTTTAAATGATCTTTATCAACGGAATACACAATTTATTGTCTGACTATAGTTGCACTTGTTCTACTTTTAATGCGCACACTGTGTACACTATATAAAGTTGGTCAAAATCAATTTGTAACATCGCTGTTTCTTTTAATATGTTTATTCAGACATATTTACAATAATATAGATATGTGCACAAATATATAGGGAAGTATACTAGTGACCACCATGCGTTTCTCGTTTCTGGGAACAACCATCATAGAATTAAACGTTATTTTTGTAGAATCCACTTTTTTCTACAATAGAATTAATATTTCTATTGATAATTTGTATTTCTTCTTTAAACATTGTGGAATGACTCAACATGTCTCCGGGCTTATATAAATTTCATATATATTTATATATGCAATACAAATGTAGCTTTTAGAAGAAATTTACTCATAATAAAAGTTCTGAAATTTTTCTTCAACAGAGTTCTTTTCTACACTTCATGCATAAAAAAATTATTTTATAAAAAAATTTGATCATTTGCTCATTTATTAGTGTAGCTATATGACTTTTTTTTTAAATTCGTTCAATATTACATTTATTTTGTAGTACTTTTTTGTAAGTATAATAAAATTGTACCAACACCTCATTAGTTGATTACAAAATGTTTTAAAAAATGACTTTTGTTAACAAAAACAACTCATAACTTAATTGCGAAGAGTAATTATACGTCCAGCGAAGGAAAAACAAAAATAAAAAATATCTTTACTACTCGTTAACGACGTCTTAACTAATTTGTTCGCGCCGCACACACGACGAATTGGCCGCCGCGGCTCTCCTCGTACAATAATTGAAACGTGAGGTGTCGTAAGCACCTTTGCACATAACGCTGACGAATATTTCCCTGGATAAATCCCTCAATCGCACAAAACGTCCATTACACGCGCATGTGGGATTCATCGCGTGCGCTCGCGCGATAACTTTATTCGTCATCGATTGACGCACGCATGTGTGCTTACATTCTCGCAGGGCCCGAATAATTGCAATTTTTTCCCTGCAGCGCAGACGACGCAGCAAATCGAAAACACATTAGAAAGTCATGCGCGTCGGGATGTCACCGCGACGCGAACATTTATTTTGCAAGTCGGGACGAGCTGTTAGCTTTTCGTTTTGGAAAAATCCATATAAGATTACGACACAGGTAGTACGCGTATGTTGAATCTGGAAAAGCTGACGTTTTTAATGATTGAGTTAAAAATACGAACAATTAGAAATACAATCAGTCATTCGGCGCACGGTCCGCGTCTTTACGTTACGCAATGCTTCTTTTTAGGGGGAGGAGGTCGCGAAATTCGCAAAGATTTCTGATACAAAGGGGGAATCAGGTAGTGCATTATGTAATATTTCTCGATTTAATTATTAATGTGACATGGTATAAAATACGATCTCCAATCATAGATGCATTAAATGAGATTTTTAATTTGTCGAAAGAAGTCCTAAACGATTGATAAGAAAAATATGACTTCTCATTAGTAAATTTAAGTGCAGGCGTCAAACGGTGCATATTAAAGCGCATAGCAAATAATTTTATTCACTTTACTTATTGGTCTTTTAAACACATTAATGTTGCTTAAATAATTTATTTATAATTAATTTATTAATTAATCAAAATTAAATTTTTCACAGCGATGATTTTATCTTCTTATTGCATGTTATGTACATCGTAAATTTTCACAAAGATCTGTTGATCTATATTTAAACAACAAATGTCAACAGTTGTTATATGCGGTTGCGTAAAACATACTCGTATGTATAATAATAATTCACAAAAGAGAAAAAATCTTTGCCGAAAAACGGTTAGAGTTGAAAGGGAGGACGAGTTCAAAAATCGAATCTTATTAATTCTTACGTAAGGCGGGAGGAAGTGAAGAATCGCAAAAGTATCATCCTTACATAATTTAATGACAATCCCTAACGACGTTTATTTTAATGAGGATGCGCGTGCGCGAATATACCCGATGCCAGTAGAATTTTGTAATAAATTTATGTTTATCGCGTAAATCGTACATCTAATGTAAGATTTTAATAGTCCATAGATACATCAAAGTGGTAAAATGATAAGTAATAAAACGTAATTTTACAATACATAATGCCCATTTCATTTGATGTTTAATCAATTAAATGTCCTATGGAGAAATTGCGTAATAGTTATATCTTCCATAAAAAAATGAACTTTTATATAAATTATAAAAACTATATCGATAGCAAATGCTAAAACTACACAGTTTCAAATCTCTATTATATAAAATCTCTATTACGATTGAATACTGTACGTACAGTCGTAATTTAACCCCACACATAGAGCCCATATCATCAAATCGAATCGAGATAAGGAGTGATCGACGTAGCTGAAATCGCGAACTTCACAAAATGGAAGCTGCTCCGTTCCGCCAAAAAACTACGTACGTACACCACTTAACGTACAGCATTCAAATCCTACACGGACTTACACGCGCTTGCAGCGAAAACGCCTTCTGCGCAATGCGCGTGCGCACGACTTCTTCGTAAACCGCGAAATCCCGTAAAAGCAGCCTATATAAGCATCTATTTTCACAGATACTATACGTATGTATACGTATACACACGGCGAGGCTAAATTGAAGAATCGTCCTCCTGCCGGTCCCACGCTCACTTTCGGGCGAGCGATAAATCGCGCGCGCGCGCGCATCTGTATACCTGCAGGAGTTGCGCAAGCCCGCGCGTCACGCATTTGCGGGCGAGCGTCACGTTGCGCCGCTGGTTTACGGTAACAGGTAGAAGGAAGCCCTTCGAGACCTGTCAGTATTAGCATCTCGAGCGCGCACGACTTTCTTTTGCGGGGCACGTCTTCGCGGAAGTTGGACTGGGCGACACGTCTGTGCTCTGTGGTTTTGCGAATTAACGTTTTTGCTGGTCGGCGGAAGTGCGCGATGCTCTCGTTCAATTTAATCTTTGCTATAGAGATTCGTACAACGAACGTTTCGTTGTTGAAGTATTTCTAATTAAACCGATGTAAATACTTTGTTTTAATTTGTATCTTGATAATCTGACGTGAGAGTAATTAAACAATTTTGTAATAGAACCATTCAGTTATTTGCCAAAGAAAAATGGAAAGAGTCGGTTACGTTAAATTATATGTGATTCTAGATTCTTTACGTCGATAATAGTAAAGAGATTCACAATGGAAATTGTCGCGACTGTGCATGAGATTCTCTTTACGATACTTGTCGCGAAGCATTCACGTACGGGTTCGTGATATCAATTTAAATAAAAGAACCGAACGGTGAAATATTGAATATCAGGTGCTTAAAGTTTCTATTTACAATGAGAAAATACACAAATGGTTCAATTCGGGTAAGCACGATTTACACTCCTCGATATTATATAACAGCTCTATCAAATGAATAAAAGAATTGAAGAAGATTCTTAAAATTTCCATATAATTAATACATATATATACAACTTTAAAATAGTTGAAATATAAATAAGCTTAATATAAATAAGTTATTCTTTTGTTTGATTTAAAAGAAGTATTTTGTTGAAAAGTATTTGAATGCCCTACCTCAATCATCACAATCCTATATATAAAACTTATTAGCAATGAGCATAGTTGAAAGGCAATGGTTAGTATTGTTTTTGAAAAAATAAACGTCTCGGTCGTCCGTCATCTTTCACAAATGCGCACCCAACCGCACAGCATAATGAATTCTTGCATCAACAGTTCGTAAACAATAAAATCAGCCACTCTACTACGTACAAATTCCGTGAGGCTCGCGCGACAACCGACCGATTATCCGAGCTTCTTTATTTACCCTGCCTGTACCCTCCGATTCCCTCTCTCACTCTCCTCAGCCAATTAACCGAGCCATAAAATTACGGAAAGACAAAAAATCGCGGCGCGATATAAATCATCCGCCAACAACAATAATTATCTCTCTCTCCCACATGGGCGCGCGCTCGCGCGAAAGTCCGCGTGCACACAGAGCGGTGGAATAAAAAGCCGGCTAGAAAATTATTCACGCGCGACTGCGCGATGGAGGGGAAAAAAGAGAAGGTGTAGCCGCGGGCGTCTCTCTCTCTCCGCGCCGTAACGGCGGCGCATCTTCAAATGGCAAGGTCGTTCGCTGGCGCGCGTGCAACCCGTTGCGTCATATAAGTATCTCTCTCCGAACGCGCGCCGCCCGCAGCAGCAGATGAGTGTATATATGTGTAGGTACAGGCTGAGGTACTTTCCTCGCGCGCGCGCGCGTATAACGAAAGTAAATGCCATAATGCGACCAAGGACCGCGAGGACATGTGGACTGCTGGAATTCGTCCGTGATCGGCTTCGGCTTTCCCAAGCTGCGAGATGAGGTGAATGCGCGAGCGCGCGCGCGGATAGCCCCCAAATGTTGTATTACAGGAGGTGCGATGCGCTGGCTCGTAATTGCCAGCGATTTGATTTATTTTTGTTGCCAGCTGCGTGTAATGGACTTTTTCTGTGGTTTACGGAGGCGGCTCGGTGCGTTATGCGCCTCATGTTGAAACGTCGCTATATATAATGCCTGCAGAGCTTTGGCGAATGCTAACTTTGAGGTCCCATAAATGTTTGCTCTTTGTTATTAAATTAGAGAGGGCAGGGGGTAATAAAGGCGTTAGCGATATGATTGATGGGAAAGGTTGGTATGCTGATATATACCAGCGTGTAAACGTCAGTGATGGACTTACACATTGATAATAATCACGCGTTTTTAATTAATTTCACTGCACTTCTGTCAGCCGTCGAGAAAAACTATATAAGTTTAACAACAAATATTCCAACATCTTGTAGAAGCGCGAAACTTGCTATGTAATTATTAAAGATGATTGATTACACAAATATTTAATTGTAGGCTTTTTGCGTATTTAATTAGTTATAGCATGACGTATATTCTTCATGTAAAAAATAATTTATGCCGAAATCACTTGGATTAATATCTAAGCCATATATGAATTGGGGAGTCCAAAAAATTAATAGAGCCATTATAAAAAAACTTCAAAATCAGAAATGATTTTTTTTTTTATTAATAATTTTCTATTTGGTGTTTTATTAAGTTTGAAAATCTATACTGAATTATAATGAATATAATTATTTAAGATGTATAAAAAATATGTACATATGAAATTTATAAGCTTTATTTATATCCTCTCTTAAAAAAGTGATGGAGGAAATCTGTCATCACAATAAGACTGTTTTGATTGGTTGTTGCTGGCTCATTTGATTGGTCTACATAGAATAAGCGCCAAAATCGAGTATGTTTGAATTTTGAAGATTGGATTCTTGACTTTGAATATTTAAAACTGAATAGTATAAGAAAAATTTCATGATTTTATTTATGAGACTTACGTTATTATCGTATAATTTAAACTATTTAAAACAAACTTTTAAAATGAAACTTGATCATGTTCATAACCTCAAAAACAAAATAACAAAGAGATAAATGATACGCGCGAAGCGCGCTAAAAGTAGCTAGTAGTATATACTATTCACCTGATTGAATTTCATATGAGCACTTTTACACTTGCTTCGCTGTTTTTACTTCCTTTGTATTAGAGCACTTTTTGTTACTATATGTATAGACGATCATAAAAATTTTGATGTACATTTTTTTAGCGTAATGACAATTTATGTTAAAGTTGGTTAATGACAAATGACGTTAAGATATACATTGACCGAGCATCGCGAATAAAGCTAGAAAACTTAGGTAATTTCTTATGCAATGGCCTTTATGGATCTCGAAATAGCGGGACCCGAAGTGCTTTTCGTTACGCTAAAAAGGTCGTGTTTAAATGAATAATTCGTGCACTTAGACGTGCAAATTGTTGCAGGTTTCGTTTAATTTACTTTGGCGCATACTACATGTAAAGTGAATCGGAATGAAAAATTGTTTTGATGGGTGCGCAGTTAAGTAAGAATAATTTACGTTTGTTTCATTAAACGCAAATATTTTATCGCGGTAGCTTCTTTTATGTTTCTACTTCGGTGTGCAATTAAGAAAGTTTCTTTCTCGGTATCCTCTGTCGAAAGTAAGAATCAATGTGCGAAATTGCCGTCCGCGTATTAGACACCACGCAGAGAAGAAATGCGACGAAAATAATGCAACTCCAAGAAACATTACTCATGCAGTTTTTGAGAATTTTTTGTTTGCGCGTATGTCAGTAAGAAACTCATTTAGCTATTTATTTGTGTTTGACCACAACTTCAAATCAATACATCCGAAGTGAAATTTTCTAGAGATTAATTATTACATAAAAAAGTAGTTGGATTGTATACGTAACCGAGTGTCGAAACAACACGAGCGCAAATATTGTTGCCCAATCACTCAACTTAAGTAAATTCTCCAAAATATACATATACAAGTCAGATACAAAGCTTTTTAGACAAAATCGTGACAAGTTCTAAGGAATAATTGATTCGTTACGGCTGAGGTCAAGGTGAAATAGAATGAAATTACAATCTGTATTTTTATCTGCAATAAAACCATCTTTGCAAAGTGCCGGAGCGAACGACCTTGCAAAGGCCGATGTGATACCGAATTTCGCATCTTTAAGACAAGGTCGAAAATTCACTGCTCCGGAAGTGAGTAATGATTTCACTTGACATCTGACAAATTTAACCTAATTTTCATACAAAGTGTTGATTAAATGAATATTTTTTATGTGTCTGTTTTATGATCGACGTATATATTATGCAATTATTCACTATCCATCATTATTTATATATTCTCACAGATGGGGATACAATAAGAATGATTCTGCATTTCCATCTATTCAATCAAAGTCAGGACACTGAAGATGCTATAAAGTTTTTACATTAAAGTTGCTATATTTTAATAATAATCATGTAAAATTTTAAAAGATGATACCCATAAGCCCCTAGCTAATATAGTGAATCTATAAAACTGGCATTACCATGAAGAATCCATGCAAACTTATAATCAAATAAAAAGTTATTACTGAATGACAAATAAATTATTGACTTTTCTAGTTATTTTGTCAAATTTCAACCTTATTTTTCTCAACTTTCCCTTCATTTTCCCTGCTTGGTTTTTTTGTTCTTGACAAGTTCTTAACAACAGCATTGGTTTTCTACATGCAACTACGTTCCCCTACTATTGCCCATTCTTTGGAAAAGGTGCAACTATAAATAATCTGCTTTAGTTGAAAAGTATCATTTTGAATCTTACATTATGTTTTCTTTCCCAAATATTCATGTACGATTTAATCACTTATACTGTTATAAAACCTCCAGAAAATTATCTACTTGCTTGTATTTAATTTAATCATTCGAGTTTATGGTTATCACTATGCGTGATTTTTTACGAGGTAAATATTTTTTTTAATGTATAGGTAAACTGTTTTCCGTTTTAATTATACTAACTTAATGTTTCTATCAACATTACTGTAATTCGTTAAAAACTTATTAGGTACTGTATATTTACGATAATAGCCAATCACTTTCCTTAACAGATACATAAAGTAAAATTCAAATCGTAAAAAATATCTTCTACACCAATATGATTATCAAATTTTTCCTTATAAACTTCATATATCATAATGAATGAAAAAGTCTTGATTACCATATTCTGTTAAAGAATTTCTTTTTATGTCATGTCTTTATCGAAGAACATATACTTTCTATCAATACTTACATATACAGCATTCCATGCGGGATGCGCATGCCGTACGTAAGTTTATGCGATTCGTGTGGGTCGCGCCCTGTCCTGAACATCGCGCCGATCATAAATTTCGATGAAAGCGATGACGATGGCACGAATTGCCACGTTTATAAATTGACGTTGCGATGACACCGGGAAAGATTTCGTACTAGTCGGAGCTTTGTACCGCAATGCTTCCGTAATGTAAGTTACACAGCGGTGATTACATACCGATTTTGTAAAATATCTTTGGGTGGGTCAAATATGCACATTATACGCGCGCGCCATACACACACATACACACACACAGTACACGTGCGCGCGCATGCACGCAAGCACAGAAACTATTTGGCCTACAAAATGCTGATTTTTAAATCATTGTTTCGACAAACGTGAGGTGAGATCTCATGTACCAATTTTTAAAAATTGAAAAAATTGTGTAAAATGCTTCCAAACATGTATTTTTGAGCTCATCTGGCGGGTAAAACATCCTAAAAGGCAATTTCCAATACTAAAGAAGCTGATTTTTAATTTACGTAAGTTTTTTGGAGCAAGGTCTCAGATAAGATTTTGGCGTGAGATTTTATCTGAGAAGTCACCTAAGCTCTCACCTGAGATTTTTCAGTAGGGTAGCCTCTAATTTAAATAAAATAAATGATTATGGCAAAAGTTATATTTAAGAACTTTACGCTTTCTCATACTTAAGCTAAAAGTTTTATAATTCTAAATCATGTTTGTATTTGTTATTACTTAAAATCAATATTCTTAACAATAAGGGGACACTATTGAGCATAAGTTGTAATGTAACATTTTTTTAACATTCCTAACATAACAGTGTTCTTCAAAACCTGTTTTATGAAATTCCTACATCGAAAATGCAGGGAAAGTGTTACATTACATCAGCAAACATGCTTATTTAAACGAAATTAATTGACCGACGAAGATTTATCTCATTTTCAATCCTTTTAATTATGCCGAGAGTACAATGTGTATTTAAGGAAAGTTTTGCGGAAGGACGATAACTGATTACTCATGGGTTCATTTTCTATATATTATTGCATCCAAATTTTGTTATATTTGTTGCATTCAAAATTTATTGTCTTAAAACACTAAAGTTTATAGTACTACACCAACATGGTTGATTTTAAAAATCCAATAAAATCTTATTTTGTGAGATAGTAGGCATTGATCGCCGTCTGCAGTAAAAGTCATGGGTTACAAACATATCTATGTAAATTGAGGCATCATTTAAGGCGTTTGGTTTAAGACACGTACGAAAAGATTTCTGTAGGAAAACGAATCGTTGATGCTTAACAGCAGTTACGAAAAGCGTGACCAAGTATCTGCATGTATGTAAACATTGGATAAGTAGTAACGGATGTTATCGGATAGACACGTTCATTCAATACTGGTTTTTATACGGTGTGAAAGCTGTCACGATAAATCAATTCTTTTTTATATCTTAATTAATTTGACACCTACATTTGAGAGATTTTAATCTTGTAACCAAAAAGTTTGGACATGTAAATCATTTTCTGAACGTAAATGATAAATAATTAAATCAAGTTTGAAATTTTCATTCAAGAAGTATCTATATAATTTTATTATAATGCTATTAGACTATAAAGATCTTTTCTCAATTATGTAATGTCACTTACGAAGAAAAATTTATTGAAACTTATTTTCCGCAGTGTAAAATATGAAGACTGAAGATAAAACATATCAATTATTCAACAAAAGTAACTTTTCTACACTGAAAAAAAAGTACAGGAAAAAGTACTAAACGTTCAATAAAAATTACCATCTTGTGCAGGGAACGCGACCACAGACTGTAAAAACCAAAAAAATTACCATACTTTATAAGAAATTTTACCAGAAATATAGGAAAATTTACCATACTCTATTGTAAAATTTACTGTAAAGTATGGTAATTTTTCGGGTCTTTACAGTCTGTGGTAGCTTTACGAGACAGTATAGTAATTTTTCCAAAACTTTTCTCTCAGTGTATAATGTTTGTGCCAATGACTTCTTATGATACCTAAATTGATAACGATAGCCTAAAGTGAAACGGGAAGGATTAGAATCTTATTAAAAAATTTATCAATATATTTGTTGTTTCCCATGTAACAGATAGATGAAGCCAATTAAAATATCATTAAAATACTTTTCCCTTTTTTATTTATATTGTATGAACTAATCAGAAAAAAGGCACAGAAACTAATGAAAGATTTGTTGCCGTAAGTAAGCGCTACTGTTGATTTTTAACTTTAGATAGTGAGTTGGAACAAACAACTTAATCATGTATAATCGAAGGAAGGTAAGCCGGTAACTTTCTGATTAACAAAGAAAACCAACCACTGATTAATCGATTGTAATTTTTAATGCTAATTATTCAAAATAACAAAAGTATTTTCGTAGAAAATGATTAAATAATGACCATGACTAATTGTAGGCTGACTCTGCGTCCTTAAGCATTGGATGATGACTTTATTGCAATTGTAAACAAATTACGTGATAACTTAACAATGCATATAACAGAAATGATTAAAACATTACGGAAATAGAAGATTTAAAATATCCTTAGAAACTGTTGGACCGTGATTTAATTAGATATTTCAATAAATTTCAATATAGGTGACATTAAAATATCTATATACGAGAATTAAGATCTCTTCGATCACTTTAATTAGATAAAAGTATCATTTCTCACCGAGGTCTTACGTAAAATCATTGAAGACAGAGAATTTGAATTAATTAAGAATGGATGCATCCAAAACCCTTACTATATACGGGATTTGAATCTTGTCAAGTGAGAATCAGCACTGCTAAACATGCACACAAAGAAAAAAATGATGCCGACAGCCTTTACAAAAAAGCGCAGCTAAGTATCATATAAACACTTTACCAAACGCGCTCGGTAGCCTAATGCGACTAACTATAAAAATCCAATTGGACTTTAGCGCAGTTAAATGAATGATAGGACTAAAGGTGTTGTGTCGAGTAACGATTAAATTCCGAAAGGAGCGTGTCATTAGCCCGGCGCAGCGAGCATTAGTCAAAGTTATCCAACGATGTCAATTGTGCAGCGAGCTGAGAGTTCAACCTCGCGAAAAGAAGATGCAGCGAGGATGCGCTCGTGCACGTCGTCGCCTCTCTCTCTCTCTCTCTTCTTTGGACCCTCTCCTCTCCGTGCAGCGAGGGCGAAACCTCCTCTCGCGTGTGCCGGCGGTCGCGCGTTGGTGGGGGCCCTGCATACGTGCAATATTCCGACTATATAAAGCCAAGTACAGCGGTGCATCCTCGGTACATCACGTGTATTAGACGTAACGGGCCATTCTTCTCCCTTTGCCTCTGTCTACTCTGCCGGCCGCGCCAAATATATACATCTCCACGATGAAGACGGTGGGTGCAACGCTGCGCTCGACGCGCGCTCTTATTCTTCTTCTTCTTCGTCGCTGCCACCTCAGCGTCGCTCATATTTTTGGGGACTTTGCGCAAGCGCACGCACATATAGTGAAAGTGGCGCGAGCATCATCATCATCATCGGCAGCATCATCATCTGTGTGACGAATTTTCGGGTGTGCAGGCGTGTGCTTCGACGCCGTAAAGTCTCGCGAGTGCCGCGCACGCGCGCGCTTGCGAAAGCTCACGCGGAGTATGGCTCACCACATATACGCGTGGATCCGAGCTGAGAAATCGATGGTTTTACGAAGAATTATTATTCGGCGGCTCGCATTGCACGCACGAAGGACACACGCTTCGACAAGTTTTATAAGACGAGTTTCATAGGAGATTACGTATTTATGGCTTTTTCGTCAATTTATACTTGGTTATTATAGACGCGCGCTGCACTCAGCAACGTGCGAAGATTGTGATTTATTCTTTACATTCAAATCAAATATCAATTAATTCTCTCCAGTATATTCATTCATAACTATACTATACTGTAATACATTCTTCAATGAACCAAAGTCTGTTTCCTGTAGATATTCTTTGATTAATAAATTAATTATATGTTATACAATAATTTCTAACTAGTTTCATATATTAGATTAATCAAAATTAAAAAAAAATTGAAGGATAAATTTAGGGTAAATAATACCACATTCATAAAAAAAATGCTTAATTAAATCGTTAGAATTCTTGAAATTAAGTTATTGTATACTATGAGAATTCAATTAATTTAATAATTTATAATATTTTATAATTACTTTCTTTTCTCGTATATTTATTAATTGCATGTTTGATTAGGTATTAAATTAAATTTTCTCGTTTCGATTATATGAAACGCTATTTGGAATATTATGGTATATAATGTGATGATATAATATTTTAGATTTTATGATGCACCATTTGACAAAGAGAGCTTCATAACTTGTAAACATAATAATATGAACGAAGATAAATGCAGGGATAAAAAATTTGATAATATAATTAATTTTTATTATTTATTACATAATACATCACATTATCTTCATTAACACTTTTTATGCATAACAATTTATTTATTGTAGAAGAAAGATGAAACATATAATATAAATCAGAGTTATAAAGCTCACTGAATGGTACAATAATACAGTATAAACTGCATAGTTAACATTATAGAGAGGTGGAAAATTAAGTCACCAAAATTTTAAATTTAGCATTAAAACATCTTTTGAAATTCTTTTTATAAACGGTTTTGAATAGATTAGAATTTATTTCGACAATTGCGACATTTTCTATTATGTAAACACGAATATTTGCAGGAACCGGACAAACTCAAAAATTACACAATGCAATATTCAAATTTTCATATTCATGACATATGATATAATGATAATGTAAATAAGATCTAATGTATAATCGATGCACAGTAATCAATCTAAAATACTTGTAGTCGCCTGCAGTTAAAGTGAAAATTCCGATAATATTTATTAGCATTCCTCGTCATAGCTCGTTTTACATAAAAATTCGAAAAGAATACTCCACAGGCGTGCACGTAATGACGAATCAAGCATTTGATTTTATAATTCTACAAATTCCATAATATTAAATCCATAAAGAGACGATTATAGAAACATAAGGCACGTGTAGCTCGAGGTCCTATTACACTCACGCCTCGGCAAGAGCAGCAACAGAAACGTAACGTCTCTCGCAGAGAGTCGCGGAATTCGCCGGGGTGAACCAAAGTACGCGATTCCGCGAGTGTAACATCTACATGTAAAAGCGAGCGTGCATGCGCGCTTACCGGTGCCGCGTTTTCTCAGCTCGATCGTGACTCGTGGCCGCGCGCGGTAATCGTCAATCGATTGCGCGGCTACGCCGGTGGATCCTCTAGCCGCGGGCACGGGCGAAACAATGTTACGTAAAATTGTCAAACGTTATACGCGGCGCGCGAGCGGAGAAAGTTAAAGTTCACCACCGCGAGCGTATATGCGCGAGGATGATGCATACTCTCGGTGTATACACGTACACGCCGCTTCCTTTGTGTACGGGAGGAGCGAGCAGTTGCCGCGTGTGTGTATTACGGAGGTTGATTTATTATTTTTTTTTTTTTGGCGGGGATAAAGTGTGTTCTTTATGACTGCTGATTCTTGCAGAATTTTTTTAGTAAAATTTTTAATTTATGCTGCTACGAAGTTTTCGGATAGTGTTTCGCAGAAATGATTAATGCAGGGATATTTGCCAGGAGTTGTAAATTATGTGGTGATGTCATAAGCGCACTTTTTGGGGGGCCATCAAAATTAGCGAACTCAGGTGGCAGAACTTTTTCTATGGCAGCTTTATATCAGATTCGGAAATTTCATAATAATGCGTAAAACAAGATACTTGATTATGTTTGAACAATTCTTCAAAATTTTTTTTTATTAAATCTTAAGTTATATGGATAGTTTATAAGATCACAGAAGAAGATATATTTTTTTGACAATTGAATCTCATTTTTTAATTATATAAGGCAGACCTAGAGAACTCTTGAACATTTTCATGTTAAATTAAATAACTACGATATGAAGAAGTAACATAAATTTAAACATGTTGCACGTGCATTTCTGGAACACTGAATATGTTAAAACTGCACAGTTGAAAAATCTGTGTAGTTAGAGGAACATTTACACGAATTGTGTGTAGAATTAAAAGACAAAATATGTGTAAATGGTCCATTTATTTTATTATATTAGCACTATACAATTTATATGTATTTTTCTTACGACATATGAAGGGGCGAGCGGGCGTCCGAAAGGCAAGTTCAGAAGTTCATAATTACACAGAAATTTGTTAAAAACAAATACCAACAAAAATATATTATTATATTTTAATATTTAATTAATTTGAATTTATTTCGTGAATGAGATAATTTCATTATGTTCAGAAATTCACTTGAAATAATAAAGTGAGATACCAAACAACACGCAAAATGTTAAAATTTGCTTTACTCTTAAATATATTGTCGTTATTTAATTTATATCTATTATATGTTTGTATGTAAATCGGGTCAAAGTAATAATACGAATTAAAATTTTGATTTACAGTTTTTTTTAAATTTCTTTATAGTAAACTTTATTAGTCGTTGTTCACACGCAAATTTTTTATATTGTTATATATAAACTGTGTTCATTCTAGTACAATAAACCATTTTCTTCCTACTTCCAAAAATATTTCCACCGGACTAGCTATTTATAGTTTATTTCGCGAAATTAATTTAATAATCAATAAATTCAAGTAATTGACTATTATTATTAAAGCGCGGAAAGACGAAGAATCCATCAGACACCATTTCACACCTTCTTTTCTGTAAAATTTAATTTTTGAATTCTTTGTTCAATATTAAAACAATCATAATAAAAACTATCAAGCATCAATTATACGTATTTTAATTGATCGCTAAGTATTTAAATCTTCACTAACTATGTAATTGTTACTTTATGATACTTACACATTAATTGAGTTATTAATTTTCAAGTTGTTAGACTGAAAGTATAACATTATATAAGAGTGGGATGATAAATAAACAGCAAATGTTAAAATAGCATAATTGAATAAAAGATACCGATTGGATTGCACCCGCAGGTTCTGATAGTATCGCTGATGGTAGCCGCGTGCCTGGCTGCGCCCCAGCCGCAACAGCAGCCCAGCCAGTACGCGAGCATCACGATCACGAAGCAGGAGGAGAACAATAACATCGGCGTCGACGGCTACCACTACAGCTACGAGCAGAGCGACGGCCACAAGAAGGAGGAGACGGCGGTGATCACGAATCAGGGCACGGACGATGAGGCGCTCGAGGTCACCGGCAGCTTCCAGTACCAGACTCCCGACGGCAAGACCTACAGGGTCGACTACAAGGCCGACAAGGACGGCTTCCACCCGACGATCACGCTCATATAAAATATCAAAATCCTCGCGTCCTGCATCGCGCGTGTTCTATCTCACTTTCTCCCTTCGTTCTCGATCTTTCTATTATATCGAGTGCCTCACGATCGCTTCCGGGCGAGCACATTCGTTTATTGCGACGTGCACGTACTCTCGCGTTTAACAAAAAAATGGTTACACGCTCTTTCGCGAATTTATATTTTTCGATTATTATCTGTACACAAATGACGTAGTTTGAGTAAAATGTATATAGTTCGAAATCTTAATGGTATAGCAGTTTTATGAAAAACCAGCTTTTCTCATTATCTGAAAATTTTTAATGATAAAACCCGTTGAATATATAGAAAAAATCTTTAAATAAGTAAAAGTCTTGTATAGTTCGGTCCAAATTTTTTAATTGACCAGCATAATGCATACAATCAAAGTTCAATACCATTAACATTTCGAGCTAGAAATACCTTATCACTTATACTGATCTAAACAAGTAAGAAACGATTATCGGTGCATACGATCATTTCAATTTTCTCTGGAAAAACGTTGTCAAGTAACAGTACCTTTTATAGATAAATACGACAGATAGTAGCTTAAATATAGAAAAAAATATACCTGTACAACATATTTTCAGTGAAAATTTTATATAATCGTCATAGCTGTAAAAAGCGTTCATTTGATTCAGTAAGATCTCCTATAGAGCGTTATTTTTATACAAAATATCATTCAACTCATCTATTTCTACAGCTATATTGGGTTCAAAACTAGTATGAAAATCTCTAATTTTATGCAAAAAAAAAAAAAAACATGTAAATACTTTTGAAGAATAAAATGTTATCAAGCTTATTGATTGAACAGAAAAATACTCAAACACCATTTTTTATACTTCCTCATATTGTGTATTATTATGTATACGATATTTCAATGTCTTTATGTATATTACTATGTCGATGTACACTTGGGAGTATAAAAATTCAAACATTTTATATGTATGCCAACTGAAATAGCACTTTCTGTTAAGATGTATACTGTCGACGGAAAGATTAGTGTCCATTGTCAATATTATAAAAAAATATATATGAAATAAATAAATGCTTTTTCTGAATTAATATCACTTTTTTGTCAATGAATAAAAAAATGCGTAAAATTCATCACACCCTTATAATGAAAGGAAATAATTAGGAAATATTTTTAAAATTATTTAACAATAAAAGCACAATGTTGTTATTTGACATTTTTATTAAAGTAATATTCTAAATGTCTTTACCATGACTACAAATGTTAAATATATAAAAATACCAATACGATATTGACGATAAAGAGTACAGTCAATATTAGTAACAAGTATAAACATACAAAATCATAGTCTAGTAACACATACAAATACATACTTATCACGTACATATAAATAATGTGCTCATATATAAATCTATATATAATATTACAAAATACATTAGATTGGAGTATTATTATTTCAGTATTTACAATAATTCGGTTAGAATATACTAAATCATCTAGTATATCTATCTAATTAAACAATAATTAATTATTAAATAATGATAAACCACAAAAACTATTTATTGAACTGCGGGTATTCAGTAATGAGTAGAAAATTAATGTTAGAAATGAAATAATACTATTTTGGCGATTAGCGAGGAAATAACATGAATTTTTTGGGCATGTAGTGTTAAATATCTTTTCATAAT
Source organism: Torymus aiolomorphi (assembly GCA_036365515.1). Classification (NCBI taxonomy): domain Eukaryota; kingdom Metazoa; phylum Arthropoda; class Insecta; order Hymenoptera; family Torymidae; genus Torymus; species Torymus aiolomorphi. Next base: position 220,746,896 of record CM070873.1, on the reverse strand, counting down.
GTTATATAGAAACAATAAACATTTTGAAAACTTATTAATTTAACACTGTCAAATATCAATATAACTAACACGTCGATACTTTATATTGATATTAGTAAGAGCAAAACAATTATCACATTTTTTCATAAATAACAAATTTGAAAAAACTAAATGTATTACCCTTACTCACCAAGAATAACCACAATTTGTATTAGTTTCTGTAGTCCTATAACTTAGTATAGCATTATATTTCGAAGATTTATGTTCTTCTATCTTAAAACGAGATAGTCAATATCTAAAAATTATGATGAATTCTCTACCGTTGCATTATTGTTATTTGTACCAATTGGGCACGCCTTCAGTTTTTATGAAAATCAATTTCATAAATTTAAAATATATAATTTTACATATTTATTTTTGTATAATTACGTTGATGTACCTCCCCAAGCGCGGATTAAATGCAATGTCTTATTCAACTTTGCACACCATTCCAATCTTTCTTCTTTCGTATCAGCTGATAGAAGATGCCTATTCAAAAATTGATTTCATTAGTGTTTCAATTTGATTTTCAACTCCAAATTTGTAGAAATATATTTGATATCTACCTAATAGTTGTTTCTGATCCATTTCTAATCATAACCAAACTATCTCTGTCTCCAGGTTGAGCTGGTCTTATTGTTTCCAGCAAAAACGTATGTGGTCTTGCACATATATCTCGAGAAACCAGATTTACATTTGTAGTTGTTACACCTATAACAATATGGCAAATATAAATATTAATGAAGAAATTGTAAAAAAATATATAATTTCAAGGAGACATATTAAAAAATCATTACTTTGTATATCTAGACTTCCAATAGGAGTCTTCTTACGCTCATCATCTGGATATTTCCAATAAGATAACGTCGCTCCTTTTAGTAGACACCACCTTCGATGCCATGCGCCAAATCCTGATATATCTTCAAACATGGTCAAGAAACCATGATGGTCAACAGAAACTGTTAATTCGCACGAAACGTGCATTTGTAAACAGCCCTCTAAAGAGGACGATAGTGGTACCTATAAAAAGTAGAAAAGAAAATGTAACGAAAACTAAATTTAAAAGGAGACGCAAATAGTATATTACGCACCAAGGGAGGAAAAAACTTGGACAGTCCACAGCTCGTGTAAATTGCCACCCGAGCCGTCGGCTCGGGTGGCAATTTACACGAGCTGTGAGCTGGCCAATTTTACTCCCGTGGAGCGTATACTATTTTTTTGCCTAGCGAGGCCGAAAATACAACCTTCGCGATCGGGCGCCGGGAGCGAAAGTGGTACTTTCGGCCCGCTAGGCAAAAGAAATAATTTACCTTATTCAAAGTAAACTGCTGTCTGTGTACTTCTTTCAAACTAAATACTACGTAGCCCGCAAGTGAGAAAGATGTTGTTCTAACAGCGGACGGTCCTGCGGGACTCTGAATATTAGGCATTACTAACTTACTTTCATGCTTCAAGAACTTTTTAGGAGTCTTTCCTCCATTCTGAAATAATAATCATTATAAAGAATTGTTTATATATTTTTGTTCCCAAACTCTACAATATTTGTTGAAAAAAAAACAAAGGTTCTACCTTTTTATTATTGGAGCTATTACTTCCCCCACTTCCATTGCTATGAATGTGATACTTAATTTCATGAGGAAGAATTTCCGCACGAGTACGTAAAGAATATACTTCAATAGTCACTTTGAAATCACTGTACAAATCTTGCAATTTTAAAGTAGATGGGAACCTTACACAGGAATCTCCTGGTTCAGCTTGAACAACTTGAGTAGCTATTACATTCTCTAAATAACGTACTAAGCATACGAAGTGGATGCATGTATCTGAAAGTTAACAAAATATTAAAGTTAATAAATATTTTATTAAAATATTATTTCTAAAATTGCTGCCCTTGATCCTCATACCGGAGTCTACATGGCGGAAGAAATCCCGCTTAAGCGGTAGCGTAATTGCAGAAATTGTAAGAGATCCACTTTCCTGAACTTCTGGAGCTCCAGGAACGACTGGTCTAAGCGTCCCTTCAACTTTTAATCTCTGAATCTCATTTAATGCGGCTTGTCTTCTGTGAGCTATATAACGTTAAAATATAGCATTAATATTTAAAACCTACTGACACGAAAGAAAATATAAATTTTATGTAATTAATATAAAGTTTCAATTCAATATTTTAATTTACTTATTTTACTAAAAATTTACAGTAAAAATATAATACAATAGCAAACAATCTTGATCTAAAGTATAATTTAACATGTTAGTTGAAACAGGATAAAAAGCATAATTTCATTTTTTACAATACAATTAGAAAATAGACATTAAAAAGTTCATATATTTTTTTTATAAAGGTAATGAAAGGTAAAATATTTTAATTAGACAAGTACATACTTGCAACTAATAGTAATCTTTCTCCTTCAACTTGTTCCCGAGAACCACTGAATTCTATAGTCGAATTACACAAATTTAAAGCTTGGCTAGCTTGCCCAATAATTGTTTGCTGCTTTTGTACATCGTCTAACAATCGTTTTACTTTATCTTGAACTAAAACTGCTTCTCTTTCGTCAGATGAATCATAAGAAGATGCGCTATCGACAACATCAGATGTATGAGAAATTACACGTGCTGGCGTTTTAGGAGTCTAAAATTAAAAGTGAAGCTATCAGTTATTTACATTAAAATTAAATTGAATTAAATTTTTTTAAATATCTTACCTGAGATTGCTGTTTTCTGTAAAGACTGACACTATGCATTAAAGGTACACAATCCCCATCTTCAACAACATATTGCTCATTCCTAGGCGACGTAACAGGAGAAATAATCTTAATTGGCGAACGATATGCAGACCTATAATTACCAAATATATTATATTACTAGTAAAATTGTAATTTATCTGAAATTTCGAAAACAATAAAATCACGTATTTTTTGTTTCTCTACGTGATAACGAGTAACTACTTACCCTTGAGTATATTTGAAACTGTGAGACGCAGCAGAAGGACTTTTCTCACCCCTATTAAGTTTTGGTGGAGTTGGACCTTCTTCTCCAGCCTCTTGATTGGCTAAACACTCATCAAGATACTCATCCATTTCATCTAACACTGAAATATCAGATGTTGTACTATCAGGATCAGGTTCTATTGATCTCTGTAAAATAAATAATGATGATTTTTGCCGCAAGAATAATCGTTATAAGATAAAAATTGAATCGTTTTATATTTATAATTTTACCAATTCCAATTCTATGACAGCTTTTTTAATTTTATCTTTTAAATTAAATTATACCTTTTTATTAAATGCTGCTTGTTGATTCACAGCTTGTAGTATGCTACGGCCAAGACTAGTATTACCTATGTCATCTTCGTCGTCGTCTTGATCTTCATCACTGCTCTCATTCGTATAACGATCATTCTATAAAAGTATATCGATAACAAAATTATTAGCCATCACATTATAAAAATTTTCATTACATAAATATTTATTATTATACTTACTCGAAGATAATACTCAGCTTCGGTTCCAGTTTCGGTGTCTGTAGCTTCATCCAATGTGGCAGTTTCAGCTTCTGTAGTCTCAATAGTGAATTCGGTTTCAGTTTCTGTTGAGCTTGATTCAATGCCTGTTAAATCTGGATATAGACGACCTGGTTTAGGCGGTGAAACTTTAATACGTTTAACATCAGCTAACTTCTTAATTTGTGTGATTAATTTTGGAGGACTAGACGCAACTAACAAGAACAAAAAACATGTAAGTATAATTTTTACATTTCAGCAGTATAAAGCATACAGGAAATGTCGAGTGTATGTAACATTTATTTACTCACAACAGTCCAGTATTAAAATGTGGGATTAACTTTTAGAGGACAAGATTGGCTCACGAGACAGTAATCTCAAAATTTCTTTCTAATATATTAGTATCAGTATGTACTTAAAATTTGTCATTAAAAATTTGAAATTTTTATGAAAAAATCTCCGTTCACTAATGGTTAAAAACGATTTTTCTATTAATAATACTATACGATTCGGAAAGATATAACTTTATAGTAGTTGTTAAACTATAAAAGAGAACTGAGTATATAAACAATTGTTACATAAAAAATGATCAGACGGATAATATTGTAAAGGGGATGTCAGGGCCATTATGGTCCCTAAATCTTATTTTTCGTTATTCTAATTAAATTTTTAGTTTTTCTCAATGAAATATGCAATTGAAATTTTCCCTCATAATTAATTTTGATTCACTATTGTAATAACTTAAATTAGCAAACGATTGAACCAATATAAATTAAACAATGAATTAAAGTAAGTATTTTATGAATAACTTTTCGTGGGCATGCATTATGTTTGTATGTAAAGTATCATTGCCCAGGAGACATACAATAGTACAGATTCATAAAGAGTTTTCATTCTATATGTGAAATAAGAATACTTTACACCATCATTTATGCAATACCCAGCAAGCTTTACCGACTGAGTAAATTTCACAGTTTCGAGGCTATATCAAGAGAAATACTTCAGAAGTACTTCAATACTTTGCAGAAGTTGCAAGCCAAAATATTAATTTGTTTTTCTATAAACTTTGAACAAAATTTTGAGGTCCTACTACCGCAACGTACACATTTTATTTAAAGTTTATGCAGGAACAAGTGGTGGAATCTCGTAAAACTTAAAGGAGTTTACTCTCGATTTTATAGAATTTAAAATATTTCTCTTTATATCGACGGCCGAGCGGAACAAGGTCGTATCTCACCGCGCGGATGAAGAACCTCATATCTCATCACGCGGATAAAGAACATCGAATCTCACCGCGCGGATGAAGAACGTCGTATCTCGACGCTCTTGCGGCCAGTACATGGCCAGTATACGGCGAGATACGATGTTCCTAATCCGCGCGGTGAGATACGATGTTCTTCATCCGCGCGGTGAGATACGACATTCTTCGTCCGCGCGGTGAGATACGACGTTCTTCGTGCGAGCGGTGAGATACATTTTTCGTCCGCGCGCTGAGATATGACGTTCTTCGTCCGCGCGCCGAGATGCGACCTTGTTCTGCTCAGCCGTCGATAAAGTCTCGAAGCGGAAACATTTACTCCGTCGGTTAAGTATGAAACCCTTACGTCCACCTCTACATTTTTTTAAACGGACATAGAGTGACATATAAACAGTAACTATGCTGTCCGTTCGTTTTCAAAACATCACTTTCTCTTGTTTTTGAGTTGTGTAAATATTGGAAAAATTTTATACGACAATACCTTGTCTTTTAGCCGGCGAATTTTGAATATTTCTTGAAGTATTTTGTCTGCCGTTTCCAGTAGGTAAAGGAGGAGGCGGCGGTGGCGTTTGATCCTAAATTTAAAAATTATTAGAAAAAAAATTATGAATAATATCTTAGGTATAGAATGTGTAAAATGTATTTACTGTTGCAGGAGTTGGCCTAACTGGACAAACTGGTGAGTTTTTAGGCGAACTTGGTTTTCCTTCGCTGCTTTCGCTAGTTCGGAAAGCTGTTTGAACTATTTCACGGTTACGATTGAATCGGGAACGAAGCATCTCTAATTCTTTCTGCCTCTCAGCTTGAACGTTTTGCAAAATATTATTTTCCAATTCTTGAACACGTGTACCTTGTTCAAAAATTGAACGTTGTGCTTCAACAGCTTTACCAGTATCCGCCTTTGCCCGTGCGTTTGCTGATTCTGAAAAAATAGGTGAATTATAATCTATATATTTTACTTAAATAAGTAAATAATATGTTCGCAGCAAAGATAAGTTTTTAGTATTTATTTTTTCAATAAGTGACGCAAAAAGTTATTGCTTTTTAAAATATTTGTGTTGATTTTACCTCCATTCTGATGAGATGCAGCTTTTTCCTTCTCTTGTAACACTTTTGTAGGCACGGACATTGTAAGTGGAGCTTTTGGAATCAGCGCCTCGCCCTTATTCCTCTCAAAAAGAGCTTTTCTCTCCGATAACGTCATCTCTGCGGGATCCTTGGTTTTGGTCGCTGAACCCTTGGACTCGAACATCGAAGCCTTGCTTAGAACTGAACCTGGTGACTGTACGAGGGAACTTTTAGGGGAACCATTGTAACCATATCTCGAATGCATTCTCGAGTTACTAACAGCTGGGGAACTGGCACCGCTACTAGAACTTTTAACAGACTTGTCGGGTGTCTTGAACTGCTGACTGTCGTTGCTACGCGTTGAACTGGAAGATGGGCTCGTCGTAACGTTTTTATTTTCCGGCACCGTCTTTTCGTTTATCTTCGGAAGCGCTGGAGAAGATGCGGACTTGGTGGGCGCCTTCATCGGCGATTTCTGCCGACTATTATTTAATTCCTGAGAACAAGCCTTAAAGTCATACACAAGGCGAGAGTTCCTTTTAGAGCGACTAAAACCCTGTGCCTCCTGTAAAACATTTTTTACAGTAAATTGACAATGACTCGGTCTTTATATTCTCATGTGTCAATATACTACAAATGTCAATGATACTAATAAATTTTTTTATTTAGGCACACTATTAGCGGAGGTATAGAGATTTAGGAGGCTACTTATTATTTTTATTCATTCTAGACTTCATTACAATGATGCTTACCAAACTTTCAAGCATACTTTTGTCCCATTTTAAAGGCTTTACAGAATTGCCATTTTTATTGTTACTAGTACCACATAGTCCACTAGTACTGGGCTGTGGATCAGATCCATTTTTAACTTGTTCATTAAGTTTGGCCTGAACTCTCTCAGCCTTTGTAGTCATAGGTTTATTCTAAAATAAAATATAATTATGCAAAAATTTTTTATTCAATACTTTTCTTAGCACAAACAATAATATTTACAATTGTTGGATGAGATAAGTCATCTTCCCAATTATTAATTTCCGAAGCAAGGGCTGCTAATCTGTTTAATCTTGCAGAAGGTTTTGCAGACCGTTTTTCTGGTTTTACTTCTTCAACCGCAAATTTTTCTTCCGTTCTGTGAATGGGAGAGCTCAGCTCTCTGCTATCATCTGAATAAACCATATGAATATATATCAAGGAGCGCGGGAGCGCTCCGAAGGCAAGTATAGAAGAAGCCTGAAGGAGCGACCCGTGCTACATATACATTGAAATGCCTGACCGAGAATTTCTAATATTTACTGCAATTTTCAATCGCTTTTATTTAACTTAAATTTAAAATAATAACATGCTATGTGGCTATACTATGTTGCACAAAAAGTTTCATGTAAAAAGATGTTTAAATTAGACTTTAAAATTTTGCTAATAGTACAATAATATTGTTCTTAGAATTTTCTTTAAATTGTAATTTGATTTTTATCATACATTGCAAGAACATAACAGAAATACTAATTATAATATTTACTCTAGTATAGAGATATTGGAAAATTTGATGTTCAAATCATAAATTCCTTTTGTGATTAAATATAAGAAAGAACTTTGATCTCTTTGATCTATTTTAATATCTTACTGCATACTGTATACTGGGAATATTAATTAAACTTTGTACAATAATTACATATCTTTTTAGTCACTATTATATGCTATAGAATAGCATAGTGAAAAATAAATAAAAAATATTAAAAAATATTATTTATTAGATAATTAACATAATTTAATAAAATTAAAAAATTTTTTAAAAGTATTAAGCTTGTATAATTGTATAGTAAAGTTATTTTCTGATCTTGGGATACAGATCAGCTTGTAAACAAAGGGCTTAAGCGGGGAATGACCTTTCACTTTCTTGCTAGCAAGCACAAGGTAGAGTATGTACACAAAATCAAGACACTCAGAAACCAGTTTTGGCTGCCTTGTGTGGGTGTCTCAGTACAACATATACACACATATACAAACTGTACATTAGATGCTTACCAGAGTATAGTTTGCCCAGTCTGTGAAGCTTTGATCTAACCATTGATGATTTTTCACCATTCTCTTTATTAAGCTCTTTGTCATCTTTTTTATTAATTTCCACATTCTTAGGAGGAGAAAATTTTCTAGTTGTCTTAGCTGGAGAACCAGTTGGAGATATAGGTGCATTCATTGTTTTTGTTGGTGATTTTTTTGGAATAGAATCTGTAATAACTTGATAAGAATGTTATAAGTTTTATAAAACGATTATTGTAAATTATAAATTGATTAACAAATTATAAATTAAAATATTTTAAATAACATCATTTTTAAGAAAAAAAAATTATATAATTGCAATAGCATAAATTTAAAAAGTATTTTAAAATATTTATATATTATGAATTAATTACCTGGTGCTTGAGAAAGAATAGTGTTGGCCTCTCTTAATGGACTACGTCTTCTCTTCACATCATGACCAGCATTTGATAGCTGTGTATCCAGTTTTTCTCTTCTTGCTTTTGCACGCTCCAACATACGCTGAAATATATTTTATTAAAATTTCATAGTTATTGACCATTAAAAAATATTAATTTATTTTCACAATAAAATAGGTATATAATAATGTGGAATTATCATTTACATAATTCACAACAGTGTGTCTAGCTTAAGACTGTATTGTAGATCAATTGATCCATGAATTTAGATTTGTACAATTACTTCTTAGAAACCATATTATCTAGTCTACACAATGCCTATTACATTTTCATAATTGATGTAGGCATATTCTATAATAAAGGATAATTTATAGGCATATTCAAAAGATTAATAACTAGTTACTAAAAGTAAATGTAGAAAAAATTTTACATCAAAATTTTATAAATTTATAGGAATAAAAAATTAAAAACAAGAAAAAAACACATTACTTAATTATTTTATTTTTGCTAATATTTTAGTTTTATGATGTGTATAATTTGTAATAAAGAATTATTATGCTGAGCTGAAGATGAATCATTTCACTCAAGGATGAAAGGAAGTAAGGAAAGATGGACAAAAGGAAAGAGTAATGATAAGATAAGTGTGGTACTAGAGGAAGTTTTTATGACTTCAATAAAATGAATTGTGCCTTGCAATATACAAAATGTATCAATTTAATAGTAAAAAAATAACTTTTAATTATAAGTAAATAAAGTAAATAAAGACCAAAGATTTAAATTACTAAAATTTTGAAATAACATACAAACATGTATGTTCTTTGACATGCATAATGAGGAAAAATATATCAGCTCCATATAAGGCTTATGTTAATATGACACTCAGATATACCGATCACTTATTTTGGACCTTAATGATGCAATTTCCTATCAATTAAGATATTATATAGAAATAAATTTTTTTAACAAAGAAAGCAATAAAAATCATCAATAATATAATACAGATATTTTCAATATCTATTTATTTATTTATAATTTAACACAATTGATTCACATAATTAGGCTTTACATCAGAATTAAACAGTAATTATCTGAAAACAAATAACTCTTCATCCAATAATAGTGCCAAATGAAAAAAAAAAGTTGCAGTTTGTTTACAAACAAATAAACAGTTACTTTAAACTCCCCTTGAAAACCTAATGTAAATAAAAATAAAGGAAGCGACGTAAATAAGCATTTATCTATACATGTCAATCGACGAAAAAGTAATTTTGGAGAGAAAGCGGCCGTGAAAACATTAACGGAAAAGCCCGCGAAGGGGAAAGAAAAGGTGCGTCGCGGGCGCGACTATTGCACAGCAGCAGCATGCAGCAGCCGTGGGGGAGAGAGCGCACGGCTGCGTCCCATCTGCCGCTGCATCCGAGGTGCACTACACCAACGCGCTCCGAAATCCTGGATAGCATAACGTCTAATCGGATTTCGGAGCCGCGCTCTCTCAGGTATACTCATATGCCGTCGAGGCGGCTGACGGTGAAGAATCGCGAGTCACGTTCGTCGCGACGTCGGACCCATGGAGAGCCATAAATCCCCGGGGAGAGACGAAAAACAATTGCGTCTTACCTGCGTGAAAAGGTCCATTGTCTTTATCTCTGGAGCGCCCAGCACTTTCAAATTTCCTCCTTCCACTTTTTCTTCTTCGTTCTTTCCTCTCCTCCTTGACAAGGACCTATTTTTTCACTTTTTTCACGAGCAATCTCGATATAACACGGCACCTATTCTTATTGTCGGGCAGCTGGTCTTCCGCGAATCCTGACGTTGACGTACGTGTGGGGGCAGCTCCTCCAGTTTCGGCCGTTGAGCGTTTGAAACGCGAGCGCCCGCGAGACACGACGAGGCGAGAGAAAGGAAAATTATCAGTCGTCTTCACCCCTTTATTTACCGAACTTTCGCGTGTCTCTCCGACGAGTTCGCGTCATATCATTCACCCGCGAGGATTATAAATCGGATTATATATCGTTGCGCGACAAGACTAAAAAACCGCCGTTTTTTTTATTCACTCGTGATATGTGAGGAGCGCACAGCAGATGAGCGCAGGGAAGAACTTCAAATACGCCCGTAGCGTCGTGCGCGCGTATACCGTATACCGCCACCGAAAAGTCGCCGTCGCGAAACTACGGCGAACGGATGCCTCTTGCCCGCGGCGAGAATCGCGCGCGACGTTGCCGCGAGCGTTTTTTTGCCGACAGAGTTGTTAGGCTAAGCGGGATTTTCAAATTTGAAAGGGTTAATTCGATAATTTTATTGCGTATTTTCATTTGCCGACGTTAAAAACTTAGTCTATCAATTTAAATGCGTGAAATATTTGATAACGGTACAAATTTCATCAAAGTAATATAATTTCAAATAGTTTAAACGCCGACCTAGACAACTATAAGTATTTTATAAATATGAAGATTCTTTATTTGTTAATTAAATAAACAATAAATAATTCTTAAAATCGTCGGGGAATATCAATAAGACATTTTATTAAAGTTACAAATTATATACAAGCAACGTTCTTGATGCTGTTTTTATTAAATTTTATTCATCTATATCTAACACAGCTCCGTGGAAAATGATTGAAATTTATCATTACAGCAATAACGTTTTTTATTCTATACGAATTACTATTTTTCGAACATTTGAATATTTAATCGTTAGTTTTTTAAGGTGACGTTTTTTCATTATATATGGCAACGCCGCATTGAGAACCTTTGCAGAGGGCAGGAGTGTCGATACGAAAGTATTTTAAAATGCCGTCCGGTGATTGGTTATCTTATACATACACGACTCGCGAATTTAACTGTCAAACAAGCCGCACAGTCATCACAAAAAGTTTTTATTCGCCATTATATACCATTCAGACTAAGAATTTTTACACTATTTTGCAACTAATTACTATATAGAACTGAAACTATATTTTAGAGAAATATTAAGTTATACCTTTACTTGTTAGAAAAATTCTATAAGTTTTTAAATGTAATGTTAACAGGTGTCACGCAGCGTACTTTTGGAATTCGTCATTCGATATGATTATATCAATGAATGAATGATAAAACCATATATAACGATTAATGAATGCGTCGTCTGTAAAAAAAGTCAGTTCCATTCTTCAATCCATAAATTTGTCAAAATACTATTCATGATTAGTCATTTTATCATATTATTCAGAACACTTTATTCAAAACATTAAGTAACGAATCACTTTTTCACTATTATTTTTCACATGTGTGATTTTCCACTTAAGTTTTTTATTCTGCCTTAGGCTGAAATCACATGGTGCGGCATAGAGCTACGGGAGGTTGCATCATGGAGACAGCCAATCAGAGCTATTCTGCAAATGCAAAAATAACTCTGATTGGCTGTTTCCATGACGCATCTTCTGCGGCATACCGCAGCCCGCAGCTCTATGCCACACCATGGGATCGCACCCTTAGGGTGCTATCCCATGCGTTCCGAAAAATTAAACAGAGCGCATTGAAACCCGTGAGAACGAGAGAGACATTCACGGAAGAAACCTCTCTGTCGCTCTCACGGGCTTAAATGCGTTTCGTTTAATTTTTCGGAACGCATGGGATAGCACCTTTCCCTACGCAGCAGAGTTTGCAACAGTATAGTCTGGAATGTAAACATTGGCCATATGCAGTCAGTGTCAAGTGCCTTATTTTGGAGCAAGTTGCATTTTTATTTGTTTTTATTTTTAAATTATTGACAGTACTGCAGAAAATGATGATCTCAGTATTAAAATTTTTTCTATAACATTTAAAAGGAACATGTTGCTCTGTTTGGAATTGTTTATTCGTCTCTAACCTCTAATTCTCTTATGATGGAATTAGCTTCATTACTTCGAAATTGTATTGTTTCAAAAAAACGTAAAACTTTCTTTCTATCTTTCTACTTTGAGAGATATTATATTGATGTCTTAGAACCTAACATTAAAATATTTTAATTATAGTTTCAAATGAAAACACTGAAAGTCCAGAACATCGAGAAAAAAAGGAGGATGAACGTTTTCAAGTAATCTATACGAGGTGGAAGGGCGTTGATTCAAAAGATACAGATGAAACGTACAAAGTGATTCCTAAATTTTATTTTAAAGTACGTTTTAATTATAATATTATCATATAAATTTAAAAACTTATACTACTATCATTTTTCTGATTGATACTGAATAATAAAATAAGAAATTTTGGAATCCACTTTTGTATTTTATAGATTCCTAAAGAAGATGAAATACTGCCACAGAAACTTAGGGAAGAAACACGAGCTTTATTTTTACAAAGGCGCTCTCGCCAACTATTAGATAATAATGAGTTAAAAGCATTGTGGGTGCTTTTAGATAAACACCACAGTCCGCCCATATCAGGTGACGAGCAACTAATCAATTATGAAGACTTTAAAAAGGTTGGAAAACTTGCTGGGCCAAAATGCAGCTTGTACTTCACTGCTGTTGTATTTGCTAAATTACAACAAGGTGATCCACATGGGCGAATCAGTATTATGGCACTTTTTAACTATGTTATGAGAAAAGTTTGGTTACACCAGACTCGAATAGGCCTTTCACTGTATGATGTTACAGGACAAGGATATCTTCGTGAATCAGTAAGTATATAAATGTTTGGAAATTTTTTTGTAGTACCCTCCAGTTTTGATAGTCAATGTTGGACAAGTATTTTTGGAGGATTAATATTGATATGAATAAAATATAAACATAGTTTTGATGTTCGATTGTATTGACAATTATATATTGTTGTTTTCTGTTTTGACCATTTATTATTTTTATTTATATATATAATATATTTGTTTAATAAAAGCCTGAAGAGATCAGAAAACTTTATGATGAAACCTTACATGTTAAAACTGTTTATATTTTATTCATACCAGTATTATAGCCCTCAAAAGACCCTCCATTGAATTTATAAATATCAGACTAATAACTTTTCATGTTATACTTTGTTTAACCAGTTATTTTATTTAATTTGTTGATTGAGGAATGATTTAATTATTAATGAATCTTTTTTTTTTTACAGGATTTAGAAAATTATATTTTGGAATTAATTCCAACACTTCCTCAACTTGAAGGATTAGAAAAATCATTTCACTCTTTTTATGTTTGTACAGCAGTCAGAAAATTTCTTTTCTTTTTAGACCCTCTGAGAACAGGTAGAGTGAGAATTCAAGATATTTTAGCATGTAGTTTCTTGGATGATCTCCTAGAGTTACGTGATGAAGACTTGCCTAAAGATTTACAAGAAGCAAACTGGTTTTCGGCCCCATCGGCACTGAAAGTATATGGTCAATACTTAAATTTAGATAAGGATCACAATGGCATGCTCAATAAAGAAGAATTATCTGGGTAAATTAAAAATATTTTGAAGAATAATTTTTTTATATTAAAAAGATTTTATAAAATAAACCATTTGTATTTAATATCATTTTTTTAATAGATATGGCACTGGTACATTAACTGGAGTTTTTCTTGAGAGAGTTTTCCAAGAATGTTTAACTTATGAAGGAGAGATGGACTATAAAACATATCTTGATTTTGTTCTTGCTTTGGAAAATCGTCATGAACCTCAAAGTTTACACTACTTGTTTAGGATATTAGATATAAATAATAGAGGCTTTTTAGATACATTTTGTCTTAACTATTTTTTCCGGGTAAGAAAAAAAAATCATAATTTGTTTGATAATTTAACTATAGATTTATATTTTAAACTAATCTTGTAAACTTTTAAACTAATAAATAATATTAATAATAATAATAACTTTGTAATATCCTGTTAATAAAACCAATTATAAATATTATTTTTCAGGCAATTCAGGAGCAAATGACTATGCATGGACAAGAACCTGTTAGCTTTGAAGATGTTAAAGATGAAATATTTGACATGGTGAAACCAGCTGATCCTTATAAAATTTCCCTACAGGATCTTTTGTCATGGTATGTCTAATTTTTACACTTCCATAATAAAATAATTAATACAGAAGTGAAACGGAAAAACATTTTTTGGAGTATTTTAAACTCAACTTTTTAAATATAAATGGTACCATTTAATTATTTAACAGTAATAAATAACTGCGATTTTACGACTAAATCTAAATTTTGAGATAATCAGAAATTGTTCACTGTAAAATTGAATCATTATAGATGTAATTTCAAAATTAAATATCAGTATGTTTTGAATTAAAAATTGTTAAATTACACATTAATATTATTGAAGGTTATAAATAAAACAATAAATAAAATAAAATATCATATCATGACAATAGCATATTGCATAGTTTTATTTATTAAAAATTAAATAAGCTTAAAAAATGTTAATATGTGTTTAAATTTAATTTAGTATAACAATTAATTTTAAAATATTAGAAAATTTTAATTTATAAATGTTTCTTGTTATAGTGGCCAAGGTGATACTATGGTTAGTATTTTAATTGAATTTCATGGGTTCTGGGCATATGAAAATCGTGAAGCCATGGCAGCAGATACTGGAGATGAGTCATCTCATGTGTAACAACTGTGATTTTTGTAAACTGTAACAATAACGTATTTATTGTGTTTTTTTTTTTTAATTTAGCTTGCAATCATTTGTTTTGTAAAAAGACATGGAAAGTGCCTTATTCATGAACTGAGTAAATAAAATAACTTTTACATATAATGAGTTATAAATTCCCTTACATCTAACCCTCCTTGTCCAATGCGCGCGTCGTCGTTAGACCGTGAAATTTGTTTACAAATGGTGGACGCGTGGTAACATTTGATCTTGTTACTACACTAATTTGACTTTCACTATTAAGCATGTCTCAAAGTACAGAGAATATTTTGTCACCTTGGGACATTGAAGGATTCATCGAGCATTTAAAAACTACAGATCTTGATGATGTTGGTACAAAAAGGTATGAAAGAAAACATTTTCTATTAAAAAGTAAATGAGCTCCAAGATTATAATCATATCATTATTTTCTTTTATAGCTGGTTTGAGTTCCATAAAAAACTAATTTTATTAAATCAACAAAGTGTATTTGAAATAAATAGTTTACGAGAAGAAAGTGTGAAGGAGTGGTTTGTCACTTTTCAAAAAGTTAATATTACTTTCAAACAACAAATAGTTTTTAAATAAATTATAATATGTATAATAAATTAATTTTGTGATATTTATAGATTCAAATTCTAATTTATGAAGCAATTCAAATAATGATATGGAAACAAAAAGTTTTCCCTTTACTAGTCGAATTATATGGAGAGCCAGAAAATACATTTCTTTTGTATAGTGTATTTTATCATGAAGAAATAGCAGTTTCATTACTTGAAAATGTGTTATACCATTCTGATAGTGTTGAAAGTATGGATGATTCAATTATTGACTTGGTAGATTATGCGGTGAATTATATTACAATGCTTTTGTATTGTAAAAATATAGAGACAGATCAAGCTGATACAGAGTAAGTTTAGTTTAAAACATTCCAATTTTTTCTAAAAAAAAAAATAATAATTAATGTTTACTGTTATTAGATCTTGTTTAGATGACTTAAGAGGAAAAAAACTACAAATAGAATTTGATATTGGAATGAGAAGTATTTCTATTTTACGTTATTTGGCTGAATTTGCAGATCATTTGCCATTATGTGCACTTTCACGAATGTTAACAACAAATGATGTTCCTTATTTATTAGCTCAATTGATAGAGTTTCAACCATGGAAGAAACGGAATAATAAAGGTAATAATGTATTTTACGACAAATTTAAATGAAATTGTCAAATAAATTAAAATATTCATTATTTCAAGGTGAAATTATGATTTATAATGGAAAATGGGAAAAAATTGGAGACAACGATTATGATAAAATTTCTAAATTTGAGGGTCAAGTATGGTTTGGTCTACGAGAGCTTCTTCTCAATCCAAAATGTGCTCCATATTATGACATTACAGAAGTACGAGCTTCTCAATTATCAAAGGTTTAATTAATTTAAAATTAAAAGTTATTAACTCAATTTTAGTAAGATACTAACGAATCTTATTTTAACAATTATTATAGTTACAAAAATATATGCAAGAACATGTTCTTGACCAAATTGCACCATTAGTAGATCTTCGAAGATGGCTCGGCTATTTAAATATATCTTCCCAAACTCCAAATTCTCAACGACCCATAAATGTTGAAGTCATTCCTGAGGTAACTATATATTTTATAAGCTATAGAGCTATCTTGTATCAATATTGAATTTCCAGATAAGTTCTTCAATTAGCGAAAAATATAACAAAAGATGGAAAAGATTAGCAAACCATCAAGCAAAAACTTTGTTTTCAAAAGATATTGAACACATAAAAAGCATGGCACAAATCTTAAGTGAAGCATATGATTTCGATAAATTAGATATAGTAGAATCAAAAAGATGTTTCAAATGTAAAGAAATTGCAAAAAATCGATGTTCAAAGTGTAAAGAAGCTTGGTATTGTGGAAGGTAAAATTAAAATTTATAAAAATTTATCTAAGACATTAACTACAAACTACAGGGATGTAACACATTTATTAAATTATTCCAGAGAGTGTCAAGTTAAAGATTGGAGAAATCACAAAAATATTTGTGAAAATATTGTAAAATCTAAAGAAGAGTACTATAAGAATACTGATGATGAATATGAATAACATCATAATGAAAATTTTTTTAGTGTACCTGAACTACTTTAAATTTTGAATAAAATGTACTTCATCTCAATTTTTCAAATAAATAGAAAAATTAACCTTTTTTTCAATATATTTTATTAAAAAATACCTAATGTACAGAGCTTTGTTTCAAATATTCCATAAGGACATCTTTTGCAGGAGTTTCTTCTCCAAAGTCCTGTAAAAAAAAATTACATTTATTAATAAACCATTCTTTTACTAAATAAATATTTTTAATAACAACATTCAGTTATCAGTAAGGCTTCTCTCAGCAAGATTTTTTATTATTGGGTTCGACTCAGTAGAGGGAGCCAAGGTATCATCATTTTAAAAAACTATTAAACATAATCTATAACTTTTCAATTAATTTAAATGAAACTGAGAGTGTTTAGCAATACATTTAATTGTAAACACTTCAAAAATTAGTTTATGAAATTTACTTGTAAATATTATTATTAAAAGCATGCATTATTTAATTAAATTTATAATTAATATTAACATTTTGGTAGTTAAAAATAAAACTTGATATTAGATAAAAGTGTAAGGAAAAACATATCATACCTTAATGACTACACACGAGCAACCAACAACTTTCCTGGCTTTTCCTGCATTATCAATTTTGCAGAGACCAGCCCATTCACCAAGTTTCTTATTGTTGTCTACTTTAATAAGAGGAATTTGGTGCTCATTGCACAGGGCTTGAACAAGCTTTTTGTACATAGGTTCATCACAGTTCTCTGCCAAAATGCACAGCATGGCTTGCCTCCTGAAAATTTTATGATGCTTATTAATACATGGTGAAAAAGCATTGACATCCAATTTTAATACAATAATGATTTAATTAAATCAGAAAGGCATCACTCAGCATGGTGTTTTAATATTTGGGTTCGACTCAGTAGAGGGAGCCTAGGTATCATCATTTTATTATTTTAAAAATTACTAGTAAAACATAAGCAAAAAGAACTTTATTTTTAATTTTTCTGACTAAGTTTTCAGTCTAACTTAGATTTGACAAAATGAAATGAAACTCACTTGTCAAGAACCTTAGCGGCTTCGTGAAGACCATGAACAACTCCGTCGTGGATCAAGGCATTTTTCAAAACCTCCTGGAGGGCTGTGTTCACATCCATCTGTCCACCCGTCACCGCGGAGGGAACATCGTCGCTGTAAAATAAAAAAAATTAAAATATTTGAAGAACACTGTTATTGAAATTTATAGGTTAGAACAGTATTGACGTACGACTAATGTTTTTGTAGTAAATAAATTAAAAATCTGATAATAAAGTAATTAAAAGTAAGGAGTCAAATGATACATCATTTATACAAAAATTTATTAAAATATAGTGGATTTCATAAAAAACAGAGAAAGTAAACATGTTCTCATGTACTCACTTTTCAACGTCAGACATTTTTGCCAGGAGGTTTTGTAGCTGGAAATAAATAAATTATATTAGTCTTTAGGTATTCACTGTTTAATTTTGAACTTTTTTCACGATATTACTATAGAGATGCCATTATAAATTTTCGATTTCCGAAGATACCGTATAAACGGCATGCGTTCTTTACCTTTTCTCAAGCAGGAAAGAGAAATGGCGTCGCCCTCGTACCGCTGCCATGTCGTCAGTCGTCAGTGTTAGGGTTAGGTACCATAGTGGCAAATTCTGCTATCTGGGTAAAAAGTAAAATGATTTAATTTGCTGTCGACAATGTAGATTCCGATCATTTTTAATTTGAAAAAACTATAAAACAATATTAAATTTTTGGTAATTCAATTTAACTACGTTGATATTTTATTTAAATAAAAAATAAGAATTAATTTCAAAATTTTATAACTAATATAAAAATTTCGAATTGAAAAAAATAAGAAGAAATACTAAAATAGGCACTTCAATAAATATTTCTATTTTATAATAATATAATAAAAAGGACATCCTACAATTCCTACAAATAAAAAAAGAATGCTATATTATTGACTCCAATAATCAAATTCATAAATAAAAAACACAACGTTGTGATGAAAAATAATGAAATCTTTGTAATTGTGAATATCGTATTTGAATAAGGCATCCCGTTATGGAAAAATGTTAAAGTCGTTACACGGCTCTACTGTATGTTTTATCATGATTCTAAATCAGTTTTTGTTATTCGTCAAGAATTTATACAGTTTTTTACATTAAATAAGTAAAAACAGTGAATAACCGAAATCATCAATAACAATTTCAAAACGAAGTAATTAGAAAAATACTTAGAAATCGATCGTAGCTGTCGATTACCCGGGAAAAAAGTGAATTATGTATGACCATATATACTCAAATATAAAAATCTTTTTAGTGATAAAATCTGCATGGACATATGTAACCATACGTGATTATATATGACCATATTTTTTATCACTAAAAAGATTTACACACACACACACACACATACACAAACACACACACACACAAAAACACACACACACACACACACACACACACACACACACACACACACACACACACACACACACACACACACACACACACACACACACACACACGCACACACACACACTTTTGTAAGTTGTCTTGATACATAATATCCATATGCATCCACATATATGAACATATATCATCTATAACTATGTATATAGATTTAATCATATGTCTCTGTATAATCATATATATTCATACATATGACTATACTTAATTGCTAATATATAAGCATATGTTTATATAGAGACAAAATATATATGATCATATATAATCAGGTATGATCATTATATTAACTTTTGAACCATTCGACCGAATTTCATCGCACAAAGCTTATTCTCTTCGTTTTGAAGGAGATTTTGAAGAACATAATCTATTTTTTTATTTTATCGATTTTCTTTTGTTTTATAACAAAAAACGATTTTGAATTTTTCGTTTTTTTGATTTTTTAATATGTTACAGCTAGTAATACTTAACATAATAAATTTTCGTTGTAAGCCCTTTAAATTACCTACATTTTCTTTTTTTAATATTTAAATTATCTTTATTCTGTTATTTATTATTAATGAAAACATGAAAATATATTCCTTAATTAATTTCTAAACAAATTTTTTATTTGTCGACTTCAAATTTTAACTACTTATTATACTTATCGAGTACAACATTGCTTTAAAAGTTCAAGAGATTATCTTCATTTGTTTTCGAGAAAAAAAATTATTTTAGAAAAAAGTACGTTTTCGTTCTCATACGATAACAGGAGTAAAAATTAATCAATCGTCTTGAAATTTGGCACAGAGGTAGTTTTTTTATATCTTCGAACCGAATTCGTTGTTCAAAGAAATAAATAGAAATTAATAGAATATAACTAGAAACTAAAAACATCATCACGCGAGATGTACTTTTTAAATATATAAATTCGACGAAAAAGAAGTTAAAAGAAAAAAATAAGTTTGAAAAAATAAAATATGTATATATGTAAAAGACATTGAACGTTGATAAATAACAATTTATCTATTTATTATTTATTATTTATCTATATACTGATTTAAACAGTCAATTTACTAGAAAAATAACTTCAGTTTAAGGAAGCTAATTGTCAATGAATTGGCAGCGGTTTTATATAAATACCATATATGAATAAAGATATGTTTTACATAATTTTATATGTTAAACATAATTAAGGGGGAGAAAATAGAAAAGAGGAAGAAGAAAGTCAAACAAAACAAAATTAAAATTTTATAGCCCATACTTTTATTCTCTATAAACACATACTTTCTCTTACGCAAATCGCTTTCATCAATAAAATGTACACTGTACGCCACATCACGCAATCATCATGGCCCAATTGATTCTCCGAAAAGTGACGCAAAACATTCATCATTCTTTACATATACAAGTAGTATTTCGGAACACGAGATTCTTACATGAATTCACTTATTTATCTAATGCAATATGTACATCATACATACATACAAATCAAAATAATGATTGAAATCGGAAAATTGAATATCTAGATTATTATTACAAAATTCATTATTGTGATCTTTTGTGTTATAAATTATAATACATTTCAGATTATGAAGAATTTTCTCACAATCTGTATTATAATTGTTATATCGTTTTCCACCGTATTTCGCACCTGCAGAACCTAATAAACCAGATAGACGACAATCATACATTAGACAAATTTTTTGTTAACATTACCTCTTGTTAAGATTACTTAAAACCTATATAATTTGCGAAAGTCATCACATTTAAGTATTCAATTGTTACATGTTGACTAAACACTGTTGAGTATTTTATTACATTACCTAAATTTACAATTTTTTTATTGCCAATAATCTTAAGTCTTCTATAATTTAACAGAAATATATTTTTTCTACTTGATTAAAAAACGAGTATTCCAACTAATTGGTTTTTATTGTAGCACGTATGTCAAGTTTTGTACAACCAAATCAAGAACTAAACTATGTTATAAGGTACCTCAATATAATATGATACAGAGAATTCGCAAGGCTGTTAATAACAGCTTGAGGTTGATTGATCCAGTGCACATCAATTTTACTTATATTACATCAATTTACAGTAAAAATCACGACAAACATTACATTTTCCATGACCAGATACTTTTAAATGACAGTATTTTTTACCATAAAATATACTAAACATTTTCTTGAATTATTAATTACAAAATAATAAAAAAAGCACATGTCAAAGTATAAAAGGAACGGCGCTGTTCTCAGATGTTATATTAAATCCGCAACTTATACTTGCCTTTGGAAAACAACTGAGCCTTTTATTTTTGGTTTATACTTTCTAGAGTTTATTGTTAAGTTCGTTTCTACAAAAGATTTTGTACAATATTTTGTAAAACTATATTAACCCTTTGAAACAAAGCCAGGGTCTTAAATTACACCCTTTTTGGTTTCATTTTATTGGGTTTTTATAGGCATGAAGTGCTCGATTTTCATGCTGTATTTTATATTTCAATTAAAGTATTTTGTTACTACGTATGGTATAATGTGAAATTTCTATAAATTGTTCATAAAATTGTTTACATAACGTATACTAATTATTAAATGCAAAAAACAACGATTTATTTGTATGAAATGTTAGAGAAACATTATATAACCAAGTATATGGATGAAAATTGGCACCTTCGGGTTTTTGAAATCGCTGATCACAAATCTGCATTTAGATTTTTAAAATCAGCACCCCCAAAAATCATTGTATAGAAATTTTTCATTAAAATTACAATTTATTTCTAAATTTCGGTCTGTGACATTAGATCCGCTAATTTGAATCGAAAATCTAACAAGAAATTCTTTAACAACCTTAGAAACCCAATAACATGAAATATATCGATAAATAATTAGAAAAATGTATGTTTCAAAGTGTTATTATCAATCATTGTATAATTATCAATCGTACATTATGATTTTTAGAATTTTAAGTGTATTCGTTACCATTTCCAAAATTTGTTATAAAAATTTTGTTATCATCTATAATACGCTTAAAAGTTTTCCAGGAGACATTATTAATTATTATTATAATTAATAATAAGAATTATTGTTTGAGTATAAATAATAACATTTTATTTATTGTCATGGTATCATATTTAGAAGATTATAAGTTGAAAAATTAGGTTTCAATCACCTCACTAAATAGATTTCCCGATTATTAACACATTTAGTTTCGTTAATGTATAAAACAATTTGGAATGAGAAAAAGAATATCACACGCCTGGGAAACGAATTTTACGGGGTTATGCGAGTCGATTTCTGACAAAAAAAAATGAATCCGAGTACTACCGGTTATTATATATAAAATGATATTGCTTTACATTTACCATAACTTTGCTATTTATGTTACAAAAACAAGCGGAAAGATTATAAAATGGGATGGAAAAAACTTTAAATTTAAGCTTTGATTCGTTAAAAAATGTTTATGCTTTAGCGACTTACAAGCATTAAAAACACATAGTATAAAAAATAATTTAAACTAGTTCAGAAACAAAAAACAATGGAAAGTAACATCATTTTTCAACAAAATGATGGATATTTTTATATTATTTATCAGTGCCGTTGGATAATATTCGCTTAAACGCGATATTTAAGATTAGATAACTTATATCTCGAGAAGAAGGGCTCATTAAAACGAATAAAGGATGTACTTGGCTGTACCTGGCTTCATGTTTCGATATCAGAAATCGACTCTTAAAATTCCACATCTTCAAAAAGTGTGAAACTCTCCTTTTTAATCAATTTCGCAATTAATGGACGAAGGAGATTATCATGAGAATGTGAAATTTGCCACCCGAGCAGAGCGATGGTGACAACCACATTAGTCGAGATAATTTGAGCACACGATATTTCCCATAGACCGCTTGCCTAAAATGAAACTTATTGCATGTTTTCGGAAAAATTTAATTT
Source organism: Torymus aiolomorphi (assembly GCA_036365515.1). Classification (NCBI taxonomy): domain Eukaryota; kingdom Metazoa; phylum Arthropoda; class Insecta; order Hymenoptera; family Torymidae; genus Torymus; species Torymus aiolomorphi. Next base: position 220,723,506 of record CM070873.1, on the reverse strand, counting down.
TCAATGTTGTTTTCACTTTCCTATAAAATATCTAAAAATGGCTTATAGCAATAATAAGTTGTTGACTCACTGTGTGAGGAGGTCGATTTCTTGTGCCCTTTTTTACGTGTTTCGAGTGGGTATTTTAGAAAAGGAAAAAGGATACAAAAAATCGAGTTTCTCACACAGTGTGATAAAAATAATTTCAGCAAAATTTGTGCTGCACTCGGGCGACGTCCTTGGTTCGCACAGAATTATCTACTTTGCAAGGAGTGTAAAAAGTACTCAAACTGAAAGTGCTGCCTATAGGTTCTATATAGATTCCACTAGAGATATAATTCAACTAGATATTTTTTAACGGGCTATTATCAAAAATAACTGTTACATCAGCATTAAAGTAAAAGAATTGGTAATTTGCAATTCACAAGTATGTGGTTTATGCTACACTGGCAGTGTTAGAATGTTATTATTGTAACTGAATATATTATAACTGAACATATTACAAAATTTTGAGATCATATAAGATGAAAATAGTTTATTTTTAATGGTGTCTAAGTAGTTATTTTTCAAACCTTTTAATATATAGAGGTAATTATTTTCACAATATTTCAAAAAACAAAACTAATTGGATAAAGATAACGATGGAAATTTTAGTCTAGATATGAATTAGTTAACTGCTACAAAACCCAATTTAACTTACAATTTAAAAAAAATTTTGTTTTAGAAGCATTACTTATTTAGTATTATATTTTCAGTTAATAGAATCACAAAGTGTATACTGTAAATTTGTAACTTAAAAACTTTATCGTTAATATAATAATAGTATTAAAAATTTAGTAACTAAATCAAATATTCTGTTATTTTTTTCCTTTAAAAAGCAGGATGAATATATAGTTGCCAATTAAATGTTAAGATATCAATTTAGATTCACGTTCAAAATTATTTATTATCTTAAATACTTAAGTTTTTCTGAAAGTGTTGTTGTAATCGGAAATACTATATTTCAAATCAAGATCACGTTTCTTGGCTTTTCATTTATTATCCGTAGATGTGACTATGTGAGAAGAACAAATTAAAAAATTGATTTATATAAATAGATATTTATGTTCTGATATAAATGTGTACAATTTTTAATTCTCATCCAAAGCAAATTATTTTTTAATTGTGGAGAAATTATAAACGGAGAAATTGTACATTTATTTTTTAAATATTTACCTGTGTTTTGTAAAATATCATTGAATTTTCTGCTAAAAAGTTTTTCTTAATAGGTAAAATGAATATGAAAAATAAACGTATCCATCAAGTAAGAGAAGTTAAATAACATAAAATGGATTTCCCAATAAAAATTCACTCCTTTAAAATGAAAAATTAATTATACTAATCTAAATATTGTCTCTTTATGTTTGTTAAGAGTTTACAAATTGTTTTTTGTACCAGTATACTGAGCATATCTGTAATAAGATGACTCCATATTAAAGAATTTGGTTTGCGTAAATTCACCAGAAAAACATTTACATTTTTGAAAATTTATAGTAATCTTATGTAAATCTGTGTGTAAACGTTATATGTTTCATCAATTTCTTTCCAATGGAAAAATTGTATAAAATTGTAAATCGAATAATTATCAAATTCTATATGAAATCACCTTCAAAGTTACTACCTGATTTTAGTGACTTTAACTGCAATGGAGGTGAATTAAAATATTGTGCAAGAGGACAAGATATAACAAGTTCTGATTCCATCAATCGGTTAAACATACCTCTGTCAAAAAAAAAAAAAAAATGATCCGCTCGATTCCAAAGCAGGTTGCTACGCACGCTCTTAAGCTACTATAATAACCGCGTTTATAACCCCCTTATTCTAAAACTTTCAAACGTCTCCATACGAAAATATTTCTACAAATCTCACAATCAGTCTCTCCATTCATTCACATTATTGTACAGCAACCGCGACCCTGTGCCGACATTACGTCGGCGGCGAGTAGCGGTAGGGCCAGCAGTAGTGCGGCGGTGGCGGTGGGGGCGGCGCACCTGTCGCCGTCGTCGTCCCGGCCGCCGCGTGCTGCTGGTGCGCCGCCGCTGACGTCGTCACGGGCACGTGGCTCGTCGCAGGCGAGTAAAGATGATGGTGGTGGTGCGCGTGATGGTGCGGATGATGGGGATGGACCGGCGCAGAGCGGCCGACTACGGACCCGGGACTGCCCTCGAGGCCGACGCCCGCCTGCGCCTGGCAAGCCATCATCAATCCGTGGAAGTCGAACTTGTAGGCGTAGCGCTTGCCGTGCACCTTCGTCATTATGTTCTTGTCGTAGTAGTACCTGGTGGGGAAAGCGAAAGATAGAGGCGCGTTAGCTTTTTCGAGTGATCTCGAGAGACACTTTTATGGAAAATGTTGGATTGAACACTATATCACTTTGAATGTATACGTAAAATTCTTCGATCGCATTGGGGCATGTATATCTATATTACTAATTTTTTACTGACTAAAAATTTTAATGTAGGAAAAATGGTCGTGTAAAAGAATATTGAAGTGACGTTTTTCATACGATGAATGGATGGTATATGATTTAGTACAGACGTGATTTTTTACTGAAAACACCTTATAAAAAATGTGTGCTAGACAATTAAATTATTATAAACTATATAATACGATATTCTAGAAAAAAAATATGAGAAATGTGATAATAACATACAATCTCACACTTTTGGAAAAGTTAACTTTTTTGCTATACTTGACGTGAAATTAAGATCTTTTCAGAAAGAATGGGCATTTTTAGTCTGAAAATGTTAAATAAAGTATTATTTATATAAAACGTTTATCAGCAGTGTAATTAACATTTATTGTACGGATTTGTTCAATACCTAAAAAATATTCTTGAAGGTTCAGTTGTATAATTTTTTTAGCTATATTTCCTTTATATATTAATTTTTATTAATACAAGGGCTTTATAATTGAAGGATAATTATAACATTGTATATGAATAAGTTATAGAAATCATTGCTTCCGAATAAAGAGATTCTAATAAAAAAAACCTCGGAGAATAGAAAATTTGATGTGATATTCGACAATGAAAATTATAATGATCTTTTGAAATTGAATTACTCGGATTTTCTTATTATTGTCTATATGAATAATACAGCTTTGTGACTCCTGTATGAGCAAGTTTAGAACCTTTTTAAAAAAAAATATCTTTTTTTTTCGTCTGCTTTAAATGTGATCTATACGTATTTACAAGTCTCGCTTCGTCGCGTACAAAGAAATTTTAACGTCTCATCTGATGGCCACATGTGAAACCCTAATGAAAAAGAAATCCGCGCACTATCTTTCTTCGAAAATAAACAAGTGCATCATCACCGTCACGCCCGGAAATAGAACCTCGAACCGGAGCGGAAACAAAAGTGAAAAAGTAAAATAAAATTGGATCGTGCTCGCCTAACTCGCTCTGCAGCATCGACGACGTATATAGAAAAATGTTTATTTAAAATCTGGTCGCGGGCCGGCACTTATCGCTCGTGGCGTATATAAATCGAGAGGGACGGGGGGAAGAAAAGTCGCCGACGGGCGAAGTGAAAAGAGGGAAAAGGGATGACTAGAGGGGTAGGTAGTGGAGACTCACCTGAGGGCGCGCGACAGTTTGTCGTAGTTCATGTTGGGCTTGCTCTTGCGCTCGCCCCAGCGGCGCGCCACCTCGTCCGGGTCGGTGAGCTTGAACTCGCCGTTCGAGCCCTCCCACGCGATGCACGAGGCGTTGGACGAATCGGCGAGGAGCTCCAGGAGGAACTGCCAGAGCTGGACCTGGCCGCCCCCGACGGCGGACGCCCCCGCCCCGGCGGCGCCGACGCCCGCTGCGCCAATCAGCGAGCACGTGCGCTGCAGGAGGCCGAACCTCTCTGAAAGCAGGGGGAACAGAGGCGTTACGTTACTACATGCTCTCGCTCTCTCAGCTCTCTCCTTCTCTCTCTCACACACACGCGCGCGCAATCTTTCACTCTCGTGCTGCGCGATCGAGAGGAACGTTTCTCTCCTTAGTGTGCTCGATCGTGCCCTCTTATTTTTGTCTTCGCCTCGTGATTGGATACAACGAACTGACCTTTACTTTATAGATTTTTGTGTGAGTAGTGAATTATCGAGTTGCTTAGGGAGTTACACTAGCACATTGGTTTGCCTAAGCGCCCGCTCACTTATGCACTGTCCTCGCGATTTCTCGCGAAGCTACATACAGGTTTTTTTCACATTTTCTTGAGATAGGGATAGATGAGTGTCTAGCTTTTTTTATCTCTTGATTCGCGTCCTGGCTCTGTCAGCCATTACAGATCATTGTGCAGAATGATCCGTGATCGTCCATTGCTGTTTTAGAAAGATCATCAGAGTCATTTTTCGTGGTACACCGCATTTCAACCACACATATAATATGTCCAAAGCAAATAAAATAATTTTTTGTATCTGGAAATTTTTAGTAAATATTTCTTTAATCAGTAAACAAATAGATTATATTAAAAATTAAAATACACAAATTTTTAATGAAGCAATATATATATGCAATTGCAATATGTTAAAATTGCTATAATTATTTTTATTATGGTCACAAATGAGTTAAGCAGTAATATGATCTTAATTTGAGACGTTCAGTTTTATACGTAGAATAAGAATTTTCTAAAACATTTCAACTTATATTTGTACTTATTTTTGTTGAAATCGTAAAGTGTATACAACATTTCATTTACCATTATCACAGTTTATCTGCTTTAAACACTTCAAATGACCCAACCAGTGTAAAAAAAAAGTCTGGGCGAAGTCTTGCAGAAGTCTGGCTTCAAAAGTCTGGCTGGTGGGACGATCCCAGACTTTTTGCCAGACCTTTTATATTTTCTATTAAAAGTCTTGGAAAAAATGCCCTGACTTTATTAAAAACTTTTTGCCAGACTTAGCATACAGCGTTAAAAGTCTTGGAAAAAATGTCCAACTTTATCCAAAACTTTTTGCCAGACTTTATCCAAGACTTTTCGCCAGACTTTATATGGTCCGCGTATAGAGGTTATATGCACCCGGCAGCTCCCGCATGAAACCGATGCTCATAGTCTTCCGATGCAATCCCATGGTCGCCGTTGTCACCATCGTCGTTGTCCCCATCATCTGCAGATCTATTAAATTTTGGAGACACACAAAGTAGGGTTTTGTGAAACTCCAACCTGCAAATAGAATTCCTAACAAAGCATTTCTTCTACAGCGCAAGTAAATATTTTATACAGAATTTAAACTTATCTGACATTATCTCGGTGCTGTCCATTACAGTTCCTCGTGGAAAATGTTGCACCTTCTCTAGACACATACATAGAGAAGAACTTTATAGAACAAATATGTAGAGAGCTGAAAATATTTTGAGGTCTATAAATAACATGAAACTAGTTGCAGAATGCTCTATGTTCACACACTCAGATTGTCGTTCAATTCACGTTGTTTGGACTTCAAAATATTTTCATCTCGCTACACGTTTAGATTACAAAATTTTTCCGGAATCCCGAGTAATTGCAAACATTTTCCACGAGTAACTGTAATGAACAGCATCGAGATAATATCAGATAAGTTTAAATTCTGTATAAAATATTTACTTGCTTTGTAGTAGAGATGCTTTGTGAGAAATTCGATTTGTAAGTTAGAGTTTTACAAAGCCCGACTCTTTATGTCTCCAAAAATTATTAGATCTGCAAATGACAGCGACAACGACGATGATGACAACGATGACCATGGGATTGCATCGGAAGACTATGAGCATCGGTTTTATGCGGGAGGTGCCGGGCGTGTATAACCTCTATACGCAGACCATAAAGTCTGGCGAAAAGTCTTGGATAAAGTCTGGGCATTTTTCCAAGACTTTTTACGCTGTATGCTAAGTCTGGCAAAAAATTTTGGATAAAGTCTGGGCATTTTTTCCAAGACTTTTAATACAAAAAATATAAAGTTTGGCAAAAAATCTGGGATCGTCCCACCAGCCAGACTTTTGAAGCCGGACTTCTGCAAGACTTCGCCTAGACTTTTTTTTACACGGAGATATACATTAAATGCACGTTAAATTTAATTTTTAATTTAATTTGACGTAATCAGCTGAAACACAGGTACGATTTTCAAGCATATGCGCTATCAATCAGTGTATTTATGTTGAACTTGAAACAATTTAAAGCCAAACATGTGATTTTAAATAATCATCTTATTATCTCGCTATATCTCTATTTATCTTGAAATTAATAAAAATAAATTAATGGTATCAAATCACACTCTTCTATGAAGAGTGTGAGAATATGGCTTAAAATAAGAGCTTAAAGAATATGGCAATATTTGTCACCTTGTAAGGATAGGACTAGATATATCGAAAGGCTGCTATTTAGATGCCTTATTCTTCAGAAAATTAAAAATAGAACACGTGCCCCATCAGCACAAGCACGTTTGTCATACAGAATTAAAAACATACAGCACGATTAACAGAATGCAAAAATACATAAATGTATTTATAGAATAAGCTATTTACATATTGTCACATTTCTAGAAAACACATAGTATGAAAGGCGTATTTATAGAGAATACATAAGAAAAATGCAATAATTATAGAAATAACCGTCGTCTTTTCTATATAAAGTATAGCATTCTCTGAATTCATTATATTTGTCTTATGTATTTTCTATAAATGCACCTTTCGTACTATGTGTTTTCTATAACTGTGACATTATAAAATTAGTGTATTCTGTAGAAATATTGATGTATTTTTGCGTTCTATTAATCGTGCTTTCTGTTTTAAATCTTGTATGACAAGCGTGCTTCTACTAATGGGGTACGCGTGTTCTAGTTTAAATTTTCTGAAAGGTAAAGCATTTAACTATCAGTTTTTCGATATATCTAGTCCCACCCCCTTGTAACCTTCGATACGTAAACTTCTTTCGATTTTCGAAACTATTAAAGCGGTCTTACATCAAGTGGCCTGTAAGGCCAAAATCAGCTGAACAAAAATAAAAAAAAATGTAGTTTAAGGAATATACAATCTATATATTATATAAGTATACACTATTTCTGATAAAATGGCCCAAAAGACTTAATCTATAGTCCAATTTTACTCAAAGATATATCATTTTCAATTTTTTGACTGTTACGCAGTTTTTTGAGAATAATATCCAATGGATTTTCATGGGACGGGGCCTAAATTATTTGAAATTTATGCAGTTATGACACAAAGAGTTAAAAATACATAAATTTCCTTCAGAATTTTTTTTTTTATGGAAAAATCTCCTTTATTTCATGAATTTTATGAATTTTTATGTTTTTTTTGTTGTGGTTTTTAGCATTTACAAATTATTATATTTGCTCAAGGAAATCTTTTATTTTCAACTCTTTGTGCCATAACTGAATAAATTTCAAGTGATTTAGGCCCTGTCCCACGAAACTCGATTAGATATTCTTCTCAAAACGGCGCACCAGTCAAAAAATTGAAAATGATATATCTTTTAGTAAAATTGGTCTACATATTAAGGCTTAGGCCATTTAATCAGAAATAGTGTATACTTATAATATATAAATTGAATATTGCTTAAACTACATTTTTTAGCTAATTTTGGCCTGAAAGACCACTAGATATAAGACTGCCTTAATAGTTTTGAAAATCGAATAATATATCAAAGGTTACAAGGTGACAAATATTGCCAATTCTCACACTCTTCATAGAAGAGTTTGATTTTAAACCATTGATTTATCTTTATTAATTTCAAAAAATAAAATAAAAACTCTTTTTGACTCATTGTATTAAAAAAATACATTGGACACTGAAAAGTATTCATTAAATCTAGATTCTGACTCTTGCATATATTACATGATAATAGTTCTAAAGCAAATATAGAGAAAACATTGAATGCATATTTGTAAAAATCGAATTAACTTCCTTTCAGAAAAGCATTTTTGTTAAGTAATGCATTTATTTCTGGATTTTTAGTTTTAAATTCTGCTAATTCATGATATGTACGTATGCCAAAACGAAAGAAAAAAAAGAGAATACAAAATAGAGATAATTGTAAAACTTCATTTTAACTGCAACATATGATAATCACGTAAATAAATCTAGTAATATATTTAATTAGCTAATAATGATGAAAAAGAGTTTCTTGAAAGTTGTAGACGTTTCAAAATTGCATTATGTACCTATTATCAGAGTTCATTAATAAATTAAGGAGAATCGATTATTAAAAGTCAGATACGTCTTGTTATTAATGAAACCAGTGTCTTAAAATTAGTCTTATTTTGATACTATGCAAATATTATATTTTTTATTTTTAATGATAACTCGATTTAATAATATATATCCTTGTAAAAGTATGTATTATTATAGGTATCAATAAGCTAAAACTGTCAAAAACTAGAAATCGCTTTTCCACAATTTCTCGTTCCCGTACCCATTTATTTATTCTGAGAGAAATGTTATAGAAAAATTTACTATAAATGTAAGAGAAATTACTACATTCTATAGGAACTTTGGGACAGACTCGAATTATCATAAAATTTACTACAATTTATAGTAAAAATTGCTATATACATAGTAAAAATTACTCAAAACATAGGAGTTTTTACTATAAATTGTAGTAAATTTTATTTAAGTCTGTCCAACGGTTACTATAAATATAGTAATTTTTCCTAAACCATTTTTCTCCGTGTACGAGTGCTGACATTTTTAGAGTTGAGAGTTTTCTTAAAAAAACTTTTTATAACTTGCAATTTTCAAATACCTCTAAAGAAATTTAAAATGATTTTTTTTTACTCATTAGGTTATAAGTATAGTTTAATGCATAAAATTTGGCAACTGCGAAAGCTTTGAAATGTCGCAGAGTTAATCATTTCTATGTTTAGTTGTTGTAAGATTTTTTTTAATCACTGTAAGCTCTAAAGTTCTGTTAAGACATAGCAATCAAATACATATTTTGTATATTAATTTGCGTCAAATATGATACCATACATTGCAAAACATACCTTGAGATTTTTAAGATTTGCCTCAAATTAATTTCTATATTATTTAATTTTAAAATAGTAATTAACATTAAAAATGAAATAGAATAATTGTTCAAGTGAAATTCTATAACAATTTCTTGATTAGGCAAATATTTATAGGTATGAATATTAACTAATAAAATTACATTTAGTAAAGCTTAATTTTTTAATTGTCAACTATATTTAAAAATGTAGGTCACAATTTAACTTTGTAACGGTATGCATCATTTAATACACATGCATCAAACGTTTAAGTGTGCAATTTTCACGCAATTACTCATACTACACGACAAAAATGAATATGTAAACGTGAACCTTGACTTCTGGAAAAACCCATGACGGTCTCCCTCCCAGTATGGCTATGTAAGTTCTTTGAATACCCAGAAGTCCCCTTCCAAGTAAGAAAATCATATAACTCATAAATTATGAAATCGTTAAGTCAGATAAACACGGTACATAAACTCCCTTTTATTTATTAACAAATTTACAAAATAGATAACAACATATTACGTATCGCAATTGTCATTAAATGTTCATCTAAAAAAAAATTCTCGTGGTTATAAAAAGTATTTTTCCTCCTTTTGTGATCCCAAAAATTCTTAAATTTATTTTTTCTGATAATTAAAAATTTATATTATATTTAAAATGTTGGTATATACTATGTAAATAATTGATGTTTGTTTTAAACACAATTAATTTATTCATTTAGATTAATAAAGAAATTAATTTCTTTTTAATCTCTTGATTCCCACTGCGAAATTTAAAAAAATTAACAAGTTTTCAACTGTGTCGGTTAAACTACCGTTATAAAGAATAGCTGCCGCCGATGGATGTAGCCGCGTATCCTGTTGGAGATGCAACGGATGGGTCTGAATCCTCCACATCACTTAATTCCTCGAAGGACTAGTCCTTCGTATTGTAAGCCTCACAAGGCCGAAAGTCCAAAATTGGTATTACGTGGCGCATATTAGTTGACTGCACACAATGTCCTATACATTTTTTCTTGTATTATTTCACGTATATTATTGAATTATTTAGTATAAAGATTATTTCACATGATACATAGAAATTGTTAAAATTTAGTGGAACTTCATTATTTCCAATATTATCTTTTATATTTAGGTACTTTAGAAGTTGTAATGCTTTTTTTTTAACCAAATCACTTCTGATGAACCGAAATTTAATTTAAAAATTATAATTTTTAATAAACATAAAAAATTAATATGAGTTAAAAAAATTTAACAAAATTATTGATTCTAATAGGATTTAGATTGAAAGCAATTAAATGAAAATGCAAAGAAAAGTATAAAACTCAACTAGTTTTTCAATAAAAATGTTAAAATAGGAAAATTTTATTCTATTTAAATTACATAAAAACTATTCTAGTTTTTAACTGAAAAACTAGACCAGATTAAATGTAATTCTATAGACACACCACTGAAAGCACTTGAAACAAATGAGAAAATAAAAGAAGGAAAAAGAAGAAATGATAAGAATAAAAAGAAAAACTTAAAAATAATAATATCGTCGCGGGCTGCACTCGTGTCAGAAATCAGCGTGGACGAGCAGCGTGCTGTGTACGAAGCGAAACACCAACAGCTGAGCCGGCGTCTATTATGGGCGCAGAGTGTCGCGAGAGCACGAGGTGAGTGTATAGGGCGCGCTCGCGTACGCACATGAAGCCAGTTGGTGGACGGGACGTAACTGCGCGCGACCTTTACCCCGAGAGTGATTTCAGACCTTATCGGACCACCACCCCCCACCCCTCGGACTCGGCTCGCACCGCCGCCCCATTCTTCAACCCCCGGCGAGCCGCCGCGGTGCTGCGGCGCGTTCTTCTTTCCCTCTCCAAGCGCTCGCGAGTTTTTCAAGCTTATAGACGCATTTCGTGCCACTTTCGCGCTCCTGTGCTCACGTATACTTAATTGCTTGGGGATGTAGGGTGACTTCACCAGTGAATGAACGAATAAGGAAATTTCAATTTTTGTTATTTAGTTAAGAGAATTAAAAATGGATTAAAAGCAAAAATCTTTTTTAATTCGTATTTTAAAATCTTCAAACTTTACGTCAGTGACAACATTTTAGATAAAGAATAAGAGTAGAAATTTTGTTTAAAAAAAATCTATAAATGTCTCCTAAAAACCAGTAAATGAACACGCGATCTTAGTATCTAAATACGTTTCGCCAGTGAATAAACACTCAATAGCGGCGATTTTATGATTTTATTCTTAACAAGATAATTTCTTTTATGAAGAATCTTTATGTAAAATAAAATAAAAATTTTCAAAGATTCGAAAATTGTCGGCATGTTGAATAAACGATACATAGAAAGCTTGATATTTTCATATATTTAAAGAAAATGTTCGTTAACTGGTGACTATTCGAATATTGGCGAAGTCACCCTATATATATTTGCGTTCGTCATATTACTCGAATAAAGATTAAATTTTTATTTATTTAGTAAGAAAATCAATTGGACTTTATCCAAGTGATTGTGATTAAAATTTATAATGTACGAATTCACTATCCTGGTAGAAATGTTAACCAGAAGCTAGGTATTTTTTAGTTAACTTTATGACTAAAAACGAACATTGCTTGTATTTAATAATTATGTACCAATCCGAAATAAATTGTACACGGAGAAAAATGTTTGAGTAAAAATTACTATACTGTATTGAAACCGGGGGACAGACTCGCATTATCAAAAAAATTAGTATACTTTCTAGTAAAAATTACTATATTTCTAGTAATTTTTACTACATTTATAACCATTTTTACTAGAAAGTATAGTAATTTTTTTGATAATTTGAGTCTGTCCCCCGGTTTCAATACAGTATAGTAATTTTTACTCAACCATTTCTCTCCGTGTAGCATTTACACTTGATAAAATATGTTTCTTAAGTAATAGTAGAACTTTTAGATAAGTTATATTATTTTTGCATTATAATTTTTCCTAAAAATGCTTCCATTTAATTAACACGTTTAGCGAAAACCTATTTCCTTTTCAACTTCTGTATTATTTCCTGTGTTTTTTATTCCACACATACACCGAAAAATTGCAAAAAATGTTATAAGTAACTGAAACTTTTCCGTTCAACCTCAATCGAAATGATCAGGCATCATGAAAACTATATACACAAGCCCGAAATGAAATTCCATCATCAGCAGTCCGAGCTCTCTCTCTCTCTCCATCGCGATAAACGGCAATAAATCTCGGATGCGGAGTGCCGATTCGAAGCCGATCGTAAACAGACACTACAGCCGCTCCTCTCTGGCACACGTGCGCTCAGGCAGCCCCACCTCGGCACTCGGAGTATACAGTAGCACAGTGGCCTGTACGATTTTTCCCAAATTCCTCTCTCTCCTCGCGATCGCGCGTGTATATGTATATGTATGGGCGTGAAATCTCCTTTCGACGGGTGGCGAATCGTCGAAAGCTACACGATCGGGGGGTGATGCCCGGCCGCCGCCGGCGCGCGCTCATCAAGAAAACAATATATCCGCGCCCCGCGGCGCGGGGGCTTTGGCAAGGGCGCGCGAGACACGGGCTCTCGATGCCTTATTCATGAGGACTCTCACCGCGATAACACTGATTCGCTTAATAAACGGCCTGCTCACGCGCGCGCTCGCGTAATGTAGAGGGGCGAGTCGGCGAGCGCGCGCACCGTATACAGTCTTATTCAAACGGCCCGCTATATATCTCTCGGGGCTTAACGTGCCAAGCGCCGCTTCTCTCTCTCTCTCTCGCACCTTTGCTAGCTCTCTCTCTCTCTTTCTTTTCCCTCTCGCTCTATATATAATGCGTCTTGCTTTTTTACTTTTCTCGTGCATGCACTGCTTTATTTTTTTTTTCTTCTTCTGCTCTTAATAACGCTGGAGTTTCTGTGTAATTAAGCTTTCACACTTATACTATTTTAAAATAATTATCCCCTTGTGATTTTTTTAACGAAGCCTGCAATAATCCAAGAATCAAGTAAAATATATTCAAATATTTTCTTATAGGGAAAATTTTATCATATAAAATTGATGTATAAGGATGATTCGAATCGTACAGGAAAAATTACCCATTAATATATCGACGCTCCCTACGAAAGTTAGCACCTTTTTTGGCCTCCTCACGAAGACTAGCACATTTCATAAAACTGCAACGAAAACTAGCATAACTCACGACTTTGCCGCGAATACTAGTACAATTCGCGAGGTTGCCGCGAAAACTAGCATCATTCACGAGTTTGCGCCGAATAATAGTACAATTCGTAAGATTGCGAGGAAAAGTAGCACGATTCGTGAGTTTGCGACGAAAAGTAAGACGATTCGCAAGCTTGCCGCGAAAACTAGCACTCCACGTCACCGTGTTAATTTACATAAGAGGCAGTGGAATGTGGTAGTCTTCGCTGCAATAAAGCGGATCGGGCTAGTCTTCAACGCAAATCAATGGGGCGTGCTAGTCTTCGCGGCCAACGCTCAAATGGACTAGTCTTCGTGGCAATCTGAATCGTGCTAGTTTTCGTAGGGAGCGTCGATATACACATTGTGGCTTTCAACTAAATGTATATCTATTATATAATATTATCATTTTTCAGCTTTACAAGTTGTGTGTTTTTATTCAATATTCTTTCGAAAAATAGAATTTTTAAGTGTGGACTTGTGCTGCACAGGTAGTGTGTATAAAAGAGATCCTAATAAATAAAAAAAATAAATAATAATAAAAATAATAGTAAGTAAAATTAAAGAATTTTGATATAATACACACAACCTATATTTTCTCCAGAATTTCATGATTCTATTAAAGAAGAAGTAACGAATAAACAATTTCATATGTAATAAAAAGAAGCAATAACAAAGTCTATAAATAAAACGAATACTTACTGCTGCATTTTAATTTTCACATGGTCCTACTTTTACCTTCAGCTCCGTTTGGTTACATATAGCCATCTATACCCATCCATCTGCATCATTCTCGCATGCCTGCTCGTATTGTTACAACAAAGTAACGCGCAAAAAGGTAAGACACGAGAGCAAGTCCAAGGGCCAATTTTACTCCAGATTTTCCGGAATTTCGAGCTCTCTGCTTTCGGAAGTGCACCATCGAGGTGGTCCCTTCGATCGCGGGACCTTTTCGCGCTACTTATATATGGGCTACGGGCCCGATACGCGAATCCCGGCATGGGCCCCATTAATTTTGTCTTGGCCGGCTCGGGACTTGACCTGCGGCCCGTGTGGGAAATTGCACTTTTTACGCCTGAAAAACCACTTAAGCCACGCGTAGCGCCCGGCGATTTTTTTATCCGTTGGGCTCGCGATCCGCCCTTAGGTATATGACTCTGAATGCCCTTCGCGACATTTCTTTATGCAGGACAAACTTGTCTTACGCCTCTCATAATATTGCGAGGTTTGAACATTTCATTGTTACGACTATACTACAGTCGTGGTCTATAGTACCCTCTGTAACCTAAGTAATATTTGTTTCGACATACAGTATTTTAACTCGTATGAAATGTTTTTTATTTTATTTGCTACTACTACCAATGCTGAAATACATATTATTCTATATTGAAAATTGTGTTTAATGAACGAGATTGGCAATTAACTATAGTGTGCGTTGATGAAGTTCACAAATATTAAGTTTTAATAATAATTGCTGTTAAACAAAAGACCGAAATGGAAAAAATGAAATCGAAATCAATACACGCTTAAATATAATGTTGAACTTCCGAGGGGCGATAAATCTGAAATTCCAACAGCATAGTGAAAAAAAGTTGAGTGAAGTATTACGGAGGAAGTCCCAGATTACGTGTTTATGCAGGGTTCAAACGATAACGACGAGAGGGAATATCGCCGTATTTTTATTGGCTTCACAGATATATTACTGAGATAGTGTTTATATGTATATTGTTGCATTTCACCATACAATGTTCATGCGGCTTGTGTTTTTTAGAATATTTGCTGCAATATAAAATGATATAGATGCAGTAATTTTGCAAAACGATGTGGGGGGGGGGGTATATTTGTTACGATAATAATAAAGTATAATAATAAAACTACCACCGCCACATTCTATAAGCAGCAATTACTATTTTATAATTTCATTTACTATAATTACGGTTCAAAATACAGCGGCTCTCGAGACAATGATTTTGCACTGCCTATTGTTTAAACTATATTATTACGAAAAATCAACATCAAAGTTGAGAGGAGACGACGCGAAGCCGAAAAATAGAAAAGAATCAATCGAGAGAGGTCGAAAGCAATTCCGCTGCTCTCCCAACTCGGACACCTAAGCCCTTCGGATTAAGGAAGGGGGTGGCTATCGCGCCGCGAGACTTAAGACTCTAAATTAATCTCCTTTCCAAATCTATCGGCCGACGTCCGAGTCCCACACCCCATTATCGGCGCAATATTTACTTTTCCAGTTTTATCGATAATAGCCATCGGCTCTTTCCTCCCCTTTCTCCCTCTCCTATATATATACCCTCCTCTGCGCGTGCGAGCGTTTAAATCGTCGACGGTCCGGCGACCCCCGGGGGAACGGTTAGCCTCTTCCGGTTGGCCATACAGCCGCACCCTCGGCCCATTAAACCCCCTCGGTCGCGTGTATACCTGCAGCCAGCGGCCGGTGCAGGTTGGCCGGCCATTCCGTCGCAATGTCCGAGAGCGCGACGGCACTATGCGTTTACGCGGCCGAGGGGAGCTTTATATGTTCCAGTTTTACGAACCAGATTATCCGTACGCGGCGATTATTTCTCTTCGCGTGAGATCGCGGAATCGGAGTGGCGATTTTTCACGGTGGTCAGTTTCGCTTCGTTTTTTTTTTCTCTTCTTCTTTCTTTCATTCTGCCGAGTTCGTTGTTCCGGAGCCGATGAATATTTATGGGATTAAAGATTTTCGCGGTGTTACGTCCCGTTTTCGATGCACGGGACGGGGTTGCAGGTATGTTATATAAGCGCGAGTGCACTGGACGCACAGGCTACGAGTTCTCTGATAAATATGTGCTTTGTGTGAATTTTGATGTACGTCTCGAAGGTTTCGTTTCTTGTCGGCTATACCCTTGGGAAAAGGAAGTTAAAGTTTCTTAAATATGCACGGGAACGCGTAACAGATGTGTGTAGCTTTCATTATTTTGTACAGATTAAGAAATGAGAGAAACTTGGCATTATGAAAGAGAAACAAAGACTTTTCTAAGAAACGTTAGAGCAGCGCTCAAAGCAGAAAATATTTTAACAGATTGACATTACGGATGCGGAATCAGTAGCTAAAAAATTTACATGTCCCCCTAGACTGGCGCCATCGAAATCGTTACTTAGAAACTGTCTACACCGTGAAACGTAACATACGAGCTGTACATCCGTACAAATCTTCCGATTTTATTCGCATACTAAGTATTTGGTTTAGAAACATCTCCGGCGCCACGATAGTAATTATTAGGCTATCAACTGGTCTTATCAATTTGTCAGACTATATTTGGAAAGTTTTCTCAGAAGCGATTATCTCATCATTCTGAATAAATACATTAGGGAATAAAATAAAATATAATTGATATTCACGGATGAAATCTAATTTATATACTGCGCTGCCATAGGTGGATTTTAACGCGTTATCGTCAAAATTTAATTATAGAAATTTATTTTAACTTTGTTATCTTGAAAATACGATACTTTCATATTCATAGAAAATAACGTCTGCCGAGCCGTATGATTTATAACTTCACAGAGAAGTCATAAGAAAGGCAAAAGTCTTTACAGCGATTCGAATGTTCATTATGCAATGAAAAAATCTGAGAAAGTCTCAACCAGTATTAACCTTTCGTAGAAGTGCTTCAAAGATCTCTTAAAAATTCGATGTCTACACGTAAGCCAATGTTTGCACCTCAGGTATATGTCGAACTGCGCGTGTATAAAGTGTATGTAAAAAAAGAATGGACGAAAACAAGTGGATGCAAGGCATCTCACACGCCGACGAAACAACTGGAATTTCCTAATGTAAAGTCCGTAAAGGCTTGTATATTGATTCTGCGAATAACATGCATATATGTATGCAGTGCAAGGCCGGTCAATGCGGCTCTTATTTTAAGCCGAGCAATTTCCAGAATCCAAACAAAGAAAAAATTAAGAATGGCACAAAAAGAATGAAATAAAAAGTTTTAATGTAATTGAAGGAATTTCGTATGTAAAAAAGCTAATGACGTGCAATATATTCGTTATTTAATGTAGTTAAATATTAAAATCTACACTTAATTGTAAATAATTGTAGAGTTACAAAATTTTGTTCCAAAGAACTATTTGTGTATTCCTCTAACATGAAGAGTATATCCATATTTTAATAAAATAAATTTGCATAATTCCTTGAGCAATGTTAAAATATTAAGACTTAATATGTTTATGAAATACGATATATTGCCGACCACTACAATTTCTTTTCAATTCACGGAATTCACTTTTCCCTGTTTCAGTGAACCGCTTTTAATCAAACTTGAATACCGTTCCTTTGCACTTATACAGCATTCGATCAATTAATTATTCATGGATGAATCATCCTGAGCGGTATACGTATTCACATGTCTGTAAGCTATTTCGTAATATTTTTATGGTGTGTTTATTTATTTTCCATCGAAACCTTTGACATTTTTAGGATTTGTATTTCTAGTATAAAGTATATAATTCTTAACAATTTTCGATTATACTTCACTTTGATGTTAAAATACTTATTGAACTTAAATTATACTGATAAAATCTTGGTCTATATATAAATATTTGGTTTTGGAATACTTAAACAAAGAAATGATTCGAAAAATTACTTGTACCATAATAAAAATCCAGGTGACTCACAATCAGGTTTTAAAAACATTATTTCTCCCTTACTATAAGACTCTCATTAAAGCTTGTAGTCGGCAGTTATTAAACATCTTTCACGGCCACTCCTGTACACAAAAATGGCTACACCGTTAATTAAACACAAGCCTCATAGATCCGCACTAACATCTTCACTTATCAATCCCGCACGCTAAATTTTCCCCGACGATCTAATCGTCGAGCATCATTGTAGAAGGCAAAAATCTCTGCGCCTCCTGGGCGCACACTCATCGGCCATAACGGAGCGCGCGTGTGCGTGTGAAACGGCGGCCATCATCGCATCAGGAATGCGCGAGGTGCGCTTTAAGATATAATAAAAAAAAGCAGCAGCTGTGACTCACCGCTGGACTTTTCTTCTTGGAGGAGGGCCTCGGTGCGCAGACCGGTCGCCTGGAGTCTGAGGTAGCCGAGGTGGCGGGCGAGGACGCGGCCCGCGGCGCCGGGCACCCGCTGCTCCCACTGGGCCAGACTCCAGTCCAGGATGTCGCGGCCGGTGATGCTGGTCGCGCCTCCGTCGTCGAGGGCTCGCAGCTCCGGGGCCGCTTTCAGGGAGAACGCCTGCGCGCACCAGGATAGCCAGGAGGCGACGTGACTGGAATTCCATTCGGACGGATCTGCAATGGGAGGGGGAGAAGAAGAGGGAGGTTAGACTCTGACCGGAACCTGATTTACTTTCTTTTCTTTTGCCAATACTTGTACGGGTGTGTGTGTAGAGCGTATACAGTAGCTCTGTGAGAATACTGCGAAGGTAGATTTTATTTCCGGCAAGTATTATATTATTATAAAAGAAATATTCGGTATATAAGGAATATTGTAAATCTCATGTAATAATTGGTTTTGTAGGGTAACGGTATAGACCTGTATTTCAAAATTTGAATAAATTCAGATACAACAAATTATCTCATTTGGTAATGGGGAAACTATATTTAATTAAATAATATTTTTTTAATATTTAATATTAACCTTTAGAAAATATAATGATATATCGAAGCAGCAGTAAATAATGTGTTTTCTTTTATCCAGTTTCAATTTTTGATAATTATTTAAAACTTAAAACTAATTGTATGTAAAAATATGCAGTGCAAGCTCTGTAATATATCTCCGACGTCAACTTAAAATTTACAAAGACAAATCTTTCAAAACCCATAGAAATTGCTCATGGGAAAAGACTTGTGTGAAAAAACACGGTCGGTGATGAATCGACGCAAAGTCGTTCAAGTATGTTTCATTCATGCTTTAAAATTAGACGCTCGGAACCAAATTTAAATTTAGACTTATAATAGTTCCCCGAATAAATAAAGCGGTAAAAACAGTTAGTCATAATATAAGTTAATCACGAATGTGGAGATGCCTTAAATATTTTGACTAGTAAATAAATCATGAAATATGTATATATATATGTTATAAAGTTGAAGATTACAAGAATTGTTCACGGAATTTTTCGTCAAATCCATAAATTTTTTTTTTCAAGAACATTTTTGTACAAGACTTTAAAATATTTAAAAAAGAAGAATGTACTCATGCAATGTATAATAATAAACTATAAAAAAAATTTCTAGTATTTATGTCTAATGAAATTTTGTATCAAGTTGACATAAGTATTTCCTAAGGTTATCGGAAATTTTTTTATAAGTATATGAGGTGACCTTTAGATCGAACTCCTCATTATTATTCTATAACCTCAAAGATAAAATTCGTCCACCGCTTCGCAGCACGAAAACTTGGTTGACATATGTTATTTGAAATGATAAATTTCATACAATTCTCACTTCACGAAGGATCAATTTTATACTCCTTTCCCCATAAGATATCTTTGGAATTCGTTTATCCCCGAAATGAAGTCATAGGTCCTGTATCCAACGTTACCTCAAAACAAGAATTTAGTCCCCATAACCTACACCAGACCATACATAATTATACCTTGCCAATCAAGTGCCTATCCCCAAAACCCCTCTCACAAAAAAATATAAAAATTCGTTAGGTACGCGATTACAGCAGCAGTGAACTGACGATCGCCACAAGTACAAGTACATCACAAGCAAGTGCGCACCCAAATCCAAAAGAATCACTCACCCGTCGGCACCATAACCGGTTCGGGCTGTCCGGCGTCGTCCTCGCCATGATCCTCTTCCTCATCCTCCGCGTCCTTCGTCCTTCCGCTTCCGTTTCCCACCGAACCGGAATCGTCCCGATCTGCCGCCGCCACAGGCGTGCTGGACTCGGTGATCCTTAGCAGGGCCTCGAACTGCGGCTGGAACTCGGCGTCCGCGTGTTGATAGTTTATCGCGGTGGCGGCAGTGGTCCCGTCGCTCGGCGATTGATCGCTCTCGCAGAACCGATCGAAGTCTTCCAGGCCGAGAACCGCGTCGACGATCGGCGAGGAGGCTGAGCTCGAGCTCGACGCGTAGCTCGACGTCGTTTCCTGAGTGAAAAATTTCCTTTTTTTAATATTTTATGCTGTGTGTGAGATTTTATTGTGGTCTTATATATTAAACACTTGTACGTTAAATTTTTTTCAACCGTCATCCATGATGTTGTTGCAACTGTTATCGGTTACAGTGATTGTAGGTATATTCTGCCGCCGTAAGCAAGAAGGTCTGTAACTTCAAAATTTCACTTTTACCGCAATTGCGATATAAAGCCTGAAAGCATGTCGTTTTCTGTTAAATGAACGATTTTTATGAAGGTAAATTTTTTTGAAGTTACAGACCTTCCTGCTTATGGCGGCAGTATTAAATTGCACTATATGAAAGACCAAAAGTTAAAAAACGTAAAAAAGAAATGCAAAATTTTCGGTAGGTACGTAATATTTTACAGGTTTTTATGTGTTTTTAAAAACTTGATAATGATATGCTATTAATTTTATGTCATGAAACTCGAATTGTGATCATTACACCTTCCGTTTCTCTACTTCTTTTCTCGTAAGTGCCGTCATTCAAAAAAAGATTACTAAATTTGTACTTGTCTATGAATTTTATATTATTGCTGTTTAAAACATATAGTGAAAGCAACCAATTAAATTAATTTAGTTTCCCCTAGGGTATCAATTAATTATCATTTATAATAATATTTTCACCGCTATAAAAATAATTTATCTTTTTACAAATTCACTGATAAAATATTAAAAAATTACTCTAGACGTCTAGTAATTTACTTGTGTAATACTTAATAATATTTTTGGTTAAAATGTATGTACCATGTAATGCATTTTGCAAAAATTATTAAAAAAAATATTCTATATAATGATGTCGATTTATAAAATTTAAACAATGAAACTATCACAGTTCGATCTTGTCATGTCACTCATGTCCAACAAAATGTCTTTTATATTCGTTTAATAAAAAACAAAAACAAACACGTAGGCCCAATAAACAAATGTTCCAAAATCCCTACTGCATTATATATACATTCCGCAGACATGTGTTAATTTATGCGACAGCAGCATATGAATAATCTATACGACGTTCCTTCACAAAAAGAAAACATCGACTTATCAGTTCCGGCTTATACGAAGTGAAGTTTACATCCGCGTGTCAAGGCACACATCCTGGCCGATATATCTGTTGCAACACTTATACAACACTTGTCACCTCTCTATAAATCCTTCCCCACTGTCTCCAACGAATCACACACATATAACACACACACGGTCTTGGAAAAAAAGTCGCGACGATTGCACTGTCGCGGTGCATCAAAGACGCGGTGACGACGGTGTCTGCTGAATTACCAGGCGACAGAACCTCGTGGCGCTGGCGTAGACGCGCAGCGCGTCCTCGACGTCCGGCCCGAGGGCTGCAGCTGGGACTCCTGCATAATCGTCCTCGCGTCCTGGCACTCTCCTGGCGACTGACCAGCCGCTGTCCTCCTCCGGCGAGGAGTCGCTGCCGGCTGCGGCGGCGCCGCCACGGCGATGATTCACGTACATAAGAGAGCGACGGTGCCGAGGAGCTGCCGCTTTACCGGGAAATCGAGCGCGCGCCGTGGCGAGTCATCCGCGGGACTTTCCGACTTTCCCTCTCCTCTCGTTCTCTCGCGTGTATGGATACGTGACTGGGAAGCAACATCCGGTTGACGAATCTCCGTGTGCGTAGCGTAGCTATGCTACAGATCGCGACGAGAGCACGTGCAGCCCTGCTTCATTCACTCGGCGAAGGAGAGCAAGAGCGCGAGGACCGAGCCGAGAGGAGAGAGAGAGAGGTTTTTGCGCTGCGCCTTGATACGGCCGCTTTATAAACTGAAGATTCGAGAGGGAGCGGACACGCAGAGAGGGAGCTTCACTTCTCGCGCCGCGGGACCGCTTCGCTCCGCGGACGCGCCGGCGGATATATTATGTATTCGCGGCTGGGGATTGGCTCGTGGGAGTCGGCCTTTTCGGAGGGCTAGCTGCTGTCGCGGCTCGATTTTCGGGGCTGATCTGTGGCTCCGTGCAAGCGAGAAGTGGGATATGCGATGGGTCCTTTCTCCCGTTGCGTAATTGGCGAGCTTGTGCGGCAGTGCTTTGCGCTGGGGGGAGGAGCTGTCCTCGCTGGTGTCGGGTTGCGCGGGTGTTTGTTTTTTCTTCGCCGAAGATTCGCAGTGACCGCAGGTGAGTATTACGAGGGTCGTTTTTGATGAATCGTTGCCAGGATGGATGGTGCCATTAGTTATTTTGTTTGTTCTTTTCAATTTCGAGCATTTAGGACGTTGAATACAGCATATACTGCATTCTTACGTAAGCTCAAAAATCATCTTTCATTTAAAATGAAATTTCATTTTTTATGCTTATATTGTTGATTATATATTGAAATCTATTAATATTATTAGTATTATTCTATTCTTTTGACGGTGATGTTCTATTTATGATTTTTTTTTATCAATATACGATAATCGGCGACGGGGATATGTGGTGAAAAATAATATTTACTATAGAATGCTCGTGATATTTGCTGGGACCGCAGGACTTGAACTCGGTCCTCTCGATTATAATAAAATAATTTTCTCTATATACATGAGCCACCGGAGGATCTCTACTGATATATTATAAAAAAAGTTCAGGTACAGTAAAAAGTTCATTATATACTTATTATTTATATCTTACTTCTTAAAGAATTTCAACGTTTTCTAAAAAAATAAGAGTTGGATTTGTTCATTATTTATTTGAGCTAGGATTTATACTCTTGCCACCCGATTATATTTGCCCCCTCTCTCTCCGACCACTTTTCAATTTGATGACGAAATTAATTGATCCATATTGTTTAAGTATTGTTATACGTATCGTTATCGATTAAATATTATGTAATTTTTCAAGAGACCGTAAAAAGTTAGGGTACTCTAATACTTGGCAAAACTGTTTGATAATGGTAAAAATAATATAACAATATAAATAATTCATTAAGGTAACTTCAGGTAATTCGGCAACTAATCTAATTCGACCCCCTTTCTTGTTCTCTACCTCCATTTACCCGAAAGCTTAAATAACCAATGTCGGCGATTCCAAATATGAAAAATATACGTTAGAACCCGTTTTCTATTGTTTGAGAACAATCACTACATTTTTCAAAAAAGCAAGTATTTCACTTATAATCGAAATATAAGCTTAAAAACCCAATCAAAACTGGTACAAGCAGAAAAGTGAGATCTTTTCCTTGAAATTTGTATGAAAGAAATATTAAAAAAAAATGTTGTTGTCATTTATATAAGTAAAATACTTTTGCGCTTACATAATTCACCTAATTCGGCCACACAGACACACACACTTCCTCAGGCCCACTTTATGGGAAAGCTTAATTAAATAACTAGAAAATGTGAAAAATATTGCTTCTAAATTATTTCAAAATTTCTCGAATCATTTTCACTTGTTTACAAGAGAATCACTCCGAAAAGTGGCCGTTTTCCTTTCTTTTTTGTATTTAGTTCTTAGCAAGACTAATTTCATTTTTGAAGTGTCCGAGATTTTTCCCCTAGCAGAAGATGGATTATATTTTAATGTATGTCTATACATTTTTGTCTATTTTGTCTTGAAAGAAAAGTAAATAAAATTTTTTAATTAAATTGGCCAAATTAACTAAATACACTGGAGCATATCCCAAACAGCTCTTTTTACAACGTTTAACGTTCCTTCAACAGTTTTTTCTAAACAAGCTTGCAGACAGATACAAAAAACTTTAGCTTAACGTTCCCGAATTGCCTCGAGTTACTTTATACGAGATTATTCTAATAAAGCAGTTTTAGTGTTTTATAAAGGGCTTATCAAGGATTATAATTTTTTTTTAATATTTATATTCATTTATATTAAAAGATATGGCCGGAAATGATATATGAAAGCCAGCACTGCACAACTTTCGCCTACTAATATACATTACAGTAACATATTGAGAATAGGGTGAGGAGAAAATTAAATGCACAAATTGAGAGTTAGTTACACGACGATAACTGCTTCGAACTAACCATATCTCATTCTATCTGGACAAAGAATTGATTTCATTAAAAGTATATTCTACAACTTTCGATTTTATATCCCATATATTTGCAATTGTACATTTCCATTTTTAGCTTGGTTCTTCTAAGTAATTAAATAGGTAAATAGAATGAATTATTTATAAATAGTATATTACTAACGCGGGCGGAAGAGGATTATTTACCTCATGCGACGTTTTTCGGCCGAGCGAAGCGAGGTCGAAAAGTCGCATGAGGTAAAAATTCTCTTACGTCCACGTTTCAGTAACGTATTTTTCCGTCCGAGGCCGCAAAATGACATTTAAGATGGCATTTTGAGGTTAAAGGGCGGAAAAAATATATAAGAAGTGGTAAAATATTAGAAAGTAGAATTTCTTCAGCAAAATAATTTTCGTTCAATAAACGAGATAATAAAAAAAAAAAAATTCAAAACTATACTATTTTCTTATTAGCATCAAGTGGGTATTACGTATTGCCTACCTTTCGTGTTTATTATCCCATTTAAAACTATATATATATATATATATATATATATATATATACAAAACTATACTATTTTCTTATTAGCATCAAGTGGGTATTACGTATTGCCTACCTTTCGTGTTTATTATCCCATTTAAAACTATATATATATATATATATATATATATATATATATATATATATATATATATATATATATATATATATATATATATATATATATATATATATATATATATATATATATATATATATATATATATATATATATATATATATATATATATATATATATATATATATATATATATATATATATATATATATATATATATATATATATATATATATATATATATATATATATATATATATATATATATATATATATATATATATATCTCCAAAAACGATTCCCTCTATCCATCAACCCTTGCGGAAATCATCTAATCGGTAATCGCTGGCAGCGGCATTATTGAAACGTATCGCTTTACAGCATATAACGGGCAACTCGCGCGAACACATTACTATTATATACGAGATACACAACTAAACACGGGATCCGATCCATCTCGTCGTGAGATCAAAAGGAACACACGGCGTGTGTCTGCCGCCGCCGCCGGTCGATCGTCTCTTCGGTTCCATTGGCGACTTCCTCTCACTCGCTCAGAGAGAATCTCCCGCTCTTTTACGGTGCCTTTCTTCGAGCCCAATACGAAAGTGGGCCCATCACATGTCCGATACAATCGCGCGGCCCCCGCCGCAGTTCCGAGGAAACGCAGCTCCCGAGAAAACGGTTCTCTCCTGGTGTGGGTCCTCCCCCTCCGTCTGCGCCGATAACTATATTGTGAGCTGCAACAGAGTTGATGGTTTAAGCACCAGGTGCAAGAGATTTATGAATGTGAAGGGCGGACTTTCGTATTGATTCGATGAAAGCGCGACTTCCGATGAAAATGCTTCGGACAATAATTAAAATATACAAATATTTAACGTATTATAGCTAACACACAAGATAGAGTAAACGTTTCCAGTTATATGTGGAAGCTTTTGAAAGCGCCATAAGAATGTTGATTAAAACAGTTTAAAATTCCGTGAGGGATGCCTTTCTCATACAATAAGCTATTTTTTTTAAATTATTTTAAAAAATAGGGTGACTTCACCAGTGAAGGAACGAATAAGGAAATTGTAACTTTTGTTATTTAATTAAGTAGTTTAAAACCCTTTTGAAATTTATATTCTAAAATGTTCAAACTTTACATCGGTGAGGAAATTTTGAATAAAGAATCAAAGTAAAAATTTTATTTGATGAAAATCTGTAAATATCTTTTAAAACCCAGTAAAGGAACACGCAATCTTAGTATCTAAATACGTTTCACCAGTGAAGGAATACATCGCCAGTAAAGGAACACTTAAGGGAAAGCCTTACCTAACTGCAGATGATTTTTCTGCACTTGATTTTTCAAATTTCTCAACCAATTTTCATATTATCAAAATTATTGAAGCACACGCACAATCTATATAATTCAAAGAATGTGCGTCAGCTTCAATATAAGCAAAAATATGTAAATTGAGATAGATATTTGAAAAATCAATAAATGTCGGTAAGCATGTACAGACTATAGTAAGGCATCCCCTTAAAGCGGCGATTTTATGATTTTATTCTTAACAAGATAATTTATTTTATGCAGAATCTTTATATAAACTAAAATATAAATTTTCAATGATTCGAAAATTATCGTCATTGTTAGATAAACAATACATAGAAAGCTTGATATTTTCATATATATATATATATATATATAAAGAAAATGTTCGTTAACTGGTGACTGTTCCAATACTGGTGTAGTCACCCTATAACTGAAATTAATTTATCTTTCTGACAAAGACCTTTGTAAAGCTTGGTATAGAATTACTTTTCATGTAGTTTTTTAATGCTTTTTAAAATTTTTCAAATTCGTTGCTTTTTAATTTATTTGCAGCATTTGTTGCCTACTATATAAAAATACACTTAAGGTGATCCACACGCCAAAATGGATCTTAAATATAAACATTTTTGTTAATGTATTGTTCATATATTGCATGGTGAAAAATGATATATAATATAATGATATATAGTATAATGATATATAATAAAATGATATATAGTATAATAGACAAGTATTTAAAGTAACGAAAAAAATTTTTTCAACAAAATTTTAGTAAGATTTATAAAATAGATATCAACAATTGAAAAAATCATTCAAATCAATAAATCATTTGAGGTTTCTTTTTTGCTCCGATTTTAATTTGGAAAGGCTCATTTTAATCTTTGTGAAATTTCATTACGAGAAACATGGGACGAATTAAAAAATGTTTAAAACCTAGAAAGTCACAGGTAATTGTTTAAGTATCAAACTTTGTACTAATCTGATATGAATTCGTTCAATTCAATTAAACAATCGCCTGTAACTTTCTAGTTTTTAAAATGTTTTTAATTCGTCCCATAGTACTTCGCAATGAAATTTCACAAAGATTAAAATGAGCCCTTCCAAACTAAAATCGGAGCAGAAACAAAAAAAATCGCACAATTTGTTGAATTATTTTTTCAATTGTTGATATCTATTTCATATAAGTATTGACATTTTGTTAAAAAATTTTTTTCCGTTACTACTTGTCTATTATACTATTTTATTTTTCATCATACAATATACTAATAATTCATTAACTAAAATATCTATTTTTAACATAAATTTCGGAATGTGAACCACCTTAACGTCAAAAAACCAGAGAGTCGTCCAATTGCTTGTTTTGTCACATATATTTAAGGACTTGAACTTTGACTTTAAACGCTTCCGGCGGAATTTCCCAAGTTATATAGGCGCATGGCGCTCGGAGAGCCGTAAAATAAAACGAGGCGCGCGCGCGCGGGCGCTTCCTCTCTGTTTTTGCGGCGCGACGTCGCGGGATCTATTTCAAAATCAAAGAGCGTGCTAATGAAGCTATGTACGGAGAGCATTTCGCGTGCTCTCAAAGCAACTATTTCGCGCATATTTCAATCAGCGTTAAAAAACGAGCATCGAAATTAACTCGACCCTCGAAGGTATTTCCCAAGTGTTACACACGGTGGAGGGAGGGAGAGAGCGGCTTTACGCGCACGTGCCAAAGCGGAGCGCGCCGCGCGCGAAGCTCCCATTCTCGCATATATAAGTATACTTATACGCTCGCTTCACATGCTCTCACACACGCATAGTCATCGTACAAACATCGCGGCGCCGTGAATGGGATCGAGGGGGTCCCGCGTGATTCCCGGAAGCGAGTGAGAGGGAGCAAGAGTCCGGTGCATGCAGCGCGCGCGACTCGAAAAAACGCACACGCGTGCCTCTCTCCCTCCCGCGCTCTCTCGCATCCTTCGGCGCTGAATCATCCCGCGAGTTCGGCGTAATGGTAACGAGCGCACGCGGGCTTCGCGCCTCCGCGTGGGATACTTCGGACGTTTCTGGAGCGCGCGCGGACCGTTGCTAAGTTGTAAGTAGACGCAAGACTCGAAGGCGAAATTCCGAAGGTGCTGCTGGCTGATTTGGCGCGAAAGGTTGCCCCTCGTGCTCGAGCGCAGGTTGCCAAAGCGTCACGCACTCTTACGTTCTTTCGAAATGTAAGCTGAGCTGGTGTAGTAGGCGTGTTGTAGAAGAGTTATAAATGAGGTTGGAGATGAAGCCAGCTGCGATGATTATATATGAGTTCTTTGGATGCTTGGAATTTTTGGCATGCCTTTGCAGGCGATGTCGCAACGCACATTTTTTCGCATACCTATATGTGGCGGCTATTGGAGCATCTAGATTTTATGAAAGTTTATTTGGACTGTGCTCGTCAAATATTTTGCATCTCCATTAAAAACATGCAGATTAGTTTATTTATGGTTTTGGCAATTATGTATTTTAGCTGGGAAACGCTTTTCAGACTTAATTCTATATTTGATAATAATTTGAGCTATAATCATAAAGTATAATAAATTGACTGTTTATATGATATTGAGGGAAAACTTGTTATTTCTTAGCATTTGCCGAGCATATTTATAATTTCGATATATTATTTGACGCACAATTATTACTTATAAATATTTGAAGAGGAATTCAGTCTATATACCTAAACTGAACCAAATTCTTAAGATAACAATTTTTTCTAATACTATGTTACAAATACTTAAACAAATTTTAAAAATTAAATCTATTATATCAAAAAGAAACACCAATGCATTTAAGAAATAAATTAAATAATGTACGGCAAAGTCCATTTTTATTATTTCGAATAAATGTAAATTGTTGTGTGTAAATATATATTGTTCTATAAAATGAATCAAATAATTTTATTGAAACAAAAATATTAGACTGTTCCGAATGCATATTTTATTGAATTAATCATTAAATCAAAGAAATATTCAATCGATTCAATCTAATATTTTTGTTTCAATAAAATTATTCAATTGTCCGCATTCAAATACATATTTAAATGAGTTAATTCAATTTTTTTCTCAGTATAAACTTTATAGTTTACACTTTACTCCAGTGATAACAACTATTATAAAATATATGGTCACTGATGACATAATAATATCGGAATTTATTTATAACCAGATATTCCCGAGTAATTTTGGATAAGCTTCTGATTACCATCGACCTAATTGTTTACTTCCGATGGTTTTATGCGCATTTCGAATTAGAACTCACACACTATTAACCGGTTATCCCGGATTGACTCGTCGTTCCGGGTATTCGTGTACAACTCTCGGTTCAGTAAATTTTGCCAGGCGCAGGCGCAGGTAACTTCCGCTGTCCATTCATGGCGATATAAAGAGAATTTGTAAAGTAAAACAGCTTTAGGTATGCGAAAAAAAAATTTATTTTAATTGTACTTAATGTTACAAATTACAAAAGAAATGTTTATAATAATTCCAATTTATAAGTCATCCGATTTGTAATTTTTTTATTTTTTATCTGAAAATAATTTCATAAAATAATTTACAAACTATTAATTCTTATAGGTATTTATAGTTTTTTAGTTAAAACATTTTATTTTAATGTTTCTAATTTATAAAAAAAAAAATTAAAAGTAGGGCTACAAGATTTACTAAAACGTACAAAATAAAATTTTTGTTACTTATTTATGTTATCTAATGTCTTATCTTATTATTATTTTTTTTTATTTTAATAACTATACACGGAGAAAAATTTATTTGTAAACTTTACTCTTTTTATAAGAAAATTTATTATTTTTATAGTAGCGCTGGAACATACTTGACATGTGGGATTTTTACAGTTTTAAATAGTAATTTTTATGATTTTCGTAGCAAATTGTACTATTTAAATAATAATTTTTATTATTTTTGTAGCAAATTTTACTATTTGGAATAGTACTTTTTATGACTGCTGGAAAAATAATAAAAATTACTATTTCAAATAGTAACATTTTCTACAAAAATAATAAAAATTATTATTTAAAAAGTAAAATTTGCTACGAAAATCATAAAAATTACTATTTGAAACAGTAAAAATCCCACATGTCGAGTATATTCCAGCGCTACTATAAAAATAATAAATTTTCTTACAAAAAGAGTAAAGTTTACAAATAAATTTTTCTCCGTGTACTTATTGCTAATTTATTACCATAAATCCTGTCTCATTATTTAGTTTTTATATGATTAACTATCGCTGTGTTTCTGATTAGTTGCTAGCAAATTTAGAAAAACTTTTGTATATTTAAGTATATTTCTTTTAATTAACGAAAAATGTAAAACAGTGAAAGGATAAACGTAAGTCATTATTTTTTTGTGTTCTTGGAATGAGCATTTAACAAAAAAATATGACTCTCATATAATTTTTCCTTAATTACTGTTTTTGATAAATAAAAATAATGCCGTACCTATAAATGTGAAAATTGAAGCTTAAACATTTTAAAAACATGAAAATAGACTTATAATTCAATTTGTAAGATTTATGTACATGCCAATAAGGGATAACAAAAATATACACAGACAGGTTGCCATTACTGAAAATAACCTTTTATACTATTGTTATTATGTTATAGATGAGCGCCCAACGGTATCGGCTAGCTCTATCCTGTAGTACACACATTTTCTAGTATAGAACACCAAGCGTTATTGGCGACACATAGTGCCGCAATCGTGCTGTTATTGTTAGGTATAGAATACTATTTCGTCGAACCTATTTTGGCTCTAACATTTACAATTATGGATTGAAAACGTTTTGTAAAAATTTAGAATAGCAACAATAACAATCGAAAGGTATATTAAAAATCTCTTCTCATTTTCCACATCTTGGATAATATTTGTTTTAACAATTTTTGCCACAATTTTTACACGTCGCCGAGATAAAAAATATGATCCAAAATGATATAATATTTTTTTATTTACTATGGCGAAAAATTTTCATTTTACGCTTCATTTTGCGGGTGTATAATAAGTATAAGGAATTTTAAGCCTTCGTGTGCGTGACGTGGTAGTTCACAACCGCAAAACGAGGTACAAAGTAAACATATTACGCCTCATAAATTTATAAGTATATAATTAAATAAATTTCGCCCCTTGCGAAACTCTGTGTGTAAAATTCTATTTAACGCTTTTATTACGAAAAAGTACTATTTCGGTTGGTATATTATAGGCAATCCGAGAGTTGTTTGGCAATATTTATTTATTATTTACAAAATATGTAAAAAATTTGTATTAATATTAAAAGAATTATTATTTTTCATTCAATTTATGTTAATATAAGTAAAATAAATCTATATTTGATCGTAATTATTTACAACAAATAATTACTGTAATTGAGATAATTTTAATTTTTAAGAAATGTTTTAATATATATTTCAAGTGCTTTCATATTCACGTTTGTTTATTAACGATCATAAATTTGTGATATTGCGACGTATATAATTATGATAAACGCGTAATTTAATTCTGAAAAATAATATGAAATCTTAAGCAAAGAATTTTCATAAATAGTGTCGCATGATCTGTTAGAAAAGTAAAAAGATAATTATTTTTATATCCGCAAGTAACATAAATATTTAAGTCAATAAAATGCAGCAAATTTTGACAATGAGTGTGAAATAAATAAAAAGTTCTGCGACTCCAATTCGTTTCCATTATCAGTAATAGCCAATCGTAAAAAGTGCAAATTTATAGACTCAATAAAGCTAGAAATTCAAGAAACTTGGCGATCGTGAAAGCCTCCTCTGGACCTCCCTCTCGAATCCACATAAAAATAAAACAGATAAATAGTGATTAAAATCACCGAAAATAGTGTCATCTCGCCCGCGAGGACACCGCCTTTGAGTGCGCGCGCGCCTCTACAAAGGGGCACACCCATGGCGCGAGAAGGGAGCTGATCCCGACTTCCCGTCTTTGGTGGGCTCGACGCTGTTACACAGAACGCGACGATTGCAGCACTCTTACTTTTACACACACACACACACACACACACACACACACACACGATCATTGCCCAGCGTTCGTCGCTTGACATGAATCATGGCGATTCGTGAGATCGCGATACAGTGACTTTTTGCTATGCCGATCGTCGCGATGGCGGCGGTGTCACTTCTTTTGCCATCCAGCCTCGATTCCAACAGATGCGCGCGAAACGAACTTCGCCGGCTCGTTCGATGATTGGTAACTTCTTTTTGCGGCTCGGTATACGTACCGAATGACGCGCACGCGTTTTGCCCGAAAGGAAGTCAAGTGACTAATACGGCAAGCAAAAAGGGGTTTAAGGTACATACATCGTGTATCTATGGTAGTTTTATTGCGATAAGTATAAATAACACGTATATATTAGATCATCGCGGATTTCAGAATAGTAATTATATGTGCAAAGAGTGCGTAGAACTTGTTGTGGAAAATGCGCGAGTTGTACAGAATATTTTGCGCAATAATGTGTACAATAAGAACCCTTAACTGGTGCGACTTTTACAACTTTTCGTGCCAAAACTAGTAGTCGTAAATAATAATTCTGATGTCAGATTCTGATTTAGCGACCTCAAAAACAGTTGTATACCAAGTTTTGTC
Organism: Torymus aiolomorphi; assembly: GCA_036365515.1. Classification (NCBI taxonomy): domain Eukaryota; kingdom Metazoa; phylum Arthropoda; class Insecta; order Hymenoptera; family Torymidae; genus Torymus; species Torymus aiolomorphi. The sequence goes on along the minus strand of CM070873.1, from coordinate 220,690,682 downwards.
CAAATCCGTTGAGAATTGCAAAAGTTATTCAAATATGTACATATATGATCCATTGCCAGATTTGGCACGACTTTTTTTGTACATATATGATCCATTGCCAGTTAAGGGGTTAAAAACCAATTTTTAGTTGACAGCCATTTTATAGAGTCTCGAGCACCGTGGTACGTATAGGGTTGCCACCTTTTACATTTGAAATTTCCGGCCACCCCGTAAGCGTGGGGGGGGGGGGGGTCGAAGCTAGGCAGCCGGGCAGGAGGTACACAGAGCGCCATTTTCAAAACATTAAAATCCGTAAATTTTTAATTTAAGATTTAAATAGTTATACAAAAAGCCCAACGGTCGGTAGGCTAGGTTACGCTTTCGTGTAAATAAAGGAAATACAATGCCAGATAAACGAGAGAAGCGAGATTTTCACAAAAGAGCATCTAGCGCAGATATGGGCATTTGGATATATCTTTATTATTCTAATCAAATAAAAATTTGAAAATCAAGTGGATGTTCATGTACGAAAAAACTCACGATCCTTACCTATTGGCATTATTAACAATTGTATTATAAATTATATTTACTTAATAAACAAAATAACAAAATAAATATACATTTATTTCTATTAAATTTAACTAGATTTTTTAATTTTAAAACGGTATTTTGTATTAGATTTTGCACTTTCGAGTAATTTTATGTTTCCTTTAACTTGTTCGTAAAATTCTGAACAATTACAATCAAAATTTAAGCGAACACAAAGTTCTGCTTTTACGGTGTCTACTGAAAGACGATTCCTTTGATCTGACCATAAATTGTTCATTAAACTGAATATTCGCTCCACATAAGCATTGCTACAAGGTATAACGAAAGCCACTTGTATAATCTTTTTAAGATTTGGTGAGTCACTATCTTTTAAAAATTTTCCCCACTTTCTTGAAAGACATAAGTCTTTTTCAGCTATTACTTTAGGCCAAACTCTTTCTAATACTTCAAGTTCGTCAAATAAAACATCGTTATTTACCTATTCAACAAAATGTTCATTAATTTTTACTTTCTTTAATTTTGAAAATTTAGGAATTAAATAAAATGGAAGAGGAATTAATTTTTATAATGAAAGTCTTTAAAATTATAATAGTTTTATACAAACCTCAACGGCTAAGATTTTCGCTAGATCTAAGATATCATCTAAAGAAGGCAGTTTATCCATATTTAAACATTCCAACTTTTTGAAAATGGAATTTTCGAAGTCGAACCATTGTTCTAAATACTCAATGGCTCTTGAGTAAACTCCTATGGCTTCCAATTCAAATTGTTTTTTGTGTTCTGACGAAAGGAAAGGCAGTGCCTGTTTCACGAAACTTCCAAAAAATATTTTTTCCTTCCTGCTAAATAGTTGCTGCCTCAGTGTAAACATTACTTTAAAAACTTCAGGAGATTCTATTGTATATGCTTCCTCCTAGAGGAAGCTTTGAGATAGTAAATTTTTGAGTTGTTGTAAAAGCATGTTATAATTGTGTTCCGAGGTTTTAGGAATCAAAATACATGGTTTTTGAAAAATGTCTGTATGGATGTATGTGTGTGTGTGTGTGTGTGTGTGTGTGTGTGTGTGTGTGTGTGTGTGTGTGTGTGTGTGTGTGTGTGTGTGTACGCCTGGATCTCAGCTTCTACTCGGTCGATTTTGACCGGACAGGTCTCATTTTTTTTGCTTTTCTTGCGTGATGACGAGTCAAAACTCAGTTTTTTGATTGGGGCGATGCGTTTTTGTTTTTTTTTTCAAATTTTCGATTTTCTCAAAACTGTTTTTTGATTTTTTTAATGATAGGATCGAGTTATTCGAATCTGATGGGTAGCGTTCGAAAGAGAATTAAAATACCTATATTTTCTAAAAAAAAAAAGTTTCTAGCTATCGCGGTTCTTTTGTTATTAACAAAAACGTGTTTTTTTTTTAGAAGCTTATAACTCCTAAACTAAACGGTCAATTTTTTTGAGAAAAATCATGATAATACAGAATATAAATAGCTATAATCTGTTAAAATTTGAATACATTCTGTAGGCTAGATTTTGAGTAAAAAATTGAAAAATGAAAAAAATCAGTTTTGTATGTCCAACGATTACAAGAGTAAAATTGACTTAATGGCTTCAAAATTCCTTTTAGAGGTAGATTTTTTATAGTTCTCGGTCGAGTTCTTTGGGCAAAATGATTGGTCCATAAATTTCTGAGATATTTGAGGTTAAAAATTTTTTAACATTTTTTTAAAATCGTAATTTCTCGAGAACGGCTCTATGTATCTGAATGGGGTGGGTGGCATTCGAAAGAGAATTAAAATACCTATATTTTCTAAGAAAAATTAATTTTCTATCTATCACGGTTCTTTAGTTATCATCAAAAACAAAAACGTGTTTTTTTTTTAAAACTCATAACTCTAATGATGTTATCATCATTATATTATAAAAGTATATAGTATTGGCGTCATCATTATATTATAAAAGTATATAGTATTTGTTTTATTATAAAATATAGATATTTTACTTCTATTTCAAATGATAACTTTATTTATCAGCTCAAAATTTATATGAATTTGATATAAATAAATAACAAATAAATAAATAAATTTAAAAATTAACAATTTTTAATATTCATAAATGAATTTAATTATAATTATGCAATAAATTTTTTAAAAAATTATAAATTTTGTTATTAAAAATTAATTAAAGGAATCAACAAATTACGGTTGAGGAAGCTACGGGCCAATGAATTGGCAGCGGTTTTTCTAAGGTTTTAATGGCAGTTTGTAAGATGGTTAAAAAGTGATGGAGAGAGTACATATAGCATTCAGGAGAAGTTGGCTTTTCACTTATTTTATCTTCTTGATCGCTAATAAATGCCCATATATTCTTATCACAATTTTCTTTTCCTAGAATAGAATTTTTAAGTAAATATTTATTTATAGAATTATTAATCTTGTTGCTAGGTAAATTATATTACAGTTTAAGTAATTCAAGAGATAATTTGTTTATATTGATGATTTATTATTACCTTCTGCAAGAAAATAATTTTTTATTGGATTCCAATGATTCAGCAGACGATCAAGAGCATTTAAAAGGCTCAGTCAACGGACAGCAATATGCCTTAGCACTTCTTGGTAATCCTCTTGCGCATATTCAAAGAATTCTTTTAGCTCAGCTACTCTTTTTGTGCTCGTAGAAAATTCGGCAAAAACTTTTAAAATTAAAACTTCGATATCAAAGCTTAGGACTTTGAGGGCTTTTTTGGCAGCATTGTGAATAACAATCTCCGTCATCTTCGTCCTTCCTAATTGAATTTTGGGTGCTACTGCTGAATCTGAATAAATTTGTTTATCCAGCTTAGTACCTATAAATATTGCATAAGATAAAAGCATAAATATATCTGTACCATCTATTTGAATAATTTATTTATAGTATTTATTATTTAAAGATAGTATTTTTTATGAAGTAACCTATATATATCGTATATATATATCATAAAAACAATACTTACCGCAATCCGCCGAAGCGTAACTTAATCCGTGCATAACATTGTGAAATGTTTTACTAACTTCCACTGCAGCAACATTCAATTGTAAATTTGAATCAACTTTTGGGAAAAAAGTTGTTATCGTGATTGACAGTTTACCTGTCTTAATCAGTATTTTATGGTTAGCCCCTTCAGCGTGTTTTTTTATAGCAGCAACCCCATCATATTTTACACTAATTAAAATTTTACAACATAAACATCGAGCAGAGTTCTCGTCGGTATCGCGAGCTAGCCATTTATTAAAATCTGGGTTTTTAAGCCATTCGCTATTGAATGTACAATTGCGTATTCGAGCTTTCTTTTTGGGCGGACTTGCATTCGGATCACAATCACAATTAGCACTCATACTACCTTAACTACCTATTTCTAATTCAAAAACTTTACTTTTTACTAAAACTCTTTTACTTTACTAATATAAATTTGAAATTAGATTGCGTAGTCGTACTCTCGTCACATTACGAATTCTCTTATGCAGAATTTCTATGAGAATTTCTCGCGAAAGACGGTTATGTTATAAATATTATGACTGAGGTGCAACAGTTTGTTCAGCGTAGGGCATGGCCACGCGAACACACCTAAAAACTAAATAGCTGGCAGCACTGAATTGAGCGTGAAACATGAAAATACCTTGTAAATAGAACATCTTATTTCTTTATTATTTACGATTTTCTGTAAAATAAAACGTTTAATTATTTCAATTTAAGTATTTCTCTGATTTCCGGCTTTTAACATGCCGGCGGGGACCAAATTCCGGCAACCGGCCTAAACATCGAATTTCCGGCCTGGTCAGCAGAATTCCGGCCAGGTGGCAACCCTAGGTAGATGTATATTTGTCCTGGCGAATCGCTTGGAAATATCTACCGTTTAGAATAACCAGCCCTCTTTTCTCAAAGCATTGCATGAGTTTTTTGTTACGATTATTTTCTACATTATCCATCGATTTATGAATCAAGTGGGCATATATGAGATGATAGAAAAAATCAGTGTTTACACTATTTAGTGCCTCGATGCGTAAATTAAAATCCTCACCTATTATTATTATTGGAATTCCCGTATATTTATTAAGTATCACTTTTAGTAATTTTTTTATTTTTTCTACAGCTAGTTTAATCTATGTTTGGAGGTCCAGATAAACTACAATGTGAATAAGATCTAGCGTTTGATTTGATATTCTTACGGCTAGGTGCCTGCCGTGTGTTCGATAATTATATGTTTGTAAACATCTTCATTCATCGCTTCTGCTATACCAACTTACGCTCTTCCTTTCCTATTCTCCTTGATTGCAGAATAGACGTGTACTGTAGGGTGTATTCGTCAAATTCCACTGTTAATGCTATTTTGTGGGTGTGCCGTTTTTCCGTGAGGCAGATTATGTCCATTTTATTATGAGTTTTTCCTTGATATCCGAAAAATTGTTTATTTCAAAAACATTCCAGAATTGGACCTTCTTTTGAGAAGCACTATTGCATTGTATGGGCAGAGATGGATCATCTTGAGATTTTAAGTTATGATTCAAATTTTCTGGATCTCGTGATAGTTGGTATGCCTCGTTATTTCCTGATGTGCGTCTAGGTGTGCGAAGTATAAATATTGATCCATCATGGTATCAGATTGAAAACTCGTTGTTCTTTCCTTTTATCTTTGTTTTGATTCTTTGCAACCGTATTATTTGCTGCCTCCTGATTTTTTAAAAATTATTGGAGAGGTTAATTCGTTGTCGTTTCCTTGGTAAGCTGCCCAGACAGCAACCATTTTCAGAAAAAATTCATAATGAACACAATTTTGTGAATTCTTTAAGAATATCTTAGGCAGAATTCAAAAAGAATCCATAATGTATTCTAGAAGTCTTAATGAATTCAAAATAAATATTAATTTAATATTGAAAACTTTTCTTTATTTCTTCAATATGAACTCCACAGGCCATCACATAATGTCAACAAAATTGAATTCTCTAATTTATCATAAATCGATCAGAATGTGAAATAAATTAAAATAAATTCATATTGTATTCTTTTTAAATTTATTTAAAAATTATAAATAATTAAAATTATTTTTCAAAATAATAGAAAAGCATAGTATTTTTTTTATAGAGCTATCTTACGTAATGCAATTCCACTATTATACGTTCTATTAACAGTTCATCAAAAAGAGTTGAAAAAATATTCATATTAAATTCTTTCATCAAGTTATTTCATTTAAATTATTAAGTAATATGAATTTTGTTAATGCATTCCATTTCATTTGTGACAGAATTTATATTATTTTGTATTTTGTGTTACTCGAAGGCAGTTACAGGCAAAAAGTAAAAGTTACAGGAAAACTGATCAACCAATAGGAGGTAAGGTTTAAAAAGACATGTTCCCTTACAGCGACCCACCCTGAATGTCGCATGCCTCGTGAGGTATGAGTTATGACTGCATGCCTAGACAAGAGCACACATATTAACCTTAAGGTGGCTCCGTCGTGCATTTCGGACTTATTTATACAAATTTTTTACGATGCTTACTTCACATGTTATAATTTGAGAAACAATGAAGTATGAAAAAAGGGTTCTTGAAGTATCGAAAAAAATTTTTTCCAAAGAAATTTCAATATTGTTAAAGAAGATACGGCTAATTGAAAAAAAAAATCCACAAATCCGATAAATCCTTTTTATTTTTCATCCGATTTTAATGTTTAAGGTCTCATTTTGTTCCTTGTACAATTTCAGGTGGGGTAACCCATATGAAAATTGAAAAATTTTTAAAACCTGCAAAGACACATCCACTTGTTTATACGTTCGTGTATGCCTTTTAGAGAGTTGAGTTAAACAAATAGCTGCATCTTTGCAGGTTTTGAAAATTTTTCAATTTTCATATCGGTAACCCCACCTGAAATTGTACAAAGGAACAAAATGAGACCTTAAAAATTAAAATCGGATGAAAAATGAAAAAGATGGGTGGGGTATGTTATTTCGAAAGGGTGATTTACAGAATCCTTATCTTGCAGAATATTAAAAATAGAATAAATGTACCCGACCAGCAAAAGCGCTCATTTTTGAGAGCTTTAAAAACAAAGAGAATGATTAACAGAATATGAAATTACAGATATTTGTTCGAAGAATCAATTTAGTTAATATGCGCAACAGTAGAAATGTAAAAATTAGAAATGTAAAAAGTAGAAAGTACATTTTGGAGGAGAGAACACCAAGATAATACAAAACATAACATGCACAAAACATATAAGTAGATATTGATTCATTATAATTTCGTTTTTCGAAAAGGCATAGCACGAATTCCAGAATAACAGAATGCACACAACTTGTTCTGAAAATGTATGCATCTGTAAATATAATCCTGTAGAGCGCAAAATTCTAAGAAAAAAGTTCCTTTACCATTTTTTCATATGACTAGTACTTTTTTAGTAACTGATGTGTTTAAATTGTTTGTTTTTAATAGAAAATGTATACCTATGTTTATAAGATGATATCTATAGATATACAATTCCTATTAAAAACAAACAATTTAAGCACATCAGTTACTAAAAAAGTACTAGTCATATGAAAAAATGGTAAAGGAACTTTTTTTTTAGAATTTTGCGCTCTACACAATTATGTTTACAGACGCATAAATTTTCAGAACAGGTTGTATAACACGAATGTCAGAATAACAGAATGCATATAGCACGAATGCCAGAATAACAGAATGCATATAGCACGAATGCCAGATCAACAGAATATGCATGATTCGAATGACTCATACCTGCTTTTGGGCGCACGTACAAACTTGCGCAAATTCAAAAAACCGCTGCCAATTCATTGATAATTGGCTTCCTCAAACTAAAGTTATTGTTCTAGTCATTCATTGTTCAAATCAGTATATAGGTAAATAATTGTTATTTATCAACGTGCATGGTGTTTTGTATATTTTATTTTTTCAAACTTATCTTACAAAATTAACTTTAATTTTTTCCTTTTTCAAAATTTCTTTTTCTTCGTGTTATTTCTTGAAGTATATAAACGTATAATTTATACAATGTTGTACTCGATAAGTGTAAAAAGTGGATAAAATTTTCAGTCGATAAATAAAATATTGTCTTACAAAAAGCTATTAGTAAATATGAATGATATATTGTTAACCTCAAATATGGGTATATCCACCAAACTTTTAAATTTGAGAGTAATTGCAAATAATATTGCCAATATCTGTGTGATCGTCTATATGGTATCATTTTTTTTTTTAACTTTATGTACAGATATATAGTAATAAAAAAGTATATTGTAAAACTCTGTTAAAAGTATATTATAGCTGTTTTAAATGGTTAGAAAATACAAAATTTGAAAATTTCATGCATAAATCGTAAAAATTTTTTTATTCTTAGTAAGTGCAATTGAACGCCGTCATATTTATCACTTTAATGAGAGGTGGTTTTATTAGTTTTTATAATGATGTAACTTTTTCTATAAGCCTATTTATGTGCCACTTTAGAAAAAAAAGATATGGCTACTTTAACGAGCGTATACGTGTTTTTAGAATCTTTGAATTTCCATACACTTAACGTTTTGCACGGAATGCCGTCTTCTTAATTAACTAGATAAATGTATATTCCCATTGTTAATAGAAAAACGAAAATTTTGAGATATATAACGTTAGTGTGCCATAAAAATTGAGCATGTAGTATTGTTTCAAACATTAGTCGATAGAACGTAATTCAGGATGAAAAATCAGTTCTTTTATTAGCACATCTATAATTAACATCTATTAAACATTTTTATGATGTAAATGATGCTTTAACACTTACTTTATAATAAAAACTGAGTCGCGCAAATAAATAGTGAGTATTCTAGATTTGAAATGGTTAACTAACATTTGCTACTTTTTGAAGCTGAATATTATTTAGTCAAATATGCGAGTTCTTGAACAATTCACCGAATTTCGTATGGGGACATAACAAAGTACTGTATGTACGTAAGTATCTATATTATATGAATGAATTTGTGCAAGTGCTGATACCTGCGCGAGTTTGCTTATTTACAGTAAGCGATGTTAAAAGCTTACTTGTGCCGATCCTCTACTAACTACATTCTTTGTTCCATAGTCTGATCAACCTTTAACGTATTTATAAACACCAGGTCGCACGTTAAATTTTTGTACATAAAATTAGGATTCTTTCATTAGCGCTAAATTTCAGTCGACTAATGTCGATCAGTTCTTCATGTGCTTCGGAAATAAAGTTCGAGTACGTTGGTTGCGTTAAATTTTGTAAATAGTGAATTTTCGATATTTTATTTTATATTGAAAATGTATTGAAGATGAAGATTTTTTTCGTATAGAAATTATGGTAAATATTTTATATAATTTATTGTTTTTATATAATTTATTGTCTTATTAATGCTTATAACTCCCAAACTAAATGGTCAATTTTTTTGAGAAAAATCATGATAATGAAGATTATGAATAGCTATAATCTGTATAAAATTGAATCCATTCTGTTGGTTAGTTTTTGAGAATAAAATTAAAAAATGAAAAAACGTCTTTTAGGTGGCGACAATTTACGAGAGTAAAATTGTGTTAATCGTTTCAAAATTCCTTGTAGATGTAGATTTTTGGTTGCCACCTGCACCTTTATTTGGGATAGATGATTGGTTCATAAATTTCAGAGATTTTTGAGGTTAAAATTTTTGTAACCTCTTTTTCGAATCGTAATTTCTCGAGAACGGCTGTATGTATCAGAATGGGATAGGTAGCATTTAAAAGTGAATTAAAATACCTATATTTTCTAAAAAAAAAAAGTTTCTAGCTATCACGGTTCTTTGGTTATTAACAAAAACGTAAAACATGAAAAATGAAAAAAATGAGTTTTGTATGTCCAACGATTCCGGAGGGAAAATAGTCGTAATTTCTTCAAAATTCCTTGTGGAGGTAGATTTTGGATAGCTCTTAGTCGAGTTCTTTGGGCAAAATAATTGGTCCATAAATTTCAGAGATATTTGAGGTTAAAATTTTTTAAACTTTTTTTTAAATCGTAATTTCTCGAAAACGGTTCTATGAATCAGCTACAGATTTCTAGACAATTTTGTATGTGATATAGATATTATGTATGCGAATTTTCATCAAGATCGTACGATTACTTTTTGATATTCAAAATTTTCATATTTTACAAAGTTATTTTATTTGTCACCTGATAACTAGAGAAAACTTGTTTTAATTTTTTTTTAATTTGGCGAAGATGTAGAGTGTATATTATTTATTATATGCGTTTTTAGAGTAAAAGAATTCGTTTATGATTTTCAGAGATATTCGAGGTTAAAACTGATTTAGCCTTCTTTTCAAATCGTAATTTTTTGGATATATCTATACTAGAAAATGTAAATAACACGTGCTATGTGTGCGTGTTGTTCACTTGCTTTTGTTTTTTATTGAGGGTAATTTACAGCGCGATCAGGTTTTAACCACTTATTATACTCATTGAAGAATATATTTGGTTGAAATTTCAAAAGATTATCTTTATTTTTTACTCAAAATATCGAAATTTTTTGTATAGAATATTGATTGGGAAAAAGTTTACATTTTACTTACTGAATATGCCAGTATTTTTGTTGTAACCTTTTTGGAAAGTCTCTTGACTGATTGACTTGATTAGTGACTTTATAATAAACATTCATATGTGTAATAAACGAATTAATACAGAGTTTGGTAATTTGTTCAAATTTATTTTTAAGTTTTCAAAATATTATGGATTTAAAATATTACCCAAAGTTGAAGGTGCACCATAAAAAATAATTCTGCTACTTCTTTTTGTGAAAATCATCAGATGATTCGGAAACGTGATGTAGAGACAAGTCAAACGACGGAAGATATTTGAGGTTTAAAATAAAACTAATTGAACATGTGATAAAATTTACGTATTTACCCACCACTAGTTTACATGCATACGATCTAGGATTTTTAGGAAGTTTACCGAAGAATGGTAGAACCGTATAAGAATCTCGGAACAGATGGCGCGTGCACGCGCCAGCCCTGTCATGACTGCCCGCACTCACATAACCATGCTTCTATGTGCTTGTATAACTCTTAAAAAAAGTAATGACGGAAATGTGAAGCCGAATTTTGAACCGGTATAAATATTAGAATCTGATACAGTATCGTATTCATTTGTTCATCGACGTTACTAGATTCACCATCTAGATTCGCCTTGTGGATTTTGGATTTTCTATATCGGCGCAGTTGGACGCAACAAGGCACACATTTTTTCTCGAACGCATTTTTTACTAGAACCAATAGCTGTAACAACGATTTTTACAAGTATTTGCTATCATTGATAATTGTCTAAAGGTAAATTTATTTGTAATACGTAGAATGTTCCTTTAAATATTGGCTGTTGTTAAACGTTCGACAGATAACAAAAAAAAATACGTCCGTGTGATTTATTTTGGCTTCAACTTTGCGATCATCACTTTTTTAAAGAAAACTGTACTTAGGCATCTCTAAGCGCGCTTCGCGCACCGCAATTTTCACAAACTTCGCGCCACTTTTGTTTTTGTAACCTAGCAACCCATTACTCCGATCAACCAAATCGCGAATAAATTGATATCATAACAAATCCATAACTTTTTTAAAATAGGAAATAGGATAGAAAAAAGATATAAAAAATTATTACAAATTTATTTTTCTTGAGTTTTAGACTGCGATCACCTGGCACAAATTCCTCTATAAGAATGATCAAGAAATTAAAACGATTTTTTGGTTATATTCTTTATTTAATGGAAATGACAAGAGTTTCATAACCATAAAATATTGCTACTAAATTTTCTCTGTAATTTATCACATTTAAAAACGTATTATAAAAGAATTAACACAAATGTAAACATTGACTTTGCAGTTCTTTATAGTATTTTCTCAAAAGACAGTAATTTAGTAGTACTAGTATTTATATAGAACTACTAAATAATTAAAATAGAATTAAAAAATTTGATTTTTTACTTAAAAAATGTATCTAATTATCTCTTATCATTTAAACTAATTAAAACTAAATCATAGTGAAAAATAGTGTTTATAACCGCAAAAACAAAATAGTCCGCGTGATGCGCGTTTGAATTTTGATAGTCTGGTAAAACGAGCGAATTACAACTTTTCCACCTGTTGGGTAGGTACCGTCACTACCTATTCTTGATCAGGTTCCATTGTCGATCATTTTTTTCACAATTTTGTATTTATTTAACTTATAACATTGAAAATCTAATTCAATCTATTAGAAATATTGATTATTTAAGTACACAATTTTGTATTTATTCAATTTATAACATTGGAAATCTAATTTAAACTATTAGAAATATTAATTATTTAAGTACACAATTTTTTACACAATCTCGATTTACGAGAAAAAGTTATTTTTTATGTAGGTAAAGTTGATCAAGAATCGGGACATTGACGGCAATTGTTAAATAATTGTTTAACAGGCTATCAGTTTAATTTATAACTCAGATGCAACTTCCCTGTCTAGCTTGAGTTTTGCTATGCAGAGCTTTGGCGTACATTGGGCGAATCTTGAGATGAATTCGATGATATCTGTATTACCGACATCAAGCTTCAAGTTATTTTTTCAAAGAGTAAACAATTCTTGAAAATGAAAGAATTCTTGGGCGTGAATACCAACTTATGCTCTGCCAATTTTTCAGATCTCCATTATATAGTAAAACGAACCTAAACAAAATTAACAGTAAAATTGTATGTCCAAAAACAACTCTTAGGTGGGCAAGTCGAGTGTGCCCTAACGAAATAAAATTTCATCTTCCGAGAACGAACGTGTACCCTGCCAATTATTTCAGACCTGTTTTTAAATAGGTAAACTAACTAAATAGAACTCCAAAATCGGAAACTAAATTTTTCGCTTACTCACAGAGGAAGCTTTGTGATGATAAAAAAAAATTTTGTGAAAACAAAATAGTGATATTATTTAACACGTGTAGAATCGAAATATACTATTTTCAGAAAATGTCCGTATGGAATGTGTGTGTGTGTATATGTGTACGTGCGTGCGTGTGTGTGTGCGCGCGCTCTGTTGCAAAACATCATATGACAATCCCTTGATCATAATCCCCGAAATCACGCCAAAAAGCCCCATGATTTTCATATGATTTTAATATGATTAAGATTTAAGATGATCATGTGATTCTCATATGATTCTCATGTGATTGTCATATGATTCTCACGTGATTGTCATATGATTCTCACATGATTGTCATATGATTCTCACGTGATTGTCATATGATTCTCATGTGATTGTCATATGATTTTCGTGTGATTCTCATATGATATTCATGTGACTCTCATGTTTCCAATTTGTAAAATATTTATTCAAATAATTTTGTAAAATTAGTCGATAAAACATTAGGAAAATAAAATCAATGGGAATGATTTATATAAACCTCTACTGTAGATCCAACAGATAGAAACGAAATTGAAGAAGATGAAGGCGACGGCGCCTCTACTGAAAAAGATCAGCTGATTATCAGCTGATAATCAAGTAAAAATCAAGCGAAAACGTCACCTGATTTTCAGGTGGTTATCAGCTGATTTTTATCTGAAAATCATGTTAATATTTTCTTTTATTATTAATTATTATTATCATTTATTATTGTTAAACTTAAGTTTTTTATATTCAATCTTTCATTCCTAAATTATGGGAATTAATTGAAAACTTCTTTGCCAGCGTTTACATTATAATGTGTGGATATATCCACACATATTATTTAATCGTAGATTCAAGTAAATCAATGATAATAATAATTAATAATAATCAATAATAATAATTATTTAAATAAATATTTAAAAAATTGGGAACATAAGAGTCATATGAGAATCATGTGACAATTACATGAAAAATCATACTGAAATCATACGAAAATCATTTGACTTTTTGGCGCGATTTCGGGGATGATGATCAAGTGATTGTCATATGACTTTTTTCAACAGGGTGTGTGTGTTTTTTGTCTCTTTCTCTCCTCGCCTCTTAGTTCAGCGCCTCACATATCCCAAGTACTCCTTACTAATTGTCTCTCTTTTTCCATACAAGTAGTTTCTTGCCTCTGTTTCATAGAAAATTATCCAGTTTATTTCTATTGCGTTCTCTATTATTTTTGTTGTCCACACCATTTTCCAATCTTCCTCTCTATCTCCTCTGCTATCCTCTCATAATTCCATTTTATGCTTCTTTTTGTCACAAGTGATCTGCTCCTCTGCACGATTGCAGCTTCAGCGTATTCTTGTTCTCCAATCTTGCTTTTTCATTCTTTAACATAATTTCTTTTCGTTTGTCTTACTTTTCTATGCTCTCCCTCTCTCTCTCTCTCTCTCTCTCTCTCTCTCTCTCTCTCTCTCTCTCTCTCTCTCTCTCTCTCTCTCTCTCTCTCTCTCTCTCTCTCTCTTTCTTTCTAATGTTGCTGTCCTTTCCATCCATGTGTATTATCTGTACATGAGGAATGTCTTTTAATCTACATTCAAAAATTTTTATTTCATTTGATATGTTTTTAGGATTCTTCCATCACTTAGTACACTAACCTCCTCCAGGTGGAGATCTTTTACCCAGAACCAAGAACACTCTATCACAACTGCGAGTAGAACCATTATCATTGTGTGTGCCGAGCACCGACACGAACCCCAACTCCAACTTCAACTCTTTACTTGAGATTATGAGCGGAAAACCCTCCACAAAATCGGGCTCTCGTCGCAATTTCACTCCAAAACCCTGGTAGAATACTGAGTGCAAAAATGCTGTTACGCAGAGAAGGGATGCCTTTAGGCCCTTCAAACTTCTTGCTTCTTTGGAAAATATAACGGCATATGAGGAAATCGCTCGTGAATCTCACAAAATAATAAAACGCAACAAATCCAATTATTTCAAAGAGTTCGTATCAAACTTCAACCCTTCCAATCCACTCAGCAACAACTTCAAATTCATAAAACGAAATAAAAATAGGTTCTACAATCCGAAATCAAACTCAGTTTCATCTAATTTACCATCAGATAACCCACAACTAACACAAACCTTCAATAAGATCTCTAATTCTTACCTATATAGCCCTGAAATTAGGGACTTTGAACCCCCGCAAGAATATTATCGGCTGGAAGGTGAAATCTCAACCGCAGTACTTGAAAGTGCGATCAGCAACTCCAAATCTAAATCGGCCCCGGGTCCAGACGGACTCTCATACATCATGTTTAAAAATTCTCCCCCTAATGTCCTCGAGTTTCTACATAGTATATTCAACAAGATTCTCCTCTCAGGTCTCTTCCCATCAGAATAGAAGAGATTTAACGTCTGCTTCATCCCGAAAGGGGGTAACAAGGGATTTCGCTCCATCAGCCTGGCCTCCACATCCCTCAAAATAATGGGGAGGATTTTAAATGACAGACTCATGTGATGGTGCGAGAAGCAGGGCATCATCCCAAATTCATTTAACGGCTTCCGCAGAGGAAAATCTTGTACGGATTGGCTTGCTTCTCTTCACGCCAAAGCCACTGAGAGCATGATGCGTATGAGAATCGGTACATGCTCGCATCACGAGAATAACCTTATGGAAAAAAAAAATTATGTATGCTCTCCTACATCATTATCAATTATCGAATCTACCCATACACCTGACTATGTCAAACTGTATCTTTAACAGTGACCATCATTCTCGCGATTCACACTTGTGAATAATCTTTCCTATCAGTTGCTCTATAAGCCAAAATCGTCCACTACATTTTACCTCGTCTCTAACCTGTCCTGAGTTATTATTCAGTACCGATTCATTTCGTGCACATGAAATATTATGTGCACGAAATGAATACTTCATAATAATGAAATATTCAACTTATATTTTTAATTCTAGGTTAAAAAAGATGTCCGACCGAAAAGAACCTCTTACTAGATACGCAGACGATCAAGATCGTGAACATCGTGCTCGTGAAAGAGACGAGGATCAAAGAAAAACAAATCAAAGAAGGCAACAGAGCGCCAGGTATAATTATAATTCATTATTATTTTAATTTAATGTATAATCCATTGAAAACATACAATTTTTATATTAACCTTATATATTTTACTAATTAATTTATAACATTCTAGAAAAACCAAAATATGAAGGTTTCTTTATGCCAAACCGATATGGTATAAAGCCTGGATATCGGTGGGATGACGTTGATCGTAGCAATGGCTACGAGAAAAAGTGGTTTGAGGCCCAAAATGCAAAAAAAGCTGATAAAGAAGAATCGTTCAAATGGAGCACAGCAGATATGTAACGTCGTGATTGCAGTAGTCTTGACTATTTTAGATTTGTATTTTGACATTATCTTAATTTTTATTATTACTTTGTGATGAAATAATCATAGCTTATAAATTAAAAATTAAACTGTTAAATAATAAATAAAGAATTAATATCTATAATACAATAAAATCTCTAATAGACTTAAAAATGTCCACTCTCCATTTGCGTACCACAGATATAAATTACACCTATTACATACGAGATCTGGATGAAACTTGGATTTCCAGTAAAACGTCAAAGTCTATCTTTATAATATATTGTTGATACTTCCCGTCGGCTAGTATTAAAACGTAAAGATCTTCCTGATAATAATTCACGCGGCCATTAACATAAAAATATGCAAACTTCACTGTCGCCTCCCGGCTTAAAAGGCACATTACCCGGCTCATCATCAAACGAGTTGCGCTCGCGCGCGCCTCCAACGGAAGAAGACGTTATCGGCATCACCACAGCGGCGACGTCGGCCGGGCGGCGCGACAAAGACGATAAAAAGCGAAGAGAAAAGTACAAACGATCGTGGCGCCTTTAGGGAGAGGAGCGACACACGTCGCACGGGGGCCAAGGTGTCGGGACTCGCGCGTCGGTACCTTATCCTTTGATGTGAGCGGAGCACGGCTCCGGGAACCCAATGGGTGGTCGATCGCGACCCCACCTGCGCGCGCGCGCGACTTTCCCGGTGGCGCATCTATTATACCTTGCTATAGGTGTAATGTACTGCGTCTTTCCTCCCTGCTTAAAACTTGATATATATTTTACGCTGCTGTTCCAACAGAAAACGGTGGGATTAGCTTTGAATTTGAATACGACAAATTTATATAACTCGACGTCAAGTCGTTCGCGCGACTTATACACACACACACTCGCTCTTCTCTAGCGCATCGCTTACCTGTTAATTCTCTTACGCTTTCGATTAGCGACCAGATCTTCGCTATAATTCTCGCTTTGTACGAGGACTGCCGGCTCCTTAAACGGTGAACAACGAATTTGCATCGCAAATGGCTTTTCGAGATTCGCTGTGCGTCCAATCTATTTGTCATTTTCTTAAAAAAGTATTGTAATAATGCGAACATTATTGATAATATATCTCTATACTCTGAATCATTGATAAATAAAAAAAAAACATTATTATTAATCAAAATGTTCTCTATTATGGGATAGTTTTTTCGAAAGAATGGATTTTCTCGAAAGAATGGTTCCTAATTTGATGGGTCTGATATAATGAAAAAAAAATAAAAAAATATTACTTATAACTTTTGGTAACCTAACTAGACCTAACTTATTATGTAATTCCATGCTACGCCTTGGAATAATTTGAATATGTTTTATGTATCGAGTGTATGTACACCCATCCTTGATGGATTCTTGCCGAGCGTGCTTCCTCACTTTCAAAATTCTGGAATCCTGTTGGCCGATTCCAATTTAAGGTTAATGGTTACACTCGAATTGTCCAATGAGATTACAGGATTTTGAAACTGAGCAGGCACATTCGGCAAGAATCCATCAAAGATGGGGTATATATGCTGCTGTATGTATAGGTACATACGGCAAATCCTTCTATAATATACCCAGGGGCCCGATTCTGTTTTGATAAATTTCGTTTATCGTCATAAGAACTTATGATAAACAATGAATTTATCACTTTTTTATCGCTACAGAATCACACCCCAGCATAACAAAATAAAAAAGCAGTTATAAGTTTGTTTTGTGAATTATCGAATGCACCCATTTTCGAATAACAATTATACATTTTTTTTATTACTTACAATGCGAATAAAAAATGAGGTAAAGCTCGTTTTTCTACTAAAATTTTTATTGGTTACATTAATATAAAATTGGTTTACAATTTATTGTTTGCTCGACGGTTTCTTCACATGTTATAATGTAAAAAACGATATCATATAAAAGTATGTTCTTAAAGTAACTAAAAAAAAAAAAAAAAAAAAAAAAAAAAAAAATCAACGGCATTTCAACATTGCAAAAGTAGATACTTATCAGCAATTAGAAAAACATTCAAGAAACAATATTTTATTTTTGATCCGATTTCAAATTGGAAGAACTCATTTTGTTCCTTGTGCAATTTTACAGGGAGTTAACGATATAAAATTTGAATAATTTTTAAAATCTGCAAAGATACGTCTATTTGTTTATAAAAAACATGCACGAATCTATTAACAAGTGGATGTATCTTTAGAGGTTTTAAAAATGTTTCAATTTTTATATCGTTAACTCCCTATGAAATTGCACAAGGAACAAAGTGAGTCTTTTCAATTTTAAATCGTATTAAAAATAAAGATTTATACATTAATTGTTGAATTTTTTTTTAATTGGCGATAAGTATATACTTTTGCAATGTTGAAAAATTTCGTTGTTTTTTTTTATTACTTTAAGAACCACACTTTTATATGATATTGTTTTTTTACATGTGAACAAACTATTGTAAACAAATTTTATTAATGTAACCAATTCTCGCGGTGAAGCCACCTTAAGGTCGTTATAAAGGCATATATAGGTCTCAGACACTCAGCACATTGAAAAGTTTTCAAATCAAACAATCTTCCTTGATCCATCATAAGAGTCTATAATTTATGATATATTTAATAGTATTCTACACTATATTAATTTATATTAACATTGAATATATCATTATTATTACCTCTGCATTTGGACAAAAGTGAAACTCTAACAAGGGCCTATAGGTACAATTTTTTTTTATAATAATTTACCCGAAAAATCATAATAAATGTAAAATAATTAATTTACTGTTATTATGTTACCTCTTTTCTTTCTTGCTATTTCTTGTATAGGTTTCAGAAAATAATTCTTATGGTTTCCGAAA
This sequence comes from Torymus aiolomorphi, assembly GCA_036365515.1. Lineage (NCBI taxonomy): Eukaryota > Metazoa > Arthropoda > Insecta > Hymenoptera > Torymidae > Torymus > Torymus aiolomorphi. The sequence goes on along the minus strand of CM070873.1, from coordinate 220,672,016 downwards.
AAAATACTTACGGTTTGCAAAAGTTTTTCTAAAAGGATTATAAAGGTTTTGGAAAATAATTTTTCGTTGCTTGCAAAAGTTTTTAAAGAATTGTCGAGATTTTCTAATTTACTTTATTAAAGGATTTTTTTTAAAGATGTAGTGATAGACCATTTTTGGAGATATTTTGTAGAGAAAATAATAATGAATTATTTACAGAAATGATACTGTTATTGAAATGTACGACTTTAATTTAATGAGTAATAATGCAGATAAGAAAAATGATTTTTATAAGAAATCGATTTCAGAACTTCGTTTACTGGCCTATAAAATCAAATTAACAAGTAGTTGAATTAATTAAAAATAAATATAAATTATTCAAGAGTGACAACTTTTATTTGGGTCATATAGACAAAATGAATAAACAATCGTAACAATTACAGATATATTATACTATTAACACTTATTTTGAGACAATTTTGTACTGTCACTGTGCTTGATAAGAAATAATTAATTAAGTAATTATAAATGAACGTGCAGACCTTGTAAGAAAAAAAGGTTGCTATGTTTCTAAATATTTTTAAAGTATTAAATATTTACAAAAACTTATCATTATACCTAGATCTTTGTCTTCTTAAAGACTTTGTCATTAAGAATAGATTGTAGAAAAACGATAAATTAATCTGTAATTTTTTCTTGTATTGCAAAAGTTATATTGTTATAACTTCTTTTTGGTGCAAACAAAATTCAGTTGCATTATGGGATATAGTCAATTTATAACTAATGAGGATAAAAAACAACTTTAATTTTATTGTCTCTTTTTTGCTGCTTTCACAGCCTTAGTCTTTTGCTTCTCTCCAGGAGAAAAAAACGATGTTATAAGTTCGGACATTTCTGGCATATTGTAGCTTGTAAGATTATTCAGCTGCTCCATTTCCTATAATAAAATATTTTGTTTAATAATCTGCCTTATCAATTTAAAAAATATATAAATAAGAAGTAATGAAATTATACTACCTTTTTTGTTTCAGGATCATTCATTATTTTAGGTAAAATCATAACCAATAACAGTGGAAGGATCATCATTAGAATCTAAAAATAAAAATAATAACGATATTAATAGTTCAAATATTTAATTTATTTATAAATTATAAATCTGCCTCTTTTTAATTTTTACCATAGGATTGAAGAGGAAATCAGTAACTCGCCACTGTTCTCTTACTTGGAAATATTTAAATGACGTAACTGGTCTCATTTTTAATGGATATGGTACTTGAATAACTTGTGAAGTTTGAATTAAATTAACTTTTCTTGCCCTAAACTTTCCTTTAGAATTAATTTCTACCCTCACTGGTTCATAAGCATAATTTGGATTAACTACTTCAACAATATATGATCCAGAAGGTACATTTGATATGATAAACGTTCCGTCCTCCCTAGAAAAGACATTCCCAAATAATTTAAATAGTATATTACATATAAAACTTGCAGTTTCATTTTTTCTAATCATGATTAAGATTATAATACCTAGGAATCAATGAATAAAGTAATGCTAAGAACAAATAAGAACATGTTTATAATTTGTCAAGGTTAAGTATAAATGGACTTTGTAAATAAATAGCTTTGTAAATAAATAGCTTAAATAAGGAACATTTTATAACTTAAACAAAAGAAAATCAAATATTAAATGTGATATATTTAGTACAATTAGTAACTTATTTTTTAGTTTAAATAAAAACTTAATTATTTGATGAATTTTTTTGTACTTTATACTTTTGTACTTTTCAGTACCTAAATTTTAGGTTTTTTAACTAAAATGCTAAATTAGTAAATGTGCATTATTACAAAAGCACGCATATTGCTTTATTTTAGTAATAAACGTAAAAAAAATTTTAAAGGTTAATATTTACCTAAGAAATCCGTAATACTCCCCACCGTTGGCCATGACGTGAGTCATGAGTTGCCATCCGGTGTTGCCCGCGTTTTCCCAGGGAAAAACTTTTCCCTCAATAACGTACAGGTCAGAAGATAAGTCCTCATCGATTTCCGCAAATGTGTGACTCGAAAAAAAGCTTAAAATTAAGAAAATTGCAAAAACAAGTCGCGTTTGCCCTGTCATGATGCTACACGTACTTTGCAAAACAACACGTCTGCTTGGACCAGTTGTGTTCTGAACTGAACTGAAGGTAGTTGACAGTCCCAACTCGCAACTTTGCAAGTATAGTCGCGCGTCGGGCGTCGCGCCTATGCTATGATCGCCGGGGCCTTTCTACATATGTGTGTTCTGTGTGTTCTGTGTGTTCCCGACAAAGACAGATAGATCTGTTCCGTTTATGTAAGACAGAGACAGACATAGAGAGAAGTTGTCTAGAACGGAGTACGGACAGAACACATATATGTAGAAAGGGCCCTGGTGTGAGAGTGAATCTACATAAGGGCCTTTGCACGCTAAAAGCATAACGCGCAGGAATAAGGAATAAGAGGGCATAAGGTGGACATAAGGGAGCATGTACATAAGCGCTGTGCTGTGCGATGCTGTGCGATGCCGTGCGATGCCGTACGATGCCGTATGCCGTTCGATGCCGCGCGGTGCCGCACGATTAGTGCTTCGTCCGATCCGTTGTCTAAATGGTTCAAAATAAATTGTAAGTTGTATCTCTGCATGATTTAAATTAAATAGTTAAATAAATAATGCAGAGATACAACTTACAATTTATTTTGAACCATTTAGACAACGGATCGGATGCAGCACTAATCCGTGCGGCACCACGCGGCATCGAACGGCATCGAACGGCATCGAACGGCATCATACGGCATCGCACAGCATTGCATAGCACAGCGCTTATGTACATGCTCCCTTAGGTACTTATGCTCCGCTTATTCCTCTTATGCCCGTGTTGTGTATGCAACGAAACGTGCACAACCTCTTGATTTTTTTGGAGTAAAGTTTTCGAAATGAAATAGCTTACTGTAATTATTAATTGACTCTAATTGGTTACAATCTAAAAAGTTGACAAAATAATAAAACTTGAGGGGCTTTTGTATTTTATCATTTCAACGTGCAGAAGTGAGAAAAGTTTTCTTCTTAATCATTTAGTGATTATTTTTATAATAATTTATAGTGTAGACATTTTTGAACAATGGATGAAGAGGTAAATGTTTACTTGCAATTTATTATTAAAAACCTTACTCCAAAACAAGCAATTTAGGGGTTATGCACGATCCGTTGCGTACACAACACGGGCATAAGAGGAATAAGCGGAGCATAAGTACCTTATGTCCACCTTATGCCCTCTTATTCCTTATTCCTTTGCCGTATGCTTTTAGCGTGCAAAGGCCCTAAGCGCCGCGCCGCGCTGCACTGCGCCGTGCTGCGCTGCGCCGTCTCACGCTGGATCCTTTCTACATATGTGTGTTCTGTCCGTTCTAGACAACTTCTCTCTATGTCTGTCTCTGTCTTACATAAACGGAACAGATCTATCTGTCTTTGTCGGGAACACACAGAACACGCAGAACACACATATGTAGAAAGGCCCCTGCGCCGTGCCGCCGCTACGCTGTAGCCGTAGCCTTGTTCAGCCGTTCCGTTCCGGTCCGGAACAAGTAGGCTGTTGCATATCTTATACTTGTATAAACCATGGACGGGGTGCATATGCTCCAAAATGAAAATTAATCTTTTGAGCTGGTTTTCTTACATTGCAAGTGCATGTAAGTGCACTTTATTAGTGAATATTTACTATTTCATTAGTAGTCTTTAAAAAAATTACTAATGAAATACTGAATATTCACAAATAAATTAGTAGTTTTTTCTACTAATTTAATGGGTTAAAAAACTACTAACGAAATAGTGAATATTCACTAATAAATTAGTAGTTTCTTCTACTAATTTAATGGGAGGAGCATTTTCACTAATTCAACTTTAGAGAGTATACTGTGGAGAAACGATTATGTTGCATGGTAATGCATATCGCTAAGGGTAATTTTCTATTGCCCCATAGCGAAGAATTTTTTATTGCACAACGTTTCCACATTCAAAGTGTACAAACAAAACTTATCTCTATGGCGTAATATAAAATTACCCTTATAGCGATATGCGTTGCGATGCGACATAATCGTTTTACCACAGTATATGTCACATCAAATCAAAATTTTGTCCTAAATGGTACTATTCGTCCTAAAAACATACCTGTATCACGCGGTGATAAACATTTTATCGTATATCATTTAAGAACAACCCCTCCCCCCCCGCATGCAATGATGCAATGTGGATTCACTGGGTCCGTATTCTCTAAGCCTTGTGAAGTTTGTCGTTTGTGGGTATCGACGACAAGCTTGTCGGGTCGCTGTGTGTCGATCTCGTCAACTACAAAGTTTGTGGTTATCGGCGTTGTCGGTTATTTGACTGTCAATGCACCGCGAACTCTGACGGTCATGGAATTTACGCCTACAAACTGCTTTTTAAAAAGAAAACTCATTAGTTATACCTAATAAACAATAGTTGTAGAAAATCATTAGTTATACTTAATAAACAATATTATATTATATATAAATAATGTCAGTTCATAATATTCGCTGTTGTCAACTACAAGTTAATTTATTATTAAAATAAAATATAAGATTATAATAAATTTAATAATTAAGTGAACAGAAAGTTTATAATTTTTTTTATTTAAACTCATTTATTGATTTTTTTTAATAATTGTGTAATATATATTAATTATACATAGGTATTAAATAATAATTTTGTTCAATAACAAAATTATTTATATATAATATAATATTGTTTATTAAGTATAACTAATGATTTTCTACAACTATTGTTTATTAGGTATAACTAATGACTTTTCTTTTTAAAAAGCAGTTTGTAGGCGTAAACTCCATGACCGTCAGAGTTCGCGGTGCATTGACAGTCAAATAACCGACAACGCCGATAACCACAAACTTTGTAGTTGACGAGATCGACACACAGCGACCCGACAAGCTTGTCGTCGACACCCACAAACGACAAACTTCACAAGGCTTAGAGAATACGGACCCTGTCGTGAATCACATTGCATGCCGTATGCCGTCAGAAAAAAAATTGTTGTCTGAAATCTATAGGATTTATAACTCTATGGTTATAAATCCTATAGGAATTGTAACCATAGAGTTATAGATATTATAGATTTCGGACAACAACTATTTTTCTGACGGCAAACAGCATAAGGCATATACGGCATGCAATGTGGATTCACTGTCAGTCAAGGAGAATCTACATTATGTGCCGTGAGTAAAGATGGCGCCAAGGCACACGACTCTGAGCCAATCGGAGCAAAGCCTCCAAGCCGGCGATTGGCTCCGATTGGCTCAGAGTCGTGTACTTTGGCGCCATCTTGGGACACGGCACATTATGTAGATTCTCCTTAAAGTTCACATGGAATGAATGATGGCGTTCTCGTTGATTGCAGGACTAACCTTTCGTGCAAATTGTAAGTTGTAACGTGTAAGCTAGCTAGTTGTCGGCTAGACATCAAGTTGTCAACAGTAAAGTCTTCTTTGAAGAATTTTATGTATATTCTTCAAATTTTGCATAAGCATGATTTACGGATTAACTGTCGAATAGGTAATTGGTGCTTTCGACGAGAGCTATTGGATTCCATCTGTAGTCCATGAGACAATGCAACTGCGGTGTTATTAAGGGGGCGACGGGGGGTGACGCGCTGCGCGCAAGGAGAGTGTTTTTGATCCTTGTATTTTTTAAAATACACATAGAATTTGAATAAATTTTTTACTTTGAGTCATTATAGTTCTAAATATTCGTCACGATGGATGACGGTATGAAGCTACGTCAAATGGAAGATGAGATGAGTCGGTAAGTGCATAACCTTATTTTCGAGTTTTGCTAGAACTTTCTTGAAATTATGAGTATTTACGAACACGTACATCTTTTAAATATATATTTTATAACACAAATTGTTATTCTTGTTATGAGTATTGGATTATCAAATACATTACCTAATAAATAGATTTTTTGTGACACCTTAATAGTAAATATTAACCACATATATTAATTCAAAGTTTTAAAAACTTTTTAATATTGTTCACTGGAGAAAAAATATTAATTTTTTTTTATAGATTTGAGGCTGAAATCGGAGGACAAATGATCAACACGATGACAAGGACAGTCATCGGGGCTAACACATACAATCAAGTAGCTAGACAACTAGAACAACATGATATTCCTTCAACAGTAGTAGCTGCAGCAGCGGCATCATTAGCTTATCCTCCTATGCTAGGTTTTCCACCTCCTCCACCACCACCTCCACCACCACCAGCACCATTAATGGTTCCACCACAGGTTGCCAGGCAAAGTGAGTTTAACTTAAATATATAATGAAATTTTTAATTTTAATATAACTTAGATTAAACTACACAAAATCAATTAATAGGTTAATAAAATATTTATACTTATAACTATATAATATAATATTGTATATTATTATTTCAATTTAGTAATAGTTTTAATATACATAATTGTGTACACAAAAGCATGCACTATCTGGTTTTAAAGATAATTAAACATAAGTTGATAGAGAATTAGAGTTCTTCTGATTAATAATATAATATTTTACTAATATAACTTAGTATTTACTAATGTAAAAATTGTAATTTTTTTAGCTCCAGTGGGTACAATACCAGTCACTACATACTCTTCTCCAGCACAGATAAGTACTCCTTTTGTATCAAATATGGTAGATCCAATTTTAAGTGCAACACCTAAAAGTTATGAACCAGCTCCTTCAGCTCCGATAATTCATCCAGAAATAATAGAACAAATTATTAATACAAAAATCCCAGAAGATGATACAAAGAAAAAACCTAAAGTAAAAGGTGTGAGTACAGCTGCAGAATTAGCTATTAGTCAGGGTAAAGCCAGTTCAATTATGGCTAATGCTAATGCTGAAGAATCACATCCTAAAGGAAAAGGAAAGAAAAATAAGAAAATAGTTAGAATGGCAGGTGGACAGACGTGGGAAGATCCTTCATTGCTAGAATGGGATGATGGTAAGTAATATTAATATAATTACTGTCAATACTATTAAGAATTATAAATTACTTATTTAAGTAGATTTTAACTTTTTTTTCCATTTTAATATTAAATGTATAATTTGACTAAGAAGTTTAAATGTTTAATATTTGTTTTTAAAGTCAAATATTAAAATATTTGCTGATGTAATGTAAAGAGTTATTAAAAAAATTAATTTAACCTAAAAATTAGTTCTATATTTTGTTGGAATCTATGTCTAAGAAATTAATAATTTATAACATAACTTTTAACTATACAAAATTGGTAACTTATTAAAAATGAACTATATTAAATAAAAGCAGTTGACAGAAATATAGAATAATAATTTTAAAAACTATATTTAATTAATTATCAAACTATCCAAAGTAAATGAGATTTAATTTAAAAATGATATTGTTATCATGCAATGAAAAAATTGATAACATACAACAAAATATAGATAATTTATGGTGATGCTGGCTAAAGTTTCCTCTTGCTGTTTACTAGCTAAATCCTCCACACTTTATGTTTTTTTTTTAATTGAACATGCTAAGAATAATTTATTCGTTATAAGCCAGAAATATTTTTCTTTGAATTTTAATGCATCTTTAATAATTAATATAATACTGTAGTACTTTTACTCTTAATTAATACTAAATTTTGAAATTAGAAACTATAAACTTATTCAAATATTTTTTTTCATAAAGTATTAAATAAAAAATAAAATTTGAACATTATATTGACATAATTTATTCTAAAGAATCTCTTTTACTTTCCATTTCAATTCTCGAAAGCTTCTTTATTGTTAAGATTAAAAATTTGCTTGCTTTGAACTTTACCATCCAGTTTAACAGCCAATCATATTGTGTTTTAAAATGGATCACTACTTCCGGCCATCACTTTTTTAAGAGAGGACTATTGGAATTGACATTGAAAAGCGTCATTTATTTTACATTGTAATATTTCTCTTTACAGATGACTTCAGGATATTCTGCGGTGATCTTGGTAATGACGTCACTGATGAAATGCTTGTTCGCGTTTTTGGCAAGTATTCCAGTTTTCAAAAAGCTAAGGTTATAAGAGATAAGAGAACAAACAAGACCAAAGGATTTGGATTTGTGTCTTTCAAAGACCCACAGGACTTTATAAAGGCGATGAAGGAAATGAACGGTGAGTGTATATTAAAATTACTTTTTATTTTTCATTGAAAATAAAACTTTATTGTACCATCAATGAGAGATTGTGTGGAGATCTGTAACTTGCGATTCGGTATATGCGATCGCGAGTTCACGGCCACTCGTTAATCCTTTAATTGACGAGCTTTTCTTTTCTCAATGGAGTTCTGTTTTTCGTTTTTAATATTTTTTAATTCATGATATATATACGTTCGAACAGTTAAGTACAATTACTTTCTGCAAAGAGATACTTCTCCAAAAATGGTTAACAGGATTTTTTATAACTGTTTTTATTGCTGCTACAGAACCAGAAATTATTAGAAAGTCTTAAATTATAAAAAATTACTACACTGAAAATCGATTACGATTAAAATAATATTAGGTATAAATAGATGAATTTAAAGATTTTGTTTACAATTAAATAAAATTAATATTAATTAATTACATCAAATATTATGCCTTGGATATTTCTTTGAAGATTTTACACTGAAAAATAAGTAAAATTAATTACTTTTGATATTCCTATATTTTTATAGAACCTATAAAATTCGAAATAATTGCCATGTTTGTGTAGTTAACTGTTTTTAATTCAAAGGCTGTCTTGCCATTTCACGATTCAAGACATTACAATAATTTTTCTGCAGCAGTTAACATTGACACAAGTTTTTACACTACAACGAGCTTATGATTCGTTTGATCATTCGCTAAAGATAAATAAGTCGAACAGTGCGCCGAGAGCCAGTGTCCTAATGACAGTGAATAGATAATACAGAACAATACATTTTAAACTTATATGAACATATTTCAACGTTACTTTTCACTTATACACTAAAATATAATCGTACAGAGAAAAGAAAGTGAAATTAGTGATGGATAATGGTTTACAATATTATATTTATGCGCGCGAATATTAATGTACCTATCTGTAATGTGTATGTATGAACGAAAAATGCAGTTCTTTTATCGCAAAGAAAAGAACACTATGAGATCGTGGCGGCTGAGCTAGGGCGTAACGTGTCTACATGTGATCGAACGCTCAGAAAAACGCCGTTGTTGTAATGAAACATGTATTCTGTTTTCGTGAAATCTAAAAGATTTTATGCTATCGGGTCTGCATATTTCTCATGCCTTTTATCAAACCATCCTTATTTTTTTAATCGCTTGATCTGTTAATCGCATCTGTTGATGATAAATGATGGTAATTCTAGCTCCATAAAAAAGTGGGTTATAAAAAAAATATATAAAAACATGGATCCGCTTTGATTAAGAAAACATTTATTTCTAAAGACGTAAAAAATAAATAAAATAAAGTAATCGTGCGGTAAAGAGTCATTTTTCTGAGCACGCTGGCACTCGAAGAGTGGCGACCCGTCAGCAGGGGGCTTATTTGGAAAGTTAGCGTGAGATCGCGATATATCAGCCTCAAAACGTTGACAGTTGAAAGAAAAACGTACATCGGTTTCTTCTTCCTCGCCTCTTAAACATTGTCACTCTACGATTATCGGGTTCCATAATACGTCCTCCTCTCCACAGGCTGACGCCCTTCTCGCGTCGTTGTAATAATCGTCCTCGTCGCTTACTTGCCCGAGGGGCCCCAGCCGTACGAGATGAAGAGCTGGGGAATGATGGAGTAGTTGCGTCGGCTCTGGGGCGAGCTGTTGCGCGGGGCCAGTCGGTAGTTGCTGGCCTGTTGGCCCGCTCGTGGGCCCGAGCGCACAGGTGACGCGGCCGGCGCCGCTGGCGGCTCTCCGTTTCGTCTCGCGGCCTCGGTCTTTCCTTCCTCGTCTACAAAATAGATCGTAAAATTGTACTTACATTAGATTCGCCGGTTAGTGTTTTAAGCTTTCGTGAAATATTTGATAAATTACTGAGGATTTTTATATACGCTCGAGGTTTACATGAAATTTGTGTTATTTGAAATAGTAAGTAAAAGTGACTAATAAACTTTTATCGACATTGAAATCATAATATTTCTACTTTTGAACTGACGACATTAATGTTATCTAACGTAGCCACTGAATTTTTCACGACACTTCACATTTTTTAATTGGACATGTCGGATATGATAAATTAAAAAATTAACAGTAACCTTTAACTAATTAAGTAAGCTATACATTTTCAAATGTTTTGTCAATAACGTTATCAACAGCAAATAAAAGCAATACATACAGCAAACGAGGAAAATCAGTCCACGAATATAGAAAAGTCCAATACCTTTTTTAATATATAAAAATAATTTTATTCGCACTGTTCTATAAAACTTATTATTTTTAAGTAAAAGTTAATCGCATTAATAGAGAGTCAAGATACATTTGTTCTTTTTAAGGGACTGTCCACATAACGCCCAGCTGCGACTTTCTTCTTGTAGACTTCATCGCTGATTGGTTGGTTTGTAAATATGAACCACTCAGCGACGAAGTCTACAAGAAGCAAGTTGCAGCTCGGTATTATGTGGATAATAAAATACTCTGTCTCTCTTCAAAGTTTAAGTTTATTCTTTGATTTTGTCTCTATTATGGGTCAATTTCATTGGAAAGTAAAAGACTTTTGTTTGTCAATTAGTCTATTATTATGGCTGATGTTATTTGTACGACATAAATATAGTAAATTAATTCAGAGTATAAATTCCAAAACACCTCGCTGTAATGTTTGTTTTGTTTTAATATCTGACTAGAGAAATTATATCTCATTATATATGTATACGTAAATCTGTCGTACAAATAGCAGAAGCGTACGGTGATTCTCGTGAAAGCAATTTTCGAGGTACTTTTGGAATTGCAATTTTTGTTTTTAATCAGTACATTTTAATTCAAAGCTTCTAAATGAAATATAATCGAACTTTATTCCTGGAAAGCGAGCTGTACTGTTGCTGAAGTAAATACCGATATATGATGAAATTGAATTCGAACTAAAAAAATTTCCAGTTAAAACGTTTGCAAATAAATAATTAAAATTTTCCAGAAATACAATTTAGAAAGAATTCGAGGCAATAATATCTTTTTTGTCGAAAATCGTGGTATTCGATGAAACTAAATACAAAAACAATCGGTACATATATTTTTTTTTAAGAAGCACCGTAACAAGCGTATTGAAGGAAATCGTATTGAACTTTTTGTTATCATTAACAATGCCAACCCTACTGATTGCTTATTAAAAGGTCTTTTGTCATCGAGTTTTCGAAGTGTACAATAACTGAAAGCCCATTGTCGCATTGTTACCGTATTATTACTTTCCGGACCAAACGTTACATATAATTACCAATTGCAAGTTGACATTCTGCTAGTGTTATAATTTCGAAGAAAAATATGAAATGCATTGTCTCTATAATGGGAATTCGCCACGAAATTAGTCCATACGAATGCCTCTTCGCCGTAAACGAAACAAATGAAAAAGCAAAATGATACAAGGGAGCGTCGAGGCGCGAAATGTGGGAGGCGTTATTCATTACCTTGGTTGGACTTACGGGGCACGAGATAGAGGACGGAGAAGGGCATGCCACCGGCGTTCCAGCCGCGCGAGATGAACTCCTTCTTGGCGTAGTCCTTCTTCACCAGTCGGCCGCCGGCTGGCATCCTCTCGGTGTCGCCGTACGCGGGCTGCTGCCAACCCTCTTGCTCGACGTCCCGCACGTGGATCGGCTGCGCTCTGGAACAAGTAAGAAAAACAATCGCTCGAATTAGCTTGGATGCGAGCTGGCAAAAAGCGTGGGTGGACGCAGCGGCCGCGACGACGGCGGCAATGAACTGCTAATATTCAACGGTTTCTCGATTTAATAGAGCTTGGATTCGTTTGCTTCGCGTGAAAAGATTGCTTTTTACGTTTTGACTTTCGGAAAATTCAAGTCCTTCGGCTGAAAAGCGTTAAAGTCAAGAGCAGTCGATACAGCACTGCTATGAATCCATGCATTGTTTTAGTTACTTTTTAAGTAGAACAATACTCTTAAAAATGAGCTGCAGTTGAATCTTGTCAATACTTCAGGCTACTTATTTATTTAATTTTCTTTATCCGGCTTAAAAGTTGTGTGTTAACTCTGTAACAATAAAGTACATTTTATTCTCGGTATTTGCTGATTCTTGTCAAACAACTAATTATACCGAGAATTTCCTAACAATAATAATTAATTTAAGAAGTTTTTCCGTTGTAAAATTATGTAATAGGAAATTTGCTTTAGACGCGCTGGCTTAATAATAAACTTCTCGGATGGCATACTCAATATTTTTGATAATTTTATACACACACACACACGCACACGCACGCACGCACGCAGTTTGTTAACGGTGAATGATATCGGCTATTATTATACGTGTGTGTGTGTGTGTGTGTGTGTGTGTGTGTGTGTGTGTGTGTGTGTGTGTGTGTGTGTGTGTGTGTGTGTGTGTGTGTGTGTGTGTGTGTGTGTGTGTGTGTGTGTGTGTGTGTGTGTGTGTGTGTGTGTGTGTGTGTGTGTGTGTGTGTGTGTGTGTGTGTGTGTGTGTGTGTGTGTGTGTGTGTGTGTGTGTGTGTGTGTGTGTGTGTGTGTGTGTGTGTGTGTGTGTGTGTGTGTGTGTGTGTGTGTGTGTGTGTGTGTGTGTGTGTGTGTGTGTGTGTGTGTGTGTGTGTGTGTGTGTGTGTGTGTGTGTGTGTGTGTGTGTGTAATTCCAGTATCAGTACAGAACATTTTGTATCCATTTGTTTTGATTAAAATGTATTTATATTTATTATATGATAAAAAGTACTTAATAACTCAAAAGTTCCCAATATGGACCACCCCTAAAATCCTTAGTATGGATAATGGGTAAATTCTGTATTTTTTCATAGATTTTTTTTATTGCTAAAATAGCATTTGCTTATGAATGTTTGTTTGAGTACTGAAATGCATATTATTTAGAACATTATGATTTTTTAAAGTGGTTCATATTGGAAACCTATTTTTCCAAATTGCGAAATTTCTCTTTTTCGTGTTTAGGTTATATTTTTTTTTATTACTTACGTAATCAGAAAAGAAACTTTAACATATCATTTTTAACACATTTTCCTAGAGATTGATCACTGCGAAAGCTTAAAATAATATTGTATTCAATTTTTATAGCGATTTAATTTTGGGTGAGCCATATTGAGAGCCTTTACCCTAAAGATATCTACCCTTAATTTATCAGGTGCTCCATCAAAAGTAGTTCCCCCTATTTGACAAATACCTTAAAACTTTGTAAATCATCAAGAAACTTCCTTAATGCACTGTAACTCATTACATTCACTACACATAGATGAAAAAACTTTACCCTCCTGGATTAATCAGACGTAGCAAAGTACGTCCAATAATGCAATAAAGCGGCCGGATTGAGGATACTTTTTTCCCTTTAATGTCCACGCGCTCCCGATTCACAAATATAGAAGCATGAATGAAAACTACGTCACATAAAGAGAGGCGCGCGCGTAGGCGTTCCCGCGCGGATTAGGGGCGAAAATCGATGGCCGTCTAATTGTCTGACGCGCGAGAGAGATCCGGATCTTGCGAGCCGGCCTCCTTACGTAAACATTCAGGTCGGGCCGGATGCACATGTATGCGTAACGTCCCGACGACGAGCCTCCGAAGCCCCCAGTGCGCGAACGGAACGTCGACCGTAGCCGCGGGGGCTGCACATAATATATATGCGCGTGTGCGTGTTGCTTTCGCGAGCTCGACCTGTATTTTCTTACTTTGCTTTTCTTGTGTTTATTGGAAGCTCTATATAGTAGCTATAACGTATGTTGTTGCAGCTCTGTGTCCAACGACGATTTCTTTTTTTAAAAGAGAGATAGATTTTAGATGTAACGGAAATACACGTATCATGATATATTAGTGCTCGTTTTACTTGGCATCATTTATGATCGTATAAAAATTAAACAGTGATAATACGATAATTCTATTATATAAATGAAGTTTTTTTTTACTCATCAATCTCGAGTGTTTTCAAATAGTTTAGATTAAATAAAAAGAATTTCGCTGTAAACAGATGTAATAAACACCGGTATCAGTTTTTATAAGCGTAATCACATATCTACTTATATATCGTTGGGATTTCAATCTCAAATATGCTGTTAAACGAGAGAAATCGGTGAATCAGATCGAGAACATTCTTGAATGAGCCTCAAAGCCACTTTTGGCTTGGAAGAATTAATAACTTTACGAATTGACATGATTGCCGACTATTTTTAAAGTAATTTAATTATTTTTATCCCGAGCAGTGGTCTTTTGTCAACTGACCAAACTTACGCATCCGAAAAGAATTCGGTCATTGTAGTTTTTCGGTAGATGACTCAGAACAGCCTTGGCCGGAATCTTTCCGTATTGTTCGAAAATATTTATTATATATACTGCATGTTGATACTACCGTGAAAAATTTAAAGAGGCGTTTGTTTTAAAATTAATTTATTCACAGAGCAGTATAGACATATTCTTACGTCTTCATTTTTTGAAAAAAATTTCGAAAATTTCAAGCGTGCGGCTCTTGAGTTAAATTCGAACTTTTGACATGAATATTATCATTATTTCATTTTAATCCGTAGAACATTCCGATTGTCAATAACGATAATCGCGATATAAAAGCTGACATAGCGACTTTTACAGTTGACGCAAATGCATTAAAATATTGCAAAAGAGAAAAATTGTAGTAAATTAAAAAAAAAAAACAAATTTAACTACACTCACTTTCATTGAATGCTTCATATTATTTCAAAAGCTATATATCAACAAATAATGTTCGCTTCTGATCGAGGTAGATTCTAAGAGAACTTCATAAAAATTTGATAATCCGGTTTTGGTTGATGTCAAGGCGTAAATTTAACTCACCTGTCGAACTCCAATTCCTGCTCGGCGGCATAGTCGCCTTGGCGCGAGTTGGCGAGGGGCAGCCAGCTCCAACAGCGGCCGGTCGCCGGGTTGCAGGACGGTGCGAGTATCGGCACGCCGCTGTCCTCGCGCCACGAGGGTTTCGGGTTAAACGAGGGCGCGCACTGACAGCTCGACACCAAAGCGCCGAACACCACGATGACGATCCTCAGACTCGCCTGGCAGGGCCTTTGCTCCATCCTCTCGCTCGTCATTTTCTAATGCTCCTCGTGGATTTGGAATCGCGATCTGGAAAAGATACCGTGATCAAGTGCTATACAGCTTCAGGATCAGTAGGAGTATATTTCTTTTTTATCGATATGGACCCTCCCTAAAGTAGTATTGTCTTATTTACCAATGATGTCGGCAAATAGGACGATAATCGTTTCACAGTCGTGTAAAGGAAGATTAACGCTATATTTCTTCAAATTTGTTCAAGCGCATTGGATATCATTTTTTAGAAATTGCTAAATTAAAATAGGTACTGTATTAATAACGTTAGTAAATATGCTATGATAAGGATTACATACATGTATATCACATAAACATAATAACTTTTAGCGCCAATTACTATCGTATCAATACCTATTATAAGTCTATAAGTAATAATAATAATAATAATGGAAGCATTATATAATTACTTGATATTAGTTTGTCTTACATAAGCATCATAAGATTTTTTAAGGGTTTATATTTAAAAGGAAATTATTTATCAACTTTGATGATGAGTTTCAGAAAGTATGTTAATTTAAAGCAACTAATTCGCATTGATTAAGTTTTCTGAGCCAAACTGATACTTAACCTCTCGCCAAGGAATTGGCGCATTTCTGTTTTGCAAAATTAAATTTAGAATTATATTATTGATAAGTGTATGCAAATATAATATGCAAGTGGCACTAAGTACTATACACACTGTTTTACAATAAAAACAGACGTTAATGTGTGGCACGTACGAGGTATAACTGAAGAATTGGTTTTCATGACAATAATCGTTACTACACCTTTGATACACGTTATTATTTATTTGCACTCTTAACTCATGCACTTTGTATTGGCCGTAATGACCTCAGAACTTATATATCAACGTTGGATATCGTCGTAAACATTTCCACTTTGTTATATTTCTAGAACGTAGTTGACTGCGGAAATGGTCTTAAATACATTAAATCGAGTTCATCTTTTCCGTTTTCCTACAATAGTGTTCTGTTTTATTGAAATTAAGTTGAAAGCACTCATAGATTTTAATTATTGCGTATCCTACATTAAACTAAGCTAGTAGTAATGATTCGATGAGTATCATCCAGAAACATAGTCAACAGAAAGGTAAAACAAACACGCGGACTGAATAAAAATTACTCAATGAGTATTGTTGTCACAATTAGTTTGGGTAAATCAAAACTGATGGTATTTCCCGAGTTATATCAAATATCTGTAATTCCCGCTTCTAAGGTATCGAATAATTAAGTACATTTTTGTTTTTTCACTCAACAGTAAACACTTCAAATATTAATTCACATTATTTGTTTACAATTTTTCCAGTGGTAGAATGAGTAGGTATCAACTGATAAGAATTTTTCTATCGGTCTTACAGTCTTACAAATTAAATTAAAATAATTAATATTTATGGCAGTCAGATTGCCCTTGTTTATAATCACCCCCGCAGAATCTGAAATAAAAACTTAATTAAAACCTGGAAAAAACTTTGTTAGCAAAGGACGATCTGACTGCCCACCACCACCACATTGTCCAACGTTTCGAGCCCGCTCCGGCTCCTCCTCAGGGACTGAAATGAAACCCGCGATACACCTCCTTATATACCCCCATACCCCCTTCTTTTTTCTTACCCCCACCACCATCCACATTCCCCTCTCCGACTTTCCATTCTTACTTAAATTAATATAAATAAAGAATGATAAATGTTATCTAATTTACTTGACTCTATCATTAAATTTACATTATTCCGATTTCTTAGAATGTGAATACTTTCAAGGCTTTCCCTCTTATATTTATTCTTAATCCCTTGTTCCAAAATATCCACACTCCCAAAATCGAAAGAATGCAAACTATTTAAACAATGTTCTTTCAAACCCGATGTACAACTTGAGCTGCGTAAACTATATTGATGTTCATATATTCTCTTTTTCAAATATCTACCCGTTTGACCAATATAATAACCATTACAATCCCTACAATTAATTTTATAAACTACTCCCGATTTTAAACATTTATCATCCTTGTCTTTACAATTACTAAATAACCTTTCTAAATTATTATCGTTTCTAAAGAAAACTTGAATATTATGTTTACTAAAAACCCTTCTAATCCTTTCTGACAAACCTCTAACATATGGTAAACTAAAATATGCGTTCTTTCCATTTCTATTCCTTGTTTGCTTATCTACCCGCTGCTTCAATCCACCATTATAAATTTCCCACACTCTCTCATCAATCATTTTGTCAATAAATTTTCTAATAAATCTAAGAAATCGGAATAATATAAATTTAATGATAGAGTCAAGTAAATTAGATAACATTTATCATTCTTTATTAATTTAAGTAAGAATAGAAAGTTGGAGAGGGGAATGTGGATGGTGGTGGGGGTAAGAAAAAAGAAGGGGGTATGGGGGTATATAAGGAGGTGTATCGCGGGTTTCATTTCAGTCCCTGAGGAGGAGCCGGAGCGGGCTCGAAACGTTGGACAATGTGGTGGTGGTGGGCAGTCAGATCGTCCTTTGCTAACAAAGTTTTTTCCAGGTTTTAATTAAGTTTTTATTTCAGATTCTGCGGGGGTGATTATAAACAAGGGCAATCTGACTGCCATAAATATTAATTATTTTAATTTAATTTGTAAGACTGTAAGACCGATAGAAAAATTCTTATCAGTTGATAGTAAATTGCAGTCGACATAAGTAATATTTTTAACGAGAATGAGTAGGTAATTAAATCAACCCTGGTGGAAATTTGTCTATCTGAAATGGCCAACAATCTCAATAAATAGGTAGAAAAAATGGCTAGTTAATAGGCCCCGGCGAAACGCTTTTTCTCCCATTATTCGCACATTTAATAGATTGGACATAACCTCCAAATTTTTGTTTTAAGTTTACTTAAAGAATTGACGTTAAATTGGACGGTATTCAGCTGTAACTGATAGCTTACTAAAATATAAACAATATGAGCAGACAGAAAAACCATTTACAGTAGTCCTTTTGAAGATATTACGTAGAATGTATTTATTGCCATTAGATTCTGTCTCTCTCACTCCTTGTCATAACAACAGGCCTTTTACTAGCCATTTCCGGACTAAAAAACTGATCAGTTTTAATACCTTTAAAATACTCAAGAACAAGCTTGTGTTTGTCTTCGCAAAACTCATTCTATTTTTCAATCTATTAAATGTTCGAATAATAGGGAAAAAAGCGTTTCACCGGGAGCTAGAAACTGGAAAAGAGAAATTCCCATTATATAGCAAGTTTCTAATATAAATGGCCAGTTAATAGTTAGAAAATGTTTTGGATTTCCACCAGGGAACATGTAAAATCAATTTAATTTTACTTGGAATTAAATACCGTCGAATGGATGTTATTATGATACATTATGTTTTTGCAAATAAAATAATTTAAAATTATAGTAATTAAAGTTGAAAAAATATTTATTTTTTATGACTTCAAATTTAATGTAATTCGTACAGAGTAGACAGTGTGACGTATAAAAGCTCCTTTAGTACCTATAAACATGTAACACACATTTTTCAAGAAAATTCTACATTAACACGTATCTCAAATAGCTGAAATAAAGCCCTAATGGAAATGTTCTTTACTAATTTGGGTGAAAATTGTTTGTGTATTTGGGACGCAAAAGAATTTCGATAATCAATAATAAATATTTGTAATACCAAACTCATTTTTATGATCTGTAGGTAGTAAAAATTCGACAACCTATAAATAACGTACGATAATTTTATCAATGTTGCCGTGTCTTAAATTAAAAATTGTTAATTTACATAATCGAGCGTATTGAAAAATTTAAAATAACAATAAAATTATATTGCCATTCCTCATCGACGTTAGGATTCCGAGAAAAGCTTGAATTACCAAAACTCGCGAATGCCTATATTATCTCCTTCTCGCTTAGGATATCTTTTGTACACCTCGTCTAACGGCCGCATTTTGCACAGTGTGCGCCGAAGAAGTGTCGCGTCCACGTTCGCGCTCGAGAATTCTCCTATCGCGGACTATTAAGTAAAGTTTCTGTCGGCGATGTGCGGCTAATCGTCGTCTCTTCTAATTGCAAAAAAAATTCACGTATACTCGCGTGTGACTCCGACGCATCGCCAAATCACGTGCATGCGAGAAGAGATTAGCCGAAAGGTCAGTTCTGAATTATATACCAGTGGCGCTTTAATTAGTGGTCGTTTGAACTGCATAATCATCATTACTGACGAGTAGTTTTTGCTATAAAGATCTGTAGACGATCTTGCGTGCGCGTGTGCAACCGAGTGACATAAATTATCGTCTATGTCGTAGTTGTCAAGTTGCTCAATTGAATATTGACAATAATATTAAAACGATTATATTAAAGTTTCGCGAATTGCAAAAACACCGAATTTTGCTGAATAACCATCATCTTCCCTGGCAGAAATTTCGAAATTAGTAAATGGAAAAGAAAAGTAGCTAATTCGGTAGCGATGAAATGATTATTTTGGTCATATTGACCATTTAATGGAGAGAACGCTAGTGTCACGTAACCTCGAAATATTTCAGAGTAACTTAATCGTTTAGACACATCTATATCAAAAACAATAGTCTATTCCAAGTACACTGAGAGAAAAGTTTTGAAAAAATTATTAATAGTTTGGTAAAAATTACCATACTGTCTCGTAAAGCCACCACAGTCTGTAAAAACCCAAAAAATTACCATACTTTATAAGAAATTTTACCAGAAATATAGGAAAATTTACTATACTCTATTGTAAAATTTACTGTAAAGTATGGTAATTTTTTGGATCTTTACAGCCTGTGGTAGTTTTACGAAACAGTATAGTAATTTTTCCAAAACTTTTCTCTCAGTGTATAAATAAGAAATATTGGTTATCTAACATACATTGACGATTACCCGAACTTTCAAAGCTATGACACTTTGGCATCTATATTTTCTTTTAAATTTAGTTGCTAATTTTGAGAATTTCCATAACACTAATGTTAAATTCAAATAGCAATAATTCCGTAACCATTCTCCTTAAGCCACTGAAATTTTGCACAGCACTTTAAGGAGATATCAACGAAAACAGTAGTGATTTCACTTGATTCTGTTCCTCTCAATCTCGCTAAAATAAATAGCTTTTTATTAGATTTTTTTTTTGAAAATTAAAACTGAGTCTAGTTTTTTGACTAATAGATAGGAGATTATGACCGAAACAATCGTTTCACCGATGGTGACAAAATAAATACAATTTTTCAGCCTTTTTCTAGTCAAACAAGCGATTTCATTACTAAAAGAAATGCGATAACAGTCGAATTTCAAGAGCGCACCCCATTCGCATTCCTATATAGTGCCTCGCTATCTAAGCGTTTCATTCATCCCTTTAATTAGAAAAACGTTAAGTGGTTAGACTAATTGCAATTATATTGGATAGAGCGGGCTCGATACATACCTAACTGAATGCATGCACTCGCATCTTCTTAAGCCGTCTCAAGTATCAAATTAGCAAAGGCTACAATTAATATACAATAAATATGTAAAATGTCGAATCAACATATGACAGATGTGCGATGAATATTAAGATTTGACTGAAATAATGTAGAAAGCCTAGGAGGAAATTTCATGCATACGCAATTCAATCGCCACTTTGACGCGACACATCCCGCGCGGGGAAAAAATTCGCCCCGGAGCCGAGGCGCAGGCGGCTTGCGAGCGTCATACCGTGTACATGTGAATTATCCGTGAACGACGACGACTGCGGCGGCGTCGGCGACGACAGTTGACGCTTGCAAAGTACAGCGGTATTGCGCGAGAGACCGCAGGCAGGCGCCAGTCCAGCGATTTATTGCTCGCACTCGTGCTCTCTCGCATGATCGACTATCGGGTAAGCCCCGCGATGCTCTTTCTCTCCCTCTCTCTTTTTGTCTCCATCTCCTCTCGCTCCGTCGCCGTCACCGCGAAATTACAGCTCGTAATTTATGCGTCGTGTTTACACCGCGAGGAATGTCCACGATGTGAGCGCGAGCGATAGGGAGAGAGAGAGGACAGAGCGCGACGCGGCTATTTTTAAAGGCCCACGCGTTATATTTAGCTGGCGCTACGCTAATTTCGCGTGGCGCGCGCGCACGCGAGGGAATATACGAGCGCTGCAAAAGGATTTGCCGGAATTTGACGCGCTTGAACGTGGCTTGCGTTTTTCAGGCGCAATTAAGGGGCCGATGATGCTGCTACGAGAGAATACGAGCGACGCGTCTGAACTGAATACGTGGGTGGCTTTGCGGGACAGGGGATTTCCGCGGGCTATAATATCGCTAGTTGCTCGGTGTGTGATGCTGCCTAGCTTCAGGCTTTTCTGATGGTATTTCAGTGTGTTATCGAGACAAATAAGTTATTTGGTCTGATTTCATTTTATTTTCCGAGCGTCGCCTGTTCGAGTATTTTATAAATATATTTTTCAACAACTTCGGAATCTTCAGGTTTAGTCACTTTTATTTCTGTTTTTTTTTTTTTTTTTTTTCATAATATTTATTTTATATACAAATTTTTACCACCGAGTTCGTTGGCATCAATTTGATCATTATTATTGATATACAAGCAGATTTTTTGTAAAATATTGATTTTTTTATTGAATATTCTTGAAACTGAAAAAGTTGATTTTATCCAAAGATACTGAGAATTAGAAAAGGGGGTGTATTATTTACATAAAAATAAGCTTCAATTTGCATGTGGGACTTCTGACAAGATTTATCCCAGCAAACAAAATTTATTCATACTTATGAATACTTAGGCTGATTTAAATACTTTGATTTGATCACCATTCTTAACTTAAACCTCTTATGATTAAATCAAACCATTACGAAAACTCTAAACCACTTCTGCAGGTGTTCCATTTTTTATGAAAAAAAATTATTCTTTTTTAAAACGATTTTCGAAAGTTTACCATCAAATAAGATATTGACAAAGAGTACCGCAAGAGATTTTGATCGACCTACAATAAAATTTGCATATCATGGCAGCTGAAAGAAGTGGAAAAATGCGTCACACCCCTCAGAGCGACAATATTAAAGACACCATTACCCGGCATATACTTCGCCTGATCACTTCCGAGCTGTAGAAAAGACGAAAGCCCTTTTATTCTCGAACGTTCTTTTTAACTCCTTTCAGATTCTTTTTTAATCCTCCAAGATAAT
This sequence comes from Torymus aiolomorphi, assembly GCA_036365515.1. Classification (NCBI taxonomy): domain Eukaryota; kingdom Metazoa; phylum Arthropoda; class Insecta; order Hymenoptera; family Torymidae; genus Torymus; species Torymus aiolomorphi. The sequence continues at coordinate 220,649,583 of CM070873.1, read as the reverse complement.
GTCTTACGTAAGAAAATTATTCTTGTTTGCTTTTTATTATACGCAGCACCTTACTTTGATGCGTATTGGAGATGAATGAATAGAATTTATTAAAAGATTATACGTTATGCTATATTTATAAATAATGTTAATAAATAAAATTAAAATTTTTAAGAATGATGCGTAACTCATGGTACTAAAAAGTAAATTATTACTTTTCTTGAATAAGATTTTTTTTAAATAATCAATCAATCAATCAATTAAATTTCTTTGCGTCAAGTAACATTTGATATTTCTAACACCATATGGCGTGAAACGCTTAAGTTAATTCAAATTAATATTTTAATTAGTCTATTTCCACGCTATCAACATCGGTTGTTATTATAATTAACAAAGATTTTGTCATATTTATTACGTTGGTAGTGTACTATCTACGTATAATGTTTTAGTTTATATTTTAAACCTCTTTATCGTGAACAAATGTAAAGAATGTAGGGTATTTTTGTATCGGGTTACTCACGTTGTAACGTTGCACACGATAAAAGATTGCATGGTTTTATTCTGCAAAGTGCAGTTAAGTAGTTGACATATCGCAAAATAAATTAAATCGTTTGTTGATACGGAAAAGCTTTACGTGACAATAGGTAATAATAAACTTAAAATTATTTTAAGCATTATCAAAAGAAAAATTGATCCATAATTATTTGATTTTTATCATTCGCTTATTATTTTTGAATTGTATAAACTGTACTACAAGGGTTTTAGAAATGTTCGTGTTCAACAAGAAGGTACATTAAACAAAGTATTTTAAGAGATGTAACAATAAAACATTTATTCAAAATGTTTTACAAATATATTTCAAGAGTATACTGCAGCGTTTATATTTTTAAACCATAAAATAGTTTTTAGAGTAGATGAACCAAATATTTTCTATTATATGTTATTAGTTTTATAGATTTATAGATTCATAGTCCGTTAAAATTAGTTACTGAATATATCATGGTTATTGTAACAATTATTATCAAAGGATGTAGTACTACAACTTTTTTAAATTTATTAAACGAATAGATTTGCTATTGTGATTATAATTAATTTTTAAACTAATACTGCCAATCACTTAAGAATAAAGCGTGATATATTTTTAAATATGTATGCATTGTTAAATACTTCATAACAGAAGTCTGTTTTATAGAACCCCGTTAAAATTACCCATTGATGTATTTATCAACGACAGAAATAGATTATCTTTTGAATGGATTACTAAACTCAACCTTTACATTCGTCTACATTCCAGAATTTTGCTTACGGCACTATGAAGTAATATGTCACTGAGAAAAAAATTTTGGAAAAATTACTATACTGTCTCATAAAACTACCACAGACTGTAAAGACCCAAAAAATGACCATACTTTACAGTAAATTTTACAATACAGTATAGTAAATTTTCCTATATTTCTAGCAAAATGTCTTATAAAGTATGGTAATCTTTTGGGCTTTTACAGTCTGTGGTGGCTTTACGAGACAGTATGGTAATTTTTACAAAACTATTAATAATTTTGACTAAACTTTTGTCTCAGTACAGGGTATCTCTAAAAAACAAAAGTCACACAACACCGAGATGGCAATAGATAAAAATATAAAATTATTTTTGAAATGGGAAAATTTAATATTAAAAAATCGCATACTATCAAGTTTAGTAAGACGATATTATTAGATGGAAAAATTTAGTCTCACTGCATGAAGTAAGCAGATAAAGCCAATAATTTATACCCTTATGTAACGTTCTACGTGATATTTACTGGTAAAACCCCACATTTAAAATTATAATTCATTCAATAATTTAATTCTTTACTCATGCAAATTTGAACTTTTGAAAAAAACCTCATCATTTTAAAGAAAATGCGCCATATTTGAGAAAAGGCACAGTTTAATGTTTTGTAGAAATAATTGCTATTAACTTTAATTGTCACCTGTTTAGGTCGTGAATTTTGGCCGAGTTATTAATTTCATAAAGCACGCGTTACACCGTTCAAAACTCAGTGAAATATTTCACGAGCAATGCACCAACTTGTTGCCGCGCTCACTTCTCCCCCCAGTCAACAGAGAGGAAACTTACCTGCACCGCAGAAAAATCTCCGTTCTCTCTTCGCTATCGCACGCCGCACAAGCCGCGTCAAGTCAGTCCGAAGGGAATCTCTCGACCCGGAGCTTCTCCAAAATCCCCAGAGCTTCGGCCTCTCTCTCTTTCTTGAACCTGTCGCAGGTGATGCTCCTCGTACCGCGCAGCGAGTCGCGCACGAGGGTCGGTGCAAGAGAGCGGTTCGTTCGTTCGTTCGTTGGGCACTGGGCAGCCTCTACTCCGTGGCCGTAGATCACGCTCCTCTGCTCGGGAGGCAGGTGTTCCGGTCGTTTTGAGTCGGGCCTTCGACTGCGACGAAGTGCGTCTCGCCGAGGTGCGTCCCGGCACTTCATTCAGCAACCCCCTACCCCCTCTGCTCGCGCGCGCTCGCCGCCGCTCTGCGCTTTGGCTTCGCGCGCGCGCCTCTCGAGCCCGCCGTCCGCCCGCCGACGTATGTGTGTACAAGCTGCTGCTCCCCCATCTACTGGCCGAGACCAATCGGCTTATCCGAAAGACATCGCGGTTAACGCCACGACGTCGGCGACGGCTACGATGTCGCGCGAAAGCTCCACAGTGGCAACGATATTTGAGAGTGAGAGAGAGAGAGAGAGAGAGAGAGATGCACCGCGCGCCGATATTCGCAGCGAGCGTGCGCCAGGCTTTTTTCAGACGCTTTATTGTCTCCGCGAGCGCCAATACTTATCGCGGCGGGGAGTCTGGGCGCCGGCCGAGAGAGAGCCACGGGCGCCGATACGGGCCTAGCACAGTGAATTTTCAGCGATTTCGATGGCCGCTGATAAGCCTCACTTGTTCTCGAAAAGCTCCTGCGAAGTCGATGGAAATTAGTAATCCTCAGTTTAGGATATCACTTCGTTTCGACCAATTCTGTATACTTCTTCTCTTAAATGTCAAATTCTTTGGGGTACTAGATGTTATTTCTATACAAATATTTTTCATTGAACTTAACGGCATGGGCTCTCTTAGCACCACCTTGGAGTCCCATGACTGATCAGCAATTTTATGAACTCAGCTTTGAGACAGTCTCTTTGATTCGCCGTCAATATCCGATACGATTTCTATAGTAATCCATTTAAATGACTTTTTATCGTAATATCAAACATATAAGACTTTTCACGTCAACTGCCCCAGATCGGCGCGCGAGTGCCAAATCGTGCTATTTCCAACTCATGTTTATGATACTAAAATGTACTTAAAAAAATTGTTTGATAAGCGTTTTCAACGTGTTTTTTCCTCAGCTTTCCAATGATATAGGCAGTTTTTTCGAAATCTTCCATTTTCACCTTCAAAAACTACAAAACATCTTATATCTCAAAAACCGCGCTGGGGCAGTTGACGTGAAACGCCTCATATAGCTGAATATTTTAAAAATGAGAGTAGAGAAAGAGATTCTTGGCGTGATATTGATAAATTCTAACTGAATATTTCATGTTAAGTTTTCAAACTTACAAATTATCGTAAAATATTATTTATTCTTTTTATTGACGTTTTGCGAACAATAATGATTGCCAATTTTGCTGCTAAATATTGAAATAACTTTTTCTGTTGATGGAATTATAATTTGATTTGCATTTGACCAATCAATTTATTACAGTCATAATAAAGTGACAAAATGTTCTTGTCAATCTGACATTCTACTGCAATACACGGAGAAAAATTTGATTTGGAAAATTACCATTAATCTTATCAAAGCGAAGATATACTCTGATTCTGACGCTTTTTACTACTATTATAGGATTTTCTACCATTGTAATGTATTCCTTTTACAACTTTCATTTTAAATATTACAAGTGTCGAGATAACTTTCTACTATATTTATATAGCAAAAAATATACATATTGTAATATACTATTAAAAGTATCTTCTTTTTTTTATAAAAAATATGAAACATTACTATATTTTATGGCAAAAACTGCGAAGACTTGATATTCGAATGCAGGAGTTACAAAAATTTTGATATTTAATTCTAAGTTTTACAATGATTTATGGTAAAAATTATGATGTGTGAAATGCGCATGCGCGCGGCGAACACGCGCAGTCTGCTGCTCTGTCTTACCGACGTCCCCAATTATCAGGTTATCTAGATCTCACACAATATGTTTTGCAACACAAAACTGGTCGGATATAATAAATTCCTATTTATTGTTACTTTTATAAATACATTATCAGTTGCTAATTTTCCTTTACGTTAATTATAATGCGATATATTAATTGAAATTCAATAATGCGTCTAACTCAAATCTGCCATACATCTAGCGATATCTAATGTACAAGTTCCAAAAATTTGTAGTCTAATGTTGTTATGGGTAAGTGGTTAGAGCGTCCGACTGCCGTTCCAAGGGTCGAAGGATCGAATCCGGCCTCCGTCGAAAAAAAATTTTTAATTTTCTTTATTCTTTACTTTAATTTATTTCTTGTATTTCTTGTATTAATAATATATGTGTGTGCAACCTTGAAATATATAGAATATCACGAATAACCACAATAACGGAAATGAAAATTAAATTTTTAAAATTTTTAACTCGAAAAATATTTCCTATACGAGTTGTTATAAAATTTACCATATTAAATTGGAAACATTAATAGGAAATTTGTCTGTCTCCGTTTTACTATGAAAAATTGTAATTTTTCCTATAGAAATTTGTAGATTTTGCTACACAATTTCTCTCCGTGTACTACTATCGTGAAAGAAATTACGACTAACTGGTGAAATTGTCGTCAAACAAATTATGTTTAATTTATTATTAATCCACGCAATCAAGTATTCAAAATGTGAGACATTTCAATATTCAAGAAACTTTTTTTACAGTAATAAAATAAAATCACATTTGTCCACTTTTTAAAAATTTATATGCACTTGTGAAAGTAATTAACAATGTTAGTAATGTTCACTAGGCATACGGAAATAGTAGTAAAATCATCTGAGATTTCATTAGTATTTTGATATTTACTTTGAGAAATTAAACATAATTCGAATTTATTCTCTGCATAGCACGTATACAGTCACGCGCATCTTTTATTTTCAATTTTTCCTTGTCCGACGGAGATGAAATCAATTGAGTTGGCCAAATCAAGCACTCAATTGTTGCTGGACGTATCCAACATAAACAAGTCAAGTGCAAGTATATTTGTCGATAATACTTTGCAGATGTCATCACCTGCATTAGAGACAGGCTTTGTAACGCGCGTGATGATTATGTGTTGTATACGAATTGGCGACTGATAAAGTTTTTATTAAAATTAACGCGATACATTGACATCAACAAAATTTATACTCCATATGATAGAACTAAGGGAAATGTACCAATAAATAAACAACTAAAGTTGCAGTGCCAGTTTATATTAAATTGCATGCATATAATCGTGTCTAGACTAAAAATTTCTTCTATATTTGATAAGTGTTTATTATAATTAAGCCCCCGGATCAAACAACTCGCCGAGCGCTCGAACGCGAGGAAAAGTTTTCTTCAATAACTTGAAAACAAAAACAGCTAGAAATTTGATTTATTTACAAAAAAGATGCGCAATAAAATTCTCTACGTATCAGTCGTCAAAATCCAAATCCGAGTTATTTCCAAAAGTCCTGTGGACAACACTTTTTCTCGCGTTCGAGTGCTCGGCGAGTTGTTTGATCCGGGGGCTCAATTTATTAAAAACAGTTGCTTAAAGATCGACTTTTGTGATAAAAATTATGAAATCAATAATAATGGGCAAGCGCGCGTTTGTCCCAATAAATAACTAATCAAAATCGCTTGACCCATAGTACGAATTTCCATTGCCTAGAAGTTTTATAACTCGTTAAAGGTTTTGATGCTATTTCTTCCTTAATCTAAGTAGTTTTTTATTATATTCAAAGTGCTATAGGTATGTTCATAGTATTCAAAAAGGTACAGTTCAATGATTAAAAGTAAATGAAAGCACATCACCCACCCAACCTCCATATATGTAGTCTATAATAGTTGACTAGTGCATACGAGAAGTGATTTCATTAATCAAAATATTTTGGGTATCGGACTGAAAACAAAACAACATAAAAAACCGCTACCAATTCATTGACCCGTAGCTTCCTCAACCGTAATTTGTTGATTCCTTTAATTAATTTTTAATAACAAAATTTATAATTTTTAAAAAAATTTATTGCATAATTATAATTTATTTATTTATTTATTATTTATTTATATCAAATTTATATAAATTTTGAGCTGATAAATAAAGTTACCATTTGAAATAGAAGTAAAATATCTATATTATATTTTATAATAAAACAAATAGCTATCACGGTTGTTTTGTTATTAACAAAAACGTGTTTTTTTTTAAAAGTTCATAACTCACAAATAAATTATAATAATGCAGAATATAATGCATTCATAATGCATAAATCATAATTATAATAGATTATAATAGATATAATTTTTAAACATTTTAATTCATTTTGTTGGTTGGTTTTTTTGAAAATTAAAAAAAAAAATCATCGAATGCCTACTCAGTGACGTTTCCTCATTCCACACCACCTAGCGGTAGATATCACTGCGCGTTTTTTAAAAATAAAATATAAATCTTTTTTAATTTAGAGATTAAATTAATTTGAATCTTGAAAATTCAAACATATTACATTTTGACGCCAATACTATATACTTTTATAATATACTGATGATAACATCATTAGAGTTATGAGTTTTTAAACAAAAAAACACGTTTTTGTTTTTGATGATAACTAAAGAACCGTGATAGATAGAAAATTAATTTTTTCTAGAAAATATAGGTATTTTAATTCTCTTTCGAATGCCACCCACCCCATTCAGATACATAGAGCCGTTATCGAGAAATTACGATTTTTAAAAAATGTCAAAAAATTTTTAACCTCAAATATCTCTGAAATTTATGGACCAATCATTTTGTCCAAAGAACTCGACTGAGAATTATAAAAAATCTACCTCTAAAAGGAATTTTGAAGCCATTAAGTCAATTTTACTCTTGTAATCGTTGGACATACAAAACTGATTTTTTTCATTTTTCAATTTTTTACTCAAAATCTAGCCTACAGAATGTATTCAAATTTTAACAGATTATAGCTATTTATATTCTGTATTATCATGATTTTTCTCAAAAAAATTGGCCGTTAAGTTTAGGAGTTATAAGCTTCTAAAAAAAAACACGTTTTTGTTAATAACAAAAAAACCGTGATAGCTAGAAACTTTTTTTTTTTTAGAAAATATAGGTATTTTAATTCTCTTTCGAACGGTACCCATCAGATTCGAATAACTCGATCCTATCATTAAAAAAAAATCAAAAAACAGTTTTGAGAAAATCGAAAATTTGAAAAAAAAAACGCATCGCCCCAATAAAAAAACAGATTTTTGACCCGCCATCACGCAAAAAAAAAAACAAACAAAAAAAATGAGACCTGTCCGGTCAAAATCGAATTAAAACAACTCAAAAATTTACTATCACAAAGCTTCCTCTAGGAGGAAGTAAATAACAATACTAATTATTTAATTATGTATGAAAAATGATATTTACACATTATTTTATGTGAAAATAAAGTAAATAAAATAGTGGTTACTTATTGGGTAATGCGATATTTTTCGGTACCAATTCATAAATACTAATTTTTTATTATTAAAAACTAATTTTTTGAAACTCCGTGCGAGAAGTTCGATTTCCCGCACGCTGCGTTAAACGATGCGTGCAAAAATCTCACTTCTTGCACGTCGTGTCAAAAAATACGGTTCGACACTTGTGTGAGAAGTTGATTTTCTCCTCGTGTGACCTTTTCACCCTCGCTTCGCTCGGGTGCAAACAGTCACACGAGGGGAAAATCAAATCCTCGCACTAGTATCGAAATGTACTATTTAAATGATTCAAAGTTTTAAACATATTTTAAAATGTTATTTAATACTAGCAAACGAAACAATGACTGTATACAAAATTAGATGTATGAAACATTAAATGAAAAGGCTTACTCCTTATTGGCTATATTTTGAAGACAGTCAAAGTTCTACGTCGTGAGCGAAGACTCCGGCAGAAATAATTTTTTGTAAACATTAAATCCATAAAATAAAAAATGCTTCGTAAATAAGTAGACAGTTAATGATTTCAATGAAATTTTTTTTGTGATTTATGGTCAAAACTAAAGCCAATAAAAATCAATATAGACATAAACAGTTACATACTGGTACATGGTTACTCATTGGTACATTTACCTTAAAGGATATTCTTTTTATGGAAAGATTTTATCCAGTAAATTACATTTCAAACTGATTTCAAGGATTTTTTCAAATCTATTTCAATTAATATAAATGAAACATGTAAATAAAACTATATACGAAAAAATTGGATAAACAATCATTACATTTTGATGTCGATCGAATTGAACTTTTTTTTCATTCGTATAAAAACACCTTTTAAAGTACAGCAATAATTCATATTTAATTAAAAATATAAAAATCACGAAATTTTCAGAATTTAGTTATTCTAACCAAGGCCATCAGTATTCATGCTTCCCGGTATTGTATAAAAAACTTAATGAGGATTCCTTTATAAAACTTACACCCACTAGTAATTTATTAATACAAACGCATATAAATTGTCAAGAAATCGAGTGCAAAATAGTTCGCGAGGGTACTTTCACGATGTATAAATTTTCGTACGAATTCGAGGAAGTGTTGTTATATGTTTCAGAATAAATGGATTGAGGTTAGTTCGATGTCTCATAAACATAGTTTATTTGCATCTTTAGTTTTCGCATTCGACGAGATGATTTTTCTGCGGATTCCCTAGGTCGATACCACGCGAGAAAAAATACGGACGCCCACAGAAAATGGAACTAGATACTGGCAATTCATGATACAAATTTACACGAAAATTTTGATATGAGAAAATATAATAAAAAGTAAGAACAATATCTGTCTTTATTATTGTATGATCTGTGCATACAAAGGTAAGAATAGCTCAAAACCATTCGGTTTGTTCTACATTTATATATCCATTTAAATATTTTCTAGAAAATGTTATTCGAACAGTCGTGCTGGCTTATGGAAGTAAGAGCCCAGCCTATTGTCTAGTACATCCAGAATCGAAATAGTGGGCTTTACTGGGACTGTATATATGATAGGCATGCAATGTATGTAATTCGTTATTAATCTGTTGTATAAAAATAAATTTTTTTTTTTATGAATTTCTTATATTAATCAACTTTAGATGCCACTAGTACTTAATCGGAAGAACTGAGTTTCAAGTCCTGGTCTCTGCAAATGGCACGAGTACCATTGTTTATATTTACATGCAATTTACTGAGGAGCGCACCGCAAGCCAACGTCGCTGATTAGCACCAATATGGGAGCAGAGATAGCGCAACTTTAAAAAGATGCCAAAGCTATACTTATTTTCTTCTTTGCAGAGCTAAACCATACAAATTTGGTAAAGGTTAACGAATCATGACAATTATCCACCCGCGGAGTCAACAACAGCAATATCGTGTAAGTTAGATTTCCGATAACACAAAAGTAAAAAATTATGGTACAAAGAAAAAATGTAAAACAATAAAGTTTCAAAAGATGAGAAATAAAATTGAAACTTACAAAACCAGAATTGAAGAAACTTTTACAAATATATATGAAGTATTAAATAAAAATTTACAACAGTTTTGATTTAGAATGTAGAGGGCTTGAAGAAAAGGGCGAATTAAAATGAAATAGTGAAAATTTTGAATAATAACAAGAATATAAAGATTGCCGTGTCAATGAATTATAGAATGCGAAAAATTGCACGCAAATCTTTCTGGCTTTCTCGCCGAGCCTTTGGTTCATCGCATTCCACGTCAGACGCCCACCCACATTGAGAGCAGTATCATGTCCGCGCGATAGGAGCATCGCCACTCAGTCTCGACTAAAATGACACACCTATCCACTATTAGCCGGTTTTGCTCACTCGGCTTCCGAAAAACACATCGCTCGTATCGAATCGTATTCTTTTCCGCTTATTCCCGGGCTATTTGCGTGGGTGACACGGGCCAAGGTTTACATGTGCTACGTGGCAGCGATCTGGAACTGCCATATATGAAGTCTACGAAATATAAATAAACAGAGCAGGAGGCAGGGGGAAGGCGAGTAAAGGAGAGAGTGACTGGGCGTGCGAGGCTAGAATGCCTGAATCAGTCCCGTGAGAGACGGGTAATCGCATGACGAAAACGGATTGAAGGAGCTAGCGCTAACGTGCGTGTGTTTGTTTACGCCCGCAGTGATTGAGGGCGCGATTATGAGAGACGATCGATTCGAGCCGCGGGGCAGATAAATGGAAGGGTGTCAGAGTGGGAAGTAGGACTGTACTTACAGATGTGCGCATTTATCCGATGAGTGATAAAATGAACGGCGAATCAACAAGTGATTTTCCATATTCTTTTATACTCCGGTTGCGCGATCCCTATTTTAGGATATACGACACACTTTATTATCAAAGGATAGGTTCATTTATTAAACTTGTAAACATAAAGACACTTTTCCATTTAATAAAAATATACATGTGAACTTGCATTAAACCTAATCAAAGAATTGAATTTTTAACGCAGAGGTTTTATCTGAGGCAATGTCACATGGACAATATAAAATTAAGCAAAATTTATAAAAATGTTAATACATTCATTATATAATAAAATAAAAATCACCTACAAACAATTTTGAGGCACAATATTTTAATCTGAGCATTTATTATATTAATCGGAATCGCTTATAAGAATATAAAAATAAATATAACAACGTAGAGAGTCTATTATTTTTTACCGAGATCAAGAATAAAAAATGGAGAGAGCAAGTAGCGTGAGTAGAAATTAGTCCGGCGCAACAAGTAGTTCTGGCAAGCGTACGGCCGTCCTTGCACGACACTTCAAACACTGCGTGACGTGCTGTACGAATATTTCAAATAGATTATATATATTTTCGGCTTCATATACTTCATTTGACATATACAAAGTCTAAATTGCTGCGGGTTATCATCGCATCGATTTAGAGATGAAATCTTATTAAGCTATCATAAAATGTATGACGTAAAGTAATCAATCTATAACTTAGATAAAAACTAAATCATACAATCGAAAAACATTCATATATACATATCTTGTTTTATCGAATATACGCAATAGAGTGGTTATAAAATAAATAAGATAAAAATGTTTTCCAACACCTATTCATAGGATCAATGCATTTTTTCACGATAACTAGAATTTCATACGTGTGTGTGTGTGTGTGTGTGTGTGTGTGTGTGTGTGTGTGTGTGTGTGTGTGTGTGTGTGTGTATGTGTGTGTGTGTGTGGGTGTATGGGACTGTAATTCTATTTGAGAGCTTGTAAATAAACTCTATAAAACTAGATAAAAGTATATTTTGTAGGTCCGAAAAGATTACTGTTACTTTTTTTCATTCGATTTCCCAATGTTTCGATTGCTAAATGATTATAAAATGTAAAGCGCATTGCTTGAGGATATAATTTCGAAACTTGCGTATCTTAATATTTGTTTTAAATTTCAACGTAATAATACATTTCATGTATTAAATTTTAACGACCAAATAGCAGATAGGTATATTTACGTTTATTCGCAGTATTTGTATTTATTCCATATTATAATCGTAACGAGTTATGTAAATAAGTACTTGAATTCATCCTAGTTGTCCTCTTTTGTTTACATGGGAGGCTAACGTTTTACGCCAACGAATATTCGAAATAGATTTCATTTGGCCGGTAAACAGCGTTGTACTTCAAAGTTGTGTCATTTCTAGAGATCCTAATCAACGTTTCATAAAGAGAAATAATCCTTTCAAGAATCATCAATGACGTGAGTCTTATTTGATAACATATATGGTTTCCTATTTTTTTTTCGCGTCTCTCAAAATGTTAACCCTTAAAAGGCACACTATCTGCACGAAATAAGTATCAAGATTTTCACTCAGTTATAAGTTTATTTTTGTTATAATGTTACATAAAAATGTAACTGGATACTTTCGAAAGTTTGCTCTTTAATGTAAACATAATAGTAATTGTAGATTTTTCGATATAAGTATTATGTGATCATAAGTTAATAACTTTTGACTGGGAGTCAGACGTACCCTTCAAGGGTTAATATTAAAGTTACCGGAGTTTTCATTTAGTGTGACGTAGAGCTCTATTGTATCTTTTGAAATCTTCTATTATTTACGAAATTATTTTTTCATAGTTGCATTTGCTTACGCCTTCTCTTTGCAAACATTCGTATGGATTTTGAATTTTCAGTGAAAAAAGTCTGCTAAATTTTAACGAAAGCTTTTGAAGTTGTCAAAGTGACAATTTTTTTATCCGATCTCACCAACCCATTTTCACAATGTTTTATTTATACAGTCTGTTCTTTGATGTAACCGATAAAGCGTTCTCGAGACAGTTTGTTCTCAAACAAATAATTTTCGTTTATCATTCATTGCTCATTTCTATTTAATCAGATTTCAACTCTTAGAATAAGAGTATATATGGGCATTAGTTCGAAACTGATCCATGAATTTTACTATGCTTTTTACTTGTTAACAATTGACGTCACATAAAATTAAAACACATTAATGCCTTAAATAAAACTGCTAGTTTTGAAAAGTGAAAAATCTATTCTTCTATTTTAATGTTTTATAATTCAGTTATCCACTTTCTAAATAACTCGGCGTCGTGGTCACGTGCAAATAACGAGAAATTTCATATTAATCTTATTAACGCAGTTGCGATTAGAAAGCCAGCCAAGCTTTTGTCGCGAACGTCGCATTCGGACCTTCGTGGGAGTCCATATTTTATCGAGCAACAAGTAGCTTCCGCGAAAAAAGTCATTTGGAATTGGGGCGTGCGACCGAAACGAACGGAGTAAAACAAGAGCTGTTGTCGGCTTGATCGAAGAGAGGCGCAGCGTCGCGTAAAAGTGGAAAAAGCGGGTGGATCGGAGGGAGTGAGAGCCGCGTGCGCTTTATACTGTCCTGTACCGCGGAAATGATGAACCTCAGAACGGATATGTGAGTGGAGCGCGAGCCCCGTTGAAACTCCCGCTTCGGCGGTTGAGCCTTGGTGGCGAGCTGCACCCTCTGATCAAAATTACACTTCTGATCCGCAGGGTACACACGTGCACCCACGCCGTCTCTCTCTTTTCCTCCCCCACTCGGCGCTGTTACGTGTATGAGTCGGATGAGCGCGTGGGGAACTCAGAAGAGACGCGACGGCTACTTTCGGGAAAATTTTCCGCTAGGTTTCGCTGCTGACAATGACGTTATCTGAGCGCGCAAGCGGAGCGAGAGCTCGGGCCAAAGTGTGCTTTCACGAATTAGGGTGAGAAAAGGTATTTGTATTACACATTATCATCCGCGGGACATTTAATAGGACGAGTGGGATTTATAATAGGGACGTTGCTTGCACGAGCTGCAGGTTTTTTCGTTTATTACCGCTGGTATTAAATAATTCCGGATCTGACGTTCCATGCTTACACTGTACGCATATCGATACAGTGCCCAATAAGTTTATTGTATTTTAAATAAAAAAAAAAAAAAACCATTGTGTGCATTTAACTAAGTCGATAAATAACAGGTTGTATTACATATTATAATATTAAGGATATATAATGTAAATACCTTGACAAAATTTAATTCAGCAAAATTCTTTAATTTTAAAAAAGAAATAGAGAATTTTGGATCTAAAGTAAACGTAGTAAACCCGAAATAAAAATATAGATATTTTTTGTTTCTTGCTATTCGAATTTATTTGAAAGAATTCATGATATCAAATAAACTCTTGCTACGTAATTACTATAGAAAAACATTGTAGAATATATTGCTAGTAATTGATAATTAATACCTCATATTACTTATTATTTATCATATATTCGACAATAGCAACTTTCCTGTTTATGTCTCAGATCAAACAAAAACTGCTATTAGCCTTGACATATTCATTAGTGTGAATATCAGTAATTTTTAAATAATCTTAATATCTTATTTTTAAGTGCATTTTTAATATCAATGTACTTTTATACTATACATACCCAAGAGAAATGAATTAGTATTACAACTAAACTATATATTTTATTGAATTTAACAGTAAGTTTAAATACCTGAAAAGTAATGCGATTTGTTACACAGGGAAGAGAATGTCTTAGAGCCGATTAAGGATTTTCTTATAAAAAAAGTAAGTCGAGAACTATCTGACAAATAAAGGAAAAGCTTTTCTTGCCTTCTTTTGTCTGCCATTGTGGTAAGGCATTAAGCTATGAGTCTCTAGTATACTATTAAATAACACGTTAGTACCTACCTACCTGTTGCATCTCAAGCCGTTGGATTTTTCAAAACATACTCTGGTCGCCAAGCACTGAAAAGAACATAATAACGTATATGAAAATTATGGCTTTGTACGTCTTTGTTATATGTTACATTTATTTTAATGATTTTATGACGAAAACAATAACCATTGATAATTTTTTTTATTTATTGATTGTACTACAGTTTAATTAATTTCGAACGAAATAATAATTTTGTATCTATTTTTGACGCATAATCAATGGTACAATATTTTATAAATACATCAAACGTTTATTTTCAAAACATATTCTAGCTACAAACTAATATAATACGTGTTTTTTTGTTTCAGGGAGATACGTAGGGTCACGCCCTATTAAGTTGCGTAAAAGCAGTTGGAAGCAGCGTAATTTAGACACTGTTCGAAAGAAGGAAAAAGAAAAGCAAACTTTGATTGGTCTTTTGACTGGAAGATAGAGTTAAGTTTAATTAAATAGTGAGTAAGAAGAATTAATTTGTTGTTTGGTTTAAGGGGATGTGAGTACCGACGTTATTTTTCAAACGAGCATAACTCACGCAAATATCAATAGAATTATCCAGAAAAAAATCTGCATATACTGTTTGCGTGTACGCAGCGCTTGACAGACGTCTTTTTCCAAAAAAATGATGAGAATTTATTGAATTAAATAAAAACCGTACTGTCGGTAAGTAGGAATCTACAATTGACCTACTTTTCAAACGAGCATAACTCACGCAAATATCAATAGAATTATCCAGAAAAAAATCTGCATATAGTGTTTGCGTGTACGGAGCGCTTGACAGCCGTCTTTTTCCAAATAAATGTTTGAATGTTGATTTAAAAAAATATTGAAATTAGGGTTGCACATCCCCTTAAGTAAACTTTTTGTAAAAGACATCTTCACTTCATTTTACAAAAAAATTAATTTAAGTCTTTCAATGCGTAATTAGAATATAACTAGATAGTGACTTGTGATTACTCTTAATAAAAAGAACTATTCAGAAAATTAATTTAGCAAAATCTACAGGAATACCTTAATCATTTGTACTATTTATACAGAAGGGAATTTAATTACACATTAACGTAATTTTTTCATTTTTAGGATTATCAATTGTATTTGTGTTTATAGAAAATAATGCCCCTGTCTGTCAGGATTTCAAGATTTCTCGAGAATAAGGTCGTTACTAGTACCTTATCGAGTGAGTTCAATTTATAGCATTTTTATGTGCTAAAATTTGCGTCTATCAGATTACTTTGTATAGGGTTGTATGTTACAGAAATAAAATCAAGAGACAAAAATGACGATTTTGTCAATGTATATACTTGGACAAACTTTAATGGACGAGAATCGGTCATCCTGTATTTGACAATTAATGTAAGTAAATAAAGCTTTGATGACCACTGATTTTAGTTCGCTCTAATTTTTTATGTTGTAATAAATTGTACAAAAATGAATAATAAAATGAAAGTGCAAACGAAAAAACTGTCAGTGTTTAGAAGAAATTTTTTTTCGAATTCACAAGAGCTATTGATTTTGTCCCCCCGTGTGGGCATCCCAAGAAAAACTTGGCGACCCGTTTATTGCGCCCCCCGCAAATGCTTGTAAAAACAGACGCAGGAATGATCCCACGTACGTCTGCTATGTGTTCTCTCTCTCTCTCTCTCTCTCTCTCTCTCTCTCTCTCTCTCTCTCTCTCTCTCTCTCTCTCTCTCTCCGTCGATCCTTTTTTTTTTTCTTTCCTCGTGATCGCGTCATAAGAATCTTTCAATAAGAGTACTCTGCATATTGGAATACCCGGAAATCGAGTGCCAACTGTCTAATCCAACGATATTGCTGGTGAATTTCGTAGGTGTGATCGGGACTATGCACAAGGACACTCGATATGAAGACTTTTAAAAATTTTTAAATATTTTAAAAACAAAATGTGCTTATAAATAAAAGCAAGTAAAAAATCTTTAATCGATATGTTTTTATTCATGAAGAAATTTTGACATTAAAAATATGTTATGCTAGTAAAAGCATTAGAAATTTGAATTCAAATATCTCAACTTTTTATAAACAATTTTTTTTTGTGTAAAAATTGATTTTATAACATTTTAATCATTTTATTTGTTACTTTATTTTATTACTGGAAAACATTTTACTTCTATCATAGGATAATAGATAACTTACTGTTCATATCCAAAATCGTCCATCTTCAGGATAATGTACGTCAATCAATCTGACTAATAGGTGTAGTAGCTTGTATTAATTTAGACGGAAATATGAGTGAAGATGAATCGGTTGAGGGTGAAACTGAATCCAGTGAAAGCGAAATCAAAAATCCTTTGGGGGTAAGTGTTAAACTATACTTTATTAGGACTTTATGCATCGTAATAAATGAAATTGAAAAATTGAGGTTAATTATCGTTGTAAGATGTTGCCTCAAATCTACGCATTGTAATTTAATCAAAAAAGTATTAAGTTTCTAAAGAAATCTACTAAAGCATAACTTGAAGTTGATTGAATTTTTCAATTTTTTTAATATTTAAAAACTTGAGCACTAACTCGTATTTTAAGAGTAATATTATGTTTTTAATTTTTGCGTCATACAATGATATGGAAAAAGAGCAATAAAATGAATGAATATAAACTTTATTTGGCACTAAATCGGAATTTATCTCCTTACACTAAGCAAAAAGCTGTTTTGGTTTATTACAGGCCAAGAGTTTTGTATAAGTTAAAAATATTTTATTGCTATCAATGAAATTACGATTATGTTTACTTACGTGAATAATAAATCAATAGCACATTTCGATAAATATACTTTTCTAGACTTCTTTATTCTTTTCAAGTATTAAATGGACCGTTACTCTCATAGACAGATAAGAACTTAATCTGAAAATAGTTATTTAAGAAGATATTTCAAGAAAATATTTATGAAAACATTCTCAAATAAACTTGAAAATATCTCGTAAATATAATCTAATTAAAAATGACCCGATAATAAGTATTTACGTATTTTATAGAAAAATTTGTCTACTTTGACGACATAATTATTCTAAAATTAAAAAAAAATCCATAAAAAGATACTTTAGTAGGATAAGACACGTAAGTTTGAAAACAAATATTTAAAAACATCAAGTCGCTCCTTCAAAAATCTCTCGCGTTATTCTGTCCCTCCGCGTTTTTTCGCAGCGCTACGAAGGTGATCGCAGCACGTCGGGCGAGCGGCACGGTCGGGGCAAGGCCCTCCTGCCGAATGGCGACATGTACGTCGGCGGCTACTGCCGGGGCCAGCGTCACGGTCGGGGCATCTACGTCTTCGCCAGAAGCGGGGCGCGCTACGAGGGCGACTGGCGCCGAGACCTGAGGCACGGCCGCGGCACTTTCCACTATCCCGACGGCACGCGCTACGAAGGTGATTGATATATATCTCACCGGGACACCCTGGCCGGGGGGGGCACACTTGGCACTCGCCTTTTTCGCAATTGCGGAAGAGCTGAGACCGGAGAAGCCGCTTTGTCTAAGCGGGAATAGATCGGCTGGCAAAAATATTATTCCGCTATTTATATAACAGCTATATATAGACTTTTTAGTATGATTAATCGCTGCAGAGGACGTTGAACGAAATTTTGATTTATCGCAGTTACGCGAACAAGACTGGAGCTTGTATAGTATATGAGAGACCGTATATGGGGTAAGGGTGTTCTGTGTTGTGAATCTGCAGTTATTTAGTGCAATTGAGCGTGTTTTATACATAAACTTTGTTGAAATTTGGCGACTGAGATATAATTAATTGTTTGCAGACATTCGGATGTTATTACGTTTATTAAAATCATTTGGTTAAAACGAGCATTAATTTTTCAATATGTTCTAAACATTCAATTTAAAACATTTTTACAATCGCAATAAATCATTTTTACCATGAAAAATATGACTTCGAACTCAAATAATTTTATAAACCATTAAGAAATAATAATGATGATTAATTAATTGACTTGTTGTGAAAAGAAAAAAAAATGAAAATTTAAAGATTAAAAATAGACGTATGAAAAAATGGGTTTTAGAAAATGGGAATCGGAAAGTCGGCTTCAAATATATTGTATATATTTACACGAAGAGAAATGTTTGAGTAAATTACTATGTTTTATTGTAACCAGGAGACAGACTCGCATTCTTAAAAAATTTACTATGTTTTCTAGCAAAAATTGCTATAAATATAGTAAAAATTACTAGAAACAGCAATTTTTGCTAGAAAACATAGTAAATTTGTTGAGAATGTGAGTCTGTCTCCTGGTTACAATAAAAAATAGTAATTTTTACTCAAATATTTCTCTCCGTGTATTGAACACTCTTGTTACCTTACCGCTTATCGCACATAATATCCTCTCTGTTTGTCGTTCAGTGCACAAGAAGCGGAGAATTTCTATATACGGAGAATTTTATGAAAAATACCCGAATATAAAAGGCCAAATCGCGTCAATGTTTGAGCAAACATGCGCCCACCTAAAAAAACCCCTTTGAAATGCAAATAAACGCAGAGCCTGCGACTAATGCCTTACGATTATTGCCATCACGCAGGCGAGTGGCGGCGCGACGGGAGAAGCGGCTTCGGTGCCTACCACTACCGCAACGGCGACGTGTACGAGGGCTCGTGGAGGCACGACCAGCGCCACGGCCTCGGGACGTACACCTACGCGGGCGGCGGGAGCCGCTACTACGGCACCTGGATCGCGAACCGCATGCAAGGAGTCGGACAGCTCGTGCACCAGCGGCACCGCTTTCACGGCTTCTGGGAAATCAACCTGGTGGCCTTCTTTTACTCTTTATCGCACCCTCATGCGTATTGCGTTTTATGATTTTTTCTATTATATTACATTTATTATAGTCAATGAGGAACGTACGGCTCTATACTTTGTCGAAAAAAGTAATCAATAATAGTTGGAAAGATATATTTTGCTAAAAATTATGAGTTTTCTTGAAAATGAATAGCTAATTTCCAACGCTTTTTCACTCACGAGCCAGTCGTATTTTCTAGCTGATCCCCTACAAAAGTCGGGATAGAGCTTTTAATACTTGAGAAAGAAGATTCTTCAGCTACAAACATTTTTACAACCTCCCTCGATAATCTCCACTAATCTTTTTACACTGTCTTTATCTTGGGAGGGCGTTATTAAGAAGTATTTTTTCCTTTTATCTACCCAAGTTTGTATTATAATATTATTAATGGCTGGCGCGTGGGCTATGCAATCGAGCCCGGTTTCCTCTTTCCAACGATGGCTCGTAAAGAACGGAAATCTGGGAAAGATTTTAACAGTCTTATTCGTCATGGATTATCAATGTATTATTGATTAATTCTTTTCGTGGAATTATTTACAAAAGAGCTTTAATAACTGCATAAGGAATAATCCGAGTATCTTTTTTAAACCATAACTTTAAGAACGGTATTCTGGAAAGAAATTTTCAATAATATTTGAGAAATCTTAAATATTAATTTTTTAAACATTGAAAAATTAAAACAAAAAATGTAGTTAAGAAATTAAAATACCCGTTGAATATTTTATGAAAAATTTCATAAACATAGTCTCTAAAGTTGAATTAATGTAAAAAGCACTAATTATTAGTTCAAATTGCTCCACTACCGAATTAGTGAATATCCTCTAATGAAATAGTGTATATACACTAATTCTTAGTGGAAATACACTTTTTTAATATACGAGTCGGTAAAATTGAATTTTCCGGACAATATATCAAAAAATAATGTTTGCCACTCGGCCATAAGATTTCAAATCACTATTCCGCACTATTTAAAATAGTAAAATATCACGTCACAAGTAATATATTATTATAATATACCTAATTATAATTATTGCACGCAGCCTACGGGTCGTGGCTGCTTCATTTTCGAGAACGGCTGTATGCAGCACGGCTATTACGCCCTCGTACGCGATCCGGATTACAGTCATATCCAGTCGGATGCAAGTTCAGCGGTAAGCGAGTAAACTCCCCCTGCCAATAAATTAACTTTATTGCTTGAATATTATGACATTTCAAATGTTAAAAGTTTATACTACCACACACGTTGTACAATAGAAGCAGGCACCGGAAGATGAAGCGGAAGAGGCTGCTACGACGAAAAGTGAAGAATCAGGAGCACAAAAGGTTGAGGATAAAGACCTTATTATTCCGGCAGCTTTAAAGGAGGGTACAATAACGGTATGGCGGGCGCGTTGTGTCACTGCTTACAATCCAGATATGCTGCCACCTGAGCCTATGCCGTTACGCGAAGTGGTAGGTCCTAGTTTATCTTTTCTATTAGGCTATATCTATTCGCTAAACTGTTGAAAAAACTTTTCAGTAGTACAAAGTATACTGCAACGGTGTATTTTAAAACACGCGAGTACAGCGAAACGAGGAAAAACTTTTTCAATGATTAAGATGTTATTTGCAAAGAAAAAGTGTGAAATCACATTAAAATTACAATTGAATGTTCCAAATGATAAAAAAAAAAGATGTAAATACTAATCTAGCCAAGAGTTCATGACAGACCTAACGAATTGACGGGTCGTCGATAAAGTGTCGATATCGACGCGAATCCGCATCGTTTCCGTTTTCGTTTGTCATTAAACTTGCGAGCGGAAGCTTTCGAGCGGATCAAAACGAATATTCATCGGGTGCTTGCTAAACAAGCACTTCCGCTCCTTTCTCTCTGTCTTTCTTCCTCTGTTGCCTTCCGCATCCGTCGCGTCTCTCTACTTCCGCATCAGCTCGACGCCAGTTTTAAACGTCGCGGCGCGCGCTCGAACGACAGCTCTAATAAAATATTCGCGGGGCTCGCACGCGGTAGCCGATGAATAGATGAATAGCGTCGGCGGTGGCAGCGGCGGCGCTGTGGAAATAACAAAATGTATGGATAATCCCGCGGAAGGAAGTCGTGAAAAATTCAAGGGATGGCGGAAGTTGCTGGAAATATGCATGAAGCTTTGGCTTCGTTACGTATGCGCATACGCGGACCGATACTTTAATTTTTAGCAAATCTGAATCATTTATATTCGTGGATCTGCCGACTGATCTACTTTTGACCCTTTGTATCATAATTGAGATGTTGTACACTAAAGACGTTACAATCCATCAAAATAATTGATCTAGGTCTACACTCAAGTACTTCAAATCAAATTTTCAGTACGATTTTTTCTAAAAAAAATTTCTTTACAATTGATCATGAATTTTTTTATGAATTTCTAATTCTCTTACAAAATAAATATCAGACGCAACTAAAACTTGGCAAGTTCACTTGTGACGAAATTTTGTGATTGTTAACTAGGGAAGCTTGCAATCTTATGATAACAACAGATTCAACTCAAACTTGGGGAATATTTTTAGATGCGAATATGAAAAATCTTGCAATCTAGAAAAGTCTTTCATCATGAAAAAAAAAGAAAGTAATAAGAAAATGAGCTTTCATTTGCTTTTTCCTATATAAAAAATATTACATATTCCCAATGTTATGATAATTTAAAATTTTACGTTCTTCCATACCTTTGAATAGTATCGATATTTTTGGAAAAGTTCATGAAAGCTCTTTTTCTCTTGTTTTATTTCCCTTTTAGACTGTTTGAAAAACTTTTCTATATGGGATAATTTATATTTGAAAACCATTCATTTTTAAACTTTTTTTCTAAAGATGTGTATAAACAACCCAAGTTCACATCCAAATAATTATAAGTACATTGAGCAAAATTTATGACCTAAAAATCGAACACTATCTTAGTAAATATTTCTTCAAGTAAATAGAGCAAGTAATTGTATTATCATTTTGGCTTTTTATTGGAACGTTTGTTCATTTTTTAGTTATCGAATCCAGTAAATTACTTGTTATGGAATTTTATTGTCATTACAACGTGAAACGCTTAAATTTGCAATTTAATGACGTTTTCTCAATTCTCAAGTTACACGACTCATTTAATACTTAGATTGCGTGTATGAAAGTTAATTTTTATTTTATTTGTAATTCATAACGATTTGCAGGATTGGGATGTAAATAGGTAATATGCATTAAAAACAGTATTTTATTTATGATAAATATAATACCTCGTAAGATAAAATAAATTTTACTAGCGTGAAGCTTTGTCTTTTTATCGAAAATTCGATATTCGATTGCTTACATGATAGTTCTCTAATAGGATTTTTATATAAAGGATATACTAAGGATGCTAAGATTTTGTTAAGATTACAGTATGATACTTATATTTTATTTAGTTATTGATATAAAAAGAAAAACAATGTTATATGAAAAATTATAATAAATTAGCTTAGAATAAAACTTGCGTGAGCAAGTGAAGAGATAAGATAAAATTTATTTTAAGAATGATAAATTTGAAAAGATACACGTTACTGGAAACAACCTGAATGTAATATTGAGAAAGTTTATAATTTTTGGTTTAAGTCTAGTTTAAGGAGAAAAGGCGTCACGTGCGCGTAAAACTCAAAAAATAAACTATAGGACAAAAGGTAAATGTAACCCGATGGAAATAAAAGTAAAATGAGACGGGAATTTTTGGCAGGCTTCGGAGGAGTCATTGAGCGACGTGTGCGACGATGAGGAGCTGGGCGCCGGAGCGGAGGAGTATCTAAAAAGGGACGACTACGAGTCGCTCGTGGGCGAGGCCGGGGAGGAGTACGAGGAGAGCCTGACGGACGAGCATCAGCCCTGAGTATAGCTCTTTATCGGTCACGTCTCGCGCGCGCGTGCGCCCCTCTATACAGCAAAGTTGCATTGCCCGAAATTCCTCTTTTCGTCCGCCCGCGCCCATTCGTCCTCTTTTATTAGCCGGTTCGTCGTGATATAGCTGCCGAATGGCCCGTCGATGTACGTGCGAAAAGTCGACGCCTGCATTTTCATTGGATACCACAGCGGTAATGTACAGGGGCTTGAGACCGAGCCGTAAAATCAGCTGTATTATTCCCACGGATTTTCAGACTTCTGACTTTTCAGTTGAATGTCAATGAGTGTAGGATTATCTGTCGACTCTATGCAGATATGTGTCGAACAATCCAATTATACTCGTCAAATAGAAATATTGTCGCAAAAACTAAATTACAAAGCTATCCTTTACATTTAATTTTACATTTAATATTTGTTAAAGTTACTTTGAAATTTAATTTAATAAAAATAGATTATAGAGGAGAAAATTCAGAACTGTATAATATGTTAGCACCTTGAAAATTAGTTTTTGTAGAAAAAAAATCTATAAAAATAATAAATATAATTAAACAATACAATGAAATGAACATATTTGAGTAGGATAAAAAATATTAAGCTGATGTGTAAATCTTTTTAATCAAAGTAAATAAAACTGTTTTTATTTAACATTGATGTCAAAAAAGGCGAAGGTTGCAAAATTACAGTGTAAATTAAAATTGTAAACAGTTTATTGAAGCGAAAAGATATATACATAACAACAAATGATTTTTTTATGAATGAAATGCATGTTAATTGCATTAATTATTGGAATTGTCATTGTTCGTTCGGAAAATGTAGATCACATACTTTACAAGGTTTACCTTTAAAAAAAGTAATAGTTACACATATGGCTTTGTGCGAAGCTAATTGGCCCATTGTGGGAACATCTAAAAAATAGCTTACTTCTAAAGTATATACCAAATCATAATAAAATAAGCTTGAATTCTAACATGTTACATATATAAATTTGTATTGGATTATTAAATAAAATCAACGAATTGCTAACACCTAGTGGCTTTTTATATTTATGATTATTCTTCTTAAATTCGTTATATTATTCGAATTATGGTTTTACTTCATTTGTTGGTACACGTCTCGATTTTAAAAACGAATTACACATTTAACAATAATTAATTGTAAATGTGATATGCACTTTAATTTGGCTTGATCTTTTTTTACGCACATATGTAAGAAATAAAGCGCGACTACATTTAAAGGACGATCCTCCAAGGAATTCCTAATCTTTTGCTCATAATTGATGGCACCAGCAGAGTAGTAATGGACAAGCATAAGTAGCATTTTGTCGTGTTTGGACTTCACACGATAGGTCATTAAATCAGTACACTTATTTGCACGCAATCGGCTCATTATCATGGAGCAACAGCTGAGCATATTTCTCTCCCCTTTTATTCTTTTGTTCTATCGGTAACACCTTTCGAAGCCGGGAGATTTTCATATTTTTCCATAATATTTATTGTGATGCAACTTCTTATATCTAGTAATATAAAATTTACATTTCGAAGGTCTTATCATATTTTGTGTATATGTTTCCGAGAATTCTAAATATTATGTATTTACAAAAATCTTTTAAACTCTAGAAAAGTATTCATAACTTTTTGGTATTCTCTTCTTTTTTTCGATGCCACTGGTAGTAAGGGCCCTTTTCTCGCTTATACTTTATAAGAACATCTCCAGTAATTCATATTAAGGTTGTGACGAACACTTCGAAAATTTGTTCTTTTTTTTTAATAAACTTCGATTTTTTCTAACCAACACATTAGTTAGGTAAACTAAGGTTCGGAAACTAAAGAAAACATTTAGCTCACTAGATTCATGTAAATAAGATCCAATTTTTTTCGAACTTTTACTCGAAAAAATACGAGTGAAAAGTTATCATGAAAATAAAATAGAAAGTGTTAGCAGAGAATATAGAATATATTATCATTAATATATTAGCGATAATATATTCTATATTCTCTGGTGTTAGATTGACTTCATATATACAAAAACATTGCAATTTTATATGCTAAATAGTACATTACGATACGTGTGACTAAGTGGTCCATTATTGCACGGCGTGAAATTAGCGCCCTAGCGTAGCGAGGGCGATAATTCCCGTCGTACGATGGGCCACTCAAGTCATGAGTATCGTATACTATTTTATAGCACGTTTACCTAAGTCCGCTGTCACGTCTATTCGTGCCTTAAGCAGTCCATTTTTGCACCGTGAGGTTAGTGCACGAGCGTACACTGTAAAAAACTCCTTGTAGATTTACAGTGGATTAGTAAAATTTTTCCACTAGACAACGGTAAATCCACTACTTTGAAAGTTGTAAAATTACAAATTTCATGAATATTTTACTACGATTTTGTAAAATCTGAACTACATTACAACCACGTTGTAAAAATACTAAATTGGAAGGAGGTAAATTACAACCACATTGTAAAAATACTACATTGAAAGTAGGTAATTAAAGGGATCACCATTGAAAGTAATAAAATTCACTTACTACTTTCAATATAGTAAAAATACTATCTTCAAAGTAGGGAATTAGCTGGATTTGTATTAATTTTAGCACTTTCAACGTAGGTCACTTTGATCACCTACTTCCAACGTAGTATTTTTACAAAGGCTTTTTTACAGTGTATAGCGAGTGCGATAAACACGGTGCAATAATCGACTACTTAAGGCACGGATAGGTGTGACTTAAGTGTGGACTTATGTTATACCGTGCTATAAAAAATTTATTTTCATTTATCTGTATTTTGTAATTGAAAAAAGAGAAAATAAAAAATTTTCAAACTATTCGTTCGCACGCCTAATTCACATGTTAAATATAATTAAACTTATTAACTCAATCGCTCGAATAATAAATTCCCTTCCTCGTTCATAACAAAATTATACATTTTTTATTACTATATTTCTAATATCTAAACTATTGTATAAAAATTCATTAATTAATATACAATAATCTTTTTTAAATATACATTGCCTAAAGTTCAAATAACGAACAGATAACGCTTAAGAATTTGATAAATTACAGTTGATGATACGTGAATAGTAATATTACTACCTATCTATAGATATACAAAAGTGAACCCTAACAAAATAACAATAATAAAAGCAGGAAGCGTTGTAAAGAAAGTACGTCGGAATTTCTGCAGTCTTTCTTGACATTTTTTTCTTTTAGTCAAATTAAAGAACGTATATTTCGGTTCGGTTAACAGTCTTGATTTGTAAACACAAGCAATTATTGTTTACAATTTATCGTTTCTCAGTTTACTGAACTAAAAATATTCATACCCAAGACCCTTTAAAACATTCTCAAATATTATATATTGAGATTCCCCTAGTGTTTTAAAATTTTTTAATTTTATGCTTTTCTTGCAATTCAGTAAATATTGAAAACAAATACACTTTCACATTTTTAAAATCTAAAACTTACTTGTTTGTTTTAATGCTACTAAAGTGTCTCAGGTACTTAAAAACAGTCAGTAATTTTTTGCTTATTTTTATCACTTATCGTTTTATATACTGATTCAATAAAAATTTTTGTGACACTTCAATTTTAAAATTGATTTCTTAAAAAGTTGTAAGTCGTAAATTATTTTCTACAGTATTGATTTTCAAAATACCTAATGATTTCATTAGTTGATTTTATGTCAAAATTTATAATCCAAATAAGATTTGACGACTCATAAAAATATCTTATAAAAAATACTTTAGAAATTTTACTGTATTATAAGATAAATTTCTATAAAATAAATATAATTGCGACAATGCAGACCGCTATTAAAAGTAATAGTAGGATGTAACCAATAGTAATCAACCAGAATGCAAATAAATATAGTGTTTTATTGCAATATTTCCCAAGAGATGGATCATAATTTGGTTCATATTCTTTGTAAACCCATATAGAACCTAAAAAGAAAAATCATATTATTTTGCTAACTATAATAGGAATTTAATTATAATGATTTCTAATAAATTGTTTTTACCAATAATAAACCAAACAGATAGAAAACATTTTATTAGAATTTCTAGTGAACATATAAAAGTTTCTACTGAAGACTGCCGAATAATTTCTTCATTGTGTTCACCTCGACGTTGTCGTCTTCTTGAACAAATATGGAGTAATTGCTTGAATACTCCAAATGCTCCTCCAACTAGTAAATAAACAGGAATGTATTCTCCTTGTGGACAATCGTACAGATAAAGCCCTCCAATAATTATCATGGATATTGGAACTATGCATATAATACCCAAAATAATTGCACAGCCAACTACAATAAATATAATAAAAAAATGAATTGGACATATGTTGAATTGATATTTCTAGATTTTAATGCTTATTACTTACGTGAGCCCAAAAGTAAAATTAGTACATTCCGTAAAAAGTCAAATACACCTTTTCGTGACTTACGAGTTTCTCGCATTCGACCAAATAATGTATCATAAGAAGGAGGAGGAGCTGCAGAAAAATGATTTTGTGAAAATATCTTTTAAATACATGTATATTTTACTTTTATATTTACTTATAGTATTTTATTTATTAAATAATAATTATAGTTTCTCATTTTATAGTAAGAAAAAATAAGAAATCAAAATGAATATTAAAATTTAACAGGAATACTAGAGAATATAAAATAATTTATAAAAATAATAATAAATATTAATTAATGATCAAAAAGAATTAAAATTACATGTTTTGTTTACATAAATAAGCTATCCTTAATTTTTATTGGCTGCACTAAACTTTATTTTTACCACAGTAACAAATACCAATTAAAATGTTTTGTTTTTCTACAGTCTGAAAACTATACCGTTTCGATCAATTGCTTCTTCATAAGAAGGTGGAAACCCTCTGTCAGAGATCCCTGACACTGATGACTCATTGGGAGGTCGATGAAGATCATAGATGATTAATATTGGTGACGAATAAAGGTCAAGATTAGATTGAGTTAGTTGCAATGCTGTAGTTGGAACTGGCATGTCAGGCCGTGCTCCTCTGGCATCTGGATTTAAATGCATTCCTCCAGGTGCTAAATTAGTTTGCTTCAAATCCATCAAAATAGTACTCTTTTAATCTCATCTAAGTTGTGATTACCATTTTAACTTGCCAATCTTAGTTTTACCTGTATATAAAAAAGTAAATATCAACCTGAGAATAATGATACAAATATATTTGTATATCTAAATTGCTAGTTATGTTAACTTCATTGAAATAGGTTCTTTCATTTATACATTCCAAATCTAGTTTTGTTATAAAAGCAGTCGTTTGTGAAGTAAATTATAATAACTTAATCAGACTTAATATCGATAAATAGTGTTGTTACAATTCTACCTATAGCAACTATAATAACTAGTTAATAAATGTTCACATTGTACTCATGATGAAAGTGTTCACACTCTCAGAGAATATAGAATATATTATCTTTACGCATAGAAGGTCGGATCGGGGGGTTTCGGTGAAGCCGAGTTAAGCGTTAGTTCCGTACCCCATGAGGCAGGCGGCGCTACGTTCGGGGTACGCGCGAGATTCAAATAGCATTAGTAA
Source organism: Torymus aiolomorphi (assembly GCA_036365515.1). Taxonomy (NCBI): domain Eukaryota; kingdom Metazoa; phylum Arthropoda; class Insecta; order Hymenoptera; family Torymidae; genus Torymus; species Torymus aiolomorphi. Next base: position 220,620,885 of record CM070873.1, on the reverse strand, counting down.
GGAATCAACTTGAACCGTAAATCTTGGTCATTTATTTGGATAAAGTTACTAAATATATAGTTTATAATTTTTTATTAATATTTTTAAGTAAATATATACTTAATTTATAGATGGACGTTACATCTTATCAAATCAAACCACTTATATTATACATTTAATATTTGCAAAAATCAAAGAAAGCTATTTTTGGTTATAGAAAACGTAATATAAATAATTACAAATTAATAAAGATACAATAATAAAACGAAATATTGGCATGGTGTGGTTTGTGCACATAAGAATTATGCACATATTTATTGTGCACACTTTAGCATTGGTGTATATCTATATCTATGTGTATACTCCAATGCTAAAGTGTGCACAATAAATATGTGCATAATTCTTATGTGCACAAACCACACCATGCCGAAATATTGGTCATTATAAGAAAATTATGTAATTATTATATTATTATTTCAAATAATAATAGAAATTATCATATTTTTAAAAAATTCCTAAATTTTTGACTTCATATAACTTTAAATAATAACATTTTAATTTATATATAAAATATTTATATAAAGAATAATTTATATTAAAAAGTTCACAAAATTAATGTTAAGGATTTTAACTTTGATTTCCTGCACTTAGCTAATGCCAATAACATTAAATTAATACAAGATTTTTAGTATTAAAGAGTTTTACTTTTCTATTTAATAAGTAATAATAAATAGAGTTTGCATATAAGTGGATTTAAAAATAAATAAAAAATCTTTAATTAAGTAACAAAAAATTTGGTTATTGTCATTACTCGATGGAAACCACGGGAAGGTGGCAGGTTTTCGTTCCACCAGGATAGGATAGGATAAAGGGAAACGAAGGTACATACGTTGGATAATCAGAATGGATGAGACTTGATTTTTCAAGTCAAAGCTACGTACGACGTACACAACTAAACATGCATATATTTATAATAAAAAAAATGTTAAAACAAGTATTATAAACATTTTCAATAGCAGATTTTCAATATTAAAAAAGTGCTTAATAAACCAGCATTAGCAAAAGTTAACGTGATGACAAAATACTAAAGCCTATAGTTTAATCATGGCAATCAACAGCATGCAATAAAACAGTATGATACGTTATTTTCCAAAAAGAACGTAATAAATTGCTAAATAAATTGCTAAATCAATCAATCAATAAATAAATTGTTAAATAAATCAATCAATAAATAAATTGTTAAATAAATAAATAAATAAATTAATTAATTAATTAATTTATTAAGAAATCTACTCAAATTCAATACAAACAAATTCATAAAAAACTTGCGTAACAATTTACTTTTGCAATTTTTGCAACTTTGCGCAAGGCTTTTGTTGATTCGAATTACAAGATCTCTTACTTCCAGAATCGCGATGATCTCTGGACATCCACTTGAGGAAATAAAAAATATGAAGCCGAACAAAAAGTTTAATTATGTACTCTCTATGATTCAAGCATTCTTCAATTAGCCAAAAATCATTAAACTCAGTTAAAATTTCATTTTCAATATATTTAGTTAACATGAAGCCAATGTTTTTTTCAGTATAATGAAGTTTAAACTGTTTATCAAAAACATCGTAACATTTTATAATAATCGAATAAAAGGTGTCACAAGGAATTTTTAGATTGCCTAATTCCTTATCTGGTACTGCATATGCTTTCCAAAAAATCAACAAATCTGTAGACTGTTCAAAATTTTGATTTCCTCGCGTTAATGTCTCTTTACATTTCAGGCAACCAAATTTGTTCAAACATTTATAAATTAAATATCCTGCTACGTATTTCATTGAACATCTTTCTAAAGTAACAGTTTCAATTGAGTTGACAATCGTTAAGGAATCATTTGTATCATTTTCATTTTGATTATCATCGACATCATCTTCATCATAATATTCATTAATTGCCCATGCTTGCAATCGTGCATTAATTTCATTTGCTTTTTCTTCTGCATCAGATTCATTATTTTTACGAATCTTAATTACTTCGGTATAATTAGTCAATAAGGTCATGCATTCATCAGGTTTACAATTTGCTCCCGGAGGTGGGAAAAGCAATGTAGTGACAGTGCCATGCTGAAGATTTTTCCTAAATTGCATTGCGGTAGGATTAGAGTTGAAACCTGACAAAGCTCTCATTAAAGAAAAAAAGTTTTCAATCGGATCTTGATTTAGCTTCCCGGTTAATAAATAATATCTACCGTCATTTTTTAAGTCGTGCCAAAACATTAAAATACTTTTAATCGAGAGTATTAAATTTACAAAGCAATCTGGATATTTAAACTTTTTACCATCAAACATCTGCAAAATTTCTAACCACGGTATCGCATCATCCAAAGCTTTTTCTACTTGAGGTTTAGCATCACATAAACCGCGACTAAAAGGATTAGAGTCATTAGGATTTCTTGCGTTCAAACAATCAAAAATACAATTCATTGACCATAAAAAGGAAGCTGTCGATACGCAATTTGGATTTATTAATTCTTTAGTACCGAAACCTGCCATCATCGCTCTCGACACTGATCCACTAAAAATCTGTACAGCTAACTTTACGTTCATTTTTTGAAAATTATTAGGATCTAAGTGTCGATCGGTCAATTTTGGGGCAGCTCTACAACTTTTAAAACGTTCAATTTCACGTAATTCCCGAATAGCATCCCATGAAATCGTTTCATCGTCTAATACAAAATTGTATTTCATTAAATTATTTCTAAAACATTTAAAGAGATGAGGAACGTCAAAATTGAAATAAAGTTTACGTCCGTGTCGTTCAAGATAGGGCTTATCTTCGCTAATATTTAAGTCAGTTATAGCCTTTTGATTTGACGCGCCTTGATCCGAAACCATTAATTTAATTTTTAACCCTGCTTTTTCAACGGAATCAATCACATCAAGAATGATATCTTTTAATCTATCACCAGGTACGGGACCTTTTGAAAATGCAAAGAAAATTGCTTGCTTCCAATTATAAAATAAACCTGATAGCATGAATGCTAATACGGTAGTTGCTTGCTCTTCCGTTCTTCCATATTTACCTAAATCAACAAAACCCTCGATATAATCCTCTTTTAAATTGTACTCCAAAAACGGCCTAATTGACATTTCATCCCACATTAGCACACATTCTTTTTCATAATTAGACATTGACTCGGCTTTATTTTTAAGCAATTTGAATAAATCTTCGTTGATACCCGGTATCAAAGTTAATTCATTAACCCACTCTTTTATTACAGTTAAACATGGTAAACTTAATTTTTTTTCTTGTTTTAAAAACTTGTAAGCTTTCGGCGACTTGTAATATAAACTCAAAGCAAGCAATTTCTCGTCATCTTCCCATTTCTTTTTCTTATTAGTATGATTTAGTTGCATTTTTAAAAATGTTAATGCATTTTCGTTTAAAAATTTTGAAGCAGCTTCCAATATCTCTTTTACATTTAAATCTTTTTTGGTGTTTAAACGTTTCGTTTGACGTCGAACTTTTTGCAACAAAACTTTATTTTGCTTCCGTAGCTTTTCATTTTCTTTAATGAGTTCTAGATTTTTTTAATCAGACCCGCTAATGTACTTTTAAGTGAATCGAGGTTTTTTAATTTCTTTCTCATGCGACGTCTTGATCTTTGAATCATGCCACGATTTGTACAAATTGCTGGAGAATCTGAATTCTTAGCATCCTTTTGTACAGTGACATCTGTCACGTTCTCTACATCATTCAAGTAGTCTTTTTCATTAAATAGTTGATCATGCACTACTTCATTCCTGCTTTTCGGAATACATGCACTTACACTGCTATCATCAAGATATTCAATAGATATATCTGAGTTATCAATGACGTTATCCGAATGAACGCTTTTGTTACTAATCAAACTGTTATTTAAATTGTCATTATTTAATAATGTTGGATCATTTGTTAAATGCGATTCATTCAAAATAATGTCATTTACATCAATAGGGTAACTATCATTTTTAACTACTTTTTTCCCAATACCTTGAACTAAAAAATCGGTAATCAAAAAATGCTCACTGCAAAGGCGCTTACTTTCAATCTTCTTGATGTCAAAATCTTCAATACCAGAACGACGTAACCACTCTCGTAAACTATATGTATAGTATTAAATATATAATACTTCACATCGCTATGATTTTTAATGAAATTTTTGCTGAGTTAAATCAAACTGAATTGACCATTTTAGCCGTTATAAATCTGTTTTATTATTTTTTATTTTTATAATATTAACATCACGATTTAAACTTTTAAATATTTTGTACCCTTATAGCAATTTTACTTATATTGATACAGACTACATTATTCATACGATGTTGATAATACGTTAAGACCATCATTTTAATGAATAATAAAAATTATAAAAATGAATTTAAAAAATGTCAAACGATATGCGAATAATTTATTAGTACATTTCGACACTGGTGTGGAGGGTGATGATTTACTTCATGTGACGTTTTTCAACGAAAAGTCACATGAAGTAAATAATCAACTTCCGCACTCGTTTCGAACGGTATTTTATACAGGCCTAAATTGTGCTTTTCTTCGTACCGGGCGTCGATATGACACACAGATATATATATATATATATATATATATATATATATATATATATATATAACGTTTGCAAATATTTTTAAGCGACCAAAAGCCAATTTAGATTCATTAAACTTATTTAAAAATGACCATTCTTATGATGTACACCGCCTAAAAAGTTAATAATTTTACAATCAAAGGAAAAATAAAAGTGCATATAGTTTAGCGTACAATGCGATTTACAAAAAAGCCACTCGAAACATATTTTTTTCTACTAGGGATGAGCACACAAAGCAAAACCTCTAACCGCAAAAACAGCTTATATATTAAACCAATCAATAATAAGTAATATAAAAAATTATTTTAATACAATATAACATCATATTTTACACTCTTAGTGTATAATAGATACTATTCAACAGAAATTTGATTACACATCTTTATATATTTTATTGATTGGTTATATTTTGTAAAAAGTGGTCATTTCATTTATTTAATGTAAAAGAAATATATCAAAAGTATATTTAAATAATCATGCAAATACATCGCAAAGTATTGTTGAAAACTTTTAAACAATAAAAATCTGAAAATTTACTAGTTGCAATCACCAAAGCAAATCACCATACTCTAAAAATTACAAACAACTATGATTTACTTACGGCTAATGTATAGGGGATATAGAATAAAATTTCGTGTAAAAAATATTAATGTACGAAATGTTATTTTTTATTATGATAATGTGGGAAATGAAATCAGGAAAAAAATTTTCTGTGTTATTTTTTGATTTTCCTACTAAGGTTTAGTTGTTATTTCCTTACCTAAAGGGGAAATCAGAATCTTTGTTTTTATTAAAATCATTCACTCAACTTTCTATTATACACTTCTTAACTATTTACATAATTATAATATATTATAATATATTGAGAATGAAAATCAAAATAAATAATAAAGTACAACATAAAAAGTTTGTTATTAGAATTGAGTATGTTGCTTTTCAAAATATTGTAATAATAATTTTCACTCAATGTGTGATAACGTTTAGATGATATTTTGGCACAACATTGAACGATAAATATTAAAAAGAATCCCAATTAAAATTGTACTACTTTATAAAATTTAACTTTGAATATATGTGTATATTTACATGATTAATAAATCTACGTTCATGTTATCTACTTAACAGATAGTAAACAAAAAACTTTTGACTTAATGGTTTTCAGAAATTCACGTTCGCTAATATATTCACGATAAAATACCTACCGGGGAGTATTTTGAGTCGGAAACCTGTGAAACGTCAGATGTTGATGTTTAAAAGACGTGTTTCTACACGACTTGTATGCACACACGACCCGAGGCATTTTTACAAAGTATATGCAAAAATATAAAACTTAATAATAATACTACTTTCACTAATAATAAAACTTACTACTTCTGAACTTATAAAACTGAATGATAAATGCACTTCAAGTAAAAACTATATACGGCACATCTGCATGGATTGGCCGTTACTCGCGGAATGAAAACAAAACAAACACTGATTGTTGTTTTCGCGCCGCCGCGCTTTTCTATAATTTCTGTTGCTGTTCTCCCGCCGTTTTTATATTGTATATATGCATAACTAATGCATTTAGTTTTATGATATCATTAGAAAAGTAAGATTCTTTTATAAAATCAATTTTATTTGAAATGAATTGTATCTTTTTTATAAATATATTACTCTTTTATATACTAACATCTACACTTTGTGCACGCATTCAAATAAAAAATACTTACCAATATGCTGCATAAAAAATTATAATATTTCTAAATACTTTAAGCTTACTTATAATTGTTTTAATTTTTTTATTAACATTTTCATTCAAGTTATAAAATAATTGGACTTTAGACTAACAAGATTTTGGCAACTAATTTTATTTAAATACTGCTGATGTTTTAGGAGTATTATCATAAAATTAGTTGCTAAAATCTTGTTCGTTAAAGTTCTAATTATTTTAAAACTCATAACAACTTTTGTAGAACATTTTATCTAACTTTAATTTTCATTAAAATGTGTGATAGTTAATTCAATATGTATCGTTTAACGAATTTATTAAATTCCACATAATTTGTCTAGTTTTCAAAGATGTAACGTCCATCTATAAATTAAGTATATATTTACTTAAAAATATTAATAAAAAATTATAAACTAAATATTTAGTAACTTTATCCAAATAAATGACCAAGATTTACGGTTCAAGTTGATTCCTTACTAATGCTATTTGAATCTCGCGCGTACCCCGAACGTAGCGCCGCCTGCCTCATGGGGTACGGAACTAACGCTTAACTCGGCTTCACCGAAACCCCCCGATCCGACCTTCTATGCGTAAAGATAATATATTCTATATTCTCTGAATTAGGATCCCAGAGAAAATGATTTCACGCTGAAATTCAGCCAAGACTGCAGGCACTTGCGTGTGTGATAAATAAGATGTGTAATTCTGTATAGGTACTATGGCAAACGAAACGTACGAACATTCAAGTATGCATTTAACGACGAGCCACTGTTACTGCAGCAGTAATAGCCGGCTTAGCCGCTGCTCCATTCAAAGATTCGGCGTGATAAATCGTGCAAAGCCAAAAACAGATAGCAAACTACAAAGACGAGGTTTTGTCGCTCGCAAAGCCAGTCTAGAAAAGTCAACGGAGATTTGAGGCTATATAGGCTCGCACCGTCAACGTCAAGTGTGGAGAGTGACGAGACCGCGAGCGCGCATTCGGATGCCTCCCGAAACGCCGGGCGCACTGTCGCACACGGGGGCCTTTCTACATATGTGTGTTCTGTGTGTTCTGTGTGTTCCCGACAAAGACAGATATATCTGTTCCGTTTATGTAAGACAGAGACAGACATAGAGAGAAGTGGCCGGAAGAAGCTGCATGGGAAGAGCGCTCGCTTGTAGTAATTTATATACTGTACGTTTGCGTGAACGAATAGCGAAATACTTAAGGTCATTTTACAATGAAAACTTGAATAAATGTTAAATGATAATTTTGTTTAAGACCCTTTGACCCTTTCCCATAAAACGATAACATCGAGCTACGTCTTAACATTAATTAGTTAATTAGTTAAACCAGAACCCGAATAGAAATCAATAATAAAACAAGCGATAACGAATTAAAGGTAACTACGTCAATAATTTAACAGTGCACAAACTCGTTGATCCATTAAAAACAAGTCGATAGTAAACAGTAAATAAACAATTCTGACGATAATTAATAATTACGTTCAAAAGTTAAATAAATAATAAACGTATTACCATAAAAGTGGGACACATGGAGGTAGTTTAGTCCGATCAGGTAAACTCATCATATTCTGTTTATCTCCCACACCACCCGGTAGTTAAAAGGGACGGTAGCAAGAAGATTAGGGTTGTTTTTAACGCATCCCAAAAAAATTCAACTGGTTTCTCGTTAAATTCCTTTTTGCATACGGGTCCTAAACTACAGGAGGATGTTCAGATTATAATAGTTCGCTGGTCATTTCTTCCACTTATGTTTACCTGCAACATTGTCAAAATGTTCAGGCAGTTTCTGGTACACTCTGATGACGTCGATTTCCAACGCATTATGTGGCGCAGTTCGCCAAATTTACCGGTCGATACTTTTCGTTTAAGCACAGTGACGTACGGTACGGCTTGTGTACCCTTTTTAGCTAACGCATGCAAGCTTCGTTTAGCAGAGGAGGAGGAAAAGCGATTTCCCGCAGATGCTGGGGTACTAAAGAACGGGAGGTATGTTGACGACCTTTTTTCAGGGGACACGCTTGAGAAAGCCTTTTCTGTACGCAGGGAATTTCTCGACATTTTAGGTTCAGCTGGTATGCCGGTAGGCAAATGGGCGGCGAACCATTCTGATTTATTGACGGATTTAGGTATTCAAGAGATAGAGCTCAAAGGTACTCCGATTGAGGAGCAGGACGTCGTGACAACTCTCGGGCTGCGTTTGTTATCTGCCGAGGATTCATTTTGTTTCAGAATTTCGCAGTTCAAATCTTCAGAAAACGTCACGAAGCGCTCAATACTTTCTGAAATTGCGCGATTATACGATCCAGTCGGATGGTTATCGCCAGTCATTGTTGCAGTCTAATTGCTACAGATTCTGTGGATGCACGGAGTCAAATGGGATGATCCAGTCTCAGAGAGTATAAAAATATCGTGGCTTTCATTAAGACAGGAGTTACGCACTTTAGAGCAATTCCGCATTCCAAGGTGGACTAAGTCGTACAAAAATTCGGAGTGGGAATTGCATTGCTCTTGTGATGCATCTGAGTAAGCTTATGCCGCCGCATTATACATGGTTCTTCCAACAGAAAATGGAATTTCGGTACGGCTAATGACTGCCAAGTCAAAAGTGGCACCTATCAAGGTCATTAGTTTGCCAAAGCTCGAACTTTGCGGCGCTCTTTTATTAGCTAGGTTGGCTTCATACGTACTATCTCAACTACACTGAGAAAACTGTCGTAGGAAAATTTACTGAAAAACTAACAAAAATTACTATATTTGATAGCAACGCGGGGATATAAGCAAATTATAAAAAATTTTGCTATAGTTCAGGAATATTTACAAGGTATCTTAATAATTTTTACTACTACACATAGCAAAAAGTGCCCTCTACATGTAGTACTTATTGCGTGCACGCCGGGAGCACGTGTCTGATTGAGGTTATGTTTCTCCCGCAATTTAAGATTATCTTCCTTTTAAGTTATCAAAAACATCGACAATATCGATTCAGTTGTTTTATTTTTACGTTGTGCAGGTGAGCTATGAGTTATTTCTTTATATTATCATAGTTATTTATTGCTATCAAATAATCATCAAAGTTCTCTCGTAAGCGAAGGTAGCCAATGTATCAGTTCCAAAATTTTGTACTCAAGAAGCTCACGTGGGTAAGAGGTTAGCGCGTCTGCCTAGCGTGCGGAGGGTCCAGGGTTCGAATACACAACCACCGTAAAAAAAAATTTTATTTCCTTATTTATTTCTTGTATAGCTAAATTTAATTAATAATATATTAAATATTGTATAAATATTAGGTATCCTATAGATATAAAATCATGAAAATCAATTTTTTTTAAGTTTAAGCTTGGCTACAAAAATTACTATATTAGTTAGCAAAAGTACCTAAATTTCCATGATATCCCATCGTTGCTATAAAAAATAGTAATTTTTATTAGCTTTTCAGTAAATTTTCCTACGACAGTTTTCTCAGTGTAGACATACGACCTACACAGATTTCCTGTTGGTCAGCTTCTCGAGTGGCGTTAGCGTCGTTACAGGCTCATCCGTCTCGTTGGCGGCCCTTTATTGAAAATAGATTAAGCGAAATTACTACTACTTTGCCGAATGCGATTTGGAGACATGTGCCGTCAGGCGACAACCCTGCCGATTTAGCGGCCCGAAGCATTTCGCCCACTCTTTTATAAGGGTTATCTCTCTGGTGGCAGGGTCCAAATTGGCTACGAGGCCCTCCAGAGGGCAAATTCAGCTCATCAAAGCTTTTTTACAGACTTGGAGTCTTGAAAGGGAAGTGATTCGCTCGTTCATGCAGCACAGATAGTAAGCGAGTCCGCAGAATTGTTATGTAAATTCTCTTCGATCGATATAAGCTTATACGCATTCTCGCATATATTAAGCGATGGCAAATAAATTCCCAAACCCCAAGACGTGAAAGGCGATTGTGCTGGCTTTCTGCAGCGGAACTCGTAGCGGAGCGAAATATTCTATTAAAGCTATTACAAAAGGAAAAAAGAGAGCTTTGAATCTGAGATTCAAGCCCTTGAGGCGCAAAAATTTGTGTCTAGATCGAGTTCGATCTGTCGCTTGTCGCCGTTTCTAGACAAAGTAGGTCTCCTAAGGGTCGGGGGACGCTTGCAAAACTCGTTTTTAAGCGAATCTGAAAGGCATCTCATTATCTTGCCAAGTAAACACCACGTAACCCGTTTGATGATTCACCAAGCGCACCTCGTTATCTTCACGGGGGTCCTTCGCTCGTTCAAAGAAATTTAGCGCGACAATATTGGCTAGTGCGAGGGAGAAACTCGATCCGCAATGTCCTCCGTAGCTGTGTGCATTGCGCTCGCCATAACGCTATTACTCTCGAGCAGCAGATGGGACCGTTGTTAAGAACTTGCCCAGCTCGACCATTTTCCTTCACCGGCGTTGACTTTGCGGGACCGTTCTATATCCGATGCTCACCAGGCTGGGGTCAGAAGGCATATAAAAGATACGTCGCCCTATTCATCTGCATGGTTGTTCGTGCGGTTTACCTAGAAGTTGTTTCTAACCTCACGTCCGCAGCATTTCTTGCTGCATTTCGCAGGTTTGTGGCGCGGCGTGGGCTTTGTAAGGTCATATACCAGCGACAATGGCAGGAATTTTCGAGGTGCAGGTACCGAACTTCATCGGTTGTTCGCCGAAACGTCGGCCATCAGTCTAGAAATTGCGGTTCAGATCGCTCGCGACAGAGTGGAGTGGACTTATATACCCCCATACGCATCCAATTTCGGTGGCCTCTGGGAGGCCAATATTAAATCATTTAAAAGGCATCTTACGAGGGTCGTTGGCGAGTCATGGCTCAATTTTAAGGAATTTTCCACTGTGATTACCATGATAGAAGCGTGTTTGAACTCACGCCCGCTTAGTTCATTAAGCACCGCCGAGGAGGACGTGATAGCCTTGACTCCAGAACATTTCCTTATAGGTGCTCCTTTATCTTCCCCGACAGAGTCATTTATTGAGACTAACGAAAGCCTATCTCCCTCTTCTAGGTGTGGCATCCCCTAACTGTCATGAGGAATCACTTCTAGAAACGATGGCACCGTGAGTTGCTTGCTCAAATACAACAGCGAGCCAAATGGTTGTATCGAAACCATTCTCTGAAGATTGGTGATGTGGTACTTTTCCGGGACGAGCTTTTGCCCCCAACGAAGTGGCCACTGGGACGAATTGTACCAGGATGTAGTTTACTACATCCTGGTGCCGACGGCTTGAGTCGTGTCGCTCGTATTAAAACAGCTATGGCAGAATACTCAAGGGCTCAGGTAATAAACTTATTTTGCTGCCTATTAATGACACAGCAGCCGTCCACCTGGCTGGACCGAGCGTCATGGCGGACGGTGATGCCTCATCCCCCACAGAAATAGTCATATTGCATCGAAATGAAGAAAGAAGAGAGAAGAAATCCAATTTTAAATTTTAGTTAATAAAATCTCATTATTTTTGCCTATTTTAATTATTGTAATTAGTAGATTAGTTAGTTTTATAATTCTTAATTTTTAATTGTGGTTAAATCGGATTCACTTTTGAATTTGCGGCAGGATACTTTCTATTTTTATTTCAAAACTTTTTTTTTATTTTTATGACTTTCTTCGTATATACAATGTGCTTGTTAGGCTAATTTAGATATTTATTGTAATCGGCTTTATTATTTTGCACATGCTAATTTGTAAGAAGAGAATGTTTGTAATAATTTTAATTGTGTGTGTTGTACACATATATATATATGTGTGTATGTGTACGTGCGTGCGTGCATGTGTGTGTAAGGTTTTATAGGTAGGTAGGTTCTGTGGATAGGGGAGGGAAAACCAGGTTAGGAGTCACCTTATGTGCAATGGAGACTAAATATGCAGGTACGATGATTGAGGGTTGAAGATATCGGTGCTGCTTGCTCTGCTGCTGACGTCCTCGGTCGTTAGATAAATGATATATATATATGTGATTATTCTCAAATAATGAATTTAATATTGAAAGAAAGGTTATAAATAATTGCAAAATTTGTTGTATTAAGGTTATTTAACATGCAGAAAATAGTTAATTAAAATATTCAAAAATAATTAGCAAAAAAAATAAAAAAAGTTCAAATAAGTTATTAATAATAATAATAATAATTGGTATTTTGTTCGCAAGGGTAAACGTCAGGAGATAGGAAACGGTGGGGGAAAACGCCCAGGTTAAATAATAGCAATAATGATTAATTTATAACAAACTTATTTATTTCATACCCTTATTTGGGTATAAATATCATATATATATGGTTATGAACCATTACAAAAAAAAAAAATAAAGCAATTGTCATTGATTTACAATATTTTACATCAATTTATTATGAAGACCTAATCGCATACAATTTTCTCGTACCTAACGCAATAAGATAGATCACAAAAGAAAAAATAAAGATAATTAAATTCAATTTTATATATTATTTAACGCAAAAAGATATGTTCAATGTCGCGCCTACCAAAATAAACCACTCATTTAATACACGTCAAAAATGAGTAACCGCGAATCTGCCCGACGATAAACCGAAAATTCAATGTACTAATATCCTCTAAATTGTGTCAATAACAACAACAAGAAAAAACGCATCCGCGGATGTCTACCTCTGGTCCTCGTTCACGCACGCTATACGTATATAGTAGAAGCAACCAAAGGCTCTCAAAGGGGATGACCTTGCGGTCACCTTCCTAGGGGCCCGGGGTGAGGGGCCACGCTGCCCCTCGCTTTACGCCACTACCTTATACAAGTAAGGGGAACGCCGAGTCGGGCGAACGAACTCGACTTGGTCAGGTTTATCCCGAAGGAGTAATCCCTGACCTATGCCCTTACTTCGCCTTGCTTACCTTACCTCGCTGTCTGCTGTGCTCTAGAGAACTGGACCGGAGTTGGAGCTGGAGACAAAAATTAAGTGAGCTCCTTGTGGCGTGCACCCTATATTTATACCGAAAAATCGCAGATGATAGATTATCTGATCACCTGCTCGGGAGGGTGCGCAATGAACTCATTTACATATATGGTAGGATATAGTTGCGCAACCTTCCGAGAATTCTCGCCTTTTAACTGGCTCGGTTCGTGAGATACTTTGTCATGCTACTGGAGAACAATTAAGTACTTCCATAATTTGTTAGTTAAAAATATTACAAAATCAGGTGCTGGATATTTAAATTTATGCAAATAAAACTTTCATTTACATCTTCGTACGGTACATTTATCAGAATAAGCTAAATAAAACAATTAAGACAATCTGTCTCACTCGCACCCATGCTATTCCCCATCGTGCTATCCTTGTTTGATTGCATTAGATAACACGTGGGCTGGCATGTTACTACCTAGTTACGTACTTGCTATACTTATCTGCCACCTGGAATTGTATGGCGCTAAATTCAAAATTAGTTAATAATGATCATGTTAATATGGGGTTATATTGAGTATGTTATTGAAGCGTATCTTGGATGTTATTACATTTAGTATTTCTGGTTAATTATGCGTGCCATATATAGTTGTTAATAAATAAAAAGGATTTATAATTCAAATCTCCCGCCATGATCATTAGTGTTAGTGCACTCATCTAGGGATCTGATTATTGAGTACTTGCTCTATTTCCTAGATGGTGCGTCGAGTACCATTTATGCTTATTTGGGGTCATCGCGAGGGATGTGTGTCGGTAAACAGAATTCCTTATGACTGTGAGACTAAATCACGATATACATACATACATATATATTTTTATATATAATTAATGTAAGGCATTTATGACCGTTGCATGTGTGTGCGTGTGTGAAAGTAATGATACTAATATATTTGTATATCTAAATGAAGGTAATTCTTATAAATTTTGCCCCGAAGAATTCGAAAATTTTGCTCAAAATTTGATTAAAATGGATTAAAATTGTTAAAAATGCAATTGTTTAAATAAATTACAAGAAGTCTTTTTTTGCCCCAGAGTATTTTATTCTGAAAATTCAGCTCATTTTAAGGCATAAGTACGTCTATTTGCAAAATTTCTGTAAACTCAAAATTCGAAAAGTTATGAGTTTTTGAAAATTCATTTCCGCTATTTTTTCGCATTTTCGGCCAACAATTACGGCATCAAATATAAATTTTTTTACTCCAAACAAATTCTTTTCAGAAAATTCAGTTTATTTGAGATAATACTTGTTTCGTCCAAATTTCTATTGACCCAAAATAAAAAAAACCGCTGCCAATTTATTGGCACGTAGCTTCCTCCGAATTAATGTATCGTTCCTATATGTATATAGTACGTATTTTAAATGTAAAATATGTTTAATCATTATACTTTTTTTTCAATGATTTAATGATTCATTAATATTTAAAAAATTGCATATTTTTTTCTTATTATTGAAATTATTTGTTATTTGACACTTATTTTATTTAAAAAAAATAATATTTTAAAATATAAATAATTAAAAAATTGCTATCTACCCTGAGATCAACTTACTCACATTCTCAAATTCATATATAATACTCCATTTTTTACATTATAAATATATTATTATTCGGCTTCCTCTCGAAACGCAGGGTGCATCAAGGATTATACGGTAGAAGCTTGGAGAAGCGCTCATACGTAACTTTATATACACACATTCGTACCTACTCTCCAACTGCTTCGAAATGATGAAGTATAGAAAGAGAGAGGGGGGGGGGGGGGAGATAAAAGACTGCGACGGAAGAGTAAAAAGTTGCGCGACATAGGTCACTGGCGAGGACGCAAACACTGTGTAGTGTGTGCATGCAGGCAGCATATACGCTGTGGGATGGGAAGTCATGTGCTTATATCACATTCGATTGTTGCTTCTCTTCTCGTCACTTTCGCTGAAAAAACAAGCGGCCGCAGACACTTGCATACGAGTGTAAGTTTATTGCTCTAGAGACCACGGACTTATATTGTAGTCGCTTTCTCGCAAGCTCTTTTCACTCCTCTCCCGCAACGAGACTACGGTGGAAGGGGAGCGGGAAAGAGAGAGAGAGAGAGAGAGAGAGAGAGAGAGAGAGAGAGAGAGAGAGAGAGAGAGAGAGAGAGAGAGAGAGAGAGAGGAGAGAGAGAGAGGAGTCGAATGACGTATGCGCCCCTGGCGAGGCCTGTATATGCGCAGATACTATTTGCCTTGATAAGAGTACAGGTAGCGCCCTTCTGGAGTTCATTTTTGGAAGCTTAGGTGGTGGGTACCAAACATTACATTGTATACGGAAAAACTTGAAAACAACAAAAAACGGATTTTATACTGTAATATAATTTAAGATATTATAGTAAAAAGTTATTTATATTATGTTTCCCAAATTTTAAAACGCATAAAAATATTTGAAAAAATGTTCTGTTTCAAAATAGTTTTATATGAAGAAAAAATCCTTTTAACACATATTTATTATAATATTTTATTCCGATCTCTACTATAATAACCATTTTATAGCCTGAAAACGGGGTAAAAGTGGCGTCTGATTCCCTCTTTTACTTTATTCCCGCATAATGTCGGAATAAAATAAATTAGCGGGAATAAAGTACTTTTATTCCCGCATTATGTGGGAATAAAGTAAATTAGCGGGAATAAAGTAACATAGTCTAACTTTTTACGTTTATGGTGAATTGGGTTAAATAACATACAAATACAAAATAACTTTGCAAATCTATGAAATGGCCACAGTGGCGATGGGAATAAAGTACTATATGTAACGCGGGACTAAACTCAAAGATTATTTCCGCGGGTGAGTTCACTGCCCGAGCGAGTATAGCGAAGCGAGGGAATCAGACGCCACTTTTGCCCCGCTTTTCAGGCTATAAAATAGCTATTATAGTAGAGATGGGAATAAAATATTAAATAAATATGAATAATATTGCCAATATAGTCCGTTACATGTTTTATCAACATATTATCTTGTGAAGTAAGTGAAATAATAAGAAATAAAGTAAATAGATAATAAATCTAATAAAAAACTTAGTAATAAAAAACTTTTTATAAAACAAAAAACATTTTACGAATTTTCATAAGATGCTTTGCTATTTTTTAAGAACACAAAAAAGTATTATAAGTTCGACTAAACATATATTAATCTGTATTTCTAAAATTGTTTTGGGTATTGAATATAGTTTATGAGCCTAAGACCATTAAAGAAATAGAATGCGTTGTTAAGTAAATAATGCTTATAAAAATTATATTTAAATGGTAGCATTTAGTTAAGACATATACATATCAAATTCATTGGAATATATTCCCAGTTAATATCTCGAAATGGATGTCTACGGAAAATACAAGTCAACAGATTTTTATTGGTATCCAAGAAATTTAATTAATTATTAATTTTTTTAGTTTTCACAAGAACGCTCTCTGATGTTTCAAAAAACAGATAATAGAATCACTTACATAATTTTTCGTTTGCGGAATAATGAACAATTAACGTGCGGAGAACAAAGAACGCCTATTCATAGAAAAGAGGTCTACCTGATTGTTCGATATTCCGAATTCGGCATAAGGGACCAATTTTAAGTAAAATCACGTACCGATGATAAATTTTGAACTTGGCCAATCGCGCGCTATTTAAAGGTGGGGGATGGTCAAAACAGTAAAGTAAGAGTCGAGTGCTCTGTAGTTTTGCGTTCATCGCTTAGTGAGGATAGAAGCTGTTCCACCATGGCTGACCGTGCTCTTTATCAAATTTATTTTTATTTTCGGGGTAATGAATTGTTAATCTTGGAGTTTTCGATAAAGAAAAATCAAACACAATGATAACTAAAGATATTTGTGATTTCTAGATGTTGTAATGATTGCAACAATAGCGATTGCAACTGCTATTGTAATAAATTATTTAGTGGAAAAGAAACGAGTCATTAAATTAGCGATGAAACTACCAGGCCCACCAGCTTACCCGCTTATAGGAAACGCTCTAAAATTTGCATGCAAATCAGACCGTAAGCAAGCACTAAAATACTCTTCATCACTACATTTTTCTTATACTGGGATTAGGTGTATGTGTGCATGTGTGTAAATATAATTATATTAATATTTGATTTAATATGACATGATAACCAGTTAAATTATTGTAAAATAAAGATAGAAATTAATAATTCTAAATTTTTGATCTCACAAATGTAAATAATTAAATTTATCATTCATTTAAATTACTGTAAAATAACTTTTTTAAATTAACTAGTACATTTATCTTAGTTTCAATGATACGAAGAAGATTAATAAATAATTTATGAAGACGGTCTCACTTAAACGTAATTTTTATAGCAGTGTAGTTTTTACTTTAGTGATAACTGGTTTTCTTTTAAATCATTACATACATGAAATTCACATTTAAATTATGTACAACTGATATGTGGGCAAATCCATAATACTTTGAACTCTTATGAAATATTTTTTTTAAATTATTTATTGCTGCTATTAGCATGGTCTGCGAAGCACATAAACGAGACTGAAACCGTTTTAGCGACTTTTTTAGACAGTTTTGTACATCCCCAGGCTGCGGCCTGCGCGGCACACTAATATGGATTATAGAACTTGTTTTCTAGGATACATTAAAGATTTTACACCCAGTCTCGTTTATGTGCTTCGCAGGCCATCATGCTAATAGCAGCAATAAATAATTTTAGAAAAATATTTCACAAGAGTTAAAAGTATTATGGATTTGCCCATATACTTATACATAATTTCAAGAGATCCATGTGGTATCTTAAGGGAGTCCCTAGCGGAAATGATTTTTGTAAATAACTGTTAATAACTGTTAATAACTGTAAATAACAGTTTATAAGTGTTTGATTTGAGATGTTAATAACAGTTATTTATAGTTATTTACAGTTATTTACAGTTATTAACAGTTATTAACAGTTATTAACAGTTATTTACAGTTTTGCAGAAAAGTGCCTGCGAAAACGGAGGTACTGATAAAGGGTATTAACAGTTATTAACGGTTATTAACAGTTATTAACAGTTATTTACAGATATTTACAGTTATAAACAGTTTATTTTTTTCGCTATAATACTAACTTTTTTCTTATCAACAAAACTGTAAATAACTGTTAATAACTGTTAATAACTGTTAAAAACTGTTAATAACCGTTAATAACTGTAACTAACTTTTATCAGCACCTCCGTTTTCGCAGGTACTTTTCTGCAAAACTGTAAATAACTGTTAATAACTGCTAATAACTGGTAATAACTGTTAATAACTGTAAATAACTGTAAATAACTGTAAATAACTGTAAATAACTGTTATTAACGTCTCAAATCAAACACTTATAAACTGTTATAAACTGTTATTTACAGTTATTTACAGTTTTTTACAGTTATTTACAGTTATTTTCATTTTTCATTTCTACTAGGGGTACTATCGGTTTTGAATTAGTGTTCAGAAAATTACGAAATTTTGTATATTAGTATGTTTTGACCTTAAACTGACTCATATAAATTTTTGTAAAGCTACACCAACCCAGAAAAAAGGTATTAATAATTTTATGTTTACGCCATTAACACGCAGTCTTATGGGACATCATGTTTTCGACAGGTTTGATAAAAAAATTGATGAAAACGGCTGTTCATATTGTGATGAAACATTGAGAAATGTATAATTTAATATCCCATAAATATAATACACACATCCAAATGTTGATTCACCAATTTTTTGAGTTAATATAAGCAAATGGATAAAATTATTCACGCTCACTAAATTATTGCACACACGATTTGTCAACGTCGTAAAGAGGTTAGGAAGTCTGCGCAATTTCAAACAATGCGCTTGGTATGCACAAGTAATACTCAACGCTTCATATGAAAATTTTCAAAGATCTTTATATTTTTTAATAATTAAAAATTACACAATAAGAGCGGTCAATCGATCGTGCGACGTTGCCAAATCAAATTAAACAAGAATTAATAGAGAAACAAATATTTTCTCACAGACATAATGAACACGATTGAAAGGCAAATACGTTCGGGTGTGTGCGTGTGTGTAGAGAAGGTATTATCAGCATTCTGATACTGTATTGATTAATGTAATAATCTTGAGAAAACGCATCAATATTTCAGAGATGCAAAATTAAAATTAATAATTGCAATTCATTTAAAACTCAGTATCAACTCAAAATTACGATGGGTGAGAATTTTTTTTTCGCTTCATTCATTAATACTTCTTTTATCGTTACAATGAGAGAACTTGCAAAGTTTTTAAGACACTACATATATATTCATTGACACAGAACTACTTCAGCGTATTGTGGACGTCATAACGCCGTACGTCGACGTGACACCGATGCGTTTGTGGATGGGGCCGACATTGTATGTTGTGATCGTCGAACCACGTGACATCGAGGTAATAGTACTTTTCGATACTAGTGCGAGTATGTTTTTCGCACGTCTATATTGAACAATATTTTTCAAAACGACGAGCGGAATGTCCGATTTTGCGCACGGGGTGTGGAAAATGATTTATTAATTTTATCTTTTTATTAAACTATAATATCATTCCTCAAAATAGTTGAGCATAAAAAACGCGAATTCTTTTTTGAAGTAAAAGCAAATATTTGCATGGACTGAAACCGATTATTACGAAACTATATCATTACTATGTAGATTACTATACTTCTATTATTAATTCATATAAATGGTCTCTTTGAGACAGCTTTCATGTATGATGAATAGTGTATCGCAATTAAATACCTATTCAAGTAAATATAAGTTTTTCGATACGCGTAAGAATTGTATGTACTTTTATGCTTGATTGACAGTTAACTGACAAGGAGAGTGAGCGTTTTTCTTGTGAGTATACTCTCTAAATTTTGTTTAGTGTAAAGTCGGGTACTGTTACAAAATAGTGCATGTACACTATTTTTTTAGTATACACAATATTTTAGTGAAAATCCAATTTCACTATTTTGAAAGTGCATATACACCGAAAAAATAGTATATATTAACTATTATGTACCAGTGTCCGACTTTAGTATACATAATATTTTAGTGAAAATCCATTTTCACTATTTTGAAAGTGCATATATTACATTGAAAAAATAGTGTATATTCACTATTCTGTACCAGTGCCCGACTTTAGTATACATAATATTTTAGTGAAAATCCAATTTCACTATTTTGAAAGTGCATGTACACTGAAAAAATAGTGTATATTCATTATTCTGTACCAATGCCCGACTTTGCACTGAACAAAATTTAGAGAGTAGGAACTTAAATTTTTTTATTTATAATTGTTTGTTATATACTTTCGCGTATAAACAACTCTAAAATCTTTTTTGACGCATTTCTTGTGCACAACTATTTTTCCTTTTCAATTCGTATAAGAGTATTCTATACTTTCTTGGGAAAAGTAACATCCTGAATCTAAAAGTATAAAATCTTACCCATTTCAAAAACATCTGCGTCTTCGAATAATGACGCAATCCGACATACTGAGCAGTCGTCATTCCGTGAAGAACTCAGAACATTTTCTTGCGCATCACGTTTCATGAAGACCTACCTTTCGCACTTCCTCGCATGCACGCGCAAACGGCGAGTAAGTAACTCGCAGGCGCACGTGTGCCGATGGCAGCGATCGCATACGCCATACCTATATATAGATCTTTCGTGCACTGAAAAAAATTTTACGTTGTGAGAACTGAAAGTACGGCTCTGACAACGATACTTTTTGGCTGATTTTCATTTCGCTGAATTTTTTAGGTACAGTAATTGTATCGGTACAGCTGTGAGAGCCGTACAAGATACACTGAAAGCACTAATATATAGTTCTTTTGTCGAAGCATTAAATAGGTTATGATTCGACATACGTACATATTTTTCATTAAAATAATCTCGATTGATAAATACACTGGATTACAGATGAAATACGCAAAAGCGGATTGCGAACAGGCGGTTGATCGACGGATTTTGTGACTTTTTGAGGTTATAACATAAACGTTGGCTTCGCATTGTAGCGTTATCAACTAAATCGTACCGTTGCCAAAGCGGTAAATGATCAGTATAAATAGTGCTAGTACAGCAAATCGAAACTATGCTTTCTACAGCCTAAAATTTTTTTCAGTGTGTATGCATACAGCATACAGTGCGCGGACATGTAAGGATGGGATGTTTCGAAAGAAGTGTATTATAACGTCGAAAAAATGCGGGGGTTTGTGGGTGACCACGAAAAACGTTACTCTGATAGCTATAGTCAATGTGCGCACGCCTCATATATATATATATATAAGAAAATCCAGAATTTATTTCAACTTTTCGCGTCCCCAAAACCGGTCGAAATTTTTTTTTAAGGCACACCTTCCGGACGCGGTTTTTGTTCTTTCTTATGTCACAAAATATACGGAGAAAATCGTGTACAATTAAAAACGTCTTTGTGTCGCATTTTTTTAAAGGTTGAAATTTTTTAAGAAAATGGCAAAAAAGCTCTTTTCTTTAAATGTCAGCCATTTCCAAATGATCTACTCAAAGTTTCAAAAAAGAAATTGAAACTAGAAAGAAAGAGCTTTCATTCCCTTTTCTGAAAATTAAAAAAAGTCGATTCCTTCAAAAATTATAAGGGTTTGAAGTTGAACGTCGAAAAGGCATAAAAATGCTCTCAAAATCAGCGCTGCCGATTTCTGCGATTTGTACAATTTTATGCCTTTTCGACGTTCAACTTCAAACCCTCAGAACTTTTGAAGGAATCGACATTTTTTAATTTTCAAAAAAGGGACTGAAAGCTCTTTCTTTCTAGTTTCAATTTCTTTTTTGAAACTTTGAGTTGATCGTTTCTGGGGTAAATGGCCGAGGTTTACGGTTGTATTGGCTGTAAGGCGAAAATAGTCACAAGTTGTTCAAAATTTGATAGTCATTAAATATCATAAATATAAAGAGCTATGAAAAATTTGAGAGACTTAACGAGAATGATTACGAAATTATTGCAATTTGAATTTAACATCAGCCTTATGGAAATTCGCAAAATTAGCAACTAAATGGGGGGGGGGGGTTTCAGAGTTTCGACGATTCACTTTAAAATTGAAGTCAACTATAGATGTTTTTCAGTTCGACGTATGGTAATGCAGATTGTTCTTAATTTCGAAATTCTAAATTACGAAAATCCTATTTGCGACTGTAACAGTTCACCTACTGGCCAAAACATCGAATTTCATCAATACGATCTCAAAGCAAATATAAGCTGTTTCTGATGATTTATTTCGAAATGTCTATATTGTACGACCCCTATTAAAATTCTATTAATGAAATTCGATGTTTTGGACAGTAGGTGTAGTGTAACATTCGTAAATATGATTTTCGTAATTTAGAATTTCGAAATTAAGAACAATCTACATTATTATATATCGAACTGAAAAACGTACATAATTGACTTCAATTTTATAATGAATCGTCGAAACTCTGGATCCCTCCCAACTAAATTAAAAAAAAAAACATAGATGCCATAGTGGCGTAGCTTTGAAAGTTCGTGTAATCGTCAATGTATGTTAGATAAACAAGTTCCATTTTTTTTTAATATCCATTTCGAGAATATTTTCTGAAATATAATATAAAAACTGTGAAATAAGACGTACAGTCATACCAAAAAGTGAAAAAAATGAGCATTAAAATGTTCTAAAATCAATGTAAAGTTTTCTTCACAGTTCTAAAATAGTATATTGTGTGCCAAGGGCGTAAAGTGGGTTTTTTAGACCGAGTGTGGGGTTGCAGTACGAGTCGAAGGTGAGCTAGCATGAGCCGAAGGCGAGTGCGTTTGCGAACTGAAGACGAGTACTGCAATCACACGAGGTCAAAAAACCCACTTAGCCCTTGCTACACACCATATTTTTTGTACCGCAAGTATAGATTTTCGCTTTTTTTTTTGTTCTAATGTACTAAAATCGACAGCGGGCGATTTTGATTTTTTACCGCCCGCTACGGCGAGCAGCGGGAGCTTTTCAGTTTTTACCGCCCGCTGGTCGGCAAGCGGTCGCTTTCGGCTCTATTAATAGGTTCGAAAAACGCGAAAATCGTGCTTGCGGTACAAAAACATTTTTTGTAACACAGGCACGATTTTCGCGTTTTTTAAACCTAAAAGTAGGGCCAAAAGTGAACGGTTTTAGACCAACAGGCGCAAAAGTAGCTAAGCGGGCGCAAAAGTAGCCGAAGCGGGCGCAAAAGTAACCGTTTTCAATAATCGTTCTTCTATTTTTTTTCTTTATCCGCGTGTCTTACTTTTATTAATTACATCTTTTAATGTACTTTTTTCCATTCCACAAAATCGTTGTAAGATTTTTCATAAAGAACTTTAGATTTAGTTGGTAATAAATCCAACGATACGATTTCTGCGAGATTACAAATTTCAGGCAGCGTGCACTGCGCGTATTCTTCAATATCACTTTCACTCATCGTTCAGGAAAAATTAAAACTTTTAAATACTAAATACTAATTACTAATTTAAATAGTACTTTACTCTTATAACAATATTCTAATACTGTCGAATTATATACGTCGCTAGTACACGTCCGCTCAACTATATTTTTGATTTTTTGAACTAAAGAAAGGCAGCGCATTCGAGCGCAACGGTCCAACGGTTAGTTGGTATGAAAAACATGGAGATGGCGCCACCGTCCGCGCCGAAAACATAGATAACCGATTTTAAATATGTTGAAATAAATTGAAACCAAAATGTAAGTGTCATTCAATTCCCAGGTGGGTAGTTGGTGTAACAGAAATTCGTTGATGTTGTTTCCCGTTTTAAGAAAAACGCGAAAATCAATACCTGTGTCACAAAAAATATGGTGTGCACCAAGGGCTTAGCGGGCCTTTGGACCTCGTGTGATTGCAGTAAACTTCCCACTCGGTCTAAAAAGGCCCACTTTACGCCCTTGGTACACAATATACTATTACATATTTGTTTACTCTTAGTACTGTGGAATATTACTGTTTTTGACGAATTATACGACCAAAATATTTGTCTCAAATTGTTGAATGAGACCTTACGTCCACACACACACACACATACACACACACACACACACACACACACACACACACACACACACACACACACACACATACACACATACACACAACACAACCTTAAAGAACGACCATAAGAAAGAAGAAAAACCGCATCCGGAAGGTGTGCCTTCAAAAAAAAATTTGACCGGTTTTAGGGACGAGAAAATTTGAAATAAATTCTGGATTTCCTCATGTATCTACAAAATACTGTAGCTTAGAATGAAAAAAGATTATTTACTTTCTAAATGTAAAATAGTGAAAAAATTAATTACTATCCAGTAGTTAAAAGTCGTGCATTTCTAAAATAGTGAATATGCACTCCGTAATAGTGGGCATTCACTTTTTCAGGGGTATATATTAACCTTTTTTCGAATAGCGAAATTTAACTATTTTAGTAGTGTATATTAACTTTTCTAAAATAGCGAAATTTCACGATTTAAAAAAAGTTAATATTCTTACACTACTAAAATAGTGGATACCCACTATTACGAAGTGCATATTCACTATTTTGGAAGCGCACGACTTTTAATTAGTGGATACTGATTTTTTCACTATTTTACATTTAGAGAGTATATAATTAATATGGTTTAGAATTAAAATATCTTTTATAAGTTTGTTCTTCTTATTTTATTTAGCCCCCATTTTTAATTCTTGAGAAAAAAGTAATGAAGTGTGATATAATATGTACAGGGATATAAAAACGAAATAAATATTGTTTATAGATCATTTTAAATAGTCAGCTGGCTGCAAATAAAGGGAGTACTTATAAATTTTTGTACCCTTTCATTGGCGATGGTCTAATAAGTGGATCTGGTATTTATATTTCTATTAAATCAATATTTAAAGTTTACTGAAGCTAAAAAAGTATTACTTTTAGGAAAGTCGTGGAAAATTCACAGAAAAATGGTATCACATATTTTGAACCAGCGAACGTTGGATTCTTTTGTTGAAGCATTTAATAGACATAGCAAAAAATTAGTAGAAAAACTCAAACCAATGGCTACTGGAGATACGTTTGATGTTTTAGAATATGTGGAAGGTTGCACAATTGATATTGTTTGTGGTATGAAATTATTTAAAATGTTTAAATAATAAAAAGAAACTGATTACTGTACAATAAATGTATCTTTTTAAGAAACAATCATGGGCTATACTGATGTAAATGCTTTAAATAATCCGAATTACGAATTCATTCATTATACCGCCGAGTAAGTGTAGATTTTAATTTTTAAATTATAAAAATACCAGCATTACATTGACTGACTTTTTATAAAAGTACATGGTTTAATTGGTGTTAAAGAATGTACAAAATTGTACATGATAGAATGATGAAAGTCTGGTTGTATCCAGATTGGATATTTCAACTCACGTCTAATTATGACCAACAACAAAGGGCACAACAAATTATTCGCGACTTTACGGAACGAGTAGGTATGCAATGAAACAAATTACTTTAGTATTGTTCTTTTTACAAAGCCATTTTATTGTAGTGTATAAAAGCAAGGAGGGAGGATTCTCTTGAAGAAATCAGTGCATTATCCATTTTAGAAAGACTTTTGATGATAAACGACGTGACAAATGAAATGACAGACGACGAATTAAGAGATGAAATTTATACAGTGTACATTGCGGTATGGCTTCCAACTTTCTATAATTATCAATTAAATTAAAAATATATCATTCTAATTGCCTAAGTGAAAAAATATTGTGTAAAGTTTTTAAGAATTTCATAAAAATTATTTACAATGTGGAAAACACAATAATAGTCTTAAAGACATAATATTGATTGATTAAATAAATATTTTAGTCTCAAGATACTTTGGCAGTAATTAGTAGTTTTACAGTTCTAATGTTGGGAATTCATCAAGTCGTACAAGATAAGGCCAGGGCTGAAGTCAATCAAATTTTACAAAACAAAGTTATAGACGCTGAATCACTATCAAAATTGAAATATATGGAAATGATAATTAAGGAAACCCTTCGACTTTTTCCTATAGCTCCGTTGATGGTGCGTCAACTTAAAGAAGAATTAAAACTAGGTAATTGAAACGTCGAATATTTACTCATATTTTATATGACTTTTATGAGGAAAAAAATAATTAACGTTTTGCTTCACAAGAACATTGTACACTCCCAAAAAGCTGCCAAATTGTAGTAGCCTCTTATGTCACTCATCGTTCAAAACATTGGAGAGAACCAGAAAAATTCATTCCTGAACGTTTCAATGTTGAGGAAACAGCAAAAAGACATCCTTATTCGTTTATTCCATTTAGTAGTGGACCTATGGGTTGTATTGGTAAAGTATATTAATAACTATGCTTTACAATTTGTTTCCATATTCAATTTTACCTACCGATATTGTTTATTACAGGTCAAAAATTTGCTCTTATGAGTTTAAAAGCAATATTGGCTAATATTCTCCGGAAGTATACAATAAAATCCAATGACTCACTTCAAGATATTAAATTAAGGACAGACATTTCTATACGTTCAATAAATGGATACAATATATCACTACAGCAAAGGGATTGTAAATAATATGTAAAAGTACCTATTTATATAGCTTTCAGAATGTATATAATTTGTATTATAAAATAATAATGTGAACTACTGTTAAATTACTTAAAATAGATACTTAATAACTGTTACAAAAACTATGAATTTTTATATTTTATATGATGTATAATTATACAGTATCGAAAAAAAAGTGTCTGATCCGGCAGGTCAGACTTTAGTATTCGTATGTATTCTGAGCTGCTAAACCAAAATGTGACCGAAATTTCGCTCTATTAGCTCAGGATTTTGGGATACCTCTATGTCTAAAAATTTTGAGATACTTTTATTACAACTCTGAAAACCATTTTTTAGTAGAGAAATTGCTAGAAAGAGGCTAAACATTGTAGGTATCCATTTTTCTGCCATATTTCGGTTATATTCTCCTATTTATTGACCAAAAAAATAGACTCAGTTTTAATTTTCAAGAAAAACTTGAAAAAATTACGTTTTCGTTTCCAGTATTTCTTACTTATACTTGGGTAAATTACCGTTTTTGCGAGATATTTCTAATTATATAATTAAATTTGCTCTGAAATATCTAGATGGACATTTCAAGATTAAGTGACCTACTTTTCTATTTACTAAAACTTCAAAATTTCTACGAAGGAAAAAAAATTTTTAGTGATTTCGTCATTGATGTTATATAGTTAGTCATGCCCCATAGAATTGAATTATACGAATACCATTTTTCTATTCTTCGAGAAATGTTAAATTGAAATTTTCCGTCTTTAGATCTCAAAAAAGTTTATTACTAGTACTATGCAGCACCATTGACGAAAGCATTAAACAAAAATTTGTTAATTTTGCAATGAAGATACTTTAAAATTTAATTTTTAGAGGTATCTGAAAATCCTGGATTGCTATAGAGTGAAATTTAGATCATATTTGGGTTCAGCAGTTGAAAATAGGTTATTGAAGTTTAGTTTTTCAATAATGACTATAAGCAAATGATTTATCGATATTTTCTAGGAAGTGTTGCCTTTATTAGGCTCCGAAATTTATTTAACTTTTAAAACTTGTACAAACAATCTAGAAACAATGTACGCTGATACTTTAATAATTCATCGCTTATATCATATTTTCTATTTGATTTATTCATATTTTCTATTATTTGCTGTGGTTTGATTAAATAATGACTGTTATAAAATAATGAGTAACGTATTTTACTAGAAATTTCTTTCGAATATATAAGTCAATATATTTGTAATAGTTTAATATGGGAAATAAATTCGAATTACGGAGTTATATTTTATTATTTAATAAATTTTCTAATCCTCATGAGAATAAATGCTTAATCAGAATATATTCTCTGGTGCCGGCACTGCTTGAATATGAACGACATAAGTGTAGGCTATCTCTTGTAATGTTACAATGCAACATTTACAAATAATACAATGAACGGGATTTATGTCTAATCACTGTAATATTTTTAACTATTTTTAATTAATACCGTACCGTACTAAACTAATTTCGTCTCAGGTCTGTTCCCTAGACTCATCTGTAGGGCAGTGCTAATAGATCCTTATACTATAATATGAGGAACTTTCTTAAAATATTAAAATTTCATATTTTTAAGTAGTAACAGATATAGTTATGTAATATTTATATGTCTTCAAAAAGCTTTATCAATAGTAATCAATGCAGTATAATTATTCTGTGGATTTATCACAAGCGAAAATAGAATAGAAAAAAGCCAGACAAGCTTGCTTTGAATGCTCACATGAGTAAATAAAGGGATAGCATATAAAAAGGAACGCATTTTTATGGATTAATCAGTTTTAACATTTGAGTGATCATCATGAAAACATTTGCATTTACTGCCTTATTCGTCGTATACATCTTCCAGGTGAGTATAAAAGAAAGTTTTACGAATCTGACAAATTTTTAAAACTACTTTCATATAATTACTAATGTATTTATCCCTGCTAAGTAACTATTTTCTACACCACATTTATTGCGTGTCACGTATCAACTTTGGCGAAAAAATTTCTAATGAAAAACTATGAAAACTTATAATAAACGCTCAAAAATGAGCCATAATTTTATACACATTCGTAACTTTGCATTGTTTTTCATTATTAAGAGAGTCTTATATCTAGATTTTGATATCAAGTTTTCCTGGTAAAGAAGGAGGTTCAATTATTTATATTTTGAAGCAATATATATCATAAGACATTATTTTTTACATGAAAATCATGAAAATCTACAAATCATAGTTCTTCATAATTGTTTATAATTTTTATAGAGTGTCCTTGATGTCTATTCTACAAGGAAAATGATTATAGTAATCTTAGAATTAGGATACATTGTAAATAAACAACGTTGCTGATTAAATTAATTTTTGTACAATTTTTATAGTTCGGAAGTGCAGAAACGAGACTCTGGAGAAGGCGCACAAAGATGTCGAATCACTGAAAGAAGAGTACATGATGGAACTCAACGAACACATCGATGCTCAACAAGCTAGATTCAAAACCGATTTCGATGAAAAAATTAAATCTTCTTTGACTAATATCAAGATATAACATTGTGACTTAATTTTCCGGTTATCTGTTTTATAATTTAACTTGTTCGTTTATCTCTAATAGAACTACGCTAGCAAGCAGAAAAAGCAAGCCGGCACCTGTTATGACGCAGCCAAGACGAGGTTCGATAAGCTGGATGCCAGCGCTATAACCATAACGTTGAGCAATGCGCTGTGAACAAAGAGGGCGGAGTCAATGCCGACGATGCTCTTGACAGTCTCCTCATCCTTCTCTCCGTTGAGTAAAACGTTCAATTTGAGTTGAACGAAGCCATTACGAATGTGCCAAAACTGATTGTTTAACGAACATACCGTTTATTTGCAGACTGGTAAGAAGTACATCGGCCACGTAGAGAAGCTCGAGAAGGAGATCCAGGATGCCAGCGACGGCAGTTTCAGCACCCTCGTGAAGAAGAAGCTGCCCGCTGCCGCGGCCACCCTGCAGATCTACGAAGTCTCCGTTAACAGTGCGATGGGCCGCGCCACCAAGGCCGACGAGGAGACGAAGCGCACGTAGAGAAAATTCTGAGTAAATGCTGATTCGATCTTAAACAGCGCAAAAAGTAGTTAGGGGTACGAGGGATGAAAAGAGAATATTTAGTTCGTTACTATAGAATTTGTTATGAGTAATTTTGTATATTAAAATAAGGTCGCTTGATACCGTAGACTTAGTGGAAAAAGTGGATACGTCGATTTTTCGTGGGAAAAGCGGACACATTGATTTTTCGTTGAAAAGGCGGACACTTCACGCCTGAATTTTGTTCTCTTCATAAAAAAGGTAAATTTGATAAATGTATAATTGAAGTAACAATACCAGAAAATATATAAATAAAGTACAGAGTAAGCCAGATGATTTTCCAGTGCCAGTGGATCTTAACTCAAATAATAGTAATTTAAACTCCGACACGAAGTGTACGCTTTTTCAACTAAGCCAACGATGCACTCTGAGAAACTAAGGTCAGGATACGAAACTTTAACGATATAGTACTGTAATCGTGATTAAACAGATTCATCACAGGGGATTCGTCTATGTACGATAGTCGCCTGAGAAATTTCTTTTGAATACCTTCAATTTTATTTAACTGTCCTCGAGTAAAAGGTTTCCAAATGGGCGATCGATATGCGATCGGTGTGAATCAAGGAGTCCCTGGTACGATGCTACAGATGTCTCGACTATGGGCATAGCTCGGCTGGCTGGAAAGGGCCTAACAGGTCGATGCTCTGTTGGAAGTGTGGCAAAGAGGGAAAACAGGCAAAAGATTGCAAAGAAGCCCTCCACTGCTGCCTCTGCGCAGAAAAAGAGCCACCATTGAAAGCATCCCACGTACCAGGGAGTTATAGATGCGCCATCTACGCGGCCGCGGACGGTTGCGATAGAACATAATGGTGGTTATTCTCCAAGCCAACTTGAGGGGATTGCGGTTGACGCAGGATCCGCTGGAACAGTTTGCCCGAAACCATAATACGGGTCTACTCATCTTCTGTGAACAGCACAGGAACGAGGAGAAGCGGTTTTGGTTCAGGTATTCCACGGTATGGCAGCCATCAAGATCCAGAGCCGGGCAAAGTTCCTGGTCACGGATAAGGGGGCCGGGGGCGGCTTTATCTGGATCAGCTGCTATCTGTCGCCGAACGTCAAGATGAACGTCTTCAGGGAGAGGCTTGCCTCTCTAGAGGACGTCATCACAGGTCTCAGAGGAGAACTAGTCGTGGCCGGGGATATTAACTCCAAGGCTACTGACTGGGGCTCCAACGGAACTGACTCTAAGAGAAAGGCAGTGTTGGAGATGGCCGCAAGTCCTCAACACAGGAGGCGTAACAACGTTCCGCCGGGAGGGTACACGTGGATCGATTGTAGATGTCATGCTGGCATCGCCACCAGTCGCCTGTAGAATCTGGGACTGGAGGGTCCTGGAGGACTACACGGCAAGCGACCACCAGTATGTGATCTACACCGTCGAGGAGAGGCGCGTAACGCCACCGGTCATGGCTAGACGGACGGTCAAGGGGTGGAATGTTGCGCGAATTGATAAAACCACGCTCCGTAAAGCTCTACAATCCGCTCCGCCGCCGATCGATTTGACGCGTTGTAACAGCAGAGAGTCGGTTCAGGCCCTTATCGGACGGATATGCGCCTCATTGCTAGCTGGTGTGATGCCAGTACGCCGAGAAAAGCCGTGGGACTGTTCTAGTAGCCGGCGTACTGATGGACTCCAGAAATTGACGAATTCCGCGCGGAGTACGTGCTTCCGCCAAAGGCGGAAAGTGGCGAGATTACGTCACCGGGACGTCGCGGCGGAGGCGTTCTTTAAGATCGCGCGGAAAACTTGGTGAGAGCCATCCGTGAAAGTAAGAGGTGACCACCAGGAGGAGAAGCTTCGGGGGTAACCTTCAGGTATGTGTCGAGGGCGCCACGATCTCGATGTTTGGATCGACTCCCAGCTTAGCTTTAACGAGCATCTGCGCCGAGCCCAAAACAAGGAATCTAAACTGAACTTGGCTGGACTCGGCAGGATGATGCCGAATATTGCTGGGCCGAGGGAAGATATGCGGAGGCTACTCGTCGGGGTAGCGAACTCGTTACTCCTCTATGGGGCGGAGATCTGGGCGGGAGCACTTGAACTCAAAGCCAACCGACAACTTCTCACTTTTGTGCAACGCGTCGAGGCGCTGAGAGTAGCCATGGCGTATCGCACAGTTTCTGACGCAGCAGTGATGGTCATCGCAGGGGTTACCCCCATAGTATGGCTGACCAACGAGCAGCAATATTTATGTTAGCGAAGGAACGTTCGGCGCGAAAACGATGACCGGTGGGCAGAGACTGTGCTCAGGTGGCAGTTGGGGTGGGACAACGGGGACAAAGGAAGGTGGATCTGATCTCCCAGATCCAGCCCTGGATGGATCAGTCCCATGGACAGCTGTTGTTTTACCTAACACAGTTTCTGTTAGGCCACGGAGCGTTTGAGGAGTACCATCACCGTATGCATACGGTGATGCTTTCGCGTCCATGGGCAAGAAAGCATCCCCGAGATGTCAGTACTGCCCAACGATGGTGGATTCTGCGGAGCACACGCTCTGCGACTGCGGCCGATGGGTCAACAGAAGAGCACAAATGGAGGACGCCCTTGGCGAACTGATCACGCTCGATAATATGGTCCCGACTATGCTCCAAAGTCCAGGCCATTGGGCGGTGGTCGAAGCGCTCGCCAGGGACGTCCTTAAAACCGAAAGGGAAGTCGACATCGCAGAGGTGACAAGTGACCTGGAGGTGTCTGGGACCGGAGACCCTCATTGAGGCTCCGCAATCCCAGGGTGGGATGAACCCACGAGCAAAGAGAGGGGTTTTAGTTGGTATTCTTGGACACGACTTTGACAAACTAAAGGTGGTTCGATACATCCTCGCAGAGCCCAACACTGTCGGCCGTCCCGCCGTCGTGCGTAAATGCATTTCTCCTCTCATCCCCCACCCAAAAAAAAAAAAAAAAATGGACAATCTATATACGATAGAAGAAACTACCAAAGAGTTATATAAAGTAATGAAAGATTGCGGGTTCTGGAAATCTTTTGTAGTACGCGTTATAAATCCAAGAGTTTTGCTTGTTTTGGCAAGGATATGGTCTAAGTGGTGAAGAATGATATCAATTATTACTCTAAGTTCTTTGGTAGCTGTTGACGACACTATTGTATGACTGTTAAGTCAGTAAAGAAATCATGAGGGGTTGGATTTCTCACGGAATATGAATACATTTTGATAGATTTAAGTTCAGACCATTTAATTGATACCATAAGTAAGTAGAGTTGAGATCTTTTTGCAGTTAGAATGAATCTAACTGCGATTGCATAATATTAAATAATTTCAGAACCATTTATGAATATACTCATTGCTATAGCAACGAAGATTTTATAAGATACGTTTCTAACTTTTCTTTTTTAATGAAGCGGGTATTTTATCCGGTGCTGGATTTGAGTGTTATCTAGGCTTCTTGTGTATAATAGTAATTTGTCACTGGCAATACTGAGATGATTTAAAACTGTATTGGTAGCAAGAAACGGCTCATCAGTCAGGCCTTCGTTTGAATAGACAGACGCAAAGTAGCTAGCAAAGAAGTTGAAAATCTCTGCTCCATCCGAGGACATTTATTGTTATAACAAAGACTAGATGGTAAATCACAGTTAGATTTTTTGTTTTTTAAAAACGACCAGGAGACTTTAGAGTTCGTTTTTATCTGGGATTCATTATCGTATTAGATATATTCAAATTGTAATTTGTTTTAGAGTTCCGTATGCATTGTGCCCTTAAGCGTTTAAAGGCTATAGCGGGATAAGATGGTCAAAATCGCACTCACCTGGATTTTTTTTTGGGATTGACCATTCGAAAGATTAGATACACTATTAAAAACCACTCTAGCCAAATTTTCAGCTCCCTGGGTGATGATTTGAGTCTCCTAACCTAAAAAACGTGTTTTTCGAAAAAAAATTTTTCCGCTCGACCCTTTCTTTAAAAAAATCTGAAAAAATTCACAGACATGTGTTTTTGATTAAGAAAACAGCCTGATTTTTTTCAGATTTTTAAGAAAAAAATTGAGCTGAGGAAAAATTTTTTAATTTTTCAATGATTTTTTAGGTTATGTAGGTAATTTTTGGCTAACTTGTAAATAATGATTTTTTGTGTATTTTTTCCCGTTCTTTCAAATGGCGGTGTCCGAATTTGCGTTTTCGAGCCGGAACATATTTAAAATTCGAAAAAACCGATTTTTTAAGCATTTTTCCCATGTTTTTGGCACATAACCTCAAAACCAATAGCTAAATAAGTGTTTATGAACAATTTTTTTTCAATTTCTTCCTATATCTTCAAATTCCACTGTCAGAACTACCATTTTTGCATCAAATAATGCTATAAAATTAAATTATAAACATTTTTTTCGTGTTTTTACCATGTTTTTGGAACATAACCTCAAAGAAGATCGTTCAATACGTGTTAGGACATACAAAAATATTCTAAAAATTTTTTTAATGAAAAAAATTTTTTAGAATTGAGTATTACGTCTCCGGTAGCTACAAAGGGCCTGACAGCCTTTTTCAGGCGCAGGGAAACTGCATATTACAGAATTATTCGTGAAACATATGAACATATGTATGTATTTGTAACTATGTATCAATTATTAATTATTATGAGTTGATATGCAGATAGTCAAGTGCCGCATGGAGTATATATTCATCTGTACTTCAACTACCGATCTGCATAATTATAATGATAAAAAAATGCTTTAAAGTAATAAACGATTGAAATAGTTCAGTAATTGAATATCAACATGTGGGGTGCGTTTCTTTTTATTGGTCGTTTCGCTAGTGAACCGACTATTTCGATCGATTCTGCTGTCTAGTTATAAAAAAAAGAGTTGAAATAGACAAATTGTGTTAAAATATAATAAAATAAAATAAAAAAATGTTACTTTTCTTCATTCTATTTAATTCAAATTGTCTATTTTAACTAATTTATTTTGTTAATTAGACAGGAGACACGACCAGAATGGTCTGTTCACTTGTGAAACGAACAGAAATAACATGGGTTAGTATATCTATATATACGAGGAACAGCGGGAATAAGCACTGTTCCTCATATATATAGATATACTAATCCATGGTATTTTCGTATCTGGTCCTTATATTTTTTTTAGTGTAACGGGCCTATTGAAACGAGTTTGAGTGAGTATATTGTTTATCTAAAATGAAGAACAATACTTTTTTAAATACTTGCTACTAAAAAAGTACATCACAATTTCTTGCTAGTTGCAAGTCTATTTAAAAGGATAGTCGAAAACTTATTAATTTTTTCTCAAATATTTAAGTACAACTTTTGTTGCAAAGCTAGCCAGTTTTTGCATCTGTTTTGTATGTTGTAAGTTTTTTTCCGGATATATGTATGAAGAATATTACTATTCTTTTTTTTTTCTTATTTAATTTTATCAAAGGAAAGTATCGGTTATTTTGCACCATTACACAAACTAAATATTTAATTGCCAGGTTATACATTATTAAAGTATGTTTTGGAAAACCACTCTGTAAACCACTGTTTATTGCAAAATTGAATTTGGTAAGTACACGAATATACTATTGATAGAAATTGGTGATTATCAAAATATATGAAATCTACTAGCATCGAGTTTATTAAATATTTCATTTCTGTAAACTTTTAATGCTTTCTAGGTAAAGCGATCAAATTTTTTTTTTAATTTTATCTCATTTACTATGTTGTATAACCTAAACAAATCTTGAACAGTTTACTAATTTTTTTGAATGCGTTGTGAAATAACATTGTGTAATGCAGTCATAAATTGAGCTTTTTTTGTCTGGAAAGTTTTTAAAAATATTAGATGTGGGATTTAAGAATTCGTATCACTATACTTAATATCATCTTCTCATAAATAAAATGGGTTTTTCCAATGAGTAGAGGTTTTTATTAAATTGAGAAATGCACCCATTGTGCAACATATTTGGTAATTTAATTGATGATTAAGTACAATATTGTATAGATTTAATTAACTTTTAGTTTCTTGGAATATGTTGCAAATCCAATGAATTTTTTATTAATTAATAAAAAAAGATCAAATCTTTTCATTGAAAACATATATTTTATTTATAAAAACTTGCTATCAAGCATTGTCATGCACAGTTTTAAGCCTAGCCTACATATAATGAAATATTGCACTTATAATTTCACAACATATTTTTAGTATTGTAATAGTATTTTAATAGTAGTTAATATTAAAGGAAATTGATAATAATGATGGTCCAGATTTTAAACAATATTATAAATAATTAAGAACATATCTCTTTTTTTTAGTGATTGTATGGGATTGTAATCACTAGATGTTGCTTAGCTTTCCGCAAGCAAGTTGCCAAAAAAGTATTTATATATAGCTAGATAATCTCACTCTTACAAAGGTGTGCGTTAAAAGAAGTGTATTTAAAAGCTCTCTCTTAATAGAGAACCCTCTCTTTATAAAGGTTTCGTTTTGCTTAAATTATCTATTTCTCTACTTGTACTTTCGAGTCAGTTAGAATAGATCGTCATCTCAATTTCCGACAATACCTAACAAAAAACAGAATACAGTCCACATTTCAAGAAATATTTAATTTTTTACCATTCATTAATTATTATCAAAATAGTTTTAAGTGCATTATATTTCTTGGTGAAAAAAATCATTTTAATATAAAATAATAATCAAATTCATTAATTTTGTGATAATTACATAATGGCTTAGCTTTAAAAAAGATTGATTATTACACAAGTAACTGTTTAAAGATCACCGATATTTTTTGTAATTATATTCATGATCCCATAATATATCTTAAATATTCTCCATTTTAGTTTTTACATCGAACATGGATGAATTTGATGATACTGATCAATGTTGCAACTGCTTCAAGCGAACTTTCAGTAAAATATCAGCTCAGATTAAGATCATTAATTCAGCTAGTGAAGTCGAAGCAGTTTGTGAGCAGTTAAATGTAGATAATGTTGACATTGGGTTTAAACTTTGCGATAAATGTACACTGAGAGACTTTCGGAGTAGCTGGTACTCTTCAAGTCTAGATGGAGCTCTGAACCGTGGGGTCAGGCGCTACACTTCTCATTGGAGTAACAGTTACGCCGATCTGAGTAGTGGTTACTCAGATTCGGTATACCCACTGCGCTGATCTGTGTGCGCATGACCTAACCTCTCGGAAAAGAGTACGGAGCGCGCCGAAAAGGCGCTGTTACTCGCTTCGGAGTACTGACCACGCCGAATGGCGGCGCTGCTGTTGCTCGGTGTGAAGGTTAGAACCTACTCGGAAAGTTTTTCAGTGTAGAAGACTTGTTTTTTTTGGGGCACGAAAAGTAGAACCTTCAACCAGTGATCAAAGTCAGCCAATGAGTTCGCAGTCAAGCTCGGAAATACCCAGCTCTCAGAGTTCAGGGAGCGTTTTTGAGGTAGTATTAAAACCAACTGTAGAAAAAAATCCTTCCACCGAGTTGCTCCTCAAAAGAACTATGATTTCTCATACAGCATGTTGCGTTTGTAGAAACAAAAATAACTTGACATCTGTACCATTGACTGCAAGACTGCAATGTTTCAAAGAAATGCAAACCTTTATTCCAAATGGGAATCGAGTTTGTACCGACCATTTAATAAAAAAACGATTTTTTGATGATGACCTGAAACTAATACAGATATACAGTAACGCGAGTTTTTTAACTGCAGATGAAATGTGTTTATTTTTAAAAAAAATTTCAGATTTAGCCTCGGAAACATTTTTAGATAAAATAAAATCATCAGAGCTTAGCGAAAAACAATTATTCTCTTTTACTAGTCTTTCGACTGATCAATTGCAAGAGCTGAGAAAATTATTAGTTTCCATGAGATCATCGGATTCTAGAGAAGTTACACAAGCCCTGGTTATATGTTTATTTAAATTACGAACTGGATCGTCGAATAATTTTATTTCGTCTATTTTCGCAATAGAAAACGAAATAAAAGTTTCAGATTTTTGTGAATCAGTAATTAATTCATTTGAAAAAGATGTCCTACCGAAATATTTTGGAGTAAAAAGTATTAAAAGGGAGGATCTCATACGTGATCACACTTCCATTTATGCAAAAAAACTGTTTAAATTACAGAACGAGCTTGTTTTGGTTTTTGATGGAACTTACGTCACCAAAAAAGTAAAAATAATGAATACCAAAGAAAGTCATATTCAGGTCAGAAGAAATATCCTTTGGCCAAGCCATTCACTATTTGCACCACAGACGGATTCGTTGTTGATGTCCCTGGTCCGTTTTTAGCCACAGAAAATGATGCAAGCATCATGAAGAAAGTAATGGATGATCCAGATGGTATAAGAACTATCATGAGAGAAGGTGATGTTTGCGTTGTAGATAGAGGTTTTAGGGATGTGATACCTTATTTAAAAAGTCTTAGCTTTAAGATTCTCATGCCTGCCTTAAAGGGAAATAGGCCCAATTTGAGTACGACTGAATCGAATGAATCTCGTTACGTTAAGAAATTGAGATGGATTGTAGAGGCTGTTCACGGTATTCTTGGTAAAAAGTATAAGCTTCTTCACCAGCAATTAGATAATAAACTTTTACTAAAAGCTGGTGCATATTGTAGAATTGCATGTTTTCTCAACAACCTTTTTGGTAAGCGTTTGAATAGCGATAAAGATGATTACAAGGTATAATCATCGAAAGAATGTTAAATTCTAATCAAAGTGAAAATACTTTAGCATTAGAAGCTGAGACAACCAGATGGTCTAAACGGCCCACTACTACGATCAAGCTAACATCCCAAGAAATCATTGACTTTCCGGAGATGACTGAAAGAGATCTCAAAATATTTTTTTCAGGTACCTATCAATTAGGTCAAGCCGTATGTTATTTGGCTGAGTTAATGGATGATAGTAACAATATCAATTTGGAATATATTAAGATCAAACCAAATATCATTAAAGTATTAATAAGGTCCAGGTATATTAACAGTAAGACTTACAAATGCTACATCGAATACAAACCTAACTCAATTGGATACAGCGGTATCCTACGCCATGCGTGTGACTGTGTCAATGGATTATGAACTGTAGGATCCTGTTCTCACATTGCTGCAGTCATATATTATCTCAGTAATGCAAGATATAAGTCAAAAATTATTAGACCAGCGAAAGTTCTTTCCGAATTATTTACTACTTCAGATATTGGTCCTGTAATAGACGAAGATAGTGACGAGGATTAAAAATATTATTATAATTCAATATTAAAAATTATTACTCATGTAATTTTGTCAAATAGAAGTTCTAAAAACAATTCTCGCAAGAATAAATGTCAAATATGAAATGGTACATACTTATTTTATTGTTTTAATAAAAGTACAAAAATATTCATAACATATTTATAATAATTAATTTCTATTAGAAATATTTACTCATTTTTA
This sequence comes from Torymus aiolomorphi, assembly GCA_036365515.1. Taxonomy (NCBI): domain Eukaryota; kingdom Metazoa; phylum Arthropoda; class Insecta; order Hymenoptera; family Torymidae; genus Torymus; species Torymus aiolomorphi. The sequence goes on along the minus strand of CM070873.1, from coordinate 220,581,503 downwards.
TTTATCTAGAAATGAATTTGAATAAAAATAATTAATTAAAAGGCTATATCAGGCCCTTTTTAGCTACCGACGAAGTAATACTCGATTCTAAATATTTTTAGAATATTTTTGTATGTCCTAACACGTATTGAACGATCTTCTTTGAGGTTATGTTCCAAAAACATGGTAAAAACACGAAAAAAATGTTTATAATTTGATTTTATAGCATTATTTGATGCAAAAATGGTAGTTCTAACAGTGGAATTCGAAGATATAGAAAGAAATTGAAAAAAAATTGTTCATAAACACTTATTTATCTATTGGTTTTGTGTGCCAAAAACATGGGAAAAATGCTTAAAAAATCGGTTTTTTCGAATTTTGAGTATGTTCCGGCTCGAAAACGCAAATTCGGACACCGCCATTTGAAAGAACGGGAAAAAATACACAAAAAATCATTATTTACAAATTAGCCAAAAATTACCTACATAACCTAAAAAATCATTGAAAAATTAAAAAATTTTTCCTGAGCTCAATTTTTTTTTAAAAAATCTGAAAAAAATCAGGCTATTTTCTTGCTCAAAAACACACGTCCGTGATTTTTTTCAGATTTTTTTAAAGAAAGGGTCGAGCGGAAAAAAATTTTTCGAAAAAATACGTTTTTTAGGTTAGGAGACTCAAATCATCACCTAGGGAGCTGAAAATTTGGCTAGAGAGGTTTTTAATAATGTACTTTCGAATGGTCAATCCCAAAAAAAATCTAGGTGAGTGCAATTTTGACCATCTTATCCCGCTATAGCCTTTGATATAGTCTTGCAAGTTATTTGATTTTTTCCACCATTTATGAGCAGTTTTCTTCGGGACACGGGCAGGGACAAGGAGAGAGAGAGAGAGAGAGAGAGAGAGAGAGAGAGAGAGAGAGAGAGAGAGAGAGAGAGAGAGAGAGAGAGAGAGAGAGAGAGAGAGAGAGAGAGAGAGAGAGAGAGAGAGAGAGAGAGAGAGAGAGAGAGAGAGAGAGAGAGAGAGAGAGAGAGAGAGAGAGAGAGAGAGAGAGAGAGAGAGAGAGAGAAGACTCTCCAAAGTAGAGTATCGCAGTTAGATTTAGATAGTTTATTGCCAATTATTAAATATTATCATGATAACTACGCTAAAAACTTTGCAAAATTATTTTCATAATAATTTGGAAAGAGCTTGAAAAGCATGTTGATACAAACCTTTGAGGTGCGTCATCGCCCCGCTTACTCATCCGTCACTTCGTTCCTTATAACTCGCCAAGCAGGGCGCTGCCGAGTCCTTTAATAAATTTTAGTTAAGGTGATGTTAAATACCGATATAATTTTCAAACGAGTACATCTCATGAAAATACCAATAGAATCATCAAAAAAAAATCTGAGTATAGTATTAACATATACGGAGCGCTTGACAAACGTGTTTTTTAAAAAAAAATATGAGAATTTATTTAATTAAATAAAAACCGTACTGTGGGTAAGTAGGAATCTGCAATTGACCTACTTTTCAAACGAGCATATCTAACGAAAATGCTAATAGAATCACTCAAAAAAAATTCCTGGATATAGTTTTTATGTGTACGGAGCGCTTGACAAAATTTGTTTTCCGAATAAACGCTTGAATGTTGATTTAAAAAATATTGAAATTCACGGTTTCACATAGCCTTAAAAAACAATTTCGCACCTATAAATAGATGATAATAATTGCGTAGCAATATTATCTTTACAAATATTTAAACGATATACAAAAATCACTTTTTGTAATTTCATATGTAGCACAAAACACTTACTAATAATACTTGTATAAGTTATTAAAATATTATATTTGTTTACATGCTAAATATTGATTGATATTATTGTTGTAAGTATTACTGCTTATGTTGACTAGCATTATCCATTATAGCGTTCACATAAAATTATAGCTATAAGCAATCCGTTTGAGAGTTGTAAATTATTAAATAATTGGATCATTTCCCATTTTTATAGGGTTTTCAAATTATTTAATATATTTACACTGAAAATGTTATATTAGTTTGAGAAATATTTGGGAATAAAGGCTTTAAATTTTGTGTATTAATTGACTAACGTATAAAAAAATACCTTATGTATTCGTAAAAATTAGTTAATATTAATTTATATATAAATATTTCTTGTTTATTTCTTGAAAATATTAAAAAATATAGTGTTTATGAAGAATTAAAAAATCTTATTTTCTCGGTAACATTTTTACTTCGGTTTTTCCAATCAGTGTAAAGGTAAGTATACAATATCTACATGTGATTAAGTTTAATTGTTCCATTTTTAATTCTTATTGTATTAATTTAAACAATCTCATTTATGAAAATATATATCTTCATTTGATCGAAACAATAATTAACTCTTAAGACACATTTTACAATATAAAATATCGAAAAATTATTAAATTGTGTAACTTCTCTATAGCTAATATAACTACCATTTACCGTTTTTTAAGTAAAACAGATAGTTTATGGATTCTGAAAAAGTGTCGCAAAGTAGGATATTCGCGCGTTAATGCGGAAAAACCTGGAGATGTAACATTAACGGTTATACAATTGTGCGATTAGATGATTTATTGTTTGTTTGAAGTTTATTATAGCAAGGTGCTCTTCCGGTTTCCAGGTAACAAAATATAATTCCGCCAATTGAATGAATTCTCTGTAACTTAATACTCCTACTGTGTTCACTTATACTATATTGGTTTGTCGTAAAACGGATGTAATGAGGCACGCGTTAAGCAATTATTCGTATCAACCGTGAAAATTTTTTCCAGATTCGTTACAACTGCATTTCAAGCATTATCGTATAAAAGTCGACTGTTTGTGCTAAATGGTCTCACAGTACTTTGAAAGAGCTCGCTTTGTTACTTGACATCATGGCAGCAATGTTTATCAAATTTGTAGTGTTTTGCTTTGTTGGAATTGCAGTAACTGAAGTTGTAAGTTTATTTCTTTGAAAAAATTCTTAATTTGGTATATTTTCGAAAACAAAATTTTGTATCTTATAAATCAGATATTTTATCTGTCCGAGACTTGTGTGCATAAATATTTAATAAACTTCTACAGGAAGCATTTTGTATCCAATATAGGTATTTTGCACATCTAGATATCAATTGTTTCTGTAAATAATTTTTAAAAGCATAGAAAAACTTGAGAGTAAACATTAGGTGTTGTTCTTTTATTGATGTTAGAAAATATGTGAATATACATTTTTACTACGTCATATTGGAATTTCAAATTTTTTTCGCAAATCGTTCAATTTAAGATATGTCGTCGCGCGGTACGAAAAAAAGCTAACTTCTAAGTTCGCAAGAAGAAAAACCAGTTTCGCGCGAACTTAGAAGTTGGCTTTTCTTCGTACCACGCGACCATGTATGATTATTTATATTTATTAAAAAAGTAAAAATCTAATCCATTTTAAATCTGTAGGCATCTGATGCTGTGAACGTAAAGACGTTGGATGTAAAAAGTGACCCTAATGATTATTTTGGAGATATCAAGAGTGACGTAAAACCTAGTGGCGAAGGCACTAGCATATCTGCGACAATACCAATTAAGAAAGATTTAGATACAAATTTACAAGTATGAAACCTTTTATATTTATAACTAAAATAATGATTTTTAAAGTAGGTTTAGATTTTGAGTTTTCTTTTTTAAAATTAATTATAATGTGTCCTTGTAGGCAAAAGTAAGTTTAAGATTTAACAATATAGAAATTCTAAAAGACCACGTGATACCTTTATGCGATGCAATTTCTACTACTGGATTCTTCAAGCCTATCATAGACAAGATAGAGCCTTCTGGCAAGTTCCCTTCAGAATGTCCGATTCCAGCGGTTTGTATACAACGAATTTTATAATAACTTGCTTACTTACGTACGTTTTTCCACATTCTTTAAATTTATTTCAATTTCCAGGGAGAATGGAAAGTTACAGATTATGTCATTGATACAAAGGACTTTATGCCCATCGATTTGATTCCTTCTGGAAATTTCGACGTTGACATAGAAGTTGGATTACCGGATGAGAAGCCTTTGGTTACAGTTGCAGTGAAAGGTACTGTGGAGCGATCTGGTGGTTTGCTAGGATCTGTATTTAAATTGTTTTGATCTACTCTTGTTATACTTAACACTGTAATGTAATTATGTTTCAATTCTAACGTCAAAACTAGTGCACTGTACTTTAGAGCTTTTACAATAGATTTTATAGGTCATTAATCAAAAATACAAGTAATATAACTCATTAAAAATACTGTAATAATCGTTTTTTTAGAAAACGACTTTAATACTCTTCTAAAATATTATAAACTCATAAAAATATTTAGTTTTGGCATTTTTAACATATTTTTCCTAGGACCCTTCTCCTTTCTGGAAGAAAAATAACTGTTAACAATTAATGTATGCAAAACGGTAATATATGCACAGAAAAAAGATTGCATTAAAAATTTTGATTTTTATTGCTATAATGAGGAGATAAACTTTCGATACATCAAATATAGTATGTTTCAGTATAATTGTTGTCATTTTTATATGCTAAGTTTGTCCCCTCATTAGAAACAAAAATACTAATTTTAAATTAAACCTCTTTTTCCGTATACATTAAATTGAATCCCATTACTTCAGTGGTAGTTTGTGGTGGTCGCTTTGATAGAACCTTCTTCGTTTGTTTATTTTTCAAATTAGTGACAGATTGAGTTTTCTTTGTTGTACCCACATTATATTTAGTTCCTTTATTTACTTTCTGTATGAAAAAGTTTTCATTAATACAAATGTAAAATTTAAAATTGATTCCAAAATCTTACTTTTTCTAAAGCTCCAAAATTTATGCAAGACACAGTAGGTTTCTCTAAAATAGAAACATTTTATAATCGCATAACCAAAATCAATTAATTAATTTTTTTGATTATATATAATAAAAAGATTTACGCAAAAGTCTACAGCAAACTCCGATATTGTCTCTAGGAAAAATTGGTCTGCGTGGTTTTATAGAATCACTTCTTGGTCTTTGTATATTACTTATTCCAATGTTGAAAGACTATCGTTTTTTTTGTTCTTATTAAAAATAAATTTATTCAGAGAATATTTAGTTTATATTTCAATAAGTAATCAAATACCCACCATATTGTGTTTATTAATTGTTTTTTTTCTGTCACCTAAAATTGTAAGATTGCACTGTTCAAAATAGATGTTGGTATGTGTAACATTTACAACATATTAAATTGATTACATTTTAAGTTTTCCATTACTGAACTTAACATTAGTACCGGATCACCACTTTCGTGCGAATGTGAGACGTGTCCTTAGAAGATAAATGATTTTACATAAATACATATTTGCATAAACTCATTTTTCTGTCTTCCGAAGTTGCCGCTTTCCGGCGCCGTCGGGCAGAAAAATAGTATACACACCTTGGCCGGTAAAAAAGAAAGCCTCAAATCACATGTTTCTCAACCTCGGCTTCGCCTCGGCCGACAATTACATATGTGATCTGAGACATTTCTTATTTTACCGGCCTAGGTATGTAATATACTATTCGTTATTACATAAAAAACGCTTCTACCTTTTTTCTCCATTTTATCCTGAAAAAATATCATTAATTTAATTTGCGTATAATACGTTTGCAAAACATTTGTTTTTAAATAAAATAAAATAAAATTGACGTTTAATAATGTCGTACGAAAGTACCATTTAATATATTCTAGTCGTAAATCACCCTATTTTTGAATCATTGGTTTGGGTAACACTTTAAGATAGTTTTATACAAAGACTAATTTCTACTACGGGTTTATATACTTTTATTCCCAATTCCACTATAATGGCCACTTTATTAACTTGAAAAGCGGGATAAAAGTAGCATTTGATTCCATCTCATAAAGTACTTTATTTGCCACATAACAGAGAATAAAGTAACTGCCCACAGAGAATAAAGTAACTGCCCACAGAGAATAAAGTAACTGCCCACTAAAGTAACTGCCAGCACTGCAGCATATTTTAAAAACGTTATCTCATGTAGTCTCACTTTTCCAAGTCAACAATGTGTCCACAGTTGAATCGGGTATAAAGTTCTATGTGCAAGATGCAACACGGGAGTAAACTCACCCGTGTGAATAATTTGTCTTTCTCACTTATTTTACGCTTTTTTCGTTAATTCACGTAAATCACTTTCCAAGTAAGTAAAGTCAATTATTCCCGCGGGTGATTACTGACCGAGCGAAGCGAGAAAACCCACCCGCGGGAATAATCACCGACTTTACTCCCTCGTTGCATAATGTACTATTATATTAGAAAACGAAAAAGTTTTAATTTTTTTTCGTTTTACATTTTCTCGAGACGACTCTAATACACGAAATAGCCAATGAACTAAAGTAAGTTGGAAAATTGTCAAAATTTATCAGTTCTATAAAACTCTTTTCACCTTTTACCTATATACATGAATGTTTAATAAAATTATAATAGTATAACCATATTTTTATTTTAATAAAAGAAGCATTCAAGTACATAGAATCTAACCATAACATGGAAGAGGAAACCTAAACTAAAATATTATTTTTATAATACACCTATGGGTAATTTAGCGAAACAATTCTTTTTCCGTTTTTCCGTCCATCATAACACATTGTGCATGTTTGATCGTTTTAAATGTGTCTTTTATGAATTTAGGACTTAAAAGCGAAAATGAGTTGTATCGTATTACTATATTTTTCATTCTAATAATAGGAGAAGGAGCATTTTGTCGATGGTTGGAAATTTTATTATTCCTACCCATCTGCAGTAAAACTAGCTATTTACTATAGCCAACCAGCTAATAACAGTATTGATTTGCATTAGGAAAATTGTTTCTATAGTTTATATGAGGGACGGTACATACTCGATGACTATGAATAACGCTTCTGATGTTAGTTTCTGTGATCTCTGAAGCGTCACGAAGATAATTCAAATCTTTTGTCGGCAAGCATGAAATTCCAATATTATCACGCGGCGCTGTCAATGTCCTCCTTCTAGTTTGCTGATCGGCACAGTCTTGTTTGTTTACTAATAAAACAACGAGGAGCTTAGAATAAAGTGATTTTAAAACACTATCAATGAAAGTTTCTTCATTATTACTCAATTTCAATATGAAAATTTTAAAATGAAAGTTTCTTTTTTCTCGTGGTGTCTATTAGACTTATAAATTCATTTATTATAGCCCATATTTTGTAATTATTTAGTCAATATTAGATTCAAAATTGGAGCCTTTTAGTTGAATTAAACGTTTTGCTGGGATTTGCAAATATATTATACTGATTAAAATTAAATAAAAGGGTCAAATCAAAATGATTTATGATTTAGAAAATTGTATAATCATTTAAGAGAAGTATACGTATGATATATAAACACTTTTGCTAACAATATTTGTCAAACCATGATACGATACCCGGTCATGCAAATAAAACTGTTGTTCATAAAAGTATAAGCTTTAAAGTTTAGAAATGCTTAGTAATTACAACACCTGGCAGTATGCAGGAGAGGCCGAGGCTGTCTTTGGGTTGATAAGCGCCTGTGCGAAGGCGCGGAATGTGCAAAACGCCGTCTTGATGTGAATTGCGCGTCATTGTTGCTTTCGTGTCCTCCATTAATGGAGATAAGGCTTCGAGTAGCGATTCTTAACGCATCAATGAGTTCGTGTTCATAATGGACAATATCGGACGTAAAAAACCTGCAAGTTTGTTCCTTCCTAAACGAAAAAAGGTTAAAACATGTGCAACAACTAAGGCTAAAACATTACAAATGAAATTATACGCAAATGGAAAACAAATTCATCAAATATTTTTGTTCTTAGAGACAACTTTAAATTTCATTCAATCGTTCTTAGATCAGATGACTAATTATACGCATGAGATGAATAATTTATGCTGTGTGCAGTTTCGACTGAATAAGTTTCCTCAGAATTCATTCAATTTATTTGCGAACTTTTTGATGAAAGTATGTATTATATTGTATCCAAATATAATAATGGACAATATAATTGTAATTGTATCACTATTTTATTATTAAGTACATGTGGACACTTTTCGATATTAAAATCTCCAGTGTTTGTTTTTATATAATATATTACTCTTAAATTGTAAAATGATTTTTTATCCGTATCGTAAAATTAAATGAAAAATATCGAAAATAATTTCATTCAATTCCCCTGATTAAAGAAAACTTGGCCATATCTAAAACTGACTTTCGTTTGACCGAATTTCCGCCTCTTTCTCTCGCGCTTAACCGAATTCATTTATACATAAATCCTCAATCGCGATTAGTTGAAAGGTTGCCACATTAAAAATCGGTAAATATCTCCAATGACCTATTTTCCCGTAGCTGGTACATTTTCTATTTTAACAGTTTTTTATAACGAAATTTCGTTAAGGTTGCATAGGACGTAAGATCCCCTAACATGCCGTTCCGAAACTCCGTACCCGAGTTTCCGCATTTCGGAATACGCCCAACATTCCAATTGGATTTACTTATACACAGCTCAGGAGAACTAAAAATTGTTCAATATTGCTGCATAATTATTCATCGCAGTTTTAACGTGAAAAACAAACTTTTGGCAGGGACCTTACATCCTATACAACCTTAAGAAAAGTGCTTAATAGAGAGTTCGTATAATTACTATGATCTGTTAAAAATCAAAATATATTTTCATAAAAATATTAATTTTAAAGTATCGAAAATTTCTGCATTAATTTCATCGATTAGCATATTGAGTACAGCAGCACCGCGCATTGCTTATCAAAATTTTATCATTATATAAGTGGCTAATCGCAACTCCTACGAAATTACGTTCTAGAAAATGTTCGATTATTTTTAACGCAGCATACAATCGTTTCGGTGTCATTCAGGAAACCGCTCCGTCGATACCTAGTTGCGCGATCGCGAAGAAAATAATTTCGAAAATGTTCGCGATGAATTGATAATTTAAGAAAAGTGCGGGTAATTTGTATTGATGGTTTGCAATAAAATCTTTGAAAATCGACATTCTTCTGGACGCGAGAATGCTACGAGTCTAAGATTATCGCAAGTGCAAGTGTGCACAGTTGGCCGGCTCCGTTTTCGAAAATTTCGGAGCACACATCATCTCCACACGTGCACACCCATACGCTGGCTTTTTGAGCGCTGCGCGCGTGCAAGTCCGCCAACAGCTGATTCGCAGCTGTCAGCCCAGTCAGTCCACCACCTTGCGACCTCTATTAATCGCGACGCGAGCATGAGTGGAGCCTCTGTTTTGTTGATGCCCTTTGCACTTGATTTTCTACGGCGTCGTCTAGAGCGTCTATTCGTAAGGGACTGTCTCCATAAGTGTGCCTGTGCCGCCTAGACTCACTGACTCTGACTCAACTATACACCAATCGGAGTATTCAAAGTCAAGCCTCGAGCTTGGAGGCAATGGAGGCTTAACTCCAATTGGTTCATTGTTGAGTCAGAGTCCGTAAGTCTAGGTATAGGCACACTTATGGAGACAGTCCCTAAGATGCGTCGCTTGGGAAGAGAAAAGAAAGAGAGCGTGCCGTGTGCACAAGCACTGTAGCGTCTGTAGCCACGGGCAGCTGAGAAAAAGAGAGGGAGAGAGAGCCAGACGAGCAGCAACGACGTAATCACCCAATAGCATGATGTGCGCGTGCTTTCCCCCTTCCCGCGCACACAATTCGCGGCTAAGTAAGTAGGTATATCGCGGCGGAGGCAACAAATACTTTGTCATCGTCGCGCGCGCCCGCGCTCGCGCGAACAAAGCGGAGCAACGCTGTTTTGCCAGTGCAGCGTGGCGTGCGAGTAGTAACGTAGTAAGTAGCAGACTGTGTGTGAGTGACGCAGTCCATTTTCACGGGACAGCGACGGAAAAGCGCAGAGCGCCTCTGAATTCGACGCTTCTCGGGTACGCCAACTATAAAGGAGAAAAGAGGAGAGGGGGGGAAAAGAGAAAGTGCAGTTGCGCGTTGGGCGGATGATTTTCCGAAGGGTGCGTCGCTTTATCTTGCTCACTCTGCTTTCCGCCTGGAAAAGGGGTTCATGAGCCACCGAGCTCGTGGAAGATGCGCAGCAGACTCGCCGAGAGCAGTACTGACGGCCAGGGAAGCACTCGCCTCTAGTTGTTTGCTGTCATCACGGTGCGAGATCGCCCTGAAGCGGCCAGTCCAGCAAGATGCAGATCCAGGTAAGTCCATAGTCTGCTGTCCTTTGTCCTTTCTCTTCCTAACTCATCCGGAGGTATGAACAATCATCCGGGAGCCTGGGAATTATTTAGAGAACAAGTGGTGTCACTGCTGCCTTTCTTATTTGGACCCCATCCAACTTAATATAAGTTATCCCTATCCATTGCCCGGGAGCACTGGCACCTATACTAATACTGTACTTCATTTGGTTGCCACAGAGTATTGTCAGGGCTATGCTGAAGGGGTTCGTAGACAGTTTTCGTGGAGCCATTACTCTTTTCAACATTGACAAACAGGTCAACGAACAGTTATACAAGTCACAGGAAAAGTCTGGTGCAAATGCTCGGAAAAGGGCAAGCAGCATTGGAACTAGTCCAGCCAAGAGTCTGAAGCATCTCAAGTAATTACTGTCTTTATCCTAATATCGTCTTCATAACATAATTTCAAAAGCAAACAAATTATGATGCATCTTTTGTTTTAGGGAGTCACATGTAATAAAAACAACTGCTCAATGTTGTTTTTGGAATACTAGTCTGTGTTGCTTTGGTATTGCTGCATTTGAATATGTAATTTTGCCATCTATATATTATACCCTAAGTGCAATATTTGGTTTATCCTATGAATCATGGTCAACTTATATAAGGCCAGTCTTCATGTGCTTTTTTAGCACTATCTACATACTTCCAGTTTTTATAGGATGTAGAATAGTTAATTGCATATGGTTTCAGGTAATTTTTTACTTATTAAAAAGTTAATTTTAATTATTTATAAAAAAAAAATACTTTTTCTTCTGAGAAAATAATAATTTTTTTAAATCTATACATTATATTTACATGTTCAAATTGATAAAGATTCAGTACATATATTTTATTCCTGTAAATTGATGTAGTATTCATACTATATCATAAAAATAGCAACGGCTGAATGATATGATGAATAATCATATAGTATTTAAATGAATTCTATTATTGCAACTATTTTCTACAAAAATATATTATTTAAAAATAAAATGTGAAATAAATGAAAAATGTTTTGAGTATGTAAAATTAGATAAACTCTTAAGGATGTTCTCCGGGTCGAAACAGCAATTTTAGTTTTTATATCTTTAAATAATGTTTTATTAATTTGATAATTTAAGAGTAAGTACATGTAACAAATGTAAACTTGAAAGAACATAAGATAATTTTTTTCAGACAAATTCAAGCAATAGTCACTATGGTATTGTTACAATTAAAGACAAAAAGTTCAATAAGTTCTTTAAATTTTTTTATTTTTTATCCGATCTTAACGAAATAAAGCTTATTTTGTTTGTTAAGAAATTTCATGGGGGGGTATCGATGGGAAAATTTATGATATGAGTTACCAGTACGGTGCAATATCAATTTGAATAACAAAGTTTTCATGAAAACTTAACTTGCTTTTCTTAAACAAATTGATATTGCGCCGTACTGGTAACTCATATCATAAATTTTCACATCAATACTCCACCTGAAATTTCTTAACGAATAAAATAAGCTTTATTTTGTTAAGATCGAATAAAAAATAAAAAATTTAAAGAACTTATTGAAGTTTTTGTCTTGAATTGTAACAATACCATAGTGACTATTGCCTGAATTTGTCTGAAAAAAATTGTCTTATGTTCTTTCAAGTATATATTTGTTACATGTACTTACTCTTGGATTATCAAATTAATAAAACATTATATAAAAATATAAAAACTAAAATTGCTGTTTCGACCCGGAGAACGTCCCTAATTGTACAGAAAATATTCTTAATATATTCTTTTTAGAAAACTATTCTTTTACAAATGAAGAAGTTTTGTATACATTTATTGAATCATCAATATAATTTGTATATGGGTCCTTAGTTTCAGTTTAGAAATCTTATTAAATGTAATTATTTAATTATTTAAGAATAGTTATATTAATCTACTTTGAGTAGTAATGGCTCACTTGGTAGAATGTTGGACAAGTAAACAGAACATCTCTGATTCTAGTCTGGTCTCTGTGAAACTAACATAGGGACACTGCTCTTTATTGGTCTATAGAACATCGCGCTTAGATGGTTTGCATTTTACCTTCATAAAATATTGGTCCCATATAGGTGCATAAAGTTCGACGTTAAATGACATTTAAAAGAAAATTTAGTTCATTTCATTTTGTCTGCATAAATTATGTCACAATAACTATTTTATAAATAATTTAGTAATTAAATATACTAAATAGTTACACCATCATTACTTTGTAAATTAATGTGTATTTTTAACTAATTTGATTAACAAACATTACAGGACATAGCGGAAAGCGCACTTAGATACCGAAAAGAAAGATCTGTTGGTGTAACAAGTATCAGCAAATTTATAGCTGATATGATGTTTAGTATGTTGGTGCAAGCCATGTTTTTAGGCCAAGGAGTATTAGTGTCAAAAGTGCCACTACCACCCATTGGCGATATTCTTGCACTTATTCATATGTGCCTTCTTTATGCCCTGTATGCCTTTGAATATAGATGGTGTAATATGGGTTGGGAATTACACAGGCGACTTACATTTATTGAACATAATTGGCCATACTTTGTTGGATTTGGCTTACCTTTAGCGGTATTGACTCAATTAACAGATTCTATTATGTTTAGGTGAGATTTGAATAAAATAATAATTAAATAGAATCTATCCATTAATGTAATGAATTTCATATTAATTTTTCTTGTTCACTTTTCAGTAGTTGCATATTTTCTGTTCTCTTTCCATTATTTATTGTAAGTGGAAATGAAGCTAATCCTGTCACAGATGCGTGGTAGATATATTTCATTTAAAAAAATTATTTCTATTATTTTATTATTTACTAAATAATTCTTATGCTTTCAGTGATTGTCCATTAAAACTGTTCTCTCCAGTAGTTATAATTGCAAATACCTTGTTCAATAAAGCTATTGGTTCAAAAAAACGGTGACAAAAAACGAATTTCAAGTTCGGATTACATGGACTAAAACACCAAGAAAAAATTTCATGTGTTGACTAGGAACTTTTCATCGAATTTTTTATACTAAAAATTGTGTTTCAAAGAAAAATGCAATTTGACAAAATGAATAAGCTCAAGATTCAGCTGGTACACTGCTTATTGAAATGTAAATATGCAATAATGCAAAAGGCTACCATAGAGTGTGTAACAGATATGCCTAAGTCTGGTAACTAGCACTGGATGTGCATTGTAAGAATAATCTCCTACACAATTATTGGTATATTTTGATAATCTCCACAAGTCAAACAGCACTAACTGTACGTTGTGGGTGTGTAACAGGAATGTTTTAATAATAATTTTAATGTAGGGGGCAATTGGTCTTGATATTATAATACTATTAATTTGGATTATGGCTTTAAAAAGGTACATTAGTATTATAAATTTTGGTCTCTGCAAATTATTAATTTGCAAAATGATATACAAAAAATCTAGCTACTTAATATTTTATTGGTTGCCTATAGTTTTACTTGCTGCCACATTACTATGATTTTTTAATTTGTATAATATGCCTATGCTTTTCATAAGACTATTACCTTATTATGACTGTTTAACTAGTCAATTAATTGTTAATTTAATTTAACATAACAAAAGTTTGTAAAAAAGTAGCTACTACTAGGATTACTGACAACTTTATTTTATCAGAACTATAAAATAATAAATATACAAACTAAAATTTGTTAGATTGCAGTAAGCAAGTTAATTAATAAAACATTTTGAAATTATAAAATATTACATAAAATATGAGTGATCAAATAATTGAATTTAGAATTCTGTAACTTTTCATTTGTAAGTAGTCTTAGTGTTATCATTTTGAAATCAGTCTATAACTGTTGCACCAATTGAAATTCGCCCAAAAAGCAATGATTTTATACCCTATATGCTAATTTTTAATGTATAAAGGCATCAAGATTTATTAAAAGAGCAACTTTATATAGTGATTAAAGTGCTATATGTTCTTCATGAGATATTTAAAACGTAATTTAAAATAGCATTTTTTTATAAAAACATGCACATATTGTAAGGTTGCTCACATGGAATTTGTAAAAATGTTTGCTGAAAATATTTTGTTTTATATATCATATTTTGTTATATCAATCTTTTTTCTGATTAATTTACAAGAATGAAAATCATGGTTTGTGGCATAATGAACTTTTGTACATATGACTTGTAAATTGAAAGCATTACCATTGGAAAAATGGTTCCACTGTAAAGGCAATGTATTTCTCATGCCTGATTTTTTAATTGAAAATATTGTTAAGTAAAAGTACTTGAAATATGTGATAGACTTTTCTATTGATTTGTGACAAATGGCTGTTTGTGAATGAATTCTCTTTTAGATTATACTTCATTTTATAATAAATGAAAATGAAGATGTTAATAGATTTCTTTAAAAAAAGAAATCAATATGAATTTTTCAAATGGCTATTTGTACTACTGACCAACTGTAAATATTATTATGAAAAATAAATGTTTTATATACTCTGGCTTGTGTATGAAATTGAATTCCTTTAATTCTATCCCTTTATATAATTTTAGATACTTATAATTAATCATTAATTTAGAATATACATTTATTTATACATTTATTTATGATAGAAGTTCTTGAAAATTTATTAACTCGTGTCGAGTTGATTCTTGCTTGATTGCATGTGTAGAAGCAAGAGCATAATGTCTGTGCAGGGCTGCAAACCCTAAACCAGGATCATTTTCTTCTTCTATAGTTGGGCTTGTGTCTCTGTCCATAGAATTCTTGCTTATCTAATAATAAAAATACATTGTAAGATTACAAAAAAGTTTTAAATGAAATTCTAAAATTTTGAAAAAGTTAAGAAAATAGATTTTAATAAATAATTTTTATCATTAGTACTTTAGAAAAAGTTGAGTAATTTCATTTTTATTATTTTTATTAATTTGATATTCAAATCTACTTTTGAGAAATGAAAAATACATACCTCAAATTTTTGGGGCTTGTAACAAGTGAGTTTACGAGTACCAGGAGAACTTTGTATAAGATTCTGAATAGTTGGATGTGATATTCCAAAGAAATCAGCTCCTTTTAATGTGATCGAACTCAAACTAGGAGATATAGCTGCTAGCAAACGAGAATGACACTCATCAGGACTTGATCCCACTAATGGTTGATCAAGTTCTGTATCAGAAACTATTTCAAATCTGAAACAAAATGTTGTTGTATAAAAACAAATTTTTATTGATATTATTCATTTATTGATATATTGCTTTTATTTCATGCTTAATATTGTCCAATAGTTTTATAAAAATGATAATTACAATATTATTGAGTACTTCTTAGTTCTATATTTATAAAAAGTTTTTTAATTATTTATGTGATTAATGAAATTTATTAGTTATTTAATATTTTTCTTTTATTTTAAAAATTGACATTAATATATTGGATGTTTGAATAGTTAGGAATCATATTTTACCTTGGTTTGATTCCTCCGTCTAAGATTTTACAAGTATAAAGGCTTTTCATTCTTGCATCCTTCAGACTGGCATAGACTCTAGTGCTACAGTAACCTACAGGGTATATAAGATCTTCTGTATGATATGCAATACGGTCAGCAACTACATCACCAAGTGAGTAAACTGTTAAATCTCCTAATGAAATAGGGAATATTGGTCTACCATGAACGTCTAGTGGTATGAGTTGTACTACCTTACGTGCTGTTTTACTACTCCTCTTTGGTTTATTTTTATTTTCTGAAATGTAACATAATATATAATAAGTTACAATATTCTATTATTATTAGGAAAATAACTTAATAGACAATATGTACCTGGTATCTCAATACTGTTTCTTTTCTTGACATTTTTCTTTGGTGTAAGTGTTTCAGAATTAGATGTTGGTGAATTGGAGCTTCCCATTTGAGATTTTGCTAAGAAGCTTGCAGGATCAATTTCTCCTTGCAATTGACAAAGTTTTCTTAGAAGAGCAACTCTTTCTTCCTTAACAATGACAAGATTTTCTTGCATATGTGCAACTTGATCACACAGTGCTGCATTTTCCTATATAATTAATAAATACATTGAGTATTAATATATATTATCTTTTCTTTTTTAATATACTTACAATAACCATATGTTTTATCAATTTCTTCAGTTTGTGATACTTTTGTTTGTATTTAAGATTTTGTTGAAGCTCTTTGTTATTATAATTTTCATTATAGTAAGTACTTCCATAAGAATTAGACATCTCAGTGAATAAATGACTAAATACCGGCTAAATATCAATTTTAGATATCTAGTTTCTCCAATAACGTTACATGACAGTACTACGTACTACATTTTATCGTAAAAATAACAAGTTCAGATGTGCAAATAAGCTGGGTGGCTGTTACCATGATGTAAAGAAATAAGGTGTGCTCTCGCTCGCGCAGCTTTCCTAACCAACCAATAGCGTGGCCTTCCCAATATCGTCCATCTTGAATTTCCAGCCAATAGGCGCCTCAGAATAACCTTAGTAAATTCAAATCGAAATTTTGTAATTATTGTGATAAGGCAAAATCATAATGAAATAATTAAAAGGCAACATGTTTATTATTATAAAACAATTATATTAAAATAAATATATAAAACAACGTATTAAATAAACATAAAATAACGCATTAAATATCATTACATAAATTAAATAACATTAAATAATGTTTTATTTAAATGTTAACATTTTATAAGTAAAATTTCATATTTTTCGCTGATCTTCCTGCAATTCTTATTTTATTGTATGAGTTTCTTCTTATTTTATTTAAGTGCCTCAGTCTAATATAAGTTCTTGTTCTCACAAGACATAATAAAACTTCTTCAGGAATCATGAATCTATTGTTAATTTTCAATTAGATTAGAGCAGTGACTTTTTTAAAAATAAAATTGGTGTCAGATAAAGATTCTTTATGAAAATTATTAAAGATTGGTTCTAAAATGTAAGCTGCCTCTAACAACTCGTCAGAAGGGTACATAAGAGAGCCTCTAGAAATGTGGCATACCCGGGTTAGTCGAAGGCATTTTGAAAGTGGGTACACCAAGTGCTGGATACTTGGTTCTAAACCTATGAGTTACATACCCAGCAATGTATATAAGTGCTTCCGTATGTACAATATCTTGTACGATCTCAGTTAGCCCAGCATCAACATCTAATGATAAATGAAAAAATAAACATTTAAAATAAACAGAAAAAATAAATATTTAAAATAAACCTTTAAAATAAACATTTTAAAATTATTTTTTTTATTTAAAATAATCAGAACTGAATAAGGGATTAAAAATAATTAAAAATAATTAGGTATAATATGATATTTGGAAGATTTATAAGGTATTAGATTCATAAACATAAAATATTTAAATATACTTATTTATTAATAAATGAACATATTCATTTATTTGTTATCTTATTTCACTTTTAAAAAGAACAGTATAATTTTATAAAATAATATAGCATTTTGCTTTAAAGAAAAATAGATCTAATATTTTTTTCAAAACATGCCTCTGTAAAGTGGATTGAGCATACTCGAGCTATAAACATAATATAAAACAATTATTTAATAAACTCCAATTTCTGAAAAAGTCGTGGAATACTTAATTTTTTGTTTTTAGAAAAATTAATTATCGTTTTGTAGGTTAAGTTTATTGTTGTTGCAAGCTTCTATCCATCTCTTACGTATTTCGGGATCGTTAGGAAATCTAAAATACTTTAGATTTGTATTTTTTGTGTTTTCGTTCCAATTTTTGCAATTTTTTATTGAACACCCAGGCATTTTGTCATTTCGGAGCAGCCAGAGCAACAATGTAAACATACACTACCGGATTTCAAGATGGCGGAAAGTGGGAAGGCGCAGTAGGAGCAGAGGTGAAATGTGACGCGGTCAGAAAAAAAAAATGGTCTTTTGACGGTCCAAAGACCGTGTCATGACCAGTTCTATATTTGTGACGGTTGGTCATATTTTGCAAGGCGCGAACGGGAGCTCGCTCCGGAAGCGCGGGCTCCCGCCTTCCCGGCTCCGCCGGTGTGAGCTCAGAGCTGTCGCTATGGCCTGTGAGGTGTACAGGTGTACCGTCAACGTTGTTGTTTTGTTGAACCTCAAATAAAGTTCTATCAAACAATTAATTCAATAATTAATTAATTATTTAAAAAACACACCCTAACCATGTAGTTAATGAAACACGCAAAAGTTTATTTAACAGTTTTCCGTATATTTTTTATACAAAAAAAGACGATATTTTATGACTAAAATGGAAAAAGACGGTCTTTCTTCAGGTATATAGGTGTTGAAAGATAGTTTATATTTTTTTTCTTTTCGTGAAAAAGCATTTAGAGTTAAATTTAATATTAATACTAGAAAGAAATTTATTTATAAATACTCTGAATATTACAACTATTAATAAATAAAATTACAGCAATTTAATTAATGATATATTTTTATGTAAAAAAATGACGCTATTTTGTGACTAAAATGGAAAAAGACGGTCTTTCTTCAGCTATATAGGTGTTGAAAGATAGTTTATATTTTTTTTCTTTTTGTGAAAAAGCATTTAGAGTTAAATTTAATATTAATACTAGAAAGAAATTTATTTATAAATACTCTGAATATTACAACTATTAATAAATAAAATTACAGCAATTTAATTAATGATATATTTTTATGTAAAAAAATGACGCTATTTTGTGACTAAAATGGAAAAAGACAGTCTTTCTTCAGCTATATAGGTGTTGAAAGATAGTTTATATTTTTTTTCTTTGTGAAAAAGCATTTAGAGTTAAATTTAATATTAATACTAGAAAGAAATTTATTTATAAATACTCTGAATATTACAACTATTAATAAATAAAATTACAGCAATTTAATTAATGATATATTTTTATGTAAAAAAATGACGCTATTTTGTGACTAAAATGGAAAAAGACGGTCTTTCTTCAGCTATATAGGTGTTGAAAGATAGTTTATATTTTTTTTCTTTTTGTGAAAAAGCATTTAGAGTCAAATTTAATATTAATACTAGAAAGAAATTTATTTATAAATACTCTGAATAATGATTATTAAAACTATTAATAAGAAAAAATACAGCAATTTAATTAATGATATATTTGCATGCCAAAAAAGACGATATTTTGTGACCAATATGAAAAAAAACCGTCTTTTTTCAGTTATATAGGTGATGTTTTTATCAAGAATAGAAAGAAATTTATCAATACAGATTTTCTGAACAGTCATCATTATAATTAATATAATTAATAATTAAAAAACGTATCACTCTCGTTTTATTTTAATGTACTTTTGAATGCAAAAAAAAAAGACGATATTTTATGACCAATCTGAAAAAAGACCGTCTTTTTTAAATTCATAAAGTTGAGAAATATTTTGGACCGTCAATTTTGTCATAGAACCGTCATTTTTTGCGTCAATTGACCAATCAAAAAAAGACTGGTCATTTTGCACCTCTGAGTAGGAGACGAAAATAAACCTAGTGAGGGAGCACACCTCCTTTCTTTACATCATGGCTGTCACTGACATGCAGGGGCCTTTCTACATATGTGTGTTCTGTGTGTTCCCGACAAAGACAGATAGATCTGTTCCGTTTATGTAAGACAGAGACAGACATAGAGAGAAGTTGTCTAGAACGGACAGAACACACATATGTAGAAAGGGCCCAGTGTAACGTAGTTTAAGGGAGCATGTACATAAGCACTGTGCTGTGCTGTTTATCCAAAAGACCAAAAGTCTACGCTCATAGTTCATGACTGTAGACGAGTGACGCCACAACGTCATATCATTGAAACTCATGCGCGAATATGAATAAAATTTGAAATTTTGTCGAATGAGCTTACGTTTAATTCATAAATAATCTTTTTTTTTTATTGTGCAACGAGTATGGATTATTTAAATTAAAAAAGGATTATTTGTGAATAGCTCATTCGATAAAATTTCAAATTTTATTTATTATACTCGCGCATGAGTTTCAATGATATGATCTTGTAGCACCACTCATCTACAGTTAAGGTAAGATCCCGATAGCTGCAGTCTCCCTGGCGATCAAAATACGACCGAAATACGACTTTTCTAAGTCGCAGTTGGGTCGTTGATGAAAAATACCAAAATATGGCTAAATAGACATGGAAAAGTTATAAAACAGTGTTAAAATATGTTTTCGTATTTTATTATAACACAAGAAGTCAATAATATTGTTATATAATTAAGTATGATAAGTTTTAATGTTATAAACAGAAATGTCGTATAGGTTACTGCATTACCTATAGTCTAACGTTAGATGGCGCTGACTGATTATCAATTTGACAATTTTAGTAATATGAAATGTATCTTAAATATTCATTATGTTACTTTATGTCATTTGTAATATTTTTAATACACGCACGAAAATGACAATGAAATATAAGCAAGGCGTCTGATTACAATAAATACGCATCAAGCCGAGATGCACTGAATTCGCAAATCGATAAATTCGGTTTAAACCAGAGTCCTGTCCATTATAAAATATTTTATGGGACCGGCCTCGTAACAATATCAATTGGCGAGACCGGGGCTAGTTGGCATACGGGGTAGGTTGACCAAATGCTAATAACTCGTTATTAGTAGAAGTAACAGAGGTAAAAATACTGTTGATGTCAGTAATGTAAAATGCAATGGGAAATATTATATTTAATGTTCAGTCAGAAAGCATCACGTGTTGTATAAAGATAAGACTAAAGATTTCCTCACGTGTCGGTGAAAATTTTACAATTTAAAAAAATCTTGTATACTCGAACATTTATTATCAGTGAACTTAACACATATACATGGCCAACCTACCTCGCTTATGCAACTTGACCATAAATTATGCAGTTAAATTAATTCTAACTTTTTTTTATATCAATCTACAAGTTTGAAAAAAAATGATGAATATTCCCTGTATATAGTAGTACTTTTTGAAGATTGAAATAGTATTATTAGTTAATGAATACTTTCTTGACAAAAAATGTAAAAACTGAGTTAACTAGTCCTGGTCTCCTCAATTTTTTATTCTGATATCCCACAAACGATTAATTCAGAAAACTAATGATTTGAAG
Source organism: Torymus aiolomorphi (assembly GCA_036365515.1). Classification (NCBI taxonomy): domain Eukaryota; kingdom Metazoa; phylum Arthropoda; class Insecta; order Hymenoptera; family Torymidae; genus Torymus; species Torymus aiolomorphi. Next base: position 220,560,232 of record CM070873.1, on the reverse strand, counting down.
GCAATAAATATAATTTATAGTGCCGTATCGGATAAAAAATTACAATTTGTGAGTGAAGAGGAAACGGCTTACAAAATAATAAGAAAGTTAGACAGTATGTATTTGAAGGAGTCTACAGCACTGCAAATTGTGTGCAGAAATCGACTAGAAAAAATAAGATTAGCAAACTACAGTGATTCAGCGTTATTTTTCGAAGAATTTGAAAAGACAGTTAATGAATTATTCGTTATTATTATTAGTTTCGTTATTATTATTAATTTGTAGCCAATACAAACCTTTTTAGGCGAATTTCACGTCATACAATGAGTAAAGATACTGAAAAAAGGGAAAAAACGGGTTTTTAATTTTAACCTCTGCGCACCAATTTTAAAAATCGGAAAAAAATGTTTTCTAATTATTTGACACAAAATATATAATATATATTTTTTTGAAGACATCTTCTATCGTAAAATTTAAAATACAGCAATTTGAATATTTCGAACGCTTAAAAATTTTGAATTTCGCGCCAAAAAATTTTGAAAAAATTCACCCTTATAGGTTTTAATTTTTTCTTTAATTTGCTGCAAACCCGATTTAAAAAGATCAAAAATTTGCCAAGATATCGTAAAAATACTTAAAATAACAAAAAAGGGCCTTAAAGGGGCCTGTTTGGGGGTAGGGGCATATCACAAGTGGAAAAAGGTTTCTTTAATCATAAGAAAAAAGATTCTCTTGGTCTAATAGTTCAAGGCTTGGGGGCATTTTTTACCATCTTACCCTGCTAGGCTCTTTACTAAAGAATAAAAAAATTGTGAAAAGAACTGGTTAATTTAGCTTCTGCTAGCTTCTTCTGCTAAATTTTTGTTTTGCTAAAAATATGATAGAAGTTTGTTTTGAGGTCACAGAAATCAAAAACAATGTTTTTGGAAGATGTATAGGTGTGTGTGTGTGTGCGTGCGCGCGCGCGCGTGTGTGTGTATGTGTCTGTGTGTGTGTGTGTACCGCTTTGTTTTGGAAACTATTGGTCCAATCTCGACCGGCCCAAAGATCATTTTCTTTGTTTTTTGACGGTTTTTTCTGTTGCGAATTTTCGATTTCCGAGAATTTTATTTGAGTTTTTTTAATGATCGAATTCAGATATTGAAATCGGAGAAGATGAATTTTGAAGAGGATAAAAATACCTATATTATGCTTCTTTTTTTCAATTGTTTTTATTTTAAATGATCATAACTTCGAAAATACTTAATCAACTGCTTACAAAAAATCATACTAATGTATGATAAAAATAATTATAATCAAAAATAAAATAATTATAATTAAAAATTATTCGATGTGTTAGAGAATTAGGCCCTTTATGGGTTGCATCAGGATTTTGGTTTGAATCTTTAAATCGACAAGTGATAAATTATTCAACTAGTCCAACTGATCGAGCGTGGCAAGTTGCTTGCCGTATGCTGTTGGGACAAATGGTTGAAAAGTTTATGGACAGGCCACTTAGGCCCGAAGTAGAAAATTTGTTGCGAGAGCTCATTGGAAAAGAAACATGGGAAGAACCACCTAATATTGCTACTGAAAGATTTGCTCAAATTGACCAAAATGGTATTCCAAGAATTTTTGACGATCGCGAACTTGGCGCTCTAAGAGAGGCTGGTTTCGAAAATATTAATCCAGAACTGCAAATCCTTTCACATAAAAACATTTCTGTGGACGGTGTTAAATATCAATCATGGACTACAAGAATAACAAAATATAATAATTCAATTACTTATGTGAATGCACGATATCGTAATGAAGAGGTTCAATTTATTACCATTCGTTCAATAGTACCTTGGCAACATGATGGTAATAGAAAGCAGGGAGTGTTTGGTACTGGATTTAACATTATCGAACCAGCATTTAGTACAACTTATATGTACATTGTCGAAGAATTGGAAGATTTAGTGTTTGTGTCGCAAAATAATATTATAACTCCAGGAGTTTGATACAACCATGTGGTCAAACGTATATTTCTAGACTCCCAAATCGCTGGGATAATGATTAATACACACACACACACACACACACACACGCGCGCGCACACACACACATACACACACACGCACGCACGCACGCACGCACGCACACACATATATATAAAATTTAAAAGTTTTATATAAAATTTTATAACAACTTGTAACAAATGTATATAATAAATACTTCGAATTTTTAAAACTGATAAAAAATAAATTACAAAATATCTTTATTTATTGCTTGTAAAAAATAAAATATCAAATTAAGTTTTCTTATGACCATTTTTCAAAAAAAATAATAAGTAAAATACTTTATTCATGTTTCTGGTTTCGTCAATCATCTTCCCGGAATTAAAAACTTACAAAAAATTTTTATAATTATATTTAATGCTACGCATGATTTTATTTAAGTAACTAGCTATATCCAGAGCGATACGCGCGCTCAACATAATTTTGACTTCATGAATACATTTTTTTAATTAGTATTGTCTCAGAACGCATCCACGAAATTTATGCTAAAAAAGCAAACAGATTATAATAAATTCTAATTTTGGAGCTTAGGAAACAAATCAAAACAGTATTTATTTTCTAATAAAATTATTAAACACAAAAATTTAAATTAAAGCATTCAATAACTAACTGTTGATTTTATTGGTCTATTAACGTTCACGTCTAAATCATTTTATTAATTCATATAGAAATATTCATTTTATATTAGTAAATATTTTGAATTTTTGCGTTATTTAGGCCGGATATTTAATCATTAACCAATCAAGAAGATTGGTAGATTTTTACGCTAGTTATCGTACAACAACGGAAAAGAAATACAAAAATATAAACTGTATTCGGTTAAAGGCGGTGGACACGCTCTGGAGATATCCCTCACACACACGCGCACGCATGCACGCACGCACGCATGCACGCATACACGCATACACGCACACACACTCTTCTAAGTTTATTCTTTAAATGATATTTTATAAATAAGCATCAATTTGATATAATTTTTACAAATATTAAATATATTGAACTTATACGACCGAAATACGACCGAAAACAGTCGTAGTTTAATCGCCAGGGGGGTTGTCCTTAAATGATATACGATAAAATGTTTATCACCGCGTAATACAGGTATGTTTTTAGGACGAATAGTACCATTTTGGACAAAATTTTAATTTGATGTGACATATACTGTGGTAAAACGATTATCTCACATCGCAACGCATATCGCTAAGGGTAATTTTATATTACGTCATAGCGATAAGTTTTGTTTGTACACTTTGTATATCGAAACGTTATGCAATAAAAAATTCTTCGCTATCGGCCAATACAAAATTACCCTTAGCGATGTGCGTTGCGATGCAACATAATCGTTTTACCACAGTATATTCTCTAAAGTTGAATTAGTGATAATTATTCCACCCATTACATTAGTAGAAAAAAATAGTAATTTATTAGTGAATATTCACTATTTCATTAGCAGTCTTTAAAAAAACTACTAATGAAATAGTGAAAATTCACTAATAAATTAGTAGTTTTTTCTACTAATTTAATGGGAGGAGCAATTTTCACTAATTCAACTTTAGAGAGTATACTGTGATGAAACGATTATGTTGCATGGCAATGCATATCGCTAAGGGTAATTTTGTATTGCCGCACAGCGAAGAATTTTTTATTGCACAACGTTTCCACATACAAAGTGTACAAACAAACAAATCTTATCGTTATGGCGTAATATAAAATTACCCTTAGCGATATGCGTTGCGATGCAACATAATCCTTTTACCACAGTATATGTCACATCAAATCAAAATTTTGTCCTAAATTGTACTATTCGTCCTAAAAACATACCTGTATTACGCGGTGATAAACATTTTATCGTATATCATTGAAGAACAACCCCCCAGGGCGTGCATTCAACTCTGCATCTGCGTTTTGCAGACATGCAGCAGCTGTGTGCTTGTCGTTAGGTGCACGGGGAAGAAGAGAGGGGAACGTTGCCAACTGCGAAATTCAAATACGTTTCGCAGCAAGAAAAGCAAGTAAACTAATAATCCGACGCTGGTGGACAAAGCCAAATATATTTGTCTTTTTTTTAAATATTGAGGTTGATAGAAAAAACAAGTCGATCAGATAAATTTTGTTGTTGTTGTAATTTTCATTGCTTTCTAATATTTGGATAAATACTTTTTGCTTCCTCCTAGAGGAAGCTTTGTGATAGTAAATTTTTGATTTGTTGTAAAAACATGTTATAATTGTGTTCCGAGGTGTTAGGAATCAAAATACATGGTTTTTGAAAAATATCTGTATGGATGTGTGTGTGTGTGTGTGTGTATATGTGTGCGTGCGTGTGTGTGTGTGTGTTGTGTGTATGTGTGTGTGTGTGTGTGTGTGTGTACGCCTGGATCTCAGCTTCTACTCGGTCGATTTTTACCGGACAGGTCTCATTTTTTTTGTTTTTTTTTGCGTGATGGCGGGTCAAAAATCCGTTTTTTGATTGGGACGATACGTTTTTGTTTTTTTCAAATTTTTTATTTTCTCAAAACTGTTTTTTGATTTTTTTTTAATGATAGGATCGAGCTATTCGAATCTGATGGATAGCGTTCGAAAGAGAATTAAAATACCTATATTTTCTAAAAAAAAAAGTTCTAGCTATCACGGTTCTTTTGTTATTAACAAAAACGTGTTTTTTTTTAGAAGCTTATAACTCCTAAACTTAACGGTCAATTTTTTAGAAAAATCATGATAATACAGAATATAAGTAGCTATAATCTGTTAAAATTTGAATACATTCTGTAGGCTAGATTTTGAGTAAAAAATTGAAAAATGAAAAAAATCAGTTTTGTATGTCCAACGATTACAAGAGTAAAATTGACTTAATGGCTTCAAAATTCCTTTTAGAGGTAGATTTTTTATAGTTTTCGGTCGAGTTCTTTAGGCAAAATGATTGGTCCATAAATTTCAGAGATATTTGAGGTTAAAAATTTTTTGACATTTTTTTTAAATCGTAATTTCTCGAGAATGGCTCTATGTATCTGAATGGGGTGAGTGGCATTCGAAAGAGAATTAAAATACCTATATTTTCTAAAAAAATTAATTTTCTATCTATCACGGTTCTTTAGTTATCATCAAAAACAAAAACGTGTTTTTTTTTTTAAATCATAACTCCAATGATGTATAACAAAATTAATTAAAATGTTTAAAAATTATATCTATTATAATTTATTATAATTATGAATTATGCATTATGAATGCATTATATTCTGCATTATTATAATTTATTTGTGAGTTATGAACTTTTAAAAAAAAACACGTTTTTGTTAATAACAAAAGAAGAATGATAGCTATAAATTTTTTTTTTCTTAAAAAATATGAATTATGAAATATAATATAAAAAAAAACACGTTTTTGTTAATAACAAAACAACCGTGATAGCTATTTGTTTTATTATAAAATATAGATATTTTACTTCTATTTCAACTTTATTTATGATTTCAACTTTATTAATGATAACTTTATTTATCAGCTCAAAATTTATATAAATTTGATATAAATAAATAATAAATAAATAAATAAATTTAAAAATTAACAATTTTTAATATTCATAAATGAATTTAATTATAATTATGCAATAAATTTTTTAAAAAAATATAAATTTTGTTATTAAAAATTAATTAAAGGAATCAACAAATTACGGTTGAGGAAGCTACGGGCCAATGAATTGGCCGCGGTTTTTTCTTTTTTTTCAGAGGTTACAAATAATTTGGATATAATGGAATATTTATTTGCATTCAAGTACTGACTTTTGGCTTCATGAAAACGGTCGATCTGGCCTTCTTCTATAATGAATGATAATATATTCTATATTCTCTGCTCGAACAGCCGGTGCTGAGGGCCCATGTCGATCCTCTATTGAAAATATTCAGCTGGATATGCTGGATTCCAGCTGGATTACACTGGATTCCAGCTGGAATCCACCTTAGCTAGCTGGATATTTTTAATTGGGTCTTTTAAGTATCTACTTACTGGATACTTAAAAGACCCAATTAAAAATATCTAGCTAGATAAGGTGGATTCCAGCTGGAATCCAGTGTAATCCAGCTGGAATCCAGCGTATCCAGCTGGATATTGACATATCTACTTACTGGATACTTAAAAGACTCAATTAAAAATATCCAGCTAGATAAGGTGGGTTCCAGCTGGAATCCAGTGTAATCCAGCTGGAATCCAGCGTATCCAGCTGAATATTTTCAATAGGGGATCGACATGGGCCCTCGGCACCAGCTGTTCGAGCAGAGAATATATAAGAAGAAGACCAGATCGACCGTTTTCCTGAAGCCAAAAGTCAGTACTTGAATGCAAATAAATATTCCATTATATCCAAATTATTTGTAACCTCTGAAAAAAAAGAAAAAACAAAGTATTTATCCAAATATTAGAAATCAATGAAAATTACACCAACAAAAAAAATTATCTGATCGACTTGTTTTTTCTATCAACCTCAATATTTAAAAAAAAGACAAATATATTTGGCTTTGTCCACCAGCGTCGGATTATTAGTTTATTTGCTTTTCTTGCTCCGAAACGCATTTGAATTTCGCAGTTGGCAACGTCCCCCTCTCTTCTTCCCCGTGCACCTAACGACAAGCACACAGCTGCACGTCTGCACAACGCAGCTGCAGAGTTGAATGCACGACTGCAGCTATTGGGATCTTACCCTTAGGGACTCGCCACAAATGGACCGTGCCATTCCGTGCCGTCGCCGCCCGGGCCGCCCCGTGCCATAGCGTGCCGAGCGCTTTTCGAATCGGAGTGCGCTGTCTATCAAAAGTATTGCTTCCGTGCTCCAAGCCCTTTTGGACATATGAGTTTGCCATCTGCAATCTTTGTTTATGACGAAAAAAATCAAGCATAGCCTGGATTGCTCCGAAATATTCTACAGGTAAAATCATTGTTAAATCATTGTAAATTTTGCTATGTCAACATTATGTTAATTTTACGGTGTTATAACAATTTTTTTTTGTTTAATACTGTTTAATAATTAATTTACAGAATGGACCAAAGTAAAATGGAGAAAATGTTAACGTGTTGTAAACTACATGTGACAGCAGTATCATTATTGATAATAGCTAGAATATTAAAAAAAAAGAAAAAACTCAGGAGATGATGGTTTAAAAAAGCTCACTCGTAACAGTATCTACTAAAACATGAACAATAATATATTTTATTACAAATTATTATTATTATTAAATTAAATTAAATAATTAATAATAATTATTAACAATTATTAACAATTATTAACAATTAATTAATTAATTATTATTAATTATTATTAATAATTAATTTATTAAATTATTATTTATTTTTTTACATACGAGGACACAACAGTTCCATGTGACATACAGTAGGATAAGAGTTGCTTTTTTTATTTTAATCTATGCTATTCCATGCTATTAAACAAAAAAAACCGCTGCCAATTCATTGGCACGTTGCTTCCTCAACCGTAATTTGTTGATTCCTTTAATTAATTTTTAATAACAAACTTTATAATTTTTTAAAAAATTTATTGCATAATTATAATTAAATTCATTTATGAATATTAAAAATTGTTAATTTTTAAATTTATTTATTTATTTATTTATTATTTATTTATATCAAATTTATATAAATTTTTAGCTGATAAATAAAGTTATCATTTGAAATAGAAGTAAAATATCTATATTTTATAATTAAACAAATAGCAATCACGGTTGTTTTGTTATTAACAAAAACGTGTTTTTTTTTTTTATATTTCATAATTCATATTTTTTAAGAAGAAAAAAATTATAGATATCATTGTTCTTTTGTTATTAACAAAAACGTATTTTTTTTTCCCAATATGGGGACAAACTAATCCATAATTTCCTATGATATAATTTCCTATAATTTCCAATATGGCGACAAATTATCAAAGCACTAGAAAATCCCTTATATGTACGCACAACACACGACGCACCGCACCATGTAGGCGTGTATGCAGTACTGCGGGTTTCGTGACTAACCCACAGCTTGTTGGACCCGGCCAGAATACATACTGCACTACACGCTACCTCGATCGGAGCGCCACCTACTCTTATACTATTTTAATTATTCATCAGTTTTGAATACTTAAACTCAAGAATTCAATCTTGAAAATTCAAACATATTACATTTTGACGCCAATACTATATACTTTTATAATATACTGATGGTAACATCATTGGCGTTATGACTTTAAAAAAAACACGTTTTTGTTTTTGATGATAATTAAAGAACCGTGATAGATAGAAAATTAATTTTTTTGGGAAATATAGGTATTTTAATTCTCTTTCGAATGCCACCCACCCCATTCAGATACATAGAGCCGTTCTAGAGAAATTACGATTTTTAAAAAATGTCAAAAAATTTTTAACCTAAAATATCTCTTAAATTTATGGACCAATCATTTTGCCGAAAGAACTCGACCGAGAACTATAAAAAATCTACCTCTAAAAGGAATTTTGAAGCCATTAAGTCAATTTTACTCTTGTAATCGTTGGACATACAAAATTACTGATTTTTTTCATTTTTCAATTTTTTACTCAAAATCTAGCCTACAGAATGTATTCAAATTTTAACAGATTATAGCTACGTATATTCTGTATTATTATGATTTTTCTCAAAAAAATTGACCGTTAAGTTTAGGAGTTATAAGCTTCTAAAAAAAAAACACGTTTTTGTTAATAACAAAAGAACCGTGATAGCTAGAACTTTTTTTTTTTTAGAAAATATAGGTATTTTAATTCTCTTTCGAACGCTACCCATCAGATTCGAATAGCTCGATCCTATCATTAAAAAAAATCAAAAAACAGTTTTGAGAAAATCGAAAATTTGAAAAAAAAAAAACAAAAACGGATCGCCCCAATCAAAAAACGGATTTTTGACCCGCCATCACGCAAAAAAAAACAAAAAAAAAGTCACCTGCCGGTAAAAACGACCGAGTAGAAACTGAGATGATCCAGGCGTATACACACACACACACACACACACACACACACACACACACACACACACACACACACACACACACACACACACACACACACACACACACACACACACACACACACACACACACACATCCATACAGACATTTTTCAAAAACCATGTATTTTGATTCCTAACACCTCGGAACACAATTATAACATGTTTTTACACCAACTCAAAAATTTACTATCACAAAGCTTCCTCTAGGAGGAAGCAAAAAGTGTTATAACACCGTAAAATTAACATAATGTTGACATTAGCAAAATTTACAATGATTTAACAATGATTTTACCTGCAGAATATTTCGGAGCAATCCAGGCTATGCTTGATTTTTTTCGTCATAAACAAAGATTGCAGATGGCAAACTCATATGTCCAAAAGGGCTTGGAGCACGGAAGCAATACTTTTGATAGACAGCGCACTCCAATTCGAAAAGCGCTCGGCACGCTATGGCACGGGGCGGCCCGGGCGGCGACGGGACGGAATGCCACGGTCCATTTGTGGCGAGTCCCTTATGCCCTGTCTACAACCACCGATTTTTTTTTTGCGCATGCGCAAAAATCACCAGAGAGGGTTAGTGATGTAAGAAGAGCCAATCGTAAAAAAATTAAATTTATTTATTGATTCTAATGACAGACTTGTTATAAGTTAAGAAAATTTGAAGCTAATGGCCAAGCTGTCAATGTAAACTCTAAGATGTTATTTTTTCCCTAATATTCTCAGTCCCGAGCATGTATATATCCACAATATATCACTATCTAAATGTTTCGTCAACTCTCGGAGAATTTTTTTGTAAGAGAAAAGAGTTTTAAATGAAAATTACAAGTTTTGGAAAATCAAATGCTTTTACTTTAAACGATATCTTATTAAAATGTAGAAATATAGAAAAGTGTTTCGCCCTCGGCACTGTCTGTTGGGCTCGTCAGGAGGACGCAGACAGGCCTTGCCTCGACACACGTGATAAAATTTTTTAGAAATCGTATCACCAAATCTTAGTGACATTGGAGTATCTTATATATTCTATGCAAAATTTTTGTTACAATTGGGCAGGCTCCATCTATTGGGAAAATAGATAAAGTTCTGTCGGACCGCTGTAATTAGGCCAAAGCGGTTTAATTATATTTATTTATTGATTCTAATGACAGACTTGTTATAAGTTAAGAAAATTTGAAGCTAATGGCCAAGCTGTCAATGTAAACTCTAAGATGTTATTTTTTCCCTAATATTCTCAGTCCCGAGCATGTATATATCCACAATATATCACTATCTAAATGTTTCGTCAACTCTCGGAGAATTTTTTTGTAAGAGAAAAGAGTTTTAAATGAAAATTACAAGTTTTGGAAAATCAAATGCTTTTACTTTAAACGATATCTTATTAAAATGTAGAAATATAGAAAAGTGTTTCGCCCTCGGCACTGTCTGTTGGGCTCGTCAGGAGGACGCAGACAGGCCTTGCCTCGACACACGTGATAAAATTTTTTAGAAATCGTATCACCAAATCTTAGTGACATTGGAGTATCTTATATATTCTATGCAAAATTTTTGTTACAATTGGGCAGGCTCCATCTATTGGGAAAATAGATAAAGTTCTGTCGGACCGCTGTAATTAGGCCAAAGCGGTTTAATTATATTTATTTATTGATTCTAATGACAGACTTGTTATAAGTTAAGAAAATTTGAAGCTAATGGCCAAGCTGTCAATGTAAACTCTAAGATGTTATTTTTTCCCTAATATTCTCAGTCCCGAGCATGTATATATCCACAATATATCACTATCTAAATGTTTCGTCAACTCTCGGAGAATTTTTTTGTAAGAGAAAAGAGTTTTAAATGAAAATTACAAGTTTTGGAAAATCAAATGCTTTTACTTTAAACGATATCTTATTAAAATGTAGAAATATAGAAAAGTGTTTCGCCCTCGGCACTGTCTGTTGGGCTCGTCAGGAGGACGCAGACAGGCCTTGCCTCGACACACGTGATAAAATTTTTAGAAATCGTATCACCAAATCTTAGTGACATTGGAGTATCTTATATATTCTATGCAAAATTTTTGTTACAATTGGGCAGGCTCCATCTATTGGGAAAATAGATAAAGTTCTGTCGGACCGCTGTAATTAGGCCAAAGCGGTTTAATTATATTTATTTATTGATTCTAATGACAGACTTGTTATAAGTTAAGAAAATTTGAAGCTAATGGCCAAGCTGTCAATGTAAACTCTAAGATGTTATTTTTCCCTAATATTCTCAGTCCCGAGCATGTATATATCCACAATATATCACTATCTAAATGTTTCGTCAACTCTCGGAGAATTTTTTTTGTAAGAGAAAAGAGTTTTAAATGAAAATTACAAGTTTTGGAAAATCAAATGCTTTTACTTTAAACGATATCTTATTAAAATGTAGAAATATAGAAAAGTGTTTCGCCCTCGGCACTGTCTGTTGGGCTCGTCAGGAGGACGCAGACAGGCCTTGCCTCGACACACGTGATAAAATTTTTTAGAAATCGTATCACCAAATCTTAGTGACATTGGAGTATCTTATATATTCTATGCAAAATTTTTGTTACAATTGGGCAGGCTCCATCTATTGGGAAAATAGATAAAGTTCTGTCGGACCGCTGTAATTAGGCCAAAGCGGTTTAATTATATTTATTTATTGATTCTAATGACAGACTTGTTATAAGTTAAGAAAATTTGAAGCTAATGGCCAAGCTGTCAATGTAAACTCTAAGATGTTATTTTTTCCCTAATATTCTCAGTCCCGAGCATGTATATATCCACAATATATCACTATCTAAATGTTTCGTCAACTCTCGGAGAATTTTTTTGTAAGAGAAAAGAGTTTTAAATGAAAATTACAAGTTTTGGAAAATCAAATGCTTTTACTTTAAACGATTCTATATTTCTACATTTTAATAAGATATCGTTTAAAGTAAAAGCATTTGATTTTCCAAAACTTGTAATTTTCATTTAAAACTCTTTTCTCTTACAAAAAAATTCTCCGAGAGTTGACGAAACATTTAGATAGTGATATATTGTGGATATATACATGCTCGGGACTGAGAATATTAGGGAAAAAATAACATCTTAGAGTTTACATTGACAGCTTGGCCATTAGCTTCAAATTTTCTTAACTTATAACAAGTCTGTCATTAGAATCAATAAATAAATATAATTAAACCGCTTTGGCCTAATTACAGCGGTCCGACAGAACTTTATCTATTTTCCCAATAGATGGAGCCTGCCCAATTGTAACAAAAATTTTGCATAGAATATATAAGATACTCCAATGTCACTAAGATTTGGTGATACGATTTCTAAAAAATTTTATCACGTGTGTCGAGGCAAGGCCTGTCTGCGTCCTCCTGACGAGCCCAACAGACAGTGCCGAGGGCGAAACACTTTTCTATATTTCTACATTTTAATAAGATATCGTTTAAAGTAAAAGCATTTGATTTTCCAAAACTTGTAATTTTCATTTAAAACTCTTTTCTCTTACAAAAAAATTCTCCGAGAGTTGACGAAACATTTAGATAGTGATATATTGTGGATATATACATGCTCGGGACTGAGAATATTAGGGAAAAAATAACATCTTAGAGTTTACATTGACAGCTTGGCCATTAGCTTCAAATTTTCTTAACGTAAAAAAATTAACCCTAAATATTGAGTTTGCGTTGAACACACCTAAAAATCAAAGAATACGAGTTTCTGCTTTCTAAACTGAAACCTAGTCTGGAATGATTTGGTGAATAGTTGAAACATCAATTGCATAAAACAATGCATTTTTTTGTACACAATCGCCATGTGCTAAATAGCTGTAAAAATATATGTAAATTAACATTCAATCTAAACTTGCATTTATTATATTTACTTACTTTAGCGTTATACACAGTCTTAACTCTGGAGAGGTATTGGTACTCTCCGACTATATTTTGTTATTCTATCTTTAACTAAATTACATAAATACATAAATGCTTGTACATTCATTCTAGTAAAATTCATGAACTCTTCTTCGTCATTCATCTTAAAATACGTAAAAACTCTCTCATAAGCACCATATCCTGTTAAGTAATTATTTCTAATTAATGGTTTGCACCACCATCTTCTGAATTTTTTTTCGATTTCTTAGTAATTGTATTAATCGAAGGTAATTAATGCTTATTTCCAGTACTTCAACAACCAGATTATGATCATCCATTTTACATTAATTGAAAAATCTTCTTATAATAAAATCTCTAAATCACTAATCTTCTTCCAACACTTGACTCTTTGTTAATGTTAGAAAGCAGAAACTCATGTAGTCATGTTTTGATCTTTTTAGGTGTATTCAGCGAAAACAATATTTAGGGTTAATTTTTTACAGTTGGCTCTTCATACATCCCTAACCCCCTCTGGTGATTTTTACGCATGCGCCAAAAAAAAATCGGTGGTTGTAGACAGGGCATTAGGCCAGGGCTACATACGCGCATACGCGCGCGTACGGGCGCGGACGGCACGCGCGAAAGTTGATAGTGCCAATTTCAGAAAAGTTTATCTATAGTTTGTGAACTTTATGGAAACAGTGCCGAACACACCTTAGCAAATTCTAGCCTTCTGGCCCCATTAACCACAAAAAGAAATACATGTCTTTATAATTTTTTAAAATGGAGCAAGACTTGTTACTTGTGTAAGGTGATTTTTTTTCTTCTCCTTGCAAGATATTGAACTAGCTGCATGAAGTTAATACCTACTTCAGTTAGTTGTATTACAATATCTTCATAATTCCCCTCATTCTCCATCTATTCAATAAAAATTTGTAATTAAAATTTTATTAAATTTTGTACAAAATATATAAATTTATTTTCACTTACCTTACACAAGTAAAGGCTAGGACACTTAAAAAAGAACAGTGCACAAACACAAGAAATAGCATTGGTAGTATATCTATGTATATCAAGAACAGCGAGGAACAACGAGCAGTTCTTCACATATATAGGTATACAACCAATGCTATTTCTTGTGTCTTTGCACTGTTCTTTTTTAAGTGCCCGGGCCCTAACAAGTCTTGCTCCGTTTTAAAAAATTATAAAGACACATATTTCTTTTTGTGGTTAATGGGGCCAGAAGGCTAGAATTTGCTAAGGTGTGTTCGGCACTGTTTCCATAAAGTTCACAAACTATAGATAAACTTTTCTGAAGTTGGCACTATCAACTTTCGCGCGCGCCGTCCGCGTCCGATACGCGCGCGTATGCGCGTATGTAGCCCTGGCCTTCAGGCCGTGTCTACACTATGCGAGAAGCTCATGCGATCAGCGTAACTGCAGTCAATCACAGCTTGACTCGCGCAGAAGGAAAGAGTTTCTACCGCTCGAATCAAGCTGTGATTGGTTGCAGTCACGCTGATCGCATGCGTTTGTCGCATAGTGTAGACACGGCCTCAGGGAGGATCCAGACTGGCGCTGCGCGTACGATCCGCGGATGCGCGCTGCGCGTCCAACCAATGGTAGCTTGGCTCGAGCGGAATCGAGTAGAAAGAAAGATGATCTAGTCCGCTCGAGCCAAGCTGCTATTGGTTGGATACGCAGCGCGCATCCGCGGATCGTACGCGCAGCGTCAGTCTGGACTCTCCCTAATGAACTATGAGCGTAGACTTTTGGATAAGCCAACGCTGGAGCGGAGCATAGAGTTATTATAGATTACACTCGCCAAGCAGGGCGCTGCCGCGCCCTTTGATAGAGTAGGGGAGTCCGCCAAAAAAAGTGCACCATCTATACAAAGAGAAATAGTCCAGTAAAAATAGCTCTGAAATCGATTCGTCACAGAACTGGCTGCATTTTTGGTATAAGGTAAATCGAGCTCGAAAAAATCGATTTTGAAATTTGCAGCTTCCTAGGTCCAGGGGTTCTATACGAAAACAGCCTTTGAAAGTTTTATTTGCTTATATCTCGAGAACGGCTTAGTCTACGACAAAATGGCTTGCACCAAACGAAAGAGCGTAAAATTTTGCATCGGAAACTATTTTTTACTCAATTCCAATGACTGCAAAGTTTCGAGTTAGGGTACGATCCCATGGCGTTCCGAAAAATTAGACGGAACCATTTAAGGTGGCTTGGGCGCGTGGTGCCGTATCAAGTCGGCGGGGCCCTAGTGGGAGCCTTCTGTGTTTTTTGCAATTTCCGAAATTTTAATTTCAGTAATCACCTCCGAACAACTTTAGAAAGTTTTAAAAAAATCTGGGTTTTGTTACAAAACAGAAAAAATCGCCATTTCTATTACTTATTCGTGTATCTGCATTCGTGTATCGCAGAGCGCATGCGCAGAATAGAAATTTAATAAGGCATTTTCGGTTCCGCTCAGTACTAAATTTATAACAAAAGTAAAATTTTTCGTTTTGCACTCCCAATTTTTTCTGGATACCATCGCGAATAAAATTTTGATGTTCTAATTTAGAAATTAACTATCGATAGGTGTTTTCCTTGTAAAAAAAATAAATGAATGCTTACAATTTAACACTATCGGTATAGGGAAAAGTCGGACAAAGTGGACTAGTTAAGGTAGTTCTGTAATATTATATATCAAAAAGTGCGATTCAACAGTAACAAATTTCTAGCGTATTCTTTAAAATCTAAAAAAATGTTCTCTATTTTTTTAAATATAGGTTGCCAACCTATTTTTTGAGAAAAAAATTACTGAAATTAGTCATTTTTACACGGCAGTTAATAAGAATCATATCAATTGTGATAGAAAGTAATAAAGTGTGTTATTTTAAAGGTGGGCTTAAAAAAATTATGTTATTAAAGATGAAATTCTACTCTTTAACAAATCACAAATGTATTATTTTTGCTTCACTTTCTGCTTACTAATTTTTAAGATAGGATTAATAATATCTCTACAAATAAAATAAATAATAAGGACGCCTACAGCTCAGTTTCGCTCGTGCAGTTAACCCACTCGTGGGAATAATCGCCGACTTTACTCCATTATTACATAATATTTAATTTTTTTTAGACAATAACCAGCCAGGAAGAAGAAGGGCGGGACGATGGGTGAGATATAGCAAGCAACAAGCAGTGAATAATGCCATAAGGAACCGAGCAAAAGCTCATGCATATTTGTTGGATGAAATAGCAGGAAGTAAGTACGAGTTTGAGTTTATAGGGTTTAAGTTTATGAGGTTTAAGGTTATGCAGTTTCGGAATATGAGATTTAGGGTTATGTAGTTATTGGGTTGAGAGCATACGGTGTTATAGGATTATAAGATTTTAATATTCGAAGTTTAAGGTTCTGGGGCCTGATGCTCTAACTTTATCTCGATGCGATACATGCGAGACAGGAGGTTTAGACCAATCAGAGAGCATCTTGAGAAGGAAAACAAACGATTGTGTCGACAAACACAAGATTAGGGAATCAAGCCTCTGGTGTTAAGAGATATGAAGATTAGGATTATGAGGAATGGATTATGTGGTTAAAGGTTATGAGATTAGAGAGTTTAAGGGTACATGGTTTAAAGTAAAGTGGTTAAAGGTTAGGGGGTTTCGGATTATATGATTGGAGATTATGTGACAAGGTTGAAGGTTCTATAATTTTGTGTTTTGGGATAAAGATTTAGGGATTATGTAGTTAATAATGTTTGGAAGGTTTATGATATGTGATTTATGGTTATGTTATTTGTGGTTATGTGATTTGGTATTAAAGGTTATTGATTCTAAGGTTATAAAGTTTGAGTTTATAGGGTTTAAGGTTATGTGATTTAAGGTTATGGAGTTTTGGATTATGTGATTTGGAGTTAAGGATTATGTGGTTATTGGATTTAAGGCACATGGTGTTACAGGATTATAAGATTTAAAGTTTTTGAATTAAAGGTTATGGTCTTTAGAGATATGAAGTTGAGGTTTAGGGTTATGAGGATGAGATTATTTGGATGAGATTACGGCGTTGAAGGGTACAGAGTTTAATAAGTGGTTAAAGGTTTAGGGGTTTTCAGATTATATGATTGGATGTTACGTGGGTTGAAGGTTTGATAGTTTTGGGATAAAGCTTAAGGGTTTATGGAGTTTGAGTTTATAGGGTTTATGGAATGTGATTTATGGTTATGTTATTTGTGATAATGTGATTTAGGATTAAAGGTTATGTGGTTACAGAGTTTGAGTTTATAGTGTTTTAAAGCAAGATTATGTGAATTGGGATTAAGGGGTTATTGAGTTATGGAGTCTGAGTTTATAAAGTTTAAAGTTCTGTGGTTTAAAGTTATATATGGAGTTTCGGATTATGTTTAAATTTAAGACCTGTGGCGAATTTTGAAACAAGTACTTCGGGTTATCTCCAATATGTGGTGTGCAAAAGTGTAGGCAATTTGTTACTTGGCAAAATGTTACCGATACACTTTAAATAAGTATAATGGTCCTACTGCCTATTCGACTTCCAAATACATTGGAACGTATAACGAGAAAACATTGTTTTCGTTTGTATCCCCCGAAACCGCATGAGAAATGAATTAAATACCAATAATTCGTGTTTGCGTTTTGATTAGCTATATTTTTTAATATTTGGTTTTAAATATATGATCAGATTACAGAGAAAATTTAGTAAAAACATTATAAGGTTACCTTATCTACATTCAATAGAGAGTATGACCAGAAAAATCGTTTCATCACTACCCAGGAATTGGCTAATCTAACTACTATATCTATTTATTATTTTCCTGGCTATTTTCTATGGAGAAAATTCCTACCAGGGTATACTTTTGAATATATTTTCAATAATTTCCATGTATTATGTTTTTTTTGGAAAAACAATATTGTCAGGCGATCTGTATATGTAAATACTATACTTTAAAATTTGTTTTGAGTAATTCTGTACTTCGTATGTAATCCAGTTACCTGATTATCTCAATGAATTTCCGATCGATTCCATCAGAATTGCGAGCAAATGGTCCTTTAATTATACCTACCCGGTGTTTTTCTACTGAGAAATTAATTTTAAGTTAATATCTACACATCTATCTGCTAAAACTAATTAAAAGACACCTTTTTTCTGTTGGGCATTTTTTGCTACGAGCAATATTTGCCAATACAACTGCGAAAAACTGCTAAAAAGGTCCAAAATGGACGATTTTTTGCTATAACTTGACAGGATTTAACTTTACACAAATATGTTAAATGTAAAAGTTGTAGATTATAATAAAACAAAACTTTTTCCCATTTAACATTTTCATGTACAATCAATTCCTGACGAATTAGACCTATAGAAACGATTTTTAAATGCCTAAATACACTTGAAACAGTTGATTTTCGCTTATTGTTCAAGGATTTGGCTTTACACAAAAATGCAAGATTTTCTTCAGAAGTACGGTCGTGTATATAATCTGATTACTAACTAATTTGGCTAAAATTGTATAGTGAATAAGAGAATGTAGTTTATTAAACAATCTGGAAATGATAATGAATAAATAAAACGTTTTAAAATTTTTAATTAAATAGTAATTTGTATTTATTTTATCCAATGATAAAGATTTAGGCACTTCTTTCTATAAATGTATAATATTTATAAGGTGATCTAAAGATTCACTCACAACATTTTTTAAAGCATAACTATACTTAACTGCTATAAATATTTCTATTGTATATAAATTTAATAAGGTAACATTAAAAAAATAAAATTATATAATTCTTTGAATATTCTTAAGTGAGCTTTTCAATTTTGATAAGACATCTGTAAAATGCCATTTGCAAATATAAAAGGACAATACAAGTAGAGGATTCTAAATAACGACTTATCTAATCGACATATCCTTAAAATTATAGATATGAAAATTGCTTAGGTTCAAGAGTGGAGTACTTGTGCCACATCTTAAAATAATATACGTTGTTAAGATTACAAAATTTGTAATAAGACTAGAGATGGTTGTAGAAATGTTTTAGCACGTTGCTAATCGATGACGGCCATCGATCATGATTTTTCCTTCTATCTTCTTTAAAACGCTGGATGGTCCATTCCTACCGTAAACACCGCCGTAAAATATTGCGAAAAAATTTTTCCGATATATTGCTCCTCTTTAAGAGGCCAAAAACCTTCTAAAAATCCGATATGACCACCTCTCGACGTAACGATCATAGCCACGTTCTTCGATTTGCTCACTTCATCTAGAGGTATAGCTAAAACGTTAATGAATGAAGTGTCAGTGTTAACTAAGAATATATTTACAAACTTAGCTAAGCTAGTCAATTTTTTTATGCATACCCTGCAATGGCTGGAATGGATCGTCCGCTGCACTTAAACACAATAAAGGTACTTCTACGAGATGCAGTTTATTATGGAGGGTCGCGATTGAGTAGTAATGGTCTGCATCTCTGTAGCCAAAATGTCTCGACGTAAAATTTTCATCGAATTCTCGAACAGTTTTACTCTAATTTAAAGTAGAAAGAAAAATATCATGCATATAAATACTGTATACATCAATTAAACAATTTATAGTTAACATTCTTATTTCAAATTTGAATTGTTTATACAAAATATAAAAATTACCTTATAAACTTGATTCATATCTATTTTAGGGAAACCTTCTTCAGGCGCGTGGCGCCTTAATATCCTTTGAAGATTATCGCAAAGGTATTTATTCAACATCAAATTCAAATACGGTTTTTCAATGCTTTTAGTTGCTTCAAAGATGTTTAATGGTACCGAAATAATTAAAGCCGCTTTTAATTTACCAACTGCTTCTTTTCCGTATTGCGCTAAGTAATTTCCAAGTAGCAATCTGAAAAACATTATAAAACGGTTAATTCTCTATCAGTTTAAAAAACATATGTTGCCTTGTTAAAACATACCCTCCCATCGAAATGCCGGTTGCTCCTACGGGAATGTTTGGATATAGCCCTTTCACGTGGTCAATCACCTCAGCCAGATCTTCACAACTGGATGCACAATATAGTTTGGGCGTCTAAACATACAATGATAAATATTGATAAAAACACAAATAAAAATTCTTCTATGTTTATAATGTTTTAACCGTTTATCAAAACAATTGTGTTTTTATTATCAAGACTGATAAAATGACTTTATTCTTTTTTATTGATATACACAAATCAATTTTTAAAACTTAAAGCGAAGAGAAAAAGTAAGATTTAGACTAGAGGCTAAGGGGCGATTTAGCTGTTTTGAGATCTGTGGTTCCACGAAATTTTTTTTTATGTATTTTGACCTCCTGATTCCAAATTTTAAAGATGGCCCGCAGGAAAAAATAACTGTAGGAAATTTCTGCAGCTTTTTTCCTTCAAATTTTCAATTTTCAATTTTCTGCAGAATTTTCCTGTGGGCGAAAACTTTGTAGAAATTTCTTACAGATACTTATGCAGAATTTCTTGCAGAAATATATGCAGGTAAGTGTGTAACGTCATTGGCTCTGCCCCCACCAATACTTGCGGTCCTGGTACCTCTCCCCTTGCACAGTCGTTCACTGTCTACTGTATCCCCACCCACCGTACACTTAACAACACACATAATGTGCGCACATATACGTTTATAAATTTTCGCTATAAAAAGAGCTGGAAGGTCAAAATTTAAACCATTGACTCGCGGAATATCCTTCCGTTAAGGAACATTTGACAAAGCGTTTCATTGTAAGTAGTTTGTAGATAAATATTTTTGATAACATTTGTGTTATGTAATAACATTTTTTATTGTAAATTATTATATTATATTGTAGCCCTGAAGAGGAGAGTAATCAATAAACTCTCGAAACGTCGGAGAAAAAAAATCTTGTTTTTTTTTTATTTTTTACTTAAAAAATTTAAAAAAACAAACGGGTAGTATGGCCATTAACTTTTTATAATCAAGTTCTACAAGAAACTACCATTAGCTTCAAAAAACCAATCAAATAACCAATATCACCAGCTACCAAATGTGAAAAATATACCTTATAAATCGTTTTTACAGTCGAAATATAAACTAAAAAACCGAATTGAAAGTGATACGGGCAGAAAGGTGAGATTTTTTCCTTGAAATTCGTATGGAAGTAATATTAAAAATAATTTTTTTTTTTATAATTTATAGAAGCAAAATACTTTCGCGTCTTTAATTCATCTAATTCGGCTAATCTGTAAAGAAGATATGATCCAATAAATATGAGAAGGTGTGAAATTTGTCTTACTTTCACGAAGTCATTTATGTGTCCCTTTTGTGAAAAAAAACTTTAAAAATATAATTAATTTCATTGATCAAAATAAATTTTTTGTTCAGTTTATGGCAAACTCCCATATAGAATTCCAAAATCATTTATATCATGCAAAACTGTCGGTAAGTTTACTTATACTATTTTTTCAATATTGGCCGAATTAGGTAACGTGTCACCTAATTTGGTCAAAACGCATATTTTATACTTTTACACCCTACAAAGCCAATATCACATTTGGGACGTTCCTAATTTTTTTTGGTAGTATATTTAGTATACTTTAAAATTAGTATAGTTTAAAGGTGGTGGTGGGGGGCAGTCAGATCGTCCTTTGATAACAAAGTTTTTTCCAGGTTTTAATTAAGTTTTTATTTCAGATTCTGCGGGGGTGATTATAAACAAGGGCAATCTAACTGCCATAAATATTAATTATTTTAATTTAATTTGTAAGACTGTAAGAACGATGGAAAAATTCTTATCAGTTGAAAATTGTATACTTTAAAGCCTTTCTTAAAATTTTTTCCCAACACATTTACAGAAGGAGAAATAAAATATGGAGCTTAAGGTGGGCGAATTACCTCAAGTTACCTTATAATGGTATTTTTTGACTGATTTTTTAATACAAAAGGTTCTTGCTCATTTTGAAGTACAACCTATATAGTTTTCGAGTAAAAAATTGTTAGTCAAAGTTTCGGAAAAATTGCATTTTTTCAATTTTTGACCGTCCACTACATCGAATATAAAAAAAATTTTAAACTTTAAAGTATATATTAAGATCTTTATTTAATTACCCATTTTCAAAATGCAATCATATATCCGATTTTTTTTATTATTGTATTAGCGAGGATTCAAAACGGCTATTTTTTTATGTTATAATATAGACAAGACAACTGTTTACCGAGTTACATATTAATTTATAACCGGCGAAAGTCGGACACGCCAATTTTTATATAAGCGGAACATCCAACGGTTTAGCGGTCTGAAATTCCAAATTGGGCGATCTGTTCGCTCAATATTCGGCGTGTAACAGATGAAAGTGTGAGGGAGCTGCACTTTCGAAAAATTGGGTGATCTGATAGCCCAATGGAGGCGGTCTGACCGCTCAAAAGAGGCGATCCGACGTCTAACGTCGTGAGGGTGCTGCACAGTGAGCTGAAAGACCAAAAAAATGCTCAAAAGTCTTGATTTAATCGAATTCTGCATGGAAAAAAAGTCTGACCCGGTAAAATTCTTCTTTTTGCACCACTTTTTGAGAAATTTTTCCCCCCGAAGGTTTAAATGTATTTATAAAAATGTTACCGATACCATTTTACCATGCTGTCGCGAATTCGATATCTTTAGCGTTTGGTTTTGGACGGAAATGATCAAGAATAATTTATATTGCTAATTATATTATTATTTTTGTAATTTTTAGTATTTTCGGCCCTTAACCCTTTGAGGCCACACTTATTTTTTCGATCGTGGAGCACATACTGGGTCAATTTGGCCATACTCATTTTTGAATAACTATATTTCTGAAATTATCAATTATAGAATTACCAAAAAATTTATGGATAATCGTGAATGACTCAAGAATTCATTCACGTAATTTTGAAGCAAAAATATAATTTCTTTGGTACCTAAAATAATTAGCAATATAAATTATTCTTGATGATTTCCGTCCAAAACCAAACACTAAAGATATCGAATTCGCGACAGCATGGTAAAATGGTATCGGTAACATTTTTATAAATACATTTAAACCTTCGAGGGGAAAATTTTCTTAAAAAGTGGTGCAAAAAGAAGAATTTTACCGGGTCAGATTTTTTTTCCATGCAGAATTCGATTAATCAAGACTTTTGAGCATTTTTTTGGTCTTTCAGCCCACTGTGCGCTGTTCGCCGACTAGCTGAACGTCGGTTCGACCAAATTTCTTTCCGTGTAAGATATTACTTCTCTTTTTATTGAAAATATTGATGAATTATATTTATTCTTAAAATTTGTTATTAATAAGGCAAAATAAATAGAAAAAATTCGTAATATGAATAATTATTAAAATCATATACTTTAAAGTTGAACATTTTTTTATTTACTTTCGATTTAGCGGGGGGTAGGGATTTGAAAATAAGACTATTTTTCAAATCTTTGACTATTAGTTTTTACTCGAAAACTATAGATCATACGTCAAAATGAGGAATAATCTTTGTATTTAAAATGGGTAAAAAATAAAATTGTATTTTTTTTAGATGGATAAAGATAATAATTTTTTCCTAATTGTTTAGGAAAACTGTTAATAACTAATTATCTGACTATCGTACGACACTCCACCCTTGAAATTTAGATTTAGGTTAAAATACATAAAAGAAACTTCGGTGTTGCCCTGAACTTCAAACTGCAACGAAAACCCTCTCGAGCCCTTGGACAAATAAGACTAGACAATACTCCTTGACTACAATTGAGTGCTGGTGAAGCCTTATAGTAATGAATGTTTATCTTACCTTAAGT
This sequence comes from Torymus aiolomorphi, assembly GCA_036365515.1. NCBI lineage: Eukaryota > Metazoa > Arthropoda > Insecta > Hymenoptera > Torymidae > Torymus > Torymus aiolomorphi. Next base: position 220,536,566 of record CM070873.1, on the reverse strand, counting down.
TTTACGCCGGCCATGCCTCTATAATTACATATCACGCATCTCATTCTAGAAATTCTCGCTGCATACACCAGGCATTTGATATATTCTGCTTGACTAGCACCCGTTAATCCAGGTAAAATAATAACAATAGGCGATGAAGGAGCCGTGTTTTCTTCTGCCCAATCTAAAGCTAATTCTCCGCCGTCGGATAATGTGAAGATCTCCCTATAAAAAGGCTGTTGTTAAAGTTTTTCTCTTGACATTATCTATTTTACATATAAGACGACCTAAATCGATACCTCCGGTATTTCATGCGAGGTAGCATTCGAGCTCGCACAGCACTTGCGAATATCGTCTGAGCTCGCGATTCGAAACACCATAGCGTTGGCCAGAATTTACTCTTAAGAATTGGCACATTTTCCAGCAAAAATTCATAAAACGACCCCTTTGCGCAGACCAATAACGGTGTCTGAAAGAAGATAATTAGATTTTTATCAATTGTATTTTAAACATATGACCGCTGAAATGATTACAGTTTAAACTAAAAGCTTCATTGTTGGCCTTTTATCATTTGAACTCAGAAGTTCAGAGATAAAATATTGAAGAGTCATTTCTGAAAGATTATGAATCACGCCATACAGATGTATAAAAAATAAAAAAATTATGATAAATCGTTTGCCGTCTGAAGATAATGTAAATGGAAAAAATTTTATATCGAATTTAATCGTTTAATCGTTATTTTTACTCAATAAACAATCTAATTTCATACAGCTATTTAAGTTTACTATAAATAACAATAATTATTTATTATAATTTTACGTATTATATTCCAAAATGAGTATATTGACACGGAATTAATTCCTTTTTCAAACAATAAAATAATTTTATGCCATGTGGAAAATTAGACAATATACCTTTATCTCATACACTTTTATGTATGAGACAATAATGTAAATATATTATTAAAATGAAATTTGTAAAAATATCTGTCTGTTAATCTTAATGTACACTCAATTGACGTATACAAAAGATTAATCTTTGATCAGTCAAGATACTATTGTTACGAAATGCGTGTAAATGATTTGCAAAAAGTGCTGCGATATGTAAGAAAATGAGATATGCTCAATTCTGATAACATAGTTATATTCTTTTTTATTGGTATGAATAATTATCGATACCGATTTACTATTTTTGTCTACTTTCAAAGAAAAACGAGTTTTCTTAACTTTTCTTATTACTTTTATTTTTTTAAATGTTCAAATCTCAATGATAATATTAGATACAAGCGCACCCTTTATACAATATTATTTAAGAATGGCGTATTAAACTTATTTTTAGTAGATACTGAACTACGTAATCAATAATAAATTAAAAATATAATTAATAGTACAAGTAATTCTATTTTAATTGGCATAACTACAAAAGAAAATATAAAAAAGTAATATAATAGATATTTATTCTTGACTCATTAAATTAGTTGATTTGTTATAATTAAAAATAAGTATCAAATGATATATGAATAAAATGAAAATATTCTCCTTTTAGTTAATTGACATCATTATAGACAGCATTTGAGGTAATTCTATGGTTTATATAGGTCTAAAATATAACATTTTATGCAATGAATTATTCATATATTACATGGTGAGAAACGATGTATACTAGGCAAGTATTTCAATAAACGGAAAAAAAATTTTTAATACATTTTTTTAATATAATTTGGAAATCAGATATCAGATTGGTACAAGACTTGATAAACAATTGCCTATAACTTTCTAGTCTTTAAAAATTTTTTAGTTCGCCCCACGATACCTAGTAATGAAATTTCACAAAGATTAAAATGATCATTTCCAAATTAAAATCGGAGCAAAAATAAAAAACCCCTGCCAATTCATTGGCCCGTGGCTTCCTCAAACTTAATTTACTGATTCCTTAAATTAATTTTTAATGCTAAAATTTAAAATTGTTACACCGATTTATGACACAATTCTAATTACATTCATCTATTAAGATTAAAATGTATTAATTTTCAAATTCCTATCATATCTTAAAAAAATGATGGATTTGTTATGATATCAATTTATTCGTCATTTGGTTGGTGGGAGTAATGGATTGCTAGGTTACAAAAGTGTCGCGAAGTTTTGCTAAAGTTAGAGATGATTACTGTGTACAAAATATGAATGAAATAACAGGTGTGATTTAATTTTCAAATTATGTATAAAAAATTAATAAAATAATTGATTGTAATATTAAATTCAAAACCTTTTAAAATTACTAAATAACCTTTACTTCAAATCATAATTCTTGGTGAAATGTTAGATATATATATATACCGCATATATATACCACATATACTGATAGAAAGAATAGTTTGAGAAAAATGCGCGATTCATTTGCGAAGAAATGTTTTCATTACGTTTGACTCAAATGATGTTAATACTCGGACTCGTTTTATGGTAGACGTTGGGAATCCTTACAGTAAAGTAATCATTTCTTGAATGTTAATAAATCGCTGTTATACTTGTAAAATCAATAAGCTCAGGAGAGTGCACGGAACTCGCTCAAACGTCGCTTTCCGTTTAATTCAAGTATTAGTGCTTTCTCGCACTTAAGTATCCATGTATTAATAAACGTCAAATACAGCTTTTAAGTAATATTTATTAACCCTCAACGAACCATTCCTTAACTGTTAACGAATAGCGTCGGTAAAGTTGAACTTATTCAAGTATTTACGCCAACTGCTTGATTTCTTAACTATTAATTCGCCGGCATTTGACGCTATTCAAGTGCACGTCCATTAACAGTCAAGCCGGGGACTTTGTGTCTAATCATTCTTTTTATCAGTGATGCAAAATGGTCTATAAACTTCATGTTTATTCATAAAGCTCGAGAAATGACAATTTGAAAAAAATGTCGAAAAAATTTTAACCTCAAAATCTTTGAAAATTAATAAACAAATAAGTAATCATATGATCTTGAGAAAATTTCAGACAAATATTGCCAATATTACATACAAAATTATCTACAAATTCAAAGCTGATACATAAGGCCTTCACAAAAAATTACAATTTAAAAAAAAGTTTAACAAAATTTGAACATGAAATATCTCTGAAATTTATGAACCAATACTTTTATCCAAAGAATTCATCCTTTATATAATTTAAGCGTTCGAGAACATATCGATCGATTTGCGGAGCGAATTATCGAATCTCGAACTCACACCTTGAATGAAGAAAAACATATTTCAAGAAAAAGAACTTATTAGAACAAATAGCGGCTTCATCTCAAAGTACCCGAAACCAACTCTGTAAGTCTCGTTATCATCCGTTTTTCAAAGACCGTGGACTCTCCTTGAGAGTTTATAAATCATGAATCTGAGAAAAAAGAAATCTAGATACAAAATTTGCCAATCGTTGACATAGGTATCGAGAAAAGGCGTGAATTTACTTTAAATGAATTAATTTTATGAATTATCATAGGTTGGTGAAAATCTTATTGAATACTTATATTTAATAATTTTCGTATTTGGAATTGCATAAAATTTAATTCTAGCTATAAGAGGGACAAATAGTAATTTTACAAATAACTGTTAGTGAATGATAGTAATCAGGGTTGGTCATGGTAGAGGCAAGGATTAATAGTCTGGCGATTAGGATTGAGGTCTTGACGCTTTGTTAGGGACTGTAAAAAGTATTTTGTAGAATTACTACATTAGATGTTGGAAATAAAGGTACCACCATTTAATGCGGTAAATTTACACTCGAAATTACAGCATTTAATACTGTAAATTGATTGAGTAAAAGTTTTTTTACAGTATTGAATGCTGTAATTTTGAGTGTAAAATTACCGCATTAGATAGTGGTACCTTTATTTCAACATCTAATGTAGTAATTCTACAAAATACTTTTTACAGTGTACGCACAGTTGTAAATATTTATACGTATGCATGGCTGACAAGCACGCAGTATCCCTCCGTGGCTAAAGTAATAGTGTAAAGCATATGCAGCCAAAAATAGTCCGATTAAAAACTTGGTTATTATATTCGAATAATTCAGTACGTGCGCAAATAACTCCAAAAAACTTTTCATTGAAAAAACAACTGAAGGATTAGTTGTAACCTTTATAAAAAAAAGAAAATATTTTAAAATTAAATTAATTCTTAAGAAATTTTAATTTTAATAAGCATAATTGTATCTTTTGAAGTTGGAAACAGATGTTGAGGAACGTATTTCCATGAAATACTATTATTGATGAATTATAAATAATAAATAAGTAGATTCTTAGTAACAACAAATCGTTAAAATTCGCGGTAGATACTTTAAGCAACTGACTTAGTTAACTTTTTGAGGCATCATTGTCATGTGACATATTACGTTTCATCATTCCAAAGATTACGGAATTCATGTATAAATTAAATACATTATCTTTTAAACGTTTAAGGATTTAAAGATTGGATTGAAACATTGACGACATTGAGAGTCGAATGTCGGTAGAATGGTAACAGTAACGAGTAGGAGATGTGATGATTGTAAAACCGTTTAAGAGCTTACTTTGACAACTTCGAAGAAGTAGTAGGCGCAAAATCCCAGACCGAAGATCGCTCCGCAGGCAAACTGGGGTACGCAGAGGGCGCACTCGAGGAAATTGAGCGGCATTATGGCCTTTAGACCCTCCATTGTTGAAGCTCGCGCGCCAGCTTTGCCAAGGCCGGCTTCACTATCTCCCTCTCTCTCTTCCGCACTACCGCGGCTCCCTTAGCCCCTCGTGTCACCCTTAACGATCGATGAGACCAAGCGAGCGACGGCGATACACTTGCCTCCCCTGTCACACTTTCCCCCTCTCTCTCACTCTCTGTTTTTTTTCTTTTTACACCTGTTCTCCGATGCTACATCCTTGCTCCAAGCTTGTTACCCTCTGCTCCATTCTCTCAGCTTTTCGCTCCAACGGGACAAGTGGTGCGCGCGCCTTCGCGCTGTGTATCGACGCGCGCTCGCTCGCGCAGGCTATAAGGTGCGAACAACTGTGCAGGAGCCGGAGCGCGGGTTAGCACTCGTGGTATATGTAGTCGCAGCACCGCGTCTATAGAAAAGCACGTGCGCATTGAAGCCGTCTCCATCTAGCGCGACGACTCGGAATATACTCGCAGAGCACACCGCTCGCGTCGGCAAGGTTGATAATCGTTAAATTCTATAGTTAAATTCTCGATTTTTTTTTATTTTATTGCTTTATAGATGTATCTTGATGATTATCTCATAATGAACGTAGATGCCATAATGTACTATTTTTACAGTTTAATTTTATAAGTTTTAAACAATAATATTGATTACTTTAATTATTCAAACAAATCTTTTATTCCATTATTAGAAAACCGTTGTCAATTCATTGGTACTTACCGCTTCCTCAAACTTAATTCCATTAAATTAATTATCGATTTAAAATAAAAAGTGTACGCAAAAACAAACAACTTCCTAAACTAATAAAGACGACCTTTGATGAATTGTGAAAATATCAAGACTTGAACAAATTAAAAAAAACAATTTTAAGTAAATTTAAATTTTTTAAAATATAATTATTTGTACATACATTATTATAGGCAAACAATGTATTTTTTTAAATAAAAAGTTTAATTGAAATTCAAACAGTAATGTTGTCGAATTTTTATGAAATTTCACCTTTGCGTTTACCATATCCTCTGCAAATGTCAAGTGTGCAAAATAGGTGATTCCTACACGAGGCGTGTTTGTCAAAAAATACGAGTATGGGAAGCACCTACGCGCACTGTGTGTTGCGTGTACTATTTTTCTAAACATGTGCGCAAATCAATTTTCTATGCCTATATGGTAGCGGCAGAGTGTGCGTTTCTCGAATTTTGAACTCACAGTGTGCAAAGTGAGGGCTTTGCACACTGTGAGTTGAGAATGTGAGAAACCTAGACTCTGGGTACGCTGAATAGGCCCAGAAAATAGAGTTTTACGCACTTAGTTTAGAAAAAGATACAACCAAAAATTTAGCTGAAATATCTCCGAATCTGTTCAACCAATCAAACTATTAGAAATTACTACAACTATCACTACTATACATGTACATTACTATTAAACATAGAAATACATCAAATGAGAATCTAATTTTAGATTTATTCTACCGAATAATAATTTTGTATTGACTGTATTAAATTATTCAAATCACATTAGTTACTGAAAACGATAATTTCTTTAAGCTATAAATAATATAATATCATTATACGATCGTCTGATACATTGAAATGAATTTAACTTAATATTTCGTGAGATATATTGATTTTCATAGATAACTTAAACATAATACTAACGCAAATTATTATCTGTCAATGTTCATTTTCACACCGTTTAAGGTAGTTCTCTTCACATTGCAAAAACTGAAAAAGCTTCTGAAAAAAATATACAAATATTCTTCAAAGTCACAGAAATGATACCATATGTTTGTTTACATACATTGCGGAACAAATTTTTGAGAAAAAAATTCTTGAAAATGGTTATTTTTACATGAGAGTAAATGAGTGCTATATCAACTGTGACAGAAAGTAATAGAATTACTCACCAAAAAAACTGGACTTAAAAAAAAAACATAGCTTAAGAAATATGAAATTCGGCTCTTTCTATTAAGTTTATCAAATATGTGTCAAACCGATCTTTTTAAAAAGATATTAATGATTATAAACATAAATAGCAGACGACGTGCACGAGAGCGAGAGAGACAGAACGACGCCCATGGTATAGTTTGTGCTCTCGCTGAGCAACAAACTGTAGTGCCCGAGGAGAACCCCCTTAAGTATAAAAATGGTGTTATGAGTAGTGTCATAAAAACATTTACACATCAAATCAATAATCGCACCACTTACTGTATGTAAAAATAGCATTACGGTGCTATATATATGAATGCTACACAGTTTAACAATTGAAGGTATGATAAAGTTTTACATTATATCTAACAAACATATGCATTTTTCATATCGTACGGCTGATCTTATTAGTCTGATAATACTATCAGTATATTTTTGTTGTTGATATTTTAAAAGAATATAGGTGAAATTACGTATTGATAATAATCGATTTTCAATTATCAATAATTGAAATCTCCTCTTCAAGGGATGTATAAAAAGTTTAACAATACTCGGAAATTTCTACAAATTTATTAAAAGTTTTATGAATTTAAAAAAATTTTTGTTACTTAAAGAGCTCAGTGTATTTTTTTTTAATTCATATTCTGTCAAACTCTAAATAATAAAACAAAATTAATATTTAAGAAATTTATTAAAACCTATATGATAAATTATAAATTTGGCTTCATAGCTTACACAATGTTTAATTTACAATATTGAATTGGAATGCTTACAATTCACCTAAACTAGAAAATATTAATATATTACAATTTTTAATATTGGAAGCATGAATGCAAAGTCAGAATGTTAAGTTTCATTCTCATGCAGATAATTTATCCTAAAATTAAATCGTTTTTATACATTAAGATGATGAAGTAATATAAATCATTGAACAGGTTTAATTTTTTATGGTAAAATCCTGGAATTATTAACGTTTCCATTTCAATACAACGTAAATAAAGAATTCGATATGAAACGAGGAAACATTTATAAAAAAATTTACACTGCACAATGATTTATAAAAATTCATAGAAATATTAGATTTTATTGCTATTATTTATATGTACCGTGCTGCTTACAGAATAATTTCACCATGAAAAGTTAAATGAATACTTTTCATTATTAGACATTATTTTTAACTGTTTTCATACCCATGATAAAACTATACAAATAGTATTACAATGTCTTCGTGGACATATTATTTATATTTATAATACGCTTGTTTATAATCGTAAGAATTCATGTACTATAATTCTCTGATTCTTGAGTTATCGTAACGTTTTAATAATTCTTTGACTCATCTATTCACACACTTTGTGCAGCATATATTATACATATAATATATTTTCCATTTCTTTTGTGTTATAAAGAATGTATGATATATTTTATATTTTGGACGTTAAAATTTAGATATTTTTAAATTCATTTCAGGCACTTCATTTACTTAAGCAGGTAGGAACATTATTAATATAACATATCACAATAAAGTATTTTGTATTCTACGAAAAATAGAAATTAATTAATAAGAATTTATTCATATAATTAAAAATTTATAATGGGCAAATTAAAAGGTTTAGTATAGTATATAATAAATATAAAAAATATAAAATTATTAAAATAAATGGTTACCCACTGCACTAATTTTTTCATAATTCGTTTCCGTTTGACAAATTGTGCAAGCTATCTTTCTGTAAATTTCGTTATGGTGCGTTACCATAGATGATTTATAGAAAAATCTTGGCAGAGTTAAGTAGAATGATTGAAAACGTATCGTATATACAATACAAATTCATAATTCAGAAACGCATATGTTAAAAATTGTTTCCTAATAAAATAATTGATAACATTTGAACAAAGGATAATAAAATGGAAGTTAATTACTAAAAAGATGATCTTGACCTTTCCAAAATACTGCGGTAAAGTATTGCGAAAAGATTTTTCCGATGTACTGCTCTTGCTTTACAGGCCAAATACCTTCGAGGAAGCCAATATGTCCGCCTCGGGAGGTCACGATCATAGCTACATGTTGCGTTTCGCTGACTTCATCTAGAGGGATCGCTAAAAAATATGTATACGTTTTTATGCTTATCTTATATCACATAAACGTTACTTACAAGTATCGAATTTTATTGCAAATTTGATAAATAATTAACAATTGAGATTGTTTAAATTATCTAATATTTAAAGGGAAGAACACTTTAATTTTAAAATTTTTTTTTCTAATTTATAATATATAATAATATATATTAAATATTACATTGAATATAATAGCACAATAAGTCTATCAGCCCAAGTTTAAACTAAAATTCATTTAGAGCTACTATAAAACTTTCTGTATAAAACGATAGCGCTTCATTCCATTGAGTCATTTTAATGTGCTTATTACCTTCTAATGGTTGAAATGGATCATCCGCCGCGCTAAGGCAAAGCAAGGGAACCTCTATTCGGTGTAATTTATCATGAAGTGTTGCTTGGGAATAATAATCTTCAACGTCCTTGTATCCAAAGTGTTTCGATGTGAAATAGTCATCGAATTCGCGAACGGTTTGACTCTATAATCAAAGATTATAGTTTGTTATTTACTTTTCTAAAAATTTTTATTTTTAAGGCGTGTTGCAAACAAGATCAAATTACTTTATAATTACTATTTTATAAATACCAAATGTAATTTTGTGACTAAAATAATCTAATATTACATTCGAATTATTTATTACATAAACTTACTTTTAACGCTGTATCTAAATCTAAATCCAATCGGTCTCTTTCTTCATGGAAATGATGTTTCAGATTCCGTCGGAGATTGCGGCAAAGATGTTTATTTAACATTAAATTCAAGTAAGGTTTCTCGATACTTTTAGTTGCTTCGAACACATTCCAGGGAACGGAAATGGCAAATCCGGCTTTTAGTTTTCCGACTGCGGCTTTTCCGTTCTGAGCCAAGTAATTGCCAAGAATTAACCTGTCAATCAACATGTAACACGTTAAATTTCATGTTATAGTATGAATTGGTTAAAATAAATACCATTATTAGACTACTTTGAAATTAATTAATTTTCTAAAAATAATTCATAAATTTTTCTTATTTTGCAATAAACATTTTTTAATCATATATTCTACAATTTTACATACAATAAATAAATGTTTCTATAAACCTTTCAGAACTACCATACTTTAAACTATTTGATTTATTGATTTAAAATTTTCTTAATTTACAAAATATGAGCCAAAAGGTTTTTAATTGTTATATATAAGGCTAATTTTAAGATATTTTGTCATAAGAAATGAGCTATGATAAAACACTTACTTTCAAGTGAATTATTCATATGATAATTGAAATAAACATTTACATGGGTGCCTAAACTTGTTAATTCACAAAAACAAATGTTAGATATACTTTAAGTGTAGTTCCTTATTATTGCGTATGTAAATATAATAACGAATATAAACAATAACTGTAAGCGTAGCTAAAATTATGCATACGATTATCAAAGCGCAATGTCAATATAATTCAAGAAAATAATAACTCATTATTAATCGATAATTTTAGTTGTTAAAAGAACAAGTTTTTATCATGAATAGTGCACTTTGCTCAGTAAAAAAAGAGACGGAAAAAAAAATTTTTTCCTAGACTTCCTTTCACCATATCTTATACATATAGCCATGCCTATGCTATGCAAGCTTCATTTAACGTTCAGTGACTGCGCGCAAATTCTCTCGGCCATTTGAATGCACCGTCGCGCCGATAAGGCGCGGGCGAATCCCAATTGACGTTCGAGCGCGCACTGGGCGTCTTGGTCAATCATTTACCGGGACTTGTATAAAATGTGAGCACGTACCCTCCCATTGAAATCCCAGTCGCAGCTAGGGGCACGTTCGGGTGAAGTCGTCTTACGTGCTCGATAACTTCAGCCAGATCCTCGCAGTTCGCCGCACAATATAGCCTCGGCGTCTGTACGTGCGTATATGTGTGCATGGCCACATGAAATCATAACAATGAAAGTTATTTCAGATATTCTCGCGCACATTGTTCGCAGGCGCGCGCGTTTATAGCTACGCTTTAGACAATGGCACATCCATGTTTCTCATTAAAATTATCGTGGCTTTATGTCGGTATTGAATCGAACTATTAATTTCTGCGATGGTCATCTCACGGCTTACAGTTAAAATTCTCGAAAACTTGCCAGATGATATTTATCACCAGGTATTCGCGATATTATTTGGTGTACGATTTTGCAAAAATTTCGATCATTGCATTTTTTTTAAGTAATATATTTTTAAAATATCTTTTTCAAAGTGAGTTTACAGTCCTTTCAGGCATGTATACAGGCGATTAGATGGATACGCATAATATATCGCTATTCGAGGAATATGTTAAAAAGGTTTTACATTGTAAGAGGCATGATGAGTTGCAATTTATATATTGACACGTTGTGTCAATCGAGGTGTCAATACACTACGTATCTGCTTCTAAAACATCCTTGACTTCAAAGGTTAAGCGCGATAAAAGTGTCAGCGACTAGTTCTTTATGCACAGAGGCCCAGTATTGGCGTTAGTACGGTTTGCGAAGAGTGAACAATAGAATTGACTCGTAAAAAAAGTGTTTTTTAATAGTATTATTTTAACCAAAAAATAGGAACGTTTTTCCCATGTATATACCAAGTACAGCCCAATACTATTTAAAGCCGATAAAGTCTTGGTATTGAAAAAATATTAGACTCATTATATTGGAATCACTATATTGAGACAGCGAGGGGGCATTGTATAGAGGAAATCGGTTTAGCAGTCGTACCTTCAATTTCATGCCACCTAATCCTCTGTTATTAAATATCACGCATTTGATGCCGACGTTTTTCGCCGCGTAAACGAGGCACTTTATGTATTCCGCTTGACTGGCCCCCGTCAAGCCCGGCAGGATTATCACGATAGGCGACGTCGGGCAGCAATTATGTTCCGCCCAGTCCAGTGCCACCTCGCCACCGTCTGACAGCGTTAGAATATCCCTGAAAGAATTCATACGATTGTTTTTTTTCCTCCTCTCCATTATTGGAGATTTTTCCAATACGATAATATTTATAAAGTTTGTTTTCATTATTCAGCAGGCAAAGCTGCAGAAGAGTCGTCTTTTTTTTCGCTGTATTTCATTCTCGAAATTAACAAACCGTTTACTTTAAAATGATATTCGTTTTAGATAATTATTTTAAAATTTCGATATGTCATTTACTATACTAGATATAAAGACATTTTTCAAAACTTGCATAAATTCCAATGATATTGTGTATCAATAAAGAAGAATAAATATTAAAGTAACAAAATTCTTTTTTAAACAAAATAGTTATAATCCGGATTATATTAAGAAATAACTATGACTATAAAAATATAACAGTCTATTTTTGTAAACCTGTACTGACATCTGAATTATATATAGATAAATATATGTACTATACCTATACATAAATTGACGTTATACTTCAAATCGTTTCATTATAGACCAAGTTAATATGATAATTCATTAAATGTATAATTTATTAGTCTTATTTTTGTAGAAGACGTCGGCAATTTTTATACTGTATTACTCATAATAATTAATATCTATCTAATTTTATTAAAGCAACCAAATAGGTACCAATATTCTATCGATTATCATGATGTGCGTTAACTTTTCTACGTATGTAATAGATCAACTAAAGTGTAATTAGTACGCATTTAAACTAAATCTTCGCAGTTTAGTATCAGCGACAGAAATGCAGCAACCAAAATAAAAATTATCAATCTTTATCGTTTTATTAAAATATTCTTGTTATATATAATATAGTGAATTTATTAATCGTCAGTTTTTCTTGCAAAGATAATTACTTGCAAAGATCTATTAAATGTAGAGTCATTCTACAAATCTATCATATTCTAAAAATCCATACTTCATAACAGATTAAAGAAGTGATTTATACAAACCTGCGATATTGTATAGGGGGCCATAGTCGCGATCTTAAGACACTCGCAAACACCGTTTGTGCTCTTGATTCAAAACACCAAAGAGTTGGCCAAAATTTGCATTTTAATATTGGTACGTTATCTTCTAAAAAATCTCGGAATGGTCCTTTTGCACAAACTACCAGTGGTGCCTGAAAAATTAAACGAAAACATTATTGAAAATTGTGGCTGCTCATTTTCAATTCACTTTATTTGTACCCATAGGAAATGTTTGTTTGAACTTTAAAGAAATAAGGGTATTTAAATAAGTTTACAGAAAAATTAATTATTTTGAATAAGATAGTAACTTTTCAAATACCTTTTATGGCTTCCACAAAGAGAAAGATTTGCTTAAGTAAATTATATTGAAGAACTTAGATCTACTTATCGAAATTACGAGCTGTAAGTTATTTCTAATATTTTAATTAAAATAATTTAATATAAGTTTACGTAAATCAATTTCATTATTATTTGAATTTAATGTTAAATTATTAATAACAGAATTACAATATTAGATATTGCCAATCTATAATTTAATCAAACGTTTTAGTGAAATATTATTATTATTATTATATTCTATATTATTCGGGTTGTGCTGTTTCCAACCAGAAAAGATTAACATTGCATTGGCGGAAGTAATAGTAACAGAATTTTCTTTATTAAAAGATATAAGTACTAAAAAGAATATTTACGTTTAATTCAATAATTCAGTTTGAAAGTTATATAAAAATAAATTTTTCTTAATTTTCTTATCATTTAAATATATTAAATGGCATATTCAAAAAAAACCGCTGCCAATCCATTGGCCCGTAGCTTCCTCAACCGTAATTTGTTGATTCCTTTAATTAATTTTTAATAACAAAATTTATAATTTTTTAAAAAATTTATTGCATAATTATAATTAAATTCATTTATGAATATTAAAAATTGTTAATTTTTAAATTTATTTATTTATTTATTATTTATTTATATCAAATTTATATAAATTTTGAGCTGATAAATAAAGTTATCATTTGAAATAGAAGTAAAATATCTATATTTTATAATAAAACAAATACCTATCACGGTTGTTTTGTTATTAACAAAAACATGTTTTTTTTTATATTTCGTAATTCATATTTTTTAAGAAAAAAAAATTTATAGCTATAATTGTTCTTTTGTTATTAACAAAAACGTGTTTTTTTAAAAAAGTTCATAACTCACAAATAAATTATAATAATGCAAAATATAGTGCATTCATAATGCATAATTCATAATTATAATAGATTATAATTGATATAATTTTTAAACATTTTAATTCATTTTGTTGGTTGGTTTTTTAAAAATTAAAGAAAATCATCATATGCCTACTCAATGACGTTTCCTCATTCCACACCACCTAGCGGTAGATATCGTATCGGTAGGTAGCGGTAGCGGAGTTATGAGTTTTTAAAAGAAACACGTTTTTGTTTTTGATGATAACTAAAGAACCATGATAGATAGAAAATTAATTTTTTTAGAAAATATAGGTATTTTAATTCTCTTTCAAATGCCACCCACCCCATTCAGATACATAGAGCCGTTCTCGAGAAATTACGATTTTAAAAAAATGTCAAAAAATTTTTAACCTCAAATATCTCTGAAATTTATGGACCAATCATTTTGTCCAAAGAACTCGACCGAGAACTATAAAAAATCTACCTCTAAAAGGAATTTTGAAGCCATTAAGTCAATTTTACTCTTGTAATCGTTGGCCATACAAAACTAATTTTTTTCATTTTTCAATTTTTTACTCAAAATCTAGCCTACAGAATGTATTCAAATTTTAACAAATTATAGCTATTTATATTCTGTATTATTATGATTTTTCTCAAAAAAATTGACCGTTAAGTTTAGGAGTTACAAGCTTCTAAAAAAAGCACGTTTTTGTTAATAACAAAAGAACCGTGATAGCTAGAAACTTTTTTTTTTTAGAAAATATAGGTATTTTAATTCTCTTTCGAACGCTACCCATCAGATTCGAATAACTCGATCCTATCATTTATAAAAACCAAAAAACAGTTTTGAGAAAATCGAAAATTTGAAAAAAAAAAAACAAAAACGCATCGCCCCAATCAAAAAACGGATTTTTGACCCGCCATCACGCAAAAAAAAACAAAAAAAATGAGACCTTTCCGGTCAAAATCGACCGAGTAGAAGCTGAGATCCAGGCGTACACACACACACACACACACACACGCACACACACACACACACACTCATCCATACAGACATTTTTCAAAAACCATGTATTTTGATTCCTAACACCTCGGAACACAATTATAACATATTTTTACAACAACTCAAATTTATTATCACAAAGCTTCCTCTAGGAGGAAGCGATTAGATTATTATTTTGTAAGTTGAAAATGAAAATTTTGTTTGGTTATTTTAAATTAAATTATAAATGATGAAGCAGATTATTTTTAACATGTGGTGATTATTAGTATTTTTTATGAATTGCTTTTGTAATTTTGCTTGAATATATTATATGGGGAAATCTCTGGAAGGGATTTAAAATGTTTTTTCAATTCTAGACCGTTGATACTGTTACAATATCAATAAATACGCCCCACACACACACACAAGCTCACACGTTCACACACACACCACACACACACACACATGCACACGCACGCACGCACACACGCACACACACACATACACACCACTAACACATATGATTCAGCAAAAATACAAACATTTGTAGTTTTATAAGCTGATAAAGAAAAAATTGATCTAATGATACAATTACACATTAAATCAGTTCCAAATACGAAAAAAACTTTCCAGATCATTTGGATCATGCTCGTACTGTATCAATTATGGTTCGTACGATTCTTCATGTCAACACTTTTTTTTAAACGTAAATGAGTATTTGTATTTCGAAAAAAAAAATTAGTAGTAAAGCAAGTGAAATTACGAAAGTGAAGTCCGCAAAATCAAAAAGTAAGAAAAAAGTGGTTAAAAAAGTTTAAAGTCTATTTAGAAGAAGTATTTTAGTTATTAAGATTATTGTTATTAGGTTTACAAAAAATTTCGTTTTTTATGTTATAAAATTAAAAAATGTTGATTTTTTTGTACCTGCCACAAATAGTGACGATAAAGAAAAGATTAGTGTACAATGCGTGTATGTATGTCCGTCCGTGTATGCGCGCATGCGTGTGTGCGTACGTGGTGGACGTAAGTGTATGCAAGTCGCTATATAAAATATTTAAAAAATTGACTCAAAAGTATGTAGTTTTTACTAGTATCACAAACGCTCGTTATTGGCCTTATTTTGGGTTTCCCTACACCATTTAGTCTATCCTTACGTTATAACTGTCAAAAAAGCATTTTTCATTATAAATTTGCATGAAATTATAATAATTATTGTTGAAAAAATAAATTAAAACACTAAAAAAAATCATTTCTGGAAATATGAATATTTTACATTTGTTATTAATGGAGTTTTTAGCATTCAATCAAAATGATTAACGATTGGAAAATATCGTTTTTTATGACAAAAAACACATATGAATAGCTGTTTAAAAAATGTGTGCTTGCATTTAATTTTTTTTTCTTACTTAGTCAAAAGTCAAAAGTTCTGGAGATTTTCCCATATAACATATAATAACAACATTATTTTGGTGACGAAGACTGTTGGAAGAATCTTCCTACAGCGGAAAATGTATAAAAAACAGTTTCTTCAACTCTAGTAGAAACGCAAGTCATTCTTTAGCAAATAAATCGGTTGTTTCAAAAAAGGCTGCAAAATGTATCTATTTTTCCACCATCGATGAAACGATTATTTCGGCCATAATCTCCTATTTATTAGCCAAAATACTAGACTCAATTTTAATTTGAAAAAACTAATAAAAAGCTATTTATTATAGCGAAAGTGAGAGAGACAGAATCAGATGACAAAATTACTGTTTTCGTTTGAGTACTGCAGATGAATTTTACTCCAGTATTTCTTATTTGTACTTGGATAAACTATTGTTTTGTGCTTTGACGTTCCTAATAATTATACAATTATGTTGTTGAAATGCAACTAATGGTAGTGGTGACTAAGATTGGAGATGTTTGCAGCTAATGGCCTTGATACTACCAACAAGGTGGATAAATTTGTTACAGGATGGAAATAACAACCATCATTTAATTAATTATCGACGTTTCGAGCATTTATTGGTATGCCCCTCTTCAGGAATACAAAGTAATGTTACATAGTCAACTTATGTTACGCGGAATACTGTCCGCTCGTCAATAGTTAAATAAATTAGTTATTGACGAGTTATTAGTTATATGTTATCCCGCGTAACATAAGTTGACTATGTAACATTACTTTGTATTCCTGAAGAGGGGTATACCAATAAATGCTCATAACGTCGATAATTATTAATAAATGGTGGTTGTTATTTCCATCCTGTAACAAATTTATCCACCTTGTTGGTAGTATAAAGGCCATTAGCTGCAAACATCTCCAATTATATACAATTAAATTACTCTGAAATATTTAGACGAATATTTCGAGTTTACGTGACTAGCATTTTCACCATTAAATGAACAATGTGACCGAAATAATCGTTTCATCGTTACCGAATAATTAGCTATTAAATATCTGTATTGTTGTTTCCTCCTAGAGGAAGCTTTGTGATAGTAATTTTTTGAGTTATTGTAAAAACATGTTATAATTATTTTTCGAGGTGTTAGGAATCAAAATACATGATTTTTGAAAAATGTCTGTATGGATGTGTGTGTGTGTGTGTGTGTGTGTGCGTCTGGATCTCAGCCTCTACTCAATCGATTTTGACCGGACAGGTCTCATTTTTGTTTTGTGTGATGGCGGGTCAGAAATTCGTTTTTTGATTCGCTGATGCGTTTTTGTTTTATTTCGAATTTTCGATTTTCTCAAAATTGATTTTTGCTTTTTCTTAATTATAGTATCGAGATATTTGAATCGAATGGATAGATTCGAAAGAGCATTAAAATACCTATATTTTCTAAAAAAAAAATTTCTCTAGCTATCACGGTTCTTTGGTTATTAACAAAAACGTGTTTTTCTTTTTAAAGATTATAACTCCCAAACTAAACGGTCAATTTTCTTGAGAAAAATCATGATAATGCAGAATATAAATAGCTGTAATCCTTAAAAATTTGAATTCATTTTGTCGACTAGTTTTTGAGAAAAAAATTGTAATGTGAAAATATGAGTTTTGTATGTCCAACGATTACGGGAGTAAAATTGACTTAATCGCTTTGAAATTCCTTGTAGAGGTAGATTTTTTATAGCTCTCGGTCGAGTTCTTTGGGCAAAATGATTAGCCCAGAAATTTCAGAAATATTTGAGGTTAAAATTTTTTTAACCTTTTTTTCAGATCGTAATTTCTCGAGAATGGCTCCATGTATCAGCTCCAAATTTATAGATAATTTTGTATGTGATATATATATATCTGTGTGTGTGTGTGTGTGTGTGTGTGTGTGTGTGTGTGTGTGTGTGTGTGTGTGTGTGTGTGTGTGTGTGTGTGTGTGTGTGTGTGTGTGTGTGTGTGTGTGTGTGTGTGTGTGTGTGTGTGTGTGTGTGTGTGTGTGTGTGTGTGTGTGTGTGTGTGTGTTGAAATTTTGTGGAGATGTAGAGTATATATATATTATCGTATGAGTTCTTTAGGTAAAAGAATTGCCTCATAATTTTTAGAGATATTTAAGGTTAAACTTCTTTTACGTTTTTTTTCGAAATCGTAATTTCTCAATGACGACTTCATGTATCAGCTTGAAATTTATAGACTATTTTGTATGCGATATAGGTAATACCTGTGTAAAATTTCATTTAGATTGGGTGGTTATCTTTTTAGATGTTTGATATTTAAAATTTTAGTATTTTTGAAAATGAGTTTCTTTGTTGTCGCACAATATAACTACATTAAAATTGTTTTAATTTCTTTGAAATTTGGTAGAGATGTAGAGTTTGTATATTATTTATTGGAAGAGTTCTTAGGGTAAAAGAATTTGTTTATGAATTTCAGAGATATTTGAGGTTAAAACTATTTTAGCCCTCTTTTAAAATCGTAATTATTCGCGAACGCATTTATGTATCCCTTCTTAAAAAAGTGATGACCGGAAGAAGTGAAGCCTCTATAGATTTGATCTGTGATTGGCTCGTGGATAAAAGGCGCGGGAATTTAAAATTAAATATGCATTTTTATTTAATAATTAGGCATTATTTATTGGAATATTTATT
This sequence comes from Torymus aiolomorphi, assembly GCA_036365515.1. Lineage (NCBI taxonomy): Eukaryota > Metazoa > Arthropoda > Insecta > Hymenoptera > Torymidae > Torymus > Torymus aiolomorphi. Next base: position 220,517,747 of record CM070873.1, on the reverse strand, counting down.
AGAACGAAAATGATTAAAGCGAAAAGTATTAAATAAATAATAATCAAATTAATGTTGGTTGTAGTTTAAAAAAATAAATAACATGTTTTAATTATTTGTTAAAGTAATGGCCAGAAGTAGAATAGTATTTCAAAACACAATACGATTATGTTAATATTAGAATAAATTATGTCAATATTATGTTCAGATTTTATTCTTTATTTAATATTTCACGAAAAAAAAATTCGAATAAGCTTATTATAGTTTCTAGCATGAAAATTTTGTATTCGTTAAAAGTAAACGTACTTCAGTATTGTATCAATTATTAAAAGAAACAAATTTCCAGCTTATAAGGAATAAATTATTCTTAGCATGTTTAATAAAAGAAGTACATAGAGCGCGCGCAGCGCGCATTGATTTGACTAGTACTAGAAAATGGAAATGACATGCGTTATGCGCGCGTGTTGTATACTTGCTTTTGTTTTGTAATAGCCATTTATTATTTTTAAAGTTAGAACCTTTTTCTTACATCGGAAATTCCAGAAAGAGTACACAAATACGGACAGGCATACTACTAGAGATAAGTATCCTATGTGTGAAATTTCACAAAGAAAATATAATTTGAAGTAAAGGTTATTTAGGAATTTTAAAAGGTTTTAACAATAATATTACAGTCAATTATTTTATTTATTTTTCACACATAATTTAAAAAAAGATCATACCTATTATTTTATTCATATTTTATACATAATTTAAAAATTAATACTTTTTAATCTTCATAAATGAATTTAATTATAATTATATCATAAATTGTTGCAAAAATTATAAATTTTGTTATTAAAAATTCATTAAAGGAATAAGAAAATTAAGTTTGAGGAAGCCACGGGCCAATGAATTGGCAGCGGTTTTTTTTAATTTAAAGGCTATTATTCTTCTTGCCGATACACTTTGAATATCACATCCATTTAGACAAATAAAAGTCTTATTGGAATGCAAAAGAAGAAAGGAGGCTAAGTTTTGCTATTTTAAAAAATTCATTTTAAAAAAATACCTAAATAGGTTTTATCTATATTGTATCCGATCTATTGAAGAAGAACAAAGAAATATCTGAAGAGAATAAGACTTTAAAGGATTGCGATATTTCTGATACACATTTATCGAATTGGTTGTCATATGGTATTCAGAACGTATACAAATGTAACTTCCAATTTTATTATTTACGTAACTTTTTAAGTGGATTTTGATTGAATAATGCTGGTAGATGGTTTCTTTTTTTATAAATGGCTGATTCCATTCAAATTCAGGTAGGCTGTCACAGATCGAATTTTTTTTTCGTATAAAAACTATAAGACTGTATTCTAAATCATATTTAAAAAGACACGTGTCTCGGGGTTTTGCTTACAATTTTGTTTTTACTCCACAGTCAAAGCAATATTAGACGCAAAAATAGAGATTACAAAATTTAAACAGTACCTCCATTTTCAAACTGCTGTACTTTGTCAATTTTCAACCTTTTAAGATGGTTTTTTGTTTATAGTTTTTGAGATATTTACATTTTTTTAAATCGTCATTTTTCAGTTTTTCATTAATAATTTTATAACATAAATCGTAATCATTAAAGTAAAAAATTTTAGTAGATGAAATTCCTCACAATTTGAAAAAAAACCATCTCAAAAGGTTGCAAATTGACATAGTTACAGCAGTTTAAAAATTAAGGTACTTTCTAAATTTTGTAATATCTATTTTTGCGTCTAATATTGATTTGGCTGTGAAGTAAAAAAAAAAAATTTTAAGCAAAATCCCGAGACACGCGTCTCTTTAAATATGATTTAGTCTTATAGTCTTATTTAGTCTTATAGTTTTTAGACGAAAAAAAAATACGACCTGTGACAGCCTGAATTTGAATGGAATCAGCCAAATGTTGTTTACGAATAAATTTGAAATTTTAATTTTATTTTTTTCTAAACTCTTTTTTAACAGTATCATAATACTGCTGGTAAATTATTTATTAGAAGATTTTGTTTTTGTTATTGTAGAGGGGATCTAATTTATCAGGTACTACAGACGACACTATAGACATACTTTAAGTACAAATTCGCAATTCAAATAGACAAATTTTCTATCAAGTGCCACGAGCCAAATAATGATGTAGTAGCTTCTAAAATTCTTTTCAAAACTTTTTTTTGTATTTAATTTATGCTGCCCACTAAAATTTCAAAATTTTTATAAATTTTTCAAACATTATATATTTATAAACATTTTCATCGAAAGTTCCTGGTATTCTTCGATCCATGCCTATGAATTTATATTTGCTGCGTTATTGTAACCGATATTAAAAGTCGCAAATAATAGCGTAATAAATGCTTTAATAATTAGAAAATGCAATGAAAATTCACTAATAAAATGAACATTTTTACTGATGCAAATGTAGAAAATATATGGTAGTTTTTACGGAGTATTTTTATAATTTGTTTAAACATTTGTTGTCAGTGTATAGAAATAATTTATTCTTTATATTTGAACGCCAAAATATTTTTTATCTACAGTTTGTTCAATATTAGTAATTTAAAGGTTCTTCTGCTTATCTTATCGGGGCCAATATCTTTTGACACGTCAAATTTGCTTTTAAAGCACACTGCAGAGTAAAAGGTTCCATCGACGTTTTATTCACGTTTTATCTTATCTTGAATTTTCCACAGAAAAGTATATTTCATTACAGTAAGATTTAATCGCAATTTTAACTATAGCATCAATTACAACTACTAATCATTTACTTAAATTATTTACAATTTCCTGAATTAACCTTGGTAGAAAGTTGTCTATTACGAAATGGTCAGAAAATCCATAAATAGCTAGAATAAATGGCTAGTTAATGACCATGTTGAAACGCTTTGTACTCTATTATTGGCCCATTCAATAGATTGGAAATAGAATGGCATAACCTCAAAATATTTAATTTAAATTTACTCATAGACTTGACGTTACATTTAAGAGCAGTCTATTGTAATAGATAGATTACAAAAATGTAAACAATAAACACAGATTAAAAATCATTTACGCAGCACTCCTTTTTTAGATATTAACTGAAACCCATATTTTTCAATTATTATAGACTCTGTCTCTCTCACTCTTTTTCTCTCCAATTTTAATACCTTGAAATAGTTAAGAACAAGCTTGTGTAAATCTTTAAAAAAAGTCTTTCTATTTTCAATCTATTAAATGGTAGAATACCCTGGTAAAAATGCTAACCAGAAGCTGGCTATTTTTCAATTAACTTTATGGCTAAAACCGAACATTGCTTGTATTTCATAATTATGTATCAATTCGAAATAAATTATGGCATTTGCACTTCATAAAATATGTATTTTAAGTAATAGTAGAACTTTTAGACGAATTATAGTATTTTTGCTCAAAATGCTTCCATTTAATTAACACGTTAGCTATAAAATATGGTTAATTTTCTACCAGAGTAATGTTGGAAAAATCGTTTCATCGATAGATAGAAATATCCAAGAAAAGTGGCTAGTTTTTGGCTATACCCCACTAAAACTAGCTATTTATTAGACAAATAATGAAGTCAGTTTCCACCAAGGAAAAGTCTTTTCCGTAATCGCCTTCTCACCTATATTCTCTGCGCAACCATAGAATTTTGTTAGAGTCTTTCACATTCTAATTTCGGTTTTAATTCGTCAATAAACCGCATGAAACGTTTGTGGAATCTTCTACCTGCTAGTCTAACGAGTGTGCAGAATCTTTCAATGTTCAAACCGGCTGTAAGATCCTTAACAATAAACTATTAGCAATTAACTACTAATGTACCCGACATATATAACAGTTTTATTTTATCTATGTATAATTGGTCTTCTACCATTGTTTTATAATCTTCTCTTAACAATCGCTATCTTGATAATTATTATGTTTAACTTTTATGCTGTAAAGGGTTCTTTGCCCGTAATGAACAAATAAATAAATAAATTTCATTGTCTCCTTCTATAAATAATAATTACGCGGCAGAGCAATCGTTATGCAATTATGACAAAAGGCCACTCTATCACTTTAAACTTCTGATAAACAATTTGCAACAATATTGCAATAGCTTTATACTTGTCGAGAAAATTACTTCCTCGTACATCCACATGCCCGTGCTATTTCTATATCTAAGTGCTAAAACATGCACGGTTTAAAAAGTGTTAGGATAGACCAGTGAGGTCAAATTAATTGCAATAAAGCACGCCGGAGTGCAAGCGACGTTCTATTGATCGCGCGTGGGGTCATTGTCAAGAATTTCGATTATTTTAAACAATATGCGCTCTTACAGCTTCTAACAAGATGTATATTGAAATTGCATCTGCTTTTAAATTGCCGTGGAAATACTGTGAATGATGTGAAAATGAAAATATTACTCAAATTCTGAGTTTATCCTTCATTTCTGGCAAACAATAATAATTCCCGACTACTTTGTTAGTGTGTATATTAAATAAAAATAATTTTATTAGTTGAACGAAATATGATGCCAGTATGAAATACACCGTTACAAAACAAACTAGATAGTATTATTGTCATTACAATAATAAGTGGGCTAGTTTGCCTTGAAAAATAGAAAATTTTAACTATGTTTTCCGCTTAAACTTTCCGCTTACAGTTAAGGTGATGTTAAATACCGACATAATTTTCAAACGAGTACATCTCATGAAAATACCAATGGAATCATCAAAAAAAAAATCTGAGTATAGTATTAACATATACGGAGCGCTTGACAAACGTGTTTTTTTTAAAAAAATATGAGAATTTATTTAATTAAATAAAAACCGTACTGTCGGTAAGTAGAAATCTGCAATTGACCTACTTTTCAAACGAGCATATCTAACGAAAATGCTAATAGAATCACTCAAAAAAATTCCTGGATATAGTGTTTATGTGTACGGAGCGCTTGACAAAATGTGTTTTCCGAATAAACGCTTGAATCTTGATTTAAAAAATATTGACATTCACGGTTTCACATGGCCTTAAACCGACATTTTTATGCAAAAATATTATGAAAATTCTGTGACAATTATAAACGATCAAGGCGTTCTTTTTTTCCACCTTACACGTTACAAAAATAGCCAAGTTTTATCGTATCTAAACACGCTTATTTATATATAAATTCTATTTCCGAGCTTTGCTCGCAATTAATAGAAATTGATTAAACAATCGAAAGAAAATTTGAAGCACGTGTGTGCATATATGTAGGTACGATGTCGCTTGTAATCGATTGCATGTGACGACTAGGATTTTATGTAATTACATTGAGCCGGGATTGAAATGTAACTCAAGTCCTCTCCTCGATTGTCAAGTGCAACCGAATACTCGGTCGCAATGCAGCGCAGCATCAAGTGTCTCTCCCGCTCTCGCTCCAGCTGCTTTACGTAACTCGCTGGCGATCGAGCGCGCAGCAGCAGCAGCAGCAGCGAAAGGAGAGACTCTATATACGCGCGTGCGTGAGTGCATCGATGATTCGACAACTACTCACCTTGACGACCTCGAAGAGGTAGTAGACGCAGAATCCGAGGCCGAAGAACGCGCCGTAGTAGAGCTTGGGCACGCAGAGGGCGCTCTCGACGAGCGCGACTATCATGACGGCGGGCGTGCGCGACTACCTGGAGCGAGGGCGGCACAGCGGCGCGGGGCTCTTTATCGCGAGGCTCGAGTGTGTAGGCCTTATCATCCACTGACGGCCGAGCAGCGCCGGCGGCCGACTGTCGTCGTCGTCGCGCCCGTGGCCCGGACAGCACCGGCGATCAGCGCGGGCATGACTCCTCTCGGGCGGGCACCTCGTCGTCGGCGGGGAGAGCAGGCTGGCTCGCTTCTCGCGAAACGACTGTGTGCCGCAGCAGCAGCGAGTCTCAGCGCGGGCTGTCCCCTCCGCCGCCTGTGCGTACGCGGCTGACTCGCGCTCTTACGTAATGTGTGTAATACTTGATCGGCTGGCTAGCACGCGTGTGTCCGCGGTTGCGGTCGCACTGCGCGCACCGCGCCGCAGCCAGTCGCGCTGCAGCGGCGGCAGCTTTGAATTTTTCCGGAGGAGAGAGAGAGAGAGGGACTTATGCGCAAGCCAAGCGCCATCGATCTGACCCTTAATCCTTTCATTCACCTACTTTGCGGGAGAGAAAAATGCGCGCGCTGGCTTTGGGGGGAGCAGCAGCTCGACTGCTGGAGACGAGTTGGTAGCGACAGTTGGCCTTTTTTTCGGAGCTGTGTTGCTGACTTTTTGCAACTTTCTCGAGTCGCGCGTTTTTTCTCTCTCAAAGGGGTGGGAAAAAGTCGGGACGCGATAAAACTCTTTCGGCCACTGCTGACCTAGTTGCCCGAGCAGCGAGCGAGACTCATGCAGAATGCCTTGTGTTTTGATCATTACTTTCGGAGATAAAAGTTCAAGCTTCTTTCTCGGCGTCTAAATAGTAGGGGAGAGAGGAATGCTAATGGCAGTGACCGCGCGGAGCTTTATGTTTGAATTCTTTTCTCGGCAGGTGGCCATCGCCATTATTTATTAGATAATTCGGAAATAAGAGTATAATTTCTTGGAGTATAATATTTACGCTAATAGACCGGGTGGTTATGACACAAAAAAGGAACGATTTTTTACAGTGTGCCTTTGAAAAAGTATAAACTTAGAGCCTCAAATAAGAGTAAAATACAATAGAAATGACTTTCATTGTAATACGTTGTATGTAAAAACTAATTTTAATTTGCAAAAATAAGTGGCGTTTAAAAACAACTTTTTACAGTTTGCCAATATTTGCAACGTAAAATAGATTTGAAAAAAATACGGCGTAAGCTTATACTATTTTTGCGGATACAAGGTTAATGTAAACTCATGTAAACTTGCTCTGAAATCGTAAAACTAAAATTAATTTTTTTCAGTATACCATTATACCTTATATAAATTCAATAGAAAAGTAATCGAAATTCTTTTGATTTCTTCAAAACACTCGTGCAAATTATTTGAAATAAAAGGTGTAAGACGGTTGGTTTACGAGTCAATTTATTGTCAATATTCTAGACAACGTTTCGGTGGCTGGTTTGCCACCCTCATCAGGTCTATAAACATAAACATTATAGACAATATGGACAATATCTTATAAAAATTATAAAAATATGTGACAAAATAGTAATACCTTCAATCGTCAATAATTACACTTTATGATTTCCCTTAAGGTTCGTCAAGTAACAGTTACAACTATAATTTTAGAAACAATATTATAAATACAAATTGTTGCAGAGAAATTGATAAAATGTCAAGATAAGTATAATGATCTTACCTCATGAGGATTTTTTCTTTAAATTTAAAAACAAACCAGTCTGAATGAATATAATATTGTTTCTAAAATTATAGTTGTAACTGTTACTTGACGAACCTTAAAGGAAATCATGAAGTGTAATTATTGACGATTGAAGGTATTACTATTTTGTCACACATTTTTATAATTCTTATAAGATATTGTCCATATTGTCTATAATGTTTATGTTTATAGACCTGATGAGGGTGGCAAACCAGCCACCGAAACGTTGTCTAGAATATTGACAATAAATTGACTCGTAAACCAACCGTTTTACACCTTTTATTTCAAATAATCGAAATTCTGCTTGGCAGACTGTTTGCAGGTGTACAAGTATGTTTTGTCCAATAATTAATTTGCAAACTTTGACAGAAACTTAAATCAATTTCTTACATATGAAAACTTGTTTAGATATCAATTTAATAATTTATTAATGATATTGCGAAGATTGGCATACTAATAAAAAGCATACAAAATACCTTAAAACGCTTCTAAAATTGTTGAAAAAATAAAAAAAATTTTTATTTAAAAAATTAATTTTTAAAAATACTTTACAGTAGCCAATTTTTGTTTTCTTGTGATATCTTTCAAATAGAGCAAATATCAAATGGCAGACGATTTATACAATTAAAAACTGAAATATAAAATTTTAAAAATATATCTTGAAAGAAAGATCATGTTAACTTATTCATTATCAGTGTAACAATTTTTTACAGAATTTTTTAATTTTTTATTTACATTAATTTTTTATACATATATTAACTAGGCAAGTTCTTTCCTGTTTTATTTAGAATCAAATGAAAGTTCTACATAATATATAGCGTGAGTAAAATATGCTAACGTATATAGAAGTAGATATAGTACGAGTATTGACAGGCAGTGTCTTGCAATGCTTACGATGCGTCTACTTATGTACTGGTAAACTATTGTGCGACATGAATGCCACTATGTATTAAAACATCAGTCGTCTCTATTGCAATGATCTAAGTGAAATACACGATAACAAATACTGATTCGATCTTTAGAAGGTTGACTAACTCCCTTGGCGACTGGGCTAGATTTTTGGAAGAAACTATCTGTTTTTGAAACAATGTTTTTATTACAAAGTGTAACAGTGATTAATATACCAAATACAAATGTCAAACTCCGAACTGCAAACTGTTGATGCATGGCTAATTTTTACTGAAAACGAGTGACGCTCCCGCCTTTTCTGCAGGGTCACTTATAGGTACAACCATAAAACAACGATCTAATTGTTTTATTAAAACAGTGCTTCATTTTTTATTACATGAGTCTCGATCTGTTCATAATATTCGAAACAACAATAGCTATTGATAGCAAATAATTAGTACACTTTTAATAATTTGTTAGTACGTAACCAATGAAGATGTTATTTCAAGGGGACTATTTAATATCAATGAACAATAATATGCCACACCATTCAATAATCCTTGTGTGTGTGTGGTTGAGCTAACATCGAGATTAGCTTCATATTTCTAAGAATTGGATAGGTAGGTGAGCTCTAATATAGCCACGAGGGCCGTTTGCTATTTATCAAAAGGCGAGGAAGAATGACTTTAATATGTTGAACTAAAGTTTGACTTCTCTGATTTCTGTTTCTGATGCAGTTTTTGCACTCATACGATGTATCTCTACACACAATTATTTATGGTATTAAAGAAGTTATTAAAAAAAAAGAAAAACTGCATCCTTTACAAATTTTGATACTTAATTGACTTCTGCTTAGGGGGTGCCATAGCCGTGCCATTACCGACTAAGCAATTGACACAGTTTCAAACTTATTAGAAATAAAATACGTAGAATCACAAAAAATCAAGAGCACACTGCTCTGTGGTTTTGAACGTTCTATCATCCAGTAAAAGTTTGAAGACGAAATATCAAGTGGTTTTTGCAAAAACTTTGAATGAAACTGAATTTTGTTTTGTTCAAAGTTTTTGCAAAAACCACTTAATATTTCGACTTCAAACTTTTACTGGACGATAGAACCTTCAAAATCACAGAGTAGTGTGCTCTTGATTTTTTATGATTCTACGTATTTTATTTTTAATAGGCTTTAAACTGTGTCAATTGCTCGGTCGGTAATGGTAGGACTATGCCACCCCGTTAAAACAATTATATGTATAAGTTCATAGTTGCACTAAAAAACATAAATGTACTTTGATGTCTCAGACATCTCTAAGGTAATCGTTATTATTATTAATAAAGTATCAATTTCATACGTTTATCTGCCACGGATATAAATCTCACACATAAATATAATTTTTTCGAAAACAGAATGTTAATTCTGTTTATTTATTTTTTAGTCTTAATTTTAAAATTTTATAAAAGCTTTTATTTGGTGCATTATATTTTATTGATATATAGATGACTGTATTTACCTTTAACAGAAGACTTTTAATAATTAGACATACGTAATTAAATTTTTTTCTGAAATTAAAAATGTTTTTGTTGAAAATAACTGTTTTAATGCTGTAACAATATTATCGGTGATTCAGAACAGTACGATGTTTCCTTATTATACTCAAAAGCCAAAACAATTAGTACCTTCATGATTCACTTTTCGAGAATAATTTTAATAGCTTTAAAAGATAATTCTTGAACGTAATATTGAAACTTATGCTTCTTTTATCACTCATAATTATATTAAGTGTACACACACACACACACACACACACACACACACACACACACACACACACACACACACACACACACACACACACACACACACACACATATCACTTCAATTTATTATGTTTTAAAACGATGCTACGGTGTAATATAAAGGAAATTTTATGTTTGTTATAAAATTCTTGAAAAAGTTTAAATACAAAAGTTAACAACTGCAATATTTTATTATGAATTTTCAATTACGAAAATATAATTACAAGTATAAATCATTTTTTCATCCCGTACGAATTATGGATATACTATAATTACGAAGAAAATAATTGATTAGTCAATTTGCAAATGAATCAGTATTCATTATAATAAATTTTAACATTAACATATGTCAATATTTCTAATTTAGAATCTGTAAAAGTCTCATATGCACTAGGGTAAGTGTGGGTATTACGGCGGTATTTTTTTCAGGTTAGTTTCAAATGAATATATTTCGTCTCAATGCAAACAAATTATGCTGATTCTTTTTAATAACGGAATTTAAGTATCATATCTATCGATTAAAGTACAATTTTAGAACAAAAATTGATAAATAAATGTATAAAATGACTTTGAAAACAACATCTCTCTGCTGATGTTACTTCGAAGCTGCTGCAACTACTGCGTTGGTATTACGGTGCCATGTTAAAGCATAGGGAGAGCGCTGGCGCATGCGCAGAACCCCAAAAAGTACGTCGCTGGTATTACTGCGATTTTCCATAAGATTCTACAGCAGTAATACATACACAATAATACCCACGTCCGCAATAGTACCCACACTTACCCTATTCGCAAAGAATAATGAAGTCTTAAAAATATCTAGTTAAATCATGCAATAAAACGAAAAACTTGTTATTTTCATTATATGTAAAACTCATTGGTTTTTGTAACAAATACCTATTTTATTATTTCTACCATGAATGATTGTATAAAAATAATAAAATCTTTACTTTTAAAAATAAGTATAAATAAGCAAATTTAAACATTTAATGTTATATTTATAAGTGAAAATAAATTTATTTTGTATTAATATTCCTTCGAGTAGAAAACTGCAAATACATGTTAAATTATCGATTTAATAATATATAATATTAAATTTTATTTCAAATATACTGGTTTAAGGCTTTTGTTACTAAAACAATATGTTCAGTAGAAAATGTTGATATCTCATGTAACACGGAGCATATAAATAAATATGTGTAGTTTTCATTGCAGTTAAGTCGACTGAAATCAAACAATATTGTAATTAAAAACCGCTGCCAATTCATTGGGGCTTCCTCAAAATTAATTTATTGATTCATTTAATTAATTTTTAAAGCCAAATTTGAAAATTAATGCACCTATTTATGACATAATTCGAATTAAATTTATGTATGAATAATTGTATTCATAAACAATAACATACAAAAATATGAATCTGGAATATATGAAACATTTTTTTCAAATCATAAACCCATTTATATAGGAATTAGTCATGATGAATCTAATGTAATTGAACAAAGTAATAGCATTCATAATAACAATTCAAAAAAAGAAATAAAATTAAAAGATGCGATTTTTTGTAATATACAAAATAATAAAAGTATTAACTTTGCATTGAATAAAAACAAAAATCAAAAAGATAATAATTTTTGTAAACTTATAGATATACCTAATAAAAATAAAAATTCAAAAGATACAACTTTTTATAATATACAAAATGAAAGTGACGTGTTCTTGTTTATGCACATACTGATTGTGCACATATTAATTGTGCACACTTTAACATTGGCATATATCTATATATATATAGATCTGTACCAATGCTATCTGTGCACAATAAATATGTGCACAATCTTTATGTGCAGAAACAAGAACATGCCATGAAAGTATTGACTTTACGTTTAATAATAAAGAAAATCAGGTAGATAATAATTTTTTTTTAAATTAATGGATTACTGAATACAGATAAAGTTTCATGTTACGCTAATGCAACAATTCAATCACTTTTACATTGTTCAACTTTAAGAAATGATATCTGTGGCTTACAGGAAAAACCACTTATCTCCACTTTTCATTATTTCGAGTAAATCGAGTTTTTAGTTTCGCAGGTTTCGCATCGATGTTATAAATCAAGACAAATGAGATTAAATGCAACACTGCATCTATGAATACTAATGTAAATAACATATTTTTTGCCATAGTAACCAGAGAAAATAGCGTTCATGTTTTAGAAATCGAATTTCACTTACGTGGTTATTCCGGAAATAAAAAAAAAAAATTTAGTGGAGTTACGTGGGGTTTCCGGGAGTTATTCTAAAAAAAGTGGAGTTACGTGGGTTTTCCGGGAGTTATTCTTTTAAAAAAGTGGAGTTACGTTGGTTTTTCGGGAATTATTCCAAAAAAAAGTTGAGTTACGTGGTTTTTCCGGGAATTATTCTTTAAAAAAATGGAGATACGTGATTATTCCGGGAAAATGTTGAAAAAAAAATGGAGATATGTGGTTTTTCCTTGTGCTGATTCAAGACAACGAGTGCACTTTCGTAATTTCTGTCACGGCTAGATGATAGAGGGCTGTTTAAAGATAAGAAAAAAGGCATAAATCGGTATTTGAAAAACTCGTCCCTTACGTGGTTTTTCCGGGAAGCCACAGATATTAATAATGATGTAACAGGAGATTGCTGGAGATTGCTTAAAAACTATAATGGAACAAATCACAAATAAAAATAAAATAGATATATTTAATTTTAGAAAATTTATAGACGAAAAATATGCTGAAAAACGTCAACAAGATGTACCAGAATTTATAATGGATATATATTGTTATGTATTGGTCATCGAACATGAGAAGAACGAAAGCGTTGCTAAGCGATTAGTTTGTTGTTCTCGACTCGATTTTTCAGTCTAGTTGATGACACATTTCATTTTTTGTGTTATTTATCTTGAATAAATTACATTCTTGTTTTTATAAATAGTTGTTACTATTTATTGTGTGTGTGTGTGTGTGCGCGCGTGCGTGCGTGCGTGTGTGTGTGTGTGTGTGTGTGTGTGTGTGTGTGTGTTAAAATATTCGCTTCGCTTTACGCATACTATGCGTAAAATTCAACTTTACACACTCAAACGATGCGACGACGTGCTTTACTCATACTATATAAAAAAAAATATTGTTCGCCACGTGGGCGAAATCTTTACGACCTCGTGATCATCCAACACTCGGTGCGTGAAGTTCAACTTTACGCCCTAGTGACGAAAACTACTAATTGACACCTACTGTGAAAGCAAAATGCAAAAAAATGATACCTCTTTGTTTAAAATCGGTCGAGTAGATCATGAGATATCCGCGCACGCGCACGCACACACACACACACACACACACACACACACACACACACAGACATATCCATACGGACATTTTCTAAAAATAGTGTATTTCGATTCCAAATATGCTAAACAACATTCCTAACACATTTTCTCCAAAACTTTTTTTTTTACTATCACAAAGCTTTCTCCAGGAGGAGACAAAATAACCATCTAAAATAAGTTAGAAATTATGATAAAAACTCGAATCTCTTCTATTGTATAACATAAAAAAGAGCAAATTTATTGAGGCGTATGCTATTGCACCGACTTTGGATTAAAGCATTCCTGTTAGGGTCTTTCATTTAGTCGGCAACATCGATATAGAGACAGAGAGGGAAGAAGAGAGAGAGTGAGGGGGGCGGGGAGGAGAGAGAGGAAGGAAGAGATGTTGGCTATAGAAGAGGGAGAGAGCTCTTAGAGCGTGGTATATTGACGGCGCTAAGTAGATAACGGCTATTTCGTCGAGACTCTTCGATCCGAGACTTTGTGGCTTTTGCCGACTGACATCAATGACGAAAATAGAGTATGTACTGAAAATGAGCAGACAGGCGACTATTTTCTGTAGTGTAGAAATAACGAGCGCTCGATGCCGCATCATTCGCGAAACATTAATTATTATACATGCGATCTATTGTTGAAGTACAGCCACTTGACTCATCTCGCGCACTTCGATCTTACATATGAAGTGTCATGACAAAAATTTTAAAACGGCGATTTCTTGAAAACAGGTAAAAGCCAGTGAAGTCGTTATTCCTGGAAGCCACAGATATATATTACATGCAATTATAACGTTCGCATAATACATATATAGTTCTTATGACTTATTGACTCTGAATATTTTTAAAATTCAAGTTCTGTAAATTGTAATTTGTATTCTATACTTTCCTTCGGAGCGCTCCCGCGCTCCTTGATTTCATCGCTATTCTAGAAATTAAATTATGATTAATTGAAGATAAATGTTAATACTTTATAATTGAAATCAAATTATTGCTAAATTATTTTATTTATACTTTTAAATATTATTACGCAAGAACTTACTTTTTGTAGCTACCATTCACATGCTGATACTTTACTTATTAAATTATAGGCATATATAATTTTTTTAATTAACCTTTTGAACTTGGGATTGACCAATAATCTTGGCCAACGTATACCAGCTTCTCGTTCTCAAAGCATTAAATGGTGCTCTTCTACTTCTTCATATATATTACCGAGTTAAAGTAATTGCTATATGATTAAATAACATATTTTTATGATTTTATTGTTAGTAGTGATATACAGTAATTATTGATGGAGTATTTTGATTTATTTTTAATTTTTTTATTACCCTTGTTCTGATTCAAAATACTTGCAATAGTGGTACTAAAACCTTTTAATTGCTTATAATAATAAATAAGTATATAAAAATTACATAATTACATTTTTTTTTAATTCTGTAAAACGATGAAGAATTGTTCCGAGAAAATACAGATACGTCAAGAAATTTAGCTGCGTTTACTAACTTTTATGTGACATCATATCTAGATATCGTAAAACTTACTATACTTTTAAATATTATTACGCAAGAACTTACTTTTTGTAGCTACCATTCACATGCTGATACATACAGATAATGCCAATCATTGGTTTTTTGCCAATCTTATCTACACGATCAAAAATATTTTATTTTATCTTCTACTTATAAAAGTTCTATATGTGCATTATATATTTGGTTAGTGTAAAAAATATTTTGTTAGTTTAATATCATCAGAAGTTGTAATAAAAACAGATATAAGCTAGATTGGGTTCGATTTTACAGTGAAGTATTAGTAATTTAGTTAAATCTTGTTTATTAAAAAAGTTATTTCATTTGATTTGCTAATTTTTCATGAAAAATGTTAATGTTGATACTTGAAATTAGGATGATAGATTGTCAAAGTAATTTAGATGTAGTACAAATAATTCAGAAACACTATTAATACCTTATTTTTAACAATCTAATAAGTACAATGAAATACAATTAAAATTATTTCTAAAGAAAATAATATTTTTAATTAGATATACCTACTGTGATATCTCATAGTCAAATTGTAGTCATATTGAACATGAAATGCTAAATATGAAAAAATAAAATTACTGGATTTGAATGAGTCATATTAGATAAAATCGACAATTTAAAGTTCAAACATCACGAGCAGTGACACAGAAAAAATATATATATTGAGAACTTTTCTTGTCAAAACATCTATAAAGCAACTTCCGTATTTAAACTTCGATAATAGATTAGTTTGCAGTTGACTTGGTTTTATCATCAATGTTTCAAAGTATTAAAAGAGACTTTTAACAATGCTGCACCGAGTTTTCTGCAAAGACCCGATTCCCCCATTCACTGAACGTATTTTGAATCAATAGAAAGATTGTAAAACATCAGCATGCTCAAACACTGGCTAGAAGTATCAATTAGTATAAATAGAAAAAAGCTTTCACACATACTTTTAAAAACGTAAACTTTTCAAATTCGTAAGACAATACAACGCTGTAATACAAATGAGTTTTAAATCTAACATTGCTTTTAATTATTGATAATGGTAGTTTATTATAAGCGTAATAGTAAAAAGTTAAATATATATCAGTTTGAATAAATCCATAATAGACGTATTATTTATAATATTTAAACGTTAGTAATTTGTATAATATAGTGCTAAAATTTAAAGTAATTTTATACCTATTAGTATAAGAATTACAAATTTATTTATTTTCATATAAATATATTTATTATTTAATCCAATATAAACAAGTAGGTATATCATAAAAGTACATTAAAAACTTTAATCAAAATATAGGCTACACTATAACATTTTTTCTTTGATGTGTATACATTATAGTTACGTATAAGGTGAAAAAGGAGTACAAATGAAAAGCAACAGCGTATCTAAGAAGGATATGGCGGCGCATTTATTAAATACAGTCTTTTACATGTATAGATGTACGAGTACGAGGAGTTTTGAGATAGCACGTATTCTTTTCTTCTTCTCGTAGCTTCATATACTTTGTGGAATAAACGCCCAATTAGTTTTTCTTGTTTCTTATGCTCTATATAATCAAATCCCAAAAGTAAACGCTTCGTACTTTTGAGGTTTGGCATGACTAAAATATCACCACATTGTCGCTAGCAACCCTATTTTACGTGCAACTCAAATGAGAACTCAATACACTCGAGGTGCACAAACAGATTTTTTAATTTTTTTTTCATATAGTTTAATAACATGTCGCTTATAATAGTGTAAACATGGTTGCATGAACAATTAACTTATAATGATATATAAAGATAGGTTCATTGATATTTCTAATAAAACAACGTAGATCTATTCTTTACAGTTCTTAATATAATTCTTATTAAATTAAGCAATTTGATCGATAATACAAAAAATATCTGCCTATAAAAACTATATCTTTTCCTTCTATTCCATTACAAATTACTAAGTTTGGCTAGATTTCAATTGGGGTGTATATCTTAATTTTAACTACGATCACTGTTTCTCTGCTACTCTTCTTTCGTGATAGATCATTTATATTAAGGAAATTGTTCATTACGATATATAGGCAGTTAGTTGAGTTCCACAGACTTTGTTCGTTTGTCTAAAAAGTATTGAGAGCTGTAGAGATTTTACAAACGTGCAGGTTAAGAAATCATGAAGGATGGAAATGAAATTACATCTGAGTCATGATGAACGTTTATAACTTTTAACTAGGTGATTTTCATAATAAGACAACGGTTATAAACATGTACAAAGGTATGCTACATTTTCGTTAACGACTATTTTTAATTTAACGTTGCACATAGAACGTCAAGAATAAAAAAATTTCTTCCTTTTATGTTATAATGACAAATGACACGGCATTACAAGAAGTTTTACGCACATAATAATTTCTCGAGTTTGGCTAAACGCATATTTTTACTTTATTAGCAATATTATCGTAACGCCCAGCGTGTGTATTACGAAAAAAGAGAGACGAGCCATGTAAAAAATCACTTGATTGTGCAGCACGATGAAGATGGCTAATAAACCGCATGGTAAAATTTAATGATTTACTGTGAATTTGAAAAAGTTTATAGCAGCTACACCACGTAATAAAATAATTAATACAAAATACCAGAAATTATGTAGTTTACCACACGGTTTTGCTATTCAACCTCATTATAATACAAAACCACGTGCTTATTTTTACACAGGGGTACTTAAAAAATAAACGCTCTAATTTGTATATACTTTCGACACCCATCATTTAGAGCTCCACTTTGGGCCTGTAGTGGCTGTACTCGTGGGAACTCCTCAACATATCTTGAAATCTAGCCTCCGTATATCATGATCTTCTGCCGCAATTCGACTCGCGGATGTACTTGGCCCAGGTTCTGTTAGGCGTCAGATCACCTTTACGCAGGAATGGTCTGCGCTCTGCAGCGCCTGCACGACTCTGCTCTATTATATTCTGATAGGTCTCTCGATCGTAAGAGCACGAGAGAGTCTTGCGCAATTTCACGGCTCCAGCGGTGAACTGCGAAGGTTGACTACCAACCAGAATATCCAGGTCGTTCTTCGTCTGTAGTGCCCAATCCCACATGTCGACGATCGAGCAGTTGCACACGAACGGATTGCCAATGAGATTGATAGTCAATAAACGTGTATTAGCTTTGAAAACACGAGGATGTATGGTGGTCAGATTATTGTTGCTGAGATCCAAGTGCTCGAGCAAACGTAATTTCTTTAGTGAAGCAAGATTCTCAGTGCCGGCAATTTTATTATTGGATAAGTTCAACCGGGTAAGGTTCTTAGTGCGGGAGAATAAGTTCTCATTTATTCGCGATAGGTCGCAGTGGCTAAGGTCGAGGATTTCTAGACCGGACAGTTGCTTAGGCACCAGAGCGCCGTCTTCTGGTACTATCAATGGATTCTTGCTGAGTTTCAGTTCAATAATATTCGCGTAGACGCGATCACCAAATACCTTAGGATCGATGGGGTTCTTCAGCCCGCAGTCATTTAGTTCCAAGCTCTCTAGTCGCGTCAAGTTTGTGAAAAGTCCCTGCTCGAGTGTGTGCAACGCGTTTCCGGACATTATGAGCTTTTTCAATGACGTCATCAACGTAAAGGTATTGTTACCAACGTAACCCAGGTTGCAGTAGGACATGTCAAGATACTCCAATGATTTCAGAGGATTGAGTAAACGCACGAATGCATCCGATAACGGGTTGTGAGAAATATCCAATACCTCCAGGTGCTCAAGATTTTCGAAGGCTTCAGGCAACCTACGAAGACTGCAGTTGCTCAGTGAGAGCTCGTGGAGTTTGGGCAAGTGACGCAGAACAGCCGTCAGCTCAGCAGCAAACATGGGGTTGCCACTGAGATTCAGAACGCGTAGTTTGCTAGCGTTTCTGAAGGCCTCCTCCGATAGCCTATCCTGAAGATTACAGTTGGACAAGTCTAGTGACTGCAGGTTGTGGAGATTGTGTCCCAAGGTGCTAACGACATTGAGATGTTGAAGTTCATTGTCAGCCAGCACCAACTGTCTCAGGTAGAGGTTCTTCGTGAATGCATCTCCGGGCAAATTGGTGATGTGATTCTTTCGAATGTTGAGGTGCTCGAGGCGCACCAGAGGCGCTAGTACACCGGCCCAATCCAACGAGCTGAGGTCGTTATCATCCATCTCGAGCTGACGCAGGTTTTCCAAGTGGGCAAAGGTGTCGGTCGATATGTGGGTCAGGTTGCAGGAGGATAGCTTAAGATATTCCAGACTGGTGAGATGGTCGAAGGGGCCAGAATCGATGCGCCCGAGGGGATTGTGCGACAGGTCGAGCCGGTTGAGGTTAGTCGTGTTGTGAAAGAACTGCGGGTTCAGATGGCGGATACCGCAGGAATTGATGTCGAGGTAGAGCAGCGGCCGGCAATTGAGGAAGTGGCCGCGGATCTCCGGCAGCGGGTTGTGCTGGAGCTCGAGGGTGATGAGCCCCGGGCTGTCCCTGCGGCATTGGAAGAGATTGTGTGCTTTAGAATTTGCATGAATTGAGAACTGGCACGAGTCACTCATGCAATTGAAGCTAAAGCTCGACTAACTATTTGACTAGCGATCTTTGCAGGAAATTATAGTTATTATTTTTTGTTGATAGAATATTGTTAAACTGATGTATCGAACCAGCGCGAGCGATTCTTATGCAAAGTAAAATTCAAAATGAAAAGGAAAAATAAGAATTTTATTTTATTACTAATACTCATACAAGTAATAAAGCTTGCACTTCAATTTAAGAGTATTTTATTATTCTCTTTTTAAGTAAGTCAATTTTTAAATTTATTAAAACTACGTATTGCAAAGACAAAATTAGTAAAGTTTATACAAGATTTAAATTGCGATATGTACTTTCTTTGTATATATGCAATATACACACACACACACACACACACACACACACACACACACAAACAGTAATTGGTAAATTTACTTTTCATTTTGTATCTCAAGAGAAGCCCTTACGAAATGAAACATTAAGAAATGTGTTTGAAAACATTTGAAAATCTATATTTTGTTGGCAACGACGAAAGCATTCTACTTTTAATAATTACAACAAATGAAATATTCCAAGAGCTTTTTCATAATATTGAATCGTCACAATGTCTTATACAACAGTAAAAATAATGTTTGCTAATAATCAATAATGTTAGTCTTTAGTTCTATATCAACATATAATATTGGTTTTAAGAAAAATGTGTTTTTTGCATTCGATTTAATTAATGTTAAGTTAATTAGAGCATACAGTATCCATTCATCATTGCTGTAAATGATCATACTGTCAGATAAATTAGATTTTTTTAAAAATAGACAGTAATAATAATATATCCTGAGGTTTATTATTTTATCAAAATGTATGAAATATAATATTTCATTTCAATTTCACATAAATTCATCTGTGAAATCACTAAATTAAGTTAAATAAAGTAACTCAAAAATATTATTCTAAAAGTTAACTGATAAATTCATAGTTTGTAAAACAAAGTAGTAAAGATAATTTTTCTCAATGAATTGCATCTTATCTGCGAAGAATCTCTCTATAGAGGACGAAAAAAATTATCGAAATATGTGTTATCTACATATGAGTGAAACTAATGGCAGGCAGATGAAAAAAAAAAGAAAAAAAAAACGAGAGATGCTCACCTAAACGCTTCCGGGTCGACCCGCCTGATGGCGTTATATGAGAAATCGGCGTCGAGCAGATACGTGAGCCCGGCGAAGGAGTCGTAGTTGAGGTCGGTGAGCCGATTGTGGGCCATCTGCAGCCGGCGCAGTTTGATCTCCCGGGGGAAGGGCTCGATGTGCTCGACATTATTGCCGTTCATATCCAGCACGTAGACGTTCTGGCTGAGGCCCTCGTGTGGTATGGCGGTCAGGTTACTCTCCGAGCAGTCCGTCACCCAGTTGATGCGAAAGTAGTGACAGTGACAATCCACCGGGCACTCCTGCTCGACCAGCTCGCCATTCAGGCCGAGCGTCAGCTCGACCAGCAGCATCAGTAGTAGCGCACAGGCGGCCATCACCCTCGTAGCGAAAGGCATACTCGCCGCCTCGGGCTTCCCTTCTTCGCCAGCCTCTGCACCTCCTCTCTGCAACGACCAAGGGAGAGAAACTTTGCGTTAATCGATCGTCGGAAATGGGCGCGGGTGATGTGCTCCAGCGGAAGACGCGCCGTCCGCGGGCGACCTCGACAAATTGATTCCGCTTAAGAGCCACCCTCCGACTCGGCTATACGCCCGCGTTCCCGAAACCTAAACTACGTCTAATGCGCCGAGTTTCCAACACGCGTTGTCACGCCGCGAGGAAAAGATTTCCGCCAGACTTTCGTGGAACCCGATTCTATACGGTTTTCGAATCGTAATCATTTCTTTCGCAGAGTTTACCAAGTAATACGGACTTTCATTATACGTTTTCTTCATTATTCTCAAAAATTGACAAAGATAAACTATATGAAACAGAGGAGTTTAATAAAGTTTTGAAGAATCGATTGATCAAATTTAAATATAATATGTATGTACACCGTGCTAATAGATTTGTAAGGTCATTATTATATCATTAATACTAAAAAGACTTTGAACAACAATTTTCTTATTTTCGGGTCTTCACAGCTTTATTGCTTTAATCGATTATACGAGATCCCCCTTGAATTCTAACCATCCGAATGGAGACGAGCCGCAAAACCGATTTCATTTAAAAGACGAGGAAGCGCCGGAGAAGTCGCGGGGATTGATGGGATGTTCGCTATCTCCTCGTTTTTTATTGCATCCGCGCGGCGGCAATGAGTGCGCTATCCAATCGGCTGAATATTACGAGGTAGGTTCGTCTCCCGCCGATCGTAAACAGGCAAACATTTTGGATCAGATTCCTCCATTAAAGATCTCCATCTTTGCGTTAATTATATGGATAAAGTACGGAGAGGGACGATTTAATATCGGGAAGAAGGGAAGATATGCGCGCGCTGGGGGATTGGATGAGGTGATTTATTGCTGGGGCTGCTTTTTTATGACTCAATATGGATTTGGCCGGATCTATTATGTATAGATAAATGACATTGATTTCGGGTCATGTTTTTCACTTAAGGCCTTGCTCATGCATAATACAATATGCAGTATCATGGGGTGATTCCTCGTGTGCGATAGGGAAAAGCGTACCGAATACTGAGTGATAATAATCATAGGATAAAAAATTACTCATCAATCGACTTTGTTCTGGTATATTGAGATTTATTTTCTCCCGTTATTTTATGTTACATTATACAATCATTTTAGGTAATAAAAGGTTTATCAATTTAATTTACCATTTTGATATATAGATCAAGTTTTATAAGTAAACTTCGCAGCGGCAGTTAAAATATATATTTAAAGACTATTTATTTAGCATTTAGTTGTTTAAT
This sequence comes from Torymus aiolomorphi, assembly GCA_036365515.1. NCBI lineage: Eukaryota > Metazoa > Arthropoda > Insecta > Hymenoptera > Torymidae > Torymus > Torymus aiolomorphi. The sequence goes on along the minus strand of CM070873.1, from coordinate 220,495,496 downwards.
TAATGAAGCTCAAACTTCGCAAAATAGAATACATCAATGGATTTCCATTTCAATTCGCATTATCGACTTTCCCAATGCGCAAAGTTCCAGCATCGCAAGAGCGCATTGTCTAACGGCAATGACTTTTTATGTACCTTCCATTCTACTTTCATTTTGCGAAAAATTTACTTCGCATAAAGTGCATTAGGATAATTCTGGGCGATAAAGTTAATGTATAATTGCATACATTCGCGTCAGTAGTTAGAGATATGAAAATCGTTTATTGAAATTCAATTCTGAACTCGTAATGAAAGCCTCTTTCAAACACTGCCGAACATTGCAATGCTATTATAGAATTGATTATTGTTTTATTTAAGGCGATGCGAGGACCCTCTATTACCGACGATTGCATGGACCCGTTTTTTCCGTTCAATTTTAAATTTTGCGGAAAAAACTTTTTGACATGTTGTAGATTCGATAATGGACTACACGTATCAGAGCGATATTTTCTTAAAATTAAAAACTAAATGAAAAAGAACAAGTCTCTGCAATTGTCGGTAACGGGTATCCCTCACATCGTCTTCATATCTAAAATTCATATGTACATATACTTGACACGAATATATTTTTGAAATAATCCACGGATGGTGCCAAAATCCATCCCGCAGAAAAAGTTCCATATCCACTATACCTCCATTACGCCGAACTCCAACACGATCCCATTCCAAATACGAACAGGTCGCGTCCGAAAGACGAGCTGAAATCCTTAAAAAATAGGAAAAAGCGCCAAGAAAGCGCGTGAGTTTGCGCTACTTTGCCCTGCTCTCACAGTCGTTTTCCCCTCGCCAGTCGCTTCATTAGAATAACTCCAATCGAATACTCGAGACAATGGCCGCGTCGAAGCTGTTCTCGATTTTCCATTCTCGACTTTCGTGCTAACTCTAACGCCGCGGCGGCGCGCATCGAATTGCAAAGCGGCTTCCGCGGGGCCAGCGCCGTTAAGGAAGCGGGCGACTATTCGAATGCCGGTGAGGGCGTATATATATAGACGCGCGCGGAGACGAGACGCGCAAAACCTTAAACCGTTCGAACCGCACGAAGAGGAGGAAGCCGGTCGGTTGGAATAACAAATTTCAGATTGTAAATTGGGCCGAATTACAGTGGTGACAGTCCGCAGGCCGAGAGACATAGAATACCGCGGAGGTGTATATAGAGGGAGAAGAGGCGGAGGCAGTCCGCGTGCAAGCGAGACGCGGGAGAGAGAACAGACGGGCAGAATTACATCGATTTAGAAGGAAGTTAAACCGACAGCCACGGAGCCTTGTAAACTCGAGAAATCTGGTTTTGACAGGGGGAACTTGTTAACGGTCCGCGAGCGCCCGCGCGTACGTACGTCGCGATGTAAATGCGGCCCTCCGCCGCTGCTCTCCTCTAATTTCGCATCCCGCTTCCGTATGCACAGGTGCAAAAACGCCGCTCGCTCGCTCAAGGGCTATCTCCGGCGGCGGCGGCGAAGCTCGAATTCCGCAAGGCCGCGTCGCCGCGAATACCTCATCTATATATATCCGCGCGAACTGCCGGGAGGAATTCGAAAATTAATTCGTATTGTTTCTCGAGGTGAAGAGGCGCGAAAGTTCGACGGGCTGGGCTTACTGTACTATACGCTCGCGTTATTTAGGAACAATAGGATGTTCGCGCTTTTCTTTTTCGCCGAGCGAGTTAATTGAAGTTTGCTGTAAGAAGCGGGATCCGCGCGAAAATGGGATACCGCGCCGGCGAAGTTGAACTTCGAAATGTTATTAATTCAGATTAGTTTCGAAATTAGTTCTCAACTTGTAAAATTACTTTGCCGTTCGATATCACTGCTTGATTGTCGTTAAACTCCTCGCCGCTGCTTTAATTACGCGACGAAATTGCCAGTTAATTATTTAGGTTAATGATTTTGTATATATTTTTCGAAAACCACTTTGACACCTAGCATTTCATGTTAACGTTGCAGAGTTTATTTACATTTATCTGCTCGTTTAATTATACCGATTATTGTACTTTATCGAATTGAAGTATTCATTGATCGGACCCCACCATCCGACTATCCAATTATTTTTCAAACGATGGATCACACAATGGCCAAATCTACACTTACTGCTGAACTTTGGTTTTACGCGTATATCAACTTTACCGATGAATCTCTCTTCTGATCACTTATCACCCACACATTCACACGCATACAGAGCGCTTGTGTGTCTGTGTGTGTCCTCTCTCTCGTGTGACGACGTCGTTGAGGGCCGGCGCGCATTATCCGCGAAGAGATAAAGCCGACGGCTATTAATGGTCAAGCGCGCGCAGCAAGTGAACCAATTGTCGGAGCGGCGACGGCGGTGACGGCAATTGGCGCTCCAATTGGCGGTTGAAATAATTTTCGCGGACACTGGAGCGCGCGCGCGCGCGCGCGTGTGTGTATGCGTATGTACTCGATGTCCCCACTACTCGCGCTCTCCGCGTCCTTTTCACCAGCTCCAAGGGTCATCGAGCTGAATTGGAATTTCAAGACTCCGCGGACGGACACGTGGGGCCTTTTGTTCGCGCAACTCGCGCGCGCGCCCCCTCAACGATTTTCCCCACTTATTGCGCGAGGGAGAGCGCAGGCAGCTTTTCTATTGAGAATGCCCAACTGAGCGTTGTGACGATTTTGTGTAGTGCCGTGTATACGATGATGCCACTTGCTCTTTTTTTCCCCCTTTCGAAATCGCGCGGGAGAGAAATTGGACGCGAGCTCTTGCGCGGCCCTGCTTAAGCGATTTTGCGTCTTCTAATTGCGCCTTTTACGAGCGCTGCCGAGTGCTTTATTGTGCCAGTGTTTTGCTCTTATGCCGGCCAGCGAGTGTTAATGGTAACTCGGCTTTTAGCTGCCTTATTGTATATCTGAGAGGCAATGTTCAATTTTGTTATTTGTAAAATAAACAAATTCATCTCTTCTAAACAATGAGAAATATATCAATCAAGCAAACAATTTAAGATGAAGATGTCTGATTAATTTAGCAAATTCAACGAGTTTAATTAAATAAAAATATTTGCTTATATAGGAGCGTATACATTTATTTCATTATGGAATTGTAGCAAAAACTCGGTGGTATATAAAATGTTAAAGAGAAACTTTGAAATTATTACGGTTACCTAACTGATTTCCAACGATTTACAAAGATTAAACAAAATTCGCCAACATTAGCATTGGTGCAGCGATCAAAGAGTTTTATTTTCACTCGTATAGGTGGGATCATTAGTAGGTAGCTCAAAGATATCCATCAGCATTAAATAAATTGACGGGAGTATATATAAGTAGCTCGAACGCGGAGCCAAAGTATCAAAGTTAACGAATGACGCGTCGGCATCAAAGCGGGCACGCGCGCATACATAAACTTCTTTCGCTATATTTGGACGAGGGACGTACGCGCGACTTAAAGATTTAGAGGGCCACTCCAGCGTGAAACGCGATCCCCGCCCGCGCCGACGCTCTCGCGCTGCGACAAGGCCGCAGCTATCTCGCGGCCGCGCGCACGAACGCAGGCGACTCATTGCGTGGCGCGCTATATACGTAAGCTTTGTGACCGAGATGAATGGCCAGCTTTGACGAAACATACTGTTCGGCTTTCCGATTTAAATGTGCGTAGAAATCTGTATTTCTTTCCCGAAATATCGTACAATAAGTTTCCAGTTTTCACGCAAGTTTTCGTATAAATAAACTTTCCTTCGTTAGTGGAATCTTATTTAAAATATTTATGTATAAGCGTTTTTTTCAAAGGTTGTTCTATGTTCGAAAAATAAAGATCGGATTAGTATATCCAGCAGAAAGTAAATAAAAGCTCGTATTATCTAGTTTTATTTTTTTTTTTGTCACGGGAGACGCTCGACTGTATACTCCAGCCCTGATGCCTCAGCACAGTGATAGAAAAGAAGATGCGCGCGAGGCTTTCGAGCAAGCCTCGCGAGATTAGCTCAGTGGTCAGAGCACCGAATTAGAATCCGCGGGTCCGTGTGTTCGAGTCCTGGTTGTCGTATATTTTTTACATGACTTATTCATTTCATTCACTCTATCGTCCTGTCATATACGTAACACTTTCTTTTTGAAGTGTATGTGCGACTTTCCCGGACATGATTTAGGTTTGAAGGAGGTTCTTTTTAAGCATTTTTTCGAATTAATAAAGTTATTGTTCGCACAAAGAGAACCAAAAAAAATCTACTGCCAATGATGTACGTGCCATCATAAAATTTTTCTTATCTATTCCCAGTTGTTTGACGTTTTCCACAGAATTGCTGCACATAATTACACCTCTTAAATTATACCACCGACTAATTCCCCAGAAAATGGTATATCGTCGCGCGGTACGAAGAAAAGCCAACTTGGAATTTACAGGCGAAGAAAAGCTAAAAACGCGTCTAAGGCGAAGAAAAGCCAGTTTGGACAAAAAATTCCAACTGACAACATTTCACGCGAGAAAAAAATCCAATCCTGTTAGCGAAAATACTTGTACGTACGCGTATTGATAAATAATGCTGTATATTATGCCTGTAAATTTTAATTATCACAATAGAATTACTATTGATACTATTAATAAGCGGTTCTAGGAATCCTGAATCAGTGTACTGATAATTCCACTTTTTGTTATCGTTATCATTGTCTCTGAATATTTGTCAAAAGCACTGCAATAAGTCGTTCATAAATGATTGTGTACGCGTAGGGGAAGATGGGACACGGTGAGCACGTCGGGTCAGTTGAGCATTTTAATATTAAAGCGGTAAAGGGTTCTTTAAAAACAAATGTTCATAAAAATGCATAAAGAACTAAGTATACTAGTTTTTATATTCGAGTGTTTCATTCGAAAAAAAAACTCATAAGGTAAAGTAGGTAGTAGTGGGACAGTTTTGATCATACTTTTTTTATAATCTTCTCTATTATTTTAAGAAAAAAGATGCTTTCTTCCGTTGTTGGTGTATTAAAAGAAAATAACTATCGACTAGTGTAGTGGGACATGGTAACTTATTTATGACCGGTAGTGGGACGCCCATTTGACGCAGTAGTGGGACAATACTTTTTAAACGTGTCCCACTACTACGATATGGGAATTAAGAGATACCTATAGTGGGATAAAGTTTTCGCTATGCGTACAGCTCAAACATAACCTCAAAAAGTTTGAATCTTGTTATACATTAGTATAAGAAGTAAATCAACACAATAATGAAGTGACTACGTAGCTAACATCATAAAGAATACTAATGAAGTAATGCTTTTATCACCTTAACCGTTCATCGTAGTTTTTTACTGCTGTCCCACTTCTGGTCCCAAAATAGGTTTTGTCCCAGTACTGCCTCTTTTACCTTATGAATTAATTTTATAAGGTTGAAATTCGGAGCAGTGAAAATACGATGGCTTGATTTTCGGCTTTACTGGATTAATATGAAACAAAATGCATTTGAAAGCTTAAGTTTTAAACTTTCAAGTACATTTCTTGTTTATCTCGATAGATATTTGTAAAATATAAACCAATGATTTTAAAACCCGTTGTTTATGGGGCACGCCGGGCACCCCGGTGGGACACGGGGAGCACACAGCGACGCGCCGGCCGACGGCAGCTGTTATTTCGGAGCGACAGTCTAACCTCACTAACCTGCAAATAGGAGCAAGATTGCTATGATCTCATCCACTTTTTAGTGTTGAGTTAGATTAATTAAATAGGTTTAAAAAATGTTTAAAGGGGGGGGGGTCCAAAGTTTAGACGACTCACTTGAAAATTGAAATCAACTATAGACGTGCTCGGTTTCGATATAAGCTACTGCAGATTGTGCAAAATTTCGAAATTCTAAATTACTCGAATGTAACAGTTCACCTACTGTCCAAAACATCGAATTTTATCAATACGATCTCAAAGCAAATATAACCTGTTTCTAATGATTTATTTCGAAATGTCTATATTGTACCCCTATTAAAATTCTATTAATGAAATTCGATGATTTGGACAGTAGGTGAAGTGTTACATTCGTAAATATGATTTTCGTAATTTAGAATTCGAAATTAAGAACAATCTGCATTATCATATGTCGAACTGAAAAACGTCTATAGTTGACTTCAATTTTATAGTGAATCGTCGAAACTCTGGACCCCCCCCCCCCGTTTAAAATATTTTTATTAAAAAATTTTTATTTTTAAAAATAGTTTTAACCCAAATTATTGTGCATTAGAACGTGCTACTCGTGCCCCACCCCCGTGCCACATGTGCCCCACTAGTGGGGCACGGAGACCATTTTCAAAGGTTTTACTTTCCAATTGTATATTACAAAATATAAGTCAATATATTTTTTTTTATTGATTGACTCCGTTTCCTAATGGTATTGACTATTTATTACAATTTTTTTTAGAATTGAAATCCATAGGGGGGGGGGGTCCAGAGTTTCGACGATTCACTATAAAATTGAAGTCAACTATAGACGTTTTTCAGTTCGACATATGATAATGTAGATTGTTCTTAATTTCGAAATTCTAAATTACGAAAATCATATTTTCGAATGTAACACTTCACCTACTGTCCAAAACATCGAATTTCATTAAGAGAATTTTAATAGGGGTACAATATAGATATTTCGAAATAAATCATTAGAAACAGGCTATATTTGCTTTGAGATCGTATTGATGAAATTCGATGTTTTGGACAGTAGGTGAACTGTTACATTCGAAAATATGATTTTCGTAATTTAGAATTTCGAAATTAAGAACAATCTACATTATCATATGTCGAACTGAAAAACGTCTATAGTTGACTTCAATTTTATAGTGAATCGTCGAAACTCTGGACCCCCCCCATCCATAGATCTTTAATATAATCATGAATTAAAGTTAGGGTGCCCGTGACGCCCCACCTTCCCCTAATATTGTACATTTATTATACTATACCCTGGTAGAAATGGTAACCAACCGTTCACCATCCGTTCACCAAATCGCAAAGGTATGGCCAACCGTTTCTTATTTTATCACGGAATAAGCCTTGCGATTGGCCAATGAATGCTATAATAAGAAAAGTGATTTCTTAATACAAATAAATGGCTCATTAGCTTCATAAATGGTGGCCGATAACGGAGTCTAGGTGGTGCGCGCTGTAGGTTTGTGGCTCTAGGTGTTAGAGCTCATCGAATGCGTCGTCTAGGTGTTCAGGGTGACCGATTACGGAGTCTACGTGTTGCGCTCCGTAGTTTTTTGCATCTAGGAGTCGGCATACATCTCATGCGTGGTCTAGGTGATCGGGGTAGCCGATTACGGAGTCTACGTGGTGCGCACCGTAGGTTTTTGGTTGTAGGTGTTAGATCTCATCGAATGCGTCGTCTAGGTGTTCAGGGTGACCAATTACGGAGTTAGGTGGTGCACTCCGTAGTTTTTTGCATCTAGGTGTCGGAATTTATTCCATGCGTCGTCTAGGTGTTAGGGGTAGCCGATGACGATATCTAGGTGGTGCGCTCCGTAGTTTTTTGCATCTAGGTGTTGGAACACAGCGAATGCGTGGTCTAGGGCTTTGGGGTAGCCGATCACGGAGTCTAGGTAGTGCGCACCGTAGGTTCTTGGCTGTAGGTGTTGGATCTCATCGAATACGTGGACCAGGTGTTCAGGGTAGCTGATGACGATGTCTAGGTAGTGCGCTTCGTACTTTTTTGCGTCTACGTGTCGGAATGCATTCCATGCGTGGTCTAGGTGGTCGAGGTAGCCGATGACGGTGTTTAGGTAATGCGCTCCGTAGATTTCCTCGGCCACCACCTTTGCAATGCCTTCCAACCCCTGGAGTCAAAAAACTATGGAGCGCACCACCTAAACATCATGATCAGCTCTCCCAAAGACCTAGACCACGTATTCGATGTGTTCCAACACCTAGATGCAAAAAACTACGGAGTGCACCACCTAGACATCGTTTTCGGCTACCCCAAAGACCTAAACAGCGCATTCAATGTATTCCAACACTTAGATGCAAAAAACTACGGAGCTCACCACCTAGACATCGTCATCGGCTACTCCGAACACCTAGGCGACGCATGGAATGAATTCCGACACCTAGATGCAAAAAACTACGGAGCGCACCACCTAGACACCGCAATCGGTCACCCTGAACACCTAGACGACGCATTCGATGAGATCCAACACCTACACCCAAAAACCTACGGTGCGCACCACCTAGACTCCGTAATCGGCTATCCCGATCACCTAGATCACGCATGGGATGCATTCCGACACCTAGATGCAAAAAACTACGGAGCGCACCACGTAGTGTCCGTAATCGGTCACTCGGAACACCTAAACGACACATTCGATAAGTTCCAACACCTAGAGCCACAAACCTACGGTGCGCACCACGTAGACTCCGTCATCGGCTACCCAGACTACTTGGACCACACATGGAATGCATTCCGACACCTAGATGCAAAAAACTACGGAGTGCACCACCTACACATCGTCATCGGCTACCCCAATGACCTGGGCCACGTATTAGATTCACCCTGAGATCTTAACGCATAAAAATACGGAGCGCATCATCTAGAGTCCATCATTTACAAGCATAATACAACATTATTTATCAATACGCGTACGTAAAAGTATTTTCGCTAACAGAATTGAATTTTTTTCTGGCACGAAATGTCGGCAGTTGGGATTTTTGTCCAAACTGGCTTTTTTTCGTCTGAGACAAGTCAAACTGTGTAAATTCCAAGTTGGCTTTTTTTCGTATACCGTGCGACGATATACATACAGGAAAAAAAAGCAACGAACCTTACGGAGTGGCCCACTAACCTTACCCCATATTGTTAATAAAAAATGCCCGCTGTGCTTGCAAACTTTTAAAGCGACGGAGAACCGTCCGCTTATTTACCATACCGGCAGCCGCGCTGAATCTTTCACGCGGGGCCCTCTTTCGCGGCAAAAAAACAATGAGTCAAGATTCCGGACGAGCCGCTATATCACTCGGCCACTGCGGCGGCGTACCTCGGAAAAAAAAGAGACGGGGGCGCGTGCAAAAATTCCTCTCCCCTTCCCTTTCCTCTGGCTCGGGGCTTTTAAAAACTCCAGGGCGAGTAACGAGGCGCCGGGCGCTAAATAAGTGATGCGGCGCGCGCGAGGTGTAGCTTCCACCTCGCTTGTTATGAAATTTTGATGAGCCCCGCCGCAGAGAGATGAGAGACGATTAACTGATCAGTATTCCGCGGATCCTTCGCTATCGCGCATTTTTTCCTCCCCAAAGAAGATAGAGGGAAAGAGAGAGAAGGAGAGAGTGAGGGAGGAAAAGAGAAGCCCTGGTGATTAATAAAACCGATCGCATCCTCGCGGCGCTGGGGTGGGAGAGGCGCGGCCTGGAATGCCCTTTAATATTCTTGGCACACGGGTTTTATAGATCCCCTCTCTCTCTCTGTCTCTGCGGGCTCGCGGCGACTGGCTCTTAGTCTCTCCGGTAATAAGAATTCGATTCACGCAATTAACCCCATCGGAAGGGCGGGGAGGCAGGGCTGGCCCGAGACGCCTGCGCGCCGGCTTCGCAATCGCGCGGCGATCAATCACGCGAACTGCTCTATTATTGCCATGCGCCGTTCCGCGTGATGTATGGCTCTGGCTGTACGTAGTGTATAGTTTACGCCACCGCTCGACTCTCTCTACCACTCTGAGTATGGCTTTGTGTGTGTAGAATGACATTATTTTTCATATAAGAGCACTTGGCAACGCTCGCAATGGGCGCGACGCGATAAAGATTTGCAGATCACTGCTTATGAATTAATTATGGTCGCCTGCTCGTGACACGCCCTTCGAATGAGAACTGCGTACTTTGCGAGAGAAGCTCTTTGACTTTCTTTTATTGCACGATTAAGGAGAGTGCTCCGAAAATAGAAAACAGAGAGCCGCCGCATGAAACAATTAGTCAGGACTGGCGCGGATTTCACTTTAACCGGCCGAATTTCGCGCGAGAAAATCCAAAAGTCCCGATGGTTTTATTAGCCAATTATACGGAATTAGCCGCGATTAAAGAACAAAGTCGAGGAGTACCGGCGCGCTCCGCTGGAGCAAGCACGAAAGTGTAGAGGAAGCGGGGGCCTCCGAGGAAGGGGCTGAATTAAACGGTGATTTTATTTCCCGGGCGCGGCCGAGTCGCTGCCTAATTTACCTTCAGCGGCGGCGGCACGCGCGCGCGCGATTTTTACGCTCCTCGCCCTCCCTGCTGAGAGAATCGTCCGTAATTCCGTTTTCCGGACCAGCGGCCCGCGCGTTCGCTCTCGAGGGGCCGGAGCGGGGGAGGAAAAGAGACTTGTAGAACCGCTCGGGCAAGAAAATCAAGAACAATCTCATTCGAAAAGTTCCGAATCGCTCTGGCGAAAGAGCAAACTTTCAAATTCATAAACTCGACGCCTAAATCTTGTATGCCGTTCTTGAAGCGAGCGCGCACGCCCGCGCGAGAGAGAAAAAGAAACGCCAGGGAACGCGCCGCCTCTAATACGGTTGAATTAGGGATAATTGGGCAATAATTGAGGTAAACATTAGCTGCTCGGGGGATAGAAGCTTTATAACTTTCCGTTTCATTAGCTATGATATCTTTTTCCTGGGGAATGGCCAAGAACGATGTCTAAATTTTGGTTAGCATCTTTGCGAGGGTCTCTTTATTGCTAATTGTTGTCTTCCTAAAATCGTATACTTTAGGTGTTCGAGGTGGAAATTTTATAAATATTCTCATATTCTTTTAATATTTATCTCTAAAAAGAACGTAAAAATTTTAATTTTTTAAAGTTTATACGGAGAAAAACATTGTAGTGAAAATTACCATGGCTGATTGTAAAGGTGGGACAGATTCGAATTATAAGGAAGTTGTCATAATTTATAAGGTAAAACTTGCCACAAATTTATAGTAATTTTTACGATATAGGAAAAATTGCCATAAAGTATGGCAATTTGATTCATAAATCGAGTCTGCCACACATTTGCAACCAAACGTGGTAATTTTTACTAAAATATTTTTTCCGCGTAGTGTTGAATGAAATAGACAATAGTTGACAAGCATATAATTTGTAGAAACTGTGATAGACATTGTATTGAATAATGAACTAAATATCTAATATCTTAATATTAGTTATCAATGATGAAACGAAATTTAAGTGTTGAATCTTCACTGACAATTAATTACATAAAAAGCTAGGGTACTAAAGTTTTTACTGTACATATCAAATTACATGCAGGATTGATCGTCGAGTAATCAACAAAAGTATTTCTGTAATGCGATTTGCGCGAGTGTCTCTATTCCTTAGATGAATTATTTATCATACCGCAAAGTACGGATTATCTCGAGTTCCTCCCCAAAACTTTTCCGAATATTAAAATCCAGAGAGTCGATTGAATTACCGCGGCGATCGAAAACTGAGTCTCGCTCTCTCAGGATGATGTATGCCGGGCCGGGGAGGCTCAGTTTCGCAAACTTCATACTTAGTTGATTCTGCCATCTCGAATATGACGAGTGCGTCGTATATCTCCTCTCTCTCTCTCTCTCTCTCTCTCTGTCTCTGTCTCTCTCTCTCTCTCTCTCTCTCTCTCTCTCTCTCTCTCTATCTCTCTCTCTCTCTCTCTCTCTCTCTCTCTCTCTCTCATCGCTCGCGAGTGTCAACGAGGAGCTTCAACGTTTACAAGCGTTCCAAGGACAAAGTCCCGCGAGGACGGCGACCATGACGATGTTTTTCCCCTCGAGGGGCGCGGAAAAAAGAAAAAATTGGTGCGCAAGATGGCAAAGTTTCACCCAGAGATGAAACGACAGAAGCCACGCGACGCCGTTCGACAGAGAAAGCGAAAACGAAAGCGAGAGGAGAAAGAAAGAGTTTGGAAAAAAGCGGACGATACTGGCAAAAAGAAACGAGGGAGGCGAACGCGGGAGAGAGACATAAAGTGGAAATACTGATAAAAAGTGTGAGCAAAGGATTCTTTAGGGTCGTCGCAATGCCGCGTCATTCTTCTTGGAGCTAGTGTGGGTTAATATATTGAGAGATTAGTTATAGGCGATCTAAGCTATAGGCAAGCATATTAAGAACAAAAACTTAAATTAAACCATTTTTAGAATGTTTATCTAATAGACCTATACACGCGCATGATCAACTATATATCGTTTCCAAAAACTACAACATTTTTATATTATTTGAAAACAAACATTTGGAATTTTTGTATATTTTGTATATTTTTTTATACAGTGTTTCTACATCGACATCCCCTTTTATAAGATCATATAACAGAAAATATTTCTTCTTTTTACCTTTTATACCCAGTAAAGATACCATAAAAGTTACTTTTAGATTCGATTGAAACAGTGCAATAGACATTCGGTAAAAGGAAATATTTGCAGGAACGAATAATTTCTAAATTAATGTTTTTAAATTTACGAGCACATGAAAATATTCAATCAGCAAATTAGTTTTACCGCCTCCTTTCATTCTTTGATATTTTGACGCCTTAGCCAATGCGTTGTAAACCTTTCACAGCCAGAAATTCATCAATGAGCCTGTTCAGTTTCTCCTCCAAGTAAATTTTTATCGCTCGCACTCGCAAGTACGCTATGTTTTGAATGGCAATATTACGTGTATTTTCTCCACGCTCCAAAACATTCTAACAGAAGTGCCTTTTTTATCGACTAAACGTCGCAGTGTAGGCAAAAGTAATAGAAACAGAGTAAAAGCGACAGATATGACGGAATAAAATAGCTCTCGGTCTCTTTCACTCGAAGATTGAAGAGAGTAAAAAGAGAGCGAGCCGGAGAAAGCGAGAGTCGAAACTTTGACAGTAAGGAAGCGCGCGAGTGAGGGTGGGTGCGCACGAGGGCGTGAAAGGATAAGCCACTCATGCGTGTGAGGAGCCGTCGCCGTGGCGCTTGGGGGGGGGGGGGGGGCGACGACGGCGAAAAACCGGGAGAGCGGCAAGGAAGAGGGGAACATACACGCGGCAGCTAAATCATGGGAACGAGCCTCCGGGAAAAACAAAGGGTGCGCGTGCGCCCGACGCGATATTTCCATAATCCAGTGGTCCGTGCGAGCTCAACGAGGATCAGTCGGCTGGGCGCAAACGCATACGCGTATTCCTCCCGCTGCGGCGTTTGAGTTTTGTTAATTTCGCGAGCACGAGGGGGGCAAAGAGAGAGATTCGATTTTCGCAAACGATTGCGCCGCATCGTTAGCCGCGTCGGCACGCCCGGAAAACAAAAAGAGTTCAAAGGCTGCTAAAAAACATTTTTATATCGACCGCGAATTTTATTGCGCGCAGAGGGGGAAAAAAGCTCGTCGACTGGCGGACTTGAAATTATTGAATGTTCCCGTAGCTTGTGCGCAAAGCGCGTGGATGGAACGCCGAACACGCATTGAGGAATTTTTCTATACATAAGAATGCGCAGTCGGTTTTTTTCTATTATTGCCCCGCCGACCTGGGCTAATTTGGCCGAATGCATCGCGCGCGCGTTAATACTGCGTAAGAGCATGCGGAGATGAAAGTTATATGACGCGCGCCGTCTCGCTCGAGCGACGCACAATCGGTCGGTTAAGTAACGAGACAACTTTGGCCCTATTATGAGCCGAATGCAGACGGCTGCGCGAGCACTCCATTTGATTATCCGGCCGCGTCGGCTTTTTTTGGGCAAAGTTGGTTTAACGAAGGTTGCGCGTTTGTGTGAACGGTTGCTGGCAGAGGAGAGTGACGAATTTAAAGCAGATTACGTGTACTGTATTCATATACTTCATTGTGACGAGTTGCAAAATGATTGTTGGTTAAGATATTTTCATTGATTTTAAGATTACGACACCCGAAATAGAATCAACATTATTTTAATATGTTAATTGACAATTTTAGTTGTATTTTTTTAATTATTCTGTTGTATTTATTCAACGATTTCAATGTATAACTTTCAAAAAATGCAAATTGCAGTTTATATTACTTACAAATTGTACCACTTGTTTTTTTATACACTGAGAAAAATGATCTAATAAAAATTACTATAATACATAGTAATTATTTTGATATATAGCAAATATATCCCGACGTTGCTATAATGTATTACAGTAATTTTTCTCAGTGTATGATGAACGATTATAGTAATACTTAATATATAATTTTATCCATTTTGTCATTCTATAATACATGCAATAATAATACATGCTTTTTATAAAAAAAGCAATATATTGGAGAAAGCTTGCCAATGGTTCTCAAAGACTCTTAAGGTTGAAAAAGTGGCAACATGTTGACAAGGTCTTTCCTATACTATATAGTTTTCCAAGATATCCCACATATGTTGCCCATAGTTAACATTTTTGCGCGTGATAGAGAAATTTAGAGTCAATGAATTGTTAAAAATCTACTTGGTAACTTGGTACCAAATAAAAGTTGGTCGCAATATTCAATATTTTTGCCAGAGTTTACAAAATCTTTTTTTGGTACCTGTACACTCAGAAGACGATCTTCCTGTACCAATGAGAATCTGCCTACGGAAGGAGGAATATTCGCTTGGTACAATGTCGCATCGCGATAAGAAGAATTTCTCCCGTATATATAATAATTATTAACAAAAAAATAAAGAAATAATTAATGTAAAAATAAAATTGTTATACATGAATGGAATAAAAAGATTTTAGTTATTTTAAATATTTATATAGTAGTCCTAGTGTCATCTGTTATCAATAAAACTTATCTTACACTGCAATTTAATGATATTTATAATATAGAGTTTTGGGGACTTAAGACCCAAAATATCATTCCTTCATTACTGACACATAATATTCTTCTAATAAAACGTAACATTCTTCTCCTGCAGAAGGATTGGCCTCCTATAACAGGAAACCACGGTTCCTGTAACCGAATTACGATTCTACCGCGCGGGAGGAAGTCCTTTTTATTGCAAGAAGATTTTTTCGGAAGGAATTTTATTTTGGTACAGGAGGATCGTTTTTCTGAGTGTACTAATAATTCTATACGAATTTCATCAAAATATCAAATTCTTATTCTGCACGTGAAGTATTATTGATAAAAATATTGGCTAACATTTCCATACGCATATTGAATGCTCAGAAAAAAAACAAACTAAAAATAGAAAAATATTATTCTTGTTAAAATTGGAGTACACCCATTGAAGCTAATAAAAGAATATCGATTTTTTTCAAACAATGTTAAACCACTGAACGATATATATATTCTGCTTCACTACTTTTCAGTAAAAGAGCACAGTATCCGCACGCTTTAGCTCACTTTCTTCGGCCAATTTCCGCGCTACCCAGCATCAATCCGAAAAAGCGCATACGTACGTACAGCGGCTCCTCTCGCGCGGATTGTCAGGAAAGCATTCCGCGCTCGTCCCGCATAGCCGCACACTAGAGCACCGGCATTCGCGGAACGGCCACTTCTTTGGGCGCCGGGGCAGGGGGGGGGGGGGCAGCATTGCGGGCACTAAAGTGGCTTCAAACGGATCATTGACCGAGGGGGGCGCTCGCCGCGTGTACAACGCGCAAGCTTCGGCTCGCGATTGACGAGGTGGACGTCGAGAGGACGACGCTTCAGATCTGTGTTTGCCCACGTCCTTGTCCGCACCGTAGTGTCCGCCCCTCCTCGACGCGGCCGTCCGCCCAGATATAGCGAGTTACGGAGCTTACTACTGGCCAATTGCAACGATATCGACGGAACACATCCTGCACGCGATTATTTGCCG
Source organism: Torymus aiolomorphi (assembly GCA_036365515.1). NCBI lineage: Eukaryota > Metazoa > Arthropoda > Insecta > Hymenoptera > Torymidae > Torymus > Torymus aiolomorphi. The sequence goes on along the minus strand of CM070873.1, from coordinate 220,479,792 downwards.
CGGCGCGGCAGACGTACACTTGTTTTGCTTATTAACGAGGGCCCCCCCGGTATTTTGGCGATGTTTTATCGAATTTAATGAAGATTCCGTTGCTGGAATTTCGGCTAGAAAATTCGGTATGAGAGCGATATATTGTTATTAATTGCTCTCATATTGATAAGCATCGATGTGCTTTCAATGCGGCTTTTGCTCGTGATTTTAGAGGTATTTTAATATAATAATAATCGCATAGCTCTCGTGAAATGCGAATGGCATCCTTTTCATCATAACATATAATATGTTATGAATACATCCTGCGCTAAAAAATAATTATTCACTTATTTTGCGATAAAAATATAGTCAATTTTCTAGTGCTCTGTAAAACTATAAATATATACTTTTTCAAATCTTATTTAATACACCGTACTTGCGCAATCTCTCAAGCCTGATCGCTTTTCCCCGGAACGTTTCGCCGATAAATCAGCGGGCTTTCCTCCTCGCACGGGCGTTCTTTTTTACCTCTCGCCTCTCGCTCTCTTGCGCGCTGATGCGCACATACATAAACGGCGTCGAGGCCCCAAACCCGTAAAGTCGGGGTTTACGCGCTAGCGGCGAATGTCGTTGCTCCGTCGCGAGTGTCGGGCAGTCATTCGAATGGACGAAAAGTTGGCCGTCCGTCGGAGCTTCGTCGGTGCGATACGACGGGAGGTATATATACGTGGCGCGTAGAACGCGATACGACGATGTATCGGGCGGAGAGTACTCCAGAAGAGATATAAAGAGGAACGACGGCTGTCCGCCGTGGAAACGATTTAAGCCGGAGTTTTAAATAAGCTTGAATATTCGCTTTGGACGATTTTCGTCTATATATTATATCAATTTGAACTGTTGTCATTATTAAATTAAATTGTTCATTAATTATTATAAATATTACTTTCTGCTGTAAATTATAATTTTAAAAATAAATTTTATTCAAATATCTTTATAAGTTATACACGAATTGTACAGTTTCACTAATTAAAAAATACACGGAGAGAAATTTTAGAGTAAAAATTACCAAGGTGCCTTGGTAGCGCATGGACAGACTGTCAAAAGCCGTGTTATTCCCAGGTTTCTAATACAATTTATAAGTTTCCCAAGAAAACCTACCATAACCACTTTAAAAAAATACCAAATTATCTGAATAAAAATTACCAGAAACACTGGTAAAAATTGAGATCTAGTCATTTTTACAAGGTAACCTAAGAATTTTTACTAAGAAAACTGATAAATTTTACCAAATAACCTGGTATTTGTGTACTCGCGCATGCGCACTGCGCATTATTGTGTTTCAGAAGATTGATACTAGAGGCGTGCGCGACGTTAAAATGAAAACAATACACATATTTTCAGTAAGTAATAACGGCGATTCAAATGACTGTTGGTAACAGCTTCTGTGGCGCAGTCGGTAGAACGTCGGACTCTCAACCCAAAGATCGTCGGATCGAATCCCGCTTCCGTAAAAATTTTTTTCAGTTTAATGTTTTTTCATCATTGTTTCTGTTTCTATTTCTATATTAAAATACTATATATCCATTAATATGGATAAAAAAAGTTAATTTTTTAAATTTAAATTAACTAAAAAAAAATTTTACCAAGGCACTTTGGTAAAAAGTTTGAAATTGTCAGTCTGTCCATCCATTACCATAGAAACTGGTAATTTTGTCTCGAATATTTGTAATTTTCACTACAAAATTTCTCTCCGTGTAGTACTCATAAATAGAACAGTCAAGAAAATAAAAATAAAATCACAATTATTGCAGTGAACAGTGGAAAAATGTTGGAATAAAACATAAAAAACGTTGAAACCGTAATTTTTAACGATAGACCAATAAGACGATGGGATATAACATCTTACGTGAATGAGAGAGAGAGAGAGAGAGAGAGAGAGAGAGAGAGAGGGGGGGGGGGGTTGAACAAGGGAATATAAAATAAAGAGAAATTTCCACGGAAAGAGAGAGAAAGACAGAAAGAGAGCGAACAAGCGGGAATATCAGCGAGATGGAAAAATCGCTGGAGGTGAAAAAGGAGGTGGAGGGAGCAAGTAAAAAAAGGGGAGAGAGAGAGAGAGAGAGAGAGAGAGAGAGAGAGAGGCGAAGAAGAGTAGTAGCGCACTGCACTAGCCGCCGTCGCCACCACCCTTCTTCTTCATGTTGGAAGCGTTCCATGCTCGGCACCAGCTCTACTCTGCCTCCTTCCTTCGCGCTTGCCTTTGGCTGCTACTATTGCCCATCCTGCAGCTGCTGCCACTGTGTCGTCGTTGAAAGAACGACCGAAGAGAGAGAGAGAGAGAGAGAGAGAGAGAGAGAGAGAGAGAGAGAGAGAGAGAGAGAGAGAGAGAGAGGAAGAAGCGCGCCGCACACATGCACCCCTTACTCTTTACTCTTTCTCGCTCTCTGGCGAACCTCTTATTGCGCGCGCGCTCTCTCTCTCTTTCCCGGGGACGTAGCTCTCCCGCCTTTGGCGCCGCGAAGGAGCGCCTCTCTTTGCCCGACGCTTTCCAAGCTTTCTTGGCGCGTTTTTTTCGCCGAACGTATTGCCGCGCGAGCGTTCGCATGCGTACGCGCGAACGGTTATGAGGGAGTCGACGTTAATGTTGATGGACTGACCTGATTTTTTGTCATCGAGGGTGTCACGCGGGGCTTTTTATATTGCCCAGAAGGCTCGGCCAGAACGCTTTGTTAGTGTTTACTGGATTTTAGTGAATGAATTAAAGAAGTAGACTATCCATTATGATATAACTTTTCTGGATTCAATATCCAAGATCGATACGTTCATTGGTGCGGGGAAAGGTGGTATATAGATATATACATGTTATACGCAAAAAGTGACTGAAATCGTGTTATTGGTTATAGTTGATGTATTGCATATTTTCTTTGACAATGTTTATATCTATTGCATGTTTTGTAAGACGGAAAGTAACTTTTGGAATACAAGTATTATTTTTCAAGGACCTTAACCAATTGAATGCACGAAACGTGTGTTGTGTGTATAAAAAACATTTCTTCTTATTTTATGAGAATAATGTTGGTTTATGAGGAGAACTTGCGTTTTAGTACGCTATAATTATTTGTCTTATCGGGAGCGGACATTATCTACTTTAAGTTGGTAATCCAAGCTCGGGAAGATGAAGAATATTAATGGAATTGTACGTCAGCTGCTTTTCCATGTAATATTATTTATATTTCATTTCACGTTCGTTTAAAAGAACATTGTTATACTTTGATTACTCTCAAACTCATCTTTTTATAGTTTGAAATGTATTATTGTATTATATTTAGATTTCGACGAGTTCACATAGTATGTATGTCACCGAGATTAGAAAAGATGGAAATAGACGCAAAAGGAGACAAAATCTGATACATTTATATATATGACTAAAAATAGAAGAATAAAACGAAATGGAATCAAAAGTAAAATTTATAAGAAATTATGATAGATGGAAAAGTAATTGAGAGTATATATAAAACAGACTAAGAATGAGGGAAATTTATTATAAAATAAAAATATGTAAAATTATAGTATTTGGTAATCAAAAACTCATAAAGATTCAAGAAGTTGAAACTATGTGTAGAAGATGCAATTAATTTCCCTGCAAGACGGAGATTTTTGTTTCCTTAAAGTAGTTCTGGCGCGGAATGGAAACTAAGAATTCCTTCCAAACTAGAAGACATTAAAGTAATAATGACAGTATTATGACTAAGAGTATTCAAGGTAGTAATTAAGACGCCATAATTGAATTATTAAAACGTATATTTCTCAAAGTGAATCTGAACAAAGATAATTACGAGTTTCTTCATGAGATACTTACTTATGTTTGTGAATGATATTAAAAAGAAAGAATTTATTTTATTTTACAATTGAAATTCTATCAATAGCATACGTAGATATCAATTGGTTAATAGCATCAAATAAGGAGTCGTAAAAGAGCTCATAATGTTTACATTCTCTATTTTACGAGTTTGTAATTCTGAAATATTAGTTGAGAAGAGTCATATACGAAGTCGAAATTAATCTCGTGGGACATTAATTGCACTCGCCCGCTTAATTTCACTTTTAGAATATTGCAATTCGTTGCATATATAATATAAGCTTTGCTTCTGTTAGCTTGTAAGCCTCCATATATTCCACGTTTGATTAAACTGAATTTTTCTCATCGTATAGATACGCGGGCACCCGTAATTTGTCTTCACAGGACATACGTACAAACACACAGATGCACATGCATCCAGGAGCCAGAGGGTAAAAAGCGGGCGAAGACCGACGTTCCAAAGATAGTATAAGGAAGGAAAAAGCGCAAAATAAAGCAAGATATGGGGAGAGGCCACCAGCGACACTCCGAAAGGCTCATTTGCATTCGCCTGAGTTATTCATACTTTTTTCCAAATATTGCGGAACTATACGCGGCCGCTTCTCTTTGCTCTTTCTTTCTCTCTTTCTCTCTGCTCTTTTTCTCCCTATACTTCTCTCTCGATGTATCATATATATATATATATACACACACACACACACACACACACACACACACACGCATGCGCGTGTGTGCCAGAGAGGGGCGGATTTAGACGCGGCTGATTTTTGCATATTTTTGCATATTTCCCCGGAGCCGCGTAGACACGCTAGAAAGAGCGATCAAGAGAGTGAGAGAGAGAACGAGAGAGGTAGAGAGAGAGAGAGAGAGAGAGAGACAGAGAGAGAGAGAGAGAGAGAGAGAGAGAGAGAGACAGACAAAGAGAGAGAGAGAGAAAGAGAGAGAGAGAGAGAGAGAGAAAGAGAAAGAGAGACAGAGAGAGAGAAAGAGAAAGAGGGAGAGAGAGACAGACAGAGAGATAGGGAGAGAGAGAGAGAGAGAGAGAGAGAGAGAGAGAGAGAGAGAGAGAGAGAGAGAGAGAGAGAGAGAGAGAGAGAGAGAGAGAGAGAGAGAGAGAGAGAGAGAGAGAGAGAGAGAGAGAGAGAGAGAGAGAGAGAGAGAGAGAGAGAGAGAGAGAGAGAGAGAGAGAGAGAGAGAGAGAGATAAAGATGGACATGAACGTGACACATGCTGCGCTGCTGTATTTCGGGGTTCGTTGACTTTTTCTCAGCGCGCAGTTCGTATTAATGAATTTTTTCCAGCAAACCGTCGGAGCGCTGCTATCTTTTTGCTCTTGTCGGCTCTTCTCGTGGTTTTTTCCTCTATTTATGACGAAAGAGAGAAAGAAAGAGATATAGAGACACGCATGTGGCATTGTTCGAGCGGGCTTATAAAATATTTATGGGCGCGCACGGGAGAGGCTCGAGAGATATTTCGACAGCGGGATAGGGAAAGGAGAGCAGTTTTTTTTCAGAGATAAGGGCAGATTAGGATTAAGGTATACGTGGAGTGGAGCCGTCTCTTTTTCTTTGACGCGCGAGCGCCTTATGTGATTTTCGATTCCATTCTCGGCGACGCTCATGCTGAGATATGAGATAGCTCGCGAATTCGCATAATTTTACGTAGGAGCGGTTAGGTAAAGCCCTAGAGCTGGCATTATATTTCTGGCACTAGGCGGAAGTGCAACACTATATTTTCATATTGCAGAATAATGATGTGACCTAATATGCAGTATTGTCAAATAATATCAGCCTCTCCCTGGTAGAAAATTAACCATATTTTTTAGCTAACGTATTAATTAAATGGAAGCATTATAGCCAAAATCGTCATACAAAAGTAATATAATTCATCTAAAAGTTCTACTATTATTTAAAATATATATTTTATGAAGTGTAAATGCCATAATTTATTTCTGATTGGTACATAATTATGAAATAACAAGCAATGTGCATTTTTAGCCATAAAGTTAACTCAAAAATAGCTAACTTACAGTCAACATTTCTACCAGGCCTGGTTCACTTTTAATTAAATCAAACGAGTATGACATATATACTTTTATTTTTATCGTTTTATTGTCACAAACTGTCATGATTACCTAATTTTATTTGATATTTCCTTTAAATAAATTACCTTAATGCAATAAAAATAAAAATTTATAAAAGTGATAAGAGTCAATGTATTACAAACCATATTTATAAATGTGCAAGAATTATATTATTTTAATAATACATGTGAATGGTTTAATGGAATCAAAACTAGGTCAAGTAAATTATTTCATTGCTTAAATTATGGATGAAGTTCCGCGACTAACTACCTATCAAACGAAAAAGTAAAATAGGTAATATTAAGGTTTAGATAATTGCTTTTTACATTTTATTTCATTCAAAGTCAAAATTAGTCACAAAAATTATAGATATTCAGACCAAAATGAAATTTATTAAAATACTAACATGAAATATTGGCATTAAATTTAGTGTTAATTTTATAATAACAAAACAACAAAACATAACAAATTCTTCGTTAGATTTTTTAAATCATTATTCAAATTTCGGATTTCTCTCGATTGATACCAGAAATTGAGCAGAAAAAGTGTTACTTTGATTGCCAAATGTAGATCGTTATTTTATTTTCAACCAACTTAATAGCAGGACCTGGGATATCACCGAGGGATAAATTCACAATAATTAACACGCCTATTTATTCCAATATAAACGCGTCTATTTATTTATTGAATCGACCTAACACTTTTTTATATTCACATTTAAAATTTATTTCATTTGGTTACTTGTTAGATGGAGCTAAAAAACTTCCGAAAAAGGTAAAGAATTTCCAAAAAATAAAACAAGCTTACAAAGAGCGAGTTAACGATCTTTATATCGAGCAAAAGAGCGAAAATCTCAATAGCGCGTGAATGGGGAATCGCACTTCCTTCAAATGACGCCATCTATCGTTATATGTATATACATACACGCGCACAATGGGCGCCAATCGTGATTGATCCGGATAACAGGCTACAAATTGCTGAAACTGAAGGTTCGAGCTCAACTGCGTAGCGCAGCATCATAATCGAATAGCAATGGGTGACGCTTCTACAAATCCCACGTGCGCATGCGACATAAATGGCCAGGTGAAATACCGACGTCGTTGACCCGTGTTCACGCGCGCATGCATTGAGCGAAATTAGATTTTCTAACTTTTCGCGCCATACAGTCGTGCTCGCGCTCCGCTCAAACGATTAACGAAGTTAACCTCGGGAGCGCGGAATTCCGCTGCGCGCTGTTCTCATTTTTTACTCACTCTCGCGAATTTTCAAATATTTCCATTTCCATTGGAGGGCAATAAAATGCGGGACTGCAGCGGAAAGAATCCTATTAGGGTGGGCACAAAAGAAGAGGAAAAAAATCGAAACTCCCGAGCTGTCAATCGAGAAAATTGCGGAAGTTTTTTCAAGGGAAACGACTCGTTGAGTTGCACACAGTAGCAGCTCCGCTCTCCTTTGCTCCTCTCCCTCTCCATCTCACTCTCTTTCTGTGCTAACCGCGAGCACAGTAGAAAGAGAGAAAGAAGGAGGGAGACAGAGAGGAAGCTAGTGTTTGCCGCGACGAGGAGAAGAAGGAAAACGATAGGGTCACGAGGCGGGGGACGTTGAAGAAGCGGTGCGAATCCGTCAAACGGACAGGCCTTCGATTCATATACGTTTTCGAACCATCTTTCACACCCTCTTTCTCTCGCGACGCACGCGCTTCGGCTGCTTCTCCCCTTCTACTCCTTCTTCTTCAGACGCGTCCGTTGGAGTGTCCGTTTATCTTCTTGCTTACAGGCAGTTTTTCATTTTTATTGTTGTGCGACGCGTCGCGACGCGCAGAGCGAGCTTTCGAAACCACTTCCTTGAATAAAAATTGGAATTTATGGGAGACCATAGTTCTTTCAAGAAAAAGCCGGCTCGAGGAGGGATGGCTGCTGTGATTATATTTTGAATATTTAATTAACAATGATAAGGGACATTCGTATTTATGACATAAATTGAGTTTGGATGTATATAATAATTTGTATTTTACGAATAATTTCGAAAAATCTCAATAAGAGAAATATACGAGGGTCATTTGATAAGTACCTAGCCTACAAATGAAAACACCAAAATTTTACAAAAAATAAAATTTATTTTTCAATGTAGTCTCCTTTTAGTTGAATACACTTGGTCCAGCGGTGTTCCAATTTTTTTAACCCCGTTGAAAAAAATGTTTTCTCTTGGTTTGCAAAATAGCCCTCCGTGGCGGCGATTATTTCGTTATTGGAGTGGAATCTCTTCCCGGCGAGCGAATTTTTTAGGTTCGGAAACAAAAAAAAGTCGCACGGAGCCAAATCTGGAGAATACGGTGGATGGGGCAGCAGTTCGTAGCGTAATTCGACCAATTTAGCCGTGGCGAGTGCAGAAGTGTGAGCCGGTGCATTATCGTGGTGGAAAAGCACTTTTTTTTTAGACAAATGGGGCCGTTTTTCTTCTAACACGGCGTCAAATCGGCTCAATAGTTCGGCGTAGTACTGTCCTGTGACCGGTTTGCCCTTCTCCAGATAGTCAATAAAAATCACACCTTGAGAATCCCAGAAAGCAGTGGCCATCACCTTTCCGGCCGACGGGACCGTCTTCGCCTTCTTCGGAGCAGGTTCACCGGGTAAGGTCCACTGTTTTGACTGCTCCTTGGTCTCTGGAGTGTAGTAGTGAATCCATGTTTCGTCGACGGTCACGTAACGACGCAAAAACTCTTTTGGATTGCGATTAAACAGCTCCAAACACTGCTCTGAACTGGTCACACGGATGCGCTTGTTGTCTGCAGTCAGCAAACGCGGCACCCACCTTGCTGACAGCTTCCTCATGCCTAAAATCTCATGTAGGATATGCCACACGCGTTCTTCTGAGATGCCTACTATCGCAGCTATCTCGTGCACCTTTAATCGGCGGTCTGACAAAACGATATCGTGTATTTTTGTCACGTTCTCCTCCGTAGTGGCTGTTTTCGGAGCACCTGGGCGTGGATCATGAAAAACCGACGTACGACCATGTTGAAACTCGTTATACCAAAATTTAACGGTCGCCATCGAAGGAGAAGCATCCCCATACACTGCATCCAAGCGTTCTTTAATTTCACTGCGCGATTTCCCTTCCAAAAACAAGAATCGAATCACCGACCGATATTGTTCTTTCTCCATTTTTTCAAAAATCAACGGACACATTTGCTTTCACACGCTCTCAAAAATAAACTACAACTCCGATCCGGCTGAAATTTCGTCTGTAACCGTTTACAGGAAGATACTGCACTGTAGTGTATTTCTGGTGCGATAGTGGCACCATCTGGCGGTGAGGCTAGGTACTTATCAAATGACCCTCGTATATAAATTAAGAAAAAAAAAATGAATCAATAGAACAAGTTAGCTGAATAAAATTTAAAAAGGGAAGTTTAAGAGCCATCCATCTTATCCAGGGATGAATATGATCGAGTTGACGTTGGAAATTAATAAATTAAATCGCTTAACATAAAACGAATCAGACTTCTTGATTGTCAATCATAATGAATATGAAAGAGTCAAGAGCTTTCAATCTTTTGTGGAAAATTCAATATAGATTTAATTTAATAAATAATAGATTTTATGAATAAAACTTCAATGTACAATGACAGCTGATGGCGACTTCGTTATAAAAGGATTATTGGACTTTTACTGTATCACTTATTGATACATCTCTTATTTAGGGGAGACTGGGGTAAAACCGGAAACTTTTTGGAAATTGTTTATTAAAAATAGATAAAAAATAGTAACAATATTTAAGGTGGTGTAATAGTCCTACTTTACCACTAACCCTGTTTTATCGGCGGAACATGTCAAAATAATTAATATAAATAAAAGGATAATGATTTGCGTCTTAAACAAATTCACTTGCCCTGCGTAATTCTCTAATACATCGTTCTACGAAGTTTTGGGACAAAAAAACGACGACACCTTTGTTTATTTTTGGAACGAAAATTAACGAAAATTAACCAAATTTCGTTCCAAAAATAAACAAAGGTGTCGTCATTTTTTTGCCTCGAAAATTTGTACAATGATGTATTACAGCATTACGCAGGGCAACTGAATTTGTTCAAGGCGTAAATCATTGTCCTTTTATTTATATTAATTACTTTTACATGCTCCGCCGATAAAACAGTATTAGTATAGTGCGATACCCTCTTAATACTAGAATTGTTTTAGATTACATTCAGGTAACTGAAAAGTGATTTGAAAAAAAGTGATTATTCATTTTTTGTCATAAAAAGTAAAATTGAGAAACGGAATTACGCCAATTTATTTATTGTAACATAAATAATTCTTAGTGAAAGAATATGTTGCTTTCAGGAAGATTATACGCATTAAGACTTTTACGATGAAAACAGTCTTACGAGCTAAGAAATCTTTGACCTCTTCGAAAGTCAACACGAAGCTATTTTTGACATATCAATCGTATACAAAATGATAATAGGAATATTCTCAAAGAGATACCATAGCTATTATATAATAGATCGCACTAGTAGTATAACCGAGAAATTGAGAATTCCGGTTTTGCCCCAGTATCCGGTTTTACCTCAGTCTCCCCTACATCTCATCCTTATAATCCAGTCTAAACGGCCTATATTGCTAATTTTTCATACATCAAAGTGGGTGTGTATAATAATGCGGTGCTAAGCTGTATGAGCATTTTTTCATAATTATGAGATACATTACTCTTTATAGCAGCACACTAGATAATGTAGAAGAGACTAAGACAAAACTGAAATTTTCTTGAAAATTTATAATTATAAAGAGATCAGAAAATCTTCAAAAAAATGTTTAAGTACAGTGTAGTAAACACTTTCAAACATAGCTTTGATTATGTTTCATTTATAAATTTAATCGTCACAAAATGTATTTAATTAAAGTATGACATATACTATTTGTAATCAAATATCATATAGTATAATAGTTGTATTAGAGTATAAATAAATGTTTGAAAGTAACAAGATCAACTCTTAAGACATATTAAGTTTAAACTCTGCTTCACGAATGAAATAATTTTCTACAGCTGTTACATCTATCTACAAGCATCATACTGTGCAGTCATTGGAAAAATATGAGATGTTTCAGAGTGTTTTGTAAGCTTTTTCTCAATATTGAAATGAAAAATCGTGTTTTCTTTACTTTTATATCATTTTTTAAAACTTTCTATTAAACAGCCATTCCTGACTGAATAATTCAAGTTTGAAGTAGAGGCTTTCTGGAACTTTTTTAAAAATAATGTCAACGTTAAAAGCTGTAATACAAGGCTTTTTAATTATTCCGTATTTTTGTCGTATTATTTAGCTACAAATAGAAGTAAAAAAGGGCGCATTATTTCAGTCTTTTGCTCGACCGTAATAAATTATATTTTTACAGTTTAACTATTCTCATCTGACGAAACGAAGTAGAATTATGAATGGTAATTTGGTGTTTAAAATTTAATAGAAATCTTAAATTTGTAATTAAAACAAAATGAAGATAACAGAAATGCATTAAAAGTGAAACTCAGTAAATAAAATGTAACAAATCAGTAAATTAAAGAAAGAACTATGATAAAGGTCGATCAAATTGTAAAATAAACTTTGCAATGAAAATACATCTTATTTTGGTATTTGTATTTCATTTTTAAATTTAATATATCTAAAGTAGGGTAGTATCTCGCCACGAATACACAAAGCCTCAAGGCTTGAGTTTTATGGGCTTGTCATCGGCTGGCATCCATACAAACACTCAGGTGCATGCCATTACTATCCTAGAACAAACACTAGGAGAAATTGGCTTCTCTGCGCAATTTGCAATATATATTCTGCCGATTGACAAAAGGATACCGGTCCTCATTACGCGTTTACTCCAATAGCACAATAATGTAGCAGAAAAAACGCTATTCGCATGCACACAACGGAAATATATGTCAAGTATCATCTCGTTATAGATACCCGCGATTTACATAACTCATATTTCAAAATCTCGAGAAATCCGTCCCGCGTGCTCTAAGAAACACTGAAGAGCTCTGTAAATTCGCATGAGCCACGGGCTGTTGCTATGCGCCTGTAACAGCCGACATCGAGTATACAGGCGCACACCATACATCATCTCCGCTTATAGCAAGAACTAAACAAATGCGGAAGCTCGGCCAAACTCTATATATACGCGGAGGCGGTATAGTGCACCAAAAAATATCGATGCCCTTCTGCTATATATATAGACACGTATGTGTGCGAAGGGGAGCCGAAGGGAGAAATGGATGAAAAAAGGGGAGAAAGAATCGCCACGCGCCGACGCGCGCGCGGCATCGGAATTTTTTTGCCGGTCCTGCCTAATACACGCCAGAGCACTTATTGGAGTCCATTAGAGCGCGCGTGGGAGGGAATCTGGGCCAAGAGAAAAAATACAAAAATCCGACAAAAGAAATGGACGACCCGAGAGAGATAAACGGAGAGAATTCAATCAGCGTGTACACGCGAGGCGCGGCCCTTGCAATGCTAACCCATATTTCGCTGACGGGAGGGAGAGAAAGAGACGAGTCCAACGTAATCTGTCGCACCCCCCTTTTGGCGGCGGGAGAGAAAACGAGTTTTAATTCACCGACGCGCATTCATAATGGAGCCTCGCGTGCGGCGGCGGTGACGGCGGCGCTCTTTCATTCAGATCATCCCCCTCGATTTCGCCAGCGCCCGCCGACGGTGCGCAAATACAGGCGCCAAGGGCGAGGAAACGTCAAGCAGCGCCGCTCGCGAGTATGGAGTCTCGAGTGTCGTATCGATCATATCTCTCTCTCTCCCTCTCTATGCGTCGGCGAGAGAGAGAAAGAGAGAGCGCACGGTGGCATTGTACGCGATAAACGCGGCTCCATTAGCGGCCTCGAGTAATTCATAAGCAAATATTTGCCGAATGACTGCAGGCAACTGCGAGAGCAGCACGTTTGTGCGCCCGCGTATAACTGTGTGCGCGCGCGGCCCCTGCCTTCTGCATATACGCAAGCGCGCTCGGCGGTTTCACCCCTTTCGCGGTCCCGCTTCGCTACTGGTGCGGATTTTATTTTTTGCCAGCACGGCGGGAGATGTATTGGAACGGTGGGTCGTCTCGTCGAGTTGTGCACGTGTGTGTATGAACAGGGACGTCGAGCTCGGCTCTCGATTCAATGGCTTTTAATAAGGCTTGTTTGGCGTTTTTTACAATGGCCGGCCGACAGTATTGAATTTCTTGAGAACTTTGATTTCCGCTTTCGAGGTGCATATAATGGCCGCGATTGTGACGAACCGTTGCTTGTTAACTTCTTGTGTGAGCTATACAATGGCCCCGACTTCGGGCGCGCACGTTGAGCACTTAATTGTCGTTTTTGCGATTTGACTTTTCAAGTCGATATCGCGAGGGGAAATACTAATTTAGGGGCGGGGAACGGTTTGGAAGTTCGCAACAGGTTTTCGATCAACTCAGATTACTAAGAGTATATAGGGTTAATTTATGATTATCGTTGGATAGGTTAACTGTATTAAGAATTTTTTAGTTGAATTCCCACACCGACGAATTCTCAGCATCAGATTTTGTATAAATGTGTATTATTCGTAATATTACTAACCATATTATTATTTATAGCTTATGTTTGTTTATGATTGTTATAGATAATCCCCATGAAGTGTAGTGTTTGTGTGGTGTTCGTTAAAATCTCATTTTCGTTTATTCTAATTACTATGATAATCCGGTGGAAAGTATCTTGAAATCTAAACAATATTTTCTGGAATCCACTATAAGATTTTTTCAACTTCAAATGTACAAAACGTGGCGGTAAACATTCATATATAAAAAAAACACATCTTGAAAATTCCAGAATTGTTTGTCGTATGGATTTCTCGGTGTTTTAATTGTTTTCTCCGAGTTTAAACATTGTGATTCATGTCTTAAAATATGTATTTCGTATCAGTTCATTGTTAGCTGTACGTATATACTACTCGGAATATTCTTAAATAATTCACAAGCGTTAATGGATCTCTGATTTTCAGATGTATGTTGAGTAATTGCATAAGTTATAGTATACTGATCCCTCTTACATCGTAGAAAATAATAACAATTTTTGAATTTATGAAATATTAATTTAAATGTTATACAAAAATTGCAAATGTATGTTTGAGACGATTCCTTTGTCAAATATATATGAAAATTTCAAACTCATTTTGTTAAGCTTGTTTTTAAATAAATTAAGGAATATTAAAAGAATAATATTATAATTATGTACGTAGAATGAAAAACAAAAAATAAGCAATTACTAATATAACTCGTGTAAAGCTAACGTCATTTTCTACTAACATATACATGAAACAATTCTTTTATATTTTCACGAAAAATACATCATGGTAACATGTATTTATTACGAAACCTCGTTTCAAAACGCAGTTGCTTTACTTTTGTTCTATTACTATCAATTTTTACAAATATTTTCTAGCAAAAAAATTGTTTCCTTATTCAATAGTAAATATGCCTTTTACTCTTTTAATATTTGTATTTACTAAACAGTTTTAATGAAAAAAACGAAACTAATGTTAATATTTGTTCAAGTGTGAAAATTTATTTGAATTCCAGGTTTATTTGAATTTTTTTTTCAAACAACGAATTTCGTTTGCAACTTCATCACGATTTTAAGTGCGAAATAGAATCTCGGCGCGTTCTCCTCTATTATAAACTTTTACAAAACCATTTGTTCGTTGAAAAAAAAGGTATATACGCCCATACACACGTACATGCGCGCACCTGTAAGCGAGAACAAGGAGCAAAGGCTGCAGGGCGGGTGCCGCAATTTTCCTTCCGCAATACGAATGACCGGGGCATTATTCTCGCTCGATTTTTCTCTGCCTCGCGGCGGGAAAAATTGCGCTCTGCTAAAACCGCGCGAGAGCGTATTATCGCAGGGGACGCGAGCGCGTACGCTCCTGTATCCCACAAGGCGAGGAGATTTAGCATTTCACAGATCCTTCCTCGTCGAGAAAGAGAGCGAAAAAAAGCCGACCGAGAGAAAGGAAGAGAAAAACGCTCCATATCCAATTATGCTATTTAATGTGACACCGCTCGGGGATGCTGAAAATATTCTAAAAATGGCTGACTCACCACTGCCTCGTCTGACAGGGATTTCCATGCGTGCAGCGGCAGCAGCAGCAAACGCGCAGACAGACGCAGCCAGCCACGCGATGCGCTATTTAATCCATTGTTTCCGCACTCTCGCGCTTGCGCGTGGGGACGCCTCTCGCGCATCTCGGGGGAATGAGAATTTTGCCCAGCGAGCACGAAATTATTAATGATAATAATAGTTTTAAGTGACTATCCTTGCGGCGCGTCATTGTAAACTTAAAAATTTCGAGCGAAGTTAGTTCGGTCCCGTGACTGCTGCGAACTCGCCAACTTTTACGATTGAAACTTTTGAAATCTCTCTCTCCGTCTCTCAATGGATGTAAAACACTCAATAACAATTTGGCGCGTGACTTTAAAATTAGGCTTTTTAGAAAATTAACTAGAACGAAGTGACATGGCTTTAATGAATAACCTGAACAATATGCGAAGTTTGAGAACTTATTTATTAAATTTATAATTAGATGGGAGAGCATCTATATGTGCAATCCTCCTGAAAATTTCCCGTAACTCGGTCATAAACGATGAAAAAAACAAAATTTTAAGCACACCTCTGCAATAAGTTTTTTCTTGTTCTATATAGACTACACAATACACTAAAAGTCTTTGGAACACAGGAAAACGGTCTTGTGAGACAGTTCTAACCGCACATCAATTTTTCTTATAGGAAGTTAACATGGGGATAATGGACGAAAAGTAGTCAATGATGTAGTTCCGTGTGTTTGAAAATCACGAAAAATCACAAAAAATGATAAAAATCTTAAGAATTACGTAAATTTGCAAAAAATCGATTATTTTTGTCATTTTTCAGGATTTTAAAGTGCACGTAACTTTGCACGGAACCGACCACTTTTAACAATCTTTAGCTTAAATTAATAGTATATTATATACCTAGGCCAGTAAAATAAGAAATGTCTCAGATCACATGTAATTGTCGGCCGAGGCGAAGCCGAGGTTGACAAACATGTGATCTGAGGCTTTCTTTTTTACTGGCCAAGGTGTCTATACTATTTTTCTGCTCGACGGAGCCGGAAAGCGACAACTTCGTTTCGCGCAGCGGTCGGGAAGTTGGCGCTTTCCGGCCGGAGGGCAGAAAAGCTCTTTTGTCTCATACCCTGTCGGAAAGTGTTGTCTTCCCACCCTGCTCTCACGGCCGAAAGTGCCACCTTCCCTCACGCCTAGAAACTGCGATGCGCATGCGCGTTTCTCTAATTTTCGGCCCGGCTGGCGCTGCCTGCGTGTTGCAGCCCTCGCTGCCGCTCGGGCCGCAAATCACCTGCAGGCGGCGCTAGTCGGCAGAAAATTAGAAACGTGCATAAGCCTCGCAGTTTTAGGAGTGAGGTTATGTGGCACTTGAGACCCTGAGATCAGGGTGAAAAGACAATAATATACTTTCCTCCAGGGAATACATGAGACAAAATAGTATACGCAACACGAGACGGAAGTAGAACATCTCAACCCGCGTGTTTACCGCCCTCGCCTTCGGCTCGGGCGTTAATATCACACGCGGGTTGGGATGTCTTACTTCCGTCCCTTGGTGCGTAATGTACTATTCTTCGACTTTGATCGCTTTTTTGTTGAATATTTGTTGGCACCTTTAAGAACTTGGTTAAGCATCAGTGACTACTTTTCGTCCATTTTCCCCATGTTAAATTTCCATAAAAAATTGATGTGCGGTTAAAACTGTGTCACAAGACCGTTTGCCTGTGTTCCAAAGTTTTTTTCGTGTATTGTGTAGTCTATATAGAACAAGAAAAAACTTATTGGAGAGGTGTGCCTCAAATTATTTTTTTTTCGTCGTTTTTATGACCGAGTTAGGGAAAATTTTCAGGAGAATTGCACACACACATACACACACACACACACACACACACACACACACACACACACACACACACACACACACACACACACACATGTATCTGTATGTCTTAAATTGAACAAGTTTTATTTATTGTTTTACGACGGTTTGTGGTTCATAGATGTAAAGAGAAGGAGACATGCCTAAGGGGTTAGATACACACTGAAAAAAAATGTGATATATGTTCAAGGAAATCGCACTTGTTTCAAGTAAATATTACTTGTTTTAAGGCCATGTGAAACCGTGAATTTCAATATTTTTTAAATCAACATTCAAGCGTTCATTCGGAAAACAAATTTTGTCAAGCGCTCCGTACACATAAACACTATATTCAGAAATTTTTTTGAGTGATTCTATTAGCATTTTCGTTAGATGTGCTCGTTTGAAAAGTAGGTCAATTGCAGATTCCTACTTACCAACAGTATGGTTTTTATTTAATTAAATAAATTGTCAAATTTTTTTTGGAAAAACACGTTTGTCAAGCGCTCCGTATATGTTAATACTATACTCAGATTTTTTTTTTTGGATGATTCTATTGGTATTTTCATGAGATGTACTCGTTTGAAAATTATGTCGGTATTTAACATCACCTTAAGTAAATTTTACTTGAAACGAGTCCGATTTCCTTGAACATATAACATTTTTTTTTCAGTGCACTTGTAAGGCAAAAAAATTTTATTTCAAACATTCGCCATTTTGTTCAAAATTAAAATATTGGTTAAATTCTTCGTTCAAGTACAAGCAAAAGTTCTTATTTAACTAATCTCACCGGATTTCTTATTACAGATGATCCAGTATGAGTAGCTTCAGTCACCGCAACACGACTTTTTTTGGACCTCTACAGATAGGCTGTAACTCGACTATTTACTGCTATTTTTCCATATCAAAATTAATTTAATATCTTCAAATATGTATTTATTGAATGTTGAAACATTGGTAACAAAATATATGAACCTGTCTTTAAAAAAAATTGTAAAAGAAACGCGTTTTTTTGCCTTACAAGTGTATCTAACCCCTTAAACTGCATTCTGAGTGGAAGATTTTACTTTAGACATTTATTTGATTTGATGATTTTATGCGGAATGTATAAATACTAAATGGAAATAAAAATGGAACAATATTCAAATATTCAATACCCTGGTAGAAATTCATCAATATGAAATGGTCAAGAAGTTAGAAAATAGTGATCATTATTTGCCTATTTCTTAGATTAACGTAACAACAAAATATTCGTATTTGACTTACTTACTAATTTTATCTTTGATGAAAGAGCATTAAAATGCATCGGATAGCCTACCAAAATATAAATAAACAACATTAACTAATAAACCATTTATTGTACTCATTCTATGAATAATTCAGCAACATTTGTATTTCTCCATCTGATTCTGTCTCTCTCCCTCCTTGTCGTAACAGCAAGCTTTCTGCTAGCCATTTCCAGACTAAAGAAACTAATCAGTTTTAATACCTTTAAAATACTCAGGAACAAGCTTGTTCTTGTTTTCGAAAAACGCAATCTATTTTTCAATCTATTAAATGGCCAAATAATAGGAGAAAAAGTTTCATCGGAAGATAGAAACTGGGCAAGAGAAATTCCCATTTTATAACAAGTTTCTAATATAAATGGTCAGTTATTTATAGTTATAAAATGTTTTGGATTTCCACTAGGGTAGTACCTCGTCTATTTATAAATATTCACTTATGCTAGAACGAATAATTGAATTTAATTGAAATTGAATCTAATGGAAAAACTTTTGGAAGAGCCATTTGCCCCGTCGAGATTAACCGCTCATTTCGAAAGTCGGAGAACGGTTCTCCCATTTTGGGGGAACCGTTTACCCATATTCAGAGAGAGCGCTTCAATATTTTGAAGGGCGAACCGTTTTACTTGCCGTGGAAGAATCGTTCTACTTAAAAATGGTTAAACGATTCCCCGATTTTGGGAGAACGGTTATACTCTTCATGACACAACGGGGCATGAAGATGAACTCTTTTATTTTTTTATTATTTTGGATGAATATGCGTGAATGAAAAGAAACAAAGAAAGAGATACATTAATTTAAATATTTATTATAATTTCTAATGAGTTGTAACAAAATATAGTTATGCTATTCATAACTTGCTTAAAAAAAATACGCTTTCTCACCTCAAGAACTCCTGCACGCGTGATTTTTAGCACAATACACGTGCCAAATCGGAGCAACCTAACCGTATAACGTTTAACGCAGGATGCACCATGCAGACAGGGTATCATAATAATAGTGCCGTTGCGAGGCAACTACCCTCTCGAACTTTGGGAAAGTTTTTCTCCGTCCGTAACGGTGAATGGTTTACTATGGAGGGGGGGGGGGGGGGAGAACCGCTCGACGTAAATATAGAAGAGCGGTTCTCTCTCCATTCTCGCGTTAAACTGTTCTTCCAAAATGGATGAGCCGTTTATCCAAATTTCTGGGTGACTCGTTCTCAGCGTATTTGGTAGAACGGATTGCCATAGAGGTTCACCCAAAAGGTTGTCCGTGTATAACAGATCCATTTAATATTTGATAACAGAGACAATGTATTGATATCTCCGTTTGAATACAAATAGAAGGCGACAGTAAAATAAATAAGATTACATTTTATGACTGTTTTTCCAAAGTTGTGAAATGATTAAAACGATCTTGCTGTCCAGTGTGTGTCCAGGGTAGAAGTTACACAACAGTATATTGTTTGTCGTAAATTGACTAGTGGTACTGAAGTGGCCACCTATACGTAATAGACTAGCTGATACCTTTAGTCTTGAATAGCAGCTTAATAAAAAGTTCAAAACGTCGATAAACAATATACTGTTGTGTCATTTCTACCCTGGGCACACACTAGACAGCAAGATCGTTTTAATCATTTCACAACAACTAAAATCAATACGAGATATTTCTTTCGCTGGAACAAGCGTCATTCTTGTTAACGGTAATAAAATCCTAATTAAAAATAATCTATTAATATTCTATAGCCACGATCGCGAGAACAAATCGTAAAAATGATGGGATAAATCGGAAAACGTTAATCAAGCAGTCCATGAAACTCGGCGCACTCGCGCGTATCGCTCTCGAGCTCGCGCGCGTGCTCCACTGCTTTCGAATCTGGTTTCCATTTGATTTTATAGCGACAACAGCTGTAATGACAGTAAAACCTAGCCAGAGCACGACAGGGGAGTGGGCGACGAGAGTGCGAATGCACACGCGTGTGTGCTCGAAGGCCTAGATTAAATCCGCATTACACGGGCGCGTTTGCGTGATTGAACCGGGGCGTTTATATCTGAAATCGGGTGATGGGCGCGGGCGCGCGGTTATCGCGACTGCGAGACGCGTTGATGGCGAACTCCGATCGTTTGAATGACATGACGATCGCGCGCGTCCATAACATATTATGTATGCTCGCGCGCCGGTCAACAATGCTCCAGTTTAGAGCAGGAATATAGCTGCAGTGCGCTCCAACATCCCCCAGCTATTAATATGTAGGGTAAATATTAGAAATGGAGTTTTCGGGATTTCGAGGGGAAACAAAGTGCACGCACGTCTGCTTTAATCGGCTTTCGTAACTTTGCTATTGCGAACGATGGTGTACCGCAGTGTTGTTGAACGCGCGAGGAACTTCCGTTATTAAGTATATTTGTTACAGTATGTGCATTTGTTGTTAAAACTCCCGATAATATCTGTTGGTTTGCGTGTTTCGACGAATATCACGGGTGCTTGAACAACAAATTTTGCGAAATATGTTAAACATTTTGACAATGATAAAAAGATCATTAACATCATCATTAACTCTCGCAATTCATAATAAATGGATTATTGTACAAGAGCGAAACCTGTATTTCAATGTTACCGGAAGCTTATAGATGAATTGCACGTAAAAGGAAGATGATTAACATGGAGTACTCGTGTTAACTAGCAATATTATAGGCATATTTGCAATAATTGAAGCATCCGCAATAGCCGGCGCAACTTTTTGAGAAAACCATTCCATCGATATTCATATATCAAGGGCTAAATTAATTACAATTCATTCAGTTATTGCAAAAAGAGTTGAAAATATAAGGTTTCCTGAAGGAAATAATCTGTAAATGCTAAAAACAAAAAAAAAACATAAAAATTCATAAAATTCTTGAATTAAAAAAAAGTAGTTTTGTTAATAAAAAAAATATTGACTTCAGGGAATCTTATATTTTCAACTCTTCGGACCATAACTGCATGAATTTCAAGTAATTTAGGCCTTGTCCCATATGAATATCCATGGAATGGGTTTATCAAAAAGTCGAGCCAATGCAAAAAAATTGAAAATGCTATACATCTCTGAGTAAAATAGTGTATGTTTATAGTACATATATATTGTATATGGTTTAAACTACGTTTTTCTTTTTTTTCAGCTGATTTTGGCCTCAGAAGCCACTAGGTGTAAGACCCCCTTAATTAACTTCATTAGGGTGTCGACAACCTTGTCTACGTTATCCAAACAAGATCCAGTTGTCGATAATGAGCAAATTCATACAAATTACATAAAATTTTTTCATCAAATATTTTCTTTAACACTTAAAAGTAGTCATATACACTTTAAGTTTACGATTATGCAGCTATAATAATGAGAATATTTGTATTATAATAATGTGTTTGTTTATTTTTGTTTACTTTTGTTTATTATTCACGCGAAATAAACTTTCGAATCTGAGCTATTTGTGACGAATAACACTCAATTTAGACGTTATTTGTATATCGCGACTACTCGGTCTTTGGCAGCTATCGGTAATAGCTGTCACTGGTAGAATGATTATCAACTACTGCTATACCAACTAATTTATATTTATTTATTATTTTTTTAAATGAATGCCATCTTAAAATCTCCCTTTTTTGAATTACATGTTTAATTAATATATGCAATAACTATTACAGACAAAAAGTTCCTTTCTTCTTATAATTAAAACGTGTTTCAACACGAAATTATTTTAATCTCTCGCTAAACTATCGACTACTGGGCCAACTACCTTATACTGAGTTTAAACAATACTTTATTTTATAATTATACCTTAAAATTTGTCTATTGTGACTTCCGATATTTTTCTCACAACATTATCCCGTATTATCAATTTGGTATTGGTGTACAGTCAATATACTTTTTTTCAGTGTACAATGAATTTTTCGACTAATTCGGCTGTCTAACATTTGCATTAAACCCTCAGGCTATTATACGTTTTCCTTTCAGCAGTTCCCCTGAAAATGTACCTCTAAGGGTTTACCACGTCGCTGATTCCAAATTAGTAAAGCTAACACTTCTAAATTCAAAATGGCGGATCTAATATTACTGATGGTAAAGGTTTCTGAATGTTCAACAAGACAGAAATACAAATTGTATTTCAAGTTTAGAATAGTCGAGTCCAATGTAAATAGAATCTTTTAGACAAAAATGTTTCGTCTAAGATTTAAGATTTTTTGATTTCGTATCTTTACGAAGTACTTCAAGTGTTTTATAAGAGATCATCATGACTTCTTAAGACTTGATACTTGAGATACTTCTGTATTCCATAAAACATTTTTGTACATACTCTTAAAGTATGACTACTTCATTATAATTTAGCAGACTTTTTGTGAAAAAAAAACTCTTCTAAAACGCTACTTTAATAATTATTTCAAATAGGTTATATTTATGAATCAATTTCTAAATCGTAGAATTTATTAGTAGAAAGATAGTGATCTAAAACTCTCCATCGAATTTCGAACGTGTAGCAGCATTCGGTTTCAAGATAAAATAATTTTCCGCAGGCTGAAGCAATTCCCAGTAGAGCAGCGGTCGCCGCGGCTAATTCAATTTTATTTTTGCGCGAAATATGCTCACGGCCCTCGACGAATCGCCGATATAAACTCTCTTACATCGATGGTGGGGGGTGTGCAGCGTGTCCGAAAAATTTGATTACACGCTGCGTTTTCGAAATCGACGTCCAGCCGCGAGTCACGTAGAAAAATGCTGAATCCTAAACTTTCGTCGTTCGCTGCCGTGGGGCGTTCATACACACTGGCATACATGTTCACTTGAGCCGGATATAAACGGCGTATACGTGCATCCTTGGCGAACGTGTGAAATGCCGTCTCTAGCTGCTAGCGTCTTGCACCGCTGTCGCTGATTTGCGACGACGACGCGCGCGCCCGCAGAACCATAAATATTTACCGCGCGATTTTTCCCAAGCTTTATGGTGTATAGTGTTGAAGCTTACCTGCGAAAGGAAGCCCGATCGTCGCCGGAGATTAAGTTGCCGAGAGAAATGTCCAATAATAGATTTACCCCTTGACACGGACTCTCCTATCTCGCGATGTGCAAGAGTTTACGAAAACGGTATACTGTAAATTCACGTGGAATTGTATAACGTGAGCCAGCAGGAATATGGCGTCTGCACGTAATAATATTTCTACGATTTTTTTGGAAGATAATAATAAATAATTCATGATGGATTAAAAATTGTTATTAAGGAAATATTCATGTAAAAATATTAAATTAATTGTCTATAAAAGCAGTAAAATGTGTAGAAATTTTTCAAATGCTAGAAATAGAAGTATTTCAAGACCTTTAGCACAAACCACGTTGGATAAATATCAGCTCAAATTTAAGCTAGCACTGAATTTAATAGCATCAAGTGTCGCGTGTCAGACAATTTCTTACTTTAAAAACAGATCCTATGAGCAAGAGGAGTACTTCTAGGTAACAGGTCGGCTGCAAGTTTACAGTAGGGCTTTTCAGATCAAAATAAAAAAGATTCATACTCCAGCGTTTGTAATGCTGAATCCTACTTCTCCGTATAGAAGCTACATTGTGTAAAAACTTGCCATTTCGTCACAAAATGGGTCTTTTTGATTATTATTATTATTTTATGAGTGCAGAAAAGATCATTAAAGTGGGTAGAAAGAGTTTTAATGCGAGTTTTGAAATATGCAACAATATTGATTTGTTTTGGCATAAACTAATGGTGATTAAAAAAAAAATTTAATCATTTTCTCAGCTATTTTTAAGCGCTTATATAATCGGAATAAAACATTTATATCAATATATTTAAGTATTCGAAAAAAATATTAATACTTTTTAATATCTGTAAACTTAAGTAACGTAATTTGAATATTCATAGTTATAATTAAAGAAAGACATCATTATTAACGAAATAGCACAGTTTTTTTAAAATAAACTTCGCTGTTTCCCGATTTCTTTCGAGTTTCGAGAACGATTCGAGATTTCGAAATACCTCGCAAAAACGCTCGAAAACCGAACGAATATCGATCGCTCAATTTATATTAAGTATTAGATCATATACGACAAAGAATGACTACACTGACAGAAAAACCCGGGGAAAAATTCCTATGTTGCTCTTGGAAGTTGCCCACAACTGCTTAAAATCGAAATACTTACTATCTTTTATATGAAAAAGTCCAATGTCACAAGTAAAACTTCCTATGCCAGCATAGTAAAAATTAACACGTGACTAATGGAACTTTATCTTTTGTACATTTTCCCAGGCTAGCATGGTAAAAATTGAGAGAGTTTTAGAGTAAGAATTCACACGTTCAATCCTAAATACCCCGCGAGTGCACGAAAAGTTGACCTCTTCAATGTCAAAATAGGAAAGATTCAGACATATACATGTCAACAAACTCAATCCACCTTGGCAACATCGAGACAAAACACAAACGCTAAACGCAACAACTGAATGTGCGTTCTAATCCAACATACTTGTTTTTATTTTTTTTTTATTTTTTATGATAAGACAATTTTTAAAATCATTGTTTATTTGTAATATTTTTAAGGAAGGTTGTGAAAAACCATTATATCGAAAATACAAATTCATTAATAAATAAATGAGCTTGTTTAATTTAAGGTATTGGTAATAGTTATAAAATGTTAAACAATATTCTTAATATATAACATTTGTAATAAATTACGTTAAAATAGAGAATAATATTATTCGAGTTAAAGCATAATTTGTTATAAAATTAGCGCGCATAACTTACGTTTGGGGATATACAAGTTCCAAAATTTTGTAGGACATATGTCTTTTAGGTAAGTGGTTAGCGCTCCCGACTACCGTGCCAAGGGTTCCAGGCTCGAGTCTCGATGCCGTCAAAAATTTTTAATTTATTTAATAAATTTTCTTTAATCATGTTTAATTCAAAAATAACTTCTGTATTGTCTAAATATAATAATTATGTGTCTGATACTCGCTCCCCCACTCCTAAAAAAAAAAAGATGTAATAATTTTTTTCGCTCTTTAAAATCAGTTATAAAAAAATTCCCATGTTAGACTTGGAATTTTTCCTACGTGTATTACAATTTCTGCTAAAAATCCGACATATGGTCGAGTTACGATTCCAACATGGTAATTTTTACATGACAACATAAGAATTTTTACCAGATTTTTTCTGTCAGTGTAATAAACGCTGATATATTAATTTCCTCTTATAGACTAAAGAGCGCGTGTAAAGTTTCAGCCCATTTAATGTCCTGTAGGATATGCAGTCATAAACATGAACGTTTTCTTTATTAAATCACTTTGAAGAATGAATCACTATCACAATTAATAAATAAATTAATAGTTATCTCAGTTTTTCCTTGATTCAATTCATTACTTTATTATATCTAAAATAAGTTGTTGTGTGTAAGTTCTAAAATATTTTATTTAAATTTAATTGATAAAATATCATAAATACGCATATTAATAAAGAATAAGGAATTTTTTGCATAAAAGATGATTTGATTCATTGCCACGATTGAGTACTGCAATATTCACGTATGCTATAATAGTAAGTAAATCGTAAGTATAAAATATAAATGGCAAAAAATTGCAGGTCAGTTTATCATAAATCTTAAGCTCTAAAATTCTGAATCAATCATTATTTTTTCGATACGAGGCTTGCATGCCTGCAGAAAAACTGTATATAGTTAAATAAGGTGATTATGCTTCTACACACACACACACACACACACACACACGTATACGATGTAATGTAGAAATAATAAATATTTATTTATAGTTATTAAAATTAAACGATACAATTAGCGACAAATTTAAGTATAATATTCCAAATTGATAATGCACACAATTTCATTGAAAATTTTAAAGCAGATTAACTATATTATAGTACTACACTGAGAAAAAAGTTAAGTAAAAATTACAAAAAGTTTTTTAAACACTACCATTTTATAAAACTACCATATACTCTAAAAACGCAAGAAATTACCTTAATTTACAGGAAATTTTACATAGTAAATTTTTTAATATATCTTATATAACTCTAACTTCAAAATCATAATTTTAATATGATTATTCGGCTCTGGTAGTATAAAATACGGTTCGAAACTGGTGCGTAAGAAGATTTTTAGCTCATGTACACGTGTTTAGTTTGCTTCGCTCTTGCGAAAAATGTACTATAGTGGAATTCCTTATAAAGTATGGTAATATTTTATATTTTTATAGTCTGCCTTAGCTTTACGAGACAGTATTATGTCAATTTTTGGTAATAATATCGTATCAATGCATTTTATAATAAAATTAAGTTGTTTAAAATCGTTTCTATAGCTTGTCACATAAATTTCCAAGATATCATCATTAAACAAAATCACATATACGATTACTCGGATTGTACCTAGTTCGCTTTCAATACAAATGCTCTCAATTTGCCATATAAACGAGGCCGCAGCCAGCAGTCAGCTTAGCTTCTGTAACTCATTAAGAAGAAAAATGGCCGGGAGAGCTCATCCTCCGCTTCCTTGTGGCTGCGAGACAGCCGCACCCGCGGCGAAATCACGTCGGCGCACATTCGAGAGGTTTGATTCATCAATGCCATCGCAAATAGCGGCAATTCACTTAAGAAGACAGCCCTCGAGTGTCTGCAGTCCGCGAGAATCATGCGATATTCTCCTAATGAATCAGACATATATCGATTTCCAACGAGGAGCTAGCTTTTACAGGTGTAGCAGAAATGCATATCGCACATACGCGTTTGCTCGCGTGGCAAACAGGACGATTAAGTGCACAACGTCGCGGCGATGCGGCGCTTCCTTTTGACTGATTAATTGTCCTCTAATCTCCGCCACTTAATGCCATATAAAGTTTCTGGCACGCGCGTACGTTGCTTGTCTCGCTCTCTCTTCCACTGCCATTGAGTTCGTGAATTGAAGCAATTTCCTATCACAGCAATTTGCGTGCCGTCAAGCAGCAACTACAGAAAAATTCAAAGCACTGTCAATGTTCATGTTATTTGCGTTTGTAAACAGCTGCCCCCCCCCCCCCCCTCTCTCGCTCTCCTTTGACATGTGTCAACGTGTGACTAAGAGCTTTGCGAGAGATCTTTCGTAACATTATGCTTAAAGTGGAAAGTTTCCGTAAATTTGTTTTAGAAGGTTTTATTTGCATGAAAATCAACAGTTTACATTATTTATTAAATGGTTTTAACTTTGAGACATTATATTATGTGTGCCTTTACAATCAAAACTGCATTGAATATTTTCAGTCTCCTTTGTTACACGACTTCTTCAAGACTTGAATGCAAATATAAAATGTTCCTTGAGTTGAATAAATTGACCAATTCCCTTGAAAGATTCATTATGCTGTTTTAAAAAGTATTATCTGAGAATTTATAATTTAACAATTTTCACTTTTATTGAAAATGAAATGAATATTTGATGTTTAGAAAATAATTTTAATTTTTTAAATGTGTACACTCATTGATGATTTGATTCTTGGATATTTTTAGACGTTATAGTGAGTGCATGCCTTACTTTCAGGTTGATTGGCCAATTTTCGCAGCGTACAAGACACTTTATATTCAAATTTGGGCCTCAAGAGAAATTACTTATTGTAGAATGTTCAAGCTTTTGAATACTGTTCTTAAGTAATTTTCTAAATAATGAAGCTGTTTAATGTCTTCAAATTGCCTTTGTATCAGTAAAAACAAATAAAAAATTTCTAATAGCCTAAGTCTATAGTCTAAGTCGAACTAGTAATCATTTACTTATTGTCATTTTAATATGTAAAATGACAATAAGATAATAATTTGAAAAAGAGTTTCTTCGCTTTGAAAAGGTAATTCTCTTTTTTTAATGTATAATATTAACTTTTTAAACATAGTGAATACTAAATTTTAAATATAATGTTAATTTCCACTACAAATTTTATTTTAAATATTTTATTATACCATTTCAGCTTCTTCCTAAATCAGTTTATTTAGCTGATACAAAACAGTTAGATCAACTATAATTATATTACGCTTATATTAAAACTACTCTAAAAAACGGCGACACTAGGCTTCCAAAATTTTTAATTTTTTAACATATTATATTAGTAATTTCAAACAATATAGTAGTTTTTGGAAAAATTGATACGAAAACTTTTTATGTTATGATTGAAAACGTGAATTTAAGAAAGACGCCAACTTTGCAAATTAACTTATCAAATTCCATTCAGTGAAGTAAAAAATTCTAATATATACTAGGTGACACCAAATAATTAATGTCTGGGAATTATTTGAAAAATTTAGAAGAAACTATAATATAGCCCTTTAACAGGTTTCGTCAATACATGTCAGAGGCTGCGTTTCGTCAATATAATTGTAATGCAATGTTTCGAGCCTTGTTTTATTAGCATATGTAACAAATTTTCGTTTGGAGAAAGTTTTAGAAAGCATGAGTCTGAAGTTTGCAACGTTGGAGTGCAACGAAATAAAAAAAATAATTCATTTTACTTCAGGTTTATACTAATTAATATTAATTTTGCGTGTAGATTTAGTCTTTTATAGTATAAAATAACTTTGTAACAATGATATAGAAAAAAGTTCCATTGTTTAGTAACTTTAATCAATCGGAAAAAATTATTTTATGGCGTTTCAACAATGCAAACTTCAGACCCATTAGAAAGCTTAAGCAATGAGACAATTCCAAATTTGAACGTTAAATAGTAGGGTAAACTCCTCTACTGTCAGACTTCATGTGTTCGTCATATATTATATTCCACAACTGTGAGAGATTCCTTATCCAAGTTTAACGACCTTATAGCGTGTTATTCAAATTTGTGGAATATATCCTAAGAATCGCCGTACTAACTTTTGTTTTTACAAAAATAATTATATTTAACAAACAATAAGTTTTTAAAAAATAAATATTTATCCGAATGATTTGCATGCAAATACTAAGAAAACGCAAGCAATCTTGAAAACTTTTCGAAATCGAGAATCAAATTAACATCTCCATTCGACGTTAAAACTTTCATATGGTATGTGTATTTAATTCCCTATCAGTGACCCCGGGGTTCGAACCGAAATTACCGCGACGAGCTATTATAACCTCTTATCAATACTTGAAGGAAAAGTTCATCTTCCTCTCTCTTGAAAACTCCCGAGTCCCGAAGCTGGCGCACTGGCCATCCCGACTCTTAACGACTTTCAATTACTTTTCGTGTCGCGGCTGCAATCTGTAATGACGAGCACGCGCCGGGGAGAAGGCAAAAACGCGCTCGCTGGCGCTCTTTAACGAACAAATTTACGACTGGCAGACTTTTTTCACGCGGTTCAGTCGCGGACGCGTGCACGTTAACGTGCAACGAGCGCAAGGAAAAAGTTAGAAAAGAAAAGGAAACAAAAGCGAGCGAAACGCAAGCGAACGGGCGGAGAGAGAGGCGTAGAAAAAAGGCGCGCGCACGAAGGCGCAATTAGCATATTTCGTGTGCAATTGCGTGTTGGCGCTCCTTTTTTTCTCGTTCACTCTTCGCTCACGTGCTCCCAATATTTACATCGGCGAAAATGAAATGAATTCCAAAGAGGTGTAATAGCGTGCCGCGCGTGCGCGCCACCGTCGCGAAAGGGAGAGTCGTGCGAGCTTATTAGGGCTTACGAAGTCGAAGTTGAAGAAGAAGAGGAAGTAGACGAGGAAGAGGAGGAAGAAGTAGAAGACGGGGAAGAGGAAGCTATGAGGGAGCGAGTAGCGATCGATATAACCGTGTGTACTCGAGTCGGCTCTCGACTTTTCGCTTTTTATACCCACACGCGGGATTCGATGTGCGATGCTTATGCTAATGCTTCGTACATCGACGTCGCCTCTCTCTCTCCCACGGCTGCCGATGCACGAGTCGAGATAAGTCAACGCCGTCGCGATTCTCCTCTCACTCTCCATCCCTCTCTTTCTCTCGCCTATGTGTGCGCCTTGGCGTCACCGCAACGTATAACTTTTAACGGCGAGAAAACCGGCGTCGCGCGCCCGCGCGTCTGTCGCACCCTGGCGCGGGCGCGTACTCGCGGCTGTCTGGCGGTAGGGAAATTTTTACGAGGCCGGAAGCGCCGCAGGAATTTCGCGTAAAATTTTATTTTTGGCTTTGCGAGAGAACAGGATATTTGGGAACGATAAGACTGTTAATTTTCTCAAGCGGTGTAGTTTTAATGGTTGAGTATACATATGCTTAAAATTTTGAATATCCTTATTATTTTTTATATCTTTTTATGAGGTTACTGAAGCAGTGATTTTATTGTTTCTTGAATAAAAGTGTATGAATTTTGAAGACAAAAAATAATGTCAATATTATTATTATTCATTTACAGGTAGAATATTGATAACGCACAATTAAGGATTTATACGAAAAACGTTGACCTTTATTATTAAAAACAAACAAATTGAAACACGCACTTTTAACTTCTTTTTAGTAAAACTTAAATTTTTACGATTATAATTTGTTTTGTAGGAGAAAGCACATCTGTCTGCATCAATAAAAATGATATTGCAAACATACTCTAAAATTGAATTAAATGATTCTAAAGAAACCTACGAAGAAGATCGACATTCGCTAAAGATACTGAAAGGTTATATTAACGACATATTACCTCCTACCCTACCTTGGTAGAAATTAGTCCATTAAAAATAGTCAAGAAAACAGAAACTGGACTTAAAAATGGCTAGTTATTAGACACATATTAGACACAAGTGTAACGCTTTTTTCCATCAACTTCTCCCATTTTATGGAATGGCCCTAACCTCAAAATCTTCATATCAAAATTTTATATAACAATTTAATCATATATTGTAAAAATTATATTCTTAAGAGATAATTTACCGGGACATAAACAAAATTTAGTAGTCTTTATACTATTTACACCTTGATTCTATAAGATATAAACCAAAATCGTTATTTTGCCACGTGACTTTATCTCTCTCTCATCGACATAACAAATCGCTTGTTACTAGATTTTTAATGGCCTCGTCGGCTAGCTATTTTAACTAGCATTAAAATGCTAAATTAATAGATAGTACATAATTTTGACCATTTTTGGGGCCAGTAAATGTGAAAAATAGATTGAATGAATCGTTATACCTATGATCGAAAACTGGAGTCCATTTTTTTGCCATCTTGGTTCAAACTAACCATTTACTACCCAGAAAATGATTTCAATTTCTACCAGGGTACATCACTGTATCAGTTCAATCTTCATTGTGAACAAAATGGAATATTTTATTTAAGCCTATACATTGCTATACTTCATTGGCATAGCAAAGGATATGACAATGTCCATTTTCGTTGAAAACGAAATGGGATCGCATTACGAAATGACTTGCTGACAATGTGTTCTAACCATTCTGTTTTCTTCTTCTCATATCTGTTTATACCCCAGTAAATTTTTACTTATTCCTCTACGAAATATATTACTGCTTATAGTTCACATATTGTTTGCTAATAAGTTTATTTTCACTTTGGATAAATAATCGTTCTATCGGACAAAAATCGTACATAGATATTGCCTCTCGTAAACTTCGGAATCGAAAATTTAAAAATTAGTCATATTTTTTATCCGACAGAATTAACTACGTTAACGACTAAGCTAACCTTTTTTAAACCAAATGATATGAATTGCTCCTCAATATTTAACCCTGTATTTTTTTGATGAAGAAATCATATAGAAACAAATTTTAAATATCTTTCCAATGGTTTGAGACCTCTTTCGAATTCCGTAAAATTTGAAAACCTTGAAAAAGGGAGTTCTGAATTATAAATCTCGTGTAATTTTTTACAAACTTGTAAAAATGTAGTACATTTTTCATTTCTTAATTTGATCAGAGTATGTGAGTCAAATGAAATATTTCCAATATATCGAGAGATAAATACTATATTTATCGGTAAAAATTTAGAAAATTTGCCATTATACGTTCGGTAACGATGTTGACAAGTAATTATCCGCTTTGACACTTATAGGTGTGTTCGTACGTGCGTATTTGTGTCTACATAAAAGTAAATACTAACTTGTCGACATCGCTCCCGTAAGTATAATTGCAATTTTTTTTGTTTATAAACAATATTCTCTATCGATAATTCGATATCTCGTTTCATTCACATGCTATGATGAAATTGACAATGAACGATATATTACTTATATTTTTACAAGATTAAAAAGAAATTCATGCGTTTTATAGATTAAAACTGCCTTTTTTGCTTTTTTCTTTCAAATATTGGCTGCTATCTTTAATCCACTACTTATATAGAATTTCGAAAAAATTCCATTTTGTTTTAAATGGTTGTTATATTTACGGGTAATTTATCAAATCTTTTCGTGCACAAAACATAGGTTAAAAAAAAATCACGTAATGTCATGCACTATTAGGAAAAACGAACCAAAACTTTTTTGGAGCAAATCCTAAATCGAACTTATCCAGGGCTTAGAAAATTGTGTTTCAAACGATCGGAAACTCTGTACTTCAAATTTTTTGGATTATGTTTTTTGATAAAGAGTTACGCATTTTCTTATAACTGAATGAAACACTTATGATAGCAATACTACCACCTTAATAGCACACATATTTCAAATCTTCTGCCCAATGTATTTGTATTATAATTAAATTGCTTAATAACGCACTTTAAAAGCTTTTTCAATTAGATAAGGTGGTGCAATTTAATTTCAGCCGATAAGTTTGATCGAGTGTCCGAGAGATGATGTTGGCGTTTCCATTGCGATCACGAGCCGGTCATAAAAATCATTTATTTCTTTTTCAAACGCGTAATTTTCAAAGATTAGCATTTTTGCACGCGGGAGATAAACTCGAAAAATGAAGAATGAGAGGCGTGGAGGAAGGTTGCTTATCTCGATAAAGAAGGGGTTGGAGCGCGCGGCGAGGGTACAGTGCCGCTGATTAATTAGCCCGCGTGCGCGGCTCTCTCGCTGCGCGCGAGCCACCTGACCGAGGAAAGCAGCTATACTTAGCTCGCCGCACTATACGGCTTGGCTCAAAAGGCAAAAAGAAGTTGTACTAGTCAACGTCCTTTCTTTCTCTACATTTTCCTCCCTTTCTCTTTCTCCGACTGTATATACAATTAACCCGCCGAGTTTCTTTTTCCTCCCTCCGTGCGCGCCAGCGGATGGTGTATAGTTAATTACTCCGAGTGTATTAACTTGTGAATGTCAAGCAGCGGCTTAGAGAGCCAGCCACTGGCAAGGAGAATAACCTCGCGAAGTCGCGATATATCGGGGAGGCGAGGAAGAAAAATCGCGGGGCTCGGGAATGCAATAATATTAAATGAGTCACGTGACTCTGAGACAAATTGAATGCGCGACCAGTCGCTTCTCCGCGGCTTCGCTCTTGAAGTGGGCTTCAAGGGTACTTTGCCTCTATGGTCAATTGCTGAGATTCCCGGAAAATCGAGGAAAAAGCGTATGCACGAAATCGTATTTGAATATTACGTTTTAATTGATAACAAAAATCTCTAGAATGCTAACAAGGTTATTGCATAAGGCATTTAAATTCATAATTTACTATACTAGTCACGATATAGTAACTAGAAATATTATCGTAATTAAATATTTTATTACTTTTCTTAAAAACATTAGCGATTATTATAGTGTATTTTACTGCATATTAGTGCTTTTAGTTATTTTACACGCCACTTTTAGCATTAAGAAATTTTTTAAAACGTATAATATCGTTTAATTGGAACTAAATCACGAATCAAGCTCTTCATGATTTGAACATTGCATCACTTATTATATTAGATTAATCCACTTTGAATGAGAATATGCTTCAATTAAATTGCTTGAATTTTGCACTCGAACTAGATTTGCCAATTCGAGTCAAGTGCCACATTTGAATGGTCTTTGAGCGTACAATTTACAATGAACTATGACGTCACAAAAGAACTTGAATTGTTATCAACGTTTTTCGTTGAAGACTCATGAAATATTTTGATTCGAATGAAAATATTTTTCATTCGTGGGAATGATCAATAGGTCGTTATAAATTAAAGACGATAAAGCTAAGCTCGACGTTTATCTCAATCAGACGTATATATACTAGAGGGACAGCAAACAAACAGAAACCAGTCTGTCACGCTGCGTTGTTTTGAAGCAGTGTTTCTCAACCCCAATTAGCGGTCCAAAAAAAGAATAAGCCACGCATGGTCTTTTCTTAGCTACGGCGACGTTGAAAATAAACTGTAACAGCGCCGGTCGCTCACTGCCACTGCGCCGGGCAAAAAAAAAAGAATCCATGAAACCGACCTTCAAAATCCATCTACTCTCTCAGCACGCTTCGAGTCATGTATATAAGTACTCGCTCTAGAATCCGAGGCTCTCTAATTTCTGGCAGCGCTCCGCATATTGCGAGTACATTATAGGCGAATCGAGGCCACAGCGCTTTAAGGGCACGCGGTATAAAAGCAAAGACGACGACGCGCTGCAGCAAGAGGGAGACAGCGGAACGGCGAATTAACGATAAACCGAGTTGAGCAGTCGCGCGAGAGATAAGGACAAGCGGGAGAATATCACCTACAGCACAAGTAGATATATATACTTATACTACTGTGCAGTACGCGCCGCGCAACCTAACCTTACCCGCCGGCGTTCGCTGCGAGGCGGCTGATGCTCCGCGCGTGTCCCGTGTACGCGTAAATATCACGTACGTCGCTGGAATAATACATGCGACTGCCTGCGCGCGTCGTCGACTCGTCGAGTGGCAATTTTTCGAAATGCCAATGTCGCGTTCCCTTCGAGAGTCGTATAGAGGCGCGAGTGTTAGTGCGCGGGAGAGAACGCAGAGCTGGATAATTGTTATTGTCACGTCGACGCGTGTTACCTGTATACCTATACCTGCCGCTGCTGTGCTGCAGCGCGGTATTCTTTTGGATTCGCCGAGAGCTAAAAATAGCTGGCTGGCTTTTTAAAGGAAACGCCGGGCGCGCGCGAGCTCGAAATAAAAGTCAACCGGCGTGAAGATGAGCAATTACGTTGCAAGTCGTGATAATAATTCTGCACGTGGATGTAGCGTGACTTTTAATAAAACTGATCCATTCAGAGAGAACGGCGCTGCGCGGCTGTTATTGAACGTTTTCGCAAGAGCCATTTGCAAACTTCACTTCCAAGAACTATATATTTCTAGACTTTTAAACGGTTCGAATAAAAATTATATTCTTTATTTATTATCGTTTTCTCAATACTTTTGTATGTACGTTTCAAATTGAAAATATGTTATTTATATGAAACTTAAGGCCATGAGTCACAAGGAAATGAGAATTCAAATATAAAGTCTGCTGCTTGTTGCAAAAACATCGGTTTTCCATTGTTTATCTTGAACTTTTGATTTACGAAAACCAGATGCGACCGTTTTTAGAAAGTTCGAAAGGTCAATTATCTCAATTGTTTCAACTAGAGAAATATTAGAAGCTTTCAAAAAGATTGTTATAAACGAAAAGTATAAAAGTAATCATTGTTTTTTTTAAACCTTATTGTAATGCTTAAAAGCGGTATTGTGTATTGTTTCAATTTAGTTATGAAAATTTAATTTTTAAAAGTTATATTCTGATCTTTTACGTTTGATGTTAACTTAACTAACATGAAATGTTATTTTTAATTTTATCTAAATTATCTATAAATCCCCGCACTTTTTCCTTATTATCGAGTCTTGTGAATTTACAAAAAACGGACGGATTGCGCCTGAATTCATTAACGAATTCTGAAAAACCAGTTTCGTTACCACTTACACCAGCAGATTAACGGTACTGTATCAAAAAAATCGGCGGTCATGGATACCGAATCGGTCGACAATCTTGTTACCAAGTAGTTTCTCGCAGCTGAGCACCGTTTCCACGTGGAAACTTAACTTAGTTATTGCAGTAAAATTGAAAATTAATTAATTCTGATAGATTATATAAAGAAACAATATATATTGCCCTTTGTCAGAGTCGCACAGTGTTACGGTTGCTCGAAAATACTCGAGAATCGCCGGGAACAGTTACAACGAGAACAGTTGAATCTCATTGCCGCAGCCTACGCGCTTCCCGTCTCTGAATAGTGTTTACGGTCGGCAGCTAACACGCACTACACACCTACCGGTCTTTGTTGCTCCTCGTCCTCGTGGTGGTATCTATATTGTCAGCGTATCTCTGTCGTACACAAGAACAGCACAGCTAGTAGTAGACTAGTAGTAAAAGTAGCCGGGGCACTCGATCGCAGCCGCTTTGAATCGGCGCATGCAGCGCGCGCGCGTGATGTATCCGTGTCTTCTCGGCGTGTGTCCGTCTGGCGCACTGCTGTGGCCTGTGGCTCGCGTTCGCCGGCCGCGCGTATAAGCCGCTATTACGCTATACTTACTCCTTCCCTCGCGATATTCGCAGTCTCCCACCGCGGGACTTGACGCGCTTTTAGGACGGAGTGCTGCGTGCAGGAGATATCTCGCGCGCGAGATAGAGAGACGACGAGCAAGGTGGTGATTCACACCGTGAGAGATGCTCGAACGCGCGGCGCGAACGCCTCGAACTTTCATTTGTATTTCTAGTTTCTTTTTCTCTTCAGACAGATTATTTGTTAAAATATTTTGCGCAATTTCGTTGAAGAAAATTATATACAAATCGAAGGCGCATATTGAAAATCGATTTTTGGAAATAATTTACAATTGATGTGCGTGCGTGCGTGCGTGCGTGCGTGCGTGCGTAAGAGTAATGAAATTAATAAAGTAGCGTTTGGTAGTTTAACAAAATATAAGTGTATAAGTATTAATCACTGTTTACAGAAGATTTAAACGTAAATATTTGAAAGTTTACGACTTTGTTGGCACATTTTTAGTTGTCGATTTTTGCATAAAAAAAAGAGAATCAAATAAATCCAGAAAATATTTACAAAATACATCCGGCATTTGTCCTTGAATATTACTTGGCCGTTAAACAGTTGGTGGAGCTTAAACGATGTTTATTAAATATTAAATTGATGTAACAAAAAGTAGTTATTTCTGTTATAATAAGATAAAAGCCAAGTTTCGGAAATAGTGGAATCGTAACGTTTAATATTGTTTTTTCTAAAAACTTACTTTAAAATTTGAAAATTTGATTTTTTTACGAAATGTTTTTCTACGTGTCTGTAGGTATTGTGTAAACACGTGTACTCAAGCTTTTGACTGATAATAGATTTTATTTTCAAAACATTACTTTAACAATACTTCCAAAATTGAATTTCAGGTTTTAGTTTTTTGATTTTTTTAAACCAGCTATTAACCACTTGAATTTTTAGGACTAAAAAGTCATTTGAAAGGAACCTAAATTAAGGCAATACTCATGTATTACTTTCAGACTACGGTAAAGTTAAAATAAATTGTTAGATCGCGAAAATATAATAAAAGTACAATGAAAGGATAGTTATTTTCAAAAACAGTTTTAAAACAATTATTAAATCATGAAAACAATAAAAGAATAATGAAGGGATTAGTACTTTCATAAGCAGTTGTTATTAATAAACCAAAATAAAGTAAGTGCACGACCTTCCGATAATTAATTTTAATAGGATTTTGGAATCATACAAAAAAGTTCAATATTTTTAGGTAATCGATTATCAAAATACTGTTAAATTTTCTTTTGTCTACTTTTCTTTAAAAAAATAGTTATTAGTTTAAAATATTCTGTCTTTTTATAATAAAATATGAAAGCAATATATTAATGTTTGATTATTGACGAAACTGCTGAGTTGTCTGTGTATCAACGTGATTGTAAGTAGATACATGCTTTGAGCAATCAGACATTCTGCTGCTGATGGAATTTCGTTTACTCAATTAATGTTTACAAAAAGCAAGATAAATATAAATTACTGTATGCAAACTTTTGCGATTATAATTTTTCGAATGATGTCTTTTTCCATTTTCATAGAATAAATGATTTATTTTATTAGTTGAATATGAAATTGTATAATTTAAATCATAATACTTCAGTGCACGACTATTTTTGGATTCAGCTTATTTTAGAGATGATTTGTATACTAAATAAAAATTCAAGAGCTATAAATCGATAATTGGGTAACTGAATGGAAATAAATCAAAAGTTTTCTGCAATTATCACGTTCTTCAATGTCGATAGTCCTCAACGTTTCCCGCTGTCCATAAAACAAATTAATGCGCGTGCTTTCAGAACGCGTGTGGCGTGTGCGCGTACATATATACAGAGGGTGTCATATTCTTTTTCCTTTTGCTTTACTCATATAAGGAACGCATACGTGAGCGCGAGTGCATAAAACAATTAAATTACCCAACAATTAACTTCGCTTTCATTTCCGACTTTTCTTTTTCCTATCGATTTATTGCGTCAGTCAATGCAATTAATAGCAGCATAAATTTAGCTGGTAAAAAAATATCTTGTGCATTATTTATTCGAATGGCGCAAACGTCAGATCAATTTTCACCAATTATCGCTGGAGATATTATTTTAAGGAAAATGTACCCATTTCGCAACGATAACAAACATCTCCGGCAAAAGCGTACGGAATGACGTACTTCGCCTCAAGCACACACACACACACACACACACACACACACACACACACACACACACACACACACACACACACACACACACACACACACACACACACACACACACACACACACACACACACACACACACACACACACACACACACACACACACACACACACACACACACACACACACACATATATATATATATACCAGCCTCTCGACGCACACGTAAATATACTTAACTTCAAAGATTAAAATGTGCGCTGCAAGTATATACACTTCCGTCTGTGGTTTTCGTCATCACCAGACGTATATACAACAATTGTGTTTTTCGAGCAATAGTTCGCGCATTCGTATACTTTTTTCGCACTTGCTGTATACATAAGTTATTGACCTAGTTCAACTATACCCCAACGTGCGCGCGCTGTCATTCCTGGCAACTCCGTAACTAAATGTATACTCACTTATCTGTTAAAAAAAAAAAAAAAAAGAAAAACAGTGCTCAATGGGGGCTACTGAACGAGTCGCTAATTATGCTCTTATATGTGCGTTGGCGTACATATAAATATATAAAGAGGCTCGATAATCGTATGTAAAAAAGCGTCTATCCTCGATGTGGGAATGGAAATAGATAATGTTCACGTACGTCGATCTCAACGCAATGAATTGCCGTCAATTCAAGGATTTCACGGTGATTTGCCTTCAAATGCGGCGATCATCGCGCGTAAGAGCATCGTTATCGGAGTTATCGGCCCCGAGTGCACCCTAACCTCTTCAGATCCCCCCGCTCCCCTTCCCCATAACTACAAGCAAGCGCGTGGTTACTAACCTGCGGTCGAGACCGTTGTATAAGGTACACGCCAGTGCAGCTGATTTGTCGCTCACTCCACTTTTGCTTTGGCTTTGTGCTACTACTGCCGGTTATGTTTTGCTCTTTTTTCTCTCTCTCTCTCTCTCTCTCTCTCTCTCTTTTCTTTATCGTCCCCCGTACACTTCAACTCTCACGCTTTCCAAATGCGATGCATCGGACTACAGCCAGTCCGGCTGTCTCGATAACAAGGTGTCGCCTTTATATTTCGCGAGAAAAATGAAATGCCTGTATACATACACGAGAATTCGGCTCGCACCACGTTTCGGCTGAAGTGGCTGTTCCTCGATCGTATATATACATACAGCATACATACACGACGTCCAATGGCGGCCGCGCATGCGTGCGTACGCCCTTGCTCGTGCTTAGATGGCTCTCGTTTTCCTCCCCTCTCACTCTCCCGCCTGCTCTTTCACTTGCTCGTCTCTGTGCGCGCCGAGGATGCGCGCTCCGGTGTATAGTGGAGTAAAGGTATACCTACACAATGGGAGAGAAAGTGAGAGGCGGGAGATTTGTATTTCGCAGAGAAATGCGAATCTGCGACGAGGGAGAGATTTTCGAAGAGCCAAGCGTGTAGGTACGCGGCCTTGGAAATGTAATTTAATGGGAACGGTAGATGCGGTAATTTGGATTGTTTGGCGGGGAATGTTCATTTTGTTTACGTCTCTATTCTATGATATAATACACAAAATAACCAGAACTATATATCTATATGAAAATGTATTGAAGAACCGTTTAATTTTATTTCTGGATGCAAAAAAAGAATAAATCAGCAACTAAATTAATTAAAATATCAGTATTTACATTTTGATGCGAAAAGAAGATATTGTACATTTTTCGCTGACTTTGGAATAATAGAGCAGTATACTAACCGTTCGTTTATTATAAAAAAAAAATTACGTCAAAAATAGCTATGACGTAATAGTACATTACGATACTAGTGGCATAAGGTGCAGTTTACGGTACGGCGTGTATAAGCGCCCGAGCGTAGCGAGTGCGCTTAACGCCTTGTCATAAAGAACGACTTATGACACGTGTATCGTACATTATTTTATAGCTCTGATTGCATAAATCCGCCATGTCACGCCTATCCGTGCCATTAGCAGTCCATTTTTGCGCCGTGCAGTATGGCCCGAGCGTCAGCGAGGGTTATAAACACGGTGCAATAATGGACTACTTATGTCACGGATAGGCGTGACATAAATGCGGATTTATGCCACGCAGTGCTATAAAATATAAAAAATATCGACGACGTCGGATACCGACGCGATTTCTGCTTTACCAACATCAAGCTTTTAATTATTTCTTTAAAGAGTAAGCAATTTAATACAAAAAGTCATAGTTGTCCCTATTTCTTTTCGATAAATATAACACCTGTCAATGAAAAAAAAATCATTCTTTTACTTAGCTTTCGAGAAAAACTTGGAGTTACCATATAAAATTACGTTTTACCGACTCATTTTAAGTAATTCCAGTAAGTTGTTTGAAAGCTAAGTAAAGAATAAAATTTGTTCTTATTTCTTGATATTACATTGATCATAAAGAAGTGAGGGTAACTGTTGGTTTTCCAATAAATCATTTCCTCTTTGAATAAATAATTAAAAGCTTGATGTCGATATTAGAGGAACCTCGTCGGTATCAAACGTCTATTTCTATTCCATCTTTAATAAAAAATTCCAAATATGTAGACAATGAGTGAAATGAATTGAGGAGTCTTTAGTATCGAATTATGCAAAATCGTCGGGACCATTCCAATTTGATTTAAATTTAGCGAAACACCGAAAGAAAATTTACTTTATGGTGCAATAATGGCACAATCATAAAATATAGTAACCATTGTAAGTCAAAATTTAACTAACCTAACTATAAAAAATAGTAAATGATGACATATTTTTTGTATTTATAAATTAGAATGAACTATATGTAAGTATATGGTAGTGTGCATGTTAATAATAGACCTATACTAGCTCGGGTGGGAAGAAGGTTCTATCTTGGCGAAGCGCGGGAAAAGGTCCTATCTCAGCTGAACGCGTAAAAAGATTCCATCTGAACGATATGCGTGAAAAGGTCCAAATCCAGATGTGCGTATAAAAAGGTGCTATTTCTTATAGCAGCGAAATGGAACCTTCTTACGTACTCAGCTGAGATAGCACCTTTTTACACTCTTCGCCGAGATGGAACCTTTTTCTTCCCCCCCAACGATATTTCCTCGATTACAATAGTTTCTGTAATAGAAATTTGAAATTCATTATTTTAAATTCTATTTTTGTTTAATATAAAATCAAATCAAAATTATGCCCTTTTGGCATTGTTATATAACTTACCGCTCGTCGTTCGATCACACGAGGGCGTGAAACCTTACGGCCGAGTGACGAACATTATTTTTTTATATACTTTACCGTAAAATTAGATTTTTCGCCATACTCCGGCCGAAAGTACCGCGTTCCCCCCCGGCGCAAAAACGTGAATGCGGTATTTTCGGCCCGGGTATGACGAAATAGTATATTACGCACCATGGTAGGAAAAAACTTGGACAGTCCACAGCTCGTGTAAATTGCCACCCGAGCCGAAGGTGAGGGTGGCAAACACGAGCTGGGGGCTGGCCAATTTTACTCCCGTGGTGCGTATACTATTTTTCCTCACATCGAGGCCGAAAATGCCATATTTCCGTTTCGGAGCCGGGCGGGAATGAGGTACTTTCGGCCCGGTGTGAGGAAAAATAGTATACGCACCACGGGAGTATAATTGGCTAGCTCACAGATCGTGTAAATTGCCACCCGAGCCGAAGGCGATATTTAAGGTTAAAATTCTTTTACGGGTTTTTTCAAAATCGTAATTTCTCAATGACGACTTCATGTATCAGCTTGAAATTTCTAGACTATTTTGTATGCAATATAGGCAATACCTGTCTAAAATTTCATCTAGATTATATAGTTATTTTTTGAAATGTTTGAAATTTAAAATTTTAGTCTTTTTAAAAATGACTTTCTTTGTTGTCGCACAATATAGCTACATTAAAATTGTTTTAATTTCTTTGAAATTTAGTGGAGATGTAAAGTTTGTATATTATTTATTAGGAAAGTTCTTAGGGTAAAAGAATTCGTTTATGAATTTCAGAGATATTTGAGGTTAAAACTATTTTAGCCCTCTTTTAAAATCGTAATTATTTGGGAACGCATTTATGTATACTAAATAGAAACTAAACTAAACTAAATGGAAACGACCAATCGCAAAGGTTTTATTTCGGCTTCACATTTTCGTTATCATTCTTTTAAGAGAGGATCCAAACTTTGGGTTTTATTTGAACTAATCAGCTAAGACCTTAAGCGAAAAGCTAACGTCATCGTCGACCAATCACGGGCACCTTCTAAACGGATTCGACCAATCGCAAAGGTTTTATTTCGGTTTCACATTTCCGTCATCATTCTTTTAAGAGATGATTCTTACTCTTTTTTTCTACTAAGACCCTACCTAAAGCCTGCAGTACTCGTACCCAAAACTGTATACCTGCTTGAGAGCGAATCCACATTACGTGCCATGAGCTTTGTGCCATGAGCTTTGTGCCGTACCAGAAAGAAAGTGTTGTTCGACATCTACATACTTATTACCACAGGATAAAGAGAAAATACCTAGGTGCAATGTACATAAGCGCCGTTCTGCTCTGCTCTGCTCTGCTCTGCTCTGTTCTGTTCTGCTCAAACCCAGTCCAATTTCAGTTCAGTTCCGTTTATAAGCGATTTTCCCTTTACTTGTTTCAGAGTTCTGGGACGGAGTACAGCGGGACGGAGCAGAGCAGAGCAGAGCAGAGCAGAGCGGAGCAGAGCAGAACGGCGCTTATGTACATTGCACCTAGGTCTTTTTTGCACCTAGGCCCCCTACTCTCGTATTGAACAGAGCATAGATGTCAAACATAGATAACAGTTACATAGATGTCGAACAACACTTTCTTTCTGGTATGGCACAAAGCTCATGGCACGTAATGCTCTAAGGGTGAATGTACATAAGCGCCGCGCTGTGCTGCGCCGTCTTACGCCGCGCTGCGCTGCGCGGTTCTCTGCTTGCGCTGTTCCATAGTTCCGTTTCTATACTCCATTGCTAATGGTACAATTCTATAGATCTATGTCATACATCTATCATTTTCATGGTCATGATCATGATTGAAGCCAAAATAAAAAAAATTA
Source organism: Torymus aiolomorphi (assembly GCA_036365515.1). Taxonomy (NCBI): domain Eukaryota; kingdom Metazoa; phylum Arthropoda; class Insecta; order Hymenoptera; family Torymidae; genus Torymus; species Torymus aiolomorphi. Next base: position 220,436,070 of record CM070873.1, on the reverse strand, counting down.
GAAAAATGTATAATTTCATTAAAGTTATTGAAATTGTTAAAAAAATTAAGAAAAAAGAAACAACAATCTTGCAGAAGGTCGTGGGTTCGACCACATTTAGCAATACCTCAAAGAAATATTCATAGTGCTTATAGCACTTTATTTAAATATTTTGCATTAAAGGATCATGAAGAGTTTTATAGATTTATTAACATGAGTTTTAATCAATTTCATCATTTATTTGAACTGGTTAAAGGACATCTCATTATCGCCTAATTCCATCTTATTCATCAATAGCTTCATTTTCCAATGTTCTAATCAATTTTATAATTCATAGTATATCATATCAATTGGGTCTTGTGTTTTCTTTCTCGGCTTAAAATACTTTTGTTCTTGAACTGTCCGTCATCTAAATTATCCCTTCATTTATTTAACTTTTTATTTTGGAGCATATACACATCATCCGTGATTTATAAATATCATAGACATGCAACTGCTCATTTTTTTGTAAGAATATACGAATGGAACGGAACGGCAGAGTTAAGCTTCAGCGCAGCGGCACACAGTGTTCTATTTTGAAAAAAATGGGCAAAATGAAATATCTCGCGAACGGATATCGATAGCCGGATGAATGCAACTGCATTTTAAAGTTGAAGTAATGTACAACAAAGGAAAAATAGTCCAGTACTGATCATTTGATCCTGTGACCTTGGAAATGAAAAATGAAAGTCGAATAAATAACGTATTTTCGGCTTTTTCATTGTAGACTTCCTGGCTATCAATTTTTTCGATCAAAAAAATATGTACTCCTGTAGTGTTTGATGCAAGGAATCCGAATTTGATGTCAGAATTGTCCTATCGCACACCAATTTATTTTTAAATCTGAAAACTCCATAAAAAATACAAAAAATTCACCTTGAAAAAATGGAGCATTATTGAGTAATTTCAACTTCAAATTCGGATTCAGCGAATCAAAATACATGGGTACATAAATACAAGTACACAAATTTGCTTTAAAAACAAATTGGTGTGCGATAGAACAATTATGACATCAAATTCGGATTCCTTGCATCAAACACTACAGGAGTACATATTTTTTTGATCGAAAAAATTGATAGCTACAAAGTCTACAATGAAAAAGCCGAAAATTCGTTATTTATTCGACTTTCATTTTTCATTTCTAAGGTCACAGGGTCAAATGATCAGTACTGGACTATTTTTCCTTTATTGAACATTACTTCAACTTTAAAATGCAGTTGGATTCATCCGGCTATCGGTATCCGTTCGCGAGATATTTCATTTTGTCCATTTTTTTTCAAAATAGAACACTGTGCGGTAGCACGGCGCAGTACGGCGCGGCGCAGCGCAGCGCGGCGCTTATGTACATTCACCCTAAGGGGATTGTCGGAGCTACTTCAGGTGGTTCTATGAAGACTCTCAAGTAATTGAGTATCCATAAATACAAACTAAAATTACCTTATTAGACTTGTGTTATTAATATTCATAAAATTCAGTTTTAAAGTGTAAGACAATTAAATAGTGTATTACATAAAAAACAATTTAATTTTACACAAAGAATTGTTTGATGTACAAGCGTATGATATACGTCCTTAGTTATAGACGTGTTCAAAACGGAAAATATGACGTACAGGTATTGACGTAATATTACGTCAACCTAACCTATCTCAGTATTTTTACACGGATTTTCATATTTTATTACTTAATTATCTCGAAAATTAGCGTGGCTCCATACATTTGTTATGATATCATTACAAAGCTTAAAGCTTAAACTTTAACCATCTCTTTACTGAACTTTCTCCGCATTCAATTTCGGTATTAATTTTGGAAGTTTATACGCAAAGCACGTGGTTCTACTATACTTACGTGTGAAAGTATACATTTTCAAGAATTTTTTACTCAAAAATGCGCATGGCAACCTGTATTGAAAAAAATACAAAAAAATTTGTCAGCATCTGTAGAATAATATATATTTCTTTTGTAAATGTCCGCATTCAATGACATTTTCATATAGAATCACCTTAACGAAACTTAAAATTTGACTCTAGAAGGAAGCAAAAGCATAGTTTACGCCAGTCCTCTCATGGACACAACTTTGATCTCTTTCTCTCTATGTATTTTCGAAAAAAGGTATACACGCGCTCGTATAAGTCATATAAGTTTCGGCGGGCTATCAGCCACAATAATGCGCTTGTTCGCAGCGGTGCGCGGCCACGCGCACGGCGGCGGCTGCATGTATGAACGGAGAGCGAGCCATCATGAAGGCTGGGAAAATAAATCAATCAAAATTCCAGCGCGGCGTCGTCGTGCACAAAGGCCGCAGCGGCGCGCGCTGCGGTGGCGGCGGCGGGGCCTCGATACGTGTCAAAGCACGCGCACATAAGCTCCTTGTCTCCTGACTCGCCTCCTATCCGCCTCCCCTGCATGTATATATACCTATACCCGCCCTCGTCGTCCTCCACACACGCGCTCTCTCCCTCTCTCTCCTCGGCTGCCATTCAAGTCGATCGCACCTGACTTCGAATCTCATCCCTTTATCATCCGCTCACTGGCACTATACTATCGGCTCGCCTGTTCCACGCACCTATATACATATATATCGCCCGTGCAAATGCAAACATCTCTCTGACTTACTGTCTCGCGTTCTATTGTCCCATTGTCGATTTTCCCAAGTCATTGGAACTTTTACATTTCTAATAATTCGCGGGTCCCTCGGTTTGATTTCTGGAATATGGATAGTTGCAATAAAGTAATGACGATGACGGAAAGAAGTCAGGGTGATTATGCCAGTCAGGTTGCGAGCAGTTGGAGTCCCACACTGCATCAATGGGTACGACGCAGTTCGATTCGCATCACACGCGCTACGATAATCACTGCAATGAATACCTAGATGTAAGTAGTATCCACCGATAAAAAAAATTGTAGAATTTTACACATACGTCGCTAGTTTTTCTTTAAATTTTAAAGTTTTTAAAAATTTCTATTATTTTTAAAATTTGTTTTCCATACCTTTTTATAATTTTTTCCAAAATTGACTTTGTAACGTGTATTCAAATGTTCGCGCCCTCGTGAACTCAAAGGGGGCACAGTTCTTGGAAACGCATCGAGGTAGCGCAATTAGCGTACCGAGTCTATATGAGTTCGTTGCGCGCTCTGGCTCTTCCTCTTTCTGCTCGGGTCCCTCAACGAGGCCACACGCCCTGGTCAACGCTCTCTCATGAACGAATACCGCTGAAGTATCCTGCACGTCCGATTTCTCCCATTCCGAATCAGTGGCGAGACTTTGAAGAAAAGAAGGAAAGAAATAGACGAAAGGACTTCGTGTGTACTTTATATTAAAAATATTAATGTACGCATTTGACTGCGTCTGAAATATATGTATATTTAATGTAGATGATAATTTGATACATGTATATATGTTATAAAAATTTTATAAATGTTTATAAGACGCTGGAAATTGCGATTATGAAATTAAAAAATAAATTTGTCTAACCATACACCTACCTTCTTTTTGTAGTCCCTCTTCTACTTTTTATCGCAGCAAAAAAAATTCATTATTGTTCCAATATATTGCTAATATATTGGAAATATATTGGGTAACCTGTGGAAACCATATTGCCAAAGCTATTGGCGATATTTGTGAGATGCCTCTTTGGCGCAACCTCTGCAATATATTGATAATAGTTTTACCAATATATTGCCAATATGTTCCATACCTATTGCCAATATAGTTCCCATATAGCTCCAATAGTTCTGATTTCTACGCGGGAACATACGAAAATTCGATCGAGTTAAGATTTGATACGGTAAGGTTATATACAGAAAAAATTACCAGATGAAGCTGAAAATCACCAGGTAAAGTTGAACCGAGTTAAGAGCTTTGATGGCATCTATCACTACAAAACAGCATATAATTATAAGACATCTGTTCGAAATGTTGAAGTTTATTGCGCAAAAAATAGGCTCGTGTTTAAATCGATTAAATATATCAAATTGTAGTATTAAGGGGATGTGCAACCCTAATTTCAATATTTTTTTAAATCAACATTCAAACATTTATTTGGAAAAAGACGGCTGTCAAGCGCTCCGTACACGCAAACACTATATGCAGATTTTTTTCTGGATAATTCTATTGATATTTGCGTGAGTTATGCTCGTTTGAAAAGTAGGTCAATTGTAGATTCCTACTTACCGACAGTACGGTTTTTATTTAATTCAATAAATTCTCATCATTTTTTTGGAAAAAGACGTCTGTCAAGCGCTCCGTACACGCAAACACTATATGCAGATTTTTTTCTGGATAATTCTATTAATATTTTCGTGAGTTATGCTCGTTTGAAAAATAACGTCGGTACTCACATCCCCTTAAAGCAAACAGTAAGTTTTAAAGTAACAGATCTAGTGGAAAAAGTTTAAATTAAAATATCAGATTTTTCATGGAAAATCAATATTTGTGGTTATATTGTCAAAGTAATAAAAGTATAATAGCTCAAGGAATTTATAAAAATTATGAATAATCAGAATTTTCTTTTAAAAATAAAATAATAGAAATCAATAGATTTTTTGAAATCCCTTCTTACCTACATTTTGTACTTCTCTAAGATGCTCTTTGAGAAAGCATTCTGCTAGTTCAGTTAGCAGCGGTTTTTTAAATTAAAGTATTTCATCCAGTATTTAAACAAGAATGCGACTTGTCAGGCGTTCCGTAATTGTATTAAGAATATCCCATCCAAATTTGGAACGATTTCATTTATTGTCAATGTATTCAGAAGTGTCTGTGGAAAAATCTAATGAATGAAATTGCTGCAAATTGGATGTGATATTCTTAATACAATTACGGAGCGATTTTTTTCTTAAAATTTTGCTTAAATGCGAAAAAACAATAAAATTTACTTGCCGATAAGGTAGGGATCCACGTGGCTTTAAGGATGATTTTAGTTAAATACATATATATTCTAAATAAAAAACAACGAACGCCTACGTGTTATTAATAGAACTCTTATTTATAAATGTTTTTGTAACAAATATACGTGTCTACATATTCACCCGACTATAAACTTATTCCTATCATTAGTTACACTGTTATACGCGTATCGTCATTTTACCAGGAAACTGATTTTATATGTTTGGCAAGAAATCAATCAAATTCAGGCTCACGTCAAGTAGCATAATTGAGCTATGATGATAAATAGAACATTCACAAAGGATGCTATATATACGAGGGAAGTTCGAAATTGAATTGTGCTACAGAGATTTTAATGGTTATAGACAAACCTTGATTTATACGTATGCATCATTTTCCTTTCTACGTCGCGATTATTTACATATTACTTGATAATATTCGACACTGTCTTTATTCAACAATCTTGCACATCATAGTTGAGAAACAAAGTAAAAAATACAATGTCAAAGTGTACGATTAAAAACTGTATAGCTATGTATAAATCGTTGATAAAAAAAGGCACTATCTCAGAATCCGATTGGAAAAGATATCAACTCAGAATCCACTTCGAAAAGGTATCAACTCGCGAGTAGGTCTATTTTTTCTAACTCTATAAAAAGACATTACTGTTTTTATATTATGAGATGTATGTTGTTATAGGGATTACTCAATTGCTCATTTGATGCATTTTTTATGCTGTTATCATAATTTTAAGGTTCGTTTTGAAACCCGTAAAGTTGATTAAAAAAAACTCTAGTCACGAGTTGGTACCTTTTTGAACCGGTTTCTGAATTGGTACCCTTTTTAAATATACCTATTAATAGATTTTTAACAAATTATGCTAACAGAGTATATAGTTTATATTATGGTAAAAGTTATTTTCATTTAAAATATTAAGAATTTTTTTGTAAGCTTTGTATACAGAACTTTGTAAATATCAGAAATAGATATTTTATTTTATAATTTTTCAAAAGAAATTGATCACTTTAATTTTAAACTCATCAGTATATATTTACGGTTCAGTGCAATAACAGGTCACCGCTTTATCTTTTGAAGAAATCTGCATATGATCGTACACAAATTACTACTTCTACTGTCACACGTATTTCTCTTCTCTATATTTATGAAATCATAAAAATGGAATATGAGATTTTACGAAAATTCACACTTCAATTGTCATGCATTTTATCTGGTTAAGTGAGCAATTTGATTGCAGTTACACAAAGATAGAAAAAATGTGAAGCGTAAGTTAATTTTCCTTTCCAGTCTATTGAAAAATGGAAAATTCTGTGCATATTATATGAAGTGTAAATGATAAAATATTTTACAGAATATTTTCTATAAAAACAATAACAAGCGAATTCCATTGTAACACATTTGTAAACAGCTCTAAAATATGTTTATAATAACGTAATAATTTATTTAATTATAATATGGAAATCAGTACTATCTCTCTAAAAATGAATAAGTGGAAAATCAGTGGTGCGAATAAGTGAAAAAGTTGACTAATTTTCTAGTGAATATTCACTTATTACGCGTTGAAAATTTTATTCCACTGCTTCAATAAGTGAATATTCACTAAAGTATTAGTAGATTTTTCACTTATTCGGGCCAGTGAGCGACTTTTCACCTATTAAAATTTATTATAGGTCACACTCATGTGAAATTGAAAAGTCAAAGTATATTTTAAAGAATGTTATTGTATTCGCAAAATGATTGGACACGTATTTTTTTATTTTTCGATTGCAGTAAAATTGTATCCGTTATGCACTTTCCAAAATTTCTTCAGGACCCTGACTTTGATATTTTTTTTCAAGGTTATTTTTAACCAGCTACCGTTCTACGAGTTTTTTAAGCTTCTGTAAACAGTTTTAAGACGTCTTTCACTCCCAACAAGGTATTTTGAATCAAATTAAAAAATGCATGAGGTGTGTGCACTTTTTACAAAAAAAGGATGTATTTTTTCGGTGAAATGTTACTTGGAGATAGAGGGCGTACTCTTTAAATATGAATAGTGAAAAAATCCACTAATACTTTAGTGAATATTTACTTATTGAAATAATGAAATAACATTTCTAGAAAATTAGTCGACTTTTTCACTTATTTGCACCCATTTATTAGTTTTTAGAGAGTAAATGCCTATCAAACTATGTATGTTAGATCAACTATTTTTTCTCACGGAGAGGGGGAAAAATACATTTTTTTTTCATGCCTTTATAATTCTAGTCCATGGCAATCAATGTAAATTGATTTGTATGTACATACGTTAGTAATGTACATAATATATGTACATGGACGTGCCCATATATACATACACACTATATTGATTTTTATTTTGGAATTTTTGTCTTCTTAGATTTTTTAATTTTTATACCACTCTAACTTCAACATCATAACTTCAATATGATTATTCGGCTCTCCTGATATAAAATACGGTTCGAAACTGGTGCGTAAGAAGATTGTGAGCTCACGTGACGTTTTTCGCACGAGCGAAGCGAATGCGAAAAACGTCACATGAGCTAAATAATCACCTTCCGTAACCGTGTTGAAATGTACTATATAAGAACTTTTGCCAATCTGTTTCTTTATTTTTACTTCAGTAAGTGGATGATCAGCTGTTTTTATTGTAAAACCATGTACTGTACTTATAATAACGTTTGATTCAGCAGAAAGATCATATAGAGCCTTTAACTTATAGTAAATGAGGCTACTATTAAAAAATGTTGGAAGTAGCTTTTTTCCTATTGCTTTGTAATTTTCAATTGGATTTTCATGTATAATATTTTTTCTTTATGAGTCTATACAGAGCCTAAATAAGAAGTACTTTTTTATTATTATATTCTTGAATACATTCTCAAGTACTCGGTAGAAAATTTTCATCTTGATTGTCCATACAAAAAAAAACCGCTGCCAATTCATTGGCCCGTGGCTTCCTCAAACTTAATTTGCTTATTCCTTTAATTAATTTTTAATAACAAAATTTATAATTTTTGCAACAATTTATGACATAATTATAATTAAATTCATTTATGAAGATAAAAAAGTATTAATTTTAAAATTATGTATAAAATATGAATAAAATAATAGGTATGATTTTTTTTTAAATTATGTGTGAAAAATAAATAAAATAATTGGCATGGTGTGGTTTGTGCATATAAGAATTATGCACATATTTATTGTGCACACTTTAGCATTGGAGTATACACATAGATATAGATATACACCAATGCTAAAGTGTGCACAATAAATATGTGCATAATTCTTATGTGCACAAACCACACCATGCCAAATAATTGATTGTAATATTATCGTCAAAACCTTTTAAAATTTCTAAATAACCTTTACTTCAAATTATATTTTCTTTGTGAAATTTCACACATAGGGTACTTGTCTCTAGTAGTATGTCTGTCCGTATTTGGGTGCTCTTTCTGGAATTTCCGATGTAAGAAAAGGGTTCTAAGCTTAAAAATAATAAATGGCTATTACAAAACAAAAGCAGGCACACAACACTCGCGAATAGTGCATATCATTTCCATTTTCTAGTATACATAAGTGCATTCCCGAATAATTACGATTTTAAAAGAGGGCTAAAATAGTTTTAACCTCAAATATCTCTGAAATTCATAAACGAATTCTTTTACCCTAAGAATTCTTCTAATAAATAATATACAAACTCTACATCTCCATCAACTTTCAAAGTAATTAAATTTTACTCTAGTTATTGTGCGACATAGAAAGTCATTTCCAGAAATACCAAAATTTTAAATATCAAATATCTCAAAAACTAACCATATAATCTGGATGATATTTTAAATACGTATTGCCTACATCACATACAAAATAGTCTATAAATTTCAAACTGATACATGAAGTCGTCATTGAGAAATTACGATTTTGAAAAAAACTTAAAAAAATTTTCACCTTAAATATCTCTAAAAATTATGAGACAATTCTTTTACCTAAAGGACTTATACAATTAATATATAAACTCTACATCTCCACAAAATTTCAACATGATTAAACCTATTTTTTCTTCTCTAGTTATCATGCGACAAAGAAAATGACTTTGTAAAATACGAAAATTTTAAATATCAAATATCTCCAAAGTTAATCGAACGATCTTGATGAAAATTCGCACATATATTATGTATATCACACACAAAATTGTCTATAAATTTGAAGCTGATACGTCGAGCCGTTTTCGAGAAATTACGATTTGAAAAATGGTTAAAAAAATGTTGACCTCAAATATCTCTGAAATTTATTGACCAATGGAATTAGCCGAGAGCTATCAAAAATCTACCTCTACAAGGAATTTCAAAGCGATTAAGTCAATTTTACTCCCGTAATCGTGTTTCATACACAACGCATTTTTTCATTTTTCAATTTTTTTCTCAAAAACTAGTCGACAGAATGGATTCAAATTTTTACAGATTATAGCTATTTATATTCTCCATTATCATGATTTTTTTCAAAAAAATTTACTTTAAAAAAAAAAAACACGTTTTTGTTAATAACAAAAGAACCGCAATAGCTAATGTAATTATTTTTTATTAAATATATGTTTTTATGCTCTTTCGAATGCTATCTGTCCGATTCAAATATCTCAATGTTATCATTAAAAAAAACACAAAAATAAATTTTGCGAAAATCGAAAATTCGAAATAAAACAAAAACTCATCGGCGAATCAAAAAGAGGATTTTCTTCTCCCATTGACACAAAGAAAAATGAGACCTGTCCGGTTTAAATCGATCGAATAGATCCTGAGATAAAACAGTAGACACGCACGCACGCACGCACGCACACACGCACACACGCACAAACACACATACAGAAATTTTCTAAAATCATGTGATTCGATATTTTATCACCTCTATTCGTGTTTCTAGAGCGATTTAACGAAACTTAAAATTTTACTATTACAAAGCTTCCTCTAGGAGGCGGCAAAAATTGTAATGCTAATATTATGGAAAATTAACAGTAATTATTTTGTTTTTGTCAGATTACGTTACTACTCAACAATTAAGTACAAGACTACAATTTGCATAAAAATTGTTTTACGTCATTTAACACATCTCAAATACCCACTAATGCGTTCACACTCAGAAAGTCATAAATCTTAAGAGTTTTTCCCAGATGAACGTAATATACGACTAAAACCGAAGTACTTATAGAAATCCCGTAACATCGACATATCTAAGGGCAATTTGTCTACTTTCCTTCATTAGGGAAACGCAGGCGTTGGCACGAACTAATACTTACCTGCCCGTAACATCGACATACCTAAGGGTAATTTGTCTACTTTCCTTCATTAGGGAAACGCAGGCGTTGGCACGAACTAATACTTACCTGCCCGTAACATCGACATACCTAAGGGGAATTTGACTACTTTCCTTCATTAGGGAAACCCAGGCGTTGATGCCAACTAATACTTACCTGCGTACCTAAGGTTGTCCTTTCTCTTGGCCCACGTAGATCGAGGCGTCCTATATATAGGGCCGGAGGAGCCCAGATGAGCTCAGTCAAAGGTCATACGTTTTAGCCGACAGTTGCTCTTCCACGGTTACAGGAAAAAATATGAAGAGTTTGACTAGAGAATTGTGGAAAGCGACGCTAGAGGGCGACTACGACTTGGCGGAGTGTATTATCTATAGAGGGGCGGACGTGAAGAAGCCATTTAATGCACAATCTTGCCTTCGGAGCGCTACCGCGCTCCTTGATTTTGACCCTATGACGACGCTGCTACACTTGGCAATGTCATCTCGTAATGTCCAATTCGTGCGTCTGCTTATAAAACACGGTGCAAATTGCAATGCGCGTGACAGTCGGAAGCAAACACCACTGCACTTCGCGGTATTGACCAAGGTCTATCCCAAAATCGTCGAAGATCTCATCAACGGAGGGGCCATCGTGGATGCGCGGGACGAGAATCAGTTTACGCCGCTACATCTTGCAGTGATGCATGGCTTCAACGAGCTGGCACTAAAGCTTATTGCCAGAGGAGCATCTATTGAGGCGGTAGAGGCGATAGGTCGGAATCCACTTCACTTGGCGTTACTCTCCAAGAACTTGACGATGGTCAAGGTGCTGATCAGCCACAAAATAAATATAGATGCTGAGGACCTTTTCGGGAATACACCGTTGCACTATGCGATTAAGTGTACGGACATTGTGAGTATACAATAATATATACAAATGTTTTCGATCATTTTCACTTCCTTCTAGAAAAACCTCCGTAATACTATATGTTTAAGTTTTTTTAAAAACATATTAGAAATGTGTTTTAGACATATTGAGTGTGTTCGTGCGTGCGTGTGTGTGTGCGCATGCGTGCGTGTGTATGTGTGTGTATGTGTGCGTGCGCGCGCGCGCGCGTGTGTGTGTGTGTGTGTGTGTGTGTGTGTGTGTGTGTGTGTGTGTGTGTCATGGGAACACTTTTTTTATTGTTTGTACTTTGACAAATAATTTATCAAAGAAATTAATATAAGTTATAAATATATATTAATATAAGAGTTGTTAATTAATTCAACTTATAGATTAACAAACGTTTTGTTTTCCAGACCAAGATTCTTCTTGACAACGGTGCAGACATGGAGAAAAAGTCACGAGAGGGCTTATTCCCCTTGCACTTAGCCGCGTTGAACTGTCCGGCATCTCTCCATCTCCTGCTGAAGCGTGGTGCCCGGATCAACGAAAGAGCAAAAGGAGATAAGACCGCACTGCATGTGGCCTGCGAGTTTGAGATCGCTGAAGCGGCGGATTTATTGCTTAAATTTGGAGCCGATTTAAAGGCATGCAACCGACAGGGCAAAACGCCATTCGAACTGCTCCCAAACCGCCCATCCAGCGAAGCTACCGCTAGAGTCATCATCCGGGAAACCGTTAAACGTGAGGCATTGGGCGAACCCTTCTGTGAGGGATATATAAAAATGACACAATCCCGAGAGAAATACTCGATGTTTCACCAAGAATGCCATGAAGAGTTTAAACGAATGAAAAGTGAAAGAACAGTATAGAGGACAGCGCCGCACAGTGGTCTATTTCGCAAGAAAGTTGACCAAAACATTTCATTCTATTTCCAGTTTAATCAACATTTTTGATCAACATCGTGTATTTTTGATGATAGAATGTAATTATATTATGAAAAAAATATAATAAATTATTCCGTTAATTATATTAACATAATAAATTTGTTTATTATGTTATATACAACAGATATATAATACAATAAATATTTTCAAATAATTATGCATTTTTTGTCTTGTATTTCGTATACTTAACAAACATTATTTGCTAAACTCTCCCATCCTCTCTTTCTTCCCCCTCTCTCTCCCTCTGTACCAAAAACTTTAATGAGAGCTTAAATATTTTTTCAAAACAATCAACACGTTCTTTAAAAAACTAATTTTTTAAATATATTCTAACAACACAATTTGTCTATAGTCCTTTTATTTATTCTAATCTCACCTATTCAATAAGCACTCTCTACAAATGGTAATAATTTTTTTCATGACTGTACAAATAATAATATTGTTACATTAACACACACACATACAATAATTAATAATAAACATAGTTACAAAAGAATAACATATAACTTTATTTAAGATCATAAACACACACAATAAAACATGTTATCAACAACAACGTCTCGAATCAACTAACTAACTCGAATCGAGAACAACAAACTAGTCGCTTGGCAACGCTTTTGTTCTTGTGTTCGATGATGGTAGACGAACACATAACATTATTCCCCCTTCTTTCAGATTGTCGTCCCGACAATCAGAATTGGTCCATCTTGAATTCTTTAAATCATTTTGAAATCATCTTGAAATCATCTTGAAATCATCTATTTTTAAGCGGGTTGATCCTTGACTTATCTGGTCAGAGGACTCGTCTCTTAAAAAATAGAATCGTCATTTTTGGGTATCATCGTGTCATTATTCTCCATCCTTTTAGATTGTCGTCCCGACAATCTTAAGATAAAACGAAAGAGAAGACGTCTTCTTCAAGCGGGCTGATCCTTCGCACACGGCCAAAGGGCCCGTCTCTTTAATTGGTCCATCTTGAATTCTTGAAAACATCTTGAAATCATCTTAAAATTTTTTTGAAATTGCCTACTTTTAAGCGGGTTGATCCTTGACTCATCCGGGTATCTTCATGTCATTATCGGTGGGTAGAATCTTGTTGGTAATTCTTGGACACAAGTGGGGAGTTGACATGCCGTGGTACCTCATCTCTGTCCCTGCTCTGGCATTTGCCCTGTGTCTTACGGGAAAAACCACGGCTCAAAATAACCGTGAGCAGAGCAGAAAAAATTACCTATCGCGGTAAGTCGTCATTGATCAAAATGAATGATCTTCGTTTTGTGTTTTGGTGTCTTCTGGATGCAGAAAACGACATCATTGATCTTCTTAATAGACAGTTTCCGAACATAGCTTCCATAATTTGAATATTCTTCTCCTTCGGGAGGATATTCTCGAATAAAATCCAGAGGAAGTCTCAAATCAGTCCCGGTGTACATCTCCGCTGGAGTGGTCTCAATTGTTGAGTGTACTGATGATCTGTAAACTAAAAATACACAAGGAAATCAAACGATCCCAATCTTCTTGGTTATCTGATATATATTTAGATAAGTATTCGAGTATCGCCTTATTGTCTTTCTACCTGATCATTCGGTTATATGTGTAATGGTGTGGCCCTAGTTTTTCGAATTCCTAGCAGGTTGGACAATTTTTTAACTAGTTTAGAGTCAAAGTTACGACCCTGATCGGTGTGAACTTAAAGAGAAAGCATATATCCGTATACACAATTGCAATTAAATTGAACTGATTTAAATACTCAGACAAAGGCGACGTACTATCAGTTGGTTATCATAAATATCAAATTTTACGTTATAACCTAACCTTAAATCGATTGGTGTTACCGAATTTTCAACAAGTGATCTCGTATTTCCAAATGAATTATCATCTAACCTAATACGTTGTGTGTTCTTGTTATTCGTGTAGACAACGGAGGTTGTTGGTGTTGTTTGTGTATTAGAATGTAGGGTTGTACTCATCTGGTTTAATTTTAAAGCTCCAAGAGCGTTTCATGAAGAAGAGTAAGCTGGAGTACACCGACCGTCGGTGAGATGTCAGCGTCGATGAGTCATCGGTCATCATACGTGTATCAGTCCCCAAGCGTGCGCCACCAGCCGCCAAGCGCATGCCATCAATCGGTGTCGGTAGTATTAGCCGCAGCAGTTTCGGCAGCAGAAACTTCGGCAGCAGCCCGTGCTCTGGTCTTCGATCGGAAGGGTACACACAGCGGGGTATGCGTCGTTTTTTTTTTTTTTGCTGATTTTTCAAATCCGCCCATTTCGTCTTCAAAATTTCGGACGAACCCCCAAAATGTTGCATTCACACACACACACATACAATAATTAATAATAACCATAATTACAAAAGAATAACATATAACTTTATTTAAGATCATAAACACACACAATAAAACAAAACGTTGTTATCAACAACAACGCCTCGAATCAATTAACTAACTCGAATCGAGAACAACAAACTAGTCGCTTGGGAACGCTTTTGTTCTTATGTTCGATGATGGTAGACGAACACATAACAATATTGTTAATAAAACTTTTTACGAAAGTATAAAATAAGGCAAGTATAGAAGTTTTTTCTGTATAATCTATAAAATAATATTTATGATTTTTTTAAAGAAGTCAAATAAATACTAGTAAAAAAGTCTTTTACTTCTTTGAGTCAATGTATGCTCAAAAAATTATATGTAAGTCATTCAAATTATTCGCTGCAAATCAAACAAACGAAAGTTGTGAAATCAATTATCGATAGTAAAGTAATGCAAACCATTCTCCGAAAAACTGTATGACTATAATGTTCTCAGAAATGTATTCAAATTTCTTCATTCTTCTATACAAATTAAATTAAATTAAATAAATTAAACACAAGAAAGTACTGAAATCAATTAATTGTAGTCAACTACCGGCCATAAGAACTTTTCGTACCTCGCATGTAAAATTACATTTTACGCCTATGTTGTAACTTCAAAATTATTCAGCCAGCGGCCATGAAATACTACTTAACGCCCAAGAGGCCCAATAGCTCACACACTCCTAAAAAACTTTATAGTACCTACGTATTTTACGCCCATGCGGGCGAAAATTATTTTAATTATATAACTATAATGCCTTCTTTTTATTTCTAAAATTCATAAGAATTTTTTCAGGTATTTACGAAAAGTCAAAGCCTATATAAAATATAATTAAATTCATTTATGAATATTAAGAATTGTTAATTTTTAAATTTATTTATGTATTTATTATTTATTTATATCAAATTTATATAAATTTTGAGCTGATAAATAAAGTTATCATTTGAAATAGAAGTAAAATGTCTATATTTTATAATAAAACAAATAGCTATCACGGTTGTTTTGTTATTAACAAAAACGTGTTTTTTTTTATATTTCATAATTCATATTTTTTAAGAAAAAAAAAATTTATAGCTATCATTGTTCTTTTGTTATTAACAAAAACGTGTTTTGCTTCCTCCTAGAGGAAGCTTTGTGTAGTAAACTTTTGAGTTGTTGTAAAAATATGTTGTAATTGTGTTTCGAGGTGTTCGGAATCAAGATACATGGTTTTTGAAAAATGTCTGTATGGATGTGTGTGTGTGTGTGTGTGTGTGTGTGTGTGTGTGTGTGTGTGTGTGTGTGTGTGTGTGTGTGTGTGTGTGTGTGTGTGTGTGTGTGTGTGTGTGTGTGTGTGGTTTTATTATAAAATATAGATATTTTACTTCTATTTCAAATGATAACTTTATTTATCAGCTCAAAATTTATATAAATTTGATATAAATAAATAATAAATACATAAATAAATTTAAAAATTAACAATTCTTAATATTCATAAATGAATTTAATTATAATTATGCAATAAATTTTTTAAAAAATTATAAATTCTGTTATTAAAAATTAATTAAAGGAATCAACAAATTACGGTTGAGGAATCTACGGACCAATGAATTGGCAGCGGTTTTTTAAAAAAATTCATAACTCAAAAATAAATTATAATAATGCAGAATAGAATGCGTTCATAATGTATAATTCATAATTATAATAGATTATAATAGATATAATTTTTAAACATTTTAATTCATTTTGTTACACATCATTGGAGTTATGTGTTTTAAAAAAAAACGCGTTTTTGTTTTCGATGATAACTAAAGAACCGTGATAGATAGAAAATTAATTTTTCTTAGAAAATATAGGTATTTTAATTCTCTTTCAAATGCCACCCACCCCATTCAGATACATAGAGCCGTTCTCGAGAAATTACGATTTTTAAAAAATGTCAAAAAATTTTTAACCTCAAATATCTCTGAAATTTATGGACCAATCATTTTTCCCAAAGAACTCGACCGAGAACTATAAAAAATCTACCTTAAAAAGGAATTTTGAAGCCATTAAGTCAATTTTACTCTTGTAATCGTTGGACATACAAAACTGATTTTTTTCATTTTTCAATTTTTTACTCAAAATCTGGCCTACAGAATGTATTCAAATTTTAACAGATTATAGCTATTTATATTCTGTATTATCATGATTTTTCTCAAAAAAATTGACCGTTAAGTTTAGGAGTTATAAGCTTTAAAAAAAAAAACACGTTTTTGTTAATAACAAAAGAACCGTGATAACTAGAAACTTTTTTTTTTTAGAAAATATAGGTATTTTAATTCTCTTTCGAACGCTACCCATCAGATTCAAATAACTCGATCTTATCATTAAAAAAATCAAAAAACAGTTTTGAGAAAATCGAAAATTTGAAAAAAAAAACAAAAACGCATCGCCCCAATCAAAAAACGGATTTTTGACCCGCCATCACGCAAAAAAAAACAAAAAAAATGAGACCTGTCCGGTCAAAATCGATCCAGTAGAAGCTGAGATCCAGGCGTACACACACACACACACACACACACACACACACACACACACACACACACACACACACATCCATACAGATATTTTTCAAAAACCATGCATTTTGATTCCTAACACCTCGGAACACAATTATAACATGTTTTTACAACAACTCAAAAATTTACTATCACAAAGCTTCCTCTAGGAGAAAGCAATAAACAAGTAAACTTAAGAGGATGTGGTACTCATGTACTCTGTTTTACCGGCAGAACACGGTAAATTCTATATTATTAAAATAAATATATCGAATTACGTCTTATAAAGAGATAGTTGCCCTTAACGGGGTGCCATAGTCCTACCATTACCGACCGAGCAATTGGCACAGTTTCAAGCTTATTAAAAATGAAATACATAAAATCACAAAAAATCAAGAGAACTCTTCGCTGCAGTTTTGAACGATCTATCACCCAGTACAAGTTTGAAGTCGAAATATAAAGTGGTTTTTGCAAAAACTTTGAACAAAACAAAATTCGGTTTCTTTCAAAGTTTTTGAAAAAACTCCACTTTTTCTTTGTGGAATTATTTATATTCCAATAAATTTGTGTCCTTTTCGGTTTTAAATACTTATATTACAGTCCAAGAAATCGAAAATTTAATCTCTAGTTTTCCACTAAAGGAATTCTTTCGCTCACGAGTACTTTTAGTTAAAAAAAAATTTAAGAAAACCAGGTAGAGATATTTTGCAAGCATTTTCAAGTGAATTTTAAGGGGGTGCCATAGCCGTATCATTAGCGAGCGAGTAATTGGCACAGTTTCAAGCTTATTAAAAATGAAATACATAAAATCACAAAAAATCAAGAGAACACTTCGCTGCAGTTTTGAACGATCTATCACCCAGTACAAGTTTGAAGTCGAAATATAAAGTGGTTTTTGCAAAAACTTTGAAAGAAACCGAATTTTGTTTTGTTCAATGTTTTTGCAAAAACCACTTTATATTTCGACTTCAAACTTGTACTGGGTGATAGATCGTTCAAAACTGCAGCGAAGTGTTCTTTTGATTTTTTGTGATTTTATGTATTTCATTTTTAATAAGCTTGAAACTGTGCCAATTACTCGGTCGGTAATGATACGACTATGGCACCCCCTTAAAATTCACTTGAAAATGCTTGCAAAATATCCCTATCTGGTTTTCTTAAATTTTTTTTTAGCTAAAAGTACTCGTGAGCGAAAGAATTCCTTTAGTGGAAAACTAGAGATTAAATTTTCGATTTCTTGGACTGTAATATAAGTATTTAAAACCGAAAAGGAAACAAATTTATTGGAATATAAATAATTCCACAAAGAAAAAGTGGAGTAAATGTAAAGATTACCTACCTTACCAGCACATGAGTTTACTTATTTGTTTGCTTTTAAGCAATATTTTAAGAAGAAAAAAATCGTTTTATCAGGCCTTCGTAATTACATAAATAATATCCTATCGAAATATGAAATGAGTTAGATATCAATAATTCTAATGACAGCTCCTGTTAGATTCAAATGTATGTGAAGTTGATGGTGGTGCTATCAAGGAGATATTAAAACAAACCAAGTTTTTGTTTTATCTTTGTCGACGTTTCGGACATCGAATATGCCCCTTCTCAAGACAATATTAAAATATAATAGGAAGGCATCTCACGCCTCCAGTCAATCGAACAAAAACTTGGTTTGTTTTAATATCTTCTTGAGAGCATGACCATCACCTTCACACACATTTGAATTGAAATGAGTTAGTTTACTAGATTTATCCTCATCTGTACTTTCGAAATCTTCTAAATTAATTATAATTAATTACTAATTTCAATAGGATCTTTGGAAAAATCTAGTAAACAAAATTAGGATCGAATATTCTTTGTATAATTATGGAGGACCAGCTGAAAAAACTTTTTTTTCCTAGAATGTTGTATGAGCACAAAAATGATGAAATTCACACGACTGTGAAAGGTAGAGATACGTCTGTATACTCCACATGCTTTTAATGTGAATTCCTCGTATTATTAATCTCCATCAATATGAAATATGTGCTAATATATATATATATATAACTGTTATTTCCGGGACTTTTTAGTGTAAAAACTTACAATCAGGGTCGGAAACACCCCCTTTTCCCCCCCTGATTGTAATTTAAACTGTTTTATACTGTTTTATACTATTTTATACTATTTTATACTGTTTTATACTGTTTTATACTGTTTTATACTGTTTTATACTGTTTTATACTGTTTTAAACTGTTTTAAACTGTTTTAAACTGTTTTAAACTGTTTTAAACTCTATTAAACTGTATTAAACTGGATTTCCGGGACATCCCAGAAATAACAATCACGTCCCAGAAATAACAGTTATATACATTTTAAATTCCCAGAAATAACTGTTATATATATATATATATATATAACTGTTATTTCCGGGACTTTTTAGAGTAAAAACTTACAATCAGGGTCGCAGAAATAACTGTTTTATATATATATATAAGTAATCATTGTTACCATTGTTACCAATCCATTTCTTTCCAATCAACCTTTTATAATATTTCCTTCATATAATTAAGGATATAACTTGACAGTTAAAAAATTACCAAAAGGCAGAGAAAAGGGTATATAAGTTCTTAGAGAGTTACTTCTTTCTTATAACTAATCATATTTATTATTTACCCAAAATTATTTTATTCACCTATACCTCATGTCTCACAATTTCATTATTAGTATTTATAGACGCCAGCCGGTGGATAATCTGTAACCCAAATTTGAATATGTATATGAAAGAATTACCTTCTTTAATACAATAAATGTAAATGACTATTTTTGATAGTAAACGAGGGACAGACTCATTTTCTCATGCAAATTACTATAAAATATAGTAAAAACTGCTATTTATATAGTAAAAATATTACAAAATAATAGTTATTTTTATCACAAATGAAATTTTGAGTCTGTCCCACGGTTACTATCGAAAATAGTCATTTTCCTAAAACAAATTGTCTCCGTGTAGATTTAGGATTGACGTAACCTACTTCTGGTTCACATAATTGATTACTTTCTTAAACTAAAATAAAACTCAGCATTTCCTTACTATAAAAGCTATAAACACCATAAAAATGTTACTATTGTACTAAAACTACAATTTAAAAAGAAAAAAAGACTGAAAATCAAATGTTTTGCAAATCATGACATATAATATATGTTTGTGCGAAATTCTTTTCTTTCATCCCGAGTTAAAAACCCGCTTAGCCGAGAAAAAACGAGGGCTTTTAAAAGGAAACGAGCTCTCGAGCTCGTATCAATGAAAAAGCCACGTACGTTTGTGTGACGCAAGCCCGGAGGATCGTCGACGCGTCGATTTTCGCTCAAATAATCGCAGCTCATCTCCGGGCTCTCAAAGTGCAATCTGGACGTGCCTTTGGCCTTCCCTCCGTCCCGTCCTCTCCCCGCAGGGTCCTTCCTCCCCCCATCTCCCTAGCCCCGAAGAAAGCCCGCGTTTATAAAGGACTGCACCAAAGCGCGCCTCCCAGCCTTGGCCTCACAAAGTGACTTGCGCGAAAAAGGCAAACGCGCCCACAATGCGGACATCACAAGCGCTCGAGCTTTAGTCGCCGTATAATGGTAATCTCGTAAAAAGGCAATATATAGCCTCACGTACGGGGGGCGCGGGCACAATGGGATCCGATGATACCCTTTTATTCATATGGAGCGCTTGCTTAATGCACGCGCGTTATATATACGTGTCGCGTATTATATACCTACGCGTTTCGTGCCGTCAGCCCTCCCGAGCGCTTGTGTGTGTCGCGCGGGGCATTTCTGCAGCCGGGGGTATAGACTGTACACTTGTAATGCCGTACAATTCCCGGGCGTCGCTCTCGCGCGGTTTCCTCTCCCCTCCCGCTGCGGACACGCGCTTTCATTGTTAAGGTCAGCGATTTCCCTTATCGGCCGGTCGCTCGCTTCACAGCTTTACTCGCGTAAATAATATGAGTAACAGGAGCTGCGGCAGGCTATCATTTACCCTTTTTTTTTTAACCACGCGCACTGCGTAGAGAAGGATGTGTGGAATAAAATTGAGATATAATATAATTTATGTACAATACAATTATATATCGGTATAGGACTCGAGATATCTGTAAAATGTAAAAGTGAATAGTGCGTTCGTATAATACAGCGATCCAGACTCTCGCAGGTATATCAGTTTGCTGAAAGAAAGAAGCAAGCCGCAGAAGGCGGAACTTCCTGCAACGCGCGTCATTACTCTCCGACACGTGCACACTGCGCACCGGCGGCTTCTGCGTTCGAAAGCGCAAAAGAATAAGAAGCTTCTGGCAATGTTTGCACGCACGTACGCGTATACCTACTCGAGCGATCGGCCGTGAAAAATGCCAAGTGTACTTACTGTTGCGCCCTGTGCGCGATTCCTTATATCTCGCAATCGCGCGCGAACGAGCCGCGGGGCCCTTCCGGCTCCCCTATATTATACGCGCCGCCTCGACTTTCTCCCGATCGTTCTTTATTGTATCGTAAATACGTCGTACCTATGCCTTTTATTATGAGCCTTTCCCTCCTTTTGCTCGCCGCCTTTTTTACGAGGAGATCCCAGACGCTCTTGCGCCCTTTTTCGCCGGCGAGTGTAATGAAAATGTGCTTTGTTATCGTTGATTATCGCGGCGCTCTTGCCCCCTTTTTATCGGCAATCGTGCAGCGCCGTAATTTATGAGCTTGTCGTGATTATCATCGTCGCGCGCCAGACCTGCAGTACAAAGGGCGGCACAGGCTTTTTTAATTGATCAGATTTTTAATTTAGCCTCGCTCTAGACGCTTTTAATGAATCGTAGCGAATTTTCAGATTTTGTTTCTTCCCTTTTCGAAGCATATTACTTTCGCAAATAACAGTGTAAATAAGATATGCAACGGGAGATGGGACAAAACATCGTAAATGAAGGAAAATTGCTCGGTATACTCAACGAATTTTGCCGTGTTTAATTACAATGTAAGAAAGGGTTATTTAATCTTGTTTATTCTCCTTTTTTTTTATAAAAATACTAATATTTTTTTAAATTATACCCTGGTGGAAATCCAAAACATTTTCTAACTATTAACTGGCCATTTATATTAGAAACTTGCTATAAAATGGGAATTTCCCTTTTCCAGTTTCTAACTCCCGGTGAAACGCTTTTTTCCCTATTATTCAAATATTTAATAGATTGAAAAATAGAATGAGTTTTGCGAAGACAAACACAAGCTTGTTCTTGAGTATTTTAAAGGTATTAAAACTGATCAGTTTTTTTAGTCCGGAAATGGCTAGTAGAAGGCCTGTAGTTATGACAAGGAGTGAGAGAGACAGAATCTAATGGCAATAAATACATTCTACGTAATATCTTCAAAAGGACTACTGTAAATGGTTTTTCTGTCTGCTCATATTGTTTATATTTTAGTAAGCTATCAGTTACAGCTGAATACCGTCCAATTTAACGTCAATTCTTTAAGTAAACTTAAAACAAAAATTTGGAGGTTATGTCCAATCTATTAAATGTGCGAATAATGGGAGAAAAAGCGTTTCGCCAGGGCCTATTAACTAGCCATTTTTTCTACCTATTTATTGAGATTGTTGGCCATTTCAGATAGACAAATTTCCACCAGGGTAGTAATATAATTATTAATTATAATCTGTAAAAGTATGTAACAGAATGAATTCAAGCTTAAAAAAGTTTTCGAAACAAGTTTTAATATAAACGGTAAGATGCGTTGATAGGTACATCCCTTTAAATTCTTATTTTAAAAATTCAAATGGTCAATATTAGAAAGATTAAAGATTAAAATTAATATTAGCTCATCGGGATACTTTTTTTAGAGGCACGTAAAAAGTTCCCCCTCAGTACAAACACCGTACTCGTGAGACTCTTATAGACGTCAAAGAAACTTAATTCAATTTGTTTACCCTCTTAAATTCATAAGAATAAGATTTAACCTTTTGTAGTATAAGTAATTCTAATCAGACTGAAATTCATTCAGTGTCTACTGCATTCGCTTTCATCAGAATGAAAAGTTTACTCAACAAGTTGGCGTGTCAATATTATAGCTCGAACGAGTTCTCAAAGTGGGAATTCATTTTATTGTATATTAGTCTGCAGCAAACAAGGTGGAATATCGTAAAGCTAAAGAAATCGCATCGACAGCGACAGCAGTGCTAGACAACCACTTATCGGTATTTTCAAAATCGTACAAAATATATCAAAAATGAAAAAGTAGAGTTAAGTGTTAAAGTAAGTCGCAATAACGTTTATCCGCGGTGTCAAGACAGATATTTTAGAGTAAAAGAAGCGTTCATAAAATGAACTTTTCGAGCGAAAAATACAATTATATTAATGTTAACAATTTAGCTTCATCTATTGTCTTATAATTTTTCGAAAGTAAAGAAAAAATGCTATACTATTCCTCAATGTATGGCAAAAAAGAATATTTTCCAATTTTATCTTTTATTTTCGAGAGATTTTTTTTGCTACAAACAATCACAGAACTTTATTTGTATTGAAGTTTTTATAAGTGTCCATTTTCAAAAATTGCATCGTAACTTTCAAGAAAAATCAAATATATCATATTTTTTTTGTGTATAAAACTCTTGTATTTCGTTTAAAGTTAGTTCCGAATAGCTACTTTATTACGTGCTTCTACGGGATTAGCGTATTGATTTACCGCGTCGTGATTAGCATCTATTGAAGCACAATGCACGTTACTAAATACACTTTGTTAGCAAGGATTTGTTCTTTATCACAAATGCAACCCTATTTACCGTTTTCTACGTGGGGATTTAACGGGCAGTAGATTACATTAATGAGATTTCGGGCCCCTGATCAATTAATCAATGCAACGATACCACCTTTAAATAGGAATAGGACGTGAGATATTATCTCTAATCTAGACCCTCGTGATTGAGTATTAAGTAGCTTTAGATGACTTTGAGAATTTATATCTTTAAATAATGCAATTGTTCATCAACTTTATCTAATGGATAATTTTAACGAGCAAAAATCGAGTTTTAAAAAATGTATACATATGTTATATCAGGTCTCTTCAGCAAAGAATAGATAGTTTTTCCTTAGACGTCTATAATTATTCGTACAAAAATCTTAATTTATTTAAAAATTATAAACTTTATTTAATTCTATAAATGTTTTTGTTGAGTATTTTTCAGAGATACATCATCTTGGTAAAATAATGGAAATAACAGCGAACTTGCTCGTAAATTAGCATTGCAAAATCAACGTCAATCTCCCAGCAACAAGCCATCACCTCGGGCTTGTTGCTGTAATTTATCATCTTACATGGCGTATCTCAATTTTTCCCATCCCTCCGCCAACCTCCTCTCGCGTACAGCCAGCCATCCACTTCAGTCCCTCATCTCTCGCTCGTGCGCGAGCCTCTCCTGTCGCACCCCCGGTCCCTTATCCGCGTTGTCTCGCGAGATTTCCTGCGGTCCTCGGCTCGAGGAAGAACGAGCTGCCAATCCCAGGCGTCTCCAGGCCCGCGCGCACACACCCACATACGTATACACAGAGGGGTTGGTATATCGATTTGGCGCTGCGCGCCATCGATTAACTTTGGAATTGTCGTCGCAAGCAGCGCGCAGCTCTAAATTACCGCGCGAGATTAATTTCCAGCTCCTCAACATAGATCACCTCCAGCGATATACGAAGTGCGCGGGAGCGAGTAGTCTACACAGTCCGGGGGCGAGCGCAAGCCGCCTAACGCGCAGAGGCGATATTTTCGAAAGAGAATTCTGGCTTTTCTCTCGCGTACGCCCGGGGATAAGGAGGGATTGTTTTCTCCCATGTACACACATCGGATTATCCATTATTGTTCGCTTCATTAGATGTGCTTTTGCGGTGCTTTGCGCAGCTCATATAGCTGTCTGTTAATTCTTTATATTCGCTGAATTTTCCCATATGCGTAGATACCTGGTATTTCTTAATACTATACATGGATATTGGTTATTCGCGTTTTCTATTTTTCAGGATATGATAACCGTAAAGGCCGGTTCGTTTTGATTAAATTCTGAATGTATTTTTTGCAGCTGCGTGCAGAGATTATCTTTTTCCGGATATTTGTACATATTTAATGCAGGTGGTTTTATGCTCGATATATTGATATTAGATGTTTTACTAATGAAGGCTTCATTAAATTGACTGGTGTTCATTAATTTCGGTTTTAATATGTATTATTGGTAAACCAATCGCATACCTAGTATAAAATAATTTCATTACGCCTAAATACTTTCGTACCCTTTATATTGTCAAGCTAATTTTCAAAGCGATGAAAATTGATTCTATTTGATAGTTACCAAAGACTTTTTTATTACTTTCGGAAAATTTTTTAAATTATATCTGGTTTCTATTCTGACGGACGCGTAGTGTCTATAAACAACTTTCGGGAAATTCCTTCGTTTTTAAATGAGGAAAGGTCAAACTAAAAAAAACGTGTTTTTTCTTTTTCTTTTTCGTATAGGTACTGAGGATAACAAAATTATTTAAAAATAAGTCAGTAAATAACCGTCTTTGTTTATAAATGAAAATATTTCAATGTGTGACTCTTATAAATTTAAGATTTTTTCTTAACAAATAAACTTGAGAGTTCATTAATTGTACCAAAATAAATAAACATATTACAAATTTAATTTTCTAAAACTTATTTATAAATCAAGGTATTTTCAATTCAATATCTTTACAAAAATGTTGAATTTAAAAAAAAGGTAAACCATTTTTAACTTTAAATATTAATAGATGAACATATTTATTGAAAGAATATTCAATAAATAATGAACAGCAAAACTAAAAGGCGAATGTTAGTGTATTTCCGATCAAATTTCAGCAAAAGTATCGAAATGAACTCGCCAGAGGAAAAATTTATGTATATTTACAAATAGCAGCAATGCATATTTCTAATATCAGTTCGTTTGTGAGCTATTAATATTTTAAACGTTTCTCGGGCTGCTTTTTATTCGCCATCAACATCGTCTTGAACAGTCGCGTGCTTCACGTGCAAGATGCATGTGATGCTCAACTGCAGCTGCAGTGATGTGTTTACACGACTCCCATATCCGGTCTATCAAACTGCGCTTCTCCACTGCCAAGGTCAATTAAAAGCTTACTACGAAATTCGCTCGATGGAGGGGAAATTACGCGCGCCTGCATGTCTTTAAGGAAAATAAAACGCTTAAGGCCAATCACTACGTTCAATGGGGGTTTACATAACATTTGCGCATTACACTGATTTATTTTTCCAATATTGTTTTCCTATATATGGTAGTGATAACTTTATCGACTATCCAAATGATTGAAAAAAAAATCCAATGAAATATTTATAATTTGAAAAGCTTAATGGGTTAAAGCTTTTAACATTTATACTTTGGGAAAACATTACGGTTTTAATACATTTTCGTAAAAGTATAGAATACTTGCATTACGGAGTAAGTGTTCATATAAATTCTATATTCATTCCTTAATAACAAAATATCGGTAAAATGTATATTATATTCATAAGGCCATAATAAGAGAATTTTTAGTACGTGTAAACAAATACTATACATGTTAAAAGCGCGAAATATTTTATCATTTCTCAATGAAATACTCCTCAATAAAATACTCGGTAAGTATTTAGAATTCTTTTAAAATATTTAAATTTGAGTCTAATTACACTGCTCTGATTTTAAAAAGTATTTAAAGATAGTGGCGAATGTAAGGATGGAAAAAAATTACTGGAAGTACGTACACGATTACGTTAAAAAAATACTTTATGAATGTTTAATAAAGCTTTGCATAAAATTTTTATGAAGAAGGAAAAACTGGTAAAAGTATACATATTGTCGAAGACATAGTATAGTCATATTTAAAATCTAATTTTTAATAATACTAAATGTATTAGTCGATACTTACAATTAGTTTCCTCAATTGTCTAAATTCTCTTTTTCTATGTGAATCTCGTTTTCCCTACCTATTTGTATTTAAAACATTTGAGTGATTGAATCGAGCCTTCGCCTGACCTCTTACGTATCTAGGTTTTTTTTACATAGATGTTTTATCCCCTGCCTATTACGGTTTTGGGTATTTAACTTATTCCATTATCTTTCGCATGCTCGCCTGTATGTGCATATTTTGTTACGTAAATTTTGCTTCCTCCGCCTCTTCGGGTTTTATAAAAATAAGTAACGAGTAACTTGAGAGGTAAGTGAGATCTACGTTAAGTATTTGTTATTGTGTTTCTTATTCTCAGTAATAAAAGTAACTGAATTATTATTTTTTGACGTCGAGTACTGCAAGCCGTTTAAACATATACTTATAGCGACAAAAAAGGTTTCAATTTTATCAGAAAGGAGTGCCTTGCCTATTCGTCTTTTGGACATTTTTTTTATCGAAATATTTTTTGCTGGCCCGCTTGCCCTGGTAGAAATTCATCTATATGAAATGGCCAATAAATTAGAAAATAGCTAGTAAAACTGGCTAATAAATGGCTATGATGAAACGATTTTTCGACCACTTTTTGGCTATTTCTTAGATTGACGTAAAAACAAAATATTCGTATTTTATTTACTTACTAATTTTATCTTTGATGAAAGAGCATTAAAGTGCTTTGAATGGCTTACCAAAATATAAACAAATAACATTAACTAATAAATCATTTGTTGTACTCGTTCTATGAATAATTCAGCAAAACTTTTATTTCTCCATCTGATTCTGTCTCTCTCACTCCTTGTTATAACAGCAAGCCTTCTGTTAGCCATTTTCAGACTATAGAAACTGATCAGTTTTAATATATTTAAAATAGTCAAAAACAAGCTTGCGATTGTATTAAAAAAACTGAGTTTTTTAATAGATTGAAAAATAGAATGATCATTCTATTTTTCAATCTATTAAATGGCCAAATAATGGGAGAAAAAGCGTTTCATCGGGAGCTAGAAACTGTACAAAAAAAATTTTCATTTTATAGCCAACTCTAAAATAAATAGTCAGTTATTAGTTATAAAATGTTTTGGATTTCCATCAGGGTGCGTGTAGATTTTTTACGTGGATCTCGCTTCCCCCGCCTTGAGGAAGCGATTGAGAAATTTATTTCATTAAAATCTTCTCGTTTCAATAACTATCTTATTGCATTTTGTTGTGAAGCGGGACCTTCTTGCTCTCACCTCCGAGTTAGGACTTTATTGCGTGGAACGGCGAGTTAGTACCTCATTGCACTTAGTTTTGAGATAGCGCTCTATTAATTTATCGTTGAGATTAGACTTTGTTGCACGGAACGGCATGTTAGCACATTATTGCACTGCCCTCTGAGTTGGCACCTTATGCATAGGATGCGTCGATTAAAGAGAAATTGCAAGATCAAAGGAAGGAAGGAAGATCGGCCCCCACCACCCAAGAGTCTCAGATTTAGCGGCGCAACGAGCGATGGCGATATCTGCGACCCACGAGGCCGAGATTCTCGAGGCGCCTGTGTTCTCTCCAAACATCATGCCTAACACTACCGAGTCTCCTAGTCGTGGTGATGAGCAACTCAGTTAGTCCCGACCCTTCCCCCAGGCTATGATCGACGAGGACAACGAGCTCGACGAAATCCAAACAGCTCCACCCGGCGCAGCTGGTCTCAACGTCGAAGCAGCTGTCGCAGCCCCCAATTTGTTCGAGCACAACGCTGGTCCCCAACATGGTCCTTCAGGCAAGGACAGGCGGACTCGGACACCAACGACGACGAAGTACTAGCAGCCCGTAGACTACGACATGCCATGATAATGGGTGAGCGCCAATATGGTACATTCGATCCAAAGTGCCGCTGGCGCCATCCAAGGACGACCCTCGTCGCCGGCTTCGTCTCCGCTGTATGCTCGCTGGGTGTAACAATCTGCATCCTCATCATTGTCATCGTTGATGAAAAAAGGAACCCCTATAATTGTACATATTATGTTTGCAACACTTTGTAGTGTCAATCTGTTTCTTGATGTTTAAGGAAAATATTTGTGCTAATTAATTACACCATTGGCATGATGTCATTATAATTTTATTACAAAAAGATGAGTAAATGAATTTCCAAAACGTTATTCTTACAAATAAATCCCATTCATATGCATGTAAACATACATTAGATGAATACACAAATACGTATGTTGATCAAAATACATACATACACGCACGCACACATAACTAATATAATCCTGTTCTAATAATAACAATATTTAAATACACTCCGAAGAAATTGTAAGTTTCGAAAACTTAAACGTTAAGGTTTGTCTTTAAGTGGTGTTATTAGTTCTTAAAACTTTTACTTTTGCAAATAATTTTTGACGCTCTTTTATCTTGGTTCGTAGCCGAAGACGAGTGAGTCTCAAACGAACAATCAGGACGAACGTGACGAAAAAAGTAATGGAAATTCATCAAATGCGGTAGTACATAGTGACGCTGGATAATCAGAGCAGAAGAATGATACCAATGTGCGAATAGTTACAGGAATGAAGCCGGATAAGAGGAACTAAAAGCCAGATAATAAGGACGAAAATGAGTAAAATAGAATTCAACGAGCCGATAGCGGGTCCGTCTAAAGCTTGGCACGAGCGAAGCAGCATAGACGACGAAATAGAAAGAGTAGAAAGTGGCGACATACTGAACAATGACGACAACCGAAGAAAATCCATCAACCGAAGAGTCAGCTTTTCTGAATCCCCTGTGACGGGCACTATCAGTATAACAGTTCTCCAGGAACGAGCACGTCTAGCCGTGGAAAACAGAAAACCATTTCTCGAATCGGCCGTTAGGCATGCCGACAAAGTTCTCAGAGGAACCATCGTACCAGATAGTTTCAGGAAAAAACGTTCGTCTTTGAAATCCTCCCGCGCGACGACTCCACGCAGCCTGACTCCTGTCCGGAATTGCCGACAAAGACGCAACGATGTTCTGATGGAACAGCAACCGCGATCAGACTCTAGAACCTCGCAAACATACACCTTCTTAAGATCGGAGACTCTCGAATTCGACGAGGAAACTGGAAACTCGAACGAGACAAGGGACGATCCCAACAGAATCCAAGCTGCCCTGTCCGACAGTGGTACAAATCAACGGAAACGTCCACAAAACCCTTCTTTCCGGAGTAAGAAATGCTTTGTTAATTTATGTCTCTTTATGCTAATAGCATCAACCTGGTACGCCCTCTGGACTTACGGATATGAGGCCCTAAGATTTAAAAATGTTACGCGGACGGATAGACCACCGAAGAATTCGGCGACTGATCTAGGTCTGGCATGGATAGTGCAACTTGTCTGTTGTGTTTGTACAAATTTAGGATTTTATTTTTGAATGAGCAAGAGTTACGTTTACAACCGTTTTTACACGATTTTCACGTAAAAGTATATTTTTTAGGAAGAAATTTTTTTAGTGATATAATATAGTAAAGAAGATAGATTTGTAACAGAACATTTTTCAAGTCATGGAAATGCGTATATATTGTGTTGTAAATGTTGAAAAGCATAAATTTTATCCTGTATTATATTATTATTTCTAAATGGAATTTTCATTTACACTTTTAAGAACTATAATTGCATAAAGTAAAGCTACGTAAAATTTGATATCGACTATAATGCACTGTTAACTCTTCTAATTAGATTTATTTTGTAAATATCTAATTTTTAAGTACGATATTATTCAAGACAAAATAACATGGGTATATAAATAACTATTGACTCACTAATTGAGTCTCTTTATTTACTATAATTTTTAAACCTATAATGTGTTCCTTTAGTTACACAGCAATAATTGCTTTTTTCTATTTCTTTGGTCAAACTTAGGTTGAATTATTGAAAATTTTCAAGTTTTAATTGTAATAATTTCTAATAACTTTTTTAATAAGTGATTTTTAATTTTTGGTAGTGCATAATGAGTACATAATCACATAACAGTGATTTTAAACATTTTTAATAGTACGACTTTTTGACTATAGATTGTATTTCAATATTGAGTAAGACTTGTAAGTGTGGATGTTTATATATAGTGTAATACTATTATGTAAATATTGTACTCAGAAGAAGTCAAGAATACACTATTGATCAAAATTATTGTCGTATTGAATGTTTCTGCTTCTCAAGTCTCGTTAAGGCGATGTGAACCTCAAAATCAACCCAATTTTATTATTTTATTAATAAACATTCGAACGTTTATTTGGAAAAGCAATTCTTTCAGGCGCTCCGTGTATGTAAATACTATGCTCAGATTTTTTTTTGTGCGATTCTATCAGCATTTCCATGAGATAAACACTTTATAAAACTGGCAAAATTCGAAGTATACAGATCCCTACTTATCGGCATTGCGGCTTTTATTTAATTAAATAAATTCTGAGTAAATTTTTGGAAAAACAGCTCTTTCAGGCGCTCCGTATATGTAAATACTATACTCAATTTTTTTTGTTAGTAATTCTATTATTATTTGCAAAAGAAATATACATTCTAAAATTTGTCGGTAAGTACACATTACCTTAATAAATGTAAGCCTACCTATAAAAACATAATTACATTTAATTAAATAATAAATAATATTCTTTATATGATTGCTATTTTAATATTTCAGAAAGTTAATTTGCTACGGAATACTCAAAAATCATGGAGATCCAAGAGTCAAAAAATGTTGTTGCAGTTCCTGATACTGACAAAAAATTATTCAAGGCAGAAATTAAAACTACATTGCAAGATGTGATTTGGGAGGAACTAGATCGAGACAAGCAAAATCCGGAAAAAGATAATAATGTACAAGTTATAAATGAAAATGAAACATATTCCGATAATCGAGAGACGCAGAATAAAAACAAGAAAAATTTGCTCAAAAATAAACATGAAATCGACGCTGTTGAAACAGCTACAACCAACGAAGATGATAGAACGGAAACTAACGAGAATAGTTCTACGGAGACATTGGAGAAGCACGAAACCGAAAACAACGACAAAGATTCTTCCGCCAGCGTCGAAGATACAGCAACTAACCCTCCTCAAAATCCAGGCCAGAAACTCGACGCGGTGATCCAGAACGAGGCCGTCAACTACCCGAGGAAGCATTACGATCGAGCTGTACTCAGAACGCCACCCTCGAGCGCTGCGTCAAAGCCCGTGACATCTACATCAACAGGCCCTTACGCAGTAACGTGACCGTCAATAACACTGAAGAATTCTATGGTGGAAATAGCACAGAGATTGGTATGGCGAATATTACAGAGTTTGGTATGGATAATGTTACGGATATTGGTATAGTGAATATCATATATGGTGAGATTATCGCGAATAGCACAACGTCGGCAGCATCATGTCTCATTAGGAACTACACGATATGGATACTAGGAATTTATGCGATTCTTCATTTGGTGGCACCGAACTTTTGTGCGACAGGAGTATTAAGTGGCGTTTAATAATACTATTTTTTACGAATCAAGTGAATTACGTTATGTTTTCTTGAAACGAGAGATTTTATATTTCAGTGACAAAATATTACTTTGAATAATGTATGAGACATTAAAGATACTGATATGGAAATCATTGCGAAGTAAAACATTTACTTTTTAGAATTTCTGTGTTGATGAAAATATATAATTTTGTGATATACGATAATTGTTGTGCGAATATGTGTACAAATTATTATGAAAAAATTTTAATGTAAGACTGTCTAAGCTCGGATTCTAATAACCAACATAAGTGTAAATGACTGTTTGTATGGTGTAATGTAAATATTGAAATTTATAGTTAATTTCTACAAGTTTTTAGAATCTGAGAATAAATATAATTATTAGAAATATTGAATGATATTGAAGTTTCCTTGTCATTTGCATCCCATTCATGATCAATCATTATGCCTATACTGCTAAGATATTTATTATTTTATTAATTAATTCTCTAAATTTATAATCTAATAAAAGTAAACAGGTATATAGCTTACGCTCATTATACTTGTTTAAATTGTTCTACAGCATTCTAAACTGTACGAAAATAAATGTAAATTCATTTCCTCTTTTAAATTCACCATAAACTCATTTTAATAGCAGGTTTGTATTTCTAAAAGAAAGTACGGAAACCGTCCACATGATATCAATGGACGTCTCTGACACCCAAGAATCAACGTCATCTACATCTACATCTACACATAAAAAATCCGACATTGCTGAATCCTCCGAATCAACATCACGCACTTCCTAACCCTCGTTCAGCATCTCACGCTCAAACTTAAGTCTGTTGCGCCAACTTCGCCGAACTAAATCATCAGTTTCACCAACGGTGGTAAAACGGTAGACAACTCAATCCTGGATACAGAGACAACTGTGCCAACTAACAGCCGAATGTTCTTTAACGTGCTCATCATTCTGCACATGCTGGCGGGTGTGCTGTGGAGCTGCAGACTGATATGGTTGGCGAACCAGGAACCGACGGAGGATGACGCAATGGGTAGGTATGATTAAAGTGCAAGGTAAGATCACGAATTTTTACGAGATGAGGCTGTTTGAAAGACGGTGTGCAGTATTCAATTTTTTTAATGACGAAAATTCGACGTGCTTCTTGGTGTACTGCCAGAAGTGTTTCATTTTTAATGTATAAATGACTTAGGTTCGCATCAAAGAGATTGCGGAAGATGATTATTTTACAAGAAACACATGTAAAGACATACTGTAACATTCATAAAGCGTGTGTACAGTGATTTACAAGTCACTTTACTACTTATTCCAATAATTAAAATTATTTGTTTCATTTTTGTTATTGTTTTTATAGCGGATAATTTGAACAATGGTAGGTATTAAATTATCTATTACCAAACAATCATTTGATTAATGAGTGAATGTAACATAATCCTTATAGGATAATCGAAATAAAAGTAAATTTTTAATTTATTCCTATGTAAAAATCTTACAATTAACAATAGAAAGCTACGTGTCTATAAATTGGCAGTGTTTTTTTTTTTAATTTCTATGATAGTTGAATATAAAATTTGTAATGTTTAACAGGCTATCGTATTGTTTAGTTATTTGTGCAGATTCATTTATTTCTCAAAATGTAAATTAAACGATACAATAATGATAGATAATAGATACCGTGAATTTAGCAATAGATGTCTAATTATATACAAAAATTTTATCACCTAAACATCGTAATCATCTGAAAATTGAAATGGCATGATATTAAAGAGAATTTCTTTAGTTAAAAAATAGTGTCCATGTTCTGTGCTGCATTGAAAACAAAACAGTAAAGTTTTGTTTGATTAAAATAGGTACTGCAGTTCTCTAGATATTGGGATAAAACATAATACACCCATAGACAAAAAACCTACTGATACGAAAATATTGAAATTCTGAAATGTATTCACGTCAAACATCATTCTTTATAATTTTTAGACAAAGCTCGTTTTTCTCAATTAATACGAACAAAAATCCAAAACACGTTAAATTTATCCCAATAGTAAATTATTCCAATTTAACGTAAGAAAATATAAATCTATTTTTAGTAATTTATTGAATGTCCGACCAGGTTTTCCGTAAATTTACACAAGACATAGATTATAGATTACAACGCGTGTAGCTCATAGGATATAATAAGAAAAATAATTTAATAACCAACACATTCGCTTCTTTTTTTGTAAAATCCTCGCAAATCAGGCATCTTTTGCATATATATACCATCACGATCGCGCGGCAATAAATCTCGATTTCTCGTCGCGCTGCCGCTGTAGGTATCGATCATAATCACCGCATGATCGACGAAGCGTCGCGCGATTACGCACCTGGTCACGCCGCGTGCGCAGACGACATTTTCCCTCGCATATAATTCCCTGTCGCTTTGCAACCTGACGCTCGCTCGCGCGCGAGCGATAACCGACAAGGCGTGGATACATATAAGACGAGAGAGGGAGAGAGTGCGCGCGCAATAAAACGAGAACGAAGCCAGTTTCTCTCGCGCGTTCAACTCGGCGACAGCGGCTGCGGCGCACGTGGCGCAGAAATCGCGCACTTGTCAGACGCGTTCTGTCTCGGCGCGATGATTCAAATCCGACGGCGAGCTGCTGCGCGCGGGGGGTCGAGTCGTCGTCGTAGTCGTAGCAGTCGTCGCCGCCGAGGCGCCGCAAGTCGAAGGGTTCATCCGGCTTCGCAAAGTCGATTCCGATTGGATTGCCTCGAGTGTGCGTGTGCAGTATGTAAGGAGGCGAGAGATGGAGCATTTTTCGCGTCGGGCGACGTAGAAAAAGATTTCTAGTAAATTGCATGAGAATGCGCTAGTGCGAACCTCCAACGCCGAGAGGAAGATAAGAGAGAGGAAGAGAGAGTTGTGGAGATAGATGGGGAATAGGAAGGAATGAAAGAGGAGAGCGAATGTATTCGGAATGAAACGTTTTGAGTTTTTAATTTTTCGCGTGTAAGAGGATTTTTTTCTTTCTCCTGAAACAGATGGCGCTGCGCGTGTAACACAAATCTCTCTGAATCATTAAAATGTAAAAATCAGGCTTAGAGAATTTAATTTTAAATTATTAACAGTTTTTAAATCTTTTATGTAAAAACAAACGAAATCATCTGCGACCTATTATAAAAATTGAGGAAAATACATTATACATAAATTATAAAAAAAATTGAAAAAATCAATATATATTTATCGGATATAAATTAAAGAATAAGAAGGTATTATATTTTCTTTTGTAATAAATAAGAGACGATAAATTAGACAGACAGAAGCATTTTAAATCGTCAAAAGTCTTTTATTATATGTATAGCCTTAGTTAATAAACTTTTAAGTAGTTTTTGTCTAATAAATTTTTCATTTTTTTCAAAAGTTTCTATTTGAGGATGTAGAATAAAATAGATCTAATGTTTGAAAAGTTATTGACATTTAAACATGCTGATTTATACCATTCGCCCTGTTTTAAAATACGATTTTATGTTCATGGACGCAAAAGAAACTGAATTCATAGTAAAGAGAGATGTTAATGTTAACATCCATACTAGTATTTTATTAAGTTTCATTTTGAAAGCGGAAATGAACGCGTTTCTACTTCATGTTTCTTCTTCATTTATTTACAGCAAACAATGAAGAAGCCATATTTTATAAATAAAAAAATCCTTCTGGCGAATGAGTCAGGAATCGGGGGCATAAAGCGCGTGAGCCTATCGCCATTCCTCAACGCGTGAAAACTATCGAACGACGAATCAGCATATTACGATTCTGCAGAAACGTGGCTGCGTATACGTACGCCTCCTTGGACCCCTTTCAAATATATCAAGCGCGCGGGGGCCGAAGGAGAGGGTATAGCATAGGGAATGAAAGACGAGACACGCGCGAGAACAAAAGAGTGAGAGAGAAAGAGAGACAGAGAGAGTCACGTGGGTATACGTGTGCGCGAACAAGGGGTGGCAGCGGCGGGGGCGGTAGCAGCGCAGGAAAAGTTAATCTCAAAGTCGTAATCTCGCGAGAGCAGAGCGAGGATCGAGAGCATCGGGAGAGGGAGAGGGAGGGAAAGGGTACTCTCGTATACGAGAGCGTTCGGTCCTGCCATCGGGTGATATAAATCGGTAATATAACCGGAGTAATAAAAGCGCGAGGAGAAAGACAGAATCGCCGTCGTATATATATATATATATATATATATATACACGCCTCCATGTGCGCTTATAGATCTGTTTTTTTCCGTGACTCCCGTCGGTTTTACGGCAACTCTCTTAATTTCCGCGCCTCTGATTTTTAGCGGCCCGATGAGCGCCGCGTCCGCGTACACAAAGACGCGCGTGCGCGCGCATTTTATGTTTACAGGACGTTAGCGTTATCGCCCCTGCTTTACACGTCGTTTGGATTAGGCTTGATTTGTCCTGCGACTGGAAAAAGTTTTCTCGCGTGTATATATATATATATGAATGTAAACGCGCCGTAGTGAAGTGATAAAAGTGTAATGAAAAGCGAATAACTCTTCGAGTGGAACAATGCTCGACGCCCGCTTAATGACTTTTTTGATTCGTTGTACGCGAGATAGCGATTGTCGTCGTCGCCGTTCCGTTTTAATTTCAGATGGAAAACGGGTATTTTATTTTTTGAAAGTTTGAAGTTAATGGTACTTAATAGGTGGTAGTTATTTATTTTCATAATTTATGTACAAACAATAGCGCACCACCCGATGCCGACTACTTCGTCCTTCTCGCCGGCTTAACAACTGATTTACAACACCTCGTAGACCATACGACGTGCTTCCTTGAAGACTACACTGAGAAAAGAATTTGTTTACTCTTAAGATGGCATTGTAACTGTTCACATGCGTATGTTTAAATATGTCCAAATATAGGCATTGTAACAGTTATAGTGCCATGTTAACAGTTAAGTTACCATGTTCTCATAAACAATTTCAATATGTTACCTGAGAACATTGATATTGTAATAGTTACAATATGCTTATTATAGTAGTTTTTTAATCTAATGGCCAATTTTTTACCAGGATGATGTTGTTTTATAACAAAAACGTTTGAAATAAAAACATCATTTATTTTTTTACTCCAACGTTTCGGACATTTTTATTGTTTATCCTGATGAGGGACAATAAAAATGTCCGAAACGTTGGAGTAAAAAACTAAATGGAGTTTTTATTTCAAACCTTTTTGTTATATAACAACATCATCCCGGTAGAAAATTGGCTATTAGATTCAAAAACTACAATTTACAAGAACTACCAACAGCTACTTTTAAATCTGAATATGTTATTAGTTAATATAGATATTGTAGCTATTACAATATCACATTTTATCCTTAAACATATCAAATAGTTGTATTTCAAATAGATAAATGTGTTAACAGTAACAATATTCTTCTCTCAGTGTATGGATTGGCATTGAATAACGCTAAGTCCTATACAACCTCACTATTTGGAAGCAGAGGGAAGACGGTCGTCGATGCCAGAGTCACCTTTACCATCCAAGGTCAACATGTACGAGCCCTCAGCAGAGACGATTATCTTTTATTATCTGCCCTTACCTGGAAATCGAACTCTCATCAAAGCTCCACCCAAACCTCAATAGCGGATCCAGTCCCTGAAAGCTGTAGCTCTTCCTAAAATCTTCTATCACATGGCCTTGGAAAGAATTACTATCAGCGAGCTTCAGCGAGTGGACAAAATGGTGAGGGCTCCAGTGAGACAATGGTTAGCCCTACTGAGCGATACCCCGGTCGGCTATTCCCTTGTTCCTGTTAGAGTCCTCTGGCTCCGCCGGCGCAATCGTCTTCTGTGATTTGCACCGGGGAGAGACAAGTGAAATATAACGAATCGATATACTTTGCCGAAGAAATTTGCCAAAGTAGCAAGCAGGTCACCGACAATAACACTGTAATTGTAAATAAACAACAATGCTAGGAAAGGTGGACCACCTTTCTCCATGGTTCTATAGAAGGGCATGCGCTTAAGGACTTCACCCAAGTCACCAACAGATACCAGTGGGTGACGGATAGTACTGCACTCCTCACCGGCAGAGACTATACATAAACTGCCACAAGGTAAGGATAGGTACACTTCCAACCACACCCTGGACCATAAGGAGAAGGTACGGAGATCGTAGCTGTCACGTGGGTACGGCGGCGGAAACCAACATCCATGTTCTGCAGATACCCATAGCATGCGAATTGCTCGATATCACTCCGTGGTCAATTATATTGGTAGGAACCTGCGACATCAGGGATTCACGGTATTCATTGAGCTTCATATACCTACAACCGAAGGGACACGGAAACCAGATATCTTCGCTGTCATGGGAACCCTGGGAGTGGTGATAAACAGCTAGGCTACTTGCAAACAGTCCGGCGACCCCGACATACAGCGGGCGATTTAACACCACCATGGAGTAATATACTACACTATCCAGCGATTCTACAGAGGGGTTTGGGGTAGAAGCTTAACAGCCGACTTCTGGACTAGGAACTGTGAATCGCCGTGATCCCGCCGCCATTGCGACCAGGCTTCTAATAGTCGGCGTTAATTAAAGCGAACCGATTTTTCAACCAGAGTACCTCAGTGCAATTCAAGGTCTAACTAACGTTAATTTGGCGCGCTACGCGCGCCCTTTCTTCGCTGTTTCTCAATTTCTTTCGAGTTTCGAGATCGACTCGAAATTTCGAGACACCTCGCAAAAACGTTCGAAAACCGAACGAATTATATCGATCGCTCAATTTATATTAAGAATTGTTTACCTTCCTCCTAAGTGCTACCTGCTTTCAGGTATACAATTCTCAATAGTTTACGAATATATACAATGTAAAGAATTGTAAGAAAATATGACCTGTGTGTGTGTGTGTGTGTGTGTGTGTGTGTGTGTGTGTGTGTGTGTGTGTGTGTGTGTGTGTGCATGCGTATGTATGTGTGTGTGCGTGCGTGTGCGTGTGCGTGTGTGCATCTGTGCGAGGAAGAAAAGCCTGCGCTCTAAATTTATTCAAATGATTCTATTTTAATGTCTAAGTTAATCCCAAGTATTATACAATCCGATCCCTGCTAAGGGGTCAAATTATACAAATCAGCTTTTTTTACAGTGAAAATAAAAATTTTTATTAATAAAATAATTATCTAAAAAAAAGAACACAGTTTTTTAAGATTTTAAAGTTTATTCCTGTTTACCAGAGAATTGTTTTGCCATAACACAAACAGTAAAAAATTGTTAAAAATGAAGTATACAACATCGTCCCACTCTTCCCTAGATGTTAATTGATTAATTGCGTTATATTTTTAGCTTTGAGTTTAAGTAATTTCAGTATTCTAATAAAAATATGAATTGGTTTATGTTTAGTCAACGCTTTACAGCTGAGTAAATTTTAATTACTTCTGCTTCAATAGAAATTTAATAGGTAACAAAGTTTTATTATGAAATATGACGCAAAAGAAAATGCTCACAAAACTATTTTCAATATTTTATATAAGCTGCAAAAAATAATTTTAGTAAAAATTATTAGAGTAAGAAATTAATTATTTACTCTATTAAATTTCTTTCAGTAGACTAACGACGCATTGGTGATATAATGTTAACATAAAATCAATCAAATCAATATTATTAGATCAAGTTAATCTTAACTAAAGTTCGTATTTTTATACAAGAATATGTATTGTGAGCCTGAGAAAATTCGTTTTACATATTTAGTTCATTTTTCATATTTATCAACGCGGAGTACCTATAACGTTTGAATTAATACATGGACAGTTGAAATTTGGCACTGAAATTTTAGTAGGCTATACAAAAATAATGAGAAATAAAAAAGAATCCATTATTTTAAAACTTTAGTTAAACGCATATTATATGGGTAAATCTAATGTGTAAAATTGAGATAATCACATGTATAATTTATAATAAATATAGTTTAACTAAATTAGTAATAAATCACTGAAAAATAAGTATGTTCAGAACAAAAATAAAAACATTTCTTCCAAAAATTAATTTGATTACCAAAAAAAATCTTGAGTATTTGAAACATTTCTACTTGATGTGATTCGTGTATCGTGTCATGTTTTATAAGAAATTCAAATTATAATAAAGCGACATAACATTACAGTTACATAACATTACAGTTACGTACATTCTAATATTATCTGCTGCGCATCACGAGAGCTGATCCAGAAGGAATATCGTCAATCAGGAAGCTATAAATAAATTATGGCACGTCGCATTGTATAATATCCAGCAGACTTGTATAAGCCACGTATATGTAGGTTGCGAGGCTTCAGAGTTATTTTTTAACGCACATATATATATACTTTCAGGTATACACGTGCTCGCGTATGCAGACATGGAACGAACTATTTCGGAGCATCGACGAAGGAACAGCGACCACGTCCACGTTGATCTCACAAGTAAACAGCCGTGACAAGCTTAACTTGTCACTCCTTGGGAAAACGATCTACTCTCTCGCTTGCGACGGGGAAGAGAGGAAGATAGAGCGAGAGAGCGAGTGAGCGCGCGCGCGAGAGAGAGAGAGAGAGAGAGAGAGAGAGAGAGAGAGAGAGAGAGAGAGAGAGAGAGAGAATTCGAACCATGACAATCGATATTTCTTGGGTCAAGTGAAAGGGGCTTCTTGATCCAGTTAGGAAATGTATGTGCTTTTGGTGCGATGTTAGAAGAAACTCGAGTCATAACGTATTGACACATCAATTAAGACAATATCGTACCACTAATATTTCGTGAGATAAAATTTCATTCGTTGCATGCATGCGTATCGATGCGTAAATTGTAAGTCTCTTATTCACTTGTTTACTGATCAATCATGTCTGGTTCCAGATTATTAATAAGACGCGTATTATGATCAAAAGTGTAGGTATAATAACAATTATTATATATAATTATTGATAAACGTGTTACTACACTTCTATATTCAAAATATTCTTGTTTATTAAACGGTGATATGACTTTCAAGGGTGCTGATATTTAATCTGATTTTCTGAAATTTTTATTAATTTATCTTGTTTGTCATAATAAACTCGTACATTGATTTCCGATTCAAACTTTTTAAATTAGCGCGTAAGCTGTTCGGATTTTTTTAACTTGATATGATAGAAGTATAAAACTTAAAAGTTTTATATGAAGTGATATCTGATGATTTAGCTTGTCCTCGTCCAATATCATTGTTACGTAGTAAAAATAAAGTCTACTGGGGAATTATTGGCTACAATTTTCTAGGCAGTGAGTATGATACTGAGAAAAGGCTGTGGAGGCAAAGGAGAAACGAAAAATTTAAGAAAAAACCGCTGCTAACTGCTTTAGCAGAATGCTTTCTCAAAAAGACGATTCATCTCAATTTCGTATGTTAAATCAGATGAAAAAAAGTTTATGTTTTTCTCACTATGATCTCTCTATAGTAGACATGAATTATACATATATGTATCTAAAGCAGATTGCTTTTTTTTTTTTACCGGGTACAGATCCTTATTACCACGGTCTACCAATAAAAACTTGATTGTTTGTTGAATGATTCTCCCATGAACTGGAAGAATGATTGAATAATGAAATTAGTTTTTTAAACGTTTAAAAAAACTTTAAATTACTAAAGCCTTCGTAAATTTGACAAAATTTGTTTGTCAGACTAAGAAATGATTATAATATTAAAATATTATAATCATTTCTTAGTCTAAAGCCTTCGTAAATTTGACAAAATTTGTTTGTCAGACTAAGAAATGATTATAATATTTTAATATTATAATATTTTAATATTATAATCATTTCTTAGTCTGACAAACAAATTTTGTCAAATTTACGAAGGCTTTAGTAATTTAAAGTTTTTTTAAACGTTTAAAAAACTAATTTCATTATTCAATCATTCTTCCAGTTCATGGGAGAATCATTCAACAAACAATCAAGTTTTTATTGGTAGACCGTGGTAATAAGGATCTGTACCCGGTAAAAAAAAAAAGCAATCTGCTTTAGATACATATATGTATAATTCATGTCTACTATAGAGAGATCATAGTGAGAAAAACATAATCTTTTTTTCATCTGATTTAACATACGAAATTGAGATGAATCGTCTTTTTGAGAAAGCATTCTGCTAAAGCAGTTAGCAGCGGTTTTTTCTTAAATTTTTCGTTTCTCCTTTGCCTCCACAGCCTTTTCTCAGTATCATACTCACTGCCTAGAAAATTGTAGCCAATAATTCCCCAGTAGACTTTATTTTTACTACGTAACAATGATATTGGACGAGGACAAGCTAAATCATCAGATATCACTTCATATTAAAGCTATAAGTACAAGAGTTAACGAAACTAATAGTATTCTAATGATATTTCATA
This sequence comes from Torymus aiolomorphi, assembly GCA_036365515.1. Taxonomy (NCBI): domain Eukaryota; kingdom Metazoa; phylum Arthropoda; class Insecta; order Hymenoptera; family Torymidae; genus Torymus; species Torymus aiolomorphi. Next base: position 220,393,400 of record CM070873.1, on the reverse strand, counting down.
ATTGCATCACTCAAGAAAGCTTAGCAAGACTGCCTAGAGTCTACTATCTACTTGACGATGAAAAAAAACACGTTTTCATTCGTATGCAACTCTCGAGAGCGCTTCAATTCAAATGACATTATTAGCATGACAAGAGTACATCGGGCGCGTTTTCTGCATAAGGCACAAAGCCCGCGCTCTTTTAAGCAAACGCGTGTATAATCACGGTGATCGCGCGCCGAGGCTAATTTTTCAAGGTGTGGGCATGATAGGCGACTCGCCCACCGTCGGATTCACATTGTCGGGCTAGAAAAAGGGAAGGGTTGCGCTGGCGGCGCACGATCACGAGCGCGTGCGTGAACTAAGCAGATTTCGCGCTCGACAATGGGCTTTCCTAACTCGGCCGTCGCTGACTGAGTAATCCGCCGCGTCGGATACGATGCATTAAACGGTCGCGTTTTCAGAATGAGCCGGATAGGCTAACGTCATAATCTGCCGTACGTAACGGACTCCATTATCTTCCTCTTACTCGTGGAAAAGTGCACACATTAGGCGTGTTTAATGCATGTACGAGCTAAAGCCTTTTGTTTGTTTCATACATGCGAATTCCTATTTTAAAAAGAAAGTTTTAAGTGATATGTTGTAAATAGATAGCGAATATAATTATGTCATTACCTCTCGTATTTCTTATTATATGAGAAATTAAATATAATCATTGGAAAATCGCGATAACTATATTTGAAATTTCTTGAAAGAGATATTACGACAATAATGTGTATATGTGAATTTCTATGACAGTTCCTAATAAAAAAATCAATTTTACTAAAGACCGAGGTCCAAAATTAGTAAATAAATTATATTTATATTTATATAAAAGACATTGAGGTGCAAAAATGCTAAATGTCAATCTCAATAAGGATGAAAATTGAATAGCCAATCAGGCAATTATCGGTCTTATTAACAAGTATCTCAACACCTCATATAATAATTATTTGTATTTTTAAACTATGTCAATCATTGTTATCGTGCCAGAAAAAAATAGATTAATAATTATTAAAAATCAATTGTTATTTTGATTAATTGGAAGATTATATAAGATATTTTACAGTATCTGAAAAGGAATGAAAGTAAATTTACTATTGACGGATTGAGTGCTTTATATGAAGTAAAATAGGTTACTGGATATCATTCATATCGAACAAGACGTGCTAGTATAATACGCACAAATTGATAGATATTAAGATTATTTTATACCTCGACAATGTATAAATTGGACAAAAGTTATAATAGTGAAGAGTTGTAGACGTCTAATAAACTTATTAATCTTTGCATTATAAAATAAAATTTTGTTCTATTATCAGCTATTAAATCTACTACCTATTCTATCAGAACCTCCAGCAGCATTTTGGGCAAAAAGTTTTCATCTCGCACGACGTTACGCGTCTCTCTTCCCCTTTAGGCAGTCGAGTACATCATTTTAGGCCCATCAGTCTCTCGTTTCGTCCCTCTCCCTGAAAACACACGGGGGAAAGGCGCGCAGAAGACGCCTCGTGAAATGTTGATAAAGGTCCAGTCCTTTGTCTTTCTTACTCGCCTTCTTCTTCTCGTCTCGCATTTTCACGCTTACTATATACTCCCTGGCAATATCGCGCTGCTGATGATTCGCCGTGCTGCACACGTTGGAGCGCGGCGCACGCAGCTCTCGCGGCTACGCGCGTCTCGCTGAAATTATAAGACGTTGAACCTGGCGCGCCGGTTATACGTTATACGCCCGTAGCCGCGTGAAATCGATAAGAGCGTGCTCGCGCGCCAAGAAAACTAGCGAGCGCGGCGAGCAGCAGGTGTGTCGGTAATACAATTGACTCGCACGAGGGAAGAATGCGCTCGCGCGAGATCCCCGGCCGCGCATGTGTGCATGTGAGCTCGCGTGCATAACGCGTCCCCGTCGTATCTCGCGATACTTTTCCGGCTGTATAAGTTCGCGTATAACTGCGATATTGCTGTATATTATAGCGCCTTAAAGTCTCGCTCTTTCTCTCTCTCTCTCTCTCTCTCTCTCTCTGTCTCGGCTCCCTATATACGCGAGTATACGGTAACGCATTTTTCTCGGGGGTCTAGCGCATGAAACGATTTCTGAAACAGGCCGAGCGTTAAAGTAGACGTTTATTTTCGCGTATCTTGTAAATCTGTGCGGCGCTGCCCCCGCTGCGCCTGCGTATCGCAACGACGGGCCGCGCTTTTATTATAGTTTTTAAAGTTTTACAGCTAACTGCTCGCCTATCTTTTATTTCCCCAAGCGTTAGCTCGTTTCCTTTCAAGAATATGGAGAGATGAACTGCCGTATTAGCTTGTAATTTCAGCTTGCGCGGATATCATGTGGACGAAGCCGGAGATTGTAATGTCATTTTGCTTATTTTTTACGCGGCTGAGTGTAAAATTTTGCTGCGCACGCTCGATAGTGGAGGTAAACATAATATACTTGATGTTGGTAAATAAAAATCGTTGAGAAAATGGAGGGAACTATAGCTGAGGGTGGTACAAGTATCGCAATATAAATGGTTCCATTTCTTATTTTATAAAGTGTTTATGCACTAAGAAAGCTTTTAGATCCAATTAGTTGAATTTATGAACTCAAATTGCGCTATTAGCATTCATTGATGATGTGCGGCTTTAAAATATAATTTATGAATAGAAAATGAATAACCCCAAATAAACCACCGACCATGTGAACATAAGTCAGAGTAATTAAGGGGGTTAGTGCGGTAACATACAAGCCAAAAGTACAGCTGGTCGAACGCCGTACGCCTCACGCTCTCTCGAGTCTCCCCACTCTCAAAATTTCACGAGAGACTGTCCACGCACACATAGCGCCGCTTCATCTGTGTGTACATACACATAGAAGCGCTACGTCTGTGTAGACACACACGCAGCAAGCCTTCGTTTGTTTACACGCACACAAGGACACGCGCGGCGTCGTCTACCCTGAGGCTACGTACTTTAAACAACTGTATCTCGAAAACGGTGAAGCTAGGCTTCCTGAAATTTGCAGAGGACATTCAAAGTATTGTTCTTAGTAACATATCTCTTTTTCTTTCAAGTCTTAAGAAAACTTTCCAAGTTATTGACGAAAACGTTCATTTTTTTACATTTCATGACGACGGTCCCATAAGACACCGTGTTAAATTTCGTAACTTTGGGAGCTTATATCTCACAAACGGGGAAGCTAGGCTTTCTGAAATTTACAGATACTGCGTATAATAGTAATATGAGTCTACCCTGCAAGTTTCAAGAAATTCTTAAGAAAAGCCAATATCGCACTAACCCCCTTAAAAGCTCTTCAAAAATAAATAACACAGCAATGAAGATTTTCGTATAATTTCAGTTGTTAAAAATTTGTTACGACATAGGTATGAAATTTACAAGCAAAAGATGGTTCTTTCATATTTTAATTATTCTAGAGTACGTCTTGAAATAATAATATAAAGATGTGTTATACACTTGTTATAACTTAATTTTCGATAAAATTTAATATTTTTTAGAAAAAGCTTGATTAATAAATTTACTACTTAAATTTTATATCTATATTTGTAATATCATTTTTGTTATGAATTATTAATTTTTCGAAAATAGTTAAGATTTTATGTATTGAAAGACGCATTTCAGAAATAAAAGATGAAATTCTGTGTGCGACATCCACAAGCAAATTGAAAACTGATTTTGAATTTACACATCTTCAAGTATTGGTATAAAAGAAACTTGAAATAAAAATTGTTTGCAACATAAACTTTCGTCTTATATGTGTAGTTACTGGGTACGTGTAACGCCTTCACAAAATCTAGTCGTAAACTAAACTTTTCTGCTCATTGAAAATACTCTGTGTTGTACCATAGGGTTGAGTCCTCTTTATGCAACAAATCGGTCCTCTCTTCATCCTTTGGTGAATAGCCTATAACTCGCATTAACGGCTGAAAGGACTAACGCATCGGGCCGGAGATCATCGATCATAAGCAAATCCACGGCGCGAGTGCGCACACCTTTGATGTAAATGAAATGACGCAACTATACGCAGCGTCGGTCGCTCTCGACCTACATAATTACTCCCTCTGCGAGCGTATGGCCCGCAAACACATATAAACGCCAGACTCGACGATTGACGGCCGGAGCATCGTCGCCTCAGACGGCCAAGTGTCTCGGCAATATTACGTGTACCCGTGTGCAGCGATTGATAAAGCCAACCGCGCATATATACAGCACACGTACACATCCAGACGCAATATGTATTTAGATGTGTGCGCGCACAGCCCAGCCAGCCAGGCGGGCGCGCATCCCCTCTTCCGCATATCTGTTTTCAAATTATACCGTTAATTAGCGCGCGGACGTGCGCGTTAATTACTCTCCCCTGCGCTCGCGAAACTCGCTCCCTTCGAGCGCACGCGCACACACATATACACCCACCCACACAAGAGACCGCGATCGAGCTGCTTGATTCGGTCTCTCTCTCTAGCTCTCGCTCTATACGCTTCGTCAAAATGCATTGCGGTCACGTTTTTCCCCCAGGCGCCATTGGCCGCGATCGATACGTATGTCCGCGCGGAATTACGAAGATATAATGGTTGCAAGCTTCCCGTGTCCATTAAAAAGCTCGACACGTCTCCGCGCGACTCTGTCCCTCCCCCTTTCTTCATCCCTAGTTTTCTCGCGGCTTTACTGATATACGCACCTGGAGACTCACAGGGACGGCACTGGAAGTGTAAGCTGATGTGGGCAATACTTTTTGCACGCAAGGGGAGAAGTGTATAGAGTGTAGAAACTGACGTATATGCGACTATCTGCGGGGTTGATTTGCACTTTTTGCACGATTCGATAGTTTCCCGTGCGCGTTTGCGTGAGTTTCGCTTTTTCTTTCAGTTCGAGGATCCGGGATGTATCAGCGGAAAGAGAGATGGGAAACTCGTGGCCGAGGCTTTCGTTTCGCGGGGAGTCTTCTGACGTAGTTGAATTAGCGCGAAATGGGATTTCCGATGATTTCGTTTTGCGAATTGAGGTTTTTCTCCTGGATTTCTTATTGTACGAAACCAATTTAGAAATCTGATTATTATAATTTACTAGGCTCACAGTAGTAATAAACTTTCATGCTTATAAAATGTATTGTTTAATTTTAAGGTATAGTGATTTAATTTTGAAAAATTGTCTAAACCCTGATCATTACATACTAACATCGAATTTGACAAGGATTGCTGCATAATAGACTTAATTGGCTCTTTACAAGATAGATTGTGGATAATTGCATAATTAGATGTTCTATCATTAATTACATCTACGTAATTTCAGGACGAAATTGCAATTCCAACGTTGGCTGTAGAAAAGCCCTGTGAACCATGAAAAAACGTTTCTTAGTAAATGCCTTAATTGTTTGTCAGTTTATAATCATATTTTGTATATTATTCTACTGATTCTAAAAATGAATGTCTTATGGCAAATAAGACATTAATAGTGTATGTGTGTTTCTGTGTGTGTGTGTGTGTGTATGTGTGTGTGTGTGTGTGTGTGTGTGTGTGTGTGTGTGTGTGTGTGTGTGTGTGTGTGTGTGTGTGTGTGTGTGTGTGTGTGTGTGTGTGTGTGTGTGTGTGTGTGTGTGTGTGTCGAATGAAAATCATAATTCTGAATGTACAACTTTAGGAGATAGTCTTATGCTATATAAACATCATCCTCCCTGAGGATAGAACTGAAAACCGTAATTTAATTTGTCATGTAATTCTGTCTTTCTGATATGTGGTTATTATTGGCGCCTGGTGAAACTTTTAGCAATATTAAGAATAATTGAAAAATCGGTCGCCCACAAATTCTGTTAAAATCTAGATATACTCTTTTATATTATTTGCAGTTAAGCTAGTTTTTAATTAATGCTCCAAAAAACGATGAGGTTTTCTACCACATGATCAGATTATATATTAAATTAATTAGCATGAAAAGCATTAGCATGAAAAAGCACTCAATTTATGAATACGATTAACCAATTTCTACAATTTTGTATTTGACTTGTATACTGAGAGAAATTTTTTTCTCAAAATGTTTATATTTAACATGGCACTGTAACTACTAAAATATATATGTTAATAGTTACAATGCCATGTTAATATAGTTAAAATACCATGTTAAATATAAACATATTCTTTTCTCAGTGTACCGATAAAGCAACATTTTCCATTTTCTCATATTAAGCGATATTTTGCAGTATATGCGTATAATTTTTTACTGACGAAGTATATAAAAAATTAGAAAAAACATAATAACGATGTTAAAATTAATAGGAGCTCGTATTAGTTTAAAATATTTATGTGGTACAATTATACTTTAGAAAATTAAGCCGTTCAAAACACAACCACTCTTTATTATTATTCCAATTAACAAAGCTTTTGTATAAGGCAAAGGGAACAAATAACATGAGCAATGGCGAATTCAGATCATAGCTCTACAAAACAATAACGGTACGAGCTCTTCCAGCGGCGCAATAAGTACCATATTTCCCCTAAACAAACAGCTGCGGGAGCCTCAGTAAATACGATCTATAGTCCGCGCACGAGTACACTTGCAGCGCGACAACGGCACGCGCGTGGACTCGGTGTAAAGGTTCTCCCCCCCGCACCCCCGCCGGTCACACGACACCGATCGCATTGCAAACAAATAAATAATCAAACGGCTCGATGATACACTTCCTATAACCGCGCAGGTCGGAGCAAGAAGCGACGATGGGAGCTTTATACATACGCTTCTTGCGCCTGTACACCCGCACGTAATGTCACTATTAAGCTTGGACTGCGCGCAAAACAACGCGGACAGAGCACAGAGAGTGAGAGAGGGAGAGAGAGAAAGAGAGTTGGTACATATACGTCCGCGCCGCGGCTCAAGTCTTCGTGCAGGGGCCGACGACCCCCGCAAGCCACAAGTTTTACGGCTTTGGCACGGCTTCGTTTCAACTCTCCGCCCCCGCCTCCCTTCTTACGCTTCTATTCCATTTCCTCCTTACGCTACTGTACCTCTTTTTCTCTCTTTCTCTCTCGCTCTCTCTCTCTTTCTCTTACTTTCTTACTAGTGCGCGCGCGCGCGCATCGCCGTCCCGTTTTAATTCTCGTCATTTCAATCGGGCGCGCAGTTTTTTCCCTTAAACAATGTGTAAGTAATTCGGGCAGTGTGCGCAGCGGCGGCGGCGATGGCAGCGGGCTGCTAGCCAAGAGCCCGAGCGGCGCCCAACGACTCGCTGTCTCCAGTACAAACGCGCTCCTCTGTCTTCTCTCCTCTCTCTCTCTTTGCCGCCACTGGTTCTGCTATATAGCTATGGGCTCCGTCGTCTCGCGTCCTTTATTTTCGTGGTGCGTACACTGTGTCCCCGGGGAGAGAGCGACAGAAAGCCTGCGGTTTGCCGTATTTATACCTTCCGTTTCCAATGTGCGCGCGAGCTTTTTGAGAGATGGAGATGGAGTGCATAGAGGAAGGGGAAGAGGTGGGGGAGGGGTAGCTTCGAGAGCGTGGATAATTTCTGCGGGAGCAGATCGGACGGCTGCTAGAACAGATGCATTTGCGTTTTCCGGGATTTCCTTGGATCTCGAGTGCTTGCGGTGGCGAAGGTAGTAAAATTGATGAGCCTCTTGACGGATTAATGAAATGCTTTGAAATATTTCAAACAAAATTATTTTTAATGAATTAGCATAGCCAATGATTTCAGACGATTTACATTGAACTATTTTCTTTATAACAAAACGTCTGCAAAGATTATTTTCAAAAACTGCAACGTTTGTAATACTATATTATGGAATTTATAAAAAAATGTTAAATTTAAAATGTATTTTAATTTTAAAACTTGACATTACGAGACTATTTTTATTTTAAGATACATTTAATGATCCAGAGCGTAGAGATTTATTGCGTAGATACGCATAGTGGAACAGCTGTAAAAGTTCTCGAGTCATAAAAATAAAAACATCTCAAAGTATCATGTTGTTTCGTCGATGAAATAACTTGTCAAGTAAGTTTTTTCTTCGAAAGTTTTTTAAGTTAAAAGTACTTACATCTAATGTTTTTATCTTGTTAGTCAAGAACAATAAAAACGTTGGTTCACACGATGTAATGAATATTTTATGTTATTTTTAGAAATTACATCATCTAGAAAAGCTTATTTATTTTTTACATAAAACAACATTTGAGAATTCTACGCCTTTTAATTTTAGAAATATCTAAAGACATAAAGTCCCTTAAAGCTTTTATTTTTGTCTTTTTTCTAAAAAAAATCTAAAGAATCTAAAAAATCACCAGATTCTTTCTAAAAATCTGCTTATTTTTAATTCGTTGCTTTCCTCTGATTTAAAATTTTTTTAATGGAAACAGTTATTGCATACCCTTAAAATATTCATCCCCTTTTCTGCGAGCTCCAAAAAGAATTAGCGGTAAAAAAAGCATAGGTTACGAACAAAACACCTATTTTCGCACGCACACAGGCACGCAGCACAGATCTTACTTGTTCGTCTTACTACGTGGAAGAGGCAGAAAGAGAAAGACAAAGTGAGTAAAGGCGAGATAGAGCGAGCGTACAGGCCATAAAATCACGCGAGTACTCGGGCATTATATATCAATCGTGGATTAATTAGCAGTCGCGCGCTGTTTGATTATTCTGCTGGAAGAGATTGCAGCGTACGGGGGGCGTATAAGTGAGCGTACCCGTAATCCTGGCTTTATAGCGATGGTTTTTCATTACTGACGCTGATTGATTTTTCCCCTTGGTATACGAATGTTCGTAAAACTTGCGTACCACTATGTGCATTCAATTAAAATATATTTAAACATGAAAAAAATTTTTTTATATGCATGCGGGGCTAAGTTGGATTAATTCAGAGTGATCCTTTAAAGCATCCCTTTTGATACGTTTTTATTTAAGCCATCATACCGTTCAAAATATATATTGTTAATTATAAATAACATTTAAAATTTTTTTAAATTATAATTTGAGAAATTATTACAAAAACCTTTTTTTACACACACGCACACATTGCATTTTAAATTAGTTTTTGAAAAAATACTTTTTAAATTCACTGGCATTTATTAACCCGAGACTATAAGAAAATCGAAACTTTCTCCATCGAAACTATTTCCAGCAATTAACGAGGGCGGTGACTACCTACCTTATTTTTCCAGCTTTAACAAGGTAGGATACACATGAGCCGGTATTAATCACAAGCTCTTGAAAATGCACAATCGCTGTGCGCCCGAGGTTAGCGCGCATTCGCAAATAAACCAATTCTGTTGGGGGCGCTGGCGAGCGATGCATCTCCCGCGATTCATGAAATTTTGACGTGTTCCCTGATTATCGTGTAATAGGACACTGAAAATTTATCGGTGTTTGTAGGATGCATTAGAGCAACGCTCTGCACGCATCTCCTTCCCCTTGTTTACATGCGACAGACAGTAGTAAATTAGGCATAAGAGCAAGCAAGGCCATCAGCGTCGGCATAAGTCCTATCATTTCCATCGTGTCAGTTACGTCATTCCTACGAATTTTCTATTTTCTGCGGAGGAAGTACGGAAGGAGAATATCCTCGCGCAGCTGCATATCTCTTATACACAAAAACTCTCTTTTGCGGTCTCTCACCCTCCGCGAGTGCGACCATTCGCGTTCGAGAGCTGGCGAATTCTTGGCAGTGGATAATGCCCGATTCTTGAAATGTACCTACGTGTGTGTACATAGGAAGGAAACGTCTTGGAGAATAATATCCCGCCTCGAGCGTCATTTTTCCAGCCTCACCTACACGCGAGCGCAGCTGGCGTATTTTTGCACTGGCACACTCGTGAATGCAATGCCAAGCTGCACTAGTCACATTGAGAGCGAGTTAAGCCACCGGTTTTTTTTCCTGCTTCCATATTGTACTTACATGCATCGCAAATGTGTGCGTGTGAGTTTCTTTTTTTTTTTTAAAGCTGTTTCCACTTCTCGACAGGCGAATCTGCCAAAGTACCGTTCCGCAGTTCCATGATCATAAAGCAAAGAGTCTGTATGTTGATGCCTTGCGCATATTCGCAAAAGGCTTCTCAAAAAGAAAATTGAGAGATCATAAATAACTGACGACGCGTATCTCTCTCTCTCTCTCTCTCTCTCTCTCTCTCTCTCTCAACAAATTTACAGACGTTTAATTAAATATAATACATTTTTTAACCCTGTAGTTGATAATACAATCGACTTCATAATATTAGAATTAATTCAATTGTATCAAGTTGACTTGAATTGCACTGCTATCGTTTCCCGGGTAATGTCTATATGCATAAATCAGTTAAGTTTTGAAATGCCTTTCTATCTTTACAAAGTTGTAAAGAAAAGGCTGCAGTCTAGGCAACTGTAGGACGCTGATGAAGGGGTACGAATTCAGACAAAACTTACCTTCTAATGGTCTTCTAATTGTATGGTTCTTACTAGTGCAGCCAACAAACCGAATATTTAAGGATCCGGATATCTGAGATGTCCAGTTTGTTATATTGATATAAGTGACTAATTATAATTAAATCGATTAAAATGACTTTGAAAAAAAGTAATTTTAAATTGATCAGTTGTATTCGTATCTTAGAAATTCATATCTACACATCCTATTATCTGATTATCGGAATTTTAAATATAATTAAATCCACATATACGATCCAACGGATATCTGGAACCTCTAAAATCCGCATATCATTGGCAGCACTAGTGCATATATTATCCGAGATCAGGATGTACATATAAAAGAAAATGTTTTATGCTACAACAAAAGCTCAAACCATTTCTTTAGTATAGTTTCTATTTCTCACATTATTTCTAACATTTGAAATTGGTTCAGTAGAAGCTGAGATCTTTACCTATAAATACGCATAAATATATACATCAATACAGACATTTTTGACGAAGAATGTATGATGCTAGAACAAAGCATCAAACCATATGTTTTTTAAAAGACTTTGTTATTACAAAATCTAATAAATTACCTTGCAACTTTGCAAAGAGGTGGATTGTATCTCTGTCACGATCTGATTACAGCCCCCATACATGAGCTTCACCAAGTCTTAATAAGGCCCAGGTCAAACTATAGGGGTACCCCTAATATTCAGACTGCGAAAGTACCCTTAATCTGAAACGCATCAGGCTATGCTGATCCCCTACAACAGTCCGGAAAAGGCGACGTCAATACTCTTAATTTGATCCGGATCATGCTTCGAAGGAATCCTTTGTACGGCTCCCAATAGGGGAAAATCTTCCATTCGTTCTATCTCTCCTATGATAACCCCGCACGAATAGGCTTCAGGTAGATCCCCTATACGGGCCAGATACTGCTAGTAAGGTTTCCCAGATTCAGTCAGGGGTACAACCGTAGCCCGATCCGGACCTTGTCAGGATACCCTGCTGGATGATCTAGACTTTATTAGAAATACTCCCGCTACCTGATCCGGTCCAAAACAGGGATAACCCTGATCTAAACCGTGTGAGGAGTACCTCTATTGACTGATTCGGGCTGTTTTCGGAGGTACCCTCGTAACCTACGCATCCCCACTGCCTGATCTGTATAAAAGATTCTCCTTTAACCTTTATAAGCCGTATCAAGAAAACTCTCAGCCTAATACGAGCTGTATCAGAGATACCCGTGAACGGCCTTTTCCAGGCTGTATCAGGAGTACCCCACAATCTCATTCTGTCCGTAGCGGAGATACTCACGTAGCCTGATCGGGGCGGTATCTACGAAACCTCTAAGTCTGATTTCCCGGTCGTATTAGAGATATATCCGTAACCTGGTACGTATCAGGGGTACATCTGCTGCCTGATCCGGGTCATATCAGGGGTACCTCCGTAGCCTGATCTGGGCCTTTTCAGGGGTACCCCCGTAGCCCGATTTAGACGGTATCAAGGAGACCTCCAGAGTTAAATCCGGGCCGTATTAGAGGCCATGTCAGGCGGTGACTCTGTAGTCTAATTCGATAGGAGCGCAGAGGTAGGTAGGGCAGACGTAGTAGCAGAAGCTCGACGACAGACTATGCGGTCCTGGCAGGTTAGATGGGAGGACAGCAAGGGTAGGCGAACCCATAAACTAATAGGGAACGTGACTACATGGCAGGAAATGAAGTATGGTAAGGTGAATTTCTACCTTACTCAGTTCTTCTCGGGATACGGATACTTCCAAAAGTATCTATGTAGGATAGGTAAAGCAAGCACGGTGGTATGCAAGTACTGCATGCACGAATGAGACGATGCGGAAAAACACTATCTTTGCGTGTGATCGGTGGGTCCCTGAGAGACAACAGGTAGAGGATGTGATAGGCGAAGTCGTACCCAACACCGTGGTTGGGCTTAAAATGTCGAGGCGAGACAGGTAGGACACGGCAGTTTACGTCGAAAGGATTCTTTGGGCGAAAAACCGAGACGGATGTTAGAGAAATAAATAGGGAATTACAAAAATATAGAAAGGTCGGAAAATAAAGAACGGATGACGCCCCCAGGGGCGCTGGGGCCCTCACCCGAAGTTGTGCGAAAGGGCTTCCGGGCTGGGGTTGTTTCTATAAAAGAGATTTTGGATGTTTAGGTCCTCCCTTATCCCTTAAACTATGGAACGCAATGCTTCGTGATGGTCTGTGTGGACCTCTCCCTGCTGAAAGCAAGGACGTCAGTCTCGTCAGTCCCGACATTAAATTAAATATTACCGTGAAACTAGATGAACAACTTGAGAAGTCGGTGATTCAAAATTGCTTAGTGTCTCCTGCGCATTATTTTACGCTGCCATTTCTCGCGCATATGAAACCGATTCTCAAATAAAAATCTATAGTATTGTAACTTTATGTAATCCAATGTATTAATGAATATATTGTCCCACTCTTTCACACTTTTAATAATTAAAATCGAAGTTGTAAGAGCAGCATACCATAATTGTAAAAAATCCAATAATTGTAGAAAACATGTAAAAGTATTGTCCAAGGGACCGAATTTGCAGCCGTCAAATTAATTTCTTTAAAATGCTACCTTGTAGGGACTGAAGAGACGAATTTTTCCTCAAAGTTATTTTTTATTCGTTTTTGTTTTCAAGATAAACATTAAAAACCGAAAATTGCATTCGAGCGCTAAGCGGATTATTGCATCCGACCCTTCAATTGTAATGAAAAGTATTAGAATCAGAGTATAGCCTCGCTTTAATAACATCAATTGTAATTTTGTCAACCAATTTTTTTTTACACCCAGTTCTAGGGTAAATAACATTTCTTTCATCTGTTACGTTCTCATCAGGGCCAAGCCCTTTTACTGCATGTAAGGATCTTTGTTATGTGACCTTAATGAAAGCCGCAGAGCGAACGCTATCAAAATTACACCGATCTGCAGCGCTGTAGGTAATGCAGCGCCTGCGGAATCAGACATAAAAAAAAGGACGACAGTACGACATCCTCCTTTCTTTTTAACGCGCAATACAATACATCCGGGCTTTTGCCAGCCACGGTAGCAACTAGCGCTCGCGCGTCTACGAGTTTGTTTCTCAAAAGAGAAAAGTGCGCGGGCGCGTTTTTACGGCTCGACTGCTGCCTTTACGGCGCGCGAGGAAAAAGAAAATAAGGAGAGCGCGCATCCAGACATCAAAAAGTTATGGCAATATCCAGCTCTCCCCCTCGGCGGCTGCGCGCACATTTTATTTTAGCTCGCGAGCGCATCAAACGGCCCGCGCGCGTTGATGCCCCCAGAGCAGCCCGGCCGCAGGAAACGGCCTACGCGCAAGCGCCTGTCTCGAGAGCGCGATCGCGTTTCCTCGCGACGAATAAATGGCCGGAACTGTGGGACATCACGACAGATCGAATTATCTTGGGGGGGATGAGAGTGTATATACGGCGCTGTAGCTCTCCTTTCCTTCCTCGCAGTGGCGGCTACATGCGCTGATGGCGCTGCAGCGCAAGCCAAGAGAGAACGAGTCGCGGAAAGAATTGGAGCTATCCGCGTGGCTGCGCCTGCTGCGACGTTATGGGCTTTATAGTTCTTAATTCGAATTGCGTCTCGCGACGAGTGCCGCTGACTTTGACTATAGGTCGGCTTATAGTGCTATAGCCTTTCTCTGCTAGCTTTTACGTCGGCCGATGAAGGCTTTATTTTTAAAAGGTACTTGGTACAAGTTAGCTTACTCACGTTCCTGCGTTATCGACTCGAGCCGAGAGAGTAATAAAACAATACTGTTGTTGTCGAAACAAAGATTAAGGGCTTTGAGTTTGAGCTCTGAGTTAATTACCCGTATAAACCAATTGCAGGTGTAAAAATGGTCTTTGTTAGACAATTTATTGTTTACTAAAACGTTATGGAATTGATGTATAAATGTGACAATCCTTCAATCCTTGTAAAATAATCAGGATTTTGTTTAAAAACGTATAATTTTGTTAAAATACATTATCTACCAACGACGTTAGTCGTCCAACTAGTTCGTCAAAGAAAGTGTATAAGATTCTATGTTACCAAAGTATCGATGTGAAAAAAACCACGACTTATCGCCTCCATACACGAAACTCTACAACCGTAAGTTTGTTTATACATCTGTGTATACTTATATGTACATATTCATATATTCGAGGATATATTTACTTGCATTTTTATTTACACGCATTCACACGTATGTACGAGGCAAATATTTTCTTTTGAATGTACTGTCTTTCGAACATAATTGTATTCCATTATTTCTCTTAGTATTATACTGGAAAATAGAGGATTCTCATATACAATGTCGTTTACAAACTCTTGCTTTTGTTTTATTTCGTATGCAGATAAATATACAAAATATACTTTCAACTCAAAGTTTATAAATATTTGAAAGCGCCAATCACTTAATTCTCGTAAAGGCCTCTTTAATAGAAAATAAAACGAAAAAAGTAATCAAATTATGATAATAACCTACAGAGCAATTTAACGGCCGGCCGTGCAGCCCACACCCTAAACACACAATGCAAAGTAAACACGAAGCAGAGATTACCTAATACGCCGATTCCGTTAATAAAACACATAAGCGTCGGCTGAACCGCGCCGTAGCAATAAAAAGGCATCTATCTCGAACAGCCTATATCAGCGCAAAGTACACATGTCCCCCGCGCGATTTCGCGACGCAACCGCGCGTTATGCATGCAAATTAACGGGCACCCGCGTATATACATACAGTCTCGCGAATCCCCGGCCGGCGCACTTTTCCTTATCGCGCGCGCCTGCGAAAATTGAAAAAAAGTTGCGAGGGCTGAACGTAAAACACAACGGCGCACGGACCCCTCATCTCGTTAGACTCCTGCAGGGCGCGTCACGCACTCGCGGCTCTTAATATGCATTAGGCACACGCAACTTTCATTCCGAAGTGCCCGGAGCTGTATACCCCACGTGCGCGTAACTACACAAGACAAACATCCGAGCTCATTTTTAAAGCATATACACGGCGCCTGCTCGCTCTCTCTCTTTCCCCACCTATATACGCGACGCGCCGAGCCATCCTCTATATACTTTCGGCTCCTTTTTTTCCAGCGAAAAGCAGGCGGCGAGGGTGCGGATCTCCCCCCTTCTCCTGCCCCCTGTTTTTTTATGTTTCGCCGGAGAGAGCAAACCCTTGCTTACAGCGCGTCGCGTCTTTTCTCTCGCTCCCGTATTTTCGAGTTCATCCTTAAAGGAGTGCAATTTTGCGCGAACGCGCGCGCCTATATCCCCTCCCGCGCGAGATCAAAAGCCAGGGCGAGGGTAGAGAGAGCATCATCGGGAGGGTCGAATTCGGCGCGCGGTCGGCCGGAGTTTGCCTAAGCTTCCGCGGCTTACGCCCATACGCGTCCATCCTATATATATATGCGGGCGCCAACCCGTGGGCTTGCGCGGCCGCACGTATATACGTATGTATGGATCTCGTGGGCCCTTTGTATGGCAGTCACAAAGAGTAAATCCTCGCGATAATAAAGGCGGGGGAAGAAGGCGCGCGAGAGAGAGAGAGAGAATGAGAGAGGTAGGCGTTGACGCGTTTTCTGACTCTCAGGTTTCATAAGGCGTTTCGGGGCTACAAAAGTGACCGTAATAGCGGATTAACTCTTTCAATGAATTCCGAGAGTAATACCTTTATTTCGCAAAATTCGCGGACTTGAATTAGGAAAAAAAAACATTTACTTCAAATGTCAATCTTTTCACATCGAATAAATTTCTCTGTTTTTTTTTTTTCAAATTGGTATACTGTACGCATAAAGCTTTTCATAGATTTTTGAATAGGTATAAAGCGATATTTTAGAAATGAAAGATATACCTATAACTTAAAAGCGTTTTATTTTACTAGCGAAAAGTAACAGCATGTCGGTTATGAATGTCTGAAAATTCATAAAAAATTTTGATATTTTGAAAGGACCTATTTCAGTACTGATTGACAGTGCATACAAATAAATCAATAGCGTTAGTTGAAAAAAAGCATTTTTTCAAAAAAATGCCGAGTATCTGGCGTTACTTTGAAAAAAAAAGTGAACGAAGACTCGGACAATGTTTGAATCTGCAATACTTTGTTTGCTGTGCAGCATTCTAAAAGTTAAAACAGAATGTTATTTTTGTCAAATGTTTTGTCGATACAAGTGTTTCTTAGCAATAGATATTCTTTCACATCTCATCGATAGATTAGAAAAACATTGATGGAGCGTAAGAAATAGACAAGACTCGTATATGTTGCCAAGAATGTAAATTTCGCAAAAACCTAATTATCTTGATTGTTATTACAACTGTGGGATTAAAGCTGTAACCGGTGTATGGGCGGCCAGTGCTATGTTTGTTTAGGATAAGAGGCCACCTATAATTAAATTGACCTAATGGGGCTAATTTTCTTACATCAGGTTATAATTATGTTCTGTGTCAATAAGTTTCGTACACGTTCTATCTTCTTATTATATTATTAAGTTTGATTTTCTATAAAAAAAGCTTTGTTTTCTAGTAGAAAAGATTTGTTGAAATTCTACAATGATGTCGAACCCAAAATTTATAATATCTTAGCACAAAAGCTTTTGTTATATTTATGTCGCTATAAAAGTTGTAAATATATTTTGAGATTTTAGAAAAATGAAACAAGATCATAAACATTTAAAAATTCATAAAAATCTTATTAGTACATTAGTAGCACTGAAAGGATTAAAGTCGTAAATTTGTCATTAATAATAGTATAAAGAAAATAAAATTAATTTTCTTCAGTCCTAATAAATATCAGTAAACTTGCAATAGTTTAGCAAATAGGAACATTAAGTTTATTTTAAATACATCAATCGAGCGAATATTACAATTAATTATTATATTTTCATGTTATTTACAAATGTATTGTTATTCTTGACGAGCTTACAAAATAGTTTTATGTTAAGTTTTGACTGACTTTTGCAAGAAAACAGCTTCATCGATTACCAGGATATTTCTATTCTAAAATACATGGGGTAATTTAAAGTACAAGAATATATCGGATAATACTGAAAATGTTTCACGGAATCCATCTGTCTCTTCTCCCTATAGCCATAAACGTTTTCCCCACCTTGACATTACTTTCCTCAACGGCCATTAAACAGCTGACAGAGTATGTGAAAACAGCATCGACAGAATGATCGATTGCGACCCTTTAAATTCAACAGAAATATTAATTACCTTTTAGTCGCTGTAATTAAATTCCTCTACTGCTCGGTCAATTCGGTATTATTAGTAAATTAATACTCTGATTTTCGCTTTTGGACTTAATTAAAATTTGGCTAAATTATTCCATATGAAATATTATTTATTTTCTACATACAAAGTACATCATAATTTACCAATGAAATGATGAAAAGCATCCATAATCCCGTTATCCCGTGAATTTAAGGTGATGTGATATCCACACTATTACTCAATTCTGGGTTCCCGTTTTTCTCCTTCAATTTTAAACTTTTTGGAAAAAACTCTTTGACACGTTTTAAGTTTCATAAAGAACTACAACGTATCAAAGAGTTTTTTTCCTTAAAATTAAACATTGAATGAGAAAAACGGGAACCTAATTTTGAGTAATAGCATGGATATCGCATCACCTTAAACGTCAGCCATGACGCATGAAAGATGAAAAAAAAAATGAATCTTGCCCCCAAGAGAATAAAGTTTGAATTTTAAAAATTATTAGAGCGTGTCTAAGGCGTATTCAGCCACGCTCCTGGCTCTGAGGGCCACATTTGAACAGCACCGAGGTTTGCTCAAACACTTGACCCGGCAGTTTCTTCAACACTCTCAATGCAATCCGAATGACCACACCTTCGTTTCTTTACAGTCGGCCGCGGGCCGTCCCAGCGCCCTCGACGAGCTAATCTCCATAAAAGGTGCATGCCGTAAAAACGCCCGTGCGAGCGCGGGCTGAAAAAAATTGTAATGCATAGTTCACAGCACGTCGACGAATCTATTATGCACTCGACGTGTAGCGCTGATGCATTTCGGTTTAAATATCGCATAGCTTTCCGCGACAGAGCGCTTAAACGAAGTTTTATTTATCGTTATTTTAAAATATATAATATGTTCTATTCGTATGCTACACCTAATAGATTACATCTGGGTGGCTTTGCTTGTAAATATAATTTAAATAAATAAATACTTATAGTTGGGGTTTTATCGTTAATTTCGATCAAGGGTTGGAATTCCCAAAAAGAATAAGAGCTTGGGGTGATCTCGTGCGATAAGAATGTGGAATTTTAAAGACAATGGAATTCATGCATTACATATTTCATTGCATATTTCCTATGCAAGTGTTAAAGCAACTTTTAGTTTAACTTGAAAATAGATTACGTGTTAAGTAAATATTCTTAAACAAAGTTGAGTGTAGTGAGTCTCACTTGAAAATGATGGCTAATATTTACTAAGATACTTGACCTGACAGTTCAGTCAACGGATGGAGTAACTTTTCGCCCGTTACGCCAACATTCAATATATACATAAAAAGTACAAATAATAACAATTCACTATACGTTGACTTTTATGATTGTATAAAAATTGTACAATCTATTCACTCTAAAACTTTGTTAAACTCAATAGTCAATAAAAAAAAGAATGTATCGGTTTACCTTCGTCAGGCGAATATTGAAGAAGACACAAATACCTGTAATAGTCGCGTTTATTGTTTTGCCTCACGAAAGCCAGCCTTTGTTAAAAAAATATGATGAAAAAATACTGTGGAAATAGCGAGCGCAGCAGACAAAAGACCATTATTTGATCGTGCTATATTATATCACCGGTTTGAGTTCTTTTTTTGTATTAATTTTGTATGGTATTTATAATGAAATGGTGTCAATTTATGTTGGAGAAAGAAAAATATGAAAATTGTTTAGTGAAAGCAGAATAAATGAATATTTTTGTATTTGTTAATGTTGTTTCGATTAAATAGGTATTCTTATCATATCGTAAACGAACTGCACATTTATACGACAAATGAACACTAATAAATCGATGACATAAATAATTCTCTGATTTATATATTTCATAGAAAATAGTTATTTTATTTTTCTCTATACGATAAAGATTTTAAAATTGAAGTGACCTCCAATAAATCATTATAAAATTCAAACAATCCGGTTTAAATCATCATTAGATACTATTTAGGATAACTTTAATGATCACTCAATCAAACGCTCTACCCTAAAATCACAAATCATCATCCTCCCTTCACGAACCGCAGTCCATCATTAATTCAAAGGATAACAACTGACGTTTTTTTTTTATGGAACGCTCTACAGGAATTCCCATCTGCCACTATACCGAAGAACCCATATCTAATGCCCCATTTTCCTAACTCTACCATTCGCCAGCTGACTCAACCCCTAATTCCCAACAATGATTCCCAGCCTGGAACGCGGCGTACATTCGGTCTCGCGGGCAATATATGCAAAATTCGACCGATTTTCCGAGACTCGAGCCCGAAAACATATCGGAGAGCTCACCCCGCCGATATATACATATATAGCCAGCAATTTACGCGGGAATGCGGTTAATATTTACTCTGAGAGTGTGTAGCGCGGCGGCGCATCGGCTGACGCGGCACTTTTTTCAATAGCCATCATACGCGCAAGCGTGCGCGCGTGGGTGCAATTTACATGCGCCGCGCGCGCTCTCCTAGCCGTCCGCGAATCTGCATACGCGCCGCAAGAGCTAATAACTAATGCAATTAAGCTTCGAGTGGCGGGGGTATAGCCCAACGACTGCGGCGGCCAGTCGCGGCGCTCCCCACCTCAAGCGACCGACTAAAATCTCAATTCATCACTTCCCCTCCCCATGGTATGTAACAGTTCGCTGGCGCGAGCGCGCGCGCACGCAACCAGACACGACCTGCCTAATTTGAAAACACAAAAGTGCATTTTCTCACCGCGGGAAAGCTTCCCGGAAAAGTCCCATCTGTTCGGCCCACTGTCCTTATAATACACGCGCTCGTAAATATCGGCATTGGCATTCCATTGGTGCTGGCTCCCGTATACGGCTATTAGCGACAAAAACTTTTTCCAAAAGCGCATCTACGCGGTTATGATCCCCCATACACACACACACACACACACACACACACACGGGCGAGGAAAAGTTCGGGCAAGGTACACATATAAGGTGTGCGCAGGGAGACACGAGGGGAGGGCATGGGGGCTTTGAGATGCTGCTGCTGCTGTTGATGGCGGTGGTGGCGGTGGCGGGAGTCGGCGCGAGCGGTGCGCAGAACTCGCGCGCGTGTGCGACTCTCGCGGGAGAGCCACCGCCGCCGCCGGCAGCCCGAAACGCGATTCAGTGGAGATCGGAGCTCCTCCGACTGCGGTGCGTCTCTTCCGCCTCTCACTCACTCTCTTTCTCTCTCTCTCTGCATACACGGGTCGCCGGGATATTGCGAAACAGGGTGGAGAGTTTTTTTCCCGCTACCACGGGTACTCGTTACCTACATCCCCGAAGGGCGCAGCGACATGTAGCTCCGGGAGTAACTTTGCTCCCTCTCTCCTCTCTCTCTCTTTCTTTCTCTCCTCTCCTCTCTCTGCTCCGTCTGTCTGTCTGTCTATCCCATATCCCCGCGACGGGTCTCTGCCTTTTCGACTTCCTTCTTTAAAAGCCGAAAATCCCGACCGCTAAATCCCCCCCTAGCCCCTCTCTTTCATTCATCAGCGCGAGCGCATAAACCCACGCCGCGCTGCGCATCAGCACACTACTACTCCCCCGAGTGACTCCGAAAAAAGAGGATAGAGGTGGGCTCCGAAAAAAAGGGCCACCTTTTCACCTCTCTCGCTCCCTTACCTTGAGACCTTTTTCCCACTCTCTCTCTCTCTCTCTCTTGCTCCATCCTTCCCCCACCCTCTCTGTGGCGGCGGCGCTCTCCGCAGTCGGCTCGCGCGTGTGTCCCGTAGGAGAGAGCGCGCTGCTCGCGGCACGTTAGTCGCGCGACGACTCGCCGCTCCCACGTACCTCCGCATACACGTAGCCGTCGCTGCTACCGGCGAGCGGCGCACACACATCGCGCGCGGCTTTCAATTCTCATTCGGAGCCAGAGGGGACATAGTGCAGCGTAGGGAGCATTCCGGAGTCGCAAGTGAGAGAAGAGACACACGCAGATCTATAGGTGTGTCCGTGTGTATAAACGTACATAAATTGTGCGGCCAGTCACGTGGATCGAGAGGGCGGCCGATCGGGATAGAACAGTGGAGCGGCAGGTGGTGTGCGACACCGAGCCCGCGAGAACCAGAGAGAGACCCTACATAAGCGCTCGCTTATATACGCGCGCGGGGGCCCCACTTTGTGTGAAAAGCAAAAAGGTGAGAAAGGTGCGCAGGAGCCCCGCGGCGCGCCCCGTGTGACCGGGGCAAAACAGTGCGGGGAATTTTGTTGTGAGACAAGAGCATTGTACGACTCGCCGACGCTGGAGAGGAGGAGGAAGAGGAGCACGACTGTCGCGGTCGATGCGCAGAAGCCACCGCGGGGAGAGATATCCGCACGTCCATCCGCGTAAGTACACCACTTCGACATGCGTTCTCTCTCATTCTCCCTCGAGTGGGGGATGCGCTGCTGCAGCGGAGATGGGTATGCGGCCGCGGGAGAGGCAATGTACGCGCGAGCGCGGATTTGCCGGCGAGATTTATCGGCTTATGCATGAGGCGGTTAGTGGCCGAGCGCGCCCGCTGTGTGCGACTGACGTTTTGAAAAATTCGGTTTGTTTCGTGGCCGAGTTTTAATGGCTCTCTCTCTCTCTCTCTCTTGGTAGTCGGGCTGCGAGAGCCCGACGTGCTTTGTTTGAATAATGACGATGGGATAATTAGGTTGGTTGTGCTATTGCTTTCGTAAGCAGAGAGCGGCTTTTCTTTTTTTTTAATTTCCGCGCTTTTTAAAGGCCGCTGCTGTAACACTGTTATCGCCTCGCTTGTTACGTCGAAAATCCAATGTTGTTATATTCGCGGGAAATGAATATTTGTCTGTATAAAAATTCAGATGCGTGAATATAATGGTACTTTTGTCCTGAAAATAATCCGTTAACCATTGGAGTGAGGCGCCTCTCAAAACAATCATTGAATCTTTTTAAAAACAAAATTTCCCGTGTTTCGAATGCATCCGGCGCCACTTGGCCTCTGATCGCCCCCTCATCCGTAGTTATCGACGAGAATTGTCCGCCCGCGCGAATGTATTCATCGAGTTGATACGATTTCATTGTGCTCGCGCTCTGTCTCTCACTCACAGTTTTTCGTCCGCTATATATACGCAGCACGTGTCTGTGCACCGTTAAATTTTAAATGAGACTCGTCGCGTCTCTCTCTCTCTCTCTCGCGCGTTTATTTAAACCGCACGCGTATACGAGCGTATCCCGTTTTTTCGACTTTTATCGTACAGGTATGTATACCCTCTCTCTCTCTCTTGGAGTACCGCTTTAAAAAGCGATCGGACGGAAGATTTCCGCGGCGGAGATCGCTGCTGCGAGAGTATGACTCACGACGCGGGGGGAGGGGAGGGAAACCGAAAGTTATTTCGGCGAGGCAAAGATTTACTGCTTCCATTAGGGAAGTTTTTTAACTACTCCCCCCGATAAAATTGGAATGATCTCGGGAATTATCGCCAACGTGATTTACGCCACTACATCCGAGACGTGGATTTATACGCATTGTTTTGAGCCGCGACTGTTTGCTCGCCTAGGGGATTAATTGTTTCCAAATAATGATCAATGTTAATTGCGTGTTGCCGATGAAGTTAAAACTCGCTATGTGAATGGATTCCGGAAGATTTACGACTACTTAATGCATTCCATACAATCCTGATTGATTATGTCCGGCAGTTGACGAATTTTCCAGCTTTAAAGGCGGCCAGCGCTCCGCGCATTTTATTTCTTTCAATTTATTGGTAATGAGAAAAAAAAGCACCGGTTCTAAATTGAAACATAAAGTCAAGTGGAATGCGGCGCACACGCAAATGATCCTTTCCATCATCTTCCCCGTCCACCTTCTAAATTTCTCCGGTGCGTCCAGCCATGAATGCGGCACTTACAACATGCTGCGCTGCCACCGCTATCTGCGATAATTACACGTACGGCTTTCCGTAATAAGTTTTGTAGTTACACGCGCCGCGGCATGTTATATCTTGCGCAAACTGCACGCAATAAATATTTCATTCTTAATGCTCCTGCGCGTACCGGAATAATTTCCCCCCTCTAATAAGAGCAAGCCGAGGTATAAAGCAAATAATTTACACGATTCCATTAATGATTATATGAGCGGCATGCAGCAGATGTATCTCGCGAGACAGCGTCTATGAATTCGCAAAGCTCGTCGGTGCGCGATGCGGAGGTGAAAAAGCGCGGAGAAATATAAATCAACAGGAGCATAAAAAGCAACAAACGTTTTATGAAGTTTACAGTCCAACACTCGACACTTTTTCCGAGCTCGCGGGAGCAAACGAATAACGACTCTTGAGAACGCGCTCGTAAATACTCTCCCCCCCTTCTCCTATACGATAAGCGCGCGCAACGTATCTCTTAAATACTTGTAAAACGCACCTCTCGAGCACGCTGTGCACAGATCGAGCAAATGCGTTTTTGCCATTAAAGCGCGCCCGAGAAATTCATTACAGCCCGGCGCGCGCGCTCGACTAATTTATCGCCGAGATATAAGACGCGCGCGCGTGCGAAATCTGCTCGCGCGACAAGATTCCCCTTTGATAAAGTAAATACTAGGCGCCGCCGGCGGAAACAGCAGCAGCAGCTTCAGCCGTCATATTTTGAATTCCGCGGCTGCTGGCGCAGTCTTTCGGATTTCTCCCTCGGTTCCGCGCTTTGCATAATGTCGCGCCGGGAACATCCTGCTCGGCCCCTCCCTGCGTTATATCGGCTAATGGATTTATATGCGCGAGAGCTGCGCTCTTATTAGAAGCGTTTAGCGCGCTAAGCGCTCGGCCCATTATCGCGGCTCGCGCTTCCGCGTGCCACCTATACGCGTGATTAAAAAAGTTGTCTAATTGCGCTTTAAAAAATCATTTCGCGCAAAGTCTCGCCAAGCGCGGAGAGTGTATATATAACGAAGACGAAGTAGCGCCCGCCGCGTGTAAAAGGTTTTTTTTTTACATTTAGCGCTTCTTTTGTTGTGCCACGGCGATTTTTCTTTCTTTTTCGGTTGCGTCGCCGTGCGAAGCCGGAGCTTTATTGTTTTATACCGACGCTGCGATGGTTTTTCGGCAGGCCGCGAGAAGTTTGTTTGCGGCCTGCTCTGCAGGATGGTTTATTCCGGCTGATATTGACTGAGAAAAGGGAATTTATTCAATTTTAGTAGATTTACATTTGAATGCTGTCAATCAAAATGGGATTTTACCAGAGCGGCTTTCGTACTCTCGCATCTATATATATCTGTGGGGCGTCATTCTTTTGTATAGTACGACACTTGTATTGGGCTAGTAAGTTGGAATAAATTGCGAATAAATTTGATTTTCAAATTCCGTTGGTTGAGAGCCGTTTTTTTGAAAAAGAAATACTTCCGATGTCCGAAGGATGTATAAAATTCATTATTCACACGAGTCTATGTAAATTTTGTCGAAGGTGAAGATATTCCACTTTGATTACCTTTTAATTACACTTTATCAGAAGCAACTTATATCGTAATATATTCAGCTGGTGTAATAAATCTGTCAACGCGGGACCTACAAAATATGTGATAAATATATAGGGAGGAGTAAAAAATCTTTCTTCATGCATGTAATCTGATATCTCGTTCAGCGATACGAAACTCTCATGATTTGTACGATATTTGATGTTAATAGTATACTAATAATCAGCATTATTATACGTAAAAGTTTCAGCGTAAACGTTGATAATAATTTGAAATTAGAATATAATTAACGGAATATTTATATACGTTAAGCTATCCGTGAGTTCATAGTATCGAGGCGTAAATTTGATTGAAATAATATTGCAAATATGAGCCGGAAATGTTACAAAATACATCAAAGTATTTAGCTTATATCTATTGCAGATGTCAACGGGCATACACGCGCAATAGATAAATAAATTTGATAAATTAAATTTGCTGACTCGAATGGTTCTGCTGTGCATTAGTTTGGTGAAGGGGTGGATGGAATAACACTGACTAGCTGCGACTTTTCGCGACCGCTTATACATTCTACATTACGCTCAATTTTTTCCTTGATAATTTAAGGGGGCGAAAATAAATTGCCCGAAACGTTGAAAATTTAAGTCTAAGTTTGGTGCGTTATTCCATCCAATCCTTCGATCCATCAAACTAGTGGATAGCAGAACCATTCGAGTCAGAAATTTTAATTTAAAACACTGGAAGCTGTTATAAGAGCCACTAGTACACATATAAATGCGATAACATTTTGATAAACGTATAATTTTAAAATTAAAAAAATTATGGTAGAATAACAATGCGAATTTTTAATGAAGTTATATCAAGGATGTTTTGGGGGAAACTCCCTATAATTACCTTATTACGTGGTTGCGCTTATTTAGAGCGAAGCTAAACATGTGTACTCTTAGTAGACTTCGTAACTTGCCACACAACTTTGCCCGCCCCTTCGGAAACCCAAAAATTTAGGTTAAAGTACCAATGTTGAATAATAGAATATAATGCGAAGAGCCGTGTCGGATATTTCTCCGAAAATGTTGGTTACGTATAATAATTTACACCGAGTTTATATTCAGCGTGTACGTACGTTATATTTTCTGTAAAACTTGATAATACTAAAAAGATCAGGTTAAAATAGAATACTAAATTCCATAGTGAATAAATTAATTGGAATAGATAGTTGGTTTTGTATATTAATGTTTTGTAATAGTATTTTAAAACACGAAACTGGGGCATGAGCTGTAAATTCAGGATGAGTTCCATTAGCAATTCAATCAGACCTTTAATAATGGACCTTTAAATATTTTATTTAAAAAATTGATTTTGATTTACAGAAGTAACTAAATGAAGAATTTTAACTGAAAAATCTTTTTATCATCCTTATCGTCACTGTACTATACACTTAAAGGATCAAGATTACGCTTTCTCGTGAAAAATCTTGTAAACTCCAACAAGGCTCGCCGACAATTCTCCTCTGCAGCAGCAGCAGCAGCAGCAGCATCAGCAGCGCAGCCATATATACACCTATTCCGGCGTTAGGCCATCGACTTTTTCCCGATGTCCGAGTAATAGGTATAGGTAGGTATCCTCCTTCTCCCCCCATTGAGCTCGGCGAATCGAGAACCGCGGACGGCAGCGGCCGCGCGGCGCTCTCGCGGTCAGCGAGGTAATCTCGAGATCAAAGTCGAATGCAGCGGGGCGGCGGCGGCTCCACTCGCCGTCTCGATTACGCCGGAAGATTAGCGCGCCGTAACAGAAACCTTTCGTCGGCGGCGGCAACGGCCCGCGCGGAGAGCTAAAGAATCGAGCCTCATAAGCGCGCGACGTCCCTCACGGCGCGCTAACGCGCCGTGATAAACGCCTTTAATAAATTATTCATGCGCCTGGCATATCGACTTCTCAGCCGGCTACGTGTGTGTGTATGTTCTTTTGCGCCGAGGAGGGAACGAAGACACCTCTCTTCCCTCTTTTTCGTCCCGTCAATTTATTCCCGACTCTATCTTCGTCTCGTTCTGGCCGCCCGTCCGCGTCTCCGGCTCGTTTATATACGCGCGAGCGGTAATAAAGCACCGGTCGAGGCCCGGACGAAGGAGGGACTACCGTTTGATATCAAACAATCGCCCCGTGGGTTTCGGCTTTCGAGTAGAAACGCACACGCGCCTCTCTCTCTCTCTCCCTTTCTTTCTCTCTCAAGGTGTGGACGCACGAGGCGGAGCCACAGACGATCGAGACCGATGATAAAGTGCTTTTTTCGCCCGGAGAATTCGAGTGGGCGGCGAGGACGTGGCTTGCGAAAGCTTTATGAAAAGAGAGTCACCGATATTCTTTTTTTTTCTCAACTCAACAATGTGTACGGCTTTTTTAGTTGCCTAAGTAATGTAACTGTGGCGATATAAAGCTTTTAAGAATAATGAACGCCGCGCTACTAGCATCAATTTTCCTGTTACTGTTTTACCCCCGAGTCACGACATGTTGCAACACAGTTATTTCTATAGCAGTTGGTATATGAGATATTTTTTATGGGCTCGACGATGGAAGTCGGTTTGAGATTGTCGAGTAAATATAACATTGATAAGAAGAAAAAATATTTTATAACACAAAATCTTTATTATCCAATTAATAAGAAAATAAATATACGGCTAATTTGGCCCTTAATAGGTACTTGCGGAAACTCATATCTTTTTTTCACTAACTGTAATGATTATACCTGTATGTGAATGTATATAAGCTTCCATTATTCCGTACGTAAAGGTATGCCATATTGTAAAGATATATTGTAATAGGCAAACATGCGCATACCCAACATCTCATCGTCGTATATAACTGTCAATTTCCTCCGCTCCCGCGTCTTTTAATAACTTCGCCAAGACTTTGAATAAACAGATGGAAAAAAATCCCTCTAGTTCCCTCCCCCGACACCGACTCGTCTCCCCGCTCTGTACACACATCCATACTATACGTATTTTTGTCTCCCGCTCTCTTATACGACTATAGCACGGACGTTCAGCGTTCGATCGCCGCGATGGGGGAGTACAATCTTCTTTCTCTCCTCCTCCGATTACGCACTAAACGGAAAATACGCAAAATGCGCGAGCGTATATAAGGGGAGCTCGTCTTCGTATTTTTCTCCCTCCGCGCGGAAGGCATTTCGCCGCATGAAAGGTGTAATTTTCGCGAGGTAGATGGCTGGAGCGAGTGCGGAGTTATTTTGCGAGATTGGAATGGAGGACGAGCTGAATTTACTTTTGATTTCAACGAAAGCTTGGAGAATCATTTATTTTTATCGCTTATGTATGGAGTTGTATAGCTTTGATATTGTTAAATGGATTTTGCTTTTTACATTAGATTTTAGAATAAAATGTTTTCAATTTCATTTCTGTGATTGGTATTGTGAAAAATTGTATAAATTCTTAATAGCCTGTCGTGATGTCGGAAATGTGTACAGGAATAATATCAAGTTTTAAAATAATCCTTCAATACTCACTCCAATAATGGATGCAGTTGTAAATAATGTAAGAAATTCTAAAGTTTACCCAATACAGTATTTAATCAAAATTATTTATTTAATTATATTTATTTATAAACAAAATTTACATAGGTAAATCTTATACGAGGCAAAAAATTTTTAAATATATTATTCAAAACACATGCTTAATCTTGTATTAGGTAGATTAACTAGTTGATTTTTAAAATCAGTAAGAAGACAGTTAAACAATTTGACGACAAATGGTACAGCTACTTTTATTGCTAACTTTCTTTTTTGTTTTAGGTAATATAATAGTTTTGTTTCTTGTTAAATTCTTTCAAAGTAAATATTTAGTCTTTTAATGGTAGTTGTGATATTATGATGAGTTAATTATTTTTAATAATTTATTGTGTAACCGGCGGGGGGAGTCCAATGTTTAGTCGATCTACTTTAGAATTTAAGTCAATTCTAGATGGTCTCCATTCCAACATAAGCTACTACACGGAGAGAAATGGTTGAGTAAAAATTACTATACTGTATTGAAACCGGGGGACAGACTCAAATTATCAAAAAAATTACTATACTTTCTAGTAAAAATTGTTATAAATGTAGTAAAAATTACTAGAAATATAGTAATTTTTACTAGAAAGTATACTAATTTTTTTGATAATGCGAGTCTGTCCCCCGTTTTCAATACAGTATAGTAATTTTTACTCAAACATTTTTCTCCGTGTACAGATTGTGCAAAATTTCGAAATTCTAAATTACGAAAATCATATTTTCGAATATAATAATTCATCTACTGTTCAAAACATCGAATTTCATTAATAGAATTTTAATAGGGATACAATAAAGATATTTCGAAATAAATCATTAGAAACAATTTATATTCGTTTTAAAATAGTATTGGTGAAATCCGATATTTTGGACAGTAGGTGAATTGTTACATGCGAAAATATGATTTTCGTAATTTAGAATTTCGAAATTTTGCACAATCTGCTGTAGCTTATGTCGGAATGGAGAACGTCTAGAGTTGACTTCAATTCTAAAGTGGATTGTCTAAACTTTGGACTCTCCTTCTGTAACCTTTGTAGTAAACTACGAGGTTGTTTTTATACGCACAATCCTACGTGATTATGTTATAACTGACGTACTTATAAAAGAAACCATAACGCTAAGATAGTAATACTAATTTTAATTAACATAATTTTCACCATTTTAGAGAAAATGAAAATTAAGTATTTGGCCATTTATGTTGTGTGTTGTATATAACTCTCCCATTTCATATTATAATAAAAAATAGTACCTAAATATTTACGATTTTCAACTTTTCTTTAAAATTTGTTTATAAATTTCATAGTCATAGAAATTCGGGAAGGCTATCGCAATAGCTATTATGTCAAAAGTTGCTTTGCTTAATACACTTTACTACTACGTACTAACTTTTGTTGTGCTTCACTTCTGCATTTTCTCTGGATATTACTACTGTATCATCATCATGCAACATTACTGAATCTAATGGCATATCAGTTAATATGTCATTGACGTATTATAGAATAAATAGTGTGGTTTCTGTATTTGGTGGTACTCCCGTTGTCATATTAATAT
Source organism: Torymus aiolomorphi (assembly GCA_036365515.1). Classification (NCBI taxonomy): domain Eukaryota; kingdom Metazoa; phylum Arthropoda; class Insecta; order Hymenoptera; family Torymidae; genus Torymus; species Torymus aiolomorphi. The sequence goes on along the minus strand of CM070873.1, from coordinate 220,363,258 downwards.
ATATCGTCGCGTGGTACGAAGAAAAGCCAACTTGGAAGTTATAGGCGAAGAAAAGCCAAAAACACGTCTAAGACGAAGAAAAGCCAGTTTGGGCCAGACGAAGAAAGGCCAGTTTGCGCCCTCCCAGACGAAGAAAAGCCAGTTTGACTTGTCTCAGACGAAAAAAAGTCAGTTTGCGCCGTTCCTGCGGAGGAAAAATCCCCCAACTGACTGCATCTAATCAATTACTAGTTATCTTATTATCTTGAGTGATCATCTTCTTATCTTATCTTTTTATCTTTTTAAAAGAATTTTAATCGTTTTGGTTATCTTTTTATCTTTGTCTTATCTTATTATCTGAAAGTTATCTATAAGATGCCATCTAAATGTTACTTTCGTTTGTGAAGTCAAACTGGCTTTTCTTCGTCTGGGAGGGCGCAAACTGGCTTTTCTTCGTCTGGGAGGACCCAAACTGGCTTTTCTTCGTCTTAGACGCGTTTTTGGCTTTTCTTCACCTATACGTGTAACTTCCAAGTTGGCTTTTCTTCATACCGCGCGACGATATGCACATATAGGCAGTTTTCTTATTTTAACTCTTTATTGTTTATAGTTTAGGTAACTTCTTACTTAGTAGTTTGTCGAAATCTAGGATAATATGATTTATATCTAATAAATCTGTATAAAAATATTCCTATAATTATTTAAATATTTAGATATATTCTGAGATTCATTACGAATTAAGTCTTAGTTATGTCATGAGATCAATATGCATGAAGTGGAGATTTTAATAAAATTACTATTATCTTATAAGTCAACACTAAAACTATAACAATACTCAATAATCCATCGATTACACCCTTTTCTGCTGTCATTGTCACAAAATATTTATTTAGAAGGAATAAGACTAAGCGAGATAAACATTATTCTCTTGGCTAATATTAATTCATAATACCTAATATTAATATTAGTTACTACGGCAAAAAGTATCTTAACAAGCGGCAATTTCCGTGAAAAAATGTCTTCTCCGGGTATTATGTACCCGTCGCCTCTCGAAATTACAACGATTCACCACATAAACCGCCCAACCTAAACTAACAATTTCCTCCCCGGGACAAATCTCGGCAATCCTCTCTGCGCGAAACTACGGCCCCCGCAGACTTCTCTCGCCTCTCCCGACGCGAGAAACCCCGTATGTACCTACGCAAACGCATGCACGGAGACGAACTCGCGAATTTCCCACAGCGCACGGCAATTTCGTCCCACCCTCTCCCTTGCTCCCCGCTAAAGCGAGTTCGCATTTTCCCCGCACACAGCCGGCGTAGATGCGATTTTGGAAGGCGTATAGATGATTACCCGGCCGAGGAAGAGAGCGAGAGCAGGAGAGAGGAAGAGAGAGAAAACAGCCGGGTCGACGCGTTTATACTGGCCCGGTACGCGCGCGGCTGCGGAAGAAATTGACTACTCCGTTTACGACGGAGAGAAAGGGAGGAGAGAATACGCAGAGCTACCCTTGTCGACTTTCTCCCGAGGACTAGCAGGCGGAGGAACTACTTCCTTTTTCCCCATTCTAATTTCGCCGTTCCATTATCTCTCCTCTCGCCGCCCGCGCGCTAGCGAAATCTGCAGGCCCCCGCCGTCCGAAGGGGCCAGAAGCTCGCGCTGTATAGTTAAGTAGAGGGAGCTAGCGCGAGTTCCGCCATTAATTTTTTTCCACCGCGTGCAGAGTTCATTATAAAACGAGAGTACCCACCACTCGTAAGTCTTCTGTTTGCGCGCTCTCCACTCTATCTCTCTCTCTTCCTCGTCCGCCTCTCTTTTTCTTCCCGCTGAATCTCCAACTCCCCCATCCCTCTCGTTCTTTACGAGCTATCTCCTGCATGCTTTTTCCCTCACCCCCGCGCGCCTCTGTGTGCGTGCGAGCGCTTTATCTTGTTTACCGGCCGCGCCGCGTCCTTTGACGCGTGATGCAGCCCGCGCGCGGAAAATTGAATAAGCCGCGCGACTAGCGAGCGCGCACATAATGCGCTAAGGAGGCGCTATAAGCGCGCCCAGCGCGCGCTCAACTTTCATATAGAGTATAAAAAATTTATTGCATTATTTACGAGCTTGCGCGCTCGAGCTTTTTTACGCTTGAAATTTTAAGACCAGTTAGGCCGCGAAATACACATGTATTATGTATGTGTGTGCACTGGTTTGCGACGCTCGTCAAAAACGTGTTTTCTCACGCCGAGGACTTGGACTGACCGCAGATGCCGTAGATTAGCGCGAGCGCGCAGGCGCGTTTATGCAGCGCGAGAAGCTAGCAACTGCCTCGTTAAAATCAATGAATAGCGTCGATGCTGTAAAATATAAAGTTGTAAGTTTGTAAATTATCAAAGTTTAGATCTTTTAACGAACTTGTTTGTAAATTAATAATAAACCGAGAGGAAAGTTGTTAAATTTTATTTTCGCCGACTTTTTTCACCTCTACTTTGACGTTTTAAGTTGCGTGCAATAAATGTATGTAAGATATAAGTGTAGGATATGCTGATCGTATTGTTAAAAATGTTCTGAATTAATGCGTGGTATAATAAAGATTGATTGTAAATCGCAAAAAGTGGTTTATATCAAACTTATATATAAAGTATATTTAAATTTAATAAATGGCTTAGCTCGTTATTTAATAAAAATATAGAAAATAATTTATGGGCTTTCCGCGAAACTCACTTGATCAAAATAATTTTACGGAGAATCTTATTTTTCAAAAATACATATGCTATAAATTTGTAACATTTATACATATAATATTTATAATAAATTACAATTAGATTCCAAGTCGCACGTGTACATGTTTTTCATGCGTTATTAAGCTACCGACATTCCCCCCCCCCCCCCCCCCCCACATTGAAACGTAACACGCATATACCGAGGGAACAGAAGCAAATAAACGTTGGTCAAAACGAAATAAAAGCCATTAGCCCTAAACCTAATAATCCAAGGCGGCCTCATCATCTCTCGTCAGGCGCGTTTACTTTTCGCCTCGCGCCACTGCTCTCGACTTCCCCTCGCTTGTGTCTCTCTCTTTTTCCTGCACAAGCAATGATCGCATAAGGGGCCTAAATCATATCCCGCGCGCTTGTCGCGAAACGATCGCCTCCTATTTCTCTTTCGCTCGCTCGCCTCGTAAATCTCTGCGCGCGCGGGCTCTGCTCTCTCGCACACTCGCGTCCGCTCGTACTATTTATTTCCGCGGTTTATTAACGAGTTTGAAGGGCCATTCGTCAGCCGCGCTCTGACTTAATTGCCGGGACGATCGAGCCGATATGCGGGAGAGAGAGAGAGAGAGAGAGAGAGGCAGGAAGAGAGAGAGAGGGCGAGCGCGTTTCATTAGGGAGCGCGAGCCGGCGCCGTATCTCATTCGCGCTCGGCGGGGGGCCGAATTTCCTCGGCTTTTTCCGCAGCCGCCGGCCCGCCGCCACCGCCGTAATTCGGTTAATTACGTTAATAAAATCATGTCGTTTATCAATTATCGAGTTTATGTTTGCTCGCGGAGAGCCTGCAGCTGTATATATACGAGCGCACACCGCCCGCAGCTCGCCATTCCGATGATGAAAGTCGCGAGCCGGTAGGTATACGGGGAGTGCAGCTGACTCGCGCGGATTTGGAGCGTGAATTTGACGGGAGTTTCGGCGTTCTGCTTAATTAGCTCTCGCGCGCGTTCGCCAAAAGTCGAAATGGCGATTGTTTATTAGCGCAGGGGCTTTCGCTTTGTCATCCGGCAATCACGCAAGTGTTTGGGTAATTTTTACTTTCGGCAGGGAATTTTAAAATAAAATTATATTTTCTAAATATCTATATTATTGTTACATATCTATATAAATATAATGTTCAAGTTTCATTTGAACAAATCAAAAGATCAGTCTCTATAAAAAAGCAGCGTTTACTGATGTATTGCAGTAAGCTGCGGTATTTGAAAATCGCTAAGCATTCAAAAGCTTATTTGTTTTATGCATCCTTATTATTAGGTGGTTGCATTTTATTGAAGCTGCTTTATGGCTACAGTTAAGTGTCCGACCGCCGCGTGCCTTGCTCTACTCGTTATTTACGACTACGTATCTGTAAATAATGGGAATTTTCAAACATTATTTATTACCTTGCTGGATCTTTTATACGTGTTAGATCTCCTTCACAGAAGGAAGTATATCTCTTGGAATTAAACTAGTTTTCCTCTGTGTAAAAAAATATTTTCATGTGTATAAGAAACCAAAGAGAAAACAGTATTATTTAATACTTCAAGTCATGCAACTTTCAGATACACTTTATGCAATTTATAAATGTTTCTTTACATTTTTTATTCCACTTTGTAAATATTACGTATTATTTTATTTTTTATTATTTCTTTTATTATTTCATACAAGTTCCTGTCTCTGTACACACATGACACTTTTCATGTATTTTACACGTATTCGAGTAGTTTTGTGTAAATGTATATATAGAACCCGTTAAACGGACTTACTAGAAACTTGGCGCTGTATTGGCTTTTAGTCTGAAGAATGATTTATTAGTCAGCTAAAGTACGCTTCGTTATATAGCTCGAAAGCTATTTGTGGCCGTACACTTCTTAACTCGGTTTTAACGTCCCAAAGCAGAACTCAGCGAACCAATGAACAAGCCACTCAAATATATAAGTCCTATAGTGCAAATAATCGCTAAATATTCCACTTTCACCCGCACTCACAGCCCCCCGGAGAAAAATCAAGCATCCGTAAAGCGGTTTTCGCTCTTCAGCGCAGTTCGCTTCGTTGAACGAAAATCCCGTTCTAAAATCCGCGGCACACGCGAACGCGAAAAATTTCTCAAAGCTCCAGTTTCCGCGCTCAGCCAACGGCGTTAATCAACACTCGAAAGTGAAACTCCGCGCGCCGCAAAAGTTCGGCTCGCGCTCGTCAATTCATTATTTCCTCACCTCTCTCGTTTCTGTATACCTGTGCACAGCCGCTGTTGCAAACGAATCCGCCGCTCTATACACACTCGCTAGCAGCTTAATTTTCCGGGAGCCTCAGCCCTGGGCGAACAGGAGCAAAGGGGCGAGGAGGCGGAGACAGTCTGTGCGCGCGAGTAAAAAAAAAGTAGCGCAGCAGCCAGAAACAGACAGCGAAGCAATTCGAGAATATAATTCGGCGACAAGCCGAGCGAAATGGGGGAACTCGCGGCGCGTGTGTCGGCGCGGGCGGAGAACCGTTGGCCCGCGAAATCGGCGGCCCGAGCGTGCGCGCGCGCAGGTGGGCCCCCCTAAAAGCGTTTCAACTTTCCGCGTCCCTGCGCGCCGCTGCTGTGTATTTGTGTGTGGGAGTATATATACGTGCCGTGAGGGGATCTCGGACCTCGGCGCTGATAAGACACGCATTAGCGCGACAGTCACTTATGTGCGCGCGTGTCTCGTGAAAGAAGGAGGAACGACGTTGCTGCTGCTGCCACCAGTGCAGCCTGCGCTTTTTCGCCCACTCTCGTGCTTTAAGTACTCCCTCTCTTCTCTATATAGATATATACTGTTCTGTCCCTCTGTCTCTCGCGCGCGCCTTGCTTTATAACACGGTTTTTACAGCCTGCCTCTGCCAGCAGTGCCGACCCGCCCTCGAGATGAGCGTGATTTCGTGGGTTTTAAATTAACGGTTTCGCTCCTCCATCCTCTCACGCTCTTTTTATACGTTTTTTTTAGTAGCCAGACTTTAAAATAAAAATTCTGTGCATGCTATAAATAATTTACGTTCATTAATTTTCTATTTCGACAGTATAATCTGGGATTTACCTCAAAGAATGTTTAGCTTGTGCATAACAGGTTCATGTGTCATGAGCACACTTTGAATAGTTTTTAATAAACACTTTTATCTATTTTTATAGAACTGTATAAATAAACTAACCGTAAACAATATAATAGATGATCATTTTGCACGAATTAATTTAACCTGACAGTTAAAAAAAAAAGAATTTTGGTTTATGCATTTAATCTCGTCATCTCTTTACATTCCTGACATTTTTTCACGCAACTCTTGGAATCACTTCCAACGTGTACTACATTCTCATCATTCTGAAATCTAGGGCATATTTTGTTCGCTCATTCATTTCACGTTCTACAAAATTAATACAGACGACATTTAATTTAATTGAAATTAACATTCAAAAATGTTATCATTAAAATGAAATGAAAAGAAATGAAATATTATGCCTATTTTTATGCAATTCTTCAATCAAATAATTACAATAGAAATGTTATTTTCTATACAAAAAAATTGTATATATTTTTGTATAAACCGGATTTCCATTAGCCATAATGGTAAGTTCCAATTTTGTCACTTTACTTCCCTTCTTTTTAGTTCGCGAAAAGTAAATCTGCAGAGCCAAAACGTAAGTCTCGACCAACTTCCTTTCCACTTCCGAGATGACGACAGAGCGCTGAAATTCATCTCGAGACAAAAACGATTTGACAGGAATATTCGGGCTGTATACGTATATACACACAGGCGACAGTCTTTTACCGGCGCGAATGCGAGTTTCGTTACCCCGGATTGTGTTTTATGGATTTTTTTCCGAGCGACGATGACAGGGATTAAGCAGGAAAATTGTTAGCCTTGAAGGGCTATAATTCATCCCGATGGGATCTCGCTCGCTTTTTCGAGTGGCGCGCGCATATATTCCACAATATTTTTCCAGCGCAGCGACGGATCGTCGAAAGCGTGAGTCATTACACTTAATGGTATCTCAATATGACGTGAAATAACAGAAGCTCCTTTGCATTCGGACCCCTCCGCGTGTAAAACCCGAAAGTAGCTGTTGATGATGGGGTTCCTGAAACTCATACCGATTCTTCGCTAGTATACAGCATAATTGGACCCTCACCAACTAAAATCCAAATAAGCACGCTCGAACTAAAAAGTTCCTAATTTTTTTACACATTTCCCCGTAAATTTCGTAAAGTGGATATGTATGTATCAAGGAAAAAAAAGGAATGAGGATGAGTAAACCGATGGCGCGATTTTGATTGAAGCATTTCAAAATCAGCTCTCGTCGCGAGAGACGGGGGATATAAAACCATCGGCGTGTTTAACAGCAATCAATCTTGGCTGTATCGAAAGCCACTCGAATCCATCAATAACTAGTTACACGCCAATCGAGTGCCAGCTGACATTCGCAGCGCGAGGAGGAAAAGAGAGCTCGAGCGAAAATCCCAGCGAGTGGAAGGGCTGGCGCGAAAATGCATGCACACAACGGCGGTAATGCACCGTGACTATATACTTAATCAATTACCGAGAAAGCCGCAGGGCAAAAAGAGCGCAGAGAGTAAAAAAGCTCGCCGTATTAAAAGCCCGATAACGAGAGGCGCGTTGTAAAAGGACCAGCGCGAGAGAGTATACATATATATATATATATATACACCGCGAGAGAAAAAAAAGAGGGCCGCGTGTATAAGAGCCGGGAGGATCGGCGCGTCGAGTGCATATCGGCGATGCCTTAATTAACGAATGCGCGAGAGCGAAGAGACCGGGAGAAGACTCGAAAGCCACTCGCGGCTACGGCGGCGGCGCGCTGTCACGTGCAAGCGCATCGCGGGCCCTCGCGCGCACTTTGAAGTGTCGGCGGCGCTGAACTGCAGCGGGGGAGAGGAATTCGCGCTGCCGGCATAAACGCCGGCGTTAATTTCGCGCCGCGCGCGGATTTTCCAAATCGCTCTGTCTCTCTCTCTCTCTCTCTCTCTGCTCTTCCACGGCTATTCGCGGCGACCTTTTTCGCGCTCCGCTTCGTTCATTTGCAATTACAAAGATGAGAGCGCGCGGCCGTGTTATGCATTAATAATAATGATAAATTAGGTACGCATAGCCATGCAGATGGCGCTGTAATTACCATGTTATTCCCACTGTACGCATAATTCATAGGCGGCCGCGCGAGACCTCGTTCTATCTCTCTCTCTCTCGCTCGCTCTCTCTGTCTCGTGCATTGCTGCTGTATATGTATATGTATGCTGTGTTCCCTGCTGCACGAGTTTCGGAGCGCGCGAATTGTCGCTTTTGCTCGGCGAGATTTTCCTTTTTTCTACGCCGAGCGCCTGGGGAGAGACAACCTGCTAACTTTTTATACGTTTCTCTCTCTCTCTCTCTTCCCCCTTGCGTAAGTGCGCTTTCCCCGTCTCTTGTGTGCACACCTTGCCTTATTCATGGGGGAGGCTATAGATAAAACTATAGCCTCTTCCGCGGTTTGTACGCGCGCCACGTGTAGATCCCGCGTGTGTGTAACTTAATTATCTTTTAATTGGGGTGATAAAGCGGTTTATTATAATGTGAATAATGCATTGCTGTAAATCAACATCGCGCTCGTAATTATTGGATATATATATAAAAGGGAGTAGAGGAGGCGCGTCGTGAATTTTTCATGCCGGTGGCCTTTTCCGCATAATTCGCGCCGCGTATTATCAATAATGACCAGAGCGCGTGAATTTCGAGGAACGTGTGCATATAAAGCGTGTGATAACTTTTAAAGTTTATAATTGGTATTTTCAGTTTTCAACGATATTGGCTTTAATTGAAAGCTAAAACTTGTTAAATTTTCAATGAACTTCTCGGGACGGGTGGATTAGCTGCGGATGGAAATATTTTATTCTTCTCGAAACCGAAAAAGAAGTTCTAATTGCTCATTTCTCTTTTCTAAATCGAAAAGCTCGGTAAAAAAACAAGTCAACTAAAATAAAAATATTGACATGTATAAGCTTAGAAATACCTGTCTAATTGGTGAAACGAAAAATGTCGAAGAAACGGAAACATAAAGTGTGTTAAAATTGAGACACTTCCAGAAAAACGTCAAAACTTACACTTGGCTGAGTGTAACTGTTAGGCTATACCTAGTTTTCTTAATGAAGAGCTAACGTCCTTAAAGAAACGCGCTCCCAGTATCTTCTGGCTCATTAACGAATCTTATCGGCCCATCTCATCTCTCCTTATACATTTCTCCGGGCTATATCCTCGACCTTCGGCGCAATTTCCTTCCCTTCGTTACCCGCCCTCCTGATAGTTTTGTTTCGAGATCTCTACCGAAATGAACGCCGAGTCGAGTTTTCCTCCGCGATCATGTATATTTATACACGCTGCTAACGACACTCGACGGCTCTTCTTTATCCGAACACCCAATTGCGGGAAAAGCGGAGGAAAAAAGAGAGGACCGACAGACAGGCAATGGCTCGAGTGAAAACGAAAAGCCACGGGACGCGGAAGTTTTTCGCGAGTTCGTGATGCGGCGAAGATTATCTCGCGCTTGCCGCGTGTATATACGCGCGCTCGGTTAATCGCTAATCCTCATCTGAGTTATGACGCTGCCGCGCCGGGCTTTCCGCGCGTATATACGTGTGTGGCCGTTTTTATTTCCTTTATCGTTTACCCAGACGTCTAGGGAAATACGGGGGCCGCACGCGCACGCGCTCGCCCGCGGTCTGTCCGCGTGTAATAATCTGAAGGGAAGATCAATTGATCTCGTTATTTACGAGCCGCGCGATTTTTCCGTCCGCCCTACTATAGCTAACAATGTTTGCTTTCAATTAGAAGAGGTAAATCGAACGCTCGGGTTTTTACAAACTCGAAATTCAAGGCGACTGATGTGTACGTTACAAAAGTCCGAGTTAATAAAAATATTCCGTAAATAAAACCGCGCGTGCCTCTATACCATGGTATGGATTAATAGACTACTTCCGGTGACTTTTTCCAGGCAAGCCGAGCTCGGAAATAAAAGTGTCGCACGTCACACAGGCTGCGCTTTCTTCGAGATATACGATTGAAAATAGCAGCTTGCACGAGAGAGCTGGCAAGAGGGAGACAGAGAGAGAGAGAGAGAGAGAGAGAGAGAAACTCGAAGACATATTGATTTTAAAACAAGTTTATTTTCCAAATCGCTGCACTGCTAGACCGCTGTCCTAGCTCTTTGGGTTGCTTTATTTTTCCTATTCCGTTGACGTTATTTAATGCTGTGTTTTCGATATTTAATATTTTTTGATTCGGACTGAAAAACAGAATGTAGCAATGAACAATGAAAAAATAAACTCTGTCGAATGTATTCATCACGTTCACAAAAGCGTACGAAATACTGGTAAATATTTGTCTTTCGAACGCGTAGAAAATACATTAATATTATTGGATTATTTTTTACGAGGCTCGGGAATCCAATCAAATATAATAAAAAAAAATGCAAAGAAAATCCCGGGGAAGACTTTTTATCCCTGCGAAGAAGGCTCCCTTTCAAGTCAGATTGAAAAATTACAATATCATTGCGGTGACGCGGTGCTACAGCCGAAACTACTTATCACAATGAAAAAACCTCGAATCAGCGCGCATCCTTTCAGCCTCATCCCGCATAATTGAGTTAATAAATGGCTCGAGGCGGCAGCGTCGGAGAGAGATCCTCAGGCGTAAAAAAGAACCGACAGACTCATCCCATCGCATCTCTCTCGACAGGAAAATCCTCGCCACATTCACGAAATTTTAATTTAATATTTTCCCCGACCCTTCCCACAGCCCTGCATTACGCACAAAAGATTAGGGAAAACCGCACGAAAACCTCGGGCGGGCGCGCGCGCACAATAAGCCGCGCCAGCCGCTTTTTCTAAAGACACGCGCCTCTCGCACTTCCGCCGCGCAACTTTTTCGCCCCCCACAGAAGAGTACATACAGAAAAAGAAACGCGCGGAGGAAGAAGTACAGGAAAAGAAGAGCGAGAAAGGGAAGAAAAAATTTGGCGGAAGTACACGCGGGATGGTGCGTCTCCCTCCGGATACACCGTGCGCGGAGGGCGGGGCGCGCCTGTCTGATTGGCATTTGCGCGAGAGAAGAAGAGAGAACGAAATTCCGACGTCGACCGGAGTAAGTAGCGAACGAGCTCGCTGCTGGCGAGGAAAGAAAAAGACGCGAATCGCGGTCGCGCGCGGTACAGAAATCGTATTAGGGAAGCAGCAGCAGAGAGAAAGAAGGAAGGAGAGAGAAAGGCCGCCTTCGACGCCGCGCGTATAAATAGAGGGACTCGGGTGGCGCGCACAATGCGCGAGGTCCTATTTTCAGAGATACTCATCTCCTCCGTGATGCGAGAGCGCCGAACCGCTAACCGCTCTATCTGCGCGCCGAATCGCGGTCTAGCGCGGCAGCTGTTTCCTCCTCTTCGCCTTTTTTCCCGAAATCTTGCGGCTGGTAGAGCCCCTCCTCCTCTCGGTTTCTTTACGTCGCTCCTTTTTTATACGGCCAGGCAGGGATATATACCTGATACCTTGATCCGCGCGATCTATATAGGTACATTTCGAGATTTTTAACTTCTTTGTGTGCGCGCGCGTGCGTCTTGTTTTTTTTTCGAATAGGGATTATATATTGCGCGCGTGCAAGACGAGAGGCCGAGAAGGAGGTGATTTGTAGGACGCGATAGGTTATTTGTAACGTAGGGAGAGGAAGAGAGAGAAAGAGAACAACAGTGGTGATTTAAAATCGTCTTGTGGTACGCGCGCGCGAAGAGGGACGAAAAAGAATCATAAAACCGTGTAGCTGTTGCTTTTTACATCAACACTTTCGTTTGTCGTTTTTTTTTTCAACCGAAATTTTTTTTTCTGTTTGGAAAGGCGAGAAGACACTTGTAACAGATGTTAAAGTGCCTCTTTACCCTTTCCGCGGTGCCTCCACGTGCATTCGTCTCTTTTATATATATATATCAATCAAAGAAAGAGCCACTCTCCGAGCTCTAATTGCGACAACATTCAATCTTAGCTTTTTAGATAAATGTTTGAACTCCTCTCTAGAAAAATATAGAAAATGAAATGCAGTTTCAACTTGTATATCCTATAATTAACTGATTAGATTTTAACCGTAATTTTTTTCTTTATTTTATCAACTATAACATAGTTACCCAAGTATTAACTATTATAACTCCAACTTGTGCCATTTATTACCCTTGATTTAAAACTTATCGCTCCTTGCTATAAAGTTTGTTTCTTCTTCTTTCAATTAACTTTGCTTCTTTCGCATAAGAAACCCTCGGTGCACTGCGCTACTGCTGCTGCTACGCACATAACGCGAATGCATCGATCTTGCTTAATTAACTTTTTCCCGGCTGCAATCCGGCGCCGTTGATTAAAAGCGCAGCGAAAAACAAAAGCCAAGATAAACATTTATCCGCTTAAATTCAAAAGTGGCGCGCGCGACTGCGCCATCAAAATTCATTAACTTCCGCAAATGGCCCGCGCCCATTCTTCCCGGCCATCGAGCCGAAATAATCATCTTTGAGGAAAGGAGGTAAAAAAAACAACAAACTGCCGCCGCCGAGGATGGCTCAAAGGAGCGGTGCTAGGTGAGGGGGAAAAAGAAAAATACCGCGGCCGCTGCAGCACAAAAGGAAGTATCCGAGCGTGGAAAAACCCGAGGCCGGTCCCCGTGTTTTTTCTACCTCTCCCTCCGCGCTCAGTCCCTTTCGCTCTCGATGGCATCGCACCAAGTTGATCGCGGCTTGCTGCCGACCCTTCGGCTGATTTAATTCTCCTGCGTATATGTGCGGCGGTATACACGTATATAAAGGCGAACGGAGGAGATCGAACGAGGCAGGTGTGAAACCGCTATTCGATCTGCCACCGGCACGAGAAAAACTTTCTCTGCATGCCGCACAGTTTTTTCCTCCGCACCTTCGTCGGCGTTGCTTCATCGTTCGTATACCTTCTCTCTCTTTCCCTCTTTCACGCTCTCTGCGGACGTGATCGTACCTCTCGCGGAGTTGTCTTCCTTGCCGCGAGTCGCGCGGAAGAGAGCCTTTTCAGCTTTTGACGCGGAAGAAGGGTTTTCTCCACGCGCGCTCTCTCGCTTGCTCGCTCGAAGGCTTTGTTTCTACGTGGCTTGGATTTTGAGTTGAAATTTTACTCGCGAAGGCGCGATTCCGTTATGCGCTACGTTTTCGTTTACTGCGCGCGCGCAAGCGAGCATGCTGGAAAACTTTTCGGCCCGCGGTTGCGGCTACGTCGGGATCACTATCGTTTCGATTTTTTGAAAACTATATTTTTCGCGCGCTGGGGGACCGCAGCTGCCGGATTATGGCGATCGCCGCGCAACGGGGTACTTAATCGATTTAGTTGAGCGTCCCTAATGGGTTGTTGGAAATTCCAAATAGGGCGAGCGCTGTTTTTACCGCGTGATCGTGCGTGGATATAGTGCTGAAATTGTATAACTGTTAAAAGGATAATCTTTTCGGGTGCTACGACTAGCTTTTTAGTTTTTTTTTCAGCTGTGAAAAATCTCGTAAATTGGAACTCGACGTAACCTAGAAATCACCAGTTCACTTTCGGAATTTCCCATCTGAAAAGTTGATGGAATTTTAAATTTTATACCCTAAATAAAACCAAAATCCGATCAAATTTTATACGGCAGTCGCATATAGCTAATAAGTAAGTTTTATGGTTTATATAAAGCATACAATAATCCGACTATTTCATTTGAATTAAAATCTACATTTGTAACGTTCAAATCGATTCAGACATTTAAATATTATCGACCATAAAGTTAAAATTTTTTATTAGCACGTTAACTAATGGCCAGCGATAACGCAGTTGTAAATAAAAAAAGCGAAATTCTAACAGGTGTGTATGCGTAGGCTAGAATTTCGCATTTTTCTATGCAAATATCTCGATTACCATCTATTAGCCGACTATATCTGATTCTATTTGCTAGTCAGCAAAACTGTCACGTACTAAAGCAATAATTTTCGCACCGTGCAGACAAAATAGTAACGATTGAATTACACAAGATTACTTTTTCATTAGCATATCGAGCATTAATTATCGGGCATTACAGGAACGCCCTCCACACGAAATTTCAATTAAATTTTTGTTGCATTATCACGCGGGGCGGTAATAATTTACTTGTCTTTCGCGCGCTCTTAGCTCAATTTACAATTCTCATGCATTTCTATGTATATGAGCCTCGTTAACATCTCGCGTCTCGAGAGCTGATTGCAAACACTCAATCATCATCTCCATTAAAATTTAAATGTCTCGTTCCAGCGCTCTCGGCCCGAGCGCGCCAACGATTCCAACGCACTTACGTGTATATATGTACCTATACTCGCGCAGTTTCACCTATCTCGTATTTTAAACGAAAATTAGTCTTTCTCGCGCGAGCTCAAAATTGAAAGGGTGTCGCGTTAAAAATCGCACGTCGCGCAAATTAAAGAAAAAACCCTTCAAATTGCAATAATATAACAGTTATACCCACATTTGTACGAGAGTCCGAGGGACGCACAAAAGGTACAATAATGGAGCGTTGCCTACCAGGCGTTGCGAAATGGCCGAAAACTACCTTTTCGACGTCGACTCACGCGATTCGTTTCGGCCCGGGCGACACTCTCGATTCGGCGAAAGCCGCCCCGGCTATTTTGGAGCCCCGCGGGAAAACCGTAACCCGCGCGACAATTAAGCTTAAGCCACCGGAGGAAGAGCCGGCCGCTCGCTCGCGCGCGCGCGCAAATATCGTGTGCAAACGGATTTACTGACTGGAAAAGAAATACACGTATATGCTCTCACCAGGCGAGTGCGGTTACGGGGGCAGCCGCCGCCGTCGCGCTCGCCGTATTAACTAAAAAAGCATGACAGAGGGGCACCGGAGTAAATCGAGCGATTTTTTAACTGCAGCGCGATCTGCAGTAATTCCTCGTTCCTATATATATAATAGCTAAATCTTTCTTTACTGGATTAAGTGTTGATGTTGATCTTTTTTTCCCCGTATAAGGGCGATAATAAATTGTTCAAGTGTCGATGTCGGTGCCGGAGGGGCTTTGAAACGCGTTATGGAAAGGGGGAGTTTTTTGACATTTATGTTCTAATTTATATATATCTAAAAAGTAAATGCTTTGCTGATTATTGTGAAGCTAAGAATGCTATATGTTTACAAAAATTGTCATTTTATATAACTTTAATACTCGAGTTTTAAATACCTTTCATTCGTAACTCAGAATTATAAAAAACTTTGCCTCTATTTCTGCCGTCTCTGTAGATCTGGAGGGCTTTAGATATACTTCACGTTGAATATGCGCCGTAAAGGATCCTTTTTCATATCACAGGCAAAGACTGAATCCACGTCAAACCACTCGATTTATTCGAACTTCTTTGCGTCTCCCCATATATCACGACTTCTTTATACTGGCTTAAAATTGATATAAATTAGAAAATACTTTTGACATTTCTAGCAGAAATTTTTCACACGTCAATCATAAAATACACGCAGTACATCACGTCGTTGACACTAAATTCCCAATACTACATTTCCATATGGTATAGCTTTGCAAGCCATCCATGTGAACAATTGCAATGTAAACCTTGATAAAATATAAAAACCATGCAAAAAGTATATATAGAATAGCCCCAGCTATACCTACACTCTCGCAAGACAAATCCGGTCAATTTCGCCGGGGCGCTCGGCTCACGTCGCCGTCGAAATTTCGCCTCGGCATTCAATATATAAGAATCTAAATACAGCGCGCTCGCGCGCTCATGAATATTTACTCGTGCTGCATAACGCGAGTTTACATAATACAGCGTGCGAGCTGCGCGTCCTCTCTCTCTCTCTCTCTCTCTCTCGCGGAAATCTCCCCACACGTGAAATCGCCGGCAAAGATCAGCGAAATAAAAATGCACGGCGGCAGCGGCGGTATATATGCGGGGGAAGAGGATGAGCAGCAGAGGGGATGGAGCTGCGCGCTTGCGCTCGCTAAAGCGAAAGAGAAAACGAACGAGCGGAGGTGTGCGCGCGCGTATGTGTATATATATATGGATATACGGGCGCCGCCTCGATAGCGCACAATCTCGGCTGACGGGCTCCCGCCCGGTCCACTGGATATTTCTCTCTCGAGCGAGCAAACACTCATTTCGCTATATTTGATCGTACCGTCCGCTTCTCTGCAGAGCGCTTAGCCGACTCTCCTCCATCCCCCGTGCACTGAACGCTGCAGTGCCGCCGCGGCAGCTACTAGTCGACGTGCTCCGACAGTTGCCGCGCGTTATATATTATATATATACACCTATATATAGACGTGCGGCTGCCCGAGATTATTTAACTTATTCGAGCGGCAAAGCACGTACGGGGTGTCCGAAAACGTTCGCTCGCCACTTTGTCGCGTCGTTCCTTACCCTCCGCGAGGCTATGTATATGGCTCGCTCGAGATGCGGGCCTTGCTCCCAAATACGACCCATAGGCCATATCATCCCCTTTTCCTGATACTTGATTACTTTATAGTTCTCGTGCATGTTCTATCGCGTAATCATAATTGGTATATTTATTAATATTAAAATTTAAGTATTTTCGATAGACGCAAAAGTATAGTGGCATTACTTTATTGCATCATTGATAAGGGCTATAAAAAAAGCGATCATCCACGCAAGACATATACAACAAAAGGCGACTTTTTCAGCCCGAGCGTCCAGTACTAAGACAGATTGTCGCGTGTGTCGGTCATTTTTACCGATCCGCAGAATCGCGTGACAAAGTGCCGGGCAAACGTTTGTGGACACCCCGTACGTATACGGGCATACGTACGTACGTACAGGTGCTGTACCGCAAGCGAGCGACGTTTAATCGATTGCGTATAGAGTCTGCATTTCTCTCTCTTTCTCTTTCCCTCTATAGCTCTCGCTCTTCTCCTCCGTTCGCGCGTTGCCGGCAACGTTATTTTTCCGCGCGAGACTAGAGTAGCGAGTTGTAGTACATCCTCTCCTGTCGAAATTGTATCGGACTAATACGCCGACATGAGGAGAGCGAGCGCGCGGCGTTGATTGTTGTCTCTTTCTCTCTCTCTCTCTCCTCGTGCGAGAGCGCGCCGATTGAAGTTTCGGCGGGGATCGAAGTCGATTGCTTTTTCGCGACTTCAATAAGGAACGACGAGCGCTGGTCTGCGCAAAGCCTTTTTGCTCGAGCTGTCGCGCGGCAAAAAAAGTGCCGTGAGCGAGGCCGTGAGAAAAGACCTTATTTCACCCGCCTAACAGACAGTCGGCGCGCGCTCGCACTATTTTATTAATCTGGAATATTTTACGGAACTATAATACTGCGCGTGCCCGGCCCGCGACTGCGCTTTCCTTTCTTATTGCGAGAGGCGTATTGGAATGGGACTATTTTTCTTTTATCGATTCGACTGGAATTCGTTCCGAAGAAATACAGCTGCGCGTCTTTTATATTAGAAATATTGATTCAAGTATGTATTATAATAATCACTTAAAAAATTACAAATAATGCGTTATGCGATTGTTCGTACTTCATTGAATGTTAACTTTTCTCGCTCGAGCATGAATTTTAACATTTTTCATATCATTATTTTTAAAATCTTTATATATTCGGCTTTAGACTATAAATAACAAATATAGATTAATCCCAAAATTGGATTTCCAAATCCGTTTCAAGCTGCACTAAATATTTATCGGAACAATACATACTTGATTGCTCTTCAACTTACATAAGCCATTAAAACCTTTAACAGAACACTATACCCTTCGAGACCCTTCAATCCCTACTTTATGAGTCTCGCAGGTTTCCTCCGCGACGTTCGACGCCTCTTCTCTCTCTCTCTCTCTCTCTCTCTCTCTCTCTCTCTCTCTCTCTCTCTCTCTCTCTCTCTCTCTCTCTCTCTCTCTCTCTCTCTCTCTCTCTCTCTCTCTCCCTCCGGCAATTATTCCCTCGTAAAGCGAAAAAAGGAAACGAATATCTGGCAGTGCAGGGGTGCGCCCGCGAAAGCACGGCGCGCGTAAAATTATTATGCATCACGCGCATCGATCTCTCGCGCCGCGGTCGGATCGTAAAGCCGCGTTGGTGCGGTGCGCGAAAAAAGCCGAGAGCCGTAAAGCCTCGGAGCGCCAGCGGCGGTGGTGTGTCACCCCGTAAGACTTTCTCGCGCGTAGCACCGAGCGATAAGCTCCGCGAGCGTATATATAAAGCCAGGTGCGGAGTTGCAGCTGGAGCAAAAGCTCGTCTGCTCGGGCGCCTGTGTGTGTACCGTCTTGACCGAACGATAAAGCTGTAGCGCGTATGACTCGAAACGACAGCAATCAATGTGTATGAAGGGATGCGTGATGTATATCATATACGTTAGAGAACTCGGTCTTGGTAAGAATCCGGTTAACATGGCATATTTTGAATTGGCTAGAACGCTTTCGACGCTTGCGGGTCGAGTTCCTGGTGTGTTCAAGGTGTTGCGCCACTGAGCCATAACCTATACTGGCCAATATGGCTTTATTAAGTGGACTTATCGAATCTCAACCGACGCGGCCAGTTATGCACCTGTTCGCCGTGGATTACGAGCTTACGTCAATAACTGAATATAATACGTATAGCTCTGTGAGATAATTTCATCTTAGAAATTGATATATTTATGTCGAAAATTGAATTACATATTTTTCCGTGATTCCTATTATTCTATGAAACAAAAATAAGAGCTTTTTTTATCGGAAGATAAAATTATTATTCCTTGATAAAATGTATATATACGCTTCGCCGCAGGTTATTAATCGTAAAGGAAATTTATATAGAAAAATGATGACATTACGCGTGTAGAAATAAAGAAACATTAATACACGCGCGACGAGATAGTCAAATTTATGCGGCTCGCGTCTTATACATACATCTTATAGCCATATATAATGGTGCGGGAGATAACACGTAATAGCCTTAAGTACTACCGCGTCGATATTATCAGTTGCCTCGAGTACGTACTCCTCGACAAAGTCACTCCCGAACTACAAGATAAAACAATGTATTAACGTTCAAGTATACATCCTATATCCCGCGACTATTAAAACACAAACAATCTATCGTCATCGATATTCTTTAATGCGACCGAGAAAAATCAATAGCAGAAAAAGGGGACAGCTGTGCGACGGCGAGTGTAAAGAAACGAGAGAGCCGGCCGCGTTGATAAATCGTCCGCGTCCCGAGCAATCTCGCGCGGGCCAACTCGGCAAACTATCGGGACAAGCGCGCGCGTGCAGTTCCAACTAAACGCGACTTAATTTCCCCTGTCGAAAGAACTTGCCTTCTCCACGCGCGTATATATACCTACATCGGAGAGCACGACGACGAGGAAAGAAGCACGACCGCAAAGTTTTCGGCGCGACTCGAGCGTGTCTACATCGAGGCGAGTGGAAGGTCAGGGGCTCGCGACGAAACTTTCTCTACCCCCACGTCGCTGTCACCCCTCCCCCTCCCTATATCTTCTCCTTATCTTAACGAGGCGGCATTAAGGCTTCACCCCCAGCTTCGAAGGGGGCCGAAGGATGCGAATCAAATTGCGGCGCGTTACGCCTTCGGATAAATGGCCCCTAGATATGGAAAATCAAGAGGAACAGTCCCACGGCAGTGCGCGCCGCGCTTATCAGCCCCCCGCGATCTTAAACGGCCGCGATCGAGGCGCGCTGGGGGAAAAATGCTTATTCCCACGCGTGACTAGGCGAGTACAGTCATCCCCCACCTATACACACGTTCGTATATAGCAGAGTTGTTTGTGTGCGATCGCGCGCCTATTACCTTGTTTGCCGATACTATTGCTTTCGGCAGATGAAATGTCGGGGACGATCATTCGCCGAATAACCGACGGCGTATACGAGAGGGGAACGTCGATCTCCACAGTGCTGGACTTCTTTTTTTTTTCGCCGTCTGTATAGCCAAGCGGAGAGATGCTTATCGATAACAAATTTCGGTCGATCGAAAGATTGATTCTTTCCACCCTCGTTTTTTTTAGGTCTCGGAGTAATGAAGGTTTTGTGCTGAATAAAATACATCGCGCGCCTTTTCTTTTAGCCTTCCGATCACCGCAATCGTCGCGATTTTTCACAGCGCTGGCTATCCAACTTATTTTCCTGCTTGTGACGAAGAAATCAAGTTTATCGAAGATATACACGTCTTGTAATCAGCATTAAGTTATCTCAATTCGTATAGGTCGGCAATATCGCAACGAGGAAAATTCCAAGAATTATAGTTGTTACGCGAGGCACGTTCGACTTATTCGAGAACTGCAGCACACTCTCCCCTTCGTGTGTGTTTTTTTTTCTTCGTCGCGCGCATAGGGCGCGTCTGAGACGTGCAAATTCATCGAAACATTTTACCGCTCTTTTTTTCGCATTTTTTTTACGACCGTGTTACGGTTTCGTCGGCACCTTGCTGAACAGAGAAACCTAGTTTACGGTTTCCTCCGACGCTATATAGTCGGCGCTCGATGCATAGTAATTGCGTGCCTGCTTTTTTAACGCTCTTCATGATTTATTTTTCTTTCATTTTTTACGATATAATAACGAAAATAATATATTTCTACTATATAGTTTTTGTATATGATTACAACGTCTCCCTGTTATGAAATAAATTAATTTAAAAATCCCTTTGCATTAACATATTTTAATTATAGTACAGCATAATGAACAAGAACATTTGATGTTCGATCGTTCTTTATTCAGTTATAATTGAAAAATTTTTATTTAATTTTCAAATATATTCCCGGAAAGATAATTAGCGTCCAGAATTGCCTGATTTAATTATTAAAAATATATGAATATCCCGTAAAAAATGTAATTCTGGAAAGCAGGTCATGCAAAAGCAAGTTAATGACTCGTTATCCAGCATTTTACATATTCCTCAATACATTTTCATATAACACAATAAATAAGCTCCCCGTAAACACAGGTGCGAGCGTAAAATGTAGCTGAAACCGCGCGCTGTGGCCCCGGGAAGCAAAAGCGATAAGCGACACGTCCGTCACTTTTGCCGCGCGGCGCGCTCGATTGTTAATTACTCTCGCTTTCGCGTTTCTCGCGCGTGCCTGCACACGACGAAAAAAAATATAATAGCCCACTCGCGCACAATGAGCGCAAAGGCTGGTATATATATACGTATACATATATACACGTGCGCGTAAGAATTTTTCCACAATACGGGCACATGAAAGGCCGTTCATTAACCGCGTGACAATGGCGCGCCAGGTGCGGTAATTTCCTTAATTTGTTTTTGCCGATTTTTGTGGCCGAACAATAAAGATGAGGCGGCAGAAAGAGAGAGAGAGAGGTTCAAGTTCATTTCTTCTCACGGGGGTCGCATGCCTCGCTCCCCCTGCGTCCCCCTTTTTGCTTCCCCCTTCTCAAAGCTCCCGCGCGTAATATATGCGAATGAATGAAAACGAGGCGATTCTCTCTCTTGCTCGGTCTTTCTCCTTTCGCGCTCTGCGAAACGAATAACTCTCTGCGAGAGATTCAGTCGGTTTGCATAGGTATATACGCTCGCGTTTCGAGGGAGCCGCGCGACAATGCGTCGCGCCTGCGGGCGCAAAAAGTTTGCGGGGGGACAAAGGGAGAAAAGGCGCGAAAGAGAGGAAAACAGGAAACGGAGGAAGCTGCTGCTGCCGTCGTTGCCTCGAAGGTGTATTTTTGCGCGTGCGCGCTCTCGTACAGGAGACAAACGGGGGTACGCTGATAAGCTCGCGCGTCGGTGCTATATATCGGCAAAGAGGCGCAGCAGCGCGGAGGCGCGCAAACGAGTGCAATTATCGGGTGCCGAACAATATGCGCTGCACTCCGCGTATTAATCAACCGGCGCACCTTTCGTCGCTTTGATGTGCGCCTCTTTGCGATTCAGTCATTGTTTACGCGCGCGCTGCGCCGACTTTTCAAAGGAGAATTTTCAGCTTTTTCTCCTGCCTCTTGTTAGGACTTTATATAAGAAAGAATTTCAATGGTGTTACAGGATTGCATCTGCGTTTCTTTGTATGTGGTTGGTTCATTGTTGGGTCAAATGTTTTCGTGCTCGTCGAACGGCGTTGTTGTATGTAACATTCATCATTGTTTTATAATTATTTCAGTTTTTATAATCTTTTGTAACTGAAAAACAGTATTATATTGAGATTATCTTTCTGTAGAATACAAACATAAAAATAATAACATTTTTTTTTTATAATTTATGACCCATACAAGGTTAATGCTGTACTGAACAGGCTAAAATTATTTTTACCAAGCATGTTTCATAAAAACTTTCTGAAGAATAATGAAAAAAAAAAGAAAACTTTTTCTTTTGAAGGCCTATATACCATAGTTCGTTTCTGTACCCGTTAACTTTTTACTCTAAAACAATTTTCCTTCTGTCACATGAAAAAGATGTTAGTGATTAGTGTGAAAGAATTTAATATCATTAATTATGTTGCCAACTGCAATACTACAATGTTCTATTTGGCTTTTCTATGTCGTGTAGACAAATGTAATGATAAATAAAAATAAATAACAACAATCATTTGTTACAGTCAGGATACTTTGTGAAATAATTATTGTTAATCTATTTCACAGAAAAAGCATTCCTTCCCATTCCTTTTCTAGAAGAGAAATCCTTCAGAGTCGAAAGCACCATTATGACTTGAGTAAAATATTTTCTACCTATTATAGTAAATTAATTAAATGATATGAAAGATCTTCCTTGCTCGTAGTGCGATAACAAATAGACCGACATATGTCATAGTAGGTTTAATGACATTATTTCCTGAAATCTGATGTAAAAGAATTGAAAGAAATGCTTTAATAAAATTCAACAGCTAGTCCTTATCAACGTTCGTCCCGATCCCCTTCTATCTAATAATTAAGACTTCAACTAACAGCGCAGCCGAGCAGAAAGCAAAAAGATACACGTACGTAAAGATAAAAAAAACGTATATATCCACTTAAAACATAACAAAAGGTGTGCTCTCGCGCGTCAGATATCACTGAAAGCGAGTGCAAAAAAGCGGGAGCGAGAGAGAGTGGGGTAGGGAGGGAACGAGTAGCATCGCGAGATAGCTAAGCGAAGAATAACGAAAGGACGATTGCGCGCGCGCACGCGGAACGCCAGACGCAGAAACAGAAGCGCTCACGTACACAGAGCCGAGTAATTATGCAGTCCCGCTTCAACCCCTTGACTCTCTCACTCTCTCTCCCGTCTCTCTTCAAAGGGCTTTAATCTTGTCCTGCGCTCTCTCTCTTTCTCTCTCGCGGAATCGCTGGGGGAGTCGGCCGCGCGCGAATAATGACGCGGCGCGTAACGACGCGGGCGCTTCTTCATTTACATACGTAAAAAGCTGGGAGCAAATAAAATTGGGATTAGCTACTGGTCCTGCTGCTGCTGCGACCCCCCCGCCGGAAACACGGCTGCGAGTATATGTATATGCGAGCCGACGAGATAACTGATTCGACGCTTGACGTGGCGCTTGCTGTTGCGGCATAAAGTTTGCGAGCGGCTTTGAGAGTAGTGCTCGGGGACACGCTGCTGTTCATCCGTGCGAGGTGATATGCGCTGGAATGAAAATTTTGCTCATTGCTAGAAACTGCGCAAGTTTAATATTCGGTGGTGTGGCTTTTAATAGGAGTGTGATAGATCAAAGTTGGATTTAGTCTTTCGTATTCGTAAAATACACTGAAAAAAGTCGTGTTGGAGCTGCTCGTTTGAATCAGTGCGGGTTCAGTTGGGGATAATTAGTCCTGGGGTAGCTCGGGATTGGAGCATAGAAGCTGTCAAGATTTTTTTTATTGAAAACAGCCAAGAGTACGTGGTGATATACTATCATATAGCAATAAAAAGGAGGCCAATAAAGTTTCCTCAAATTTCAGGTTTTTTTTATACATCACGAATTCAGTTCAAATTCGGTTCCAAACAACATACGTACATTGCGTTAGTGGAAATGTAAATTTGATCAAAATAAAAAGAAAAATACTAAAAACCGTAACAATCGAAAAAGATTCCGAAAATAAAAGTTTTTCGGTTGTTATAGTCTTTCGCTACATATACCTTCGGACTAAAAATAACAACAATATTAGCATCAGAATTAACACGAAAACGGTTTTATTAAAAAAATAAAACTCGACGACAGCTTTTCTCTCCACCAGAAATACGATTCTTTGCAAAGGCAAAAGATCTATTCATCTGTACCGTATAAAATAATGATTCAAAAATAATACGTAAGGAGTAAAGTCGGCAGGCGCAGGTAAAATATCGATTGGATTGAGCGAGTGCGGACCGCTGCAATCACCCGCTTCCCTTTCCCAAGATAAGTACCAGGGGCCTTCCGCGGCCGGTATCTCATAATAGGCAGTCGTCGTCTACCCTATAGGTATATAGAACGAGGAGCAAAAAGTAGCTAAGCTCGAAAATCGAGAGGTGCAGCGGCATACGGCGAGCCGGCAGGGTAAGAGATAGCAGTGCCAGAGAGCGAGCCTCGCCCGGCGGAAAGGCCAAAGAGGAAGCCGAAGAAGAAGAAGAAGCAGCAGAAGAGGCGATGGCGCGGGGATGAGGTGGAAAGCCCTTGCATATGTATAAGAAACAAGCGGAAAAGTGCATAAATTTTCCCTCCGCCGTGGCGGAGCACGCGCGGTCCTTACCATGCATAATGCGACATATGCTTCGACCCCACCCCCATCGCCGCCGCCGCTTCTGCTTAAGAGGCTTCTGTGCTTTCGGCTTATACGCGAGAGGGAGAACGGACGAGTCTGCGCACGCACGCACGCAAGCGCGTATGTACATATTCGCGACGCGGGCTGCGAGCGGGGGAGGAGGAAACGAAGAAATAACATGCCGCGCATATACGCGGCGTCGCCGCCGCGAGACGGGAAAATGATTTAGCCTCGCGAGCAAAGGCCAGGAGCGCGCGTGTGTGTATATACGTGTATAAGGAGAGCCCTTTCTTACCTCGCCTCTACGGGCTCTCTTCCACGTCGCATCGACATCACTTGAAAAATTTAACCCCTTCGGGAGTATATAAGGTATTATCGATCCGTCACGATGCTAACTTGGAAAATATATATTTACATTTCGTAGTTTTACTCGTTTTAGATTAGTTGTTCTATTGAAAGCGAATTTCCATCTTCTTATAAATATTTTTGTAATATAAAACTATAAGGTACAGTCGTGCATGCGTTACGGATGGACATAGAAAATGCTACTTATTCTCTCACTTTTTAGAATGAGTAACGAGAATTAATTCAAGCGAGATCGGAGTTTACGATATAATATTTAAAAGTCTTTAAGAATATAATCATTTTTAAGCAAGAAAACCAAATAAAGCGCTTCACGTAGATATTTATGCTGTTATGCTAGTCAGTTGTCAATAATATAAAATGAACAAAGAGGTCTTAGGAAGCTTGCATTTCAGGAAAAAGTCGATGAAACGAAAACCAATAATGAAAGTCAAATAACAAGTAAAATTTGTAAAATTAACGCGGTTTCATATACATAAAGTTTCAGTTGCGGCAATATTGAAAAATTGATGACATATCTGAAATGTTGATTTGCCTTTCCACAATTTTAGATTATAAATAACAAATCAGTTTCATTTGTTGCACATGTGTTTCTCTCTTTGCAAATAAAATTTTTCTTCAATTACTAATGGCTCTACCGTGTAAAAATATTCCTCCTTTATGAAATATTAAGGTAGATAAATTCAGCACTTGAAATAAATGTAAGAAGTCAAAACTGATTAGTTAAATTGGAATTTCTTGAAGAAATACTGTGAAAAGGAGGGAAAAAGTCCGAGCACGTACACACGGGTCTATCGATTTCACATGGAAGAGCCCATGCGCATATTTCGAGAGCGGGGCGCGGGGTAGCCACATGCATATGCACGCGTACACGTCGATCTCGTGATATTCTTACGTTAGGGCGGCGCTCGCACGTACATTACACATACATGTGCACGTAAACTCGCTCGCGATGTCTTACCGGGCTCCTTACGGCTTTTCCCCGTATACGCATTCAGCTCGCGCGTTCTCCCCCCCTCGGCTTATTATCTCGCAACTGGCCTGTAGATCCGGCGCGAGACGAGAGCGAGGGAGCAGCGCTTTCTTCCTCGAGCGGCGGCCCCCGCTTCCTTCTTTTTCGGCAATAACCTTAATTTGCTCTGTCTCGAGCCGGGGCTTTGTTGATTTTTTCCCTCCGCGCTCCTCGCTCTCCTTTCTTTTACTATCCAGCCGCGCGCGCGCTCCCGGCGCTATATACTGCACACCGTTACTCTTTCCTCGCGAATTTCGCATCTTATTAAGGAACAGACGGAGCTTTGCCGTTCCCTCTCTCTCTATCCTTTATATCCCCGCCCCGGAAGGTTAATCGAGAATTTTAGAACGCGATTTTTACCCGGTCTTTTCCTACGTGCGGCTTGTTTATAGCTGGCAACGGCGGATTTGAAAAGAGCGAATGAGCAAAAGAGTGGGAGAGAGAAAGGAGTGCTCCAAAAGCGCTTCAATACGCGCCATAGCTGCAGCTTTTTCGCTCTATTTTTTTGACGAAAGATTTGAAATATATGCACGCGTATACGCGCGCTTGGAATTCGAAGAAAAGCCTGAATATTTCAACTGCATGAGCTCTGCCGTGTTTATACAGTTAGAAAAAAAAATCGTACTCGTTATAGAGATAAATGACTACCGACCGTTTCTCGTGTCTTTTCCAGCTGCGATCGAATAAGATTACCTTACTGTTCTTTCGAAATATGAGGAACGTATTACTCTTTTACTTTTTTTTCGAGATAAATTGGCTATTCCGTGTATATTTCAGAATTGATTGTAATAAATTCATCTTACAAATCTTAATCAAGTTGCATTGAGAACGCAATTCTTTATGTAAAAAAAATCTTGAAATTGTGGGTCAACCGTTAAATTATACCCAGTTACACAATTGCACTACGTTTTGGAAAAAATCCCAAAGATATGCAAACAGTAATTACGCCGAAAATGAGTTTATCGGTACTTTTAGCGAGGGAAAAAATTGAGCGTTCAAGCGCTCGTGAAAGTCAGCATAGAATGAGAAGGAGGGGGTAGAAAGGGGAGAGGGAAAGAGAGTAAAACGGATAATCAATAAAGCTCTCGGGTTGCATGTGTTTTTGCAGTCCTGTCATTATTCCGGCGATGATCCTTTCATACTCGCATCACGTTTCGCCAAAGCTCTCTCGAGCACTCTCCGCCGCTCTCGCTCGGATCACCTAATCTCCGGTTCGTGCCGTTCTCTCTCTCTCCATGGCTCTTCGTTTCCCTCTCTCGCACACGTACTCTCTCTGTCTCTCTCGAGCGCGAGAGCAGTCCTTTTGTTTTCCTCTCCTTCCCCCCCGCTTTCCCGTACCCTTTTCTCGCTATCTAATTCTTTCTCTTAAGTATTCGCCTATCCATTCTATCCCGCCCTCGCTGGAGTGAAGAGACCGTCCGAGCGTTCTTATGTCTACGAATTACCGTGAGGAACTATAAAGATTACCGTGCTAAAAGCGTTTTTATCTTCACGACGCTTTTCTATACTGTCATTCTATTGTAATAGAACCCGTTCTATAAATAAACATCCGCATTTGACGAGTACTACAGTTATATGATATAGACATGTTACGGAATTTAATTTTAGTATAATTATATTGATATGCAGGTATACATTTATCAAATGAATTTCGAATATTTCACATGTTAATTTTCATTTATCTGTATAAATATGTATATTTTATAAACTGAGAATTTATATATCGATAAATGAAACATCAATCTAGGCATTGTTGCATAGTGTATTTAATCAAATTTTATAATAACACTAATTATTATTTATAATTACCAGTTAACAAGTTAATATAATCACATTTGCTTCAACCTTTCACATATTAATATAATACTAATACCTATTCTGAAAAACAATACGTTATTCACCATATGACGTACAGAAAAAAATATAAATTTGCTATAATATCATAACGTTCTGCATGAAAGAAATTAAATTAATCACTTTCGAGGATTCATCGATTAATCAGGGCAAATCCTCTAATCGGCTGAACTCGTGTCTTGCAAGCGGAACTTCTCGTCTTCCATCTGCCGAGATCGTCGATATTTTCTTCCCTCGGTTGAGAAGACGAAGAAGAAGTAGCGCGGCGGGCGCGGAGGAGTCGAACGAACCTGTCTCCCGGTACGTCTCGCCGGTATAAGCTGCTTCGGCGCGTATACCCACAACACACACACACACACATACTTATATGTATACATACAAACACGCGTAGGAGTCGATCTCAAAGCGCTGCGCGCATCGTCTTACGGGCGCGGTTTCAATTTACCTAAGTGTCCCCCTCACCGATCTCTCTTTCTGTCTCACGGCTCGCGAGGATATCGAATGACCGTATTGTAGCTTCCGAGTTGCGTTTGCGCGCGCTCCTTTCTTCGCCCCCACGAAGGACTTAACTACGTGAATAGCCGAAGGAGGGAGAGCGAGGCAAAAAAGGGGTTTTTTCGCTCGCCGCTCGCCCGAGGAGTGGAGACGCGAATAATAGGTCTTCGGATTTCGTTTCTACGGCTGCGATTCTCACGAACGCGCCATTGGGACTTCCGATTGCAAACGAGGTATAGGATGTCTCGCTCGAGCGCGCACGCAGGCCTCGAAAAAGAGGAGCTCCGCTCGCGCGAATTAACAGGTGAGGTATATAACTGCACGCGTATATACTTGCACGGCTTCGCCGAAATTTCGAGGGACGCTGCGGCTCTTGCTTCGATGATTAATAATGGACGCAGGAATGCAGTTTTAATTGTTCGCCGCGTGTGCCGCCGCCGC
The DNA here is from genome assembly GCA_036365515.1 of Torymus aiolomorphi. Taxonomy (NCBI): domain Eukaryota; kingdom Metazoa; phylum Arthropoda; class Insecta; order Hymenoptera; family Torymidae; genus Torymus; species Torymus aiolomorphi. The sequence goes on along the minus strand of CM070873.1, from coordinate 220,334,714 downwards.
CGCGGAGGCACTGAATAATGGATGAATTTTGACGCCTGCATGAAGCGCGAAACGTGCGGGCATAATTTATGATTTTGCGGTACGCCAGTGCGCGCGAAGTGTTTGGTTTGTTTTGTCGGAGTTGCGCGTGCTTTTGCCGCGTTAATCAACGTCGCTGCGGCAGCGAATCAATTGTGTTTATGCCATTTCACCGAGTGTTACACTTTTAATGCTGCGCTGTCGAGAGGATTATACCATTCGAAATTCAGCTAAATCAGAATTATTGTATAGAAAGAATTTTCCACGTGGCGAGGCTTTTCTCTTAGAAACTTGTTGGGGCAGTTTCGTGTCGGAGAAATTTACAAAGTAGAAAAGTAGTGCGGAAAAATCTCGCGTACAACATGTAAATCAAACTTTTTCTTAAAGCACGAGCTGCTCTCCTTTGAAATATGCTACTTGCATTATTAACTTATAGTATTAAAAAATATACTCGTTCTTTAAAGGAAATTGGTTACACTGTGAATTTTTTATCCTTTGCATAATTCGTGACTGCTCACTGCGAATTCAGATATTATGAACATTTGTTGAAACATTTTACAGAATATTGTGAAGCGGCGTAATATGAAATACCTAATTAGTACGAAATCAGTCAAGCACAGTAAATAACAAGATTAATAGGGGATCCATGACCCATTTCCGTGAAATTACATTTGTTATTTCTATCGCGTAAATGAATATGCGTGCGAAAGCAGAAGAAAGAAGCTCACGGCGAACGATAATGGTTTAATTTCACGTACGATGTCGGCCCAACTATATACTACGTAACATTAATTACATGGTGGAGATTTTTTTACGCGTCGAAAATATGTCTCCCCGCGGACGCCTCGTACTCGTGCGTGGCAAAATTGAAATTAAGTCGCGGGCGTTACCCTTTTTTTGCAGTTTTATCAGATTGGATCGAAGTGGAGTTCGCCCCCCCCCCCTCCCTCACACGCGATTGCGCATAATCAGTTCGGCGAAGTAGGTCGAGTTTGTCACCGCGTGTGTGCATATACTTATAAATATTTTTTAATCAAATTACACGAATAGGGGTATTATGGTCGAAACGCTTATACAAAGTGTTTGTACAGGCGCATGCCCATATATACAGCGGCGGAAGTGCTGCATGTCACTAGCTCATATATATATATAAAGGAAAGTTTTTCATTGCGCTTGGCATTAACTTCGTATACGAGAACGTTAAAAATATAAAGGCTCCATTTAAAATGTAAATAAACTTGTGACAAGGTAAAAAACTTTGCTGCGAAAAAACGGATGCCAACAACTTTTCTCGCTCATTTCACGTTATTTCAACAAGTTGTAACGAATTTGTTGCTCGTGTACATACATCGAAAAATTAATACAGTGGGAGCAAATCTCAATTTGGAGTAGCGAGAAAGAGAGAAAGAGAGAGAGAGAGCTCTCGGACTTCTGGAATTCTGATTAGCCTCTCAATCCCCCCCCCCGTCATATTTTTCCAATCTTCACGAATCGCCGAGTCTACGCGCATCACTCCATTGAATCAGGAGCAACAAAAAACATTCCTGCGTTATATACGTGCGGTATTTCCTGTTCCCCGTGTAAATATGGGTATAATGGAGAAAAGAAACAACGTGAGCACGCGCGCACAGCGAAAGCAAGAAAGAAGCCCGCCGAACGGAACAACAATATATTCCCCTCGCGTTTCGGGGCCAATAGCTAGCGTGGCGACGTACGTATCTGTATAGGGGAGAGCGGGTGCATTGAATACGGCTTCTTTTTGAATTTCATTTCCGAAATTTCCACATAATTTAATGTGTTCCGAAAAATTTCGGAGGGTACGTGGGAGCTTCAAGCTATGCATTATCATATCCCTGACTCATATATACTGCATATCTCATTTGATTTAGCGAGTTGGATTTTAAGAGAAAATCCATTCACGTTGCATCGATCGAACTTTTTCAACTGTCATTACAATGTAACTCCGATTACAGATTAAAAGATATTTCTAGAGATTGCGAGGGCACTTTAATTATCAGTTTTCATACTTGACGCGACATCACAAATCACAGGCAATGAAGCGCGCATTTTACATCCATTAAAAAGAATTCATGCGACGCTTTACACCGTCTTCTTCCTCCATCAGCATACGGAAAACTCAATCGCAAAACTCTCGGCGAAACTTTCTTCTACTTCTTCTTCTTCTTCTTCTTCTTCTTCTTCCACTTCTCGGGAACTTTCTCTTGCCGCTCTCTGATATCTCATTGTGCCGCCCTTCGACTGCATCCTCGGCTCCCGTTCCGCTTTCGCGAGATGGCGGGGGCACACAATGCATAATGAGAATGGAGTGCGCGCGAGCCCCGCGGGGAAAACAGAGGGTCACTGGAGCAGGCGGCGCATGACGGACTTCTCCCTCTCTGCACTTGTTGTGCGCGCATGTGTATGCACAACGTTTATGGGATGGATATACGGAGAAATGGGGTGGGAGAGAGAGAGAAGTGGACGGGAGGAGAGTAGATCGGGCGCGTGCGGTACATAACGCGCTGTGCGGGTGTACGAGCGGGGAGAAAGGGCCGCCGTGAATTTTTAATGCCGGCCTGATGCGAGAGGGAGATCGAGATGATGAGAGGCGAGGCTATGAAAGAGATGCGGACGGCTGCGACTACTCGCTCGACTCTCTACTTAGTCAAAGTGTCAGTCTGTGGCCTTTAACTGGATTGTATATCATTTCTTCGCACTTTTCAGCAGTGAATTTATTTCTGTTTTAAAAAGAATTATAAATATATTTTAAATATAATGGATCGATCCGAAGGAGGCAGGTAAGGAAGGAGGTAGGTTTTTTCTTTTTACCTGCCTCCTTCGGATCGATCCATTATATTTAAAATAAACAATTGGAGAGCAATATTTATATTTAACTCAAAATTATAAATATACATGTATAATGAAAAGATTGTATTTATATTCTTAAAGAGGGGGTTAATAGAATATCCCAGTTAAAGTATCTCAATATTGTCCAGCGCCTGATATGGACTATCTCAATATCTCGGAACCTATTATACTTACGCTCCGCTTTTTTGGTGACAGGTTCATTAGACGAATTTCGAGTCTAAATGAGCTGTTATATGTTTTTATAGCCGTTGAATGCGTGCTCGAATTAGTGGAGGTGATTGTTTCAAACAGCTCAGAACTATTCGAGCAGCCAAGTTCGAATGAGTGCAATTTATTAAAGGGGAATGATATCGACCGTATTATATACGAGTTTAGCATCAGTACACTGAGAGAAGAATATTGTTAGAGTTAACATATTTATCTATTTGATTAGAATTGCAATATTGTAACTGTTACAATATCGTATATTTGAATAGGGAAGATTTTGACGGTCAAACCCAATATAGTAACGGTTACAATATCAATGTTTACCAGTAACATATGGTATATTAACTGTTACAATGCCTATATTTGGTCAAATTTAAACATGCGCATGTTAACAGTTACAATGCCATGTTAACAGTAAACAAATCGGCATGGTGTGGTTTGTGCACATAAGAATTATGCACATATTTATTGTGCACACTTTAGCATTGGTGTATATGGCATGTTCTTGTTTCTGCACATAAGGATTGTGCACATATTTATTGTGCACAGATAGCATTGGTACAGATCTATATATATAGATATATGCCAATGTTAAAGTGTGCACAATTAATATGTGCACAATCAGTATGTGCATAAACAAGAACACGTCGTGTATATCTATATCTATGTGTATACTCCAATGCTAAAGTGTGCACAATAAATATGTGCATAATTCTTATGTGCACAAACCACACCATGCCAACAAATCCTTCTCTCAGTGTACAAAGTTTTTTGTATTCATTTGTTCGGGTTAAAAAATATTTTTATTTATTATATGATAAAAGGTACTTAAAAACTCAAAAGTTCTTAATATGGACCACCTCCAGATTTCTTATATTTTTACTTTTTATTATTAAAATAGTATTGTTTACTAACTTATGTAGACTTATTATATAGTAGAACAATCTTTTAGAACTGATTTATCAAAAATGCGATATTTCATTAGAATTATGTAAATTACATGACTTATAGAATCTCTAACATATTTTTTTCAACATATATTATCTCCTTCGAGATCGATCACTCTGAAACCTTAATAGTAATGTTTTGTTCAATTTTTATATAATAATCATTTGAAATACAGTGTACTATTGTACTAATTGATCTATTATTTAATACAATAGCACTGTATTAATTGAATCTGACTTTGATTCATTCGATTCGCCAGTAGAGTTGAAACGTAAAATAAATGCAATTTGTTACGTCGGAATAATTCAAACTAAGACCTAATAAAATATTGCAGTTTGACAGGAAAAGTACAGTTAACTTTCTAGTATGAAAGCGTTCTTCAACAATCATTTTTCGCATAAAATGATCTCGAAATGTTCTCGAATTGATGCCGACAATACTCCGCCTTATTGGAAGCCATTAATTATTAAAACAGAGTTATAAAAGCACATTCATAACGTAATTTTAACAACTAATTCAATTTTAACAATGGAGTATATAAAATATTTAATTTACCCACGACGCCAAGTTGGTGGCAGATCAAAAGGTTAATTCACTCGCGTGTATTATTAAAAAATATTTGAAAATACCGCTTCCCCCTTCAATTTTAAGCACAATAAATTGCACCGCATAAAGAGCGCACTCGCGTGTACAAAAATACAAATTTCCAACGCGTCGCGACAGCCACGGGCCAAGCGCGCGCACACGCAGTTGAAACTAATTTAGCGCGCGCACACGCGGCCTGTCACTACGAGTCATTGCTTTCAGCTGCGCGCAACAATTTCAAAAATTTTTCATTACGCGCCGCCCAAAACAAACGTTATTTTTTCGTAAGTGCAGCCACAGCCGCGGGGAGAGGATCGCAGAAAAAACAGGGGGGATAGATAATGAATAACAAATAGAGAGCTGTGGAGAGAGACGCACACGCGTGGGGGAGAAAGAGAGGAAAAATGTCAGACCGTAAAAAAGTGAGATAAATGCGGAGACGAGTGTGTGACGCGAGTAGCGGCCCGCGGCGACGGGGTTGCTCCCATATACGGCGCGTCGAGGCGGTAATGGAATAAAAGCATAAGCCGCCCTGCGCGCTTGCCGGGTATACGACAGATGTACGGGCGCTAAAAAATTAGCGTTTAATATGCCTAATCCACACCGCCACGTGCGCTGCAACGCCAGCGAAGAATTGGGGTACGGGTGTACAGTGCAGATGTGACGCCTACGCGAGTGATTCGACTCTCTCCCTTTCTGTTTCGTCGAGTTGCGCGTCATTCGACGCCTCCGTCGCGCTTGCTGCTCCTATGTATTCGCCGAAAGGAGGGAACGGAAGAGCTGTAGCAGCAGGTTGGAACTGCTCGAGCAGTGCACGCGCGATCTTTATTAGCCCGTGACGAATTGCGCGATTATACCTCGGCGATCGAGCTGTAAAATTGCTCACTGGTCCATGTGCGAGGGAAAGGGTTCGCGGGAGGGAGATAAACGCGATTTGATTGTGTGTATGTGTTGCGAGAGAGAGAGAGAGAGAGGCTACTCTTCCGGGGAGTGTGAGAGCGAAAACGGCACGCGACTGGTCCGAGGCGAATCGAGGATTTCGAGGGGAGTAGAGGGCAGTGGAGCCCCGCTAATAAATATATATGTTCTCCTCATTCGTTTACCCCTTTCGTTTCGCTTAGTCGCTTGTGCTCGCTTAATTTTTAAATTCGCGGGAATTTTACGCTCACAAAGGATTTCTATCGGTGGTTTTTGGGCAAGACAGGCCGTGGGAAAAACGCGATCGGTGATGTGTGCAAGATGAAAAATCGATTTTGTTGGAAATCAAAAATGCAGTTGTGCTGCGTCATCATGAAGCTTATTTATTGATAGCTTATTTATTGATACTCTCTAAAGTTGAATTAGTGAAAATTGCTCCACCATTTCAATTAGTAGAAAAAACTACTAATTTATTAGTGAATATTCACTATTTCATTAGTGGTTTTTTAAAAACTACTAATTAAATTAGTAAAAACTACTAATCAAAATAGTAGTTTTAATAAACTACTAAATGAAATAGTGAATATTCACTAATAAATTAGAAGTTTTTTCTACTAATTGAAATGGTGGAGCAATTTTCACTAATTCAACTTTAGAGAGTACGTTATTTTACGCGAAAATGTAGTACGGAAAAGTAAATACGAAATTGTAGTATCTATAATTTTTGTCTTAAATTCGAAATATTGGTATTTTCATATAAGCGAAAATTTTTAACGTGAATTGCGTTTTGCTCGTTTAAAAATTGAAGCACCAATTAGCCCTTGTTATATCCGCTCTAGTTATTTATTCATCCGTTTTAAAAAATAAATTTACTATTTTAATTGGTTTCCGAGAACTAAAGACTGTAACAAAGAAAAAAAAGAACAAATGTGTATATACTCTATATTTCAGAATAAATAAATTTTAGTTTTAAGAATACAATACCTGGTAGAAATTTAATATCACTTCTATTTCTCTTTTGTATTAATTTAAATTTTCTTTATGTTACAGGTGAGTAGCCGATATTGTCCATTTTACTATAGATCTGCAGTGTCGAAATGTAAGTTTATTTAGTACCCATTACTCGCCTAGAATTTGTATTATTTTATGGAAAAATATAAGTTTTAAAATATATTAATATAATAGTACAACATGCACATCACATCATATAAGCGAATAATGTTTATTACGATAAGTAGGAAATTTATAATTCGTTTACGCGAGAGCCCTAAAATTATTGCTAAAGAATCAGCAGCCATCGACGCGCTAATTTCGTGCAGCTTATATAGTATAGCGTAAAGAAAATCCGGGCACGGAATAGCTGATTAAAATAAAGTTTTTAGGCCTTGCTCACATATATATATAGCTCTTCCTCCTCCTCGGCTCCTCCGTGAAATATTTAATGGATGTTCTGCACTTGAAACATAACTACGACGAAGGAAGTTAATTGAAAAAGCTCTCTCTCTCTCTCTCTCTCTCTCTCTTGACGCGCGGCCGCACTTTCGCTCGCTAGAGCGAGAACGCGAGTATCCTTGCGCGCGCTTTCAGATATCCTTGAAATAAAATGAAGTTTTTCCTCTGCCTCGCTCTCTTGCCACCCGTAGACTTAATTAAGGCGCGCATCTTATCAGTTACGTATAATTTTTTCCGCCTACCGGCCCCGCGCGCGTCTTGCCCGCTGCACCGAGTATTTCCGCAATAAACCACGATAAGACCGACTGCTGCTCTGGTGGGGGCGGGATGGGCTCCTCGAAAATAAGGCGGCGTTTTAAGCCGCGGCGCGTAATCCGCGTGGAATATGGAAAGCGCGCGGAGCGGTAGGTGCGCTTGAAATTCAATTCGCGCTGCATCGTTGCTCGGACAGTGCGCCTCTCCTCTCGTAAAATAGCAATGAAGTCAATTAATTATAGGGGCCGCTCCGAGTGTAAATAGACTTTAATTATTTATCCAGCTGCCGATAACGCAATATCTCTCTCTCTCTCTCCCCAACCCTTTCTCTCTTTTGTTCGGCTTTCTGCGATTTTACTTTAACTCGATTCCCGAATCATACAGTACAATCCGCCACACGGCCCCGCCTGCATTTAAAGCCGACACACATTCCGCTGTTGCGCATAACGATAAATTATTTTAGCGGCGCTGTCGGTGGGCGGGCCGCAGCCGAAACGAATACTCCGCTCGCTAACCTCGTTTGTCGTGTTTTTCGTTATTTTTCAATCGCGAATACATATAGCCGCGCTGCTTTATTATTCCACGAGCAGCGGCCGCGACGAAATCGCGTTAGCGCGCCGTCGCTGGGGGGCGGGCGGCCCATCCGCGATGATAAACTGCGCGCTTATACAAAAGTTTCGACGCTAAATTAAAAGATCCCCGCGAGAGAGCCTTTTTAAAGCTGGCCGCGTCGCCTCGCGCCGTAGCGGAGAACCTTTTACGCGCCGTCTTGCATTAAGTGGATCTCATTTTAATAAAATAATGACGTCTCATTCAATGACCAAATGGCGCCGGGGTACTTTTATAGAGCCTGTACCCGCGGCGACGAGAGAACGAGAGAGAGAGAGAGATAGAGCCCGAGACGAGGGCGGCGGCGGCGGCTGCTGCTGCTGCAGCAAATTAGCAATGAATATTCATGCGGCCGATATTAGTGGCTTTTAATTACCTGCCGCCGATTCCGCCGCGCGCGCCCCCGCGACTCGATTTTTATGTAAATAGAGAGCCGCCTTTCTTGCCGCTCTAATGGCCGCTAATTGCCTTTTTCAATGATCGCGGCTATGACGAAAGCGGGCAAAGGGGAGCGTGTGCACGCGCTGGGGGACGCGCAAGCTTATCGCGAATTCGCAGCGCCTTATCGCGCGCCGGTCACGCGCTGCGTATACACGCGTTCTCGCTCTTATAAGCCCGAACGCGCGATTACGCTTTTTTCGGCCGGTTTATGGCCGCGCGCGGTCGGCCTCTTTTTACTCAAGCATAAATTCAAGGAGGATTTCGCTATATTTTACTGTGGGAGATAGAAGGGCTTTATATGCCCCTGCGCTAAGAACTCGAGAGTGAGGTGTTGTTTATCGTCCGTGAGTAGGTACTCATTTATTTCATTAAATAAAAAAGATTTTTATGCGGGATCAGCATATTCGGCTTTTATTGGTTGAATAAATTTACTTTTATCGGTATAATTACGTATTTTATTGGGCTCGACAGATATAATTAGGTCATTTTTATTAACATAACGTTAAAATCTACCGTCATTATACTTACAGATATAGCTTTGTTTTTGTTGAAACAATATTATATGGTAGAAAAAAAAATGTCTTTTTCGATGCATTTTTCACCGCGTAAAATAGAAATACAGCAACGAACAATTCATTCTGCACGTCGAAACCTTCAATTTTAATTCTCTCGCGCAAAAAAAGTGCCGCGCAGTGCTTTTATACGATCATAAGAAATCGTAAAAGAATATAAATCGCGTTGGCAGGGCGCGCTCGAAAATTGAAAAATCTACACGCTGGCCCAGTAACATCGGCCACTGTATATATATATGAGCCAGCCGCAAAAATACGAGAATAGCGAGGCGCAGCACTATTTCTTCGTGCAGAAACTCGGCCCTCGTACATCCTCTCGCTTTTCATACGCACGCATGCGCGCTACTATGCTTTTCAATTAGTCCGCTCGCTTTTTTCCCTCTCGCACGCACACACACACACGCGGATTCACCGAGAGTGACAATTTAGGAACGATAAAGCGGTGAGACAATCGAAAGAGTGTATTAATTTTCGTTTGAACCACCATAGTCGCGCGATCAACGCGCCGCGGGAGCGATTCCGACTTCCGTGGCGCGCGTAAACGTTGATTTAGGAGGAAATTCGAGCCGGCGGCGAGCGTTCGCGTGGCGTTTGTCATCGATCCGCTTGATTATACATGGCTGTCCCGAAACTGGAATTCAAGGCCCAGCAGACAGCGCGGCGACTGCGGCCGTGAGCGCCGCCCCACCCTGTGTGTATCCTTTGGCGCACTAATTAAACAGTTTTTCGCGTGATGTCCGTGCCCGGCGAGACCGGCTAGATTGCGAAATGCCGGCAAATTTCAAATTGGACGAGTCGAATTAGCGGTATCGCGAATATCATCGTCATCGTTAACGAATTTTCGCAAATTAATCACATTAGTTAATATATCAATGGTATGGCGGGAAATTCGTGGAAAAATATATAATGGGAATCTCTGAAATGATATAAACTAGTGTTATTTAGTGAAATCGCATATGATGGCCTGGAAGGGACATTTATACCCAAATGATTATTCTTTCGGAAGTTCGGCACGTAAAGAATGATGCGTAAATAAAACCTAAATCTCTCTCTGCATAATACAGAATGACTCGAAAACCAGTGATTTTGATATTTATCGTGCCTGATAAATCTAAAACGCCAAAGTGAAAGCCGCTTGAGAGATTTCTGTTGCAGGGAAATTTCGTGTCGCGTTATATGCCAGTTCGTTCTCTATCTGGCCGCTTGACATATTTCAACGCGAGTTTACTGTATCCTTAGCATTCCTCGACATTATGAGGACATTAGGCAAGCTGTTCCAGCGACTTTCTCACTTGGAGAACGAGGCGCGCACACGCGAGAAACGGAAAAAATATCTTAATATACGTACAGGGGCGTGTGTACAAAGTGTCGTGTGCGTGCCTCCTCAATTATCATATAAAGTAGCCTCCGGGTTCTCGCGCATCACGACTCCCACGCGCGCGTCGCTCGTATAAATCTCCCATCGAGTGTAAAAAAAGGCGTATATAGGTAAGCCTCGAATTTATGCATCCTCGGAGGCACACGCGCGCCATAGAGAGGCGCGAGTACGCGCGCGCGTTAAGGAGGGGATCGCCCTATACGAGATAAGATTCTAAAAATCATAGAGACGAGAGAGGGTGTGCGTATGTGTGTATGTAGGCACGGCCGCCCTCCCCTTCCGACTCGGGGCGAAATTGAGCGCGAGCGCACTTTACGACGTATACAGCCCCTTGTCCTTCTTCTCATCCTCTACTCCTCTCTCTCTTTTCCACTTTCGCAGTCGCATGGCAACCGATGGTCCCAGCACACCTATACTATACTCGCGAGGGTAGAGAGAGAGAGAGCCTCGTCGTCTGGAGAGAGAGGGGGTGCGAGAGCTCCGCGCAGAGGGAAGTAGCTCTCGGGCGAGAGTTTGTTTTTATTTTTATTTTTATAGGTGCGAGCGAATATCGATTTTTGGGGAGTGGGCGCGCGCAACGCCGGATTGACTGACTTCCGCGCGCGCAACGGTTCGGTCTGTTTAGTTTGCGTAGAGGGGTGCGCGAGGGAGATGGAGCTGGCCTTGCTCGATTCAGTCTACATAAGCTTTTACAGAATGTTGTTGTTAAACGGATCGTTACTGATGATGGGAGTCTTGTACGTTGTCGAAGTTGTCTAGTTTGTCTTTCTTTATTTAACGACTTTCACATGTGTTTCTGTCAATTTTAATGAATATCCTGACATAAGAATTAGCTATTTCAGTAACTATTGTATCTATATGCGTATTCTCGGAAAACGAATTCTATCCATCTTTCGCAATTGCTAAATGATTTTTTAACTGTGTTAATAAGATATTAAAAAATTAAATATCATTAAAAAATATATTTGAGTGGCATAAAATTTCGCTATTATAAATCGCTGTTAATTTTTGCGTAAACCCTGTTTAATATATTAATTGTAAAAGTACATACGTAATTTATATTTGAAATAAAACTGCCGCTGAAATGCATGCTTGACAAAAATGCTGACCGCGTGCAAAATGACTGTAAATTCAATGCAAAGTAATTATACGAGCATGTACTTATACATGATAAAGGAAAATTTATAATCAACATATATACGTGCTGATAAAACATGTGCACCCAGATTGTACACTAAAAGCATGCGTGAATTAAAATAATAATTTCCTCGTATAAAAGCTTTCATGAGAGCGGAAAAAGATGCTTTCACAATATAATGCGCAAAATATTTCATTTAAAATTAGAATGATCAGAAAAATTGTATTTATCGCTGACTTGAATAACCGCAGTTATCGAGCGTTATATATTGAACTCGTAGGGGATATTCAATTCCAACTCATTAGACTTATCGGGCACGGAAACCTCTAAGATATCTTCTATTAACTCCACTTAAACGTGTTTGCTCTTATCTCGATATAACGGAAATAGCATCCACAGATTATCCATTTCTTCCAATTTAAACATAATTAAAAGATCGTTAATGGGGCATAATTCACGCGCGTAAATGCAGTCGGCGGCGATTGCCTGGAGCGCGTGTGAGCGCGTCAGGGTGATGTATGCGAGGACGCTTTTGTGCATCATTTACGGTACTTTTCCGGATGGGTAGAGCCAAATAAGGTCGAAGGCCCGGACGCGCGTGTCCCGTATACACACACATCGATGCTCCGTCTCAGCTACAGTGAGCTGTCGATGCGTCACGGCGATACGATATTAAATTTCTAAGTAGGTCTTTAGGAGTAATCAATCTAACCCGATCGTCAAAGTAGTTTCTATCTGTGTCACACGCTTTACACGGTTAATTAAAATCATCGAGCAATCGTGCTTCGATCTAGAATTTCGGAAATGACGTGAGAATATGATTAATGCAACATGTATTATTACCTCCTGCGTTCTTAATTGGATTTATAAAATTAATTACAAGAGGCAAACACTGATAAATCGTTGAACATTAAAGTACTTCAAAAAGTGTATTTCTTCTCGCTTTGTGTGTTAAAATTTGTTATAAAATGAAAAAGGTTTTGGCGTGAATGTTGCAATCAAATAAAAATTTTCTATCAGAGCTTTTTCATATATTTTTTAATCATAAAAATGTTACGTAGGCTATGACAAGGTAATTAAAAGCTTTTCCACCATATAATCAAAAAGTACGTAAATATTTTTCTTTCTGGTCTCAACAAACCAAATACAAATTTCCAAAGCCATGCAATTTCGTTACTACATTTTATACACAAAAGGCTAATCCTTTCAGTTGACTCTTTTTTTCCCCAACTATAGATCCACGCCACCTATTAAAAGAATTTCACAACAACGTATACAGCGCAGGTTTGTTATTACCCTAGTCGTAATCGCGTTCAGCACCTGCAGTGCTCTTGGCGCGTTAGCCGCTAAGCTCTCTCTCCCCCCCTTACACGTCCCAGCCCTCTGCGCCACACGCACGCGTCGCGCGCGAAACTTATCTTGGATATCTCTAATCCCGGGGCATCTCTCTCTCGCTCGCTCTGTCTCTGTAGTACCCTAGCGCCGGCGCCCTCGGGGGACGCGTTTGTATCCCGAGCAAGCTAGTGGTGGCGGTGGCGGTGCGGTTTTGCAGAGGCGCGTGTGCGGCCAATTCGATTTCTATCCTCCTCTTTCGCCTCGATACAAAGACGGCCCCCGCGGGCAGCCTCCCCCTTTTAACTGCCTAATTATCTGGCTGCGATCTTTTATCTCGGCGACGCGGCCGCCGAATTGCGCAGCTGCCTACTGCTCTAGGCGGCTAATTCACCCGCGTGCGTGGGTTATGTGTGTGTGCGCCCTGTGGCCGAGGCGAAGAGGTAATTCTATTTGCGCGGCTTATTATTTGCGCATAAATTTTCAGGGGGGGCAGAGGCGGCGAGGGCCTTTTTTGCGGGAGGGTGAGAAGAGACTCGATCGCCCTTTGTCGCCGGGCGCTGTGTTTGCGCGGGATTAGGCTGATGCTCAAAGTAAATAAAAAAAGAAAAAGGAAGCTACATGGTGGTGCAATCTCGTTGCCCGGATGGTATAATTGAATACCCGCGAACACTTGGGAATAAGTTGAGGGCACAGTATAATTCGACGTTGCATTAGTCTAAGCCATCGATTACTTTTTATCTCTGTTTCGTTTCATCTCTTTGGACGAATTTAATTTGATAACTATTAACACTTACGCGATGAGTTTGCTGTAGTAGTAAAAAATTGTTTGAAACTTTTAATTGGAAAGGCTTAAAAATGTTTTCAAATTTGTCATCGTTTAAAATTGTTCAATTTAAACTGTGCGCACGGTCACTGTAGAAGACTCTTTTTCACCCCGGCAGAATATGATTCTTTTTTTTTTTTTAAAGCCATTACGGATTTTTGCAAAAGAAAATAAGCATTTGAAACTATTGCATTTTATTCTTGTATCAATGTATAAAGTAATATTTTTATTTCCCAATTACAACTTAATGAAAATTCCTTTATTGAATTTCACAAAAGTTCTTCAGAATATATATAACTTTAGCATGTCTGCTGGTATTTTTGCATTTACATCTAGAATAGCACTCGTCGAATATTTTTCAACAATTTACTTTCTGCGCGCGCGCGTATGAACACACAAACACACGCCCACTCAACCCGTATACCTATTTTCAGCCCCATCGCACGGCAAATAATAGAAGAAAACATCCAAATCCTCTTTCATTTCGCGAAATCCCTATACGCCCCCTCTATCTCTTTCTTCCTCGCTCGCTCGTTCTTCTAAAAAACCGAAAGAAATCCGCGCCGAAAAAAGTGTAGGGAGAGAACGTTAATTCAAAGTGAAACGCTCGCGCAGCCGGGAGCTTTCAATACACGGGGCGACTTTGAGACACGCGCCCGCGCCAGTCAAAAGCGGAGATTTTGCGAGATTTGCAATCAGCGGCACACGTATATGTGCGTATACGCGTCGTCGAGAGAGAAAGAGTGAGAGAGAGGGTGGGACGCGAGCTTTTCGTCGTCAGATTACGCAGGCACGCTTTATATCGACTGCGCCTAATGCGCGCATAGGCAGGCACACGCGACGAAGAGAGAGAGAGGAAGAGAGAGAGGGACGAGGGTGTGTAAAGAAGTGAAGGCGAGCACGCGTATGGACTGCGAAAGAGCCTTGCGATATTCGTGCGTCGCTCCTTTACTGTGCGTTTCATTTTTTATATCTACACGCGCGGTCATTTATTAGCTCGTTATGCTTTTATCAGTACAGGTAGTATAAGTTCGGATACGTGCGCGGTGAGAACGACTCTGTTTTTATAAAAAAATTACTATTTTAGGATAGTCCTTTTGCCGTGAGTGTAGGACACGTGGTGTCGCCCGTTAAAAATATTTATTTTCCCGAATTCATCTTTCTTACTTTTAGAATATGTTTGCTTTCGCTTACATCAATAAAGAATACGAGTTTAACAATGTTATTGATAGAAAATTTCTGTAGCATTAAAGTTCCGACGACCGAGTATTAATCGTTTTCTTATAAGTTACTCCAAGTTTATACCCATAGTCTCTAGTATATATAAACGTGTACTTTGCTTTCTTTACAGCTCTACAAATATAAAGTTTTAGACAGGTATATTCTGCCATGACGCAGGTTCTATTTTTATCAACTAATTAAAAAAAAACATAAGATATTTATACTTCTCAATATATTGCTATTATACGCAATATGCTGAATTAAAATAATATATCCATACAATACCATCATGTTCAGAAAATTGTAAACAAAGGAAAATTGAATACAAGTTTTTTTTTATATGAAAGCACAGAAATTAAAACACTAAGAACCGCGTGTACAGTAAAATATCTAAAAAAAGGTTTAAATCTAGGTACCTCGCTTCATCCCCATTTACACGCGGTCTCACCACCACAATGAAATTCTTCGGCGCGTACCGCGGTGTGCGTACACGCGCACCAAAATTCGCTCGGGGTGCGCGCGCGATTAGAAGTTGAGCATAGTTCTCTTTTTTGAAAAACGACGTAGCGCGTTACTTTGCCGAGTTAGAACTCGCTACGTGCGTGCGCATGCAGCAACGCTCTACGTATATGACTAATTTTGGCTCGTGAGGTAAATTACGCGCTTTGTGCAACTTTGACCGCGCGCTGCGGCGAAAGTTTTTACCACACTGCACACGAAGAAAAGTCAGAATAGGCTAAACAAACATTAACGTCGTTTTCTAATTACTTTGATGAGGGAGCACTACTCTAAGTGAAAGACGAAAAACGTTTTCCCTATTCCTTTGCTTTTAATCAGTGGTGGCTGAACGTTTTTACGAAATAAAGTTTCGAGAAATGTTCTTTTAAACTAAAACTTTATTTTTTCCATAAAAATAAGTACGACCGCACTGAGCAACTGCCGTAGATGAGTTGATAGTTCATCTCTTTTGACTACATAGCCAAGAAGAAAACAAGAATTTTCATATAAACTCAAAGTTTTTATTACAGAGCTAAACATGCGAATATGTGCGCGGAATATTTTAAAGTTTCAGAACTTGCTTTATTCAAACTATCCTGCAATCTGCAACTGTTGAGAAAGTGAGGAGAATACGTAAGATTCATTTTGATAAATATAATTACAAAGATTATGTCATGATCGCGCAAAAATTCGTCGTCAACTAAAATTTTCCTCTCTGCTCTGAAACGTAATTTTTCAGCATGAATGTTCAAGATGCTCATGTCGAATGCTCGCCACGCGCGCAGTCCTACGTCCCCGTAATTTCGGTGACACTATACGAGACGGCTCTCGAAAACTATACTTTCTCCAAAAATTATATATTAAAACATTCCGGGGGAGCAAAGCCAGAGCGGCGTGGAGAACGTACGAGCGGTATGCGCAGTCGACAATCCACTCGCTCACGCGCTCGAACGATATTTTCGCGGACGACTTCGCATTGTCGGGCGCGAGCTCGAGCTCTTCTCCTTGGCCAATCCTATATACTCATCGCGTTCTCATGTGTGTGTGTATATGTACTAACGTTCATTGAGAGGATCGTCGTCGAGTAGTGGATTTTCGTTTTTTTTCGCCGGCTCTCACTTTCGCCCCCTTTAGCGCGCCCGAGCCGCAGAGCTACTGCTGCTGTTCGCGAGCGCTTTCGCTTCTGCCTCCTCCCGCTTTTTTGTTCGCGAACTTCGTGCCTCCCTTGTCTCTCTATTTATTTCTGCCCCCCCCCCCCCACCCCGCCATCCTCTTTCGACTTTGCCTCCTCTTTTCGAACTTTCAGCCGCGTGCGCTCGGCTTTTTGTGCTCTGTTTTATGCTATTTTATTTTTATTCCTTCTTTTTCCGCTCGCGCTTTGCGCTCAAAGTACCGTAAAAAGCCTCGACTTTTTCCAAGGGAGGGAAAGAGAGAGAGAGAGAGAGAAAGTCTTGGCGAATCGATGAGACTGAAAAATAAACGCTTTTTCCCCAGGCTTTTTTCGCCTGCTTTCTTTTTGACTTTTGATGGTGCACACGCTTTCGCGTATGTACAGCTTTTTTCGGCCGCAACTTCCGCTCTTTCTCTCATCATCATCTCGCGTGCGCGCGTCTGAGCTTTGATAAAGAGGATACGAGGTTATTGGGGGCGCGCGTGTATAACGCCGCTGGGAAAAATTCATTAAAGCACGCCAGAATGAGGCTCGCGATATACTCAGGGTAAATAAAGACGCGGTGGGCCTCGCGTGTATTTTTTTTCGCGCCTTTCGCTTGCGAATCGTAAAAAATATTTGAGACCTGATAGTCGAGCGGCCGAGTGGCGCGCTGCACGCGCGAGTAAAAGTGCTTTAACTCGCTTCGTAATAGACGCAGTAATATTTTTTTATTATTTTTTAAGAGAAAACACAGTACTCCCATTTCTGTTGACTTTAAAAGGGCTAACTAGTTCGGTATATGAATTTTTCAAACAAAATAAAACTTATATATCTGTAGTAAGGGGGCACTCAAGAGCGCGCTAACTTTTACGAAGCTGTTAAATGACGATATTTTTGCTTATATACTAGAATTTTTACACACTTTGTCTTTTAACTATTCCGCGAAGACCGCAGGTTATGCACTAGCTTTTACGCTATAACAATGTAGGTTTTAATACTTAAACTTTATTGAGTCTACCTCATTTCTTGAGGTAAAAGCGTTTATTCATTAGACAACAAATTATTTCAGTATATATAATAACCGATAAAAATCTTGTTATTTTCATATTGACGGGACGTCAAAATGAATTACGCCGTTGTCCTACATTATCCTCTATTTTCGTACCCATGTACTCCTTAATAATTGCGAGTCATTGACCCGGAATGACTTTTTACTCTATATCGAGGTATAAATACACAAGTGCCTGTATACTTTTTAAAAATAAGCCAAGTTTATACGCCCGACACGGCGAATCCCGCCTTAATACCGTTCTTTTGTGAAAGGCGGCGTTTCTATAAGACACGTATGGAAAATCAATAGTGCTAAAAAGCCCATCAATGTCGAATCACTTTTTCAAAGAAGTTTTACGCTACCTATACTCGAGCTCGCGCGCTCCCGCCCTCACCCCCATAACCGCAGCCATTTTCGAAGTTAGCCTGTAAAAGTCGCGCGTAAAACTCAGGATGCCATTTGAAAAATAGCACATCAATCTTTGAAATCCGCGGGCGCAATGCTCGATTAAGCCCGTGTATAAGTATTCTCTCGCCATTAATTTTTTCTACTTCTTTTAAACACACGCGCAGACACGGGCTATTAATTTTATATTCCAAATTGATTATCCGTCAAATGGAAGCGCGCATGCTAAATCCGTTGCTGCAAATGTATACGAGGAATTTGACATCAGCGGCGAGACGGCATTAATTGATGCGATTAAGTAAACAGTCAAAGAGTCAATTTAAAATCAATTTGCTAGTCCACCGAGCATCTCGTTATACACTCCGCAATAGAGGACAGAAGAGAGACTCTTCGCTCTTTTCGGGTGCTCCTGCCAGAAAATTGGATTAACAAGGTGTTTATAGCTTGATGAGTTTCGCCAAAGAACACCAGAGCTGATCGCTCATGAGAGCCCGAAAAGACGAAAAAAAGTGGGATTGTCGCTGAAGCCTCTTTTAGCGATGGCTCTTGGGGAGTGTAGACGTAATTACTTGCTTTTATTCTTTTAACTGTTCTCTTTGCTTTGTTTAAAAATAGATAATATTGAATGATTAAATAACATTCATAGAAAGATACGAAATGTTTATTGAGCTATTGTCTATTTGAATTATTTTTCGTATTCTGTCTCATTGATACATCATACAGTGCTCTCTGCATTTAAAAGTTTGTCAACAACGGCAGAATTGATTATTTAATGGAATTATTTTACATCATTTATACAGATACGCTCAGAAAAGTTTTTACTAAACCTTATGTGTTCACTGGTTTCAATGTCCCATTATTATTTCGTCGGATAAACTTTTTCAACAATATTTTTCACCTGCATATTCATACTTCCTTTTATAACGAAAACCCAATTTAAAGCGATGAAAATGATATTTTTTACTTTTTTAATAACGTTTTCGTACTGCAGCACAGAATAAAAAGCGAGAGATAAATAGATGAAATAATATACGATTCCATTAATGAATATAAATTTATTTATGTATTTATTTATTACAAAAGAAAAAGTTGACGTAATAATAACTGAAAAAAATGCAGCACAAATGCATGTTGCATGAAGTAAAAAATTTAATATAACTGAGATCTTGCACTCTGTTCGAATTGTGGTAAATTCTGTATGGCTTGTATATTGTAAAGAAGAAAGTTCCATTGTCTTCTTAGTTTAGTACTGGTAAAGTGAAAACCGAAGTAGAGTACCCAGTATTATTATGAAACGTGGAATGTCTTCGAAGATGATGCAAATAAATTCTTATTTTTCGCGCGACTCTTTCATCTATATCAAAAAAGTATATATATATCTCACGCAATAAAAGTTCTCAACCGCATTTATATATAATCTCCGCAAACGAATAGAAAAATGTATAACGACGACGTGGCGTGCGAGTATAAAAAGTTTTCATTATCAGTAACAATAGCGAGGAGATGATCGGCTGACGGCCGCCTATAGAAAGAAAAATCGGGAAAAATCTCCTTCTCCAGTGGCGCTGGGGAGGGGGAAATATCTCTCCCCGCAAGAATCCCTTTCAATAATTCCCGCGGCTCTCGGCAATGCATCAAATCGTCGTCGCCGGGGCTCGATCGAGCGCCTGCACGCAATCAAAAGAATCCGCCATAACTCAGGCGAGCGCGCCGCCGATGGATTATCATTTTATTCGGCGCTCGCACACTCTCTACCCACACGGCATTTACTAGATTACCCGCATGCGCCGCGTGCACACAACACGTGTCGCGCGGAATTCAGCCAACTCGCAGGCGGCGGCGATACGCGCGAGGCATCCATCAAGCGATGATCTCCTTCTCTCCTCTCTTCTCCTTCTTTCCCCGTCGTTATCCCGCCTCGTGTGTGTGTGTGTGTGTATGTGTATATATATATATATCGTACGTAAGAGTCCCAGCCACTGCAGCGGGACGCTCCCTTTTCCTTTTCCTTTTCCTCTTCGTGCGCGTAGTCTAGACGACGACGAGAGCGGGGCGATATTTTAGTTCGTTTTACTGGCGGATTTCCTAAACCGCCGGACTCTCGAGGGCCAAACAACTGAGGGATGAAGAGGAGGACCGAGAGAGGGAGAATAGACGAGAGCGCCGGAGACAAAGAGGCCGAGAGAGAGGAATGGACGGACAAATGGCCAAAGAGAGAGAGAGAGACGGAAAAAGAGATTAAGGTCTTGACCACACTGCGCTGCACGGGAGAGATCCGCGCGCGCGTGCGCGCGCTGCAATTACAAGTGCGCATTTGTTATTGGAGCGGGCGCTTAAAA
This sequence comes from Torymus aiolomorphi, assembly GCA_036365515.1. Classification (NCBI taxonomy): domain Eukaryota; kingdom Metazoa; phylum Arthropoda; class Insecta; order Hymenoptera; family Torymidae; genus Torymus; species Torymus aiolomorphi. The sequence continues at coordinate 220,314,500 of CM070873.1, read as the reverse complement.
TTTACCGATCAATCAGTATGCCCTTTGCTCCCTTGTTAATTGCGCGACCACCGTTTACTATTCTACTGTTCGTATAATTACGTCATTAAAAATAGACAATGCTCAATAGAGGACAGAGTATAATTAAATTTCAGTTCGATCGATGGATTTTGCACGATATACACGAAAATGTCTTTAAAATTTACTAATGTTTATTTTTACTTTATAAATAGACATTTTAGCTGGAAAAATTCGTATTTTATTAAAAGATTTTCGATTTAACGGTAAGATGAGTAAATGTCTGATTCAATGCCGTACAGTAGTCCATCCAAGTTATAAACGGCAATTTTTCATAGCCTACCGTAATATTCAAGTAAAGGTCGTAAATCTCGAAATTTCGCTGACATGTCTATGTCGTAGATTTTATTTGCGATTCTTCTTATTACAAGTGCCTATAAAAGGAGATATCTAAAATTTCAGAGTAACCAACACCTCGCTTTATGCAGACCTAAATTTTCAGAATTCTACTCTTACAGTTCTACGTTTGAGCTCTTGTATATTCATCTGAAGATAAACCTGTACGTGTTAAAAATGTTCTCAATTGATGAATAACTAAATTAGCTAACACGTTAAATTAATCAACAAAGTTTTTAATTAATATCAGTAAGATACACAAAAATATGTAAACAAGCACATTATTCTTTCGGATGAGCTCAATTACATTTGTAAATTAGACGACGAGCATGTATATTCGATCATAAAAGCCAAGAAAATCCGGAAGAGGCGAGTAGTAAACAGCTAATCAGGGGAAAGTTCGTCTCTCCTGCTAAATTAATTCCAGGACATAAAAACCTTCAATACGTAATAATTTCACGAGAGAGATGAGCCCGGGAATTGGGCCAATTCCGACAGCCGCGCGCGCGCAACGCGATCCTTTTCCCCGCTCCTCTGTCTCTCTGTCCCGCGGCAAGAAGACTATACAGGAAATTGAAGGAGACGGAAAAACCGGAGAGACAGATAGGGAGGCTCGTGGTCGCGAGTGCGAGACAAAGAGAGGGGAAACGCCGATGGGAAGAGGAGATAAGGCCGCGGGGCCGAATTAGGAAGCTCGCCGAGAGGAAGAAGTATTACGAGGGGGGAGAGGATTTCTCTCTTTCTTTCTTCCTTTCTCTCTATATAGTATGGAAGGACTAGGCGATGACAAACGGGGCGCGCGGGCAGGATCGGATGCGCCAGAAGTGTATGAGTAATGGACGTAGTGTGCGCCCTTCGAAAGTGTATATACGTACGCATTATAGAGAAAGAGCCAAGGGTTAAGCGGCACAGTCGTCGGCTCTCTCGCGGTTGAGTAAGTTTCATTTTTTCGGAGGTTAGAGGGAGGGAAAAAGGGGAGGCTATGTTTTTCCGTAATATACTCTGCGGATGTGACAAATGATCTTTTATCTTGATTGTTATTTTCTCGTGTTCGCCAACCCCGACGATACTTGGGAGAGAGCAAAATTTATGACAATTTTCGTGTTTGCCCGGCGCTGACTAATGCCGTTTATCGCGGGCAGTTCTATATACGACCAGTTGAAATACTTTTAATTAATAGATGTGACCGTTTTTGCCAAGAACTGGACTATTCATCTATTCGAGTAAATTCTTATATATCTTCGCGTATAATATGGGTCAAGCATCGTTGTGATATATATCTTGTATAATAAATAAACAGTTAAAGCAATGCAGCGCCGCTACGGAATTCAATTCGTCGGGGTAAAAAATAGTTCGTCGAGTCTATATAAAGCGCATTCCTCGCCACGCGCAGCCACAGATCTTTTAAATAAACTTTAATAAGACGACCAGAAGGAATCGCTCCCGCCGGGCCCCGATAATCCATTTCCATTTCAAATGCTCTGAAAGCGTATTATTAAGATCCCCGTCGACCCCGATCTCCCGCTACCGCCGGCCGAAAAAAAGCAGCCCGACTGCAGCAACCTCCGCCCCGAAAAGAAAGCATCATCCTGCCGTATAGACGCTTAATTAACCCCCCGATGGCAACCTACATCTTGCCGCGGACACGCACGCGCGCGCGCACGCATATATATAAGGCGCGTGCCGTATGGCTCAACGAAATCACGCAACCTATCCATTCGGCTTTTCCGCCCTTTGTCTCGACGGCGACGCTGATGACCTTCGTCTGCGGGCGCGCAGGTGGAAAAGCCGAGTAAGGCCGACAGGTGGTGCAGCCCGAGGAAGAGCGATGGTGTCGGCTGTACGCGCGCATGTGTGTGTGTTGCCGCCGAGCGGCAGGATAAAAAATGACGCTCGTAAAGGCCGGAACGTGTTCTCCAAAATTTATAAGATCCCCTTCTCTAGCGCCGCCCGGCTACTTTTCTTATACCCGTCCCGCGACCTGGAGAGGCAGAAGGGCGCAGAAGAGAGATCCTCTGCTGGGCTGAGGGATCGCTGGTGCTCGATAGTTTCTGAGATATTATTCGTAATATTGAATGTACATGTGCGTGCGCGAGTGATAGATCGAGGGTGGCTGCGGCTAATAAATCTGTGGTAATGAAATGTAAATTAATATTTTTTTTCTGCGTTTGTACTTATTTTTCTTTGTAAACTGACGTAACGAATGAGTTTATTGAAATATATATTTTTTTATGTATGTTTTGATATTCATTCATGCAGCTATTTCACGAATAATTAATATTTTATTTTTGAATATTGATAAAAGCACAATTTCCTATATATAATGTAGGTATATTACTTCTTTTGGTCATTCAATACTAGTTTCCGTAACGCGTCAAAAATAATTTTCATTTGGAATTCAAATATGAATTGCCTAACATAAACATGAAACATCTGAACATTTGAATTTTCAAGATTTACGGTAAAATTATATTTCATCGTTGGTATTTCGAATACCAATATCTTGTATTTTTCGATCTTGCACGTGACTTTCTTTTCACGCAACGAAAATAATTAATCATAATCACAAATGCCATTAAAGTTTCCTATAACAGGTAATAGTAGTATAGTAATCACGTATTTTTGAGTAGGCCGGTCAACAATTTTAAATATTGTTTTTGCCGCGAGGAAAATAAATTGTAGCCGAGCACTATATAAGTTAAATCACGCATACGCTCCGTCGATTTCGCACAAATTGCGTGCACATTTCAAACTATAGAATCGCGCACTTTCGTCCCACTTTATCTCCATTCTCCTCCTCCGACGGGGACTTTCTCACTGACGAGAGTCTATTTTTTATCTCCTAGTTATATATTCGATAATCCTTTTTCTTTTCCTCCGCCATTCTCTCGACTCCCTCACTTTTTTCTCCTCAAACAACTTTGCGCCTTCACTCGCTGGTCCTCTGTTATTCTTTTCCTTCCTCGCCGTCGTCGTCGACGGGCACGCGCTGACGTGTATAAGACGCGATCAGGCGAATTTTTCATTTCTCTCTCTCGTTCGCACCTTCTCAGTCCTCTCTGTCACCATTTTTCTCCTGCTAGATAGAGTTGGGGTCGATTTTTCGAAATCGACTCCCGGCGCGCCGGCGTGAATTATGAGAGCCGGAGGCGCGCGGCGATCGGTCTACGTACGTACTCGACACCATCGCCACCGTCGTCGCCCCGGAGAAATCTCCGGTCCATATTTTTTCCGTTATGGCGGCGCGAACTGCGCTACTGCTAGCGCCTCGCGGGAACTGATATGAAACGCGCGCGCGCGCTCAATTTAATTTATTGAGAGTGCATTTGGGAAGATAATTCCGTTTTCAAATGTATATATTTCAGAGGACTGGCTGTACCTTTTATACGTTGAATATATTACGAAGCGTCATGCAGTCGCATATTCGGCTCGCGCTGCACTTGGTGTAATTACATTAACGATAGAGAACTTAAATTCATATTGGATGGTGGATTACTCACTCACATATTTATATAATGCGAATGAATTTTACGTTTAGTAAGGAGATGTAGATTAAATTATCGGTTAATGTAATATGCATATGTATCTACTAATAAAAAGTCATTTATAATCATTGGATATTAAATATTTGGTCTGCCGAATGATGAACTGACAGAAAAAAGCGTATTGGGATTATCATCAAATATTTCTTCCAAGTGGCAAATTATAATGCGCATTCCAGATAATTAGTTTTCTGATACTTATATGCGAAACCAGTTGATTCTTATCGGCTTACAATATTGCAGCGCTAATTCAGGATAGCACGGCAATAAATCTTCGTACAACGTAATCATCCTCAATCCAGTGTACAGAGATGATAAAAAAGAACACAAGAAAATTGAAAGAACGCAGGCGCGTGCTGGCGCTTTATCCAACGTGCACGCAATTAAAAAATAACGCGTCAATAAACCGTTTAACGAGCCACGTAAATCGACCCAAAATCCGTTTTCGCGTGCCACGAGAGCGCACCTAGAGGCAGGCCGACGCAAGAGACTCTTTTTTTCCTTCCGCCTGTCGCCACGACGCACACGCTCCCTCGTGTTTTTATCTTATCTCGGCTCGCCTCGCGCTACACGCGAAATACTTTCGTTCTCGAGAGGGCTCGTCTTTGCCAATTTTTTCCATCCTCTCTCTCTCTCTCCCTCTCCGTCTTTCAATCTGCCCCAGTTCGCACGAGCTCGCGCGCGCGCGCCTTACATACCGTCTTCTCTTCCCTTTGAGGCGCGTCTTTTTCTCGCGCGCTCATTCAGCTCGCGCTCTCTCTCTCTCTCCCTCTCTTACAAGCAAGCCAGCTATATAGCGTAAGACTGCGCGAAAAAGAGAAGGGTATTAAGGCTCTGAGAGGTGCACAAATAGCGCAAGACGACGTCGACGAGTAGGTGGGTAGGTGCCGTCGTTGCCGCTTCCGCGCGCGAGTAACGAGAGACAGCGACGCGCTGTCTTTGTTTTGCGAGCCTCGTCATTCCCTTTTTCGCCTTTTTACCTTCGAGGGTGTTTGTTGTGCATGATGCAAATTTTTTTGCCTTCTAAAAAACGCCGCGTTACCGTTGTGCCTTTTCAAATGTCAGCGTTTTTACCCTAATTATTATTTTAGAACTGGGGATTTCTTTTTTAATTTATATGAATTTAGGTTAAAGATATATATGCATCAATTGTCTATAAGAGTGAAAAGTAACAGATATTTACAAATAAATTCCATACATTAATTACTATTTTATAGTAATAAACTATAGGTAATACAAAGCTACAGGCTTCCCCGTATTTCGTTTTAAATTTTAATTGTATCGTAAAAAGTACATCATACTTGTTTCCGAGAACTTTAGCTGACCCCTATAGTTCGTTAAGAATATTAATTAAATACCTTCGCTAATTGCAAAATAAAAAGTATTAGAAAATCATATACACAAATGGCTGTGTTGTACATGCTTTCGCACCGAAGTGAAAATAATTGCGCTCAATCGTACATATAAAATAGAGTATAACACATTTATTCCGTAAGCTTGTAAGTAAATATCTGGATGAAAAACAATTGGCATTTCAGAATAATACGATACTCGCGATATTTTACGTGCTCATCGCGTAACATAATTTTCGCTCATTAAACAGGCAGGATAAAACAAACACCGGGATTGCCTGAAAATTATCATCTGCATATAAACTTCATCTCTCTCGCTCTTGTTTATGTACCCTTATAAAGTCAGCGTGCACTAAACAGTGAGTGCATCGCGCGCACTCCAATACTATCGCGCAATAAAACGCTTAGATATGTGCGGCGGGGACTGTTACATCCGGTAACCGATTTCCCTCGGCTTTACGACGTCCCTGTCAATTATCCGCGTCGCGCGCGCACCTCTCGCCATTACCGAACTATTTATCTGCCTCTCTTCCCCACCCACCTTCTCCTTGTCTCGACCTCGCGCTCGAAAGTTATCTTACCGTGTACCGCGAGGCGCGAGATAACGCGCTCACCTCGCCCCTCGGCCGTGCCGTTGTTATCTCGAGTTATGCGCGCTAACCGTCCAAGTTTATCTCGTCGCCGTCGCCGTCGACAACTTGCCTATGCGCGCGAGGAAACCAAGGGCTATCCGGTTTTGCCCCCTCGTCGATGCTGTCCTCTCCCTCCCTCCTCTCTGCGCTTGTCTCCGCGATGTCATCGTCGTCGTCCTCCTCCTCCCGCCATTGTCTAATCTCGTGTACAAGTTCGACGAGGCCTGCGCACGCGGCTCCGCCTCTTATCTCCGGCGCCGTGTGCACGCTCGCTTGCTTTTTCCGTAAATGCTAAGTTCCGTGTTTTTTTCTCTTTTTTGTTTCGCCCTCGCGTCGGCGCCGAGTTGCTGCTCGCAGACACTAATTCTCGTCCCTTTTTGTCTTGGGCGCGCGCGCATCTTGTATTATCGCGAGCAGTGGCAAATGAGTCGAAGGAAAGGGAAGAGTGAGGTGGAGGAGGAGGGAGAAAGACGTCGGCGGTGATATTTCTTTTTGACCGAAGCGATTTCTTATGTTGTCCACGCGAGGGATAAACGAAATGCATAAGTATACGCGAAGACAGCTCATTTGATGTGTTATTTATCTTCGGTGTTGTTCATTGTGTCAACTGATATAGGTGGATCGTTTAGGTTTATCGTTTCTTCGTCATGTTTACGACTTTCCAACATGACGCAAATGTGATTAAACAATATATCATTATTTATTCATCGTCATTAAGCTAGATCTATAATACTCATTTATGCGTATATATACAAAACTTTTATTCGTTCGGTAAAGTTGAAAATACTTGGACGTATATATCGTCGCGCGGTACGAAGAAAGCCAACTTGGAAGTTACAGACGAAGAAAAGCCAAAAACGCGTCTAAGACGAAGAAAAGCCAGTTTGGGTCCTCCCAGACGAAGAAAAGCCAGTTTGCACCCTCCCAGACGAAGAAAAGCCAGTTTGACTTCATAAAAGAAAGTAACATTTAGATGGCATCTTATAGATAACTTTCAGATAATAAGATAAGATAAAGATAAAAAGATAACAAAAAAGATTAAAAATCCTTTTAAAAATATAAAAGATAAGATAACAAGATAAAAAGATGATCAGTCAAGATAATAAGATAACTAGTAATTGATTAAATGCAGTCAGTTGGGTGATTTTTCCTCCGCAGGAACGGCGCAAACTGGCTTTTTTTCGCGTGAGACAAGTCAAACTGGCTTTTCTTCGTCTGGGAAGGTGCAAACTGGCTTTTCTTCGTCTAGGAGGACTCAAACTGGCTTTTCTTCGTATTAGACGCGTTTTTTACTTTTCTTCGCCTGTAACTTCCAAGTTGGATTTTCTTCGTACCGCGCGACGATATATCGACGCTCCCTACGAAGACTAGCACCTTTTTTGATGTATATTAAGCTGGAGTAGCCACTTCATAAGCCCCGGTTGAAAATAATCCCTTATTTTGTCGCTAATTTGTCGCTAATTTGTTACGCCAATCCTGATTTTGTCGCTCCAGCCGATTCCGAGAAACAATGGCTACTGCAACTTAAGTCATAAGCTGGAAAAGCCACTATTGTATCTTCTCAGCAATTGACAATAGCGACACCGGGTTAGGCCTAGATTTTGTCGCTAATTTGTCGCTCAAAGATGCCGTAGATCCCATGTCCCAAAAATGGATCGCTGTCCCAAAAAACGATACAAGGTCACGAGCATATAAGCAAAAATGACGAAAATTAAAAATAACAATTAACTTATAATTGCATATTTTGTCGCTAATTTGTCGCTGATTTTTCCCGCAAAATCCGATTTTAACGCTCCAGCCGATTCCGAGAAACAATGGCTACTGCAACGTAAGTCTTAAGCTGGAAAAGCCACTATTGTATCTTCTCAGCAATTGACAATAGCGACACCGGGTTAGACCTAGATTTTGTCGCTAATTTGTCGCTCAAAGATGCCGTAGATCCCATGTCCCAAAAATGGACCGCTGTCCCAAAAAACGATACAAGGTCACGAGCATATAAGCAAAAATTATGAAAATTAAAAATATTCATTAACTTATAATTGCATATTTTGTCGCTAACTTGTCGCTGATTTTTCCCGCAAAACCCGATTTTAACGCTCTAGCTGTTTTCGAGAAACAATGGCTATTCTAGCGTAATATTAAGATAGGAAAGCCATTACGTTCTATTGTCTCACCAATTGACGATAGCGACACCGGGTTAGGCCTAGATTTTGTCGCTAATTTGTCGCTCAAAGATGCCGTAGATCCCATGTCCCAAAAATGGACCGCTGTCCCAAAAAACGATACAAGATCACGAGCATATAAGCAAAAATGACGAAAATTAAAAATAACAATTAACTTATAATTGCATATTTTGTCGCTAATTTGTCGCTGATTTTTCCCGCAAAATCCGATTTTAACGCTCCAGCCGATTCCGAGAAACAATGGCTACTGCAACGTAAGTCTTAAGCTGGAAAAGCCACTATTGTATCTTCTCAGCAATTGACAATAGCGACACCGGGTTAGGCCTAGATTTTGTCGCTAATTTGTCGCTCAAAGATGCCGTAGATCCCATGTCCCAAAAATGAACCGCTGTCCCAAAAAACGATACAAGGTCACGAGCATATAAGCAAAAATTATGAAAATTAAAAATATTCATTAACTTATAATTGCATATTTTGTCGCTAATTTGTCGCTGATTTTTCCCGCAAAACCCGATTTTAACGCTCTAGCTGTTTTCGAGAAACAATGGCTATTCTAGCGTAATATTAAGATAGGAAAGCCATTACGTTCTATTGTCTCACCAATTGACGATAGCGACACCGGGTTAGGCCTAGATTTTGTCGCTAATTTGTCGCTCAAAGATGACGTAGATCCCATGTCCCAAAAATGGACCGCTGTCCCAAAAAACGATACAAGGTCACGAGCATATAAGCAAAAATGACGAAAATTAAAAATAACAATTAACTTATAATTGCATATTTTGTCGCTAATTTGTCGCTGATTTTTCCCGCAAAATCCGATTTTAACGCTCCAGCCGATTCCGAGAAACAATGGCTACTGCAACGTAAGTCTTAAGCTGGAAAAGCCACTATTGTATCTTCTCAGCAATTGACAATAGCGACACCGGGTTAGGCCTAGATTTTGTCGCTAATTTGTCGCTCAAAGATGCCGTAGATCCCATGTCCCAAAAATGGACCGCTGTCCCAAAAAACGATACAAGGTCACGAGCATATAAGCAAAAATTATGAAAATTAAAAATATTCATTAACTTATAATTGCATATTTTGTCGCTAATTTGTCGCTGATTTTTTCCGCAAAACCCGATTTTAACGCTCTAGCCGTTTTCGAGAAACAATGGCTATTCTAGCGTAATATTAAGATAGGAAATCCATTACGTTCTATTGTCTCACCAATTGACGATAGCGACACCGGGTTAGGCCTAGATTTTGTCGCTAATTTGTCGCTCAAAGATGCCGTAGATCCCATGTCCCAAAAATGGACCGCTGTCCCAGAAAACGATACAAGGTCACAAGCATATAAGCATAAATGATAAAAATTAAAAATATCCATTAACTTATAATTGCATATTTTGTCGCTAATTTGTCGCTGATTTTTCCCCGATTTTAACGCTCTAGCCGTTTCCGAGAAACAGTGGCTACGGTGGCGTGAGTCTTAAGCTGGAAAAGTCATTACGTTGTATCTTCTCAGCAATTAACAATAACGACACGGGGTTTGGCCTACTTTTTGTCGCTAATTTGTCGCTTGATGATGCCGTAGATCCCATGTCTCAAAAGTTGACCACTGTCCCAAAAGTGGAACGCATGCACGGAGATGAACAACGTCGGGTCATGCATATAAACGAAAATGATAAAACTAAAAAAAAATTAATTCAGCTAATGTGCATGCAGGCAACACTACTTTCACAAATGTCGTTTCTTAATTAAAAACCCTAATCAAGCGAGAAGTCAAAGATTAAAAGATAGGCAGGATGCAAAAGTCGAAAGTCGATCGAAAACGTAAACGAAATCGTTTGGGACTCTGAAGAGGGGTTTTTTTTTAGTAAAACCGTAAGCAACAAATTCATAACTGTACGGAATGTAGTCTTAAATATATTACTAAGTTGCTACAGCACTCCTGATTTTGTTGCTTCAAGAGAAGCGAGATCTTGAGTCGAAAGTCGACCGAAGACGCAGAAAAACGTGCTTGTGATGCTGACAATCGATATTTACATACAAAAACGGTAAGCGACGAATTCATTATCGTGCACAATGTTTTCTCTAGTATATTGTTAAGTTGTAACGGTATTCCTGAATTTGTTGCTTCAAGACAGATAGATCCCCGAAAACAAAATCGATGAAAACTGGAAAATAACGCGTTTGGGACGCTGAAATCGGGGTTTTCCTTAGCAAAACCGTAAGCAACAAATTCGCAAATGTGCAGAATCTCGTCTCTAATATGTTGCTACGTTGTTACAGCACTCTGATTTTGTTGCTTCAAGATAGCCGAGATCTCAAAGTCGAAAATCGATCGAAAACGCAAGAAAACGTGTTTTTGATGCTGACAATCGATTTTTACATACAAAATCGGTGAGCGACAAATTCATTAACGTGCACCATGTTATCTCTAGTATGTTCTCAAGTTGTAACGGTATTCCTGATTTTGTCGCTTCTAGACAGTTAGTTCCCGGACACAAAAATCGATCGAAACCGGAAAATAACGCGTTTGGGACGCTGAAATCGGGGTTTTCTTTAGCAAAACCTTAAGCAACAAATTTACAAATGCGCAGGCTCTTGTCTCTAATATGTTACTAAGTTGTTACAGCACTCCTGATTTTGTTGCTTCAAGATAGCCGAGATTTCGAAGTCGAAAATCGATCGAACACGCAAAAAAACGTGTTTTTGATGCTGACAATCGATATTTACATACAGAAACGGTGAGCGACAAATTCATTAACGTGCACCATGTTATCTCTAGTATGTTCTCAAGTTGTAACGGTATTCCGGAATTTGTCGCTTCTAGACAGTTAGATCCCGGACACAAAAATCGATCGAAACCGGAAAATAACACGATTGGGACGTTGAAATCGGGGTTTTCTTTAGCAAAACCGTTAGCAACAAATTCACAAATGTGCAGAATCTCGACTCTAATATGTTGCTACGTTGTTAGAGTATTCCTGAATTTGTTGCTTAGCAGTAGATTATATCTCGGAATCGAAAGTCGATCGAAAACGGTAAAAACCCGTTTGGGATTAGGTAAATGGGGTTTTCTTTAGAAAAACCGTAAGCAACAAATTCACAAATGCGCAGACTCTTGTCTCTAATATGTTACTAAGTTGTTACAGCACTCCTGATTTTGTTGCTTCAGGATAGGCGAGATCTCGAAGTCGAAAATCGATCGAAGACGCAAAAAACGTGTTTTTGATGCTGACAATAGATATTTACATACAGAAACGGTGAGCGACAAATTCTTTAACGTGCTAAATCTTTTCTCTAGTATGTTCTCAAATTGTAACGGTATTCCTGAATTTGTCGCTTCTAGACAGTTAGTTCCCGGCCACAAAAATCGATCGAAACCGGAAAATAACGCGTTTGGGACGCTGAAATCGGGGTTTTCTTTAGCAAAACCGTAAGCAACAAATTTACAAATGCGCAGACTCTTGTCCCTAATATGTTACTAAGTTGTTACAGCACTCCTGATTTTGTTGCTTCAAGATAGCCGAGATTTCGAAGTCGAAAATCGATCGAAAACGCAAAAAAACGTGTTTTTGATGCTGACAATCGATATTTACATACAGAAACGGTGAGCGACAAATTCTTTAACGAGCTAAATCTTTTCTCTAGTATGTTCTCAAGTTGTAACGGTATTCCTGAATTTGTTGCTTCTAGACAGTTAGTTCCCGGACACAAAAATCGATCGAAACCGGAAAATAACGCGTTTGGGACGCTGAAATCGGGATTTTCTTTAGCAAAACCGTAAGCAACAAATTCACAAATGCACAGACTCTTGTCTCTAATATGTTGCTACGTTGTTAGAGTATTCCTGAATTTATTGCTTTGCAGTAGATTATATCCCGGAGTCTAAAGTCGATCGAAAACGGTAAAAACCCGTTTGAGATTAGGTAAATGGGGTTTTCGTTAGAAAAACCGTAAGCAACAAATTCACAAATGCGCAGACTCTTGTCTCTAATATGTTGCTACGTTGTTAGAGCACTCCTGATTTTGTTGCTCCAAGATAACCGAGATTCCGAAGTCGAAAATCAATCGAAAACGCAAAAAAACGTGTTTTTGATGTTGACAATCAATATTTACATACAGAAACGGTGAGCAACAAGTTCTTTAATGTGCACAATCTTTTCTCTAGTATGTTCGCAAATTGTAACGGTATTCCTGATTTTGTCGCTTCTAGACAGTTAGTTCCCGGACACAAAAATCGATCGAAACCGGAAAATAACGCGTTTGGGACGCTGAAATCGGGGTTTTCTTTAGCAAAACCTTAAGCAACAAATTTACAAATGCGCAGACTCTTGTCTCTAATATGTTACTAAGTTGTTACAGCACTCCTGATTTTGTTGCTTCAGGATAGGCGAGATCTCGAAGTCGAAAATGGATCGAAAACTCAAAAAAACGTAGTTGTGATGCTGACAATCGATTTTTACGTACCAAAACGGTGAGCGACAAATTCATTAAAGTGCGCCATATTATCTCTAGTATGTTCTCAAGTTGTAACGGTATTCCTGAATTTGTCGCTTCAAGACAGTTAGTTCCCGGACACAAAAATCGATCGAAACCGGAAAATAACGCGTTTGGGACGCTGAAATCGGGGTTTTTTTTAGCCAAACCGTAAGCAACAAATTCACAAATGCGCAGACTCTTGTCTCTAATATGTTGCTACGTTGTTAGAGCACTCCTGATTTTGTTGCTTCAAGATAACCGAGATTCCGAAGTCGAAAATCAATCGAAAACGCAAAAAAACGTGTTTTTGATGCTGACAATCGATATTTACATACAGAAACGGTGAGCGACAAATTCATTAACGTACACCATGTTATCTCTAGTATGTTCTCAAGTTGTAATGGTATTCCGGAATTTGTCGCTTCTAGACAGTTATATCCCGGACACAGAAATCGATCGAAACCGGAAAATAACACGATTGGGACGTTGAAATCGGGGTTTTCTTTAGCAAAACCGTTAGCAACAAATTCACAAATGTTCAGAATCTCGACTCTAATATGTTGCTACGTTGTTAGAGTATTCCTGAATTTGTTGCTTAGCAGTAGATTATATCTCGGAATCGAAAGTCGATCGAAAACGGTAAAAACCCGTTTGGGATTAGGTAAATGGGGTTTTCTTTAGAAAAACCGTAAGCAACAAATTCACAAATGCGCAGACTCTTGTCTCTAATATGTTGCTACGTTATTAGAGCACTCCTGATTTTGTTGCTTCAAGATAGCCGAGATTTCGAAGTCGATAATCGATCGAAAACGCAAAAAAACGTGTTTTTGATGCTGACAATCGATATTTACATACAGAAACGGTGAGCGACAAATTCTTTAACGAGCTAAATCTTTTCTCTAGTATGTTCTCAAGTTGTAACGGTATTCCTGAATTTGTTGCTTCTAGACAGTTAGTTCCCGGACACAAAAATCGATCGAAACCGGAAAATAACGCGTTTGGGACGCTGAAATCGGGATTTTCTGTAGGAAAACCGTAAGCTACAAATTCACAAATGCGCAGACTCTTGTCTCTAATATGTTGCTACGTTGTTAGAGTATTCCTGAATTATTGCTTTGCAGTAGATTATATCCCGGAGTCTAAAGTCGATCGAAAACGGTAAAAACCCGTTTGAGATTAGGTAAATGGGGTTTTCGTTAGAAAAACCGTAAGCAACAAATTCACAAATGCGCAGACTCTTGTCTCTAATATGTTGCTACGTTGTTAGAGCACTCCTGATTTTGTTGCTTCAAGATAACCGAGATTCCGAAGTCGAAAATCAATCGAAAACGCAAAAAAACGTATTTTTGATGCTGACAATCGATATTTACATACAGAAACGGTGAGCGACAAATTCATTAACGTGCACCATGTTATCTCTAGTATGTTCTCAAGTTGTAACGGTATTCCGGAATTTGTCGCTTCTAGACAGTTATATCCCGGACACAGAAATCGATCGAAACCGGAAAATAACACGATTGGGACGTTGAAATCGGGGTTTTCTTTAGCAAAACCGTTAGCAACAAATTCACAAATGTGCAGAATCTCGACTCTAATATGTTGCTACGTTGTTAGAGTATTCCTGAATTTGTTGCTTAGCAGTAGATTATATCTCGGAATCGAAAGTCGATCGAAAACGGTAAAAACCCGTTTGGGATTAGGTAAATGGGGTTTTCTTTAGAAAAACCGTCAGCAACAAATTCACAAATGCGCAGACTCTTGTCTCTAATATGTTACTAAGTTGTTGCAGCACTCCTGATTTTGTTGCTTCAAGATAGCCGAGATTTCGAAGTCGAAAATCGATCGAAAACGCAAAAAAACGTGTTTTTGATGCTGACAATCGATATTTACATACAGAAACGGTGAGCGACTAATTCTTTAACGAGCTAAATCTTTTCTCTAGTATGTTCTCAAGTTGTAACGGTATTCCTGAATTTGTTGCTTCTAGACAGTTAGTTCCCGGACACAAAAATCGATTGAAACCGGAAAATAACGCGTTTGGGACGCTGAAATCGGGATTTTCTGTAGGAAAACCGTAAGCTACAAATTCACAAATGCGCAGACTCTTGTCTCTAATATGTTGCTACGTTGTTAGAGTATTCCTGAATTTATTGCTTTGCAGTAGATTATATCCCGGAGTCTAAAGTCGATCGAAAACGGTAAAAACCCGTTTGAGATTAGGTAAATTGGGTTTTCGTTAGAAAAACCGTAAGCAACAAATTCACAAATGCGCAGACTCTTGTCTCTAATATGTTGCTACGTTGTTAGAGCACTCCTGATTTTGTTGCTTCAAGATAACCGAGATTCCGAAGTCGAAAATCAATCGAAAACGCAAAAAAACGTATTTTTGATGCTGACAATCGATATTTACATACAAAATCGGTGAGCGACAAATTCATTAACGTGCACCATGTTATCTCTAGTATGTTCTCAAGTTGTAACGGTATTCCTGATTTTGTCGCTTCTAGGCAGTTAGTTCCCGGACACAAAAATCGATCGAAACCGGAAAATAACGCGTTTGGGACGCTGAAATCGGGGTTTTCTTTAGCAAAACCTTAAGCAACAAATTTACAAATGCGCAGGCTCTTGTATCTAATATGTTACTAAGTTGTTACAACACTCCTGATTTTGTTGCTTCAAGATAGCCGAGATTTCGAAGTCGAAAATCGATCGAACACGCAAAAAAACGTGTTTTTGATGCTGACAATCGATATTTACATACAGAAACGGTGAGCGACAAATTCATTAACGTGCACCATGTTATCTCTAGTATGTTCTCAAGTTGTAACGGTATTCCGGAATTTGTCGCTTCTAGACAGTTAGATCCCGGACACAAAAATCGATCGAAACCGGAAAATAACACGATTGGGACGTTGAAATCGGGGTTTTCTTTAGCAAAACCGTTAGCAACAAATTCACAAATGTGCAGAATCTCGACTCTAATATGTTGCTACGTTGTTAGAGTATTCCTGAATTTGTTGCTTAGCAGTAGATTATATCTCGGAATCGAAAGTCGATCGAAAACGGTAAATACCCGTTTGGGATTAGGTAAATGGGGTTTTCTTTAGAAAAACCGTAAGCAACAAATTCACAAATGCGCAGACTCTTGTCTCTAATATGTTACTAAGTTGTTACAGCACTCCTGATTTTGTTGCTTCAGGATAGGCGAGATCTCGAAGTCGAAAATCGATCGAAGACGCAAAAAAACGTGTTTTTGATGCTGACAATAGATATTTACATACAGAAACGGTGAGCGAGAAATTCTTTAACGTGCTAAATCTTTTCTCTAGTATGTTCTCAAATTGTAACGGTATTCCTGAATTTGGCGCTTCTAGACAGTTAGTTCCCGGCCACAAAAATCGATCGAAACCGGAAAATAACGCGTTTGGGACGCTGAAATCGGGGTTTTCTTTAGCAAAACCGTAAGCAACAAATTTACAAATGCGCAGACTCTTGTCCCTAATATGTTACTAAGTTGTTACAGCACTCCTGATTTTGTTGCTTCAAGATAGCCGAGATTTCGAAGTCGAAAATCGATCGAAAACGCAAAAAAACGTGTTTTTGATGCTGACAATCGATATTTACATACAGAAACGGTGAGCGACAAATTCTTTAACGAGCTAAATCTTTTCTCTAGTATGTTCTCAAGTTGTAACGGTATTCCTGAATTTGTTGCTTCTAGACAGTTAGTTCCCGGACACAAAAATCGATCGAAACCGGAAAATAACGCGTTTGGGACGCTGAAATCGGGATTTTCTGTAGGAAAACCGTAAGCTACAAATTCACAAATGCGCAGACTCTTGTCTCTAATATGTTGCTACGTTGTTAGAGTATTCCTGAATTTATTGCTTTGCAGTAGATTATATCCCGGAGTCTAAAGTCGATCGAAAACGGTAAAAACCCGTTTGAGATTAGGTAAATGGGGTTTTCGTTAGAAAAACCGTAAGCAACAAATTCACAAATGCGCAGACTCTTGTCTCTAATATGTTGCTACGTTGTTAGAGCACTCCTGATTTTGTTGCTTCAAGATAACCGAGATTCCGAAGTCGAAAATCAATCGAAAACGCAAAAAAACGTATTTTTGATGCTGACAATCGATATTTTCATACAGAAACGGTGAGCGACAAATTCATTAACGTGCACCATGTTATCTCTAGTATGTTCTCAAGTTGTAACGGTATTCCGGAATTTGTCGCTTCTAGACAGTTATATCCCGGACACAGAAATCGATCGAAACCGGAAAATAACACGATTGGGACGTTGAAATCGGGGTTTTCTTTAGCAAAACCGTTAGCAACAAATTCACAAATGTGCAGAATCTCGACTCTAATATGTTGCTACGTTGTTAGAGTATTCCTGAATTTGTTGCTTAGCAGTAGATTATATCTCGGAATCGAAAGTCGATCGAAAACGGTAAAAACCCGTTTGGGATTAGGTAAATGGGGTTTTCTTTAGAAAAACCGTCAGCAACAAATTCACAAATGCGCAGACTCTTGTCTCTAATATGTTACTAAGTTGTTGCAGCACTCCTGATTTTGTTGCTTCAGGATAGGCGAGATCTCGAAGTCGAAAATCGATCGAAAACTCAAAAAAACGTGGTTGTGATGCTGACAATCGATTTTTACGTACCAAAACGGTGAGCGACAAATTCATTAAAGTGCACCATATTATCTCTAGTATGTTCTCAAGTTGTAACGGTATTCCTGAATTTGTCGCTTCTAGACAGTTATTTCCCGGACACAAAAATCGATCGAAACCGGAAAATAACGCGTTTGGGACGCTGAAATCGGGGTTTTTTTTTAGCAAAACCGTAAGCAACAAATTTACAAATGCGCAGACTCTTGTCTCTAATATGTTACTAAGTTGTTACAGCACTCCTGATTTTGTTGCTTCATGATAGCCGAGATTTCGAAGTCGAAAATCGATCGAAAACGCAAAAAAACGTGTTTTTGATGCTGACAATCGATATTAACATACAGAAACGGTGAGCGACAAATTCTTTAACGTGCTAAATCTTTTCTCTACTATGTTCTCAAGTTGTAACGGTATTCCTGAATTTGTCGCTTCTAGACAGTTAGTTCCCGGACACAAAAATCGATCGAAACCGGAAAATAACGCGTTTGGGACGCTGAAATCGGGATTTTCTTTAGCAAAACCGTAAGCAACAAATTCACAAATGCGCAGACTCTTGTTTCTAATATGTTGCTACGTTGTTAGAGTATTCCTGAATTTGTTGCTTTGCAGTAGATTATATCCCGGAGTATAAAGTCGATCGAAAACGGTAAAAACGCGTTTGAGATTAGGTAAATGGGGTTTTCGTTAGAAAAACCGTAAGCAACAAATTCCCAAATATGCAGACTCTTGTCTCTAATATGTTACTAAGTTGTTACAGCATTTCTGATTTTGTTGCTTCAAAATAGCCGAGATCTCGAAGTCGAAAATCGATCGAAAACGCAAAAAAAACGTGTTTGTGATGCTGACAATCGATTTTTACATACAAAAACGGTAAGCGACAAATTCTTAACCGTGCACAATCTTTTCTCTAGTATGTTCTCAAGTTGTAACGGTATTCCTGAATTTGTCGCTTCTAGACAGTTAGTTCCCGGACACAAAAATCCATCAAAAACCGGAAAATAACGCGTTTGGGACGCTGAAATCGGGGTTTTCTTTAGCAAAACCGTAAGCAACAAATTTACAAATGCGCAGACTCTTGTCTCTAATATGTAACTAAGTTGTTACAGCACTCCTGATTTTGTTGCTTCAAGATAGCCGAGATTTCGAAGTCGAAAATCGATCGAAAACGCAAAAAAACGTGTTTTTGATGCTGACAATCGATATTTACATACAGAAACGGTGAGCGACAAATTCTTTAACGTGCTAAATCTTTTCTCTAGTATGTTCTCAAATTGTAACGGTATTCCTGAATTTGTCGCTTCTAGACAGTTAGTTCTCGGACACAAAAATCGATCGAAACCGGAAAATAACGCGTTTGGGACGCTGAAATCGGGGTTTTCTTTAGCAAAACCGTAAGCGACAAATTTACAAATGCGCAGACTCTTGTCTCTAATATGTTACTAAGTTGTTACAGCACTCCTGATTTTGTTGCTTCAAGATAGCCGAGATTTCGAAGTCGAAAATCGATCGAAAACGCAAAAAAACGTGTTTTTGATGCTGACAATCGATATTTACATACAGAAACGGTGAGCGACAATTTCTTTAATGTGCACAATGTTTTCTCTAGTATGTTCTCAAGTTGTAACGGTATTCCTTATTTTGTCGCTTCTAGACAGTTAGTTCCCGGGCACAAAAATCGATCGGAACCGGAAAATAACGCGTTTGGGACGCTGAAATCGGGATTTTCTTTAGCAAAACCGTAAGCAACAAATTCACAAATGCGCAGACTCTTGTCTCTAATATGTTGCTACGTTGTTAGAGTATTCCTGAATTTGTTGCTTTGCAGTAGATTATATCCCGGAGTCTAAAGTCGATCGAAAACGGTAAAAACGCGTTTGAGATTAGGTAAATGGGGTTTTCGTTAGAAAAACCGTAAGCAACAAATTCACAAATATGCAGACTCTTGTCTCTAATATGTTACTAAGTTGTTACAGCATTCCTGATTTTGTTGCTTCAAAATAGCCGAGATCTCGAAGTCGAAAATCGATCGAAAACGCAAAAAAAACGTGTTTGTGATGCTGACAATCGATTTTTACATACAAAAACGGTAAGCGACAAATTTATTAACGTGTACCATGTTATCTCTAGTATGTTCTCAAGTTGTAACGGTATTCCTGAATTTGTTGCTGCTAGACAGTTAGATCCCGGACACAAAAATCGATCGAAGCCGGAAAATAACGCGTTTGGGACGCTCATATCGGGGTCTTCTTTAGCAAAACAGTAAGCATCAATTTTACAAATGCGCAGACTCTTGTCTCTAATATATTACTAAGTTGTTACAGCACTCCTGATTTTGTTGCTTCAAGATAGCCGACATATCGAAGTCGAAAATCGATCGTAAACGCAAAAAAACGGGTTTGTGTTGCTGACAATCGATTTTTACATACAAAAACGGTAAGCGACAAATTCTTTAACGTGTACAATGTTTTCTCTAGTATGTTCTCAAGTTGTAACGGTATTCCTGAATTTGTTGCTGCTAGACAGTTAGATCCGGAACACAAAAATCGATCGAAACCGGAAAATAACGCGTTTGGGACGCTCATATCGGGGTCTTCTTTAGCAAAACAGTAAGTATCAAATTCACAAATGTGCAGAATCTTGTCTGCAATATATTGCTACGTTGTTCAGTATTCCTGAATTTGTTGCTTAGCAGTAGATCATATCCCGGAGTCGAAAGTCGATCGAAAATTGTCAGAAGAGGTTTGGTATTACGTAAATGGGGTTGTCTTTAGTAAAACCGTAAGCAACAAATTCATAACTGTACCGAATGTTTTCTCTAGTATGTTGTTAAATTGTAACGGTATTCCTGAATCTTTGGCTTCAAGACAGCTAGATCCCGGAGACAACAATTGATCGAAACTGCAAAATAACGCGTTTGGAACGTTGAATTCTGAATTTTCCTTAGCCAAACCGTAAGCAAGAAATTCGCAAATGTGCACAATCTTGTCTCAAATATTTTGCTAAATTATTCCTAAATTTTTTGGTTTGCAGTAGTTTATATTCCGGAGTCGAAAGTCGATCGAAAACAGAAAAAGATGCATTTTGGACGCTGGCGAGTGGGTTTTATTAGTAAATAGATAAGGAAAAAATTCATAACTGTGCAGAATGTCGTCTCTAATATGCGTTGTAGTCTAATATAGCTTAGTAAAATATTAGCAACAACGTTTATCACAGTTTTGAATTTGTTGCTGATCGCTTAACTAAGTTAAAGCAACAAATTAGCAAGAAATGTCACTTGCGCCGGCATAAAATGTGTCGCCGGACAGTAGTTCCAGTAGTGGCGATGCTGGCCCAGTTTTCATGGTAGCACCGCGACGATATCTCGGAAACGGTTGAAGCAACAAATTTGGGATTGGCGTAACAAACGAGCAACAAATTTGCAACAAAAATAACCTCTGTCTCAGTTCACTAGAACAAGAATTTGCAAAGTTGGACAAATATGAGCTGTGTCGCGTACATGCGTATAATACGGCTTCTAAAGTGCGAAACGGAAATTAGCACTATAGCGGTAGAACAGTAGCGCCCCAGGGGAGATGACGAACGGCGCTTGTGCACCAGATAGACACGCGTGAGACCCGCGATCATGCGGTCGCGTTGGGCCCGATATCGCCGTCGAGTTATAATAAAGACTTGTGTGTGCGTAGTGATAGAGAGCGGCTCGTAAGGACTGTTGTAAGCAGAGTCTGAGAACAAATAAAGTATCCGTCAATATAAGTTCACGGGGTGTTTTGATTTAGTCTCCTTATCCCCGTACGCTAAAATCTGCTAGCTTAATATCAAGTCATATACATTTGGTCCTGTGTCGAGCTCAGGGACCCGCAAAGACTTGTATGATTTTTGGCTCCGGCTGTCTTACAGCAACGAATTAGCAACACATATGTCCCTTGTCTCGTTTTGATAGAGGGAAAACTCGCAAACATATCCGAACACGATCTGCTAGATTAATATTAAGCTAGCAGATCACCTGTTTCTTGGAAACGTCTGGAACATCAAAATCCGGATTGGCATAAGAAATTAACAGTAAATTAGCAATATATTATGGTATTATGTAGAAAGGGCGGTCATTAAAGTGATCTGCTAGCTTAATATACTAGTGTTTTCGATAGACTTTTGATTTTCAGATTTCGCCTGTCCTACAGCAACAAATTCAGGAATACCGTTGCAACTTAGCAACATATTAAAAACTAGATTCGGCCTAGTTATGAATTTGTTACTTACTGTTTTATTAAAGAAAACACCATTTTCAGCGTTCCAAACGTGTTTTTGAATTTATTGCTTACCGTTTTAGTTCATAAAACCAGATTTACCAGATTTTGTGCATTTTCGATCAATTTTCGTCTCCGAGATCTAGCTTGCCTTATAGCAACAAATTCAGAAATACCATTTCAACTTAGCAATAGTGCGTTTGCGAACCGAAGACGAGTACTGCAGCCACACGAGGTCAAAAAACCCACTAAGCTCTTGGTGCACACCATATTTTATGTCACACAACCACTTTTTTCGCGTTTTTTTTACCTATTATGCGAGCTGAAAGTGATCGTTTATAGACCGGCGGGCAAAAAAAAAATATTTTTCTAACCGCTGCCCATAAGCTTCGTTAAAAAAAAAAACGCGAAAAAGAATACTTGTGTTACAAAAAATATGGTGTGCACCAAGGGCTAAGTGGTCTTTTTGACCTCGTGTGGTTGCAGTACTCGTCTTCGGCTCGCAAAACATACTCGCCTTCGGTTCGTGCTTGCTCGCCTTCGACTCGTACTGCAAACTCCACACTCGGTCTAAAAAAGCCCACTTTGCGCCCTTGGTACATAATATACTATTACGCGGGAGAGAAAAGTGTGGAGCCAGCACTTACAAATTCTACGGATACTCGCTGTCGTCGGCCGTCCTTCCGCACCAGCACCTGATGCGTCGCTCACAGTTGCTTACCGAGATTCGGTCAACGTAACATTGGCAAGAGGCGCACAATCGCACTTACACACTCTTTCGCACGGCGTCACACGGCAAAAACTCTCCACTTGGACTATATCGCACTCTCTAATAGAGCGAGGAGCGCGGGCGCTATCCAAAATGAGATTAAGCAGGTTCAAATAAAATCGTAAAGTCTGCATATGAAAATATTATTGAAGGCTGTTATTGTTCAGGTCTTCGTAAACAAATTAGTATAGTTTTAAATGCAAGTTGCCGACCAATACTTGACATAATATTGTTAAAAAATTAATATTTTAAAATGGGAAAATATGGGAGTCATGCTGTAGGATTGGAAAAGTATTTAAATTGAAGTACATAAACACTGCAGAATTATAACAAAAATTGAACAATTATAATTAATTAATTTATTGTTTGAAAATATTTCTTAAATATTGAAGAATGAAAATAATATTTATATTAACAGACAATTGACTTCAGACTTTTAATAGAACCACCTTAATTGTCTGTCTCCTCGCGCGCCACTCCCCTCCCCACCCCCTCTCACTCTTTCTCTCTCTCTCTCCCTCTCGCTCTTTCTCTCTCTCACTCCCTCTCTCTCGCTTTCTCTCTCTCTCTCTGCACATGTAACATCTTAGAGTAGTTAGTACATTCATTAGACGGGGAGAGAGGGACATGATGAGGAATAATTTTTCGTCATACCATTTACTAAATAAAACATAATTTACAGCGTCCAAAACGCGTTTTTCTGTATTTTCGATCGACGTTCGACTCTGGTATATAGCCTGTCGGTTTTCACCGTTTTCGATCGACTTTTGTGTCCGGGAACTAACTGTCTAGAAGCGACATATTCAGGAGTACCGTTACAACTTGAGAACATACTAGAAAAAAGATTTTGCACGTTAAAGAATTTGTCGCCTACCGTTTTTGTATGTAAAAATCGATTGTCAGCATGAAAAACACGTTTTATTGCGTTTCGATCGATTTCCGACTTCGAGATCTTGGCTATCTTGAAGCAACAAAATCAGGAGTGCTGTAACAACTTAGTAACATATTAGAGACAAGAGTCTGCGCATTTGTAAATTTGTTGCTTCGGTTTTGTTAAAGAAAACCCCGATTTCACGTCCCAAACGCGTTATTTTCCGGTTTCGATCGATTTTTGTGTCCGGGAACTAACTGTCTAGAAGCGACAAAATCAGGAATACCGTTACAACTTGAGAACATACTAGAGAAAAGATTGTGCACGGTTAAGAATTTGTCGCTTACCGTTTTGGTATGTAAAAATCGATTGTCAGCATCACAAACACGTTTATTTGCGTTTTCGATCGATTTTCGACTTCGAGATCTCGGCTATTTTGAAGCAACAAAATCAGGAATGCTGTAACAACTTAGTGACATATTAGAGACAAGAGTCTGCATATTTGTGAATTTGTTGCTTACGGTTTTCTAACGAAAACCCCATTTACCTAATCTCAAACGGGTTTTTACCGTTTTCGATCGACTTTAGACTCCGGGATATAATCTACTGCAAAGCAACAAATTCAGGAATACTCTAACAACTTAGTAACATATTAGAGACAAGAGTCTGCGCATTTGTAAATTTGTTGCTTACGGTTTTGATAAAGAAAACCCCGATTTCAGCGTCCCAAACGCGTTATTTTCCGGTTTCGATCGATTTTTGTGTCCGGAAACTAACTGTCTAGAAGCGATAAATTCAGGAATACCGTTACAACTTGAGAACATACTAGAGAAAAGATTTAGCACGTTAAAGAATTTGTCGCTCACCGTTTCTGTATGTAAATATCGATTGTCAGCATCAAAAACACGTTTTTTTGCGTTTTCGATCGATTTTCGACTTCGAAATCTCGACTATCTTGAAGCAACAAAATCAGGAGTGCTGTAACAACTTAGTAACATATTAGAGACAAGAGTCTGCGCATTTGTAAATTTGTTGCTTACGGTTTTGCTAAAGAAAACCCCGATTTCAGCGTCCCAAACGCGTTATTTTCCGGTTTCGATGGATTTTTGTGTCCGGGAACTAACTGTCTAGAAGCGACAAATTCAGGAATACCGTTACAACTTGAGAACATACTAGAGAAAAGATTGTGCACGGTTAAGAATTTGTCGCTTACCGTTTTTGTATGTAAAAATCGATTGTCAGCATCAAAAACACGTTTTTTTGCGTTTTCGATTGATTTTCGACTTCGGAATCTCGGTTATCTTGGAGCAACAAAATCAGGAGTGCTCTAACAACGTAGCAACATATTAGAGACAAGAGTCTGCGCATTTGTGAATTTGTTGCTTACGGTTTTTCTAACGAAAACCCCATTTACCTAATCTCAAACGGGTTTTTACCGTTTTCGATCGACTTTAGACTCCGGGATATAATCTACTGCAAAGCAATAAATTCAGGAATACTCTAACAACGTAGCAACATATTAGAGACAAGAGTCTGCGCATTTGTGAATTTGTTGCTTACGGTTTTGCTAAAGAAAATCCCGATTTCAGCGTCCCAAACGCGTTATTTTCCGGTTTCGATCGATTTTTGTGTCCGGGAACTAACTGTCTAGAAGCAACAAATTCAGGAATACCGTTACAACTTGAGAACATACTAGAGAAAAGATTTAGCTCGTTAAAGAATTTGTCGCTCACCGTTTCTGTATGTAAATATCGATTGTCAGCATCAAAAACACGTTTTTTTGCGTTTTCGATCGATTTTCGACTTCGAAATCTCGGCTATCTTGAAGCAACAAAATCAGGAATGCTGTAACAACTTAGTAACATATTAGGGACAAGAGTCTGCGCATTTGTAAATTTGTTGCTTACGGTTTTGCTAAAGAAAACCCCGATTTCAGCGTCCCAAACGCGTTATTTTCCGGTTTCGATCGATTTTTGTGGCCGGGAACTAACTGTCTAGAAGCGACAAATTCAGGAATACCGTTACAATTTGAGAACATACTAGAGAAAAGATTTAGCACGTTAAAGAATTTGTCGCTCACCGTGTCTGTATGTAAATATCTATTGTCAGCATCAAAAACACGTTTTTTTGCGTCTTCGATCGATTTTCGACTTCGAGATCTCGCCTATCCTGAAGCAACAAAATCAGGAGTGCTGTAACAACTTAGTAACATATTAGAGACAAGAGTCTGCGCATTTGTGAATTTGTTGCTTACGGTTTTTCTAAAGAAAACCCCATTTACCTAATCCCAAACGGGTTTTTACCGTTTTCGATCGACTTTAGACTCCGGGATATAATCTACTGCAAAGCAATAAATTCAGGAATACTCTAACAACGTAGCAACATATTAGAGTCGAGATTCTGCACATTTGTGAATTTGTTGCTAACGGTTTTGCTAAAGAAACCCCGATTTCAACGTCCCAATCGTGTTATTTTCCGGTTTCGATCGATTTTTGTGTCCGGGATCTAACTGTCTAGAAGCGACAAATTCCGGAATACCGTTACAACTTGAGAACATACTAGAGATAACATGGTGCACGTTAATGAATTTGTCGCTCACCGTTTCTGTATGTAAATATCGATTGTCAGCATCAAAAACACGTTTTTTTGCGTGTTCGATCGATTTTCGACTTCGAAATCTCGGCTATCTTGAAGCAACAAAATCAGGAGTGCTGTAACAACTTAGTAACATATTAGAGACAAGAGTCTGCGCATTTGTAAATTTGTTGCTTAAGGTTTTGCTAAAGAAAACCCCGATTTCAGCGTCCCAAACGCGTTATTTTCCGGTTTCGATCGATTTTTGTGTCCGGGAACTAACTGTCTAGAAGCGACAAAATCAGGAATACCGTTACAACTTGAGAACATACTAGAGATAAGATGGTGCACGTTAATGAATTTGTCGCTCACCGATTTTGTATGTAAAAATCGATTGTCAGCATCAAAAACACGTTTTCTTGCGTTTTCGATCGATTTTCGACTTTGAGATCTCGGCTATCTTGAAGCAACAAAATCAGGAGTGCTGTAACAACGTAGCAACATATTAGAGACGAGATTCTGCACATTTGCGAATTTGTTGCTTACGGTTTTGCTAAGGAAAACCCCGATTTCAGCGTCCCAAACGCGTTATTTTCCAGTTTTCATCGATTTTGTTTTCGGGGATCTATCTGTCTTGAAGCAACAAATTCAGGAATACCGTTACAACTTAACAATATACTAGAGAAAACATTGTGCACGATAATGAATTCGTCGCTTACCGTTTTTGTATGTAAATATCGATTGTCAGCATCACAAGCACGTTTTTCTGCGTCTTCGGTCGACTTTCGACTCAAGATCTCGCTTCTCTTGAAGCAACAAAATCAGGAGTGCTGTAACAACTTAGTAATATATTTAAGACTACATTCCGTACAGTTATGAATTTGTTGCTTACGGTTTTACTAAAAAAAAACCCTCTTCAGAGTCCCAAACGATTTCGTTTGCGTTTTCGATCGACTTTCGACTTTTGCATCCTGCCTATCTTTTAATCTTTGACTTCTCGCTTGATTAGGGTTTTTAATTAAGAAACGACATTTGTGAAAGTAGTGTTGCCTGCATGCACATTAGCTGAATTAATTTTTTTTTAGTTTTATCATTTTCGTTTATATGCATGACCCGACGTTGTTCATCTCCGTGCATGCGTTCCACTTTTGGGACAGTGGTCAACTTTTGAGACATGGGATCTACGGCATCATCAAGCGACAAATTAGCGACAAAAAGTAGGCCAAACCCCGTGTCGTTATTGTTAATTGCTGAGAAGATACAACGTAATGACTTTTCCAGCTTAAGACTCACGCCACCGTAGCCACTGTTTCTCGGAAACGGCTAGAGCGTTAAAATCGGGGAAAAATCAGCGACAAATTAGCGACAAAATATGCAATTATAAGTTAATGGATATTTTTAATTTTTATCATTTTTGCTTATATGCTTGTGACCTTGTATCGTTTTCTGGGACAGCGGTCCATTTTTGGGACATGGGATCTACGGCATCTTTGAGCGACAAATTAGCGACAAAATCTAGGCCTAACCCGGTGTCGCTATTGTCAATTGCTGAGAAGATACAATAGTGGCTTTTCCAGCTTAAGACTTACGTTGCAGTAGCCATTGTTTCTCGGAATCGGCTGGAGCGTTAAAATCGGATTTTGCGGGAAAAATCAGCGACAAATTAGCGACAAAATATGCAATTATAAGTTAATTGTTATTTTTAATTTTCGTCATTTTTGCTTATATGCTCGTGACCTTGTATCGTTTTTTGGGACAGCGGTCCATTTTTGGGACATGGGATCTACGGCATCTTTGAGCGACAAATTAGCGACAAAATCTAGGCCTAACCCGGTGTCGCTATTGTCAATTGCTGAGAAGATACAATAGTGGCTTTTCCAGCTTAAGACTTACGTTGCAGTAGCCATTGTTTCTCGGAATCGGCTGGAGCGTTAAAATCGGATTTTGCGGGAAAAATCAGCGACAAATTAGCGACAAAATATGCAATTATAAGTTAATTGTTATTTTTAATTTTCGTTATTTTTGCTTATATGCTCGTGACCTTGTATCGTTTTTTGGGACAGCGGTCCATTTTTGGGACATGGGATCTACGGCATCTTTGAGCGACAAATTAGCGACAAAATCTAGGCCTAACCCGGTGTCGCTATCGTCAATTGGTGAGACAATAGAACGTAATGGCTTTCCTATCTTAATATTACGCTAGAATAGCCATTGTTTCTCGAAAACAGCTAGAGCGTTAAAATCGGGTTTTGCGGGAAAAATCAGCGACAAATTAGCGACAAAATATGCAATTATAAGTTAATGAATATTTTTAATTTTCATAATTTTTGCTTATATGCTCGTGACCTTGTATCGTTTTTTGGGACAGCGGTCCATTTTTGGGACATGGGATCTACGGCATCTTTGAGCAACAAATTAGCGACAAAATCTAGGCCTAACCCGGTGTCGCTATTATCAATTGCTGAGAAGATACAATAGTGGCTTTTCCAGCTTAAGACTTACGTTGCAGTAGCCATTGTTTCTCGGAATCGGCTGGAGCGTTAAAATCGGATTTTGCGGGAAAAATCAGCGACAAATTAGCGACAAAATATGCAATTATAAGTTAATTGTTATTTTTAATTTTCGTCATTTTTGCTTATATGCTCGTGACCTTGTATCGTTTTTTGGGACAGCGGTCCATTTTTGGGACATGGGATATACGGCATCTTTGAGCGACAAATTAGCGACAAAATCTAGGCCTAACCCGGTGTCGCTATTGTCAATTGCTGAGAAGATACAATAGTGGCTTTTCCAGCTTATGACTTAAGTTGCAGTAGCCATTGTTTCTCGGAATCGGCTGGAGCGACAAAATCGGGATTGGCGTAACAAATTAGCGACAAATTAGCGACAAAATAAGGGATTATTTTCAACCCGGGCTTATGAAGTGGCTACTCCAGCTTAATATACATCCTTTTTTGGCCTCGTCACGAAGACTAGCACATTTCATAAAACTGCAACGAAAACTAGCATAACTCACGACTTTACCACGAATACTAGTACAATTCGCGAGGTTACTGCGAAAACTAGCATCATTCACAAGTTTGCGCCGAATAATAATACAATTCGTAAGATTGCGAGGAAAAGTAGCACGATTCGCGAGTTTGCGACGAAAAGTAAGACGATTCACAAGCTTGCCGCGAAAACTAGCACTTCGCGTCACCGTGTTAATTTACATAAGAGGCAGTGGAATGTGCTAGTCTTCGCCACAATAAAGCGGATCGGGCTAGTCTTCAACGCAAATCAATGGGGCGTGCTAGTCTTCGCGGCCAACGCTCAAATGGACTAGTCTTCGTGGACTGCAATCTGAATCGTGCTAGTTTTCGTAGGGAGCGTCGATATAGTATACTTATATGTGCTGAAACATAAACAACGTCTTAAAATGAAATTTAATACAAGTAATCCAATCCCTGGTAAACCGAAATTCATCAGCCGACGTAATCTGCAACCTGTGTGAAAGCAAACAGTATCCGCGGTGATATATTTTTTTTACATAACAGGATTTTATAAGTTCTGGTAAAAGGATATTTATATTAATAAAAGTTATCATATATTCTTTAAAAATATCTTACAGGATTATCCCCGAATATTTATACTTACGTGCTCGAAAATAAATTTAAGAAAAAGAATAGTATAATTAATCGTAAAAAGAATGCCAGAATATTTATAGATACACTTTTGGTTGCAGGTCCAAGTTTTGAAGTTGGCCGAAAAGAAAGGCGAATGTGCACTTTAGCTCGACGCACATTTGGCCCCGGTCTCCTCCGTTCAAGTAAGTACAATGGCTTTCCAGCTGCAACCGTATAATATATATACTTAACCACGAATTTATTATTCAGCGAAAAAATTTTACCGTTTAAATTTTCATTGCCTATTCGCGCGTGCGAGTTTTAATTAAACATTCGTCCGAACCGATCTCGTCAGTATCTCCTGAAAATATCGCTAAAAACACTCCTCGCCAACTCACTGTTAATTTATCGGAACAACACAGCTGCAGCCAAATTCCAACGTTAATCGCTGCACACATCCAATAAACGCGTTCGCGCACTTTAGTTCAGTGTAATTTAATTAAAAACTATAATATGATCCAGTCTTCCCGCCGAGCAACGCGCAGCAACACTTCATTTCGCCGCGATCAATACGCAGCCGAGTCTATGAAAAAGAAGGAGCTCGTGAAAAAAATGTATATACCGCTAATAAAATTTCGCCGCTCTCTCGCCACGATTTCACCCTCCCGAAAAATCCCAGGGCGCGTATAACCATCTTTTTAATCTCCATTATGCTAAGTGAGTAACGAGAGAGAGAGAGAGAGAGCGCGCGTGCGATGTAAAAAGTGACGTTATAGGGCGGGGGGTCGAGACGAATCGAGTCGCGTCGCATTATAATCCGAGTGCGAGCGCGTGCGATGATCTCTCCGGCTCTCCCATCGGGATATTCATTAAAGCTTCCCGCGTCTCTCGAATTTTCTCCCCCCGCAGCGCGCGGCAGAACGTCTTATTCGCAGATGAGCGCTGTCTGTACACGGAGGGGATTCCGCGTTGAGTGCTTGCGAGAACCGAGAACGAATGGCCTTGACACTGCGCGAATCTCGAGTCCTCGAGTTTATGAATAATTATTTCACGAGAAATAGACTTGTTGAGTAATATTAATAAACATTGTACAAGTCTAAAGGATTTGTTTAACGACAGACGGATAGTTGACCATAATTTTCAAATTATGGTTTCTGAAGTTTTTATTGTACGTTAGTAGATAGTTACGAGCTCTTTGGGAAATTTCATCTCAAAATAGGATATAGGTATATAACTTAGCTCATAGTCGCTTCACTTCTCCCCGAATGTCAAGTTAAACTTGCCTTATGAATTATAATTAACGTCTTTACAAAGTCTCAAGTAGTAGCCGCGGCGTGACATTTGCTTTATAACTTTGCTAATAAAGACAAAGAGAAATATTAGACGCCGAATTCAAATAGTGTCCGATAACAATGAGGTAATCGACCTGCAAATATAATCCGAAACTTTGCTGTGACCTAACTTGGACTTCATTATAATTCATCACTCACTCTGACCTTTTTAAAAGCTGATTTATCTCTGCATTAAAATATTTCCCTTCTTAAAACTATCAATAATACCGTAAAAGAAATCCCGAACACACAAATCTCTACGTACAGAGTTCGACGTCGAAAGAGCCATGTTCACGGTGTCCCCTGCTCGCGAGAGTTCTCTCGTTCATTGTCGGACTCCCGGGGAGAGAGGTGTAATAGGGCTTGGAGCAGAGAGAGTAAAAAGTGCCCCGCTAGCTGTGCGCACTCGCGTCCCTTAACGTCCTCGCAAATTATCTTTGCAACTTGCTCGCTGATTGAAATCACGTCGAAAATTCGCAAGTTTGCTCGCTCGGGGAGTATTAAGAAGCAGCAGCGGCGGCGGCGGGTGGGGTGTACTCACTTTCTCGCAGGCCACAGGCTGGCTGCAGCCTCCTCTACGGCGGATGGATACGCCTCGGTCGTTCAGCGGTTCGCCAAGTCTGGAATGAGTTTGGCCCATCTTCAAGTTGGACCCGAGGAGCGCCGGAGTTCCAGAGAGAGAGAGAGAGAGGCGCCTGCCTCCCTACTTCCCCGTACCCGCGCGCTACTCCTCTTTCAATTTCTTGTGCCTCCTCTATTTCACTGTTCCATTTCTCTCCTTCCGCCGTTCCTTGCTTTTTTCTTCGCCAGTTCTCCCTTCTTCTTCTTCTTCTTTAGCTTCTTCTTGGCCTGTTATCTCGTTTCTCCTTTCCGGCGCTTTTCATTTGCCCGCCTGTCTTTAAGTTGAGCGCGCGGTCCAGGTGTGGGCTGCGATTGAAATTTCACTCGGAACGCTGTTTATTTTCGAAATATAATTTCGCGACAATGCTCCTTTGCAATTTCGAAACTTTACAGGGTTGTTCCGTGCGCGCTCGCACTTTGGCTTTTCTAATTTACAAAGTTATCGGCTCAAATTTGCTCTGATTGTTAAAGTGCACTATTAAATTAATAACTGGGCGTAATTCGCGCCGACAAGTTAAACTCGAATACTTTACAGAAACGTAAAATTTCAGTGCCATCTTTCGAGAAGCTCGTGACTCATCCATAACAATATACTTTTGAAACTGATTTTAGTGTCTCGACAAACGCTCGATCTTTCCACCTCGGCGAACACACGTTTGGGGTTCCCTTACAACGTCAAAGACCAGAGAGATTATCTCCGGGCATCAGCGTCATCCGGTCTTTTACAGGTGTCTCGGGCAATTCATAATTTTTAATTTGAAAAATTACACGCGAGATCAACGCGGATGAGTAATCCGTATCCAAGATACAGATTACCCATTCATATTCAAAATTGAACGGATTAACGCTCGCCCTCCTCAACATTCTCATGGTGCGCAGGCCGTGACGCTCATAATTCCTCTTTCTCCCTCCCATCTGGGAGTGTCTTTCTCTCTCCCGTGGTAAAAGGGACGGGCGAGGACGAGTCGAAGCTGCGAGAGGTGACGAGGAGGGAGAGAGAGAGAGAGAGAGAGAGAGAGAGAGAGAGAGAGAGAGAGAGAGAGAGAGAGAGAGAGAGAGAAATGTATATGCGAGAGATTCTGTAAATTGAATGCCTCGCTTCGTTGTTGTGTGCGCAGCTCCAGCCCGCGGAGCTCACTCGCGACTTCTTCTCCGCTGTATGCCCACGGAATCAGGCTGAATGGCGCAGATTCTATTATAGACAAGGAGTCACGCTGCCTCTGACCCAAAGTGAGCGAGAGGCAGCGAGCGCGAGAAAGAGAGAGCCAAAAAGGAGACAGAGAAAGAGAGAGAGGGCGAGCTGATGCAATTTTCATGCATTATGCATACCCTGGCAAATTGTGTTATTTGTACAGGCGCGCGCGCGCGCAGGCGCACCAGGAGGATGAGAAAGACGAGCAGGATAGGACTACCGAATCAGACAGAGCGAGAGACTTTACGAGAGAGAGCGAGAGAGAGAGAGTTGAGTGTGGGTAGAGAAGGAGGAAAAGAAGCCAGTGGTAAAAGCACTCGCTGGCATAGTCAAGACTGTTCGGAGTTATATTCTCTCTCTCTCTCACTCCCGGCTGCTCGCTTTCTCTCTCTCCGTCTACTCCGGCGAAAAACGATTGTCGAGTCTCGGGCTAAATCCACGAGGGCACAGTTCGCTTATACGTGTAGGAGGAGAGACTTCAAATCCCCCGCACCGAGCCGCAACTTCATTCATATCTCTTCGCATGATCCCGGTGTAACTTTCCCGGAGCTTTTTTTCTTCACCGCGCTGGCGCGTTTCTCATTCTCGAGGTAGGTTGTGTACCTATATATATACGTGCGCAGGAGGGAGGATTGCGCGGCACTCGCGGATAAAGAAGAATCGCGGGATGATGGGATCGCGCGCGGCGCGCTCGTGGTAAACTAAATTTGAGGGATTTGTCGCGCGGCTTTGTGTCGCTATACCTAGCTATCTTGGCCGCACGGTAAATGAAACGCGCGGCTTACGCGGATAGTACAGTCGCGACTCTCTGCGTCCCTCGCCTGGAATATCTCGTGTACGTGCATGCGCTCGCGGTCAAAGAGTGGAAGTCGATGTACCGCGCGGCTGTGTATATATGGGAATTTAATATAATGTAAATACGTTTGGGGCTGTGCGCGCGTTCGGTTATGGCAAGTTGATTTGCGCGCGCGTGAAACTTTTGATGGATGGGCTTGTTGACTATCATATGAGTAAATATATGATGGTTTGTAATATAGGGTGACAGTTTCAGTTTATGATTTGGATAATTGGAGTATTGGAAAATAGTATACAATTTTAAGAATCTATAGTGCATCCGGTGATAGTAGAAAATGAATATTTTATGATACTTTCCGGATAAGAGGGTTGCGAATAATAAAACTTCAAATCAATATGTTTCCGGAAAAAGATATATAATTATATATTATAAAACATTTATGAGCTAGACGATTATTCTTTAACTAGAAATCTTTTATTATTCTTTCTTTAAAGTCGTGTTCTTATTACAGAAAAATATCTAAAAATCAATATTATGAGAATAAGAGGATTATTATATCTATTATACATTCGCCCCATTAGTAATAATATTTCGACCTTCTCATAAATATTGACTTGAATAAAAAAATACTAGAAGGGAGAGAACCCCCCATTGTTCATCGATCTAAACATTAGCTATAGTAAACACACAGCCATTGTTAAATGTACCACGCAGCATTCATCAGGACAATTCGCACTGCACGCAAACAGCATTCGCGGAACTCTGTATAAACTGCACGCAGTCCTATATAGCTTTTAGAAGCGAACGCGCGGGCGCACGCAACTAATTGCATTAAAAAAAAAGCTCTGCTCTGTAGAGCTACGCCTATTCGTTCCCATTATAAACTTTGAACGGGGTTATACACCCCGCGCTACTGACGGCGACGTCTTTACTCACGGCTAGCTAGAGCGCGCGAGGCTCGCATTATAGTTTTAATACGGGCGACCGAGCGGAAATGACGCTATCCTCCTTTGTTACATGCGTGCGCATCGCACCGCGCATATGTGGCCTCGATGTCGCTGGATTCTGCGAATACCTTGGTCCAGCACACCAGCGAGCGTGAGTTTTAATATCGTCTTCTGTGCCTCGCTCTGCTCCCTTGTGATGCCTTTTTTCTCTCTTCCGCTTTCTCGGACTCTCTCTTTCTTTATTTCTCTGCGCCCGCCTGCCCCTGGATAGTTGCGCGCACGTGTGTGTGTGTACACGGAAAAATGAGGGAAATTTCTCGCGAGCTGCTCGAGCGATATGCGCGCGGATTCGGCGCCGCTTTTATTAACTTCTGCCCACCCGCGCTTGAGTGCGGAGATAATATTAACTCGATGCATTCACTTCAACTCACTTTCTCTCTCTCTCTTCCTCCCTGTTTGTATGTACCTACGTATAAACGCTTTTAGTACAAATTTAAATTAAACTTTAGATTCTGGGAAAATTCGCGCACCCAGTTGCGTATATCGTCTGTACTGCGTGCATAATCAAAAGTATAATTATCGGCCGAGAGACGTGCGCGCAACTAGCTTTTTTTGCCACGCAGATATTAACGGAATATATATTTTTTTTACAATAAATCAACGCATCTGTGCGTGCAATCACACGAAATATTATTGTGCGCGTGGGCCGGTTTTAATATCGAGCTTCCCTCTCGCTCTTCCATACCCGTTTATTTGCGCTTTATACCTGTGAGCGGTGAGCACGACCGCTACATATTCGCGTGCTGCGGTGCCCCGGACGAGTGCTATATACGGAATTGCGGAAAAAATCGTGGAATTTGTGGGTTAATCGAAATTCCGAGGAATACTGATCGCGGTGCGTAGACCTCGCTGTATCAGAGATGTATTTCCAAGCTGTAAGGATTGCCAGTGAATAACTTCAACCATGGCGTATTTTGAACCAGTTTTTACTTATTAAAGAAATTTGGCTGCCAGTCGATGGTACTCGAGGTGGAATTCGAATTATAACGTTTTATAGATCGTTGCTTACGTTGGAAAGATCTTTTTTCAGTCGTTACATCTACAATGGTACCCTGTACATTTGAAATTCTCATGTAAAATTTAATATCTTGTAAAAGTAACTAAAATTATGACGGGGGTTTTAAAACACTTGACTACAGCATTACTTCGGCGCTTCAATTTTTATAAGAAATGAATGCATTTTTTTAACACCAATTCAATCCTGCCAAATAAATTTTGTTGAAACATCATGCATATTGCGCGTTGATTCCGCGAAAATCCATAAATAATCTCTCTTTTTCCACGTAACTTGTTAAAATAAACACCCGTTTAATCTCTGCAGCGCAAAAAACCAACTCCAACCTTTTATAAAAAAAGGCACCTCTCCCGCACGTGGAGCGCGCAGCGAAGCGCGTAATTTTTTCCACCACTTTAGCCGGGCATGCGGCCGCACACGCGCTTGTATATATAGTCACCGCGGCTCCGTGAAAAGGAAGCTTTGCCGCGTCGTGATCAGCGCGTACGCAGGTTATACGCACCGAGAGACGCGCAAAATAAACCGCGCAGGCGGCAGGGCTCGTGTCGTGTCTTTACCTCTTTATAATTCGGGGCGCGCGTGGGGTAACGCACATCAAAGCCTCTCTCAATCAAATATGCGTCCTCCAACCAAATTGCTTGATCTGGCGACCCTCGTGCGGCGCGGCTCCACAATGGCCGAACACCTCTGTGTGCCCGGCCGTCTGGCCCCGCGGCGCGACGCTCGTGTTTATACGCGGGCGAAACACGCGGCGGGTAGATGACGAGCGGCAAATATTGGGAGAAAGATAAAAGGCTCGAAATGCCGGGGGAGTAGTGATAGTAGCTGCGGAGATAAAGCCAGATAAAGGGATTTGATAACGAATTTTTCGACGCTTCGATAAACGCGAGTAGAGCGCGACTATGTGTGTGACGCGGCCGCGACTCGAGCGTGTGTATACATACGCGAACAGTTGATCGCACTGTCATTTTATTTTTATATTTCGACGCGCCCTGTTTGATTTCAATCACGAGGATTTATGTACGATTTTAGATATATATTTAAACTTACCTGCTATGTACGTGTGTCACTTCATAGCTGACATATCGTATAGTGTGAAATATTCACTGCTAAAGTGAGCTCATCCGGTCTTAATAATAATACTGCCAGAGTAAAGTATTTTTCAGCTCGCGCAACTAATTATAAAAGTGAAATTTCATCAAAGCAACGAGAATTATTATGTTTTAACGGATTAAAAATTTTCATCATATTATATGAACAAATTCTTTTTGATGAACGAATGTTCTCGCTCAAAGTGCACCTACAAAAATCCAGATTAAACTGCTCAAAGCCCCGCTAATTAAAAGCTCATCGGCGCGACGTACACATACATGTATACATATAGCTCGTGTGCGGCGGGAAAAGGCGCAAAGGCCGAAGGCAAACGCTAAACAACCGGCGAAAAGAGATCGGCGCCGATAGGCCGGCGCAGCCGCAGCTCTCGTTCTCTATGCACAAAGACCATAACCGCACCCCAAGCTGGGGATTAAGGGGATACAGCCGGGAGGTGCAACAACACGTGTCTTCACACTCGAGCGTGCCCATAACCCGCGCACACATAAATATACGAGCGAGTCGCGCCCCGTGAAAATCGCTGCGTTTGAAGTCGCGGCGGCCGTTTCTCCGGCTCAACGGACCGGAAACACGTGTGTGCAGTTGCCGTCGTTGGGGAGTACAGTATACACACACAGAGAGAGTACAGTACACGCACACAGTGTCGCGCGCAGTCGATAATTACATAGTGGAAACGTCGATATCGGCTAAATACTGCTCGTTGTGCCGCTACCGCCGCCGCCGCCACTGCAGCGTGACACGGTTAGCGCGGCGCACTGCAATTTGTAAGTTTGAACCGCTCTCTCTGTCTCTGTGCCGTTTAGCCTTTGCCCAGGGGCCTCGAAAATGAGAGAGAAGCGATGCGCCGCGCGCGTATTCTCGAGAACAGGTCGTCCGTGAACGAAGCGGACTGTTTGCAATTTGCCGGGGAGCGAAGATCCCCTTGATCTGACGACGCGAGGGGTAGCCGCGTGTGCCCGGTAATAAGCTTTCCGACCGATCTTGGCGACGAGTCCTCCCCCGTCTCTCTTTTTTCTTTCTTGTCTCGTCCTTCGGCCTCGGATCGGGAATTGACTTTTTCCCCCCGCGATGTATTATTGCCTTTGTGGAGCTGCTGGCTTGGGTCAACAGTCTTACGCGGCTGGATTGGAATTCGGAACGCTTATCAAGATGACGGGAGCCTTGTGTATTGTATGATTTGCATTTATTGCGTTTGGCACCGATGTTGGATTAGGGAGAACCGGAGAATATGACGGTAATTTCATATTGAGCCTCGAAGGAAATTTCTTTCCTTTTTTTTGTACGATTATTCAAGATTACTATCTGTCACGTATATATATTTCGGAATAGTTGATTTATCAAGGTAATATTCTCATCATGCGAAATTGAGTTTTCAAATTATGTATAAAAGTAAATATTAATTTTTTGTCTGTCGATCAATATAGCGAAATATTCCGTAGGTAAACATGCAAATGAACCATTTATTTTCTGTATGAAAAAGAAAGTAATATGGAAAATGTATATAGTATTTGTTAAATAAGTAATATATATGCGTGCTTTTTAGTATATCAGAAATTAAATAAATATTTGTTATAAATTATCCAAACAATATCTAGCGAAATAATTTACGGGCGACGCGTAATTAATGCAGCGCAGTTCCTCTATATTAATATAGCGAGTTAATTAATGAATAAATCACACACGTTAGCTCGAACATTTACAAGACACTTTTCAGATTTACTGAAATTCTAATAAAATTGCGGTGAAATTACTCAATAACAAAATTAACCCAGCTTAACATAATCCCTCCAAAAAAAAAGAACGAAGTAAAGAGCGCAGTCGAGCTTACACCGAGTGCCGCGCGGCGAAGAAAGAAGAATGAACGGTTGAAAAAAATTGAAGGTACAAAGAAGGTGCGGGGGGGGGGCATTTGAATTTGTAATTTAATGCATTTTTCTTGTTCGCCTCCGGGGGCCGGCTTCGGCACCACCGCACCTTATACCTATACACTCCTCCACGGCTCCGAAATAATTCAAGACGATTTCCCCCCACTTAAGCCGGGCCGTCCTTCAGTGCCGCGACGCGAAAAAAAGAAGGTCAATTACAATGAAATCTTCTAAAAAGGCTACTGGGAAGACCGAGGGCGTCTTAGCGAAGAGTGACGACGAGGAAAGGCAAGAAATAACAATACTAATATACAGAAACGACGCTCACGCGCGGCAATGGCACGCGCACCGAGATCCTCATAGATAAAGGGGCTAACATTTCGCTCTCTCTCTTCCTTCTTCTCCTTCTTCTCCTTCGTTCTCTGGCTCCCCTTCTTTAGCGGGGCGAAAAGCCGGCAGCAGCAGCAGCTTTTCCTCCCTCGGCTTGTTTTTCTTCCATCTCCCTTGGTTAGCCCCCGTGTTGTTTCTCTCCAGCGCTCTCCATCTTCCTCTCCCGTTCTCCCTCTCGAGTTATTATAACGTACACTTGTTCGGGCATCGCGTGCTCTCTCGTCCTTTTCCCTCCACACACGCGCACGGGGGTCTGGCGCGGCCCCTGATTGCCCTATCCAAAGAGACACGTCGGCTGCCAATATTGCTTATACACTCGTGCGGGATGTTCGCGTTTATAACTCTGCTCGGGAGCGAGATGCCCGAGAGTTTTTTCTCGCTTCAACTACTGCTCCTCCAAGGAGAGAGAGAGAGTGGAAGGGAGAGAGAAACAGAGCGAGAGAAGGAGCTTCCTCAATCGTAAGCGAGAGCAGGATAGGGGGTAAAGTTTTATGGGCCGTGGGGGGTTGACGCGCGCCACGTGTATCGCGCGCGCGCTCTCTGCTTACGTAGGAGGAATCGAAAATTTTATGACACATTGCACAGGAGAAAATTGCACACTGACTTTATGCGCCTATGTATATAGTATAGTACTGCTACACGTGTACGCGTTACGTATGGGAGAATGTACATGTGTATGTTGCTATACGTAGAGAAGTGTTTGCACATAGTAAGCACGTCTTCGCTCAATTGACGTTTACGTAAATCGATGTTTGTGAATTTATGTATGTATGCATGTATGTGTGTACGTATATAAGCGGGAGCGGGAACCGTGAATTTATGACTGCGAGCAGGAATTCGTGCTTTCTATTAATAGCTGGTAATTATTTTACGAGATAATTTTTTTACTACCCAGCACGTATACATAATGAATTATTTATTTGGGAATAATAACGCTAATTAATTAGTTAGAATGTGATAAATATTTATAAAATATAGGCATCCTGTATTGCTCTAGCTACTTTACTTATATATTAAACTAATATACAATTAGTTATACAAAATCGATAAAATTTTCAATTCTAAAAAGTACTATTAAAAACCCATCTAAACAACAATTTTATTTTTAACAAAATTGTACTAAATATGTTATCATTCATATTTTTCGTCCTCCAATACTCATTTAATAAAAACTGAAATAAATTTTTGGAGCTCTTATTCGATAATAAAGTGGAACTGAATTTCTTGATAGGTGACATTAAATTTAAACCTTTAAAACATATAGAATTATAAAAGTGAATTCATAGGATAGATTATATTGCTGTTACATTACTAATTACGGTTATAATTCGAAACACATAAAAACGAAAAATTACTAAATAAAATATTAAATAGAAAGCGTTAATAACTGGTACTGAATAAATTACGCAAAGTGCTCGACAGAAATTATTTTTTAAAATGCTGAAATAGTTTCCACGCTACAGTCAGTATTTATTGCGTGCTGATCGCGATAAACGTGAAATATTGATTTTTGCACTTTGATTATTCGAATCACGATATGCTATTAAAATTAAGAAACAAAGTTCTAGAGTAAAATAGAGAAAAAGTAAATAGAAATTAGTTTTTAATGTCTACTAATAATACAGGTAATTATTACAAAAAATATTATTAATCATCAGCGCTTTAAAACATATATTTTACCTTGTTACTGCTTTATCTGTGCAACGTAATAATGTAACTGTATTTCAGCACTTATACTTAATAACAACGTTGAAAACGTAAATTCCGTTAATTGCAAAAAGATGTTCCAGTGTCGAACTTTTTACACCTTCTCGTAAAACTATCTGAAAACAGATAAAAAGTTGTACAGAGCTCGGACTTAAAATTTTCTTACGTCTGGTATCTTTTATCGTAATCGTAAGAATTCATCTTCAAACTTTTACGGTATAGATTTGTACAATTCTATCTTTCTTACGTTTTATTTTCCGATAAAAGTAATATGTATATATATATATACTCATTACATTAATAAAAAGGAATAACCAAGTGCTAAAATCAAATGACAATGTTCTTGGCATATATTTTCCTTTATAATACGAAACTCTAATAATAACTCCAATTGCGTGCTCTTTTTTCATGAACCAAAAAATCGAAATATATTTCGCAATCTGGAGTGAACCGAGATCCCCGACTTTCCCACTCGCGTCGTATACTAACTGTGATTTATCCTGGGTTATATACAAAAACCAGCCACACGTTCGCCAAGCCCGAACCCAGACGGTGCAAAAAAACCACACGCGGCGAGAGAAACGCACACACATACACCGCGCTCCTATTCGTCATATTCCTCCGGCATGGGAGGGGCGGGGGATTGAAAAAACAGCCAAGGCGCGCAGTATACCAGAGTGTATCCGAGCCCACACACATCCACACGCGGAAAAAAAAGAAACGCGCAGACGACGGAGAAACACAGATCCTGGCAGAGGCGCATCCGCGCCGTCCCTTATATACAACGCGGTGCAGGCGGCATCGCACAATAGCGAGCTTCTTCGCTTCGCTTATTATTCCCGAAACGCGAGCTTTTCAGGAGAGAGAGAGAGAGAGAGAGAGAGAGAGAGAGAGAGAGAGAGAGGCGACGGGATCCTGATAATCCGCGTGATTAATGGCCACTTTTTCATCCTCGCGCGAGGTGCATTATACACGTCTGATGTGCCCTTTCTTAGACGAGAGCCAGCAGTTTCCGCTTTCCTGCTTTGACTTCTGTCCCTCTTCTTTTTCCCTCTCTTTCGAGCGATCGCCCCGTATAGAGTGACGGGCGCCACTGTTGTACGCACCATTTTACGGATCGCCCCTGGTAATTTATAATGGGAAATTTGCATAGGGATATAGGAGTGTGATAGATACGTTTCTTTCGTTTGAGAAATTATTCGTGTGCAGAATGATTTTTCCAGGCTGAAGTGTGATTTATGATTTGGGATGGGTCTTTTGAGAAAAGACACGCGTCATGTGGTTGGATAAATATTTTCTATGTATACCTTGCTGAGAAATGGTATTTTGCCAGTAGTATACAGTATTGACTGCTTTAGATTTATGTATTTTGTAGAACTTTCATCATTCAAAATTCGTATATTTAACTTGAAAACACTATTTAAATAATATTGGCATTGTTACTGTTTGTTATTAAACTGTTGATAAGAATAAATAAAACATTTAACGACGAAACTGTCCATTGTTTATTTATTTAAAAGAAGGAATTATATAAGTCCATAATGTTTATCAAAAATTTTATATTTGATCGAAAGAAGAATATTGTACCATGTAATACTGCTTTTTAAAATCTATTGTTTTTTATTACTTTTTATAAGCTAGTACCTATAGTAGTACCTTCCACATATGCCTTACTTCTGTTATAGTATATGATAATATCGAAAACCTTTAATTAAATATAAATTCAAAATTTATGGATTTATATTACGATTTAATATTGGAATATAAGCTAACAGATTGAAAGTTATTTCTGCACCCTTATATCTCTATTTCTATAATTGAGTTAATAATGTTTTCATAAAAATTCACGTACATTGTACCCATTGAACCAATTTAATTTAATTTTCGTTCTCTTCCAAAATAATAAAAGTCATGATCGAAATTCCTATGGGGCTAGTAACTTCCTCCTATAACTTATAATTCTGTC
This sequence comes from Torymus aiolomorphi, assembly GCA_036365515.1. Lineage (NCBI taxonomy): Eukaryota > Metazoa > Arthropoda > Insecta > Hymenoptera > Torymidae > Torymus > Torymus aiolomorphi. Next base: position 220,272,188 of record CM070873.1, on the reverse strand, counting down.
AATTTTGTGAAACTTATATAGATCTGATTTCTCGATTAATCCAGACTTATTATGAACCAATTTAGTTATACTACCGCTAGCTATACTTTTTATATTAAATTGGGTAATATCAATTACCAGAATAAAAATTTACAACTTTTAACATTTTTTGTTAAAAAAACTTATGTATACTGTGAAAAAGCATTTCTTAAAACAAATTTATATTGGTACCTTTAAATTTCATTTACGCTGATCATTGGAAATTGAATTTTCGGCATTTTTCAGATTAAAAATGTCAAATTAAAATTGTTTTCTGTTTGTACAATATTGGACCGACAATCATCGAATGATACGCCCTGAAATAGTTTGCATACAGGCTCATATTAATCAAAGAGAAGATATGAAATATTTTGATTATAACGTTGCAAAGCAAATTCATTCGCTTTTAATTAAAAAATACTCTGTATTATTACGGACCAAAGAACGCACTTTTTAATTTCCTAGATTGCATACATGTACTTATAAGTGAAGTGAAGTAGACTGAGAAAAAAATTTTAAAATTAAAAAAAGGTTTGCAAAAAAATTTATATTGCCTTATAAAATTACCACGAACTGTAGCAACAAATTAACACACTTTAAAATAAATTTTCTTGTATATTTAGCGCAATTCGTTATAAAATATGGTAATATTTTGGTTTTCACAGTATTTGATAACTTTTACAAGAGAGTATGGTAATTGTTAACTGTTACTGATAACATCATTTTATAAATTTGTTATTACACGGTAAAGAGATTTAAATTTCAACGAAAAATATACTACAAGGTATAATAGCTAATGCAGCTGTATCATGCTTATAACGAAACAAATTTAGCGCGAAGCTCTACTGAAATGAGAATAAAACGAAAAGCTGAAAGTACAACAAAAATGCATGTATCTGGGAGTTTAATAATGACTTTATTCAGCAGTATAACAGCCAACGAGACGTGAAAAATACGTCAATTTAATTTACAAACTCTAAAACACGGGCGTTATCTTTCAAGCCGAGGCGCGCGTGACGCTGACAAAACGCTGCCGACATCGGGACATCCACTCCGCGTCCCGTCAAGCCTCCAGCTAACACGAATTTCACGTTTTAACATGCAAAAGCCAATGTGTGTATATATATATGCGCACTCTGCCGCTCCCACTTGGAGCCGCTATCGCGCGAAATTCATCTCCCAATGGCCTAACGAACTCGCGTCTTAATTCGCCCGCCGCGTAAAAACAGCGCGCGGCCCCGGTATGTATATACGTACATATACAAGCGAGAGGGAAAAGCTCTCGCGCGAGAACACATTAATTTTTCCAGAGCGCTTGCGCGCGCACGGCTGGACATTCATCACCCGCGTGACGCGCCCGTCTCGCAAAGCAAGCGTGCGCGCGTGTGTCTGCGTATATACACACGCTCGCTGTCACCCCCATGGATTATTCTATTTCCGTGGCGAGTTTCTTTATCCATAAATAACTGTATCGCAAACATTAGTGGCTCACTCTCTCTCTCTCTCTCTCTGTCGCTGTATGTGTACGTACCCGTCGCTTTGACGCCAGTATACGCGCGTGCGCAATCTCGGGCTCTCAAAGTGCATACATCGTCGGGGAGAGAGAGGCGACGGCGGCCACTTGTACTCCTTTATTCAGCGAACGGTTAGTCCGCAAATCCGCTTTGCTCGCGTCGGCTCCTTCCACTTTCGCTTTTTGCACCCTTTACTTTGTCTTTCTCTACGCTAGTTCCTCCTTCTCTATCTTCCTCTGTGTGTTTTCTTTTCTGGGGGGGGGGGGGGGGGGGCCACCGCCTGGCCGGACCGTTGCGATTCTTCTTCGGCTTTATCTCGCGACGCGTTTTTCTCTATCATTTTCTTTGCCCGCGTACCTACGTCTATGTTTTTTTTCTTTATTTCTCCGTATTTGCTCGGGTATCAGCCTAGCTTTCGTTGGCTTTTCAGCGGATGCGAGCTTTGTACGAGTACTTTGCGGCAAAAGCAGGTCGAGTTTTTGAGTAATCATGCGTCGCTCAAAAGAATAGTTATGTGGCTGCAGTAGTCAAGTTTTACTGTAAACATCCCATTGTATATTTTACCAAATTTGCGATCACTATGCTATAATTCATACAATCTGTAAATATACTTTAAGTACGTACTTTCTTATTATATCAATTATAATATACTTTTCCGGCGAGGGATTCTTTTTTGATATTACTATTATTATAATTTAAAAAAGAAAAAAATTAAGGACACCAGGCACACTTTTATTAATTAACAGCAATTTTCCTTCTAGTGTAACCGACTCCTTCATTTCCACCTTTGGCACTGCAATTCTCAAAATGCTAATCGCTTTAAAAGCATTTTTCACTTGCAAAAATGAGAAAAAAAAAGAAAAACACTTTTAATGGCAGCAGCGACAAGCGGCTTATACTTTTTTTTTCGCTCTAATTTCATAGCTCCTGAATACCTAAAATACCAGCACTTCTCTGCGGGCGGGCGCTCATGGCATCATCGTCCCTCCATACATACACACACACTCTTGCGGGCGCATTATAAAATTCGCGAGAAAGCATTTAAAAATGCAGTTCCCGCTCGGTTTAACGGCGCGCGCACTCCTCTAAAAGGCGCAGCAGCAGCAGCCTCCCAACCCGCAAATCTCGCGTGCGTACAGAAATTCAGCAAAAATGAAAATGTCCTCTCTCTCTCTCCTCTTTCGCGAGAGCATCCGCATTTATCCCTCGCTCTCCGTCTCTCGCCTTGCTCCATTTCTCCTCGTAACCCGCGGCAAAGCTCGTCGCAAGCTCTCGTCCCGGCGTCTCCAAAGAAAAGCTGCCGCCGCAGAAGCCCGAAAGAGGGACGACGTTCCGGGAAAATGCGCTGGTGCATAAACGGACGCTCGCTGTGTACACATCCAAGCGCGCGAGCGCAGGTGTGTCGCCGTAAATAAAACAGATCCAGCGGAGCTTCCAGTAGCGTGTGTATGTGCGCCGCTGCGTGTATAAACACAAAAGCGTGCGCGAGAGAGAGAGAGAGAGAGAGAGAGAGAGAGAGAGAGAGAGAGAGAGAGAGAGTTTCGGAGGCCGCTTTTTATCCGTAAGCACGCACGCGCGCTGGCTGAGGGCGATTACCGCGGGCTCTTGGCGGCAGGAGAAGTTTTTAATTCGCCAAGAACCGCAGGGAGGCAGGAGGGATAAGAGCTCGTGTTAGGATGTGCGGGAGTACGGCTTTAGTGTTCTGCGTCATAATCCACGGGAGAACGCGACGTTGACGCTACTGTTTTTAGTCGGCTTTCGTCACTTTTCTCCGGCCGCCTGTCCTCGTGTTTTCGTGGCTGCGTGAGCCTCCTTTTGTTTTTCTATTGCGGCCTGCGTGAACTCGTACGGCTCTCGAGTGGCTGGAATTTCGCCGGGCCGAGAATATAAGTACAAGCTCAGGCTTTTTGGGGTCTCTCGTTGGGACACTCGGCAGTCAACGTTTGGAAAAAGCTATAATTTTTATTAAAAGGTTTTCGGAGTTCGATAAGATGGAAAACATTTTAAAGCAAATTTTTTCGCAATCTTTGCTAGGAATGTATAGCTCGCGTGAATTTGCTCGAGAAATTTCGATTTTCCATTATACTTAGCTCACTCCTCGTTCTCTCCTTTTCTCATTTTTTGTCTTCATATATCAAACAGTCCAGCTCTTTAAATCTCCCTTGCAATCTTAATTTTCCTCTTTCTCCGCTTCTCATCTAGCCTTTTTTTTTTATACATCTCGTCTCGTTTTTCTCTCGCGCTTTTCTCATTTTCTTCGGGTTTCAGTTCCATCTTCACCTCCCATTGCTTTCAGATTTCCACTGCCCAAATTAATTGTTCTCCTCGGACGAGTCCGTTTCCCCGTTTACTGGAACCGACGTCGAGGCTCGAGTTTGTCTCGGCCTTTCTCTTATTGTGTCTCGCTAATTTTAGAAGTTCCGTCGTTTGATGCGTTCATTCCGAGCTTTGCGTCTAAATCTTTCTTCTTCGTCACGTGTACCCTAACGTTCCTCCTTCATTTTTTTTTGCCTGGACTCGTTCTCTTTGTCGTCGCTCGTTTCCTCGTCCCTTCTTTTTGCTTTTTCGCAGCTAATTTCAGTAACTACTGTGTGTGTGCTCTTCGCCACTGTTCTGTTTACTAAGGCACGCATTTAATTTTCCAGTAATATGCAAATATTCTTTATTATTACAAAATATTTCATTACACATTGATTTAGTGATGCTATTATACAATGTAATATAATGATAAAAATTTCATATACCGCATTTAAAATTTAATCATGGCTTTTATTGCACCATATCCCCCGATTAGACATTCAACATTTAATTGACTTTGTAATGAATCGGAACAAAGAGCCCCCCAAAAGCTAGTCATGCCTAATGCCCGCAGCTAAAGGCGAAGGTTGAGAATTCGTTCCTTCGAATTTCACTAATTTTTTCCGTTGATTGCCCTCAAATTATTACCCTCTTTCAGTGCGGCGACGCAATGCGCGCAGTAGGACCTCTCCTCCGTTATTGTCCCTCTCCGCGAGCTCTCAGACCAGCTCCCTCCCTTACTTTTAAATCCGCACTTTCTTACCTTTTCTCATTTCGGTTGTCTGGGATATCTAAATAATAATTCTTCTCCCTTCTCTGTCCTTCTTTTCTTTTTATTCCATCCATTCCTTGCCATCTGCCCTCCCTCTCCCTTTCTCTTTCCATTGCACTCTACTGCCTCGTTCTCTCTCTCTCGTCGTATAACTCGCAGTGTCGCGCTCGTTTCCCTTCTTCCAACTTCTCTCAGAGCATTGTCGTAATTTTAAAAGCCATCTCCCTTCGATGGGCGAGTCGCCGGCGTCATTACGCGAGTAATGCCGTTATTACTTACATTCCGTTGTACTACCACTAGTCTCGTGGGGCTCGAGACGCTCGCGCGCGTTTTCCAAAGTTATGATTTTGCTCCCGTCGTCGTTATTAATTTTTTTTCTCTCTTTCGCCTATGCTCTACTCCTTCTCTGTCGCCCTGTGCCCGATGGCCGAGAGAATGCAGAAAAAAAATTAACGGGATTAAAGGATATCGATTGAAAGGAACTGCAAAGGAGATCGCGCGCCGCCCAGGGTTTATTTTCCAACGAGATTCCTCTATCTCCCGGCGCGTGGCTGTTATTAAAAACATTATTCTTCCATTTCTGACCGACTTTTCATTTTAATTTAATCTCTTTTACAATACGACTTTCTTCTCGTTACTTTATGTTTCAACTGCCGACTGTACTAAATTGCATTGAAATTTCGTTAGTCTGAAATAAGTTTGATGGACCGAAAAAACATTCTACTTTTCAATAAATATATTTCAAATTTTTCTATCTAAAGAAAGATAAAAAAAATGCCACATTATTTTAAGATGTCGTTCACGTTAAAATATTAAAATTTGCCTTATTGAAAAAGCGAAATATGTAGTTTCATCAATTATTGCTTTACGTCGTACAAAAACAGCAAAATTTCTTGATAAATGACTGCCTTGTTTATGGAAAAAAAATTTTCTCACAGTCTAACGTCAAGAGCAGAAATGGCGAGATGAAATTTCACCATTCATAACCCCTGAAAATTTCCCTAGCCGAACGGGCGGCCGATGGAAAAACAAACGTTTCATCATTGTTGCGGGAATTACTTAGCCTGTGGCGATCATTTATTTGATTTTCAAAGCGGCGAGGGTAGAGGCGCCGGCGTTCTACGAAGAAAAGCTCGTTTCGCACAAAATACAAACTCATCGGTTGTCTATTAATATCGAAGTTTTCCGTACCGTCAATTCAGAACTGCCGTTGGTGCCCTAACCAGTTAATTAACTCGCCATTCTATCTCCCCGCTCCCACTTTACCGCCCTCGCACACTTGTGCTCCTATTCCCCCCTCTCGTGCTTTGTTTCCGCATCTCTCGTCCAGCTCTTTCCATTTTCTTATTTTTCCCATTCCAGTACTTTCACTCTGCCTCAATTTCTCTCGGTTTATTCTTCGTCTCCGTCTCTTTCTCTTCTTCGCTCTCGCAATGATTTGCGCAATACAGCAGACCAATCATCGCATTAATCTAATTAAATTACATATTCTCGCTGTATAAATAAGTAGTTTTATGATGTGCAATTAAGCTAAAACGTCGATATTATCTTATTATCATAAAAATAACATCAGATATTCTTGTGTGAGGAGTCATATATATTTTAATATCCGCTCGGTAGCGTCCTAGTTATCAATAATATAGTATACCAGACTTGAGAGATTATATTTGATTTTACGGATGACGAGAAATTGTATTATTTTAACGGACCAAAGTAAGCTATCGGAAGTACTTTGAGTTATCTATATCTATATATATACAGCTGTTTGACACATCTATATTATATGTCATACAACTCTAATCTTATCGTGATTGACGCTTCTGGTGTATACACGGAGAGAAATTTTGTAGTGAAAATTACAAATATTCGAGACAAAATTACCAGTTTCTATGGTAATGGATGGACAGACTGACAATTTCAAACTTTTTACCAAAGTGCCTTGGTAAAATTTTTTTTAGTTAATTTAAATTAAAAAAATTAACTTTTTTTATCCATATTGATGGATATATAGTTTTTTAATATAGAAATTGAAACAGAAACAAGGATGAAAAAACATTAAACTGAAAAAAAATTTTTACGGAAGCGGGATTCGATCCGACGATCTTTGGGTTGAGACTCCGACGTTCTACCGACTGCGCCACGGAAGCTGTTACCAACAGTCATTTGAATCGCCGTTATTACTTACTGAAAATATGTAAATTGTTTTCATTTTAACGTCGCGCACGCCTCTAGTATCAATCTTCTGAAACACAATAATGCGCAGTGCGCATGCGCGAATACACAAATACCAGGTTATTTGGTAAAATTTATCAGTTTTCTTAGTAAAAATTCTTAGGTTACCTTGTAAAAATGACTAGATCTCAATTTTTACCAGTGTGTCTGGTAATTTTTATTCCGATAATTTGGTATTTTTTTTAAGTGGTTATGGTAGTTTTTCCTGGAAAACTTATAAATTTTTTTTGAAAACTTGGGAATATCACGGCATTTGACAGTCTATCCATGCGCTACCAAGGCACCTTGGTAATTTTTACTCTAAAATTTCTCTCCGTGTACGTAATACATGGTTAATTTTATTTAAAATTGAAGGAAACCATATTTCATAAAACTAAAAAGTTTATGTATCATATAAAATTAATATTTAATAAAACACCACGCTTATCATGCTCGTATACCCTATGATTTATAAATATGCGGAAAATGGCCGTCGCAAACACTTCTCTTGAAAAAAAAAGTCATCAAGTAAAATATTGAAAAAGCAATTAGAAAAACGTGCAAGTAAACAGGTACAGCAGTGCAATAAGTGAAATAGCACTTTGAATACGGAAAAAGTAGGTAAAACCACTTTCCCGCATTCACTTTAACGCGGCTGCAGAGCCTTCACTTGTCCGAGCACAGCAGCGGTGTGAAAATAAGGTTTCCAAGCGTTACAAGCGAACAGCAGCAAAAAAAATCAATCGATCAATCTTTCTCTCGCACTTCTTTTTTCTTTCTCATTCCCTTTACTGCTCTCCCTCCTCTCTCTCGTTTTTCCTTCCCATTGACGGCTGCGTGCCGGAGGTCTACACTCTCTCTCTCTCTCTCCCACATTCCTCCTGCGCCTTTCTCATCGCGCGACTCAATTAGCCCCGAGACCGCGTACTTACACACGACAGCGAGGCGATCGAACGCACGCTGTACGTCGGGCTCCTGTCCTTTGTCACCTACTAAGAAACAAGCTTATTACCCACGGGGGTCTCCGAACTCGAGGGGAAGACCGGGGATATAACGCGCATTGTCGAGACATAGAGAGGCCGCGTCGAAGTGTGCACTCGAGAGCGACTGCGCGCTACTGCCGCACACACACACACACGGGTATTTGGACGAAGTGTCGGCTGGACAATAACGGGGCGTTAAGCCGCGTGAGTCGGTCAAGCGGCGATGCCATGCTCTCTCACTCTGCTGTTGCTCGCATTCACTCCGTTGTTGCTTGCCTGTCGAGGGTCCCGAGATTACGAGCGCGCGTATATACGTATAGATCTATACACGCGTGTGTATATGGGGATGAAAACGTACGGTTGAGATTGATCGAGCGAGGGTGAGAGGCCGCCGCTTCCCTCCTTGTACTTTTACTCGCGCGTAAATGAACGCGTACGAGTGAGTTATACCGAATGAGCATGGATATACAGGGGGGAGAGATAGAGAATGGGAAAGAGAAAGAGGCTCGCATTCATACATATAAAAATGGCGAGGTAAGCGCGGGATTTGGGGGTGAGAGGAGCGAGATTTGAGCGATGAGCCACTGCTGTGGTCTCGCCGCGCTATTATTATCTGTCCGCCTCCGAGATATTTAGTCTGATGGATTAGCGCTTATGTTTTTTAAACGCTCTCCCCCGGGAATTTATCGTTTTTCGCACTGGCTATATACCGGAAATTAAGGGGGATGCGGGGGCGGATGCATAGCATAGAGTGGAACCTGATGCGCGCGAAGGATCGGAATCGAGAATAATGTGCGATGCATTGTCGTGAAAGTTTGCTCGTGTGTTTGCGGATTAGGAATTTCCTTTTTTCTCCGTTGTATTATGTTGGGGTGTGTATAAGAAGATTCGAAGAAGTTATAGCCATAAGCGCGGTGATTTACTTGTTCTGTTGTTTATCAAGAACGCAATAATACTGTAAATACGCTTTCATGGTTTATGAAATGTACGACGTGCGGCTCGTAAAATAATTTAACAAATAATGTGCGAATTACGATGTAAAAGCAATAAAAGTACAAAGCGCGTAGTGACATCGATAAAGTTGATAATAAATTTAACGATTAAACTAGTGCTGCGTAAAGCAATTTTATGAAAAATTCCAGTTGCACAACAATGCGTGGAAAAATAATTGCAGAAACTTCGAAATTTTAATATTAAAACTGATTTAAATGCATGCTCATTGTTAAAAGTATACTTCTAATATAGATTATTCGTGTAATAGTCGACTTCAAAGCAGTATCTTGGCGTTTAAAAATTCAGCACTTATAAAACAGCTCTCTGAAAAATGCAATTTCGGGCTCAGCAAAGCGAAATATTCATAAATTCTTCATATTTTTAGTATATCCCAAGATTTCTAATTAAAAATTAATAAATATTTAAACGATTAATTGGATAATTCAAAATCAGCTATTTCCACATTAATTTCGAAAAAGTCGAGTGATTCGGGCCCAGCTAACGACGAAAGTCCTTTCTCAATTTTAAAGCGCTTCCATAAAAAGCCGCGTACTTAATTCCAGCCTCCTAATCGATCCCCGCAACAGTCTCCGCACCGTGACGCCGTCTCCCTCTTGTTCACTTCTCTGCATCCCACCGCCCGGAGCAACGACATATTGCTCACAGGATAGAAAGGGCAAATTAATATATCATCGATAAGGCGCATGCGCGCGCGGTCGAAAGGGCTCGCAGGGGCTGAAGTTTAATCGCGGAATGAGCGCAAGCGAGAGCGAGAGAGAGAGAGCGATAGGAGCCATGGGGATTCCGGGGCGTGACTCTGCCGCCGAGCGCAAGTTTCGCCTCTACGTCGAGTTGAATATACATTTCGGACGACGGACGGACGGACGGGCCATCTGCGGGTGCGCGCCGACAAGCTGCCGCAGCGAGTTTACGAAAATCCCGGGGCCGAAAGTTGAAGCGCGTATATACGTAGGTACGCGCACGCGTTGCTTCATATATGAAACTCGCGCGCGCGCGCGCGCGTCCCGGACAAATATACGCGGGCGCATGGTAATGGAAACCAGTAAAACCATTGTTCGGCCCTTGTCCGCTGCCGCCGCCTCCGAGCGCTGCTTTATCTCGCGCGCCCGCGTGGGACGTGGAAACTTTGCCGATATATGCTTTCCAGTATATATACATACGTGTATGTAGCTGTGCGACGACCCCAAGTGGCTCGCCTCTTTATGAATATAATTATCTCCTGATGGTGCTTGCGCCCTTAATTAGATTTCATAGCGTTTCATTACCGAGGAATTATGAGCTTTGCAAGCTATTTTTGCAATGAAGGTAGTGTGCCCCCCGTGTATGTAGCTGCGAGCGAGGGTAAGCGCACGTGCGCGAATGCGCTGCTTTTCGGTTCTCGAGGGGCTGTATATATGCGTGCGCGCGCTCAAGTTGGCGAGAGTTTTAGGAATGGGTGAAAAATGAGGTGTGCTTTGTCGACCCCTCGGAAATTGCGTGAGAAAGTTTTTGTGTCAGCCAGAAGACAAACACGTTCCACGCGCGTCTATTGTAACGTGTAATTCTCAGCTAGACGTGATTGTTGCTTTCCCTTGTAGCCTGGCAAATGAGTTCTGCTGCATAAAAGATATACTTTTTGCTAATTACAATACGCAATTTCCAATGCAGCTCTTGTCTTTCACGCAAATTACATGTAAAGCAACTGCCGCCATGTAACAATCGAATTTTCAGTCACTGTCCATTCTAGTTACACGAGAGCTGAGAAAGTAAACATTATACTCCAATACTTTAGCAAAATCACGTGTGATGTGGAGTTATTGTTTTGATTAAACTCAAGTTTAAAAAATCGCTTATATTTTATCACAATTTTGAAGAGCGTTAGCACGGTACAAGTCTCGGAAAATTCTCAAGTATATCCAAAGATGATTTACGTCGACGCAGAGCGCAATAAATTCTCAATGCCGGTATTTTCACTTTATATAAGCTTTCCGCAGCGCTTTGAATAATACTCGATCGTGGGCGATCTCGCGGACAATTTAAATAGCCGCGCTTCAGAAGTGCGCCGAGGCGTGGGTATGGGATATTTATGAAATTTTGATGCAGGCACATTAAAGGCGCAAAATCGTTTGTCTTGCAGGGTAGTAGAAGCCTCGGGCCCGCTCATATGGAATGGCAGGCCCCGGCGCGGGGCCACCAGGCTTGCGGGGCTCGGCCGCCGCGATAGCGCTGGCCCTGGCCGCGCTGCTGCTCGGCGCCCAGTCCAGCAGCGCGGGCCTCTGCCCGGCCCGCTGCCGCTGCGACGACGAGGCGCTGCGCGGCAGCTGCGCCTACGGCGGCCTCGACATCGTGCCCATCCAGCTGAACCCCGAGATCCGGCACCTCGACCTCTCGGGCAACCGCATCAGCAGCCTGCACATGGCCTTCGACTTCTACGGGCACCTGCAGAGCCTCGACCTCGGCTCCAACCTCATCCACACCCTCGGCTCCAACAACTTCCGGCTGCAGCAGCAGCTGCTCTCGCTGAACCTCAGCGGCAACGCCGTTCGCACCCTCGCCAAGACGGCGCTGCACGGGCTGGCGGCGCTGCGCACCCTCGACCTCTCCGCCAACAACATCACCGACATGGACGAGCAGGCCTTCCGCTACACGAGCGAGCTCGAGCACCTGGACCTCAGCGGCAACGCGCTCACCAGCCTGCCGGCGGGCCTGCTGCGCAACCTGCACCGCATCCGCAGCCTGCTGCTGGCGCGCAACTCGCTGCTGGAGCTGCCGGCGGCGAACCTGGCGCTGGCGCCCAGCCTGGAGCGGCTCGACCTCTCGGACAACCTGGTGCAGGAGCTGGCGCGCGACTCGCTGCCCTCGCTGCCGGCGCTCACGCACCTCGCGCTGGCCAACAACGTGCTGCGCAGCCTGGCGGACGAGGCCTTCGAGCGCGCGCCCGGCCTGCTGCAGCTGGACCTGGCGGGCAACAACCTGACGCTGGTGCCCAGCCCCGCGCTGGCCAAGCTCAGCGTGCTCACGGGCCTGCTGCTGAGCCGGAACCCGCTGGGCGAGCTGCGCAACCTGGCCTTCCGCAACCTCTTCGAGCTGAGGAGCCTGGAGCTGAACGACTGCTCGATCGGCCGCGTGGAGCCGCGCGCCTTCGCCGACAACGTCAACCTCGAGCGCATCTCCATGGACGGGAACCGCGAGCTGGCCGAGCTGCCCGCCCGCGTGCTCTACGCCGCCGGCAACCTGAGGTGCGTATTGCATGCATGTGCGTGGCGACCGATCCGAGATTTATTATTAAACCGGGAAAATTAATGCTCGATGCGCGCAATCGCGACCGCGGCTATTAGGCTTTGCATATTTGCGACTGTATAATTTCGGTGTATTGTTCGCCGCGCGGCGAGATTCAATGATGTATCGCCCGGACAAGGGGCTTGAAATATTTACTTCGTCATTATGTCCGGAACGCGAAAAATATGAGCATTACGATACGGGAGTCAATTGGTGGAAAAGGAATATCTAATTAATTCACTATTGTCGTGGAAATTTCGCGCATAAGCCTTCACGTTAAATTAAATTATCATTCATTGGAATAATCGACGCGGTTTATTTTTATCAAAGACCTTATATACGTCGATGCATTATAATTCTAACTTTCATGTCTTAATAGCGATGGATCATTTGTCATGAGAACTGTGGTATTATTGGTCGATACATCATTTGAATTGTGATTTTGGTACACCACTTATATCTAACTTATTTGCTTATAGTGAAATCAAATGGTTTCGGAATATGTTACATTAGTTCAAATAAAAAGTAAATTTAACTTTATTCATAGTAAAAATAACTTTATATTTAAAATTAAAATCCCGATTCCACATTTTAAAATAGAGATTCTACACGGAGAGAAATTTTGTAGTGAAAATTACAAATATTCGAGGCAAAATTACCAGTTTCTATGGTAATGGATGGACAGACTGACAATTTCAAACTTATTACCAAAGTGCCTTGGTAAAATTTTTTTTTAGTTAATTTAAATTAAAAAAATTAACTTTTTTTATCTATATATTAATGGATATATAGTATTTTAATATAGAAATAGAAACAGAAACAAGGATGAAAAAACATTAAACTGAAAAAAAATTTTTACGGAAGCGGGATTCGATCCGACGATCTTTGGGTTGAGAGTCCGACGTTCTACCGACTGCGCCACGGAAGCTGTTACCAACAGTCATTTGAATCGCCGTTATTACTTACTGAAAATATGTGTATTGTTTTCATTTTAACGTCGCGCACGCCTCTAGTATCAATCTTCTGAAACACAATAATGCGCAGTGCGCATGCGCGAATACACAAATACCAGGTTATTTGGCAAAATTTATCAGTTTTCTTAGTAAAAATTCTTAGGTTACCCTGTAAAAATGACTAGATCTCAATTTTTACCAGTGTGTCTGGTAATTTTTATTCCGATAATTTGGTATTTTTTTTAAGTGGTTATGGTAGTTTTTCCTGGGAAACTTATAAATTGTATTAGAAACCTGGGAATATCACGGCTTTTGACAGTCTATCCATGCACTACCAAGGCACCTTGGTAATTTTTACTCTAAAATTTCTCTCCGTGTACTTTTTCTTAACGTTGTTTCTACCGTTATTGGAATTAACTTGTCATTTCCAAGTTAAATCAACTGTGTAAAAGGTAGAAGCAAACATCAATGCTTTTCCGTATACGTTTAAAAGTACAGATGCTCATTTATCCCAATAAATCCCTAGTAATACGAAAAATAAAACGCGATTACAAAATATTCATAATTTAATGCGTAAAAAAAACCTGCAAAACAATAAAGTGCATTTAAAAAAAATCGACGATGTAACGCCTGGAATAGACAGAAAAAAACAATTAAGAGAAATAGCCGTGCACATCGAAATTGCCGATTGACCGGCTTGTCATCCTTCAGATATCGCAGCCGGGATCACTATATACCGGTAGATATCGAAAAAATCTCGCCTCGCGTCCGGTAATCGCTCGGAAGCCAATGCACTTCGCGTGTTCCGCGACGCGAACGTCGAACCGAAAAGCCGATAAAATCGAAATAATCTCTCTCTCTACTCTTGCCCGTCCCCGGCGCCGCTCCCACATATCTCCCTCTCCCACCCCCGTTCTCCCTCCCCCGTGCGGCATGACTCCGAAACAACAATACGCTCAAATCAACTTCCTCTCTCCGCGCACGCGTGATGCGTCGAAAAAAAGCGAAGGAAAGAAATCGAGCTCCGCGCAGGTATATGTATACGTATAGGGGTATATACCTACAGGCGCCGCACATAAAATGCGCGGCCATCGACGATTAAAATCGCGCGAGTCGAAAAAACAAAAGCCCGCAGAGCAGCAGCAGCAGTCGTTCCGGGTCTCGCATCCCCGGCGGGCGTTCGCTCTTGCGTGAAGGTAAACGCATCGCGCGCGCGCGCACGCTGGCTCTCCCTCAATCACAGAACGATAAATTACAGCAGCGTAGTCTGGCGACGGCGCGTTAGCGCGCTCTCGCACACACACATACACACACTCGGCTCGGATCCTCTTTTTTCCGAGCTCATTCGTCGCGCGCTGTGGCTACGTTTTCATTCGGCTGTATCGCACGGCGCTTCTTTGCCCCGACTCGTCGTTTTCCGCGCGTCTCTCTATCTCTTTGTCTTCGCGGCCGCTGTGTATCTCTACTTGTTTGTCTACGTGCGCGTATCTCGCTTCCTCTCTTTCTCTCTCTTTTCGCTTTTCGCTAAATTCACCTCGCCCGTCCTTTTGTTCTCCTGATGCCTTTCGACCCTTGCCTATACTCTCGTCTATCTCTCTCGCTCGCACTCTTTCTCTATCTTTTGCCCCCTCGGCTCGTTTTTTGTCACGCGCGAGGAAAATAATGTTTTCATATTACAGTTATTCGTGCTCCCGCGCGCGCACGCAAATTGTGCTCTAATATTTTTAATTTGAACCTTTACTGCCCATTGTAGCATGTATATATGTTATGCTTCCCCCTTTTTTTTTTATCCTTTTATTCTTCTTTTATTAAAATACGGAAATTCGTGAAATAAAATGAAAATTTTAGCGTCACCATGAAAAATAATTGTAGAGCATATAGGATGAACCTTTTAAAATCTGAATAAAACGGGATAAAAACATTTTTCCTCATTTTCAAATTTCCGCCCACAATATACATTCTTTTATTTGAAATTCTGTGTCAAATAAAAATATAATTATCAGAATAAACCAAAAGAAATTCATCAAATGTACTGTTTTTCATTTAAACAATATATTTTTTAATTCTCTTTCGCGTCTCTGATCTTCCTTTGAAAACACGCTGCGATCACTTCACTTTCAACTGTCTCTGTTTGTTTTCGCGTCTCTACTCTAGTTTCCAATAAATCGCCCTCATTCGTTCCACTCCAGCACTCTCTCCTTTTTCTCATTATCTCTCGCACGTGTTTCTTCGTGTTTAATTACTTGACGTTGCCCTTTTTTTTCGCACACAAACCTCGACGCACACAATTAAACCGTGAAAATTCTCCTTTTCGGCAAAACTTGCAAAAATATAATTAAAAAGCAATCGCGACGGTAAAGTACAACATTTATTTAAATCCCCGCGAATGTACACCCTCGCGTTCCCCTCGAACCAGTTTATAATTTACCTGCGCGTGTCTCGGCCTCTGTTTACTTTTCTCCTCCTCCCGCCCGCAGGTATCCCTCCGACAACGTACACGTGTATACGTATACAGTAATCCAATAATGTCGGTTACATCCCACCGACAAGCCATACTCTGGCCACGCATACGCGCGCCCACACAGAGGCGCATCACGGTCTGCATTAAGCACACGCAAACATAATGCAAACGACAAACACACGCGCTGGCGGGGCGCATCGAAAGCGTAGGTGCGTACGAGAGGGAGAGAGAGCACGGTAACAAGCCAGACGCGACACCTGCGTTACTATCCTTTCGCTACTTTGAACACGCGCGGGCGAAATTTCGGCGGAAATTCATTATTTTGCAAAAGAGTGCGCGAGCACGAGATGAAGGGCAAAGAAAAAAATGAGAGGGGATGGCGGTTGTTTGCGCAACGTTACTTTCGCGAGAGTGGAGTAGGTTCGGAGTTTTTAGACATTGAGCTGCAAGAGCTGGAAATTCGATGCAGCTCGAGAGAATATTAAGCTATTCTTTGTCGCTACAGTTACAAAAAATTTCGCAGTACAGTGCCCTTTAGGCAACGAGAGATGTGGTATCACTTTTTTTTTTTTTTTTTTTTGAAGAATACGAGATTAAATAAGCGTCCCGTTTCATTCTTTTGAAATTTCGAAAGCGAAATTAAAAATTTTTAATAACCTTTTTCGACAGATATGGTAAGTTTAATGAACGATTCGTGAAATATACTTACCGAAAGAGATTTAATATTTTCACAGCTTTCCGGAAAGGGAAAAATTAAAGAGAGTAATGTAACCTTTGAAATAGTTATACATATTGGGGGGCGGGTCCAAAGTTTCGACGACTCACTTGAAAATTGAAGTCAACTATAGACGTGCTCGGTTTCGATATAAGCTACTGCAGATTGTGCAAAATTTCGAAATTCTAAATTACGAAAATCATATTTTCGAATCTAACAATTCACCTACTGTCCAAAACATCGAATTTCATGAATACGATTTCAAAGCAAATATAACTTGTTTCTAATGATTTATTTCGAAATATGTTTATTGTATCCCTATTAAAATTCTATTAATGAAATTCGATGTTTTGGACAGTAGATGAATTGTTACATTCGAAAATATGATTTTCGTAATTTAGAATTTCGAAATTTTGCACAATCTGCAGTAGCTTATATCGAAACCGAGCACGTCTATAGTTGACTTCAATTTTTGTACAAAATGAAAGCTCTCTTTGATAATATTTGATAAATTCTTTTACTTAAAGCGATTATAAAAAAGTGTATATGTAATTGAGGGCCTGGAAACGAAAAGGGTATCATATAACGTGTGTTAACTGAATGGCCTATGTCTTCTTTTTCTTTCCAGACTCCCAATTGTATATCGATTTATGGGGGTAGCTCTCCACACGTTACTTGTTACCGGTTTTAGTTAGTTTTGACCAATGAAAAGCAACGTATCGAGAGGTACCAGAATTCCTCAAATTAAATTCTGATTCTATAATAGGTTCGAATGATCAATTTTTCACAGTCATTTTATTAAACGCCATATAAAGCCATTTCCGATCCGAGATAAATAGCGAGTAGTGCAAGATATCCCCATTGATCGTTTGGTTTGCATATAGTCTGAACAAAGCCGTCGCGTCCCAGTCCGCCTATATAAATGCACTATCCGCATTCCAGGTGGGTCTCGCTGCGCCGCTGCAACCTGGCCTCGCTCCAGCCGACGCAGTTTCCCGTGGACGGGCTGCAGGCGCTGCGGGTGGGCGGCAACCCCCTCGTCTGCAACTGCTCGGTGCACTGGCTCTGGAACGTCCTGCGCGCGGAGGAGCGCCGCAACGAGACGCGCCTCGAGCTCGACAGCCCCGAGATCATCTGCGCGGACGAGGAGTTCGCCGGGAAGCCGCTGATCGGGCTGCCGGAGGGCTCGCTGCGCTGCCGGCTCGGCCCGCTCTACCTCTCGCTCTCGGCGGCGGGCTGCCTCGCCGCCACCGCCGCCATCCTGGGCCTCGTGATCCACGTGACGCGCGCCAAGCGCCGGAAACGCGTGCCGGCCTACGCCGCGCCCACCAGGCCCGAGCTCCTCGTCTACGTGGGCAGGCCGAGCGACGAGCTGGCCGACAAGCACCACGAGTCCTACAGCAGGCGGCTCATCGCCAGGACGGAGGACCTCGTCTACGAGCCCGCCAATCAAGGTATTGCGTACACTCCTTTCTGCTCTCGTGTCGAACTAAATTATGGAGACTAGAAACTGTATAAGTGTTCCCCCAAAAATGTCCCTTAGTCCGGGATTAAATCCTTAATAAAAATGATAAAAATCTTACGAATTACGTGAATTTGCTAAAAATCGCGTATTTTTATCATTTTTCACGATTTTTAAATGCACGTAACTTTGCACAAAACCGAGCGGTTTTAACGATCTTTAGCTTAAATTAAAGCTCGTTTCTTCTACTTTAATCGTTTTTTGTGAAATATTTTTTGGCACTTTTAAGCTTTTGCTATTGGTTAATGATCAGTGACCATTTTCCCCATGTTAAATTTCCAAAGAAAAATTGATGTGCGGTTAAAACTGTGTCACAAGACCCTTTTCGTGTTTTCCAAAGTTTTTTCGTGTATTGTGTGGTATATTGAACAAGAAAAGACGTATTGCAGAGGTGTGTCCCAGAATTTTTTTTCGTCGTTTTTATGACCGGATTAAGGGAAAATACCCGAGAGTCGCAAAGCCCCGATTAGTCAACAAGCCCGTGTTTACCTGTTCCCAGAGTACCAGCAGTCGCGGCGCAAGTCGGGCAGCGAGTCGCCTGAATCGCGAGAGACGAACGTCTACGAGACGCCCCGCTACTCCCGCCCGAGCCGAGCCGGCGGCAACCGCGACGCCGCCGAGCAGACCTTCGCCTCCTTCTACCAGCAGCAGCAGCCACCGCAGCCCCCGGCTCACGCGCCCTCGCCGCCGCCGCTCTCCAACCACCACTACGGCTACCCGACGGCGAACGACATGCTGATATCGACAGCCGGTGCTGACGGCGAGCATCAACAGCAACAGCAGCCGCTGCACCAGGAGGGCGTCTACGCGGTCGCGGACGTGACGAACCTGCGGGAGGAGCCGCGGCCTGCCGCGCCGCCGGCGGAGCTCCTCTCGCTCTACCGGATGCAGGCGCGCGCCAACGGCAGCCACCACCACCACCACCGACTGGCCGCCGACTACGCCACCGGCTACGAGTACGAGTACGACTACGAGGCGCCCCCGCCGCCCCAGAAGCCACACGTCGTCTTCGTCTAAGCCAAGCGCGCTGCTAATCAGCCGCTCTTCCTTTTCGCCCCACGGTCTGTGCTGCTGCGGACGCATTGTTATATCAACGGCCATTGACTCTATAGGTTTTATGGAACTCGCGTTCAAAAATATTAAGCGGTTCAGCCCGATTTTCTGTTTTTAATATTATTGCATTATTATTATTTTTATTATTATCGATATTATTATGATTGATATTATCAACGGTAATTTAAGGACCCGGGTTGCCGAGCGGTGAGGGTCTTGTGCTCGGCCAAGGCAATCATATTAACGCGTGTCGGACTGGGCTTTTTATTGGTTTGGCTGGGTCGGGGGGGCACTTTTTTGTGATGTTAAAGCGAACGCGCGCATATATACGGGCTGGATGCTCGATTACACCGGTAATAAAATACACCGAGAGATATCGGAACGCAAAAAGCTGCAACGAAAGAGAGAGGGAGAGAATTTTCCCCGATCGAGCGCGTTCGCCAACTTTTGCGCGCAAGTTTTGATGAAAAACAGTCACAGCGCGCCAGCCCAGTTTCGAGGATTTCATTTGGTCAGGACTCGGCTGATGGAATGCTTTACATACTCTCTCTCTCTCTCTCTCTCGGTCGCCCGATATATGCTTTTGGTGTATTTCATCACCGGCTCGTTGATTGTATATTTCGCTCACCGTCGTGTGAGAAGTACTTATGTAATTGCGATTTGTACATCGTTATTTTAAGATTAATCGAAATATGTTTTTAAGTTTTCCCGTAATTTAATTACCATGAAAGTAGCAAGTATTATTTAAATGTAAGCAATTGTAAAAAAAAACAAAAACAAAACAACAACTGATAATTAAAAAGCATCTTCGTAAATATTTTAAATAATCAAATTGTTTTATATTGACTCGACGTATATAAGAAGTACTGTGCATTCGTAAATAGCTCAAGATATGGTACTTTGGTCAAGGTACAATAATTACGATAATAAGTACTTATGTTTATAAATATTATAATTACGTATGGTATAATGAAGGCGACGCTAGTTGAACGAAAATTATGGAAAAGATGGAATACTCCGCCCCGCGCATTTCGTTTCGAAGTGTGTGCCACGATACAGGTAAGCCTCTGCGAGAGCTCCACAATAATAAAGGGTAAACGCTAGTTCCAGCTCTTATTTACGGCATTTAAAAAAGTTATACACGTCCTTCTTCAAAACCATCGATACTTAAAAAATATATATATTTATTAAGCGAAAAATATAGTACAATTTGTAATAAACTATTACATAAACAAAAAAAAAATTTATGAAACAGTTCTTCAAACCTTATTATAAATTATACATAAATTTTGTGAATACATGACGTCGGAAGTTTATTGAGCATTTACGTAAATTTTTCCGTGAGAATGCCACATAATTTGTCATTTGCATCAAAACGTTTTCCCCTATACTTAAAAAATATTCACTATACAGCTCTCTATATATATTTTTAAGCGACTTTCAAAATATTCTAAAGCTAAAAGCTAAGAATCAACAGGTAAAACGTCTGGATGTGAATCCCGAATTATCAAAAAAATAAAAAGAAAAAACAATAATAAAAAAAGCAGAACGGATAATAATAACCGTGGAGAAATTTACGCAAAGAGCTATAATTGAGAGAAACGTCTCGGGCAATCTTCGGCGTCGACGGTGTGTGCGTGTACACGTGTGAATGTGAAAGCGTGTCCGTGTGAGTGCTCTCGACTCTCGCGCGCATTACGCGAAACTACCTTTACACGGGGGGCGACGTCTGCGTGCGGGCACAGCCGAATAAGCATCCGCGCACCTGCAGCGTCGGAAGAAGCGAGAGGGAGATACAATTCACAATTAGCCGTGGCGACGCCGGCAAAAGGGTTATACGGTCGTCGCGACGACGATCTCGCGCGCGCGCGCGCAGTATCATTAGCGTCGCGCCCCGCGGGGAGACATTTCGCCCCGGCGAGCGCGAAAGCCGGAAACTCACTCCGACGCGCGCCCGGCTATACGCGGGCTGTGTAAGTATAGTTATATGTATACGGAGGGACTGTACAGCACAACTTAAATGCCTTTCCTCGCCGGTTTATATAGAAAAGGCGCTATGTGTGCGCGCGCGCGCGGGAGAATGCGACGTTGCGGCAGCGGCTGCTACTGCGGTCTGGCTGATGCGTGTCTCGCGGATTTTCCTCGCTTCGACGGCTAAGTAGCGATATTGTCAAAAGAAAAAGATATTGCATCTCGCCAACTGTTGTTTTTGTATAAAAGTAGTCGAGCAATAAAGGAGACTATACATTTTTTGTTTAACCCTGCAATCTTTCATTATCATCAACGTTATAAACATTCTGTTAATCACCTTAAGTTTTTGTATCCGAATATGAGAAGATATAATTAAATAAAAGAATACCATATTTATAGTACAACAGCTCTACTTTATTTTTTCTTATTGTCCTATACACCAATCTCATAAAAAAAATTGATAATCTACTACTTCCATAGATGCGAAATCCGCGCAGAGTTATATATTGCGGGAGAAAAATCAGACGAGCATCGAGTAGCCAGGACACGCGTGTTCTCTTCCCGCTGCTCGACAGCGACCTTAACGACTCCGAGATAACGTGAAGGTAAATAAGAGCCAGCGCCGAAAGAATAAGGCGAAAATACATAACGCAATGGGGGGACTGTTCCATCTCCGCGGGGTATATATACATGTATAAAGAGAGAGAGAGGAGGGAGTGAGCCGTACACAAATGAAAATGTCTTCCGAGAGATAATTACGCGCGGGGAGACGAGGGCGAGGCCGAAAGATAAAGAAAAGAGCTGAGGAGAGATAGCGCGCGCGCGAGGAAGTAGCAAGTGACGCGCTGGTGCAGCGAGCGCGCGAGATAAATCAAATCAAAGCGCCGTCTCGTTAGTCGTGCCGCCCCCGCTCTCGCGCGACAAGGCGAGGCGGCAGCTCTCGGCTTTAAAGACTCCCGCGCGCAGATTGGCTGCGAAGTCTCGGAGCAAAACTGACAACGACGACGCACCGGCATGAAATACCTCCTTTTTATTCCGCGGGGAAAGGGGGATAAGAATTTATAGCCCTGACTTTTTGCGGTATGGAAAGGAGGGCAGGCCTCTCGCGGTTATACCCTGCGCGCGATCATCTCGCTGATTTGCGATTTCGCCCAGCTATTTGCATAAGTTGATTATGTGCGCGCGTCCTTGCCAAATTGGCACGGCTGATTTATGTGCCTCGTCTTCTGCGCGCGCGCACGGGCATGCAGGGAGATTCATTCTTCGTGATTAATTTCTTGACCCCCTCGGGGGGCAGCGGCCGAAACCAGTTTACCCCGCGCGCGAGCAGCCTTTTAAATCAGCCTCCTATATAACGACGAGAGCTATCTCCGATATTTATGGATGGTAATGGTTTGTATTTTTAATTATTGCCTTGTTAAAGGGTTAATCATTAGCCCCGTGGCGTGTAAGGATCCTATTACCGCACCACATAAACATCCTTTATTAATTTTCTCGGTTATTTATGGCAGCCGAGTGATTCATTGGCGTTTGGCAAATAATGGCGCTCCATATATCGACAGATATATGTATATGCGAATGAGAAGTAGAGAAAATGTATAAATACTGATGCGATAATTAACTAGCTTGAAAATATAGCGGGATTGTTGGTTGAACTGAATTCAGAGAAAATAGTGGAAAGTAGATTTTCGCTTCTCGCCCCCCCCCCCCCCCCACCGGCAGTGCAAAATCAGGCGAATATTAAGTGTACTCCGCTCCATTCCCGTTCGCAGCGCGCGAGAACCTAAACCGTCGCGCGAATGAAATTATGTGCCAAGTCCCGTCGGGCGACGAGGTTTAAGGCAAGTTACCCGAGCGAGTTACTTTTGCGCGAGATTGTACTCTGCCACCGCCGCCCGACAACGACGTCGCAGAGCCGCTGCAGCATCCTCAAAAGACGCCAGACTCGGTTAGCCCGATATTCTGGCGTGCACGCGCGCGCGCGCCTCGTTCTCTCCTAGAATACACGCGCGGTCTTTACGTATATATAGTGCGTTGTGCTACTGTGTGTATGCCGTCTTGCTGAGAGAAAGGGGGAGAGAGAGAGAGAGAAAAGGCAAATAACTACCGTCGACGCGCGACATGCAAAACGAGAAAGAGCGAACGGGAGAGAGAGAGTGTTGAGAATAAAGAGAGCGAGCGTGAATGCCTGCAGCAGCTTGACGATGAGCGTGTACTTATACGTGGAGCCTCGGTTCATCGCAGAAGTCGATGCAATAATAAGTAAAATTTTATCGACGAGACGCACGATATATTATACTACGCCTGTGTGAATATATATATAAGTATATAGATACGAGAGGAATGAGCGCCGATGTCTGCGAGCATTTATACATTATAATACTTATTCACGCATCGCGAGAACATTGTGGCGGCACGCAAAATTATATATAAATTACATATATATATATTAGTAATAACAGTGATTGTATAGGAAAATGTTGCATTTGCGGAAAAAGCGAGGGACTATACGCATCGGCGTTGCAGCAATGTTATATATCGGCTTTTCAAGCATGTGAAATAACGTGAGATTAAAGCGAATGAGATTAAAGAGAAGCAAAAGCACGAAACTGGAGAAATATTATACTACACGATAACCCGTCGTATGTGTCACCGTCCAGCCGCGAGCGTCGCTGCTATCCTGCGGCAGTGTCCGGGCCGCGCGCGGCTATATATCGTTTCTTTTCACTGTCTCTCTTCTCAAACTGTCTGCTCTGTCTGTCCGCTGCCCCTGTGCCCCGTCTACAATCCCGCGCTCCATGTGTGAGTATCCGATTGTCTTTCCAGCCGTATACATACAGTCATATGAACGCCGATTCGTTTGCCCTCACATACACTCGTGTATACGGGCGAAACGCGCGAACGCCGCAACCGGCATTCGATCTTCGGAGAAAGGGGTGGAGAGGCCGCGGGGCGAGATAATGGGATTGCCCATTGATTGATTCGGTTTTTCAGCCGTGACCGATGACGCAACAGATTGAAAGTCGAAGCGTCGCTCGCTCGCGTATTATTGTCTGCACACCCCTTTGTCTGACTCATCGTTATGGCCGCTAGCGCGCGCGGTCTTTTTTGCCGGCCGAAAGCTTCGCAAGCGCGAAAATATTTAGGAGCGAGGAGTAATGCGGTTCGAGGGGCTCTTTTTTTCGCCTGTTCGTCATTGATCGCGAATTGATTGCTCCTTTTTTTTCGTCTTCCTTTCGTTGATTAATTCGTTGCCGGCGCAGTGGTTTTTTCGGTTGTCGGTCGCGGACGATTCTTTAAATATTTATACAGCGACGAGACAATGTGACCAAACAAAATACTGTGACAATCTCAGCATTGAATTGAGAAGTGACATGTAATAATAGCACAGTAAGTTCATCTGCTGTAATTATTTCGCGAATCGATTATGTTGGAGCTGCAGCTCATTATTTATAAATAACTTGTATAGTTATAATTACATAATCCGTTTTGATCCTTATAATCTGTACTCGCTCGTTTTTTAAAGTGAAAATAAAATTAAAATATTCCTTATAACTATAAATCAATCACACATAGATTAGCTGCATTTATCAGCGAAAATTTTGCGTTTTTCTTTTTCAAAAGTAAATCTGTTTTCTACTGTACGTTACTTTAATTGAATCAACAACCGCAGGGCACCTCTGCTCTCTTAAACTCAGGGCTAAAGAGCGCTCGACTTTACCGCGCAATAAAACCCGCTAATTTCCGAAAAGAAGAAAAAAAGCTTCTCCGCTCCTCGCAGAAACGATTTCTCGAACTCTCCCTCCAGTACCTTCAAGTGCGCGCAACGCACTAAATGTACTCCCGTACACTTATACGCGAACGTGCACACATTCGCGAGCGCAAAAAAACACGAGCTCGGGCGGAAAAAATTACGCGCTCGCGAAAGCTTGTATATTCAAACGAAGAGTTTGTCCGAATCCGCGCGGGCGCTCGTAAAAATCGTGAAAAGCTCGCTGGCACACTCCCTCTTTCCCCAGCGTAAAACACTCGACTCAGAAGCTCTAACGACTCTCCTTCCGAAAAATCGCTCCTCCCTCCAGCTCGCGCGGTCGGGGACACAAAAAAGAGGAGCGTCGCCCCGTGCGCGAGACGCATCGACGCGCCAAAAATACGCCGTAATATCGCGTTTTACGCCGGATTAAACGAGCCGAGGGCGTCCGCGCGCGTTATAAACTTGCTCCTCGTATTTTTTTGGCGCGGGCGCAAAACTATTCTCTTTCGCGCGATTTCGCGGCGCCAGAGCCCGAGATTTTCGCGCGCGTTCTCTCTGCGCACTTAGCCCTCGCGGCTCGTTAGTCACGGTAGTTAGTCATGCTCTAACGGCTACCCCAGCGCGAGCGCGAGAGAGCATAAAGGCCCCTGTACTCCTCACTCTCCTCCGCGTCGTCGTCCTCTTCTTTCTTCTCTCTGTGTGTGCTCGTCTTTCTTAATTTTTCGCCCCCCTTCTCCTCGCGCAGCTTCTCTTGTCTTCTCTCTATCCTCCGTTGCATACCCTCCGCTCGGCGTCTTTTTATTCGGCCGCTCTTACGCCGAGTTTTCGCCTACAGAGTGCCGATCCCTCGTCGTCGCGTCTCTTTTGGCCTCGCAGCCGCGGCGCGGATATGGACGCGGCGAATTCCGCTGAATTATGCACGCTCCGGGTTTTTTCTGGGCACCGTGAACGTAAACGCCGGGATAGAGTCATTAATTACTTCGGGAATTGGGAAGGGTCTTTGGACGGGTTGGCGCGTGTATTTTCAGCGTTTTTAATTTAAATTATTAATGAGTTCGCGGCAGCGTTACTCATTATTACACGAAAAATTCGAGGAGGGAATATACGTTCAGTTCATTTGTTCACCGGAATAAGAAATTCAATAGCAGTGCTGCATTGTTTCAAGTTCTTTATTTTCTTAGCAGCGAGTGTACGATAAATATACTTTAACAACGTGCATCGTTCTGTACCCTGCATTAGTAACATCCCTTTCTCATCAGGCATTCATCGCACACCACAGAAATATCTCAACGTTACCACTCGTTTGTCATGTAATATCGATAGTCGTAAATTAACCAACAACATATCCAACTACAATAATGACGTTTACACGGCTGACCGAAAAAGGTCGCTACAAAATACTGGTACACAAGAAAGAAAACACTTTCCAGGTCGCGCGCTCGCGCGTTCCATCTCTCTCCTCCCGTCTTGACACCTTTCTGACATCTTGTCGCGCTCGCTCGCGCTCCGTTTCCGTCGTTTGCTCCCGCTGTATCTCTCTCTCTCTTTCTCTTTTTCTCCCCCTGCCTTCCCGCGAGCCTGGGCTATTCCTGTGCGAGTGGGTACAGTGCACGCGAGCCCGTGTAACGCTCTGTCGAACGCTCGTCACACGAGGTCGCTGGCTTGTCGCTGCACCTACTCTCTTTGCTGCGTTGCTGCGTGAGATGCGCTCTCGAATGTCGCGCCTGCACCCGTCGTCTCTGCGGCTCGTTCTCGCCCTCTTTGTCTCGTGTTTCTCTTTTAACGTAAATATTGTTTTACCCCGCGCCTTTTCGCATTTTTTTCTCTCGCATCGTCGCCGCTAATACGGAAATAGAGAGAGAGAGAGAAAGGAAGAACGTGGGACTATTACCTTCGGTGTTTTTTTTTCTGGCTTTTTGTTTGCGCCGGAGGTGATGCGTTATTTGCGCTGCGTTCTGTATGCGGATGCTGCATTCAGCGGCAGATTGTCTGGGGGGCGGGTTTTTTTTTTGTCGTCCGCCACGCCGGATTTTACGCGGTCGCGGATGCAGCTTTCGGCGGAACGTTCGAAAAATTACGCGGCAGCCGGGTCCTGTCGTATCGCGCGGATTTACTGCGCTCGCGAGCTGAAAACGCGATTCCGCGACACGATTAAATAGGAAAAACAAAAGGCGATGCGCGACTGCTGCTGCTGCCAGCTTTTTCAGCTTCGTATAGCTGATAATTGCATTATCGTCGAGGTTTTCACGTTCGTTTAGCATGCGCGTGCAACTGTCGACTCCACCTAAATTTATAAACATATGATGTGAAATGCAGTTTTTAATGTAATTTAATGGAGAAAACGACGTTCAAAATTTAAATTGGTCTAAATTCGTACATTTGTCTCGCAATGTAAATGTCTTTGCCTTCATTTTCTCGAAAATAATTGAAAGGGACCGTTCGCTGTGTAGTAGATAATTAATTGAGTCAGCTCATTTTTAAGCGCAACGTATAGCCCTACATCAATTATTAGCTGCGACTCTAAATATATTACGCTGGAAACTGGAGCGCCAATTAATTCGCACCAGTATATATACATATATACCTTGTATCCCGCTCCTCTCTTTCTCTCTCTCTCCCTCTTTTTCGAGCGCTTGGAATTTTCCTTCAAACGAAAAATCTTTGGGCGAAACTAATACCCGCCGACGGTGAAAAATCTTCAAAGCTCGTCTCGGATTTTTTGCTGGCCTTGCCGCGGCAAGATGATTAATAATTGGCCTACATAAGGAACGTGTAATGCGAAGCTAATAATGACAGCGAAAATATGAGCGCCTGAATATCTCAAAGGCGGCGGCTGAAAATATAACGTGAGGCCGTGGACGAGCGATGAGTGCACTGCTAACAGATGCTGTCTTTACCTTATAGTTTCTTGACGGGTTGTTATTATCGAGCCAGCTTTAAAAAGACTTTAAGTAATTATAATATGTTTTCGTTTTTAATTATAAATATAAGTTAATAATTATGTATTTTAATGAATCTTTCGTGTATGTGATTGTATAAAAATTTAAAAAAAGTTTTATATCTCTGGATTTTTATATAAGAATATAACTATAATCAAAAACGTTGAACTGATCAAAAACTATATATGTAATTCACCGTAAATAGGCTCTGTAGAAATTTTCCGGTATTCGCACGGATATATTATTGCTCCGTATAAATCATCGAGTACACGACAGGAAAACGGCAGTCAGAATTAATAAGGCAATTTAAATTCGGTTTGGCGAAATTTATACTCAACCTACTTGATTCGTGGAGAGGCCAGTTCTGAGAGCGACGCATGGCTTTGTTTACCGCGTGCACACAAATCGACCTGTAACGAAAGCTCGAGCTGCAGCGGCGTTTCGTTAACTTTCGCCGCAGCGGACGCTTCCAAGTTGCAGAATTTAGGACTACACTGGTTATTTGAAGAGGCGTTCATTTCGATGCTTTGAACGGATGGTTATGGTTAATTTAATTAGACAAGCTATTCTCGACGTTTATTTTACGATGTAAATTGAGACGAGAATTCATCTATTCGAAGTGGTGTAACTAACGATCTGTTTTCGATAATTAAACTCTAGTACCACCTAAACGAATCGTACGATAGGTAATAACTGAAAAAGCAATAAATCGTAGCTAGATGTTCAAAGTGATAACTATTCTCAAAAATAATATTGCTAATTAAGAGAATGTGTGCGTTAAGCGAGGGAAGAATAATACTCGTTGAAAAATGGAGGAAATTGAATCGAGATTTTGTTATTCGAAACAATATTTTCTTAGCGACTATATAGGCTTACTTTGCCGCGTCTTGCGCGTATATTTCGCGTTCCAGAGGCTCTCGCACGCACGCATACTTCTTTCACGCCTGTACATATTGAACTAATAAATCCTAATGCACTGTATATATACGTACGTACCATCCGCTGCATGCCCTATAGCACCCAAGACGACGACGACGTCGACGACTACGCGACGCCGAAAAAAAAAGGTTATTTTAATTGGCTAAAGCATCGCATACACATACGTGAAATATGTACGAGTTTCGTATGGCAGTTTGGTAAAACAAAGACTATGACTTCTAATAAAAGCGTAATAAGCGAAAGAAGGAGCAAAAAAAATGCGAGTGAAAGCGGTGATAAAGTATAGGAGATAAAGCAAATACAGTGTGGATGTCTATGTGTGTATGTGTGTGTGTATAAAAAAGACGATGGCGGTAGGCGAAGAGCGAAATACGAAATGCGAGCAAAGCGAGTAAAAAAGGGGATTGGAAAATTGTTTAATACATGCATAATAAAATTATATTGTATATTGGCTACAAAATTTGTGCGTGTCTCTGTCTTTGTTGGCTGTCAATTAAAAAGCCCTTCTATCTTTTCCCACCTCCACTTCCCGACCGAGGCTTTCAGCGCGCTACACCCACTTTCCTCGCACGTCGGCTCCAGTCTTCGTTCTCTCTATATATACGTTCTCCGGCCGCAACCCTCTGTCTCTCTCTCTCTCTCTCTCTCTCTCTCTCTCTCTCTCTCTCTCTCCTCTTCTCTTCTTCACTCCGCCCCGCTTCTAACTGTATCGTCTACACCCACTACCTCAAAGCCCTGTTGTGTGTTGTATTTCTCTCTCTCACTCTCTCTCCCCACCCGCGCCTCTACCTCTCTTACCCCAGCTGCTGTAGGTAGCTGTATACACTTGTTACGTGTCTGATTATGCACTTGTTGTACGTGCGACCTATTTTCACGAGGCGCTGCCGCTGGTTATGGTCCTTTTACTTTTTCCTCCCTAATGTCCTTGTCGATTTTATTGGACGCCGGTTCATCGACGCCGAAGATATTCGCATACCGCGCCTGCACTGGCGAGTTTCCGCGCTGCCGGGGCTTCCCCTTTGCTTTGTCAACATATTCGTATTTATATGAACGCACGGAGAAGCCAGTTTGCGTCAAAGGTAAGTGAGTTATCGAGTTACTATTGCAGAAACAGCTGAAAAAATGATTACGTACATTGAGGTATAATTAACCAAGAGCTTATAAATCGTGACCGACTGCTCTTGTCTGTTCATTCCAAAATCATATGAATATACAATGTGACGTGAATAAAACGGGAGTGTATTAAAGTTGTAGATGGTTTTTACGTTATTAAAATGTACCTGTGGTTAAATTGATTCCAAATACGATATTTAATAGTATATTCCGATATGGATTGACGAATTTAATTTTGCATTCGTGATATTATTAGCTGTCATAGCATTATTATTATTATTATTATTTATAAAGCTTAATATCATACTAAAAATGTTTAATTAATGATTTTTTTTTAATATTTACATATTTTTCTTTTTATTGCAAAACAGCAATTTAAAAAAATAATTATAATAATCGCTAGTAACTAGTATTTTTTTATTTTTTACTATTCGTTCAGTTTGGTGTATTAATTTGACTGCTGTAATAAAATTCAAACATCGTGGATTCTGAGAACTTTCGAGGAAATAATTATTTCAACTCAAATTAGGGAGCTAAATTTACCTACTGTGACCCAGACAAAGATCCAAAATCATTTCAGAATATTATGAATAAAATATTCGAGTAAATTTCGATTTATGCAATTGTCACATACGGAACATATGACGTGATTGACGGAATTAAGTTGTACTTGCGAAATGAGAATAATTTTAGACAAGCGTTTAACTAGGTCTGAGCGACTTAGCTAACATTTTAAATACTTTTTTCTATATAGGGGGAGAGCGGGGCATGGGTGGTACCTTAACTTTGGGATAAGTTTATATTGATCTTTTAAGTATTTTAATAATTTAAAAAAAAGAAATAGTTAGTTAAACATATTGAGAATTAGTATCAATAGTTAAATAATATTATTTTTCAATATATTTTTAGTTATAAATCGAAACGTACACGGATAGAATTTTTCAGGAAAAATTACCGTGAAATTCACGGCAATCAGAGAACAACCGAAGTCTCTGGAAATTTTTACCGTTGTCAGGGTAATTTTTACTAACCTTCCCTACAAATTTTGCTTTACACTCAGAGAAAATTTGTAGGGAAGGTTAGTAAAAATTACCGTGACAACAGTAAAAATTCCCAGAGAATTCGAAGTTCCCTGATTTCCGTGAATTTCACGGTAATTTTTCCTGAAAAATTCTGTCCGTGTAAAACTCGTCAAAATGCTCTACGTGCCCCAGTAGCGGGTACGCGTGGTACCCAGGTGGGGCACACGTAGCACACTTGAGACTGCAGCCTCGTCTAACTTTAAAATTTCTACCGATCAGCTGACCTGACCACATTTACAAATATATTTCTCATAAATAATATAATTAGATAATAAATAATATTTATTTACTTACTATTGATTTATATTTTTATCGATTTAAATCTTTATAAGATTCATTGCAAAAGAGGAATTGATAAATATTTTTGAAAGTTAAGCATGTTTAATGACTATTGGCCGACGGTTCGTTTAATTGTTATTTAAAAATTTAATATTATTAATTTAAACTTCTTTATCAACAATAGTCGTCTTTTGAATAAATGAAAATTTTCAGACTAAAAAAGTTGAGAAATGTTTAGTGTAGATTTACCAAAGATTCTTAATTGTTGATAGCATTTGTTAATAACAATTAATCGGATAGTCTAATTAGTGATTTTCATGTTAACAAGCACGCTTGTTTCTTATGACTATAAACAAAACGTATAAGTGGAAAATAAAAATTGTTTGTACTCTGATTGTATTTTAGTTTGAATCAAGTATACTCAACTGCGACTTTTAATTAACATTTAACACAACATTAATCACATTAAGTTCTAAAGATTTTCATCTTTAATTTTTTAAATAAAAACTAATATACGTAATTTTCTTTTCTATTCAGTCTCTGTTATTAAATAAATCACATTTTCGTCTTATGGTTCATCTTATAATTAATTAATATATTTTAATTAAATAAATTATTTTAAGTTATTATTTTTTTATAATCATATAAAAATTTAAACTTATTAAACCTATTGATATTATCCCTATATGAACCACTGAAGAATAAGCAACAATTAATTGTATATCATACTGACGTAAACATACTATTCTTAAATATAAAATCCCAATTAATCTAATAACTATAAATAAATTATTAAATTTGACTGGCATAAATAGTTTAAGTTTCAATATTATTCGAATAGAAGATCCATCATTTACTACCAATATTATATTATAATTTTCTATCGGAACTCCATTATTGTCGACTATTTGAAAAACTTGCTCAACTACAGATTCGGCTACATTTTTTCGAATGTCAGAGTTTATATTTACCTGGGGCTTAAACTTTTTTGCTGTTCTAGTAGATGATGATCCCTATATATCATCTGCATGAAAATAACACGCCATTTCCAGAAGCAAAATTTATTTTCAATTGCAGTGGTTAAACATGTTGTGTAATCTATATATACAAAATTGACTTTCGAAATAGCTGCGGAATCGCCAAAAAGCATTGCGCTACAAATAAACATCATTCAACGTCATACGAACTAAAGCGACTGAAATTAAGCATAGAGGAACTGAAATTCACGCCCTCCATTCGTAGCGCACGCGTGTTCCCATTTTCCCTCGAGTACATCCGCGTGTGCTCGGACGAAATCGAAGCTTTCGCTTCACGAAAATAAACACAGCTACACCCACTTTCATTGGGAGCAATTAGACAGACGAATCCGAAATCGCTCAAACAGCCTGGGCAAACAGAAGTGTGAGTCTTACTCTGTACCTATACGACGTCTTGACGTATAACGTCTTCCCTGCTCTGCGCACACACGAGCGAAACGTCACAGCCGCGAGGCTTGACAATCAAGTTCACATGTTTGCACTGTGATTTGGCGATTGGCTCGCCGAAGATCGTTCAACCCTATAACATCGCGCGCTTATAAGGACAGGTAGGATGCAGATGCGCTTTGGTTGCGCATCTGGAATGGTGGAATCATTTTTTTTATTAAAATGCTATTCAATTTGCACGAGGAAGGCTGAGCTAACAGTGTGCTGAAACGGGAATGCGTATTCGTTGGAAAAGTATTACATTTATAAAATAATTACACTTTTAATTAATTTTTAATTGTACAGTCTATACATAATTAAAAAAGTCATTAATTCGATATAAAAGAGCAAAATCTACATTCGCTGATAGAATATTAATTTTGCTTTTAATAAAAACTCGTTCTTTTGGAGGTGGTACAAAGTAGTATAATATGAAGTAAAATTAAATATAGTACTGCTTAGTTTTAAAAATTACAGTTATCACAGTAATGACGTAACATATTCATTACATACTGACATTAGTACACGCAGAAAAATGATCCATTAGTAGCAAGAGGAAAATCTTTTTGTGAAAATCCACTTGCTGTAAAACGATTATCGTTTTTAATCTAACGTATTATTCTTAAAACAAAAAATTCATTTTGTGCTTCAAGATTATATTTTTCTTGCATCAAAACACTTTTCTTTATTTCTGCAAATCGCATCCGTTATAGGCAAAATAACTTCATCTCGTTACATGAGTAAATGAGAACCAACTTCATTAAGTTTTTACTACAAAATGATTTTCCTTTTGTCACAAGAGGAAAAAGGGTAATTACTATAAATAATTAGTCATATAATTAATTACAATACAATCAACTATTAGTTATTCTTATGGAAAGTATGAATACAGAATTGGATTTTAAAAGAAGAATTATCTCTTCAAGTTAAGCAACTGTCGAGATATGAATTTTTAAAAATTATCTAATTTTTCTGAAATATATATTTCCTATTTTAACACTACTCGTCAGAAGCTTAGTTAGTCGTGTGGTTAAGGTACCGGCTTCCCAATGCAAAGGTCGAGGGTTCGATTCCCAGTCACTGCACTTTCAACTATCCTCGAAAATATTTTTTCTTCGATTTTTTCACGAAGTTAACCAATATTAATTAATTATTAAAATAAAAAAATATATAAATAAAATAAAATACATAAAAAATATAAATAATAAAATAAACGTTAAAATAAATAAAATTAATAGAAGTAAAATTTTTTTTATTAAAATAGAAAATACGTTTAAACTTTTTTCTCGGGGGCAAGAGGTTTCTTGTTCATACAAAACGGTTTTGGTTAGAGAGGATTTTCCTATTGGTACCAGACCTTCTATTTCCTTGAAGAGAAATCCTTTTCGTACAAGAATAATTTGCCAGAAAAGGATTTTTCTCTTGTGGGAAAAGGAATTAATTTTGGCAATCAAAACAAGATTATTTTCCTCTTGGATCAAAAGGATTCCATTTGCTACCAATGAACTTTTCTCTGCGTGTAGATATATGAATATCACAGTCGATTGAAAATAACTAAATAAAAGTTCATCATCATAAGGGAGATGAAGACTAGCGCAAAACGACCAGAATTATCAGTCAAATTAATTAATCAAATAAGAGTAATGTCTGCATATTAATGCAGACATCAAGTATTTTTGCCAACTCTAAAGATTAAATATGTATCGGTATTGGTTTAATTGTTGTATGTCAGTTAATTTGTACCCAAAGGTACACTGAGAGAAATAGATTACTTGAGGCAAAAGAAAATTCCTTTTGGGAAAATCCTTT
Organism: Torymus aiolomorphi; assembly: GCA_036365515.1. NCBI lineage: Eukaryota > Metazoa > Arthropoda > Insecta > Hymenoptera > Torymidae > Torymus > Torymus aiolomorphi. Next base: position 220,238,067 of record CM070873.1, on the reverse strand, counting down.
GGATGCAAAATGATTATCTTATTGAATCAAACATTTTATTTTGATATCGAAAATCTAAGTTTTCGGTTCGAAATGATTATCCTCTAGATTCAAAAAGAAACTTCCTTTCGCGTGTAAATGATTTTAGTGGAACAAAAAGTAATAATTTCATGTTCATCCCAATTTCCATTGATTTCTAATTAATCTTGCACTAAAATGAAACTTCTTTTTGATAGAAATGATTTCATTTTGCTATAAAAGGATTTTCTTTTTGAAAGTAGACAAATTCGGGTGCTGATTGATCAAGTTTTTGGTCCAAAATAATTTTCCTTTTGGCGCAAGAGGAAATTGAAGTAACGTATCTTTCTTTTTTTGCGATTCTCTGTCAGAGGCTCGGCTATAGTTACCCGAGTAGAAATGAAATACGGCGTGCCGTAGGTATCACACGGGCCGGATGGCGTATGCCGTACAAGGCCCTTGCGCGGCATGTAACGCTTTTATTGTAAAGTACTTGCGTTTCTGCCGTACAATAAACTCACTTACAATAAGCCTTATCCGGGCCGGTATAACGCCGTGATATTTTCCGGATAAGATACGTGTCATTTTTCCATTATAAATGCATCTAATTCGTGGTTTAGGTGTGCAGGTTTGCCGATGGTGGATTTTAGGTGGTGCGCTCCATAGTTTTTTACCTCTAGATGTTGGAACGCATCGAATGCGTGGTCTAGGTCATTGGGATAGCCGATGGTGGAGACTAGGTGGTGCGCTCCGTAGTTTTTTACGTCTAGATATCGAAATGCATCGAATGCGTGGTCTAGGTGTTCAGGGTGACAGATGGTGAAGACGAGGTGGTGCGCTCCATGGTTTTTTGCCTCTAGGTGTTGGAACGCATCGAATGCGTGGCCTAGGTCGTTGGGGTAGTCGATGATGGAGTCTGAATGGTGTGCTCCGTAGTTTTTACATCTAGATATCGAAATGCATCGAATGCGTGGCCTAGGTGTTCGGGGTAACCGATGGTGAAGTCGAGGTAGTGCGCTCCATAGTTTTTTGCCTCTATGTGTTGGAACGCATCGAATGCGTGTTCTAGGTCATTGGGGTAGCCGATGATGGAGTCTAGGTGGTGCGCTCCGTAGTTTTTTACGTCTATAGATATCGACATGCATCGAATGCGTGGTCTAGGTGTTCGGGGTGACCGATGGTAAAGTCGAGGTGGTGCGCTCCGTAGTTTGTTGTCTCTAGGTATTGGAACGCATCGAATGCAGGGTCTAAGTGATCGGAGTGGCCGGTGATGGAGTCTAGGTGGCGCGCTTCGTAGTATTTTATTTCTAGGTGTTGGAATGCATCGAAAAACGTGGAGGGCAATGAAAACTACGGAGCGCATCACCTAGACACCGTCACTGGCTACCTCGACCACTTCGACCACGCATTGAATGCACTCCGACATCTAGACGCAAAAAATTACGGAGCGCATAACCTAGACTCCGTCATCGGCCACCCTGGATACCTAGACCACGCATTTGACGAGTTTCAACACCTAGAGGCAAAAACCTTCGGTGCGCACCACCCAGACTCCATCATCGGCTACTCCGAACACCTACATCAAACGTTGGATGCGGTTCGACAGCTAGAGGCCAAAAACTACAGAGCGCACATATAAGACTCCATCATTGGCCACCTCGAACACCTAGACTACATATTTGATGGGTTCTAACACCTAGAGGCAAAAATTTACAGAACTTACCACTTATAGACAGTGTCATCGACTACCGCGAACACCTAGACTATGTATTAGACGCGTCCTGAGACCTAAATAAAGAACTACGAAGATTATTTAGAGACAATAAGCCGCGTGTTGCCCGAATGAGGGACGGATCAGGGTGATATGTTTTACCGGTCGTACGAATATCGATAGGTAAAATCATTCGGCCCGCATACAGTTCAGCGTTGCATGCCTCGCACGGCACTCATCCGTCAACAACATCAGGTACGGATCAGGAATCACGGCAGACGGATCAATCCGAAGGTCGAGAGTTCGATTCCCGGTGACTGCACTTCTGAACTAACTTCGTACAAAATTTTTTTCTTTGGTTTTTTTCACAAGTTTAACATATTATCAAGTGCACGTACTATATAAATGGTAAAAAAAGTCTTGATTAGTGATTTCACAATAATTAGCAGCAGTAATTACAATTTTTTTTAGCAAAAACATACTAGAATATACACTTTTTGAGTCAAAAGGTTTCTTTTTTACACAAGCGGATCTTGAGTAGAAAGGATTTTCCTTTTGGTTCAAATAGACCGAATTTTGAGTCCAAAAACAAGAAGAATATCTTTTTGTGGGAAATAAATTACTTTGATCTCAAATGAAAATTTCTCTGAGTGCACGTTATGGAGTTTTTAATATTTAATGAAAGTAGTAGCTAATTCTAAAAAGCTTATTTGAATATATATTTAAAACATTAGTAAGTTACAGATGACACACTACTGTTACACGAAGATCTTTATATATGAAAACAAGGAGAATATTGCTTCGTACATTTAACGCATAAAACAGTAACTACAAACGAATCAGTACTGGGTGTGATGCGTGAATTCTCCTATGCCGTGACTTTTGTGTCAAATGAACGTTATATATCGAAGCATATTTATTTGTTCTAATTTATCTTTAATTTTACAATCTTGACACTGTACATACATCAATGTGGCTACCCAAGCATACTCGAAAAGAACGATGAAGAAAGAATTCATCCGCGTAAGTATTTCAGCTACACACAAATTTGTTTATAGAAACTCATCTTAATAAACGAATGTCACTGTGACGTTTACTTATTCGAATTTACATAGTACATATTGCCGAGCATATTGCGTAAAAAGTCTTCGTCGGTACATCAGGATAGACGGAACGCTAGATACATATATGTGGCTTCCCGGAAAAACCATGTAAGTGACATGTTTTTCAAAATAGATTTTATGCGTTATTTCTTATCTTCGAACAGCCTCTAGCACGTAATCATGACAGAAATGACTAAAGTGCACTTGTTGTCTTTTTGAACATGTTCCTGGAATAACCACATATCTCCATTTTTCATTCTTTTTATAATAACTCCCAGAAAAACCACATAACTCGACTTTTTTTTAGAATAACTCCTGGAAAACTCATATAACTCCACTTTTTTCATCTAATATCCTGGAAAAACGATACAACTCCACGTTTCCAATTGAATAATTCCGGAATCGAGTATTATTATAACTTCATTTAAATACATTTCAAAGAAATTTTCATCAAAATCTATTCAATAAAAATCTATTTCTAGTACTGAATTATTTATTTCATATTTTACTAATGTTATTTTTTCATAATCTACAGTAGTATAATAATGTTACTTTCTAGCCATTTAGTCATGAAAAATAAAATAAAATTAAAAAAACTTTTGCCCCTACACACGAAAACGACAGCTTCTACAAGCTTCCGTAAGCGATAATTCATATTTATCATGTATATATAGTTACCGGAAAAATAATATAATTACCATTGAGACCGGAAAACACATATAACTGAAATTTTTTTTATTCCCGGAATAACCATATAAGTGAAAGTTGTTTTCTAATACATGAACGCTATTGATCAAGTTACTATGGTAATAAATATGTTATTCAGATTAGTAGTCACAGATGCAGTGTTGCATTTAATCTCATTTGTCTTGATTTAAAACACCGACGCGAAACTAAAAACTGATTTCGATTTACTCGAAATCATGAAAAGTGGAGATAAGTGGTTATTCCTGGAAGCCACAGATATATAATATATTTTTTGAAACTCCGTGCGAGAAGTTCGATTTCTCGCACGCTGCGTTAAACGATGCGTGCAAAAATCTCACTTCTCGCACGTCGTGTCAAAAAATACAGTTCGACACTTGTGTGAGAAGTTGATTTTCTCCTCGTGTGACCTTTTCACCCTCGCTTCGCTCGGGTGCAAACAGTCACACGAGGGGAAAATCAAATCCTCACACTAGTATCGAAATGTACTATTTCATAACAGCGTGCGCGGAGCTCGACTTTAGAGTCATTTGTTTTGGCGCTAAAGTCATCGATTTAGGCACGCTCTCTCACAGGGTGCGCAGGGACATTTGAAGCGTGCGTGGGGAAACCTATCATGTCGCTGTCATTTGTTTTACATATGTATGATTGCGAAATTGTATATCATTAGTGCAAGACGTCTCGTTTATAACCTATTGGTACCTAACCGAAAAGTAAACATGAGTGATAATAGTTCTTGTGATACAGACGATATATCCGATTATGGAGATGAAATTCCACCCGAAATCGCTGCAGCAGCTAAAGAGGTAACTTTAGATCTATTGCCGAACAAATCAAAACGTCAATATGTTGCAACATACAACAAGTTTAAGTCTTGGCGTTCAACAAAAAAAACCACAATGTTCGTTGAAGAAATATTTTTAGCTTATTTCAAAGAATTGGCAATGACACTTTCTCCTCCGACACTATGGAACCGTTATTCAATGTTGAAGACTACCGTAAAAACTTTTGATCATATTGATATAAGCCAATATCATCAACTTTTAGCTTACATCAAGAAAAAAAATGCTAAATGATGCTCCGGACGAAGCACATTTAGTGAAAAAAGTAATTTATTTATAAAAAAATTTTAAATTTTATTTCATTTTTCAACAATTTACGAGAATTGATTTCGTTGTAGGTTGTTCTTATTTTTGGAATTCTCGGTGCGTTGAGAAGAGGAGAATTACTAATATAACAACCGATGACATTGAAAATGATTCGACGAGATTATTGATAAAAATTCCAGTAACGAAGAATAATGTCCCTCGTTCTTTTGCAGTTCGTGGAAAATGTTATCAAATATGTAAAAATTACATGAATCTTAGACCAACTGAAATCGATAAACTCAAAAGATTCTTCATACATTATATAGACGGAAAATGCACACGACAGCCGATTGGTCTCAATACAATCGGTCAAATGCCAAAGCAAATAGCTGATTGGTTAAAATTACCAAATCCTCACTTATACACTGGTCATAGTTTCCGAAGAACTTCAGCAACTTTGCTAGTCGATGGAGGAGGTGATCTTATTGACTTAAAAAGACATGGCGGTTGGAAATCGTCTACAGTAGCTGAGGGCTACATTAATGAATCTATGAATCATAAGGAACAAATTCATAAAAAATAACTAAATCGATCGTCCTAAAACCTACTGAAGTTGTAGTGGCAGATAACCATATACCGCAGTGTGACAATCAAGTAGCATCTACTTCTGGAGCAGAAATTACAGTTGATCAACCCAAAAAATCTGTAACAGTTTCGTTAAAAAGAACCAGATTTGATTCAGAAGGTCGAGATGATGATAATGAACCACACGCTGAGGATGAATTTTATCGATTAACCGAAACGCAGCAAGCTACATGTGGTTCACCGTTGAAAAAACGTAGACAAAACAGTGATGAAAAAAGCGAACAATCATTTACTATTGAAAGCAGCGACAAAAATATTTCTTTTCATTTTAATAATTGTAATGTTACAATTAATGTACATAATCATCATAATTAACTACAATGTACGATACACTATATTTTTGTTTTAGTTTAATATTTTTTGATAAAAGATGCAATAATTATCTATTAAAAATAATTCATTTTTGAATTTAGTTTAGTATAATGTCGAGCTATGCGACACTTGTTATGAAAAATAGTATACGCAACTCGTGCGAGGGAAACACGATTTACGCACTCGTGGTAGTTCAGCGCCCTCGCTTCGCTCGGGTGCGAACTACCACGCGTGCGTAAATCGTGTTCCCCTCGCACTAGTTGCGTAATGTACTATTATGTAATCATGTTTGAAATCAGCGAAATTTTCATTAATTTAAATTTAGAGTGTGGCAGAATGAGTATGTAAGATTATAGAGGGCACAAATGAAGAGATTAAAACAGTTCATAATGCTCCGAAAATACAAGTTATGGATATTTTTAGTTTTATTTTAAGAAAATTTTAAAAGAGCTTAAGCTCTTTTAACAATTGTTTCAAAGCAGTAATTATTCCAATCTAGAAAATAATGAAAAAAAGTTAAAAGTGTTTTCATTAATTTTTTTAGAATGAGATAAAATTTTTTCGAAATTATGATAGCGTAAAAGATACCAACGAAAAAATAAATCGTTAAAATCCGTGCATATTTTGACCTTCATATTTTCATTAAATAAATCGCTAATATCCAGCGTGTTCCATTTTAATTTATTACCCTAAATAACTTTTAAGGTGACTTCCAAGAAAACCACTTCTAGGACAACAGTTGTAGGATTTCGAGGTGGCCATCCACTAATGACCTTGATTTTATCCGCCGCATTAATTTTTGGGATCATTTTTTTCTTTATACAATATCAAAGAGAGCAAAAAATTTTATGTTCAAGTATGTATTTTCTCCATAAGATTATAATAGAGGTTTCCTTTTAAAAATTTCAAGTGGAACTTCATAATATAGAACGCCGAAAATTATCCCTGGGGTAAAACGAAGTCCACTAGTAGATGAATCTTCTGTTGGAGATCCCCCTAAACTTATTCTTGTTGATAGATAAAAATTGGCACTTGTATAAAAGAAAATTTGACCGAGTAACTCTAGTAATTATAAAAAATCCTCGAATCACCCAACCTACACAGCGTAAAAGAATAATGGCCAAAGTGACTTTACAGCTCTGCAAATATTTCACGTAACCAGAGTTTGATCAGACAAACCTAAAAATTTGCAACGCGCATCGTAAAATGGACGTGAAAATTCATTGGCGAAGGTGTTAAAAAAAAATCTGTTGATTCTCTTTTAGCAGATCTCAATAACAAATACCCTCGGAGCAATGAATAACCGAGTCGCGGGTGGCGCGCAGTGATTTTTCATTCTCGCTGAAATTTTCATTTTCATCCACTATAACGATCGCGGAGAGCGCGCTGCGGCTCGATTAATAATTCATCCTCCGCACTCTCTTGCCTCGGCGCCGTGCAGCAGCACAGCACTTAGCCTATATACAAAAAATCCCCATAAAATCCGACACTTACGATTCTCTCTCTTTTCTCGCTTGCGCTGTTTGCCTCGGCGGCAGGCGGTGAAACCGCTCGTCGGCACTCGCTAAATGAGCTCTCGTTCGCACGTCTCGTTTACGAGGCTCTCGTCGCTCGCCTACTGTCGCGGCCGAAGGTATAAAGGCCCCGCGGGCCGGCCGCGTGCGTATAGTGACGTGCAGCCACGGAAATGAGAGCGAGGCGCGCCGGTCACGCGGCTCTGCTGCTACTGTTGGCGCTGATGCTGCTGCTAGTCTGCCCGGGCGCCCTGGGCCAGGATCGTGGGATAACGCGCGCCGAGCCGACGACGCAGGCGTTGTCCCGCAAACACAAACACCACCACCTCTTACTTTGTAAGTATTATTGTCGCCGCGCGCGCTCGCCTATTGTGTCGTGATGCGTCGCTCGCTGCAAGTTACGACCCGGCTTTTGTGATAGCCTTGACATTTCGCGCGATTGCCGCCCGCGCGCGATGCGTCGCCGCGACTCATACACGCGCCCAGCTCTCGGGCTTTCATTCGCGTGATTTACGGTCTCTCGGCGATTGTGCGGAATCCGCGCGCGATGTGCTGCTGTCGTCCTTCGGATTTGTGCCGATGAAATGGAAAAAATGAAGAGCCGAGATTGAGATCTGCTCCAGTCAATTTTAGTACGTAAATACATCTTGCGCGTTTTTTGTTGGATATTATATAGAAGTATTGGAAATTGAGGGAGCGCTGGATTCGTGAAAAAAATGAGAAGTGTATTTGAAATTGATAAAATAATATTTACGTCTGACCGTATCAAGCTCTTTCCACTCGGGTACAATCAAAGACTCTTTTCTATATGCATGCGTTTTGACATCACTTTCTATATTATTTTATGATATATTTCACGTAATAAATCTTTATAAATTATTATAAAAATATTACCAAGCTGGCACTGTTGAAAGTGTCAGCCGTAAATCATTTAATTAACTTTAGTCGAAAATGGAGATATAAATTATATTTAAATTTTCGTCACGCGACATTTCTCATTTTAAAGTCAAATTAAATAAGTTTTAAATAAAAAAAAAAATATTTTTTCGTACAAAAATTACTCGATGGTCGCTGTTCTCAACATCTGTTAGCTAATATAGCTTTTTAAATTCCGGAAATACTAACTGTGGAAACAATGATAAATTATATTTGGTTCTACAATCGAAACCTTGACTGTAATAAGTTTAAGACGTCTAGTATACATTAACTGCTAAATGAAGTTTAAGGTCGATAGCACCTCCGGCTTGGAAATCTGTTAAAATGTTCTAAGAATGAGCATTCTCTTTTTCTATTACATTAGCGAGTGAGTTTTAAACCGATCTGAACTTTCTACGGCAACTCGTTTACTGCAGAAACGCGTACTGTAATCTGAAAACAGCACCGGCTGAATAATAATAAACCCCGTGTAATTATCATTAAACAGCTAATACGCTTAATCATCCATAACCAGAGAAAAGTAATATATTTCGCAATTACGAAGAAAGTTTGAAAACAGAAATTTTGAGCTTTGCAACTTCTCGCACTACTCTCACGTTTTTTATTAAAATATAAATCACGCCTAACATTATTTCCAACGCTCGTTTGTAAACGGTTAATAATAAAGCTAAATTTAATAACCGTAACTTTTGATAATACGGTTGAAAATTAAAATTATTCAGCGCGAATTATCACGTTTCGTATGAATAAACTATTTTAATATACACAAGGGAACGGGTGTGCGCGTGCATCTCCGATTAAATCCGTTTTCAAAGCTTTTAGCGCAGCAATCGATGCGCAATAAATAACGCGCGGGTGGGCGGGCGCGAAAAAGGTCAACGGAACTGTAAATAACTATTAAAAGAATCCATAAAAAAAAACCGCCACTCGCGCGGCCGGACTAAAATTCTAAATTGAAAAAGAATCTCAATTAATGTCCCCTGTAAAGAAAAGTCAAAGCAACAAAAAAGTATAAAGAGTGACGTGCCTCTTCGACAGGAAAAAAAAAAAACAAAGCGCATGCAACAACGAACGACGGGAAAAGCGACAATCGTACACGCGGGAGGAAAAAAGAGCGAAATCCCGACGACTCACACTTATGCGACCCACGCCTATGTGTATGTTTTCCAGCGACGCGGGAGAGCAGCGGCTTCAGCAGCGTTTATCTCTATCCGCACCACGTCCTCTCCCGTAATTACATATTCACGATTATCGCAACACGCCGACTTACACAGCTGTTTTATACGGCGCTTCGCTCTTCATATAGATCCTGCGTAACTGCTGCCTGTGCACTCAGTCCTCGCTTCTCTTTCTACTCTCTCTCCCCCTTCCCCCTCTCTCTCTCTCTGCGTGCGCGTCTGCAGCCGTCGCTCCCGTCCGCTTTCCATAGCGCGATTTCCATAATTGCATTAGCATACTACCCTTTACCGAGCGCGTCAGCGCTACTGGGTAGCCCGGTGCTGTTCTGGCTCTGCTCTGCCACTGCTGCTGCCGGCGAGCGCTACTCACTCCATCTTCCTCTCTCCTCGCTTTCTCGCTTTCGCTTATCTACGGCAGCGCGCCGCGTACATACGTCCTTTATATTTGTACTTTTCTATCTGATTTTCTCTGTTTATCGCGCCGCCAAGCTATGTGGCTCGTTTTCTCTCTTTCGTATGTATCTTCGTGGACGCGATGCTCCTTTTTTGGTCGCTCCTTTGTGTCTTTATAAATTTTAGTACGGAGCCAAGGGGATTCGTTCCATGTTTTTGTATCTCGGTGTGAGCTGGCTTCTACTTTTGCAGACTGTATAGGAACGATTTTTGCCGGTCCAAATGCTCTGATTGTACCTGTCGCGAATAAAAATACAACAAACATACAATTTATTCAAGTTAAATGTATGCAATTCATTTAAAAATTTTCCGTTGCGTTAAATTATACGGTGCATTTTAATGAAAATAAATGACAGGAAACGGAATAATGTTATTCAGCTTTGGTTTGCATTTTTCGATTTCTCTCTTGTATATTTCTAAATAATTCTATTAATAATTTATTATTGATAAAGTATAATAAATTCTGCTCGTGTTTATTCTGTATACGACATTTTTTTTTGTAATATTGTCAAATAGTGTTTTTTTTTATTTGAATAACAGTTTTTATTATATTTAGCTTGGATTGTATTTTCAATGTTTTTTTCAACGTGACATTTATTTATGGTAAATGTAATATAATTTACTTTTTGAACGGATATAAAAGTCGTTTAAAGAAAAAGAAAGTTAAAATGTTTTAGCTCAACTATACTAAACTTGTTCTATAATAAACAAAATATATTGTTTTCATAATAATAATAATACCAGCTGTACTTTACAATAGTATAGATGAAAATGAATATTGTTATTGTTTCCTTTAAATACTTCCCTGGCAGAAAAATTTGGTATATTTTTCTGTTTTTCATTGTTTGTTTCTGTGTATTTCTGTATATTTCTGCATTTTTCTACATTTTCATTTTTTTAATGTTTTTTTCTGTTTTTGTTCCTATTCCGACATTATGAAACAGGAAAAGCAGAAATAAATAAAAAAAAACAGAAATAAATTGAAATAAACTATAATTTCAAGAAAAAACGGAAATACATAAAGAAAATAAGAAAAACAGAAAAAACCAATAATAAATTATTAAATCAAAAAAATTTTTCAATATAACATTTATTCACTTTTTTGTTTCTTTTCAATCAATTCATTAATTTTAGTTCATGTTTTTATCATTATTTATTTATTTATTTATTTTTGTTTTTGGGCTTTCTTTGTTCCACATGCTCCAATTCACGATAGAAACAAACAGAAAGAAACAATGAAAAACGAGAATATGTAGAAAAATGCAGAAAAGCACAGCAATTTTTTCTGCCACGGTTTAATATGATAGCAAACGAATTCAACATTTTGATATACCTATGTGGAAATAGAAACTCTGATAAGGCAATTCTATATTTGAGGCTAATGTTTGTAAGAGTCTACAAGTAATATTCATTAGTTATTCTTGCAATCAATACAATTCTGCGCTCAATACGAGGAACCAAAAGTGAAGGTTTTTCTCGTTCAAGGCAGCCGCCTAAAAGTAGCTTTAACAATTTTAAAAATCAGCCGCCCTCAATAATCAATCAAGGTCCCTTCAGGCTGTGGGGCCACATTAGCCGACCCTCGGGAACGACAACTGTCGCAGGAGCGTCGATTAGCATTCAAATTTAACCCTTGAAATACATCGCGTCTGAACAGCTCGCGTGAAATTCAACTCCGCGACTCCCCCGGGCCCACTTCAATAAATATCTCATCGACGCTCTCGCAGATGGGCTTCTTGCAAAATTCTCCTCGACCCGCGCGCCCGCCGCTCCATCCGTCTATCCGCGTATCTTTCCCGGCGGCTGCACTCCGCCCCGGCAGGTTTAATGCAGAGCTTGCGCGCGCTCGCGCATCATTGGGCTAAAGCTCCCCCGGCCGCCGCCGCCGCGCGCAGAGTCACGGCTGTCGCGCCGCCTGATCCTCCTCTGTATATAGCCGGCTATGCGTATATACGTCGCGGCTGACTGAGGCCAGAGGGACCGCCTGAAATGCCGGGGAACGGAAATATGACGATGTAAATCCCGGGCTCACCGCCTCCTGCGCTACACCTATCGCTCTCGCATGCGTTTGCTTAGCACGCGCACACGCGCGCGCTGCTTTATTGGCCAGACGCGCACTACATGTACACATATATACAGACAGTGATTCACGGGAGATAGACGTGAGGATGTGACGTGTGATTCGCAGTTATGGGCGGGCTGAAGAGCCTGGCGGCGCTCGTGCTGATCAAGATCAAAATCGTCCTGGTCGTCGCGGCGATCGTCGCCGTGGCCGTCTTCACGATCAAGTACCTGCTCGGGGCGAGCGACCTCGCGGCCCTCCTCCACAAGGCGCCCCAGCCACCGCAACCGCCCCCGCCACCGCCGTATCTTCACGAGGTCGTGCACGAGCCGGTTTATGGACACGGACCGACTCACCACCACCACCACGCCGGCCCTGGTAAGTACGCGCGCGCATTTGCGCGGCGAGGACCCATAACGAGCGGATAGGGTCGAGAAGGGTCGCCTGCTTTTAGGCCATCACATACCGCGGACGCGTAGCTTTGCCAAGACCGAGCCAGATGAGATTTCGGGGACGGAGTAGGTATTGTCGGCTCTCAACCGGCCCGCTGATTTATTCTTGCTCCGCTCGGCAATCACTATTCGAATGGGCTATGCCATTTTACTGGGGATGGATTTTATAGCAAAAGTCAAATGTAACCTGCTGTCGTTTGGAAAATGTCAAATTTATTCCGAATATTTCGAAGGAAAATAAAAGGAATGAGATGTATACCTACCTAGTTCGGGTGCAGAGATTGCATTTGAAAACGTGTCGTGCACTCTTTCGTTTTAATTTTGTAACTCGCGTACGGATCGAAACGTATTTTTCGTATGCATTTTTCTTACAACTTTAATTCGTATCGAATTTTGCTTTTTTCGACGTCGGATAATATATAATAGGTATAGAACAAAGGTGGACCGAATTATAGAGCTTACACACGTCGTAGTTTGGCAGAATGTACTTTTTATAAAATCTGGACTAAAATGCGTACGTAAACCCGTACAGATTTCAACCTGGAATCTGTCAAAATACGCCGTATGGAATGAAGAATAATTGCAGATAATATATATTCTATGTAAAATCCATATACGGAATAAAAACGAAAATTGTACGGAAATCTTATAAAAAGCATAACTATTTATAGCTAACAAAAATTTCATGTTATTATCACACAATTCGTCGATAGATAGATGAATAACATTCCAAGTCATATTTTGCAAAATTACTGAGTGAGAAAAGCAGATTAAAGAGAAATTAATCAAAAAAGTATTTAAATAAAACGTAAATTACTATAATAAATATATAAATATAAAAATGCATTTGAAATCTTAAAATTGTCAGTATAATTAATTATAATTTATGAATATGATGAGTGCATTATTGATTTTTTTTTAGTTTTAAGTAATTGTGTAACATAAGGAATCTAAAGATTTCGGAAGCAAATTTTAGAGTCGATTTCTAATTATGATATCTAAAAAATCAAGAGGAGTACTGCGTAACTAATTTTTATTTGGCTCTACTTCGGATAATATGAGGAATCCTACAAAAATCCACGCTTAGACTATATTATATATATAAAATGTTGAACTTACAAAAAATTCCCATATAAAAGGGTTTCTATGTTTTACGTTTATAGTTACGAAAACGGATTAGTGATACCGTTATTTTAAGTACAATTTTTCCAAAAATTATTTACTTTGAACGTGCATTATTTAGTCACGAAATGTCCTACAGAAAGTTTAAACAAGTAATTTAAGAAAATGCTCTCATTTCTACCAGATTTTCAAATTCCGCGGTTAAAAAAAATGTTTCCGATTTTTTTTTTATGTAATTTTTTTAACCAACTTAATATCAATCGATCAACTCTAAAATATAACGTCAGAAATACTTTATTTTCCTGCAATATTTGAGCCTGATATCTCATATCTCTTCCGTTTGCAGTTATGGAGCAGACAACACAGATTTATACAAAAATCTTGTAAAAATTGCATATTACGACTTGAGGAGATTGGAAACATCGAAAATAACCGAAATGCATACAAATTCGAGATTTAGAGCTTTCATTTACTTTTTGTAAAATTGAAAAATGTTGTTTCCTCTCAAAGTTATGTTAGTTCAAAGTTAAGCAATCAAAAAACACAATATAATATCTAGATTTATGGATTTTTGCTGTTTTTTGCAGAGGTCTACCTCTGTAAAAAAACTCCAAAGGGTGGATTTTTTGTAGAATTACTCATATGAACTATCCAATCTCAAATATGCTTAATTAATGAAAATTCATATCTGGTTTATTGGCCATATAACTCTGCACATATTTATGCAACTAAAACAGATTTAATTAAATTAAATTAACGTAAAATCAAGTAAAACAGCTGATTAGTAAAGTAAAAGCTTTCATTTCAGCTGTTTTATTAAAAATTTTTGTTAAGAAATTATGAGCAATTAAAAAAAATAGTATAAATATATATGATTGAGAATGTCATTTTGTCGCACTGTCTTGGATTGCTTATAACTTATAAAGAATTACAATTGTTTAACGAACTAAATCTCAAATTAAAGCACTTTATATCTATATTAAGAGCCTTAAAAGTGGTTATCATATCACAAATATGTGCAGAATTGTGTAGTTAATAGAAGAGACATTATTTTCTAACAAAGTTATAAGATAGTCCGGGCGCTCGTGACATCTGAAATTTTCAGCTCCCCTCAGTACTTAACTTGGGCTTATTTTATGTTTTTCGGTGCTCTGAATCGAAATTTCTTGGTTACAGAGCTCGAAATCCGGCAGTTTTTTTTTTATTAACAAATTACTGATTTGCAATAAACAAACCCGTCTTTTGCAATTCAAAAAATTGCGTTACATTTTTTAGGTATTTTTGAATCGAAAGTATTCTTAGAAGTTTTTTCGTAAAACCCATTTACTTATTCAGTTAAAAAATCGATAAAGTTTTCATAAAATACGATTTGAGCTTTTATTTCCGTTTACTCTCAGGAAATATGGAAATTCAATAATTTTTAACTCAAAAAGTATGCGTTTTACGAAGAAATTTGTAAGAACACTCTCGATTTAAAAATACCAAAAAAAGGTAACGCAATTTTTTCCAATTGTAAAGCACGATTTTCTTGTTTATTGCAAATCATTAGTTTGTTTATAAGAAAAACAAGTTATAATATAAGCCATAAGGGCTTCATTTTTACCACTAGGAACCGATTCTCAAAGCTTCAATCCGTTTCCTAAAAACCATGGAAGTCTCTGTAAGTTAAGATAAACAAAATTGTTTAGTCTTATCTGCAATTATTTGTATACAAAAAAAAATGCTTTTAATGTTATATAGGTACTTGCATTTTTTCATAAAACATCAGTCAACAAAACTTAAAAAGTAATGACAGCCTGCTTTTATTTGGATCAAATCAAATTTATGCTTAACAGTAGATTTGCAGTAAAAAAGGCAAACGCATTATGTAGTATATGTAAGGAATAGATTATAAAACATAATTTTGAAATATCGAAACTCGATAGATCCATATAACAAATTGAATACCAACATTACAAAATTTATTTAAATTTCAAAATTTAAACGTTGTTGCTACTGCACATCGAACGACTTACTGCAACAAGGCAATATTATGTTTTAATAACACGACTCACTAAGAGCCTAGAAAAGGGGTACAACCAAAGTGTACCATCACTAACAGCAAATTATGTTGTTTTCTTCTTAACATCCAAATGAAACACCTGTTACTAGACAGAAGGACCATGCAAATTATTTTCTTACTGATCACTGAAAGGTGGCTGTCATTAGCATGAATTATATAAATGAAATTTAAAAATGTTTTCTAATATTTAATTTTCAACATATATTTACTAGTATAATAAAAATGAAAATCTTATATACATCTAAATAAGACAAGAATTTATAAGAAGAGCATTTATTAACAAATTTAATTACTTTTATACAACTTATCATCTTAAAGTAGCTATTAATTTATCCATATCGTATTAATTATCTATAGCAATACACAATTTTTTACTAGTTAATAATGCATTTGTAATTACAGTCACTTTAAACATTTATTTCCAGAATATGCAACACCTATTCCATGGGAGCACACCAATCATGAGTATGAAGGATACATAACGGATTGGTCAAAGTATGGGGATGGTGGCAGAAGTTTACTTGAGATCTCAAGTTTATCTCCCAGTCTTGGGAAAATTTTGTTACAAAATTCATTTAATCATAAAAGAAATAAAATTAAATGATACAATCATTTTAATACACATAATAAGTATATTACGTAATAATATAGTACAATACGAAATAACAAAAATTCTGTACAAAATCATAAGTAACTTAATTTATTATTTTGTATAATTAACTTGTTAAAATAAGCTTTGTATTAAAAAATAGAAAATATATAATTTGTTGTAAAGTTTGTTATTGAATTTAAATGACACATGAGCTATGAATCATAAGTATAATTCAAAATCAATGCGGGCAGCATTGAAAAATTCACTACTTTGTCCAATTTTTCGTACCCATGCACCCTTTTTAAAATATCCATCTTTTGCCCATGTGTGCATCTGCTCACTTGTATGTGGTCCATGTATTTCAGCCTTTTCCTCTTGTGACCATTTAAATTCCCATGATACATCACTTACTCCGGAATCCTCTTTTTCATCTCCATCATCCGACTTTTGTGCTGTTGATTCTGTAATATTGAATACATTTATTTAGTTGAAATTAAAATGTGTTCAATATTTTATTATATTCAATTATTTAAAATTGCAGTGTTGGGTTGAAGGCTGTTAAAGGTCAGTTAAAAGCTAAGACAGTATTAAAATAATTGAAGATTAAAAATTAGAGCGTTATATGTTTACCAAATTGATACACACTAAAAACTTACTAACTACTAAAACTTAAAAACGTACTAAAAACTTTCTCTTTATGAAAGATACATATATCTATTCATAGAATTAGTAAGATCTAAAGAATGCAGCTAAAGATAAAAATTGATTGATATTGTGTCTAATCTCATTCAAACTTGCACAGTATCAATAAATTCTGATGATATAAAATATTTTTTACCATCTGTTTTGGTTTCTACTATTTTATCTTGTTCCTTAGAGCTAAACTCATCAGAAAACATGTCCAATTCTGCTTCTACTTTAGAAGGGTGGGAATGTTTTTGAGCGAGTGATATTTTTTTATTTATTTGATCATAAGTTTCTTGATAAATATCCATATTTCCTGTTCGAGTTAGTAACTGATTTGCTAATTCTGTTAATTTAGTAATATTTACTGAGTTTTCATCATCATCTATTACTGCGTTAGGATCCTTTTTTTTCTTCCATCTTTCAGCTGTTGTTAGTTTTTTCTTTCCTTTTCCTAAAATATATCACATTTACTTTAATATCAATAATACAAAAATTTTATGGTAATAAAAATTAAAAAAAATATTAGAAGCATACCTAATCTACATAAAGCTTTTGATACACTTTCTCCAGGCTTGATGTACTCTAATATTTGTTTGTATAATGGAACTGGGTCAAACATAAAATCAGTATCTTCATCACTATCTTCATCACTATCTTTGTCTTTCTTCGAATCATCGCCTGGTTTAGTTTCTACCTGTTAAAAATAAACAACAATTGTATGATACAGCATTATAATTAATTTCAATGAAGTCTAAATAAATGATTTCAAATTACCTTAAGCCAGTCAATATTATCTAACCAATTATCCCGTATCTCTTTTTCTTTTTTCCAATGATAATGTCCATCTTTGTCAAAATGCCCTTCTTCTAATTCTTCTTTCATATTGAATGCAGTAAATCCAACATTTGTTTCGGGTGCTGATGGACCTTCTTCCACACCTACACAATGCAAATTAATTTGTATTGCGATACTTGCAATATAGAAATGAGTAAATTGAGTTACCTAAAGATTTAAAAAAATTATCAAAGCAAACTTACCTTCGATGTCATTTTCATGCATAACATAATGATTCTCTTCTTTTGTTTCATCATCTTCCTCATCAGAGTCTAAAGAATTCTTAAAAGTAGGATTGGCAGTATCCAGAATTGGTTCTTCACCATCCAACTCCAAATATTCTTCTAATTTACGTTTAGACATGATCTATAAAATAATAAATATAATATGGGTTACAATAAAATGTGATCATAACATTTAAATCAATAGATTATCTGCAACAGTCTGTAATAAAGTAATAATAATATAGTACATTTCGACACTGGTGCGGAAGGTGATGATTTACTGCATGTGACGTTTTTCGCACGAGCGAAGCGAGTGCGAAAAGTTACATGAAGTAAATAATCAACTTCCGCACTCGTTTCGAACGGTATTTTATTCCACGAGCGCCGAAAAATCATACCAAAGTTGTGATTTTGAGGTTAGAATGGTATAAACTTTTATAAACGATTTACTTAAAACAGTTTATATATATATGCAATATTCGAGAGAATGCTGACAACGTCAATAATTTTATGTTGTGACGTAAAGGTTATGTTCTATTCCTGATTTCCTGCTGCAGGATCTAGATTCCACAGTTCAGCATGTCGCTGGTCGATGGGAGAAACGGACAGTTTTGAAACTATAAAATAAATTTTCAGACTTACCGTGTGTCGATAAAAGACCATTTTAATGGTAAATTGGTATAATTGAGGACTAAGGAAAATATAAGACATTATTGATTTACACATTATACCATCGTTTTCCCTTAGTATCAACAGTATTTTACAGATGGCTCTCGTTCGCGTTTTGCGCTACTTACTTTGTTATGTTAATTTTTAAAATGTTTGAGGTAAGTTGACAATACTATAAAAAACTTATTGTAATACGGTATTGCGCCGTGGCTCAGTCGTCATAGATACTGTATAAATTAGTGACCAACATCAATGTACAGTACAATAACAGTATATTTATGACGACTGAGCTACGACGCAATACTGTGTTTACAATAAGTTTTTTATAGTATTGTTGTCAACTTACCTCCCTGCGCTACTTGCCCCGCTCTCCCCTATATATTTATAATGCTTAAAGGATCATAGGGGAAGGTATGGCGTCATGGACACCCTAACTTTAAATTGAAATTAAATATATTAAAAACAGATTTAGATAATAATAAAACATGTAATCAATAGATCAGTTCATCCAAAACACGATTCTAGTGATAGAAAATGTTTTATTAACCCGTATTTTTCACCAAAAATGAAAAAGCAAGACGTTTAAAAATGCTCCACGTGCCCCACTAAGGGGCACGATTGGCACGAATAACAGGGGGTGGGGCACGAGTAGCACACGAAACGAAAACTGCCATATCGACCTTTAAGAAAGGGCAATAAATTTTAATTGACAAAGCGTACATAATTTTTATTGAATATAATAAAACAAAATAAAACATTTCAAACTATATTTTATCAAAATTAGATTGTCTCTATTAACACAGTATTTTTAATACAAACTGTTATTATAATTTCCATAAGTATAACAAATAACAATCTATAGATTTATTTATCACAGTAATAATACTTAAATCGATAATTAAAACAAAATATTAATTTAAATTTAAAGCTTTGGCAGTAATATCATTAACATAACAAATATTGCCATCTTGAGTTGCTAAGATCAGCTGTTTAGCTCCGGCGCTGCTGACGGACGTCGCCGTGTGCTACTCCTGCCCTACCAGGGGTGACACACGTGCCCCGTTTTCGTCGTTTTTTTCAATCGTTAATACATAATTATTAAGCACTATTAAGTAAAAAATCAGACGAGGCTTCAAAGTTCAATGT
Organism: Torymus aiolomorphi; assembly: GCA_036365515.1. NCBI lineage: Eukaryota > Metazoa > Arthropoda > Insecta > Hymenoptera > Torymidae > Torymus > Torymus aiolomorphi. Next base: position 220,218,575 of record CM070873.1, on the reverse strand, counting down.
CAAAACTATCGAAATACATTTAATTTGGACGGTTCCATCCTTTTTTTGCATTCTCACAGACGAATGAAAAATGAAATCAACATTTTTTCAGCTTTAAATTTCATTTTCATTAAACTTATTAACATGATTTTCTTTTTATATTTTTTGAGCAGAGACAAAAATTAGAAGTATTTTTCTTTGATTTTTTATGAACATTATTTCTAAATATTTATTTACTTTTTAAATATTGAGGTGCCAAATTTACCCGCCTGCCACGCCGTGCCCCGCCCTCCCCTACACGAAAAAAGGGACAGATAAAATGAACAAGAATTACATAGGTTTCTACATATAACAGGAACAACGAAATACAGAAGGAACAAGAGGTATATATAGATGTACTAACCAATGCTATGCTTGTTCTTTTTATGCGGTTTCTTTTTTCGTGTGGAGGGCTTAAAGCATATAAATTATTGCAATATTTTTTTCTGTATTTGTTTAAATTTAAATCCAGCAGCAACTTAATTTTCTCAGCTTTCACTTTTTCTGAGCTAAATTTGATCGTAAAAGATGGAAAAAATTAAAATCGCTACCAATCCCACTTAGCTTCTCCAAAATTAATGTATTGATTTCTTTTTTAACTTTTTATGACCATAATGAATTGTATCACACAAAATTTTCTCTATGAATATTTGCAATAAAACTATTACATATTTTTCGAAAATTCACGTTAATGGAAATGTAAATACCCTATTTTTCTGAAATACCATATATACGTGTGTGTGTGTGTGTCTGTACGTGTGAGGGGGGGGGGGGGGGGGTGTTGCAACTTGTATGATAATTAAAAATGAAATTTTGTCAATTTTCCTTGATTTTTAAAGCTTATAATATTGGGATTTCATTTCTGTACAGACGTACTGGACGGAAAATCGTTAACTTTTGCATAATACACATACACATGCATATGAGGCGTTTCACGTCAACTGCCCCAGCGCCGCGCGCGAGCGCCAAATCGTGCTATTTCTAACTCATATTTATGATACTAAAATGTAACTAAAAAAATTGTTTTATAAGCGTTTCCGACGTATTTTTTCTTCAGCTTTCCAATGGTGTAGGCAGTTTTTCCGAAATTTTCTATTTTCACCTTCAAAAAATACAAAACGTCTTATATCTCAAAAAGTGTATTTTTAATATTTTTTTTGACCATTTAGATCGAAACCTGAGCATTTTTTACATAGGAAATGATTTTTTTCATAATTTGCTCAGGATGTTTTCTTCGAGAAATAGAACGTGAAAGAGTAGCGCAACTGCTCTCCTGCACGTGGGACGTCGCGTAAACTATAGGCCTGCCTCGCTACCTAATAACCTTCCACAATCTCCCGCGTAAAAATAAGAAGTACCTTAAAAAGATCTTAATCAGATGTATCTTAAAAAGGGAACTTTTTGAGACGAGTTGAGACGTTTCAAGATGTACAAATTTTTAAGATATTTTTCAGATACTTTCAAGATCTTTTTTTGTGATTAATTAAGATCTTTTTGAGATCTTTTTAAAAGCTAACAAATAAGAAAGATTTTTTTATTAATATTGTTTCGAGATTGCATTAAGATCTCAAGATTTCTAATTGTTATATAATTTTTAAGATCTTTTAAGATCTTTTTAAAATCACTCGGTTTTCAATTAATTACTTTTCATAATCAAAACTACATTTTCGTTATCTTTTTTTCTGTATATAATTAAGATCTTAAAGATCACTATATTTTCAATTAATTACTTCTCAAAATCAAAACAACACTTTACAACATACATTTTTTATTTAAAAAACATATTTAAATAATTCAAAATACAATGGGAAATATGGATTGTTATTTATTGAAATGATAATTAGAACGAGGTCACTCTTAACGATTATGTAAGTATGTAAATTCAATCTTTATTATAATAATTATTTTTATGAATAATTCGTTATATAGATTTTTATTGATTTTTATTCATCGCTAGTAGAATTTCTTCGCGATCTCTTATGTTTTTTATGTTTCTTGTGCTTTTTGTGTTTTTTTTCATGACCATGACTATGTTTTCTCTTTTCCCCTGTCTTCTTACTATCGTTCTCTTCATTTTTCTGTGCTTTTATCATAGTTTTGCTCGTTACACCTTCTGTTATTTCGCATTCCCTCCCTATATGATCATCTTCATTTTTCTGTTTGTCTTGCATCACTTTTCTCTCTGTAACTTCTGTTTTTTCGTCTAGTTTCTTGCTACTACTGTCTTCTTTCTCATGTTCATCCTGCATAACTATTTTTTCTACAGCTTTTGCTATTTCTTCTTTATTCTTTCCGTCACCGTCTTCATTTTTCTCTTTTTCCTTTGTAACTGTTCTATCTACAACTTCTCTTTTCTCGCATTTCTTATTTGTATTGCTATCTTCATCTACCCGTTCATTTTGATCAACTTTTGATTTTTCTTTTTTTGTATTCGCCGTTTTTGAGGTTGCGCTTACGTCTATATTGAAGACATTCTTGTCGCTAATTTGTTGATCGGTCGAGTTTTGATTCCTTATAATTTTAAATTTTTCTGTTATTGTTTCTATTTTCTTAATTTTTGGCTGATTGAGCTTTTCATTTGCCTTCTCTTTTGTTTCTTGCGAACAATCATTTTTCTTCTGGTTGGATTTCTCATTTGCCTTCTTTTTTTTTTCTCTTAAATATGTACAGTAATTCGTTATGCATCTTTTAAATTCCGTCGTTTTTAATTGTTTCGATACTTTAAGACCAGAGTTTACGTAGCCTGAAATCAATAGTATATAATTATAATTTTATCTTTTCATTATGACAGTGATGTGGAAGGTCATTATTTACCACATGAGACGTTTTTCGCACGAGCAAAGCGAGTTAGAAAAGTCGAATGCGGTAACAATCGCCTTACGCACGAGTTTCATACAGCATTTTATACCACGAGGAACTTAAAAATCATGACAATGTTGCGATTTTTAGGTTTGAGTGGTATAATAATATAAAAAGTAAAGGTCTGAACTCACTCTCAACAGCATGTAGTATTTTCGGAGGCACAGTCGTTGCTGTCATTTGTGACAATTTTTCATCGCCTATGATGGTTGATAAAATTCTCCGCGTCATAATTTTAGGATCTTTCCTTGCAATCCTTTTTATGTCGTGTAACACATTCCCATGTATCATAATATCAGGGGCTAAGTAAACCTATAACAAAAATCAATGGAAAAATTACTCAATTGTAACTTGTTTTAAAAAACAATGAAAATGACAAAACTTACCTGTTCATGATTTCTTATTACAGTGCCCCTCTTTTCAATCAATGTTCTGATATCGTTCGTAGCTTTCGTTAGTATTGCTAAAACTTGTTCTTCAAATGATAAGACTACAATAAAAATCATCGATTACATGTATATCAGAAAAAATGAATGAGTATCGTGTACAAGCTTGTGACAACTTTCCATACAAGTCTGAGCATTTCTAGCGAGTAGTTGTAAATTGAGAGACAGAGCCAGAAAGATATAGACTGTGTGAGAGAGCGAGAGAGAGAGAGAGAGAGAGAGAGAGAGAGAGAGACAGAGAGCGACAGAGAGAGAGAGAGAGAGAGAGAGAGAGAGAGAGAGAGAGAGAGAGAGAGAGAGAGAGAGAGAGAGAGAGCAAAACAGACACCGAAGTCGACGGTGAACGCATGTAATGACGCCCGACGCCCAGTACGAAAACTTCGAAACACCGAACGGGGGAGTCTCGCAAGACCAAAAAGCACTGGTAGAAAGAGTAACTACACCAGAATGGAAAGTCACACTTGATATATAGGTTACTAACCTTTCGTGGATCTGAGCTGCTCGTTTTGTTCGTCATCTTGTTGTGCTTCTTGCTCTTCCACTTCACTTCCAGTTTTGTTTTCACCTTCATCGGACTGCGAAGATTCGGTATCCGAGAAGATGCGATGCTTCCGACTTGAGGCTTTTTCACTATCTTCAAGCAATTTCTTTTGAATTGCATTATCTTTTAATTTAGCTTTTCTGATATTTTTTTTTTGCAATAAGGTGTTCTGGAGTCTCTGGCGCGAATTCTGTGATTTCACCGGTTATGGATACATTCAATGAATTCAACCATTCTTCGTTATCTGTAAAGATATACAGTTTGTATACAAACGAGCTATACATAAAGTATAGAAATTCGAGATCAGTCAATTATGAGGTTAAAATCAAATATCTAACTTACCGGACTCTTCTATTATTTTAATTGGATAAAAACATTTTCCCCAACGCGCTTTCAAACTTTTCTCGTCCTGCTTGATATCGTTTGAATCTATAACGCTGGTTTCTTTAGTCGCAGTCCACAAAACTAACGCCTTCATTTTTGTCTTTGAGTTTTCATTAACCGTGGTTATGTTATACATAATAAAATAAATGAACGATATCTCTTGAACTTGCAAGCTTTATGTATAGACGATTTCATGTCTATTATGAAATACGTTTTCGTTATAAAACGAACTTTGAAATTTCGACCGATCAATAGCTTTCACGTTCGTCTGAAAAAATGCTTAAACGACCTTTTGCATCGTACGGAAAAACGCAGCGGCATAGAATAAGAAAAAGATTGAACGAGTACAAATCAAGCGATGAGAGCGATGAGAGTACAGAAGAATTTGAAAATTATCCGAGTGCTTCGATGATCTTGCCAAGTAATATATTTTACACCACTTTAACCTCAAAATCATAACTTTAATATGATTATTCGGCTCTCGTGGTGTAAAATACGGTACGACACTGGTGCGTAAGGTGATTTTTACCGCATTCGACTTTTCGCACTCGCTTCGCTCGTGCGAAAAATGTCTCCTGCGGTAAATAATCACCTTCCGCACCCGTATCGTAATGTACTATTTCATACAATATAATCAGTATAAGAGAATCTTTAGTATACATATAACAGCGTGAAACAATTTTTCATTAAATTATAACTTGAAATTCGACCTTGACATAATGTAATTTTAATATTAACAATGTAGCGTTACATGCTTAATGTAAATCTTAAATTTGCTCGCGTTTTTACGCTTTCAAGCTTTTGAATAGTTTCGCGTTGCTGATGAACGTTGATCGAGTTATTATAGTTCCGAAAGGCATATTTAATTTTAGATTAAAGGTTAATTGCAATTGAAGGTTAAATATTTAAAATCACTGTAAGTGTCTATAAAAATTTATTTCTATGTACGAAATTTTTAAAATAAAAACGGAAACAATGCCATAGAATGTACGCAAATATTTTTAAATTGGGTATGCTTAGCAAGACTTGTATTTTAGGAAACGCACCGCTAGACGTGAACGAGTCCGATAGTGAAGCTATCAGTGATCATGAGGGTGAATATTATTCGAGCAGCGAAAGTTCTGATGATGAGTCATCCTGTTCAGAAACCGATAGCAAAAATGAAAATGATTCGACGGACGAAAGAAGCGACGAAGAAAATGAGGATTTCGATCATGTCTTAAGTGACGATGTAAACGAGCCGCTTTATCAAGGAGCTCCGTTAACTCTTGGTGAAAGCATTATGCTTATAGTGAACCTCATGATCTCATTTAATATAACGGGTGTAATGCTTGCCAAAATTTTGCAAATAATAGAACTTCACTGTATTCAACCGAACAAATGTTTGAAAACTTTGTATAGATTCCATAAGTTTTTCAAAAATCTTAAAACACCTTTAAACAAACATTTTTTTTGTTCTAAATGTTTCTGTAAAGTAAATAATTCCAAATCTATTTGTTCAGTATGCGATAGTAATAACAATATTACTTATTTGATTGAAATTCCGATAATAGCACAATTGAAGGCACTTTTTAAACGTCCTTCTTTTTACGAAACAATTAGCACGCACAGATTTAATAGGCGAAAGATCAATGAGAGTAATTTTGAAGATATATATGATGGTTCGATTTACAAAACTTTGCAAGATTCCGGGTTTCTGGCTTCAAAGAATAATATATCTTTTACTTGGAATACTGACGGAGTTCCAATATTCAAATCTTCTAAATTTTCAATATGGCCATTTTATCTAGTTATAAATGAGCTTCCCTATGAAATGAGATTCAAGCGAGAAAACGTAATTTTAGCTGGCATATGGTTTGGACGTAATAAGCCTCAACCTAATTTCTATCTGAGCTATTTGAGAAAATCATTAAAAAAGCTTTACAGGGGTGTCAATTTTATAACCAATTTGAAAGATGTTATCAAAGTTCGGGCTATGGTTATTTGCGGCACTTGTGATTTACAAGCAAAGGCCTGCTTTTTAAATTTGAAAGCACATAATGGTAGGCATGGCTGTAATAAATGTAAAATTGCTGGAGAATATATGGAGAACGTACGGGTCTATCCTTTCTGCGAAAATTTAGATTTACGTACGACTGCAGAAACGGTGGATTTTGCTAACAGAGCGAAAGAAAACAATGAAGCTGTTTTTGGTGTAAAAGGGCAAACGGTTTTATATCAAATTGTCTATAATTATATTGAAACTACGACTATAGATAGTATGCATTGTGTGTACATAAATGTAATGAAAAAAATGTTATCATTATGGTTTGAGTCTCAGTTTTCTAAAATGAGTTTTTCTTTGCGTCAGTTCTTAGCAGATATTAATAAATTGTTAACCAGTATTAAACCAATAGAAAGTGTGAATAGAACCCCTCGTACTCTTGATGATTTTTCTTATTGGAAAGCTTCAGAGTTAAAGCTTTTCCTTTTGGTTTATAGCCCGTTTATTTTGAAAGATTATATGCAAAACATTTATTTTCAACATCATCTATTACTTATATACGCCATTTCCTTATTAAGTATGACTAGTATTTCCGAAGATATGATTGCTAAAGCTACTGATGCACTTCAAAAATATGTAAGAAGGTTTCAAACTTTGTATGGCAAAAGGCACATGACGTGCAATATCCATTTATTGTTGCATTTACCAGAAGCAGTAACACAATTTGGACCGTTATGGATAACGTCATGCTTCCCCTTTGAAAATCTAAATGGTATACTTAAGAGTTATGTACATGGTTCAAAAAATCCTGAACTCCAAATTCATTCTTCAGTATCAATGTTTCTCAATTTAAGTAATATAAAAGATAAAATATTGGATTGTGATAGCGAAATTTCATTATTTTGTTCAAGAACCGAATCAAAATCTAAACATCGTCGAAAATTAAAAAAAGTATTTGATAATATCTATGTTGCAGGTGCTCGATATAAAGAAAAAAATGTAGGAGAAATTCAAAATGCTTTAGGTAATAACAATATAACTAAATATCATTTTTATAAAAGATTAATGAAAAATAATATTATGTACGAAACGAAGTCATACTCTAATAAGAAAAAAAAAATTCTTCGTGTATTAAATACCTAAAAAATGATGAATGTAAAGTAGGCGTTATTAAATATATTTTACTATTATGTTCAAACGATTGTAAATGCAATCATTCATATTGCATTGATTGCAGCGATGCCTGCGAAGTATATGCAATGATTGCAGAATACGAACGCGAGTATAGTTTTGTATGTAATGATCTAGAAAGATCTCCAATTCCAACCATGTATTTATGCAGAAGTATTGAAAATGTGTCTTTCACAGCTGTTCATGCGAAAGATATTCTATCTGTCTGTTTCGAAATTAATATTAACAATTGTATTTATATTATTGAACCAACTAATTCAAAGGAATCAGAGTAGACATATGTATGTATTGCCACTGTTTTAATACATTCACAAATAAAAAATGTATGTTTATGTATAAACCGTTGTTTTTATTTTTAAATGTAATTAAGTAAAACGTAGTGATCTTGAAAAGATCATAAAAGATCTTAAAACTTATATAACATTTAAAAATCTTGAGATCTTAATGCAATCTTGAAAGATCTTAAAACAATATTAATAAAAAAAATCTTTTTTATTTGTTAGCTTTTAAAAAGATCTCAAAAAGATCTTAATTAATCACAAAAAAAAGATCTTGAAAGTATCTGAAAAATATCTTAAAAATTTGTACATCTTGAAATGTCTCAACTCGTCTCAAAAAGTTCCCTTTTTAAGATACATCTGATTAAGATCTTTTTAAGGTACTTCTTATTTTTACGCGGGCGCTTTACCTGTTCTTTCGAATTCTTTGTAATGCAAGAATAATATTTTATCGGCTTTTTTATATAAAAAAAAAAAAAAAAAAAAAAACAGAGTTTCATAGCTAACAGCAATATAGTAACTATACTAACGCTTTTTTTTCAGTGCAGATAATTTTTCTTTGTTTTTTCTAACAATTTTTCTCGGGAAGATTTGATATTCAGAACTTAAAGAGGTTTTTTTGAGCTTCAATGTACTTTCATCAATTGGAATAATAGCATGGTATTATTGTAATGTGCCTGATATGAATTTAGCCTTATCCAGTCTTGGTTTTAGTTTCAAGACGATATCTTCATATGATTCTTTACTTCTATAAAAAACTTTGGTTTCTTTGCAATAATCTTTAGCCCAGTTATAAAGCTTTTCTGACGTTAAAATACGATCATTAGAAGAAACTTGTAGACTCGCTCGTTTCGCACCTCTTTTTAGGTTGGCGCCTATACCATCGCATGCACCTTTTCCATGCGCCGTGGCATAAAAATGCCACTCAGCTGGAACACCAAAATCTTTCTCATGAAAAAAAAGATTTAGAAAATTAGATTTATTTTTAAAATGCTGATCTGCTCCATCAGTCAAATAATAGACTTTTTACTATGAATTTAGTTTTGAGGTAAGATATTATAACTTTTTGATATTCATAAACGGCAACAGTATCATGGTTTAGATTGTCGGAAATCACAGCAATGCTTACATGTTTAAGCTTTTCATTTTCTTTATAATACACAACAACTGTAAAAACAGTTGCTTGGTTGTTGTTCCAGTGGAACGATTGTGTAGAATTTTGTATAACAAACGCATAATTTTCGGCAAAATCACAACACACAAGAAATTCTCCTTGTTGAAGGTTGTTTTTTAAGTCACTTACAAAAAGTGATTGATTCTTAGCAAAAAAAAATCGTGAGATTTTAATTTTATCAATTTTTCTCCCAGTATGTCCATAAATTCATGAACATTTACAGTTTTAGAAGCTATTGTACACCGATCTGTTTGAAACCATGATTCATACTCTATTTGAAAAATATCACTTTCATCAAAACATTCAAGAAAATGTTTACGTAATATGGCAATCTAAACAGTCACCCAAATATCATCTATCGTGTGCATCATTACACATAATTGCTTGAATGCAATCGTGGTAGTTTTTAAGAGGCAATCTAGTATCTTTTTTTAAATTTTCTAGATCCATAGCACTTAGCATGAGCTTTACGTTTTCGTGATGTACACACACGCATATACATTATGCGTACCACTACTTCCAGCTAAAACACAATGTAGTGGCCTCAATTGTGTAAATTTAGTAAAACCAATATTAACGTGTTCATTTTCTTTTTTATATGAACTATACAGTTCATTTAAATTACCAAGCAGTAATCTTTTTTGAACATGTTCTCTTTTACCATTGCTCTGCTTAACAGATATGCAATCTTTTAAACCTGGCATAATTCGGCTTACATCATCTTTTTCATAAAATGTTTTCACTGAATTTACAGTTTCAGCTGAAAGTAGTTTGCCACTTTTATTAGCAGGTATTGAAAAACTTCCACTTTTAGCTAAGGGAAACGTCCCAATACCCGAACAGTGCCCAATACCCAAACAATATTACTTATTCGTCTCTTTCTCGGTTAATAAACGTTAAAACATCTCAAAAATTTTTTCTTAGTTTTCTTTAAAGTTTTAGTTTAGTTAGTATTCTTTTAAAATTATTAAGGATACAGTAAACAGTTTATAAAAAAATATTTCAATTAAATAGTATTCGGGTATTGGATCATGACATTAAATAACATGTCCCGGTACCCGAACAGTATGGTGTATGTCGTAACCTCAATATTGCAAAGTTTACATGTATTTTAGATTATGTTATATTTTCCATATGACTTACATTTTACATATATAGTGTTTATACGTCTATTCCAGTAATTATAACAACAAAAGAACATTGTAATAATAACAAATAATTTAATAAGTCGTTTATTTACAAACGATTGTTCATTAGGACATAAAAATGGAACAATGGGGACGTACGTATTTTCTGCGTTCGAGTAAGAGGACAAAGGCATCATCGTGCTTTTATCTTTATAATAAACAATTACCTTTATAAAGCAATCTCATTTTGATACCATTTGACTAAGGACGTCATAATTGATCATATAAAAGAATATATTATTGTTTAAACCTTCTAGAGTAATTATTTTCGTTGAATGTTGAAGGTCAATTTCTTATATGTTCGGGTATTGGGACGTTTCCCTTACTAAATTTTTTGCTTCGCGAGCTTCCGGTTCAGTGCAAGCGAATTCTCGCATTAAGTCCCTTATACGAGACCAAAACTCAGGCGCAAGAGTTAGTAACTGAATTCTCTCTTGCTTATTTGTTGATTCTGAAATTTTTTTCTTTATTTGTTCAAGAACTGCAACACCAGCTTTGTGATACTCATCGTTACACACTATTTTACCTTTTTTAGCATCAGCTTGAGGTAAACTTGATTTATGTTTGTAAATGTGGCGTTGACAGTTAGAACAAATTTTTGCTTTTTCTGGTACTAAGGGATATTCGCTTCTTAAAAGTGTTGGAAAGTCGATCAAATCTTTTATTTTATATGAAGGGTGATCATTTTTATTTAAAGGATTTATGCATTTTACTTTCCAAGTTGAATCCATTTTAGTTGCTACAATAAACGAAAGAAATAACGAAACAAAGATTTACCGATGATTTAATCATCAAATGCACGAAAGACATTATGAAATCCAAGTTTGATTGTATTGACAGAAATTCGAAAAAATTTCGAAGAGGAATAAGATGAAAAGTCATTGCAATTATATATTTTCGACGTGACGATTCACATACGGATAGAAAATTCTGATATGAAAGTCACCTATCGAAAGAAAAATGAATCATGAGGTACCGCGATTTGGCACGATTTGGCGCTCGCGCACGGCGCTGGGGCAGTTGGCGTGAAACGCCTGATATGCATGCACATGTACACACGCACACACATACACACACACACACACACACAGACACACACACACACACACACACACACACACACACACACACACACACACACACACACACTCATACGTACAGACACGAAAAAAACAATTTTCTCAAAAATTGTCTCGAAAATGTTTTTCACCTTTCCAAAGCTTCCTCTATGAGGAAGCAAAAATTCCCATATAAAAGGGTTTCTATGTTTTAGGAAAAGTCTTCAAAACTTTTTAAGATATAATAGTTATAATATTTGAATTAAAGATTTACTTTCTGATTTAAGTTTAACACATAGTATTGCAACTTTAATACCCTTTTTTTATAAAGCATAGATTAATAAATTTGAAAGTTTTCCAATTTATTCTCTCTGGAATTACTAATATTATCACTATTGAGCAAGTGTACTATTAAATTTTATGATGTAATGATAAAATTACAAAATATTATAATCTTAATATTAAGATGTTTCTTCACCACTGGAGTTTTATGGTTTTTCATAAATGATATCGTTTATTTATAAGGAATTATCAATTTAGCGTTACTAAATGAACATCAATATAAATAAATAGTTAAGACTTATCCAAAATTTCATATAGGGACTACATTAATGTAATTTGTCAAATTCCCGAATAAACCTTCTCGTTGATGACAAACTAGAAGGTCGAAACGAATTCTGGATCGAGATTCCCTCCTAACAAGAAAGCACGGCAAACATCGAATGAGCTTACAACCTAGAACGCGATCGATCAACGTATTCATCAGACGTCCCCGCCCTACAGAGTGCGCGCGCGCGCGGATCCCATCGCGGAATTCACATGCGGATTTCGGGTGATCTGTTATCCCGATAACCCAACGAGATAATCTTCGCTACCCGGATTCGCCCTAAAATCGTGAGCGCGCGCAGAGACGTAGCGGCAGCAGGAGTATATATAGTCGGTCGGGTCGTGCTTGTGTCTATTAAGGCCTCATCTCGACGACGACACTCCGGGCATGCAGCGTAACAGCGTTAAAGTAGATAATCCACGGCAGGCAGGCAGGCAGGAAGGAAGACTCCTGTCGCGCGTCGCCAAATCTCTCGAAACGGGGATTAATGAATCGCATCAGCGCGACGACCTCCGCTGCATTAAAAGGGCTTCGCAAGGCAGCGCGAGAGGGTGAAAGGAAAAAAAAATTGCATCTGGAGCACGGCAAGCGCGTGCTCTTTGTGTTGTACGCTTTTTCGCGCGCGGTTTCGAGAGACTGTTATATATATTTATATAAACAAGCCTGTAATGAACGTGCCGCGCGACTTTTATTGGCTTCGTTATCGCTGGGAAATTTCTGAGCTGATTTAATTGGATTTTTAATTAGATTTTTAAAAGTGTAAATTTATTTAAATACCTCGAATGTCCTCGTAACAGGGGAGGAGTTTTATTTATTATGAGGATTAAAAATGAACTGAATTAGCAATAATATACGGCGTTACGTATGATTAAAATTAAAATTTTATTCTATAGTTACATTTCCAGAAAAAATGATAAGCTGAATTTAGATTATAAATTTGACGTTTTTACACTTTTTGAATACAGAATATTTATATTAACGATCTATAGCTAGTAGGTAATATTTTTTTCACTGTTTTGTTATCCATCCAATGTCATTTAAACATAGCACTGTACTAATTGTATATCGTACAGTTATTGAAAGTTATTCAACTTTTCACTGGATGAGATTTTCATTTGAAACAAAAAGCGACACGACTAGAGTACAAAATAGAAAAATACTCTTCGGCGAACAAGGATACATTTATCGAAGGCAGAGTCGTATAACATTTTAATTCAAGTGGCTGTGGTAAAATTTACAAAAGCTCCCTCCTTTCAAAGAACGCGATTTCTCGAACAAGCAGAGCGCAATAAAAACCCAAGAAGCCATTACCATGTCAAAATAATTCATTCCCACCCGAAGAAGCGTCGATGTGGTGGTTCTATTGGGCGAGCCACGGGAACGGTGGGCGAATGTATACGCGCGCCGCAGCGCTAATATGTAAACGCGAAGCCAGGGGAGCCGCGTATAGCCGGCAGGGTTATATCTCTGAAGGCCTGCCGGTGGGCTACACGGTATTCCTCATTATTTTGCACCACGAACTGCGTATAGCCGAGCTCCTGGGACATTCGAGGTGCCTGTATATGCGTGCGCGCGGGGCTTCCTCCTCTATTCAAAATTCAACTGTACTTAATTGGCGCGCGTACGAAATTCGTGTGGCAAAATTCGAGGCGAATTGCACCGTACGACGCGGAATAATTCAATAGCCCTCTCCCTCGTACAAAGCGCGCGTGCTATAGTCCCGGCGATGGCCGTGTATATTGTATGGGATTGAGAGATAGGCTGTTACTCTTTTTTTTTGCCGGAAAATACAAAATTACGATGCGCATTTTCTAGTCATTGAAGGGCTCACCTTGGTGAGTATATTTTCCGAAAAAGTTTTACGCAACTCCATTCATTAAATTTTTAATCTTTAGAAATTGTTTAGAAGGTTACATTGTCATTTTTCAAACTGTAAATACAAGAATAATAGATTTGATCAATGGAAATCAAGTGTTGAATATTAAATTAAATTGCTTAAGATTTAGGAAAACGTCGGTGCTTAATTAATTTATGAATTGCGTGACTTTAGGCGGAGCCTTAATAAAGCAACGCATAATGTCCGTTTCCAATACGCGGTCATGCAAGACTGCTGTTCTCGACAAAGCGCGCACACTTTGATGGAATGATGATAAATACGGTGGAGACGCGAAACGCTTGGAGCTATGGGCGCGCGCCTATTATTCGACGTACCACATACGCTTTCTAACGAGATTGCTCAAAACGAAAGCAATTTTAGTACCAAGTATAAAATAAATTGTTTAAAAAATAAAAAGATAGAAAATTTTGGTTGTTCTGTTACTCTGGGAAGGTTAAATGAAGTGTTAAAATTCATCTCTAATGTATTGAATACGAGTTCTGTGCGACTTTATTTACACTTCATCATTACAGAATTTATTACTGTGCAAAGTAAGTTAAAGTCCTTCTTTGTCTATTATCATTCAAGTTTTCAATTATTAAAAAGAATGAATGATTTAAAGTGCACTGAAAAAATATGTTGTATGTTCAAGGAAATCGGACTTTGTTTCAAGTAAATAAGTATTACTTGTTATAACTAAATTTTATTTTCTAATTCTCTTCTTTTTGTACTACTATTATAAAATATGTAAATAATAACGATGCGTGATTATAATTTACTTGTTAACAGCATCAAGCTAAAACATTAATATTTCAAGAATAGTGCAAAACCTCGTATAACAGCAACTAAATTGATGAATTTAGATTATACAGTAATGGCAAATCCAGAATAACAGTTTATTGATATTGAGAGAACTTAATTGAATCATTCAAAACAGCAAGTCACGAATTACATAATAATATTCGTATATAAATTAAGCTGCATTTTTTAATCTAAAATATCTTTTTTATCGTTATAATACCACCATGTTGAATCTCTTCTTGCAATTTGCCACATGGATTAAATTGATAAAGAGGGCTAATGACACGAGAATCCGACTTTCCAACCACTTAACGTATGGCCGAAACTTGTACCCGCGAAAGCCAGCGTACTTTTCGAAAGAAGCATAAAACAACTGGGAGACACTTTTCGTCCCGCCCTGTAGCACGTTTTCCCAGCTAAGCTGCGATGCAACAAATTCAAAGTGCATCGCAAGTCGTAGCACGCGCAGCTTAAACTTCGCAGATTACGCTAATTTATTTAACTTGCCGCGGCGAATCTCGGCGAGAAAGAAGTTTCGCAAAAAGGAAAATGCAAAAACGGAAGCGGACCGCGGGAACACGGTGCTCCTCCTCCTCTCTCGCCGGCGGCGGGCGATAAGTCCGAGGTAAAGTGAAAACGACGGCGCACGGTTTTGCCTCGCTCCCGCGGATTACCAACGTTGCACACTGTTTGTAGTCGTCGTCGTCGTCGTTTCTTTCGATTGCGACGTGCACGCCTGCGTGATTTAAGACAGCCCCTCGCTATACGCCCGAGATAATGTTAGACGCTCGCTCGTTTGTATACAGTGAGCGTGTATATACATATATATATAAGCGTATGTGCGCTTGTCATTTTTCTCTTTCCTTGCGCATCTTACTTCGAATTTTTTGCGCTGCTCCCGATGTCTCGCCGTGCACGAGCTGCCGTCTCGAGTTTTCTTTTCCTCTTTTCCGTACGCTACGTATAAATGCTGAAAAAAGAGCGATGTATATTTCAAATCCTGGAGTTTTGCGGCTGTTTGCCTTAGCTGACATGCATCTTCTTGCATATTTGAGAAAACATTTAAGAAACCGTTCTCTTCTATGTTCACATACATACGAACTTTTTTATTTGTGTAATGCGTATTCTACGTTACATACAATATTTACGTAATGTATGTAATTGTTTAAGAGAAAATTATATATGTGCTAAACTTATATCATGATATTGGTTTGCATTACTATATAAATACTATAATGATTGTTAAATATTAGTTTTAATGTAAGGAGTTGGAGATACATGTATATTAAACTTTAGCACATCTTGTTGGAAAATATCAATGCGTCGTTTACTTATACTGTATCAATACAGCCATGTAACCGTACATTTGCAAAAACACCAATCGAGTTTCTGTAAGGACCAATGAATTTTCTGATGAATCTCCGGGAAATATTAAAAGCAAATATTGAAAGTAAAGCTCTTTGAATAGTATACGATTACGTTCGTTTACTCGTAAAATTATAAGTAGCAATTGCCGTTTTTCGTAATGTGATTAAACGTGTAAGCGCGCTCCATGTACTTTTTTATTAAACACGTTAAAAATAATTTATTCGTTATAAGTTGAAAATCTTTTTCATTTAATTTCAATGCATCTTTAATAATTGATATAATACTGCAGTAGATTTACTCTTAACCAATACTAAATTTTGAGGCTAGAAACTATAAACTAATCTTTTTTTTTTTTTTTTTTCATGAAGTATTGAATAAAGAAATACTATTTTAAAACGAATATAACTTGTTTCTAATGATTTATTTCGAAACATCTTTATTGTATGTCTATTCAAATTCTATAAATGAAATTCGATGTTTTGGACAGTAGGTGAATTGTTACATTCGAAAATATGATGTGATTAGGGGAATGGACTTCAACAAACGAGTTATTGTTTAAAAATTGATATATTTTAAACCAACGTTTCGAGGGTTATTTTACCCTCCTCTTCAGGACTTATGCTATCAAATTTTAACGCATAATAACGTCGTTAAAGTCAATCGCTATTGTAGTTGTTAAACAAATAAATACATGTATGTAAATCCGGAAGGATCACTTTGGTCCAACCGGATTTACATACATGTATATATTTGTTTAACAACTACAATAGCGATTGACTTTAACGACGTTATTATGCGTTAAAATTTGATAGCATAAGCCCTGAAGAGGAGGGTAAAATAACCCTTGAAACGTTGGTTTAAAATATATCAATTTTTAAACAATAACTCGTTCGTTGAAGTCCATTCCCCTAATCACAAAATATTACTAAGAACGTCTCATTTTCGAAAATATGATCTTCGTAATTTAGAATTTCAAGATTTTGCTCAATCTGCAGTAGCTTATGTCGGAATAGAGAACGTCTAGAGTTGACTTCAATTCTAAAGTGGATCGTCTAAACTTTGGACCCCCCCTTTTTTTTTTTCTTCAAAAGTGTATCGAAGAATTCAATTATTTAATAATGCAAAAATCATTTACAAAATTCCATAATATTATTGATAAATATTGTTATTAATACTTTTACAATAAAGTATTAATTTTAACACATTTTTCTTCAACGTTAACCCTCTGGCAATGGATCATTGCCATATATGTAATGTACATAAAGAAGTCGCGCCAAAACTGGCAATGGATCATATATGTACATTTTTAAATAACTTTGAAAATTTCTGCAGGATTTGGGTACAACTCGGTATACTACTAGCTTCGTACGCTACAAATTGACAAAAACTAAAAAAAAACGTACCAGTTAGTTATCTACTTTTTAAAAAAGACGATAATTCGTTAAATAAAACATTTAATTTATTTAATGAGTATTTAATAAATAATATCGAAATAATTCTATTGAAAAATACTGTACAGAATACTCAAGAAAGTCTCCTTACTACTCAAATATATTCATGCCGTCAACCAGCTCACCGCCATAGCGCATGCGCACCACACCCTTTCGCGCCTATCGCGTGTAACCGCTAGGTGGCAAAAACGATTCTGCGATTAAAAAAAGTCATTGTAGGGATTATAAGAGGAATGAAGATGTTTCTAAAGCATCGTTTCTCGGCTCTCTGAGATAAGATCAAAAGTTTAGTCGATTACAAGATCATATCGATTACAGCATTTGTTTTCTAGTTTACATTGCATATTTTACATCCATTCTAGCTTCTGTGCTTCGCAGAGTAGGCTAATATATCATTAAATTACTTGAAAAAATACTCCTCTGTAGTTTAAAATATGGTCGATTTTCCCATATATCAATGACTTACTACCTACAATGGCTGAAAACTCTATCACATCACGTGCTGATGCCACAGCTATCATATATATTCACAGGAGAAATATGGGCTGATGTAGAAAGTAAAGTGAATAGATATCTGGAAATAGTTATAATATGGTTAGCACTAAACCAATTAATTCTGATTGTTAAAAAAAAACAGTATATATGAAATTTGGGAATTACTGTGGTAGTGTAGCCAAAACATTGTCAAAAAATTAACAATGAAAAAATTAAAAGAGTTGAAAGTTGTAAGTACCTAGGACTAATCTTTGATTATAACATGAAATGGGATGAATATATTGGATATCTTATTTAGAAAACCGAATATATAATATTTATTTTTCAAAAAATCTCAAAATTTATACAAATCAAAACACTCACAATCGTTTATTACTCTGATAGAAATTGTCTCTATAGAAAATAGCCAAGAAGTTAATAAATAGCTAGTAAAAATAGCTATTTTCTGGGTAGTCATGAAACGATTTTTCCGGTTATATTCTCTATTTAATGGAGATAAGGTAACCTTAAAATGTTTTTACTAAATTTTCTCTGTAATCTAATCATGCATTTCAAATCAAATATTAAAAAAAAAAAAGATAGCTACCCAAATCGTAACCACGAATTATTGGTATTTAATTTTTTATAGTACTGTTTCAGGGGATATTAATTCTTACATTGTAATACTTCATACAATTTTTAATAAGAAAATGTGGTATTTTACAAATTAAAGGAAGTTTTTTATTGACAGATACTCTGATGAAAATTTTACTGAAGATTGAAAACAAACTTTGAATCTACAAATGTATACATCCTGAATTAAACACGAGATTCCGCGAGTATAACAAAAATTCCGCAAGTATAATAAAAAGACGTGCCAGAACGATGAAAATACGATTATTAAATGAGCGAAAAAAATGATATGTTATTAAAAGATTGAAGTTTAACGGACCTCTAATATTGAAGGGTCGTACCCTTACCGAAACTTTTATCTTATCCGTGGCCGCATATTTTTCGAGATTTGAAGTGAGAAGAATTTAAATTTGACAATACGTCGTATCTCAGAGCCTAATCATTTCTCGTTTTTTCTCAACCCATAATACTTCACACAAACGCGAATAACAGCAAGATTGTAAGTTTCAAATAACATTTATTATATTTAGATTTTGAATGCACTTCATTATATTCACAGTTTGTAACAAAAATTATAAGATATTCATTCAAGGCATAACATATACGTACTTACACATATATGTTATGTGTATGTATATACTATAGTGTATATAAATAACAGTTGACTCACTTCTTATGTACTATATCTAGACCTCGAGGAATCCTTGGATTAATTTTCCGGCCTTCGTATAGTGGACCAGTGCACTGTAACAAATAGTCTGAATGCAGACTTTATTGAAAAAATACAAACTTAAACATTTTTTTAATTTTCAGTTTTCTACGATCTTTTAGGATAGCTCTTGCGCATTTATATATTGCCTTATATTATTTAATTCTTCGTCAGATACGTGTTATCACGTAAGCATAACAAGGCCCTATCCACTGTGCTTCTCTCCCTTCTGCGTTATTAGAAGTAAAATAAAATGAGAAAGTTAGAGTTTATAATAGTACACAACTAGTGCGTAAAATAGGTCATTCCCGCACGAGTCGAGTTCGTCGCTCAAGCGCAGTAAGTTTTTTTTTTTTTAATCGGATAAAAAATCCCTACATTGATAAGAGAATTATGCTTTTTAGAAGCACCCACTTCAAACTTGGGATCATTTCATCCGCAGGTAAGTTCGAAAGCTTACGGAAAGTGGAAAAACTTGTCTAATCGATAACTGTGGTTCTGAACCATATAAAAGGCCCAGACAAAGTTCTAAGGTAAGGTAAATATACCCCCTTTTATGTGTAAAAAGTGGGAAATAATTGGTTTACATTTATGTATTAAGATATGACTTTTTTTATTTCAGAAAAAAAGGTGTCTAGCCCCCTTAAAGACAATTCTGAGCTGAATTATTCAAGCTCAAAGTATAGGAGATTTTTTCATGTTTTTCTAAAAATTACACTAAAACTGTTGATAACTTAGCTTTCTCGAGGCGTTAGACTCTAAAGTTTGGCTTTGTTCACATTTTGGTATCTAAAAACATATCCCAAAGTTTGAGCTGAATCCGTGATCCGGAGTTCGTAGCCTCTCCTAATTAGTATAACCACGTATAGTTTACTCAAAAACTTAAAAATCTCGTAAAATGGCAGCAGTTTGAATATGACCTTGAAATATAAAATTTCAAAGTTAAGATTCTGTAAAAAATTTTTAGCATTGCCAACCGGAATCATTTTTAGAGGAGAACAGCAATACTTCAATTCCAAAATGATCGGCGATATAGGCATACTCTGCCTGTTCGATTTGAGATGGATTCGGTCAATAACTAAATATATGATGAAATTATCTCGAATTAGCTATGATACCCTCAAAACATTGAAACTATAAAAAAATTAATTAAGGATATTTTTAGTTATCAAACTCAAAATTTTGAGAACTCATTTTTCATATTTCATCCAAAAGTGTTTTTATCACAAAATAAAGCTGTATTTGAAGAAGGTGAAAAACTCCTTAAAAATTACAAGAATGAGAATTTCTGGTACATCATATCATCTTAAATTTTTATAAACTTTTTCTGAAAACATGCTTCAAGTATACTTAAATACTTTTGTAAATAATCTATAGTAACTTTGGAGTTTCCCAAGGTTATTTCTCCAGGGCAAAGTGGTTCCTGTAATCGTAATCAGGGACCGACGGGAAGCTTCAATCGCCAGCGGTGTGCGAGCTAAGTTTCGTAGCGTCTAAAAGATAAACTCGGTATAGACACTGCGAACGACCGGGAGAAACTGATAGTTTGCCGGGGCAAAGTCAGCCCTGACCCCGGCCGTGCGCGTCTTCGACCTGTGGGGGTCCGCAATTTATACCCCCCCCCCACCCACCCACCGAGCTTGCTGGCCGCACGCGACCGCCTAAAGAAATACTGTGTATATGCTCCTGGCTCACAGGGACGAATTCTCGACAGCCGTAAGCAAGCAGCTGTCGACAAAACGTCGCGCGGCTTCCCTCCTGCTCCTTAGTGTAACAGCCCTGTCTGCGAGACTCCACTAATTTGCCTATCGGCATTCAAACGCAGAGAGTGAGAGGCAGTGAGAGAAAGAGAGAGAGAGAGAGAGAGAGAGAGAGAGAGAGAGAGAGAGAGAGAGAGAGAGAGAGAGAGAGAGAGAGAGAGAGGTAGGTAGGTGAGGACTAAGCCACCTGCTATACGACAATTTGCGAAAATGCAAAAGTGAGTCGGGAATACTTGGGATTTACCCTGTAACTTGTAAACGCGAGGATTCGAAATATTTGCTGCATAGCGCTGGCAATTCAATGACAAGTGACACTTTAAACGATATTTTAGTCAATTTAACAAGCTCGTAATGATAGCGGTATATCATTATAGGCGCTTGGTAACAACGATTCCACATTTTTATAATCGTATCTTTTTCAAATTTATGTTACTTCGTTTACAATACAGTTGATTAGCAATAGTCAAACGTAAAGCTGTATTTAAGAACGAATACATCACAGAAAGAAAAACGTACAATAGAAATAACTACTTAACATAGTAATTAGTAGAAATCTTGTTAAATTTCCAGTATTTTTCGAGTACCTACATTATAATATTTAAAAGATAACTATAAGATTTTAGTTATATGAATGCGATTTGTTATGGTAAGTCTCTAATACTTAAAAGAACAAAATTTTCTAGTAATATTTTGAGAAAATTTATGGTATTTGTATTCTAATTTATAAATACATTTAAAAAATATCATTTTTTACTATTTTTCATAGCCAGGTTAGTTATATTTTGACTTACAACGGTTACTATATTTTGTTTGTGCCATTATTGCACCATACAGTCTAGTAATTTTATAGTAAAGGCTAGTAATATATTATGCACCAAGGGAATAAAGTGGGCTGTGTGCTCCCTTCACGAGAATTGTCGCCTGAGCGAAGCGAGGGCGACAAACGCGCAGGTTCGGACAACTATCATAAAGTTCGTACTCGTTTCCCGCTGAAAAGGGAAAACAGGCTGCATATTGATTCCCTAACCTCACTCTCGTTTCCAGCGCAACGCACCGTTTGTGCCCGAGCCGAAGGCGAGTATTTATAAGTATTTTAATTTATATTTAATTTATAAGTATTTTGCTTCCTCCTAGAGGAAGCTTTGTGATAGTAAATTTTTGAGTTGTTGTAAAAACATGTTATAATTGTGTTCCGAGGTGTTAGGAATCAAAATACATGGTTTTTGAAAAATGTCTGTATGGATGTGTGTGTGTGTGTGTGTGTGTGTGTATGTGTGTGTGTGCGCGTGTGTGTGTGTGTGTGTGTGTGTGTGTGTGTGTGTGTGTGTGTGTGTGTGTGTGTGTGTGTGTGTGTGTATACGCCTGGATCTCAGCTTCTACTCGGTCGATTTTGACCGGACACGTCTCATTTTTTTTTGTTTTTTTGCGTGATGGCGGGTCAAAAATCCGTTTTTTGATTGGGGCGATGCGTTTTTGTTTTTTTTTTCAAATTTTCGATTTTCTCAAAACTGTTTTTTGATTTCTTTTAACGATAGGATCGAGTTATTCGAATCTGATGAGTAGCGTTCGAAAGAGAATTAAAATACCTATATTTTCTAAAAAAAAAAAGTTTCTAGCTATCACGGTTCTTTTGTTATTAACAAAAACGTGTTTTTTTTTTAGAAGCTTATAACTCTTAAACTTAACGGTCAATTTTTTGAGAAAAATCATGATAATACAGAATATAAATAGCTATAATCTGTTAAAATTTGAATACATTCTGTAGGCTAGATTTTGAGTAAAAAATTGAAAAATGAAAAAAATCAGTTTTGTATGTCCAACGATTACAAGAGTAAAATTGACTTAATGGCTTCAAAATTCCTTTTAGAGGTAGGGTTTTTATAGTTCTCGGTCGAGTTCTTTGGGCAAAATGATTGGTCCATAAATTTCAGAGATATTTGAGGTTAAACATTTTTTGACATTTTTTAAAAATCGTAATTTCTCGAGAACGGCTCTATGTATCTGAATGAGGTGGGTGGCATTCGATTAATTTTGGAGATACTTACATTTGCGCTAAGGTACTTTCGTTTTGTGGTACTTCTGAAATAATGCGATTCTTTTTTTTGGAAACGATTCTATGTGCACTCGAATCAATTGTAAGACAACATCAGAAATCTTATTACATGTTTCTTTCGAGTTTTTTCAACGCACTAAGCAGCTCTGGCGCGCTTCATGCGCCTTAATAAAAAAGTATTAGAATATATTAGTATTATTAATATATTATTAAATGTAGCGAATGATATGACGTACAACTTTAAACATGTATTTTACAATAATAATAATTTACAAATATTAAATAACTAACTAATCTCGAATGTTTAATAACTTAATTTATTAATCTCGTTCTTTCTCTTTCACATATACTCAGTTTTATAATCCATATAAAATGGTCTTACAATTGGCAAATGAGAATACTGATCAAGCGCAAAAACAATTTTTGCTACTTTTTTAGAAACTCTTGTACATCCTCAGGCTGCGGCCTGCGTGACAGACTAATATGGATTACCGGACTTGTTTTCTAGTGTGACGTCCAAAGAACTTCACATGGCATTATGCAGTAACATGAGTCGTTGTAACTTATATTACTTTGCTTCTTTTTTTTGGCAAGACTCGCGTCTTCTACCAGGGATGGAGCTTAATTGGATTTACTTTATTACTAATTTTTAATTTAAGGGGATATGAAACTTGGAGTATATTCGGCTGAAGGACTTAGTGCCTATAGGCCCTTATACTCGCTGTTAGTTCTACATAATAATTCAAGAATTCATGAGGAATCAAATTGTGATCAATCATATATTGAAGATTCTTTTTTTGTCCAGATCTAGCAACAACTTTTCCTCATAACAATTCGTTAAGACAGCTGATTCGCTATATCAGGACATCAAATTTATTAAAGTTGTTGCTAGATCTGGACAAAAAAAAGAATCTTCAATATATGATTGGTCACAATTTGATTCCTCATGAATTCTTGAATTATTATCTAGAACTAATGAAATAAAAGCAATTAAAGAATATAATATAATTGATCGTATGTAAGCGTATTCTAAAAATGTGTGTGTGTTTTTCTATACTGAGAAAAATATTTTATCAAAATGTTGATATTTATCGTGGCATTGTAACTATTAAAATATATATGTTAATAGTTACAATGGCATGTTAATAGTTAATATACCATGTTAATATTAAACATATTCTTCTCTTTACTACAGTATTGCTAACTTAAATTTTGAGAAAAAAAAATGACTTCCGAGATAACTCCTTCTTGGGCTCTCATTCGAAATAGCTCCTTTTTCAACGCTCATTCGAAATAGCTCCTTTTTCAACGCTTTTTCGAAATAGCTCCTTTTTCCTCCCACCCGACGATTTGTTGAGCATACCCTAACTAAATAATGTAAAAGACTGTTTTCCTAGTATTTATTTGATTTTTTTAAAAAATTATAATATATATTATTTTATAGATTTAATAAAATAACTATATATGATTTTATAGATTACACAGAAAAACTCAGATACTTGCTTGCCTTATTTTATACTTTCGTAGAAAGTTTTATAACAATATAATTTATAATCTATAAAATAATAATATTTATGATTTTGTAAAAGAAATCAAATAAATACGAATGAAAAAGTCTTTTAATTCTTTGAGTCATTGTATGCTGAAAAAATTATATGTAAGTAAGTACATTCAAATTGTTCACTGCAAATCAAACAAACGAAAGTTGTGAAATCAATTATCGATAGTCAAGTAATGCAAACAACTCTCGGAAACTACTGTATGACTGTTCCGTGGTAGAACTGTTAAGCATAATATGGCCATAATGTGCCGTATTTTATGACGGATGACCATTTTATGCCGCATATTATGCTCATAAATCCTGTCACCTGGCGACATAATTATGGCCATAATTATGCTGATAATTATGACCATAATTATGCTGAAGGGATAATGAGATTAGAGGGACCATAGTAAATAATTATGACCATAATTATGCTGTAGGAGCAGGGGAGATATAGGGCTGCCCGTAAATGAAAATGTCCGAACGTTAGAAAGAGAGAGAGAGAAGATCGCGGAACGTATAGCTATCTCTCTCGTCACGCAAGCTGACGCTCACTTTCTGCGAGTACAAGAGAGAGCTATGAATGAGAATCATCGTTAATCGGCGGACACGATGAAAGGGATGACATTCGCCACGGATGCAGTTGTTGATATCACACATAGCAATACACCATGGACACATACGCTCAACGGCATGTCGCACTAGCACTACTCGCTATAGAGTAGCAGAAAGCGCGCGGGGTCCATATCTTATCCTATAGATATATCTTATACACAGGGAGCACTCGCGGTCGCGCGAGTCGCATGTGTTTTTCCACTGTAGGTACTTAGTGTGCGAACATAGCCTAGCCGAGGTAGCCGTTACGACTGCTGCAATAGTACTCATGCACGCAGGTCGCAGGGCTAAGCCAGATCAGTATTGAACTTTCTCCTTCTGTTTTTCTCCTTTTCGCGGTATTAGTGTATATGTGCATATGTGCCGCGAGTATTTTCTTTTTAATTGAAATTGTATATATCAATATAGGGGGGCGCAGCTCCCCTAGTTAGATATGTTAGTTCTAACGAAGTAAAAAATTAAATATACAATAAAAGGCAAAAAATGTAATAATTTGTATAGAAATGTAAAATGATGTAAAAAAATGTAAGTTTCTGTAACAAACTATGAAGTGATCCACGTTCTCAAATTTTCTTGTATTATTTTTTTTCACGTTTTTCTATGTTTTGGTTCAAAGGTGATGAAAAATATAATATATAATAAAAGGCGGAAAAAATGTAATAAATTGTGTAGAAATGTAAAATTGTGTAAAAAAAATGTAAGTTCCTGTACAAAACTATAAAGTGTTACACTTTCTCACGTTTGATTACATTTTTTCGTTCTCTTTTGAGACTTATGTACAGTTTTTCATATTTTGGTTCTAACGAAATAAAAAATAAAATATGTAATAAAATGTGAAAAAATGTAATAAATTGTATAGAAATGTAAAATTAAGTAAAAAAATGTAAGTTTCTGTAAAAAACTGTAAAGTGTTACACTTTGTTACATTTTATTACATTTTATTGTTCTTTCTTGACATTTTTTTTTACACTTTTTCATATTTTTGTTCTAACGAAATAAAAAATATAATATGTAATAAAATGTGAAAAACTGTAATAAATTTTATAGAACTGTAAAATTATGTAAAAAAATATAAGTTTAGAAACTGTAAAGTGTTACACTTTCTTACATTTTATTATATCTTTTCATTCCTTTTTTTACATTTTTTTACACTTTTTTACGTTACGTTAAAATAAATGAAAAAATGCAAAAGTTTAAAAAAGTAAAAAACGGTAAGAAAATGTAAGAAACTGTAAAAATATGTAAGAAAATGTAAGAAAGTGTAAAAAACGTCTGAAATCCAATATAAATATACGATAACTTACATTTTCTTATGATTTCATACGTTTTTTTACAGTTTATTACACTTTTTTAACATTTTCGATTTCCGCTAGGGGTCATGAAAAAAATTATTACCATTTGTAAAGAGTGCTTATTGAATAGAAGAGAGTAGAAGAATTAAAAGGACAAGACAAATTATGTTGTTATAGAATGTACTTAAAAAATTAGCTTTTAAAAAACGTGTTGATTGTTTTAAAAAAAATATTTAAGCTCTCATTAAAGTTTTTGGTACTCAGGTTGACGGATGTTGAGGGAGACGGAGGGAGGGAGAGAGAGTGGGATGGGAAAGAGAAGGAGGGAGAGAGTTTATACAGCCATGAAAAAAATTATTACTATTTGTAGAGAGTCCTTAATGAATAGATGAGTCTAAAAGAAATAAAAGGACTAGACAAATTGTGTTGTTAGAATTTAACGTACTTGAAAAATAGCTTTTAAAAAACGTGTTGATTGTTTTTAAAAAATATTTAAGCTCTCATTAAAGTTTTTGGTACTCAGTTTCACGGAAGTTGAGAGAGAGGGAGAGAGATACATATAGACTATAAATATGCACTATTTCTTATTAAATGGTTCAAGATATAATATGTAGCCCTATTTTACTCAGAGATACAGCATTTTCAATTTTTTGGTATTGTCGCAACTTTTTGCGAAAATCATTCCATTGCTTTTCATGGGACAAAGCGTAAATTACTCAAAATTAATGCAGTTATGGCACCAAGAGTTGAAAACATAAGATTTCCGAAAGCAAATATTTTTTTTACGGTTAAAACAACAATACTATTATTTCAAAAATTTTATGAATGTTTATGTTTTTCTTGCCGTTTTTAGAATGTACAAATTATTTACTACAGAAAATCTGATATTTTCAACTTTACGTGCTCTAAACTGCATGAATTTCAAGTAATTAGATCCAGTCCCATGAAAATCCATAGAATGGTTTTCTCAAAAAGTTGCGCCAATGCTCAAAAATTGAAAACACTATACCTTTATTCTAAAGTGCTTTGCACACTGCAAGGTAAGAATGCGGGAATCCTACACTTTGCGTGCGTTAAATTGGCTTAGAAAATCCAGTTTTGTATAGTACATTTCGATACTAGTGCGTGAAAGTCATTTTATCGTCGGGATGACGTTTGCGCGCGAGCGAAGTGAGGGTACAAAGGTCATACGAGGTTGAAATCACCTTCTCGCTAGCATATCGAAATAGTACTTTTCGATACTAGTGCGAGAGAGATGAACCTGTACGCGCACCAGTTTGTCGCCCGAGCGAGGCGAGGGTGAAAATAACACGACTCGAGAATCATCTCACGGACGTGTATCGAACAATATTTTTCAAAACAACGAGTGGAAGTTCCGAGTTTGCGCAAGCTTGCGTGGGCAAAGTCGGAACTTGGGACACAGAGTGTTAAAAGAAATCACGTTTTTCTTTTTTTTTTTTTTTTTTTTTTCATTTCATATCTATGTACCAAATTTTCTTGAGAAAATGTTCCTGAAAATCGCTAATCAATATTTTGTCTCTCTATCCATAGACCAAATTACAGCATCCAACAAACATGGATTGATAGAGATAATTATATGTCCGACCACAAAAAAAAAAAGAAAAAAAAAAAAAAAGAAAATCATCCGAAGAAATGGGGTTTTTGAGAAAATGGATTTTTCTGAAAAGAGCATTATTTCGTAAGAACTGCATATGTCGTGCATTTTATATTTTAATCCAAATATTATGCAGGAGGTGAAAGGGAGTGCTGAACTGAGTGGAAGGTCGTTTAGTTTACTCAGAAGCTTTAAAAACTCGTGAAATAGCAACCGTTTGAGTATGACCTTGAAATATAAGATTGCAAAGATATAATTATATACAAATTTTGAACATTACAAACCGGATGCATTTTTAGTGCAATCGAGACATGAAAAACTACGCGTCGAATCATCTTTAGAGAAGAACGGCCATACTTTAAATTCAAAATGATAAGTGATGTAGGCATACTCTGGCGGTTCAATTTGAGGTATATGAAAATAATAAGTATCTTTTCCACACCACCTTGCGGTAGATACCATGGCGCGTTTTTGATAAGTGGTTTCCCCATGTATTATATATTGGGAAACATATATAATACATATAATATACAGTTTACATTGTGCATATTATGTAGGCCTAATCCACCCATGCTAATAAAATCATTATAGTTAAAAATATTTTACAATTTTAATGTAAATTATTAAAACATTTTCAACTATAATAATTTCTAGCATGTGCCGCTCCAGCCACTGTCCGCGCAGCGACAGCCCTCGCCACACCTCAGAGGATGACAAGGTCCCGGCGACGGTATGGGTCGTAACGACTGCGCAAGGGCTGGTGCAGGCGACTGGACTGCTTGTCCCAGCGGTGGTTGCGCTACCCTTTCACGCGCATCGACCCCTGGAAATTCCTCCTAGAGTCGCTGATCACGCTGTAAGAATATTCGTGACCCGACGAGTAAGGCATCGGCACGTTGGACATTCGCTGCTCAGCCTCGTTCTTCAGGGTCTCGCTGGCGCTCATCGGAGAGTCTGGCGCCGAAGGAGGCGACATCTACGGGCGCGCCGTCGTGTTCAGCGAGACGGCCAAGTGATGACCGGGAGCAAATACAGCATATGTTCCATCAGGGGTCATCATGGCACCTGTAACTGATGGTCCCTCTACTGGGACCATAAAACTTCTGGGAATCCCACTACTTCTTTTAATCCGTTTGCCGTCCAAATCATAAGGGCAATCTTTTATCCAATGACTACCACGTTGCTGGCATTTATAACAACGATAATGCGGAGGCACTAATCCAGTTTGGTTGGAACCTCGTATTTTCATGTAGCTGAACATTGAAAATAAAATGTTAATATCTATTACTGTACATAATCAATCTACATAACAACAAAATTTTCAACGGAAAAGAATACATACCTCGAAGGATCGTAATCCTGGGTTGACTGTATCATCATGGCGCGGATTTTTTCCTCCTCAGATATATCTGCGCTTGTAAGATCGATATATTTCGTCTGAGGAGCCTCATCTTTACACTTGTTGGACGGTGCGTCTGTCCGGTACCGAGAGCGTTTTTTCTGCTCTGTTACTGGTACTCTAACAACATTTACCGTAGAGTAAACGGCGATTAAGGTGTTCTCATCCTTGTAAACTAGAAAAAAATATTTTTTTTATGAGATTTTTTATTTTTATTTTATATTTTATTTTAAATAATAACAATTTTGGAAATTTCGTCTTACCTTCTTTTGTTTCGTCGTTTCTGATTTTCAAATCCACACCTCCTTTCTTTCCTATCCCTTTTTGCTGCATAATGCTTTTCTTTACATTAGCTACAGATATGTGTTGCCCATTAATCTTAAGTATCTCCATGTCCGTACAACTCCCAAATCGGTAGTGTACAGCCATCTTCTAGAAAATGTTAATGTATAGCAATCGAATGTGGCTTACTCGAACGTCTGTCCTGTGCAAAGATTGCTTTGCAACTGTGAGCGTTTGCTGTGCCTATGTCTCTTCATTTATACCTGGGTCCACCGAAGGGTAATTACGTCGATGGCGGGGAGCGTTCAGCTACCTAACCCAACCCAACAGACGAGTCTTTCATTGGTGTTGCCAGAAGCAGACCAATAGGTTATGGTATCTCGTAGCACTAATGGATCGCCGACTACCAGATATATCCATAATTTGAGTAACGTGAAATTTCCAAGTCCTCTACCCATAAAAATCGTTCATAAAGTGAGTTTTAAAAACGTTGTGACACAGTAGATCACGAATGTTTAGAATAAATGTTTGACCGTCTAAAAACGTTGTAAAAGCGTTTTTTGAAAAACTTACCAAGTGTTTCAAAGCACGTTAACAAACGAGTTTTGAAAATGAGTTTTTCGATTATTAAGTCATTTTTAACAATAAAAGATGTTAAATATAAGAATATCACATCCCTTATTCCCTGACTTTGACTTATAATCTGAATCAAACATTTTTAGTCATGTATTGCCGTGCGCCACCTATCGATGATAGTTTTATTACCAAATACGTGTTTTGAATAATCTTACCACGTTTGTACCCTGGTAGAAATTGACCATTTTTCTCCCATTTGTGAAACGATTTTTCTCCCATTTTCTAGCTCTTTTCTAGCGATACCAGCAGGGTAATACATCGCTTGATCCCGATCTGAAGAGATGTTTATTGTTTAATAGGCGTACCTGCTCTCTTGATGTAGCCCCCGCGTACAGATTAGGTCTTAAACGGGAATTATACGGCTCAATGATTGCCCATTTGCTCATACTTTTCTGGATGAGCTCGGTCTGCTCGTCCACGTACTTGGGCCGTCAAACTGCGATACCAGCAAAGGCATGCTCTGCTCGATGGTTCAGCATGTCTACCCTGTCATTACTGTCAAACATGCTGAACGAATATACGATATAAACTGAGCGAGTTGCCGTAGAACAGCGATCCTTCAATCCCGGCATTCATCAATACTTGAACCGAATCGTTGTAAGGACAAGTCCGACTCCGCTGGTAAATGCGCGGCAACAGCTAATTGGAATGTGGTAATCCAGATTTCGGTACCTCTCTGTCGAAAGCGGACGCCTACCTAGGCCAGGAGCAGTATACTTTCACATGGATGCGTTCTGACGTAGATTATCTTTTTTGGCTATAACTTCTTCATAACATATAGAACGAAAATATCAGGGTGCACCAAAAAAAAAAAAGTAATGCTAACTGCAGGAAGAATCGAAACGTGAAAAAATACGTCAAAATCACGGTTTTTCTCGTACATTATTGAAAATAACTTCTTAACTATACGTTTTAAAGAAAATATTCATAGGACCAAATTTGTTCCCCATGAAATTTTCTACAAGGTAGGATTAAATAAAAAAAAAATGGAAATGCAATAATTACATAGCAAAATAGCATTATACTCGCAAAAAACGTACGAAAAATCGGGTATTTTTGAAGCACTTGTAGAATTATTAAGGGCTGGTCCTATCCTTTTGAAAATTTGTATGTAAGTACTTCAAAGCAATATAAATAAAGCCCCCAATGTTGATTTAGATCAGTCGTATAGTTTGCGCACAATTCATTTGTTAACTAAACTCGGTGGAAAAAATCACTATTTTGTTGCAGTAATGCCAGAGCCAAACCGATTATCTAAAATCGGTCCTGATTTTTTTACGTACTCATAATGTTCCCAGCTATCACCTGGCATCGTCAGAAAATCAATTTTATAATTGTTAATAATTTTTTAAGCAATTTTTAATGCTCGGAAAATTTTTTGCTTATAAATAATTACTTCTACTCTGCCATTTTATAAGTAAAAAAATATTATAGCACACATAATGAAAGTTCTTGCAATCGCCTTTCATTTAAAATCACGCTGGTCTCGATTGAACATATAGATCGTGAGATACAAGTCTCCAAAGATGACGAGGGTTTATCGTCGAACTATTTGCTTTACAACAACAATCAAAATTGGTCTTGATAGGATATTATAAGAACTCTTTTTATACAAATTTCTGAATTCACTGGACAGGTTCTTTTAGTAATAAAAAAATAATAAACATTGCGAAGTTGAACGTCGGTGCGTGAAAATCAGGTGAAGGAGAGTGCCAAAACCGCGCCTTCAAAATGAGCGCGTGATCTAAACTTTTCATATATCGGCTTCTATAACTCCAAATTAGATCATTTTTTTTTTTTTTTTTTTAATCGATATGCCGAAATGAGAGAAATGCGATTAACTTGTTATATGTAACAGAAGCTAATAGTATTTTTGAGAAATTATAAAAATTAATTCCACTGACATAGTAACTTTGACAAAATCTTGGTTGATTGCAAAAACGCTAGATATGCTAAATATTATTGAGATTTGACATCCGTATATACCAATATGGCGCAGGTTAGCCCTGTGCATTTAAATGGGGCTGCTGGCTAACTCGCGCCATCTTGGCTATCTATACATATAGACTATAAATATGCACTATTTCTTATTAAATGGTTCAAGATATAATATGTAGCCCTATTTTACTCAGAGATACAGGATTTTCAATTTTTTGGCATTGTCGCAACTTTTTGCGAAAATCATTCCATTACTTTTCATGGGACAAAGCGTAAATTACTCTAAATTAATGCAGTTATGGCACCAAGAGTTGAAAATATTTCCTAAGGCAAATATTTTTTTTACGGTAAAAACAACTATACAATTAATTCAAAAATTTTATGAATGTTTCTGTTTTTCTTGCCGTTTTTAGAATGTGCAAATTATTTACTACAGAAAATCTTATATTTTCAACTTTACGTGCTCTAAACTGCATGAATTTCAAGTAATTTAGGTCCTGTCCCATGAAAATCTATAGAATGGTTTTCTCAAAAAGTTGCGCCAATGCTCAAAAATTGAAAACTCTATATCTCTATTCTAAAGTGCTTTGCACACTGCCAGGTAAGAATGCGGGAATCCTACACTTTGCGTGCGCTAAATTGGCATAGAAAATCCAGTTTTGTATAGTACATTTCGATACTAGTGCGTGAAAGTAATTTTATCGTCGGGACGACGTTTGCGCCCGAGCGAAGTGAGGGTACAAAGGTCACACGAGGTTGAAATTACCTTCTCGCTAGCATATCGAAATAGTACTTTTCGATACTAGTGCGAGAGAGATGAACCTGTACGCGCACCAGTTTGTCGCCCGAGCGAGGCAAGGGTGAAAATGACACGACTCGAGAATCATCTCACGGACGTGTATCGAACAATATTTTTCAAAACAACGAGTGGAAGTTCCGAGTTTGCGCAAGCTTGCGTGGGCAAAGTCGGAACTTGGGACACAGAGTGTTAAAAAAAATCACGTTTTTCTTTTTTTTTTTTTTTTTTTTTTTTTTCATTTCATATCTATGTACCAAATTTTCTTGAGAAAATGTTCCTGAAAATCGCTAATCAATATTTTGTCTCTCTATCCATAGACCAAATTACAGCATCCAACAAACATGGATTGATAGAGATAATTATATGTCCGACCACAAAAAAAAAAAGAAAAAAAAAAAAAAGAAAATCATCCGAAGAAATGGGGTTTTTGAGAAAATGGATTTTTCTGAAAAGAGCATTATTTCATAAGAACTGCATATGTCGTGCATTTTTTATTTTAATCCAAATATTATGCAGGAGGTGAAAGGGAGTGCTGAACTGAGTGAAAGGTCGTTTAGTTTACTCAGAAGCTTTAAAAACTCGTGCAATAGGAGCCGTTTGAGTATGACCTTGAAATATAAGATTGCAAAGATATAATTATATACAAATTTTGAACATTACAAACCGGATGCATTTTTAGTGCAATCGAGACATGAAAAACTACGCGTCGAATCATCTTTAGAGAAGAACGGTCATACTTTAAATTCAAAATGATAAGTGATGTAGGCATACTCTGGCGGTTCAATTTGAGATATATGAAAATAATAAGTATCTTTTCCACACCACCTTGCGGTAGATACCATGGCGCGTTTTTGATAAGTGGTTTCCCCATGTATTATATATTGGGAAACATATATAATACATATAATATACAGTTTACATTGTGCATATTATGTAGGCCTAATCCACCCATGCTAATAAAATCATTATAGTTAAAAATATTTTACAATTTTAATGTAAATTATTAAAACATTTTCAACTATAATAATTTCTAGCATGTGCCGCTCCAGCCACTGACCGCGCAGCGACAGCCCTCGCCACACCTCAGAGGATGACAAGGTCCCGACGACGGTATGGGTCGTAACGACTCCGCAAGGGCTGGTGCAGGCGACTGGACTGCTTGTCCCAGCGGTGGTTGCGCTGCCCTTTCACGCGCATCGACCCCTGGAAATTCCTCCTAGAGTCGCTGATCACGCTGTAAGAATATTCGTGACCCGACGAGTAAGGCATCGGCACGTTGGACATTCGCTGCTCAGCCTCGTTCTTCAGGGTCTCGCTGGCGCTCATCGGAGAGTCTGGCGCCGAAGGCGGCGACATCTGCGGGCGCGCCGTCGTGTTCAGCGAGACGGCCAAGTGATGAGCGGGAGCAAATACAGCATATGTTCCATCAGGGGTCATCATGGCACCTGTAACTGATGGTCCCTCTACTGGGACCATAAAACTTCTGGGAATCCCACAACTTCTTTTAATCCGTTTGCCGTCCAAATCATAAGGGCAATCTTTTATCCAATGACTACCACGTTGCTGGCATTTATAACAACGATAATGCGGAGGCACTAATCCAGTTTGGTTGGAACCTCGTATTTTCATGTAGCTGAAAATTGAAAATAAAATGTTAATATCTATTACTGTACATAATCAATCTACATAACAACAAAATTTTCAACGGAAAAGAATACATACCTCGAAGGATCGTAATCCTGGGTTGACTATATCATCATGGCGCGGATTTTTTCCTCCTCAGATATATCTGCGCGTGTAAGATCGATATATTTCGTCTGAGGAGCCTCATCTTTACACTTGTTGGACGGTGCGTCTGTCCGGTACCGAGAGCGTTTTTTCTGCTCTGTTACTGGTACTCTAACAACATTTACCGTAGAGTAAACGGCGATTAAGGTGTTCTCATCCTTGTAAACTAGAAAAAAATATTTTTTTTATGGGATTTTTTATTTTTATTTTATATTTTATTTTAAATAATAACAATTTTGGAAATTTCGTCTTACCTTCTTTTGTTTCGTCGTTTCTGATTTTCAAATCCACACCTCCTTTCTTTCCTATCCCTTTTTGCTGCATAATGCTTTTCTTTAAATTAGCTACAGATATGTGTTGCCCATTAATCTTAAGTATCTCCATGTCCGTACTACTCCCAAATCGGTAGTGTACAGCCATCTTCTAGAAAATGTTAATGTATAGCAATCGAATGTGGCTTACTCGAACGTCTGTCCTGTGCAAAGATTGCTTTGCAACTGTGAGCGTTTGCTGTGCCTATGTCTCTTCATTTATACCTGGGTCCACCGAAGGGTAATTACGTCGATGGCGGGGAGCGTTCAGCTACCTAACCCAACCCAACAGACGAGTCTTTCATTGGTGTTGCCAGAAGCAGACCAATAGGTTATGGTATCTCGTAGCACTAATGGATCGCCGACTACCAGATATATCCATAATTTGAGTAACGTGAAATTTCCAAGTCCTCTACCCATAAAAATCGTTCATAAAGTGAGTTTTAAAAACGTTGTGACACAGTAGATCACGAATGTTTAGAATAAATGTTTGACCGTCTAAAAACGTTGTAAAAGCGTTTTTTTTGAAAAACTTACCAAGTGTTTCAAAGCACGTTAACAAACGAGTTTTGAAAATGAGTTTTTTCGATTATTAAGTCATTTTTAACAATAAAAGATGTTAAATATAAGAATATCACATCCCTTATTCCCTGACTTTGACTTATAATCTGAATCAAACATTTTTAGTCATGTATTGCCGTGCGCCACCTATCGATGATAGTTTTATTACCAAATACGTGTTTTGAATAATCTTACCACGTTTGTACCCTGGTAGAAATTGACCATTTTTCTCCCATTTGTGAAACGATTTTTCTCCCATTTTCTAGCTCTTTTCTAGCGATACCAGCAGGGTAATACATCGCTTGATCCCGATCTGAAGAGATGTTTATTGTTAAATAGGCGTACCTGCTCTCTTGATGTAGCCCCCGCGTACAGATTAGCTCTTTAACGGGAATTATACGGCTCAATGATTGCCCATTTGCTCATACTTCTCTGGATGAGCTCGGTCTGCTCGTCCACGTGCTTGGGCCGTCAAACTGCGATACCAGCAAAGGCATGCTCTGCTCGATGGTTCAGCATGTCTACCCTGTCATTACTGTCAAACATGCTGAACGAATATACGATTTAAACTGAGCGAGTTGCCGTAGAACAGCGATCCTTCAATCCCGGCATTCATCAATACTTGAACCGAATCGTTGTAAGGACAAGTCCGACTCCGCTGGTAAATGCGCGGCAACAGCTAATTGGAATGTGGTAATCCAGATTTCGGTACCTCTCTGTCGAAAGCGGACGCCTACCTAGGCCAGGAGCAGTATACTTTCACATGGATGCGTTCTGACGTAGATTATCTTTTTTGGCTATAACTTCTTCATAACATATAGAACGAAAATATCAGGGTGCACCAAAAAAAAAAAGTAATGCTAACTGCAGGAACAATCGAAACGTGAAAAAATACGTCAAAATCACGGTTTTTCTCGTACATTATTGAAAATAACTTCTTAACTATACGTTTTAAAGAAAATATTCATAGGGCCAAATTTGTTCCCCATGAAATTTTCTACAAGGTAGTATTAAATAAAAAAAAAATGGAAATGCAATAATTACATAGCAAAATAGCATTATACTCGCAAATAACGTATGAAAAATCTGGTATTTTTGAAGCACTTGTAGAATTATTAAGGGCTGGTCCTATCCTTTTGAAAATTTGTATGTAAGTACTTCAAAGCAATATAAATAAAGCCCCCAATGTTGATTTAGATCAGTCGTATAGTTTTCGCACAATTCATTTGTTAACTAAACTCGGTGGAAAAAATCACTATTTTGTTGCAGTAATGCCAGAGCCAAACCAATTATCTAAAATCGGTCCTGATTTTTTTACGTAATCATAATGTTCCCAGCTATCACCTGGCATCGTCAGAATATCAATTTTATAATTGTTAATAATTTTTTAAGCAATTTTTAATGCTCGGAAAATTTTTTGCTTATAAATAATTACTTCTACTCTGCCATTTTATAAGTAAAAAAATATTATAGCACACATAATGAAAGTTCTTGCAATCGCTTTTCATTTAAAATCACGCTGGTCTCGATTGAACATATAGATCGTGAGATACAAGTCTCCAAAGATGACGAGGGTTTATCGTCAAACTATTTGCTTTACAACAACAATCAAAATTGGTCTTGATAGGATATTATAAGAACTCTTTTTATACAAATTTCTGAATTCACTGGACAGGTTCTTTTAGTAATAAAAAAATAATAAACATTGCGAAGTTGGACGTCGGTGCGTGAAAATCAGGTGAAGGAGAGTGCCAAAACCGCGCCTTCAAAATGAGCGCGTGATCTAAACTTGTCATATATCGGCTTCTATAACTCCAAATTAGATCATTTTTTTTTTTTTTTTTTTTAATCGATATGCCGAAATGAGAGAAATGCGATTAACTTGTTATATGTAACAGAAGCTAATAGTATTTTTGAGAAATTATAAAAATTAATTCCACTGACATAGTAACTTTGACAAAATCTTGGTTGATTGCAAAAACGCTAGATATGCTAAATATTATTGAGATTTGACATCCGTATATACCAATATGGCGCAGGTTAGCCCTGTGCATTTAAATGGGGCTGCTGGCTAACTCGCGCCATCTTGGCTATCTATACATATAGACTATAAATATGCACTATTTCTTATTAAATGGTAATATTTTTTTTACGGTAAAAACAACTATACAATTAATTCAAAAATTTTATGAATGTTTCTGTTTTTCTTGCCGTTTTTAGAATGTGCAAATTATTTACTACAGAAAATCTTATATTTTCAACTTTACGTGCTCTAAACTGCATGAATTTCAAGTAATTTAGGTCCTGTCCCATGAAAATCTATAGAATGGTTTTCTCAAAAAGTTGCGCCAATGCTCAAAAATTGAAAACTCTATATCTCTATTCTAAAGTGCTTTGCACACTGCCAGGTAAGAATGCGGGAATCCTACACTTTGCGTGCGCTAAATTGGCATAGAAAATCCAGTTTTGTATAGTACATTTCGATACTAGTGCGTGAAAGTAATTTTATCGTCGGGACGACGTTTGCGCCCGAGCGAAGTGAAGGTACAAAGGTCACACGAGGTTGAAATTACCTTCTCGCTAGCATATCGAAATAGTACTTTTCGATACTAGTGCGAGAGAGATGAACCTGTACGCGCACCAGTTTGTCGCCCGAGCGAGGCAAGGGTGAAAATGACACGACTCGAGAATCATCTCACGGACGTGTATCGAACAATATTTTTCAAAACAACGAGTGGAAGTTCCGAGTTTGCGCAAGCTTGCGTGGGCAAAGTCGGAACTTGGGACACAGAGTGTTAAAAAAAATCACGTTTTTCTTTTTTTTTTTTTTTTTTTTTTTTTCATTTCATATCTATGTACCAAATTTTCTTGAGAAAATGTTCCTGAAAATCGCTAATCAATATTTTGTCTCTCTATCCATAGACCAAATTACAGCATCCAACCAACATGGATTGATAGAGATAATTATATGTCCGACCACAAAAAAAAAAGAAAAAAAAAAAAAAGAAAATCATCCGAAGAAATGGGCTTTTTGAGAAAATGGATTTTTCTGAAAAGAGCATTATTTCGTAAGAACTGCATATGTCGTGCATTTTTTATTTTAATCCAAATATTATGCAGGAGGTGAAAGGGAGTGCTGAACTGAGTGAAAGGTCGTTTAGTTTACTCAGAAGC
Organism: Torymus aiolomorphi; assembly: GCA_036365515.1. Classification (NCBI taxonomy): domain Eukaryota; kingdom Metazoa; phylum Arthropoda; class Insecta; order Hymenoptera; family Torymidae; genus Torymus; species Torymus aiolomorphi. The sequence goes on along the minus strand of CM070873.1, from coordinate 220,179,770 downwards.
TTTAAAAACTCGTGAAATAGCAGCCGTTTGAGTATGACCTTGAAATATAAGATTGCAAAGATATAATTATATACAAATTTTGAACATTACAAACCGGATGCATTTTTAGTGCAATCGAGACATGAAAAACTACGCGTCGAATCATCTTTAGAGAAGAACGGCCATACTTTAAATTCAAAATGATAAGTGATGTAGGCATACTCTGGCGGTTCAATTTGAGATATATGAAAATAATAAGTATCTTTTCCACACCACCTTGCGGTAGATACCATGGCGCGTTTTTGATAAGTGGTTTCCCCATGTATTATATATTGGGAAACATATATAATACATATAATATACAGTTTACATTGTGCATATTATGTAGGCCTAATCCACCCATGCTAATAAAATCATTATAGTTAAAAATATTTTACAATTTTAATGTAAATTATTAAAACATTTTCAACTATAATAATTTCTAGCATGTGCCGCTCCAGCCACTGACCGCGCAGCGACAGCCCTCGCCACACCTCAGAGGATGACAAGGTCCCGGCGACGGTATGGGTCGTAACGACTGCGCAAGGGCTGGTGCAGGCGACTGGACTGCTTGTCCCAGCGGTGGTTGCGCTGCCCTTTCACGCGCATCGACCCCTGGAAATTCCTCCTAGAGTCGCTGATCACGCTGTAAGAATATTCGTGACCCGACGAGTAAGGCATCGGCACGTTGGACATTCGCTGCTCAGCCTCGTTCTTCAGGGTCTCGCTGGCGCTCATCGGAGAGTCTGGCGCCGAAGGAGGCGACATCTGCGGGCGCGCCGTCGTGTTCAGCGAGACGGCCAAGTGATGAGCGGGAGCAAATACAGCATATGTTCCATCAGGGGTCATCATGGCACCTGTAACTGATGGTCCCTCTACTGGGACCATAAAACTTCTGGGAATCCCACTACTTCTTTTAATCCGTTTGCCGTCCAAATCATAAGGGCAATCTTTTATCCAATGACTACCACGTTGCTGGCATTTATAAAAACGATAATGCGGAGGCACTAATCCAGTTTGGTTGGAACCTCGTATTTTCGTGTAGCTGAAAATTGAAAATAAAATGTTAATATCTATTACTGTACATAATCAATCTACATAACAACAAAATTTTCAACGGAAAAGAATACATACCTCGAAGGATCGTAATCCTGGGTTGACTGTATCATCATGGCGCGGATTTTTTCCTCCTCAGATATATCTGCGCTTGTAAGATCGATATATTTCGTCTGAGGAGCCTCATCTTTACACTTGTTGGACGGTGCGTCTGTCCGGTACCGAGAGCGTTTTTTCTGCTCTGTTACTGGTACTCTAACAACATTTACCGTAGAGTAAACGGCGATTAAGGTGTTCTCATCCTTGTAAACTAGAAAAAAATATTTTTTTTTTATGAGATTTTTTATTTTTATTTTATATTTTATTTTAAATAATAACAATTTTGGAAATTTCGTCTTACCTTCTTTTGTTTCGTCGTTTCTGATTTTCAAATCCACACCTCCTTTCTTTCCTATCCCTTTTTGCTGCATAATGCTTTTCTTTAAATTAGCTACAGATATGTGTTGCCCATTAATCTTAAGTATCTCCATGTCCGTACTACTCCCAAATCGGTAGTGTACAGCCATCTTCTAGAAAATGTTAGTGTATAGCAATCGAATGTGGCTTACTCGAACGTCTGTCCTGTGCAAAGATTGCTTTGCAACTGTGAGCGTTTGCTGTGCCTATGTCTCTTCATTTATACCTGGGTCCACCGAAGGGTAATTACGTCGATGGCGGGGAGCGTTCAGCTACCTAACCCAACCCAACAGACGAGTCTTTCATTGGTGTTGCCAGAAGCAGACCAATAGGTTATGGTATCTCGTAGCACTAATGGATCGCCGACTACCAGATATATCCATAATTTGAGTAACGTGAAATTTCCAAGTCCTCTAACCATAAAAATCGTTCATAAAGTGAGTTTTAAAAACGTTGTGACACAGTAGATCACGAATGTTTAGAATAAATGTTTGACCGTCTAAAAACGTTGTAAAAGCGTTTTTTTGAAAAACTTACCAAGTGTTTCAAAGCACGTTAACAAACGAGTTTTGAAAATGAGTTTTTTCGATTATTAAGTCATTTTTAACAATAAAAGATGTTAAATATAAGAATATCACATCCCTTATTCCCTGACTTTGACTTATAATCTGAATCAAACATTTTTAGTCATGTATTGCTGTGCGCCACCTATCGATGATAGTTTTATTACCAAATACGTGTTTTGAATAATCTTACCACGTTTGTACCCTGGTAGAAATTGACCATTTTTCTCCCATTTGTGAAACGATTTTTCTCCCATTTTCTAGCTCTTTTCTAGCGATACCAGCAGGGTAATACATCGCTTGATCCCGATCTGAAGAGATGTTTATTGTTTAATAGGCGTACCTGCTCTCTTGATGTAGCCCCCGCGTACAGATTAGCTCTTAAACGGGAATTATACGGCTCAATGATTGCCCATTTGCTCATACTTTTCTGGATGAGCTCGGTCTGCTCGTCCACGTACTTGGGCCGTCAAACTGCGATACCAGCAAAGGCATGCTCTGCTCGATGGTTCTGCATGTCTACCCTGTCATTACTGTCAAACATGCTGAACGAATATACGATATAAACTGAGCGAGTTGCCGTAGAACAGCGATCCTTCAATCCCGGCATTCATCAATACTTGAACCGAATCGTTGTAAGGACAAGTCCGACTCCGCTGGTAAATGCGCGGCAACAGCTAATTGGAATGTGGTAATCCAGATTTCGGTACCTCTCTGTCGAAAGCGGACGCCTACCTAGGCCAGGAGCAGTAAACTTTCACATGGATGCGTTCTGACGTAGATTATCTTTTTTGGCTATAACTTCTTCATAACATATAGAACGAAAATATCAGGGTGCACCAAAAAAAAAAAAGTAATGCTAACTGCAGGAACAATCGAAACGTGAAAAAATACGTCAAAATCACGGTTTTTCTCGTACATTATTGAAAATAACTTCTTAACTATACGTTTTAAAGAAAATATTCATAGGACCAAATTTGTTCCCCATGAAATTTTCTACAAGGTAGTATTAAATAAAAAAAAAATGGAAATGCAATAATTACATAGCAAAATAGCATTATACTCGCAAAAAACGTATGAAAAATCGGGTATTTTTGAAGCACTTGTAGAATTATTAAGGGCTGGTCCTATCCTTTTTAAAATTTGTATGTAAGTACTTCAAAGCAATATAAATAAAGCCCCCAATGTTGATTTAGATCAGTCGTATAGTTTTCGCACAATTCATTTGTTAACTAAACTCGGTGGAAAAAATCACTATTTTGTTGCAGTAATGCCAGAGCCAAACCAATTATCTAAAATCGGTCCTGATTTTTTTACGTAATCATAATGTTCCCAGCTATCACCTGGCATCGTCAGAATATCAATTTTATAATTGTTAATAATTTTTTAAGCAATTTTTAATGCTCGGAAAATTTTTGCTTATAAATAATTACTTCTACTCTGCCATTTTATAAGTAAAAAAATATTATAGCACACATAATGAAAGTTCTTGCAATCGCTTTTCATTTAAAATCACGCTGGTCTCGATTGAACATATAGATCGTGAGATACAAGTCTCCAAAGATGACGAGGGTTTATCGTCAAACTATTTGCTTTACAACAACAATCAAAATTGGTCTTGATAGGATATTATAAGAACTCTTTTTATACAAATTTCTGAATTCACTGGACAGAATCCATACCTCGAAGGATCGTAATCCTGGGTTGACTGTATCATCATGGCGCGGATTTTTTCCTCCTCAGATATATCTGCGCTTGTAAGATCGATATATTTCGTCTGAGGAGCCTCATCTTTACACTTGTTGGACGGTGCGTCTGTCCGGTACCGAGAGCGTTTTTTCTGCTCTGTTACTGGTACTCTAACAACATTTACCGTAGAGTAAACGGCGATTAAGGTGTTCTCATCCTTGTAAACTAGAAAAAAATATTTTTTTTATGAGATTTTTTATTTTTATTTTATATTTTATTTTAAATAATAACAATTTTGGAAATTTCGTCTTACCTTCTTTTGTTTCGTCGTTTCTGATTTTCAAATCCACACCTCCTTTCTTTCCTATCCCTTTTTGCTGCATAATGCTTTTCTTTAAATTAGCTACAGATATGTGTTGCCCATTAATCTTAAGTATCTCCATGTCCGTACTACTCCCAAATCGGTAGTGTACAGCCATCTTCTAGAAAATGTTAGTGTATAGCAATCGAATGTGGCTTACTCGAACGTCTGTCCTGTGCAAAGATTGCTTTGCAACTGTGAGCGTTTGCTGTGCCTATGTCTCTTCATTTATACCTGGGTCCACCGAAGGGTAATTACGTCGATGGCGGGGAGCGTTCAGCTACCTAACCCAACCCAACAGACGAGTCTTTCATTGGTGTTGCCAGAAGCAGACCAATAGGTTATGGTATCTCGTAGCACTAATGGATCGCCGACTACCAGATATATCCTAACCATAAAAATCGTTCATAAAGTGAGTTTTAAAAACGTTGTGACACAGTAGATCACGAATGTTTAGAATAAATGTTTGACCGTCTAAAAACGTTGTAAAAGCGTTTTTTTGAAAAACTTACCAAGTGTTTCAAAGCACGTTAACAAACGAGTTTTGAAAATGAGTTTTTTCGATTATTAAGTCATTTTTAACAATAAAAGATGTTAAATATAAGAATATCACATCCCTTATTCCCTGACTTTGACTTATAATCTGAATCAAACATTTTTAGTCATGTATTGCCGTGCGCCACCTATCGATGATAGTTTTATTACCAAATACGTGTTTTGAATAATCTTACCACGTTTGTACCCTGGTAGAAATTGACCATTTTTCTCCCATTTGTGAAACGATTTTTCTCCCATTTTCTAGCTCTTTTCTAGCGATACCAGCAGGGTAATACATCGCTTGATCCCGATCTGAAGAGATGTTTATTGTTTAATAGGCGTACCTGCTCTCTTGATGTAGCCCCCGCGTACAGATTAGCTCTTAAACGGGAATTATACGGCTCAATGATTGCCCATTTGCTCATACTTTTCTGGATGAGCTCGGTCTGCTCGTCCACGTACTTGGGCCGTCAAACTGCGATACCAGCAAAGGCATGCTCTGCTCGATGGTTCAGCATGTCTACCCTGTCATTACTGTCAAACATGCTGAACGAATATACGATATAAACTGAGCGAGTTGCCGTAGAACAGCGATCCTTCAATCCCGGCATTCATCAATACTTGAACCGAATCGTTGTAAGGACAAGTCCGACTCCGCTGGTAAATGCGCGGCAACAGCTAATTGGAATGTGGTAATCCAGATTTCGGTACCTCTCTGTCGAAAGCGGACGCCTACCTAGGCCAGGAGCAGTATACTTTCACATGGATGCGTTCTGACGTAGATTATCTTTTTTGGCTATAACTTCTTCATAACATATAGAACGAAAATATCAGGGTGCACAAAAAAAAAAGTAATGCTAACTGCAGGAACAATCGAAACGTGAAAAAATACGTCAAAATCACGGTTTTTCTCGTACATTATTGAAAATAACTTCTTAACTATACGTTTTAAAGAAAATATTCATAGGACCAAATTTGTTCCCCATGAAATTTTCTACAAGGTAGTATTAAATAAAAAAAAAATGGAAATGCAATAATTACATAGCAAAATAGCATTATACTCGCAAAAAACGTACGAAAAATCGGGTATTTTTGAAGCACTTGTAGAATTATTAAGGGCTGGTCCTATCCTTTTGAAAATTTGTATGTAAGTACTTCAAAGCAATATAAATAAAGCCCCCAATGTTGATTTAGATCAGTCGTATAGTTTTCGCACAATTCATTTGTTAACTAAACTCGGTGGAAAAAATCACTATTTTGTTGCAGTAATGCCAGAGCCAAACCAATTATCTAAAATCGGTCCTGATTTTTTTACGTAATCATAATGTTCCCAGCTATCACCTGGCATCGTCAGAATATCAATTTTATAATTGTTAATAATTTTTTAAGCAATTTTTAATGCTCGGAAAATTTTTTGCTTATAAATAATTACTTCTACTCTGCCATTTTATAAGTAAAAAAATATTATAGCACACATAATGAAAGTTCTTGCAATCGATTTTCATTTAAAATCACGCTGGTCTCGATTGAACATATAGATCGTGAGATACAAGTCTCCAAAGATGACGAGGGTTTATCGTCAAACTATTTGCTTTACAACAACAATCAAAATTGGTCTTGATAGGATATTATAAGAACTCTTTTTATACAAATTTCTGAATTCACTGGACAGGTTCTTTTAGTAATAAAAAAATAATAAACATTGCAAAGTTGGACGTCGGTGCGTGAAAATCAGGTGAAGGAGAGTGCCAAAACCGCGCCTTCAAAATGAGCGCGTGATCTAAACTTGTCATATATCGGCTTCTATAACTCCAAATTAGATCATTTTTTTTTTTTTTTTTTAATCGATATGCCGAAATGAGAGAAATGCGATTAACTTGTTATATGTAACAGAAGCTAATAGTATTTTTGAGAAATTATAAAAATTAATTCCACTGACATAGTAACTTTGACAAAATCTTGGTTGATTGCAAAAACGCTAGATATGCTAAATATTATTGAGATTTGACATCCGTATATACCAATATGGCGCAGGTTAGCCCTGTGCATTTAAATGGGGCTGCTGGCTAACTCGCGCCATCTTGGCTATCTATACATATAGACTATAAATATGCACTATTTCTTATTAAATGGTAATATTTTTTTTACGGTAAAAACAACTATACAATTAATTCAAAAATTTTATGAATGTTTCTGTTTTTCTTGCCGTTTTTAGAATGTGCAAATTATTTACTACAGAAAATCTTATATTTTCAACTTTACGTGCTCTAAACTGCATGAATTTCAAGTAATTTAGGTCCTGTCCCATGAAAATCTATAGAATGGTTTTCTCAAAAAGTTGCGCCAATGCTCAAAAATTGAAAACTCTATATCTCTATTCTAAAGTGCTTTGCACACTGCCAGGTAAGAATGCGGGAATCCTACACTTTGCGTGCGCTAAATTGGCATAGAAAATCCAGTTTTGTATAGTACATTTCGATACTAGTGCGTGAAAGTAATTTTATCGTCGGGACGACGTTTGCGCCCGAGCGAAGTGAGGGTACAAAGGTCACACGAGGTTGAAATTACCTTCTCGCTAGCATATCGAAATAGTACTTTTCGATACTAGTGCGAGAGAGATGAACCTGTACGCGCACCAGTTTGTCGCCCGAGCGAGGCAAGGGTGAAAATGACACGACTCGAGAATCATCTCACGGACGTGTATCGAACAATATTTTTCAAAACAACGAGTGGAAGTTCCGAGTTTGCGCAAGCTTGCGTGGGCAAAGTCGGAACTTGGGACACAGAGTGTTAAAAGAAATCACGTTTTTCTTTTTTTTTTTTTTTTTTTTTCATTTCATATCTATGTACCAAATTTTCTTGAGAAAATGTTCCTGAAAATCGCTAATCAATATTTTGTCTCTCTATCCATAGACCAAATTACAGCATCCAACCAACATGGATTGATAGAGATAATTATATGTCCGACCACAAAAAAAAAAAAGAAAAAAAAAAAAAAGAAAATCATCCGAAGAAATGGGCTTTTTGAGAAAATGGATTTTTCTGAAAAGAGCATTATTTCGTAAGAACTGCATATGTCGTGCATTTTTTATTTTAATCCAAATATTATGCAGGAGGTGAAAGGGAGTGCTGAACTGAGTGAAAGGTCGTTTAGTTTACTCAGAAGCTTTAAAAACTCGTGAAATAGCAGCCGTTTGAGTATGACCTTGAAATATAAGATTGCAAAGATATAATTATATACAAATTTTGAACATTACAAACCGGATGCATTTTTAGTGCAATCGAGACATGAAAAACTACGCGTCGAATCATCTTTAGAGAAGTACGGCCATACTTTAAATTCAAAATGATAAGTGATGTAGGCATACTCTGGCGGTTCAATTTGAGATATATGAAAATAATAAGTATCTTTTCCACACCACCTTGCGGTAGATACCATGGCGCGTTTTTGATAAGTGGTTTCCCCACGTATTATATATTGGGAAACATATATAATACATATAATATACAGTTTACATTGTGCATATTATGTAGGCCTAATCCACCCATGCTAATAAAATCATTATAGTTAAAAATATTTTACAATTTTAATGTAAATTATTAAAACATTTTCAACTATAATAATTTCTAGCATGTGCCGCTCCAGCCACTGACCGCGCAGCGACAGCCCTCGCCACACCTCAGAGGATGACAAGGTCCCGGCGACGGTATGGGTCGTAACGACTGCGCAAGGGCTGGTGCAGGCGACTGGACTGCTTGTCCCAGCGGTGGTTGCGCTGCCCTTTCACGCGCATCGACCCCTGGAAATTCCTCCTAGAGTCGCTGATCACGCTGTAAGAATATTCGTGACCCGACGAGTAAGGCATCGGCACGTTGGACATTCGCTGCTCAGCCTCGTTCTTCAGGGTCTCGCTGGCGCTCATCGGAGAGTCTGGCGCCGAAGGAGGCGACATCTGCAGGCGCGCCGTCGTGTTCAGCGAGACGGCCAAGTGATGAGCGGGAGCAAATACAGCATATGTTCCATCAGGGGTCATCATGGCACCTGTAACTGATGGTCCCTCTACTGGGACCATAAAACTTCTGGGAATCCCACTACTTCTTTTAATCCGTTTGCCGTCCAAATCATAAGGGCAATCTTTTATCCAATGACTACCACGTTGCTGGCATTTATAACAACGATAATGCGGAGGCACTAATCCAGTTTGGTTGGAACCTCGTATTTTCATGTAGCTGAAAATTGAAAATAAAATGTTAATATCTATTACTGTACATAATCAATCTACATAACAACAAAATTTTCAACGGAAAAGAATACATACCTCGAAGGATCGTAATCCTGGGTTGACTGTATCATCATGGCGCGGATTTTTTCCTCCTCAGATATATCTGCGCTTGTAAGATCGATATATTTCGTCTGAGGAGCCTCATCTTTACACTTGTTGGACGGTGCGTCTGTCCGGTACCGAGAGCGTTTTTTCTGCTCTGTTACTGGTACCCTAACAACATTTACCGTAGAGTAAACGGCGATTAAGGTGTTCTCATCCTTGTAAACTAGAAAAAAATATTTTTTTTATGAGATTTTTTATTTTTATTTTATATTTTATTTTAAATAATAACAATTTTGGAAATTTCGTCTTACCTTCTTTTGTTTCGTCGTTTCTGATTTTCAAATCCACACCTCCTTTCTTTCCTATCCCTTTTTGCTGCATAATGCTTTTCTTTAAATTAGCTACAGATATGTGTTGCCCATTAATCTTTATCTCCATGTCCGTACTACTCCCAAATCGGTAGTGTACAGCCATCTTCTAGAAAATGTTAGTGTATAGCAATCGAATGTGGCTTACTCGAACGTCTGTCCTGTGCAAAGATTGCTTTGCAACTGTGAGCGTTTGCTGTGCCTATGTCTCTTCATTTATACCTGGGTCCACCGAAGGGTAATTACGTCGATGGCGGGGAGCGTTCAGCTACCTAACCCAACCCAACAGACGAGTCTTTCATTGGTGTTGCCAGAAGCAGACCAATAGGTTATGGTATCTCGTAGCACTAATGGATCGCCGACTACCAGATATATCCATAATTTGAGTAACGTGAAATTTCCAAGTCCTCTACCCATAAAAATCGTTCATAAAGTGAGTTTTAAAAACGTTGTGACACAGTAGATCACGAATGTTTAGAATAAATGTTTGACCGTCTAAAAACGTTGTAAAAGCGTTTTTTTGAAAAACTTACCAAGTGTTTCAAAGCACGTTAACAAACGAGTTTTGAAAATGAGTTATTCGATTATTAAGTCATTTTTAACAATAAAAGATGTTAAATATAAGAATATCACATCCCTTATTCCCTGACTTTGACTTATAATCTGAATCAAACATTTTTAGTCATGTATTGCCGTGCGCCACCTATCGATGATAGTTTTATTACCAAATACGTGTTTTGAATAATCTTACCACGTTTGTACCCTGGTAGAAATTGACCATTTTTCTCCCATTTGTGAAACGATTTTTCTCCCATTTTCTAGCTCTTTTCTAGCGATACCAGCAGGGTAATACATCGCTTGATCCCGATCTGAAGAGATGTTTATTGTTTAATAGGCGTACCTGCTCTCTTGATGTAGCCCCCGCGTACAGATTAGCTCTTTAACGGGAATTATACGGCTCAATGATTGCCCATTTGCTCATACTTTTCTGGATGAGCTCGGTCTGCTCGTCCACGTGCTTGGGCCGTCAAACTGCGATACCAGCAAAGGCATGCTCTGCTCGATGGTTCAGCATGTCTACCCTGTCATTACTGTCAAACATGCTGAACGAATATACGATTTAAACTGAGCGAGTTGCCGTAGAACAGCGATCCTTCAATCCCGGCATTCATCAATACTTGAACCGAATCGTTGTAAGGACAAGTCCGACTCCGCTGGTAAATGCGCGGCAACAGCTAATTGGAATGTGGTAATCCAGATTTCGGTACCTCTCTGTCGAAAGCGGACGCCTACCTAGGCCAGGAGCAGTATACTTTCACATGGATGCGTTCTGACGTAGATTATCTTTTTTGGCTATAACTTCTTCATAACATATAGAACGAAAATATCAGGGTGCACCAAAGAAAAAAAAGTAATGCTAACTGCAGGAACAATCGAAACGTGAAAAAATACGTCAAAATCACGGGTTTTCTCGTACATTATTGAAAATAACTTCTTAACTATACGTTTTAAAGAAAATATTCATAGGACCAAATTTGTTCCCCATGAAATTTTCTACAAGGTAGAATTAAATAAAAAAAAAATGGAAATGCAATAATTACATAGCAAAATAGCATTATACTCGCAAAAAACGTATGAAAAATCGAGTATTTTTGAAGCACTTGTAGAATTATTAAGGGCTGGTCCTATCCTTTTGAAAATTTGTATGTAAGTACTTCAAAGCAATATAAATAAAGCCCCCAATGTTGATTTAGATCAGTCGTATAGTTTTCGCACAATTCATTTGTTAACTAAACTCGGTGGAAAAAATCACTATTTTGTTGCAGTAATGCCAGAGCCAAACCGATTATCTAAAATCGGTCCTGATTTTTTTACGTACTCATAATGTTCCCAGCTATCACCTGGCATCGTCAGAATATCAATTTTATAATTGTTAATAATTTTTTAAGCAATTTTTAATGCTCGGAAAATTTTTTGCTTATAAATAATTACTTCTACTCTGCCATTTTATAAGTAAAAAAATATTATAGCACACATAATGAAAGTTCTTGCAATCGCCTTTCATTTAAAATCACGCTGGTCTCGATTGAACATATAGATCGTGAGATACAAGTCTCCAAAGATGACGAGGGTTTATCGTCAAACTATTTGCTTTACAACAACAATCAAAATTGGTCTTGATAGGATATTATAAGAACTCTTTTTATACAAATTTCTGAATTCACTGGACAGGTTCTTTTAGTAATAAAAAAATAATAAACATTGCAAAGTTGGACGTCGGTGCGTGAAAATCAGGTGAAGGAGAGTGCCAAAACCGCGCCTTCAAAATGAGCGCGTGATCTAAACTTGTCATATATCGGCTTCTATAACTCCAAATTAGATCATTTTTTTTTTTTTTAATCGATATGCCGAAATGAGAGAAATGCGATTAACTTGTTATATGTAACAGAAGCTAATAGTATTTTTGAGAAATTATAAAAATTAATTCCACTGACATAGTAACTTTGACAAAATCTTGGTTGATTGCAAAAACGCTAGATATGCTAAATATTATTGAGATTTGACATCCGTATATACCAATATGGCGCAGGTTAGCCCTGTGCATTTAAATGGGGCTGCTGGCTAACTCGCGCCATCTTGGCTATCTATACATATAGACTATAAATATGCACTATTTCTTATTAAATGGTTCAAGATATAATATGTAGCCCTATTTTACTCAGAGATACAGCATTTTCAATTTTTTGGCATTGTCGCAACTTTTTGCGAAAATCATTCCATTACTTTTCATGGGACAAAGCGTAAATTACTCAAAATTAATGCAGTTATGGCACCAAGAGTTGAAAATATTTCCTAAGGCAAATATTTTTTTTACGGTAAAAACAACTATACAATTAATTCAAAAATTTTATGAATGTTTCTGTTTTTCTTGCCGTTTTTAGAATGTGCAAATTATTTACTACAGAAAATCTTATATTTTCAACTTTACGTGCTCTAAACTGCATGAATTTCAAGTAATTTAGGTCCTGTCCCATGAAAATCTATAGAATGGTTTTCTCAAAAAGTTGCGCCAATGCTCAAAAATTGAAAACTCTATATCTCTATTCTAAAGTGCTTTGCACACTGCCAGGTAAGAATGCGGGAATCCTACACTTTGCGTGCGCTAAATTGGCATAGAAAATCCAGTTTTGTATAGTACATTTCGATACTAGTGCGTGAAAGTAATTTTATCGTCGGGACGACGTTTGCGCCCGAGCGAAGTGAGGGTACAAAGGTCACACGAGGTTGAAATCACCTTTTCTGGATAGCTTTTCTGGCATGGTGTGGTTTGTGCACATAAGAATTATGCACATATTTATTGTGCACACTTTAGCATTGGAGTATACGGCATGGTGTGGTTTGTGCACATAAGAATTATGCACATATTTATTGTGCACACTTTAGCATTGGAGTATACACATAGATATAGATATACACCAATGCTAAAGTGTGCACAATAAATATGTGCATAATTCTTATGTACACAAACCACACCATGCCCATTTTTCGTTCACATAATATAACGGGGAAGTTTGTAAATATACTAATTTGTGCATCAAATATCATGCACAATTTATTTCGAAATCTTGCAGAATTTTATTCAACGTTGTTGTGCAGAAGAAGGTATATATTTTGCACAAATTCAATTTCCTTAAAACGAGTGCACATTTTTATCGTGCACATTACATTTCATGGATTTATAAAATAATATTGTACACAAGAGGTAATTTATTGTACACAAATATATCTATTAAATATATTCTTCTGATTGTGCACAAAGTAATTTGTACGAGCGCTGATAGATGGCGTTGAGAGTGCTAATATTAATCCTATCCGCAGTATCCGCACCTCCGAGCTCCGCGAGATGGCGCGCATGCGAGTTTCAAAATTATACCTTCATCACGTGATACATGGAGGCAAGTTCAAATTCTGTGAATTTATGCATGCATATACAGGTAACATTTTTCTACATAATTATGGAAAATCATACTCCCATCCACATAATTCTGGAAAAACAGTCTATGCATGCATTAACACAAATTGACAAATTGTATTATTTTCTTTTTTCGTAGGTTAGGGATCCTTGTTTAGGCAGAGCAGACGAAGGTATAACTTTGAACCTTTCCAAAAGCGTCCACCAGATGTGTTACTTTTGCTCGGAGGTGCAGATTGAAAAAGGGAGATAGCGATTATTGGCTGCGTTCCATTACTGCTGCCAGCAGCTGGCTCCGGTCCGGATGGCTCGTGTTCGATTCCCGATGCCGGCGCGTATTTTTTACTCTTCTCCCCCGTATCCACTCCGTTGCATGGCGCCCAACGGAATAATCCACGTATCGATCGAAATTCTTCCTCCCAGCCACGGATACGTGGATCACGATCCCGAGAGGTCCCCTGCGTGTCAGTCTGTGCGGTATACAGCCATAGAAAAGCACTATCCTGTAGTGTGTACGGCCCCAGCGTCGCGTGAAGGGGACTTGAGTCGCAAGAACCGAGCGGGGTTTTTCAGTCAAGTGTGATCGCGCGAGTGCCGCGTGTTTTTCATTCAAAAGGAAATTAGAGAATTTCTCTTGTACTGATCCAGCCTCCACATAGAATAGAGTCTACGAGACTCCCGCACAAGCATTCAGTTGAGATTACTCCTGAATGGCGGTTGAGCATGGAGAAGTATTGTACCTCCAGATGTAGCTGCCGTGTGAAGGTAGGACTAGTACTGCAGCACCCTGGCTGATAAGCTACAGAGCTGATGCCAACCTTAGCCATAGATGCATCTTAGGGTATTATGCTCGCTCGAGGACGTTAACGCTCGCAATTTGGGGAGGATATAACTAGGTGTGGATACAGCATTAGCCGGCGCAAGTGTAGGGTCCTGTGTTACCAGCACCTGCGGTTAGCACACCAGGTAGAGGGCCAGGGAGTAGTGCGTTGGTAGTCTCGCGGTAGACGCTCGCCACCGGTCCGGACGGCTCGGGTTGGATTCCCGATGCCGGAGCGTATTTTTTACTCTTCTCCCCCGTATCCACTCCGTTACAATACGTAACCTTTATATATAACGATTTCTTACCTTAGACTTTTAAAAATAACCAATAAATAATTTGATAAAAAGAATAAATAAATTGACACAAAAACAATAAATGACAAAAAAGACCAAATTTATTGATTTATTAACCAGCTGGTACCCCGTCCTCTACCAGTAACATATCATCTGCATCATACGGCAATAATTGTCTTAAATAATTTTCACCGCCCATCAGTTCCTCGGGGAGGTAGGTTTCAATCCCTGCCTGGCAGTACGGGCAATTCCTTCGGAATAGCTGTCGGACACAATTGGAGCAGACGCGATGGTTGCATGGCCGAATTTTTTGCACCGCCTTCATTGTGTAGCAGACGCAGCATCCTATTTTTTTAATAAAATGTGGTATTATATATGACATATTGATATAATATTATATTATATAATATACGACGTTATATTATTTTTTACATTTTCATTATAAAATACAGTGGACAATGAAAAGCATTCTACTAATTACATCATTCCAAAGCTCTTTTGCACTTTTGCACAGTATGCCATTTCTCTAAATGACGATTATAATTGGTTGGATGTAATAGAAAATGAGATAGTTTCCTAATAATTGAGAAAAAAATGCATTATTGTAATCTGTGAAAATTTTTGCTTCTTCCTAGAGGAAGCTTTGTAATAGTACAATTTTAAGTTTCGTCGAATCTCTAGAAACATGATTAGAGGTGTTAGAAGTTTGAATCACATGATTTTAGAAAATGTCTGTGTGTGTGTGGTGTGTGTGTGTGTATGTGTGTGTGTGTGTGTGTGTGTGTGTGTGTGTGTGTGTGTGTGTGTGTGTGTGTGTGTGTGTGTGTGTGTGTGTGTGTGTGTGTGTGTGTGTGTGTGTGTGTGTGTGTGTCTGTCTGTGTGTCTGTGTGTGTACCGCTTTATCTTCGGATCTACGCCGTAGATTTTAACCGTCCAGGTCTCATTTTTTTTTTGTTTTTTATTCCGAATTCGGGAAGAACATAATCTTTTTTGTTTTATATCGAATCTTTAATTTTCGAAAAAATTATTTTTGATTTTTTTTAATGATCAGATTAAAATTTTTTAATCAAATGGGTCGCATTCGATAGAGCATAAAAAAACCCATATTTAAAAAAAAATTCTCTAACTATCACGGTTCTTTTGTTATTAACAAAAGCGTGTTTTTTTTTAAAGATTATAACTCCCAAACTATGCGGTCAATTTCTTTGAGAAACATCACGACAATGCAGAATATTAATAGCTAAAAAAAAATTTTTATCCATTACGTAATAAATAATTTGATAATTTTTTTTATTGAAAAGCATCAGCTTTACGAAAAAAAGTTATAGAACAAAAAGTGCTCAGAATCATCTAAAGATTATTCTGTTTGCGATATAGGCAATATCTGTATAAAATTTTCTCAAGATCATATGTTAGCTGGCTTCGTTGCAAGCTAAAGTGAAAGGTTACCACCAGGAATTCTCAACATATTTCAATGGACTAGATAAAAAATTTTTGCGATATTAGAAATTTTATGACATCGTCGATAGATAAGCTAACTTAATCGCATTCAATTATAAATATTAATGAATTTTTAAGTCATTGCAAATTTTTAAATCATTTTAAAAACATAGAATGAATAAACATATTTTATATTTGAACGATATACTATACATATACATATACATATGAGGCATTTCACGTCAGCTCTCCAGGCGCGACGCGCGAGCGCGAAATCATGCTGTTTTCAGCTTGTGTTTGAAGGGCTAAGATGTATCTAAAAAAAATAATCCCCAAGTGATTTCGATGTATTTTTTCCTCAGCTTTCCGATGGTGCTATTAGTTTCTCAAAATTTTTCAATTTTAACCTCAACAAAACATAAAACGTGTTATATCTCAAAAACTATATTTTTAATATTTTTTTTGACCTGCTAGATCGAAAGAGGAGGAAATTTTACATGGATATAGCCTTTTTGTACATAGGGGTTTTTTTATTTTTTCGAGATATTATTTTTTTTTAGGTTAGAATTGAAAAATTTTGAGAAACTAATAGCACCATCGGAAAGCTGAGGAAAAAATGCATCGAAATCACTTGGGGATTATTTTTTTTAGATACATCTTAGCCATTCAAAAACAAGTTGAAAACAGCATGATTTCGCGCTCGCGCGCCTGGAGAGCTGACGTGAAACGCCTCATATAGGAAAGATAAATTAATTTGGAGGAAGCTACGTGCCAATGAATTGGCAGCGGCTTTTTAATATATTCAGTTTTGACTACATTCTACTTTGGTTGTTTACAGATAACTTATCCAAAACCAAAGGAGGGACACATACCTACTCTGAACAATTAACAGCACTTGACTTTTAAAAACCAAAGTAGGAACACAGCCCCGTGCTTACGTACTCCGGATAATCGAAAGCATTCCACTAATAACTTTGTTAAACTTTATTCGTTCGCAGGTACACAGTAGTGCTCTCGTACTCCGGACAATCAAAAGCATTCTACTATTGACGTCACGCTAAATAGTTTTGTACACGATGTTTATTACATTTGTCATGATACGCGAATCTGGGTTTCAAAATAAAACCTAGGAACTAAGTACACTTTCTAAATCGGGATTATAATATAATTGGATTGAGTGACCAATGTAATTAAAATAGAATAGATTTTATAAAAATTTCGAACCCAAAAAGGCATTCTTGTAATCATTGCTAAACTTTATTCAATATATTCATCGTTAACTAAATTTAACTTTGGTTGTTGACCGATAATTTTTGAGAACCACAGTAGAAACACTATCCTGCTTACAAACTACAGATAATCAAAAGCATTCTACTAATAACTTTCTTCAACTTTATTCGTTCACGGGTAACTCTTGAAAACCAAAGTAGGAACACTACCCAGTGCGCACATACTCCGGATAATCAAAAGCATTCTACTATTTACTTTTTACAACTTTATTCGTTCACGGGTAACTCTTGAAAACCAAAGTAGGAACACTGCCCAGTGCGCACATACTCCGGATAATCAAAAGCATTCTACTAATTACTTTTTTCAACTTTATTCGTTCACGGATAACTCTTGAAAACCAAAGTAGGAACACTGCCCAGTGCGCACATACTCCGGATAATCAAAAGCATTCTTCTATTTACTTTTTACAACTTTATTCGTTCACGGGTAACTCTTGAAAACCAAAGTAGGAACACTGCCCAATGCGCACATACTCCGGATAATCAAAAGCATTCTACTAATTACTTTTCTCAACTTTTCGTTCACGGGTAACTCTTGAAAACCAAAGTAGGAACACGGCCCCGTGAGCACATACTCCGAATAATCAAAAGCATTCTACTAATTACTTTTGCAACTTTATTCGTTCGCGGAATAGATTTTCTAAAAAAATTTGAAAACAAAAATGCCTTCTTGTAATCATTGCTAAACTTTTTTCAATATATTCATCGTTAACTATATTTAACTTTGGTTGTTGATCGGTAATTTTTGAGAACCACAGTAGAAACAGTATCCTGCTTACAAACTACAGATAATCAAAAGCATTCTACTAATAACTTCCTTCAACTTTATTCGTTCACGGGTAACTCTTGAAAATTAAAGTAGGAACACGGCCCCGTGAGCACATACTCCGGATAATAAAAAGCATTCTACTAATTACTTTTTTCAACTTTATTCGTTCGCGGAATAGATTTTCTAAAAAATTCCGAAACAAAAATGCCTTCTTGTAATCATTGCTAAAGTTATTTCAATATATTCATCGTTAACTAAATTTAACTTTGGTTGTTGACCGATAATTTTTGAGAACCACAGTAGAACCACTATCCTGCTTACAAACTACAGATAATCAAAAGCATTCTTCTAATAACTTTCTTCAACTTAATCGTTCACGGGTAACTCTTGAAAACCAAAGTAGGAACACTACCCAGTGCGCACATACTCCGGATAATCAAAAGCATTCTACTATTTACTTTTTACAACTTTATTCGTTCACGGGTAACTCTTGAAAACCAAAGTAGGAACACTGCCCAGTGCGCACATACTCCGGATAATCAAAAGCATTCTACTAATTACTTTTTTCAACTTTATTCGTTCACGGATAACTCTTGAAAACCAAAGTAGGAACACTGCCCAGTGCGCACATACTCCGGATAATCAAAAGCATTCTTCTATTTACTTTTTACAACTTTATTCGTTCACGGGTAACTCTTGAAAACCAAAGTAGGAACACTGCCCAGTGCGCACATACTCCGGATAATCAAAAGCATTCTACTAATTACTTTTCTCAACTTTTCGTTCACGGGTAACTCTTGAAAACCAAAGTAGGAACACGGCCCCGTGAGCACATACTCCGAATAATCAAAAGCATTCTACTAATTACTTTTTTCAACTTTATTCGTTCGCGGAATAGATTTTCTAAAAAAATTTGAAAACAAAAATGCCTTCTTGTAATCATTGCTAAACTTTTTTCAATATATTCATCGTTAACTATATTTAAGTTTGGTTGTTGATCGGTAATTTTTGAGAACCACAGTAGAAACACTATCCTGCTTACAAACTACAGATAATCAAAAGCATTCTACTAATAACTTCCTTCAACTTTATTCGTTCACGGGTAACTCTTGAAAATTAAAGTAGGAACACGGCCCCGTGAGCACATACTCCGGATAATAAAAAGCATTCTACTAATTACTTTTTTCAACTTTATTCGTTCGCGGAATAGATTTTCTAAAAAATTCGAAAACAAAAATGCCTTCTTGTAATCATTGCTAAAGTTATTTCAATATATTCATCGTTAACTAAATTTAACTTTGGTTGTTGACCGGTAATTTTTGAAAACCAGAGTAGAAACACTATCCTGATTACAAACTACAGATAATCAAAAGCATTCTACTATTTACTTTTTACAACTTTATTCGTTCACGGGTAACTCTTGAAAACCAAAGTAGGAACACTGCCCAGTGCGCACATACTCCGGATAATCAAAAGCATTCTACTAATTACTTTTTTCAACTTTATTCGTTCACGGGTAACTCTTGAAAACCAAAGTAGGAACACTGCCCAGTGCGCACATACTCCGGATAATCAAAAGCATTCTACTATTTACTTTTTACAACTTTATTCGTTCACGGGTAACTCTTGAAAACCAAAGTAGGAACACTGCCCAGTGCGCACATACTCCGGATAATCAAAAGCATTCTAATTACTTTAATTCTGTGTTCGCGGGTACCTTTTGAAAAACAAACCAGGTACACAGTCGTGCTTTCGTACTCTGAATAATCAAAAATATTCTACTAATCGCATTATTGAAAAGCTGTGCCTTCTTTTCATGTCGTATATTACATGATATGAATATCGCTTAATTAAAAGAAAGTCGTGGAGTTAAGGAAGTTGGCTTACGCTGTTCGCGCGGGGCAGGGGGAAGGAGTCCCCTCGCACAGCGCGCGCGACTCCGCTCACCGAGCACTCCCTCTTGCAGCCAGCAAACTCGATCGTTTGTTTACGTTTTGCCGCAGTACTAAGAATCGGTGTTGTACGTCGTTTTCAAATTTCGTATACACATTTGCCAGTATATTTTCTATATTGCCAATAGTTTTTTTGGTTCGTTGTTATCTTTTTTAAAGAATCGCATCCTAAGTGTCTTGTGTTTTTATTAAGGTTATGGTTTTACTTCCATAAGAACCCGTGTGTAAGAGTGGAACTTTCAACTTGAATTATTCCATAGCCGAGTTGAAAAATGATCTGAAATTTAGCACACTTATAGGAAATGAATCGAAGAACAACAATATTAAGTTTTTGGAATGATGTAACCATTTTCGTTTTGGTAGACAACCTCCTTAATCAAATTTCCTAAATCGACGTTTTAACCAAACTGGATACGATTTAAAGCTAATGTTTTAAATAACCATTACGTCATTCAATTCACTATCTAATGCAGACACAATTTGTGTATAATTGTTATATATCGTTGGATTCATTTTTTACGGTCGTCATTCTACTGCAGTAGACTGTGCACAGTAGGCATTGAGTATTATTCCAATATATATATATATATATATATATAAGTAAAATTTTTAATACGAAAAAATATAAAGTCGTATATTTTTTATAATGTTAAATATATCATTATGTACATATGTAATACCTGTAATAACATTTTAATGGCAATATATTATATTTCATATATGTATAGTGACTTAAGATTATTATTTTGTTACAACAGAAAGAAACTCTGAATTGAAGAATAATGTATAATTTTACTTTTTATTTAATTTTTATTTTTAATAAGATTCCCAATTTGTAGTTATCTGTGATTCTTTAAAGTGATTCAAGCTACTTTAATCAAATTAATTATTATTCCTCACAGCGTGCGGAAACGAACTTTTCCTATCTTGTGGGGAAAAATAGCGTACGCTATACGTGTGCGTAAAGCAGGCGATGGTACACGCGCGTTGCCGCTCTCCCTGCGCTCGAGCAGCAATCTCCGCGCTTACGATAACCGCCTACTTTCTGCACTTGTAGCGTAATGTACTATTTTAATGTAGTCTTTAAAGTCTTAGTAGTCAATATAAATGGCTTTATTTACATCAGTAAATAATATACATATATATACAAATGTGGGCGTGCACATACTACATAAAATAACTGATTTTTTTATTTTTACATTTTATATTTATTCAAGTAGCTTTGTAGTTCCTTTTCTTGGTTTTTACTTCAATAAGTTGATTTTCTAACAGTTCGTGTGTAACCCACATATGACTGTATCGATCCCAAATAGAACTGCATGATTCTGTCTATATCACCGATACTTTTGAAATTTTGAGTATCATGTTTTTGGATTGAAATGATTGGACACACATTTTCTTGTTTCTCGATTATATTAAAATTGCATCGAATCTGCAATGCACAAAATGTCTTACCTAATTCTGACTCAGATATTATTTTGCTAACGTTATTTATAAAGTGCTGCTGTTTCATGAATTTTTAAAATTTGTTTACTAAACAATACGGTGGAAATACATACGCATGCGTACATGAGAGATTCTGTAATGTTGTAATTGGAGAGACAAAAAGGATTTCCACTTCTTATTATTCAGTATTTTCAAATTATCATTCACTGCCATCGTAATGCATGAAAGTTTTTCAGGATTTTATTATATTTCTTTATCTTTCCAAAGACAAAATTACAGAAACTCAAACATATTGTTGAGTAGGTATTTCCACCTGCCATCAAAAGAAAACAAAGGAAAGTCGGGTTTTTAAGAATGATAACTTTTTTTCAAAAGCGCATTGTTCAGCAATAACTTGATATTCAATGCATTTATGAATTTTTAAAAAAAAATCTCTTTTAGGGGGTAGAATATGGCTTGCAACTTAGTAACATTATGTATTGTTTAGTCCAAACATTTTAAAAGCTCGTGGAACCGCAGCAGTTTGAAACTAATGTTACAAAAATTAATTCCAATGTCAAAATTTGGGAAGTAATTTGGGCATTACAGATTGGATGCAATTTTAATACAATCGAAAAACAAGAATAGTTGTGAAATCTTTTCAATAGTAAAGTCATACTCAAATTTCAAAAGTATCTGCGTAATCGAGATAATCCTGCTGTTCTATTGAAGATGGATACAGCCATTTGTGGGTAACTTTATATATTTGAATAATGTCAAAAGACAAAAATCATTTATTGCATGTGTATGTGCTCGCCCGCGTTTGTGTATGAATATTATTTACTGATGTAAACAAAGAATAGTACATTACGATACGGGTGTGGAAGGTGATTATTTATCGTATGAGACGTTTTTCACACGAGCGAAGCGAGTGCGAATAGTCGAATGCGGTAAAAATCACCTTACGCACCAGTGTCGTACCGTATTTTACACCACGAGAGCCGAAAAATCATATTAAAGTTATGATTTTGAGGTTAGAGTGGTGTAAATTTACATTATCGACCATTGCCTACCTTATAAGGCAAATAAAAATCTGATTGCATTTAATATTTGTTTTTATCTTTCCATGGGCAGAATAGCAGTGTCCGACAAACATGGCTTAATAGTTATCCCTACTGAAAAATCTCACGTGAGATCTCAGGTGAGATTTTTCAGTAGGGATGTATATTCACTACCAAAATAAATTTAAAGCAAATAAAATAAATGTGATTTTAGAGAAAAATCCTTTTTTTCTGAAAATTTTAGTTTTTAGTAAAGACTGCATATACTTTATCAGGCACTAGGCGAATGAGCGTTAAACTGACCGGGAGAGGGTTAGACCACCTAATCATGTATTCAGCTCAAACTTTGGGATGTTTTTGGAGGTAGAAATATGTAGAAATCCGTAATATTAGTTCCTAACGCTAACAAATTAAGGTGAGGATCTTTTTAGTATTTATGTCAGAAAAAAATTAAAACGCTTCTACTTAAAACTGTAACCATTTACTCTTGGAATATTATTTGAAGAAACGAGCTTTCTGAAGTTACAAGTTCAATCTTGAGCAATAAAAATGCACTGTTAAACCTTTTATATTCGTTTATTGACTTTATACCACTCTAACCACAAAATCATAACTTTAATATTTTATTCGGCTCTCGAGGTATAAAATAATGTACTACACTGGTGCGTAAGGTGATTTTTACCGCATTCGACTTTTCTCACTCGCTTCGCTCGTGTGAAAAACGTCTCATGCGATAAATAATCACCTTCCACACCCGTATCGTAATGTACTATTATACAAATTTTGTTGCATTTTCGTTGTTCATCTTCAAATTTTTATAAGATTAGAAAGAATGATTTTTTTTTCTATTCTGGCAAAAGCAAATAAAAACGCGTTTTCTCTAGTTTAATATTCTCTTTCTAAAGTGATATTTAAGACAATTTGAATAAGAGATTTTTCAAATAAAACGAAGCTAAAAATGTCCAGAACATGAGTTTTTTTTACCATTACGGTCTTATATGTCGGATAAGTACATAGGGTAACTGAAGGTATTATTGCGATCTATTTTGTTAGGTTAGTTTCAAACTGATCGATCTCGTCCGAATGTAAACATATCAATCTGCGGTTTTATGCTAATGAAACTTTAATGTAGTATCTATGTATAAAGCTATAATTTTATAGCCAAAAGTATTTAACTAACTTGTGAAAAGAATATTAAAAGGTACATCTCTGTGCTGGTATTATTGCGGCATGAAGATATTATTGCGCAGATATTATTGTGCCATGTTAAAGCATAGGGACGACCGCAATAATACCAGCTGCGCATGCGTATTAAACATGTAGGTATTACTGCGGTTTGGCGATTAAAAGTAAAATATACACGTTATATTTGTGTTAAAAGATTAACGATTAAGATGTATTTAACAATATAAATGAATAATACGTAAAAAAATTAGGTCTAAAAGTATCATAAACTGTAGTTTTATGCGAAATTCTGTAAACGCAATAATACCTGCAACCGCAAGAATACCTTCAGTTACCCTATATCTACATGCAAAAACATAGCTTAAAATTTGAACATAAACCATTATCCGGTAGTCTGACCCTCTCATAGTCAGTTAAACGCGCTCTTTCACTCTTCCATCATATTCGAATAAAAATTAAAAAGTGCATGACATGCAGTTTTAACTAAAATATGGTCTTTTGAGAAAAATGTATTTTTCTTAAATATGCATGTTTCCCAAAAACCCTATTTTTCTTTTCTTTTCATGATTTTTTTTTCTGTGATAAGAGGAATATACATACCTATCAAACCATGTTTGTCGTATACCGTTCTTCTGATTTACCAAAATCATTGTATATTAGGTAATTTTAAAACAAATATACTAGAATTAAATGAGCTTAGTCTATAACTTTTAAACAATGTCTTAAATGCTATAAATGTTAAAACAGACAAATTAGGGGAATGGCCCTATTTCCTTCATTTTAATATTATTAATATTATTCTATTACTGACATAAGTTATCACAGACAATAAAATTATCTTTTTTTAAACTAATTTAAATTAATCATATTTAACGAATGCTGAGATTAACAAGGTGAAAATTTCAAATCATCTGAAACATGGTTAAATTTGTTCAAAATAATGAAAAAAACACAGAAACCAATTTTTAGTGCGATATATGCAAATGTTCAAAAGTTATTCTAACCTCAAAATTTCGAAATTTTGATTTTTTTGATTAAAAGACAATTTTCATGAATTTTTTTGGTTAAAAATTTGAAATTTTTTGTATAGCACATTGCATGGGAAAAAGTTTGTAAATTGTGAGTAAAATTGGGTAGAATTTTTGGTTAGATTGATGCAATGAAAATTTTCAATATACCGGTGAAAAAAGACCTTTAAAATGAGATCCCAGTGCTACGTATGGTTCAAAAACATTCAGCTGGGTATTAAAATTTTCCTTCGCTCAAAATCTACAGAATAAGACCTTGATGAATTTGGGATCATTTTTTTGTAAAAAGTTACAGAAGGTTATAGCAATTAAAATGGTAAAAAAAGGTTGAAAAAACACTTGAATGGGGTTTTATGTTGATTATCCGTTGAAGCACATATTGACAAATAACTAAGTAGGTGTCATCTATACACCCGGTCAAAAATATCCAGTTGGGAAATCCAACTGGATTTTCCAAGAGGGAAATCCAGCTGGGGAAGAGTGGATTCCAGCTGGATTTTGGTGGATTTCCAGTCGGATTCCCAGTTGATGATATCAAATATTCCCACCCATTTTTAACTGGATTAAATGGAAATCCACTTATAATAAATGGGGATTCCTGGGCGAAGGCGGAAATCCATGTAAAAATCCAGTTAAATGTTGGTGGGAATCCACCTAACTTTCGCATTTCTATTAAATGGGAATCCACTCAAAATTCTACTTAATAATAAATGGGAATCCCAGCGTGACGGCGGAAATCCATGTAAAAATCCAGTTTAATATAGATGGGAATCCATCTAACTTTCGCTTTTCTATTCAATGGAAATCCAGTTAATAATGCATAGGAATCCTGTTATATCTAGGTGGGAATCCACTTAAATATCCAGTTAAAAATGGGTGGGAATATTTGGTATCATCAACTGGGAATCCGACGGGAAATCCACTAAAATCCAGCTGGAATCCACTCTTCCCCAGCTGGATTTCCCTCTTGGAAAATCCAGTTGGATTTCCCAACTGGATATTTTTGACCGGGCAATATTACTGTTTTAACAGTACTTCTCAATGAGTACCATCTACAATAGACCATTAATTTATGATATGGTTGTCACAATTAAAATTAACATGAAATTAATAAATCACAATTTAAAGCATATCTGTCAATTCTTGAAAGAAAATTTTTTTCTTGTCAAAACTTTATTATTCAAATTTGATGTGTAAGTTATACTTCCAACTCTTAGGTAGAAAACTAGATGAATTTAGAGTATTTTAGGCCTTGTCCGATGAAAATTTGTCGAGAAGACCAATTTTACTTACAGTTAGAGATATTGCGTTGCGTTGCCAAGATTTTTCCTTTGGTTTAATTTTTAAAAGCAAATACTCGACAAATTGTCATCGGACAAGGCCTAAAATACTCTAAATTCATCTAGTTTCCTACCTAAGAGTTGAAAATATAACTTACACATCAAATTTTAATAATAAAGTTTTGACAAGAAAAACATTTTCTTTCAAGAATTGACAGATATGCTTTAAATTGTGATTTATTAATTTCATGTTAATTTTAATTGTAACAACCATATCATAAATTAATGGTCTATTGTAGATCGTACTCATTGAGAAGTACTATTAAACCGTAATATTGTATAGATGACACCTACTTAGTTATTTGTCAATATGTGCTTCAACGCGGGATAATCAACATAAAACCCCATTCAAGTGTTTTTTCAACCTTTTTTTTACCATTTTAATTGCTTTAACCTTCTGTAACTTTTTACAAAAAAATGATCCCAAATTAATCAAGGTCTTATTCTGTAGATTTTGAGCGAAGGAAAATTTTAATACCCAGCTGAATGTTTTTGAACCATACGTAGTACTGGGATCACATTTTAAAGGTCTTTTTTCACCGGTACATTGAAAATTTTCATTGCATCAATCTAACCAAAAATTCTACCCAATTTTACTCACAATTTACAAACTTTTTCCTATGCAATGTGCTATACAAAAAATTTCAAATTTTTAACCAAAAAAATTCATGAAAATTGTCTTTTAATCAAAAAAATCAAAATTTCGAAATTTTGAGGTTAGAATAACTTTTGAACATTTGAATATATCGCACTAAAAATTGGTTTCTGTGTTTTTTTCATTATTTTGAACAAATTTAACCATGTTTCAGATGATTTGAAATTTTCACCTTGCTCAGTTGACCTGAAATTACCCATATACATATATATATATATATATATATCGCTATCGTGTCGTTCTTACTACAAACATTCACGGACTACCTACTACTAATAAAGGCATGGTGTGGTTTGTGCACATAAGAATTATGCACATATTTATTGTGCACACTTTAACATTGGTGTATATCTATATCTATGTGTATACTCCAGTGCTAAAGTGTGCACAATAAATATGTGCATAATTCTTATGTGCACAAACCACACCATGCCCTAATAAATTATAATAAAAAATAACTCACTATACATATATAAAACATATCACTATAAAAATGTTATTACTTTTACTTGCGCCTGCTCCTCTTCGACGTCTTTTTTTTTTGGAATCTGCTCTGCATCTACATCACAAATAAAAATTTACTTTATGAAAATATACTTTATGACATCTTCAATATTTATATTACTTCAACATTAGTCTTTTTTTTTACTTTACTACAGCTTCAAAACAATATTTTCAATTCTTGATACGTTTCTTTATACATTAAGGGAAGAGGGTACCGAATTTTGGCCAAAAAATCTATTTTTTTTTTTTATCATTTTAAACTATTTTTTAGCCATTTTTCTACCCGAAAACCTACTCCAAATGTCATAATTTTCATATAGTTATTTAATTTGATTTATTTTAACATTTATCGTTAGAAACACAATTTATCGTTTTTTGCATTTTTTATTATACTTTTCTCTTTTTGACAAATCCAGTTCATGTACAATTATACCTCTCTACGTCGCTAATTTCCCTTTCAAACTACACAATTACTATTCAATTTTGAATATTTAAACTTAGTTTGCTCATATATTTTTATAAATAAATCGTCCAGATGTTATATTAAACTCCATTTGGATCGAGCCATCTATATCGACTACGGCCCGTTCGTTACACGCAATAAGGAACAGGGAACAGGTATAGTACATGGGTACTATATCTATATACATAAGATACAAGTGCTGTTCCTCATATACATATATATAGATATAGTAACCTATGTTACTGGCTGTCATAGTCTGTAAAGGGGTAACCCGATACAGGTAAATCCTCAACCTCCACGTCCACGTACGTGACAGCTGGAAACGTCTTCTGTCGCGTCAATGCTTCCAACAGCAACGCTACAACAGAAACGGCTGACGGAGGCTCTGGGTCACGGGTTACACCCTTCCCGTGTGGGGCGCGGAGCCTAAAAAAGGGAACCTCCGAGCTTCATTAAGCGAGAAGGGAAAAAGAGTCAAGAATAGTGGTACCTGACTCTGCTACAGCCACTCATCACAAAGAAAGAAACACACAACACCTCTAACACGCAGTACACTGACAGACGAACACGCACGACACTTGCACAGCAGAACCTTTGGACGACGGACTACGAGCTTCGCTGTGCTGGCTTGCGGTCCCGCAACCCCGGCCCGCAGAGGGTACACCGGATAAAACCAGTCCGGCCGCCATCGGATAGTGGCCGGAGCGCTCCTGGGCCGCCGGTAGTGAGGGGCCCGAACCCTGCATTAACCAGCAGGGAGGCTGCCCTGCATAACGGTGTATAATCCCTCTCCCGTATCAGTGCCGGGTGGTTCCCGGGTGGGACGCTGCTGCGGGGTGTGGGGGCTCCGACGAGGCCACTGCGGCCTACCGGGGTGGCGGAACTTCCCGGGAGTACGCCGGCGGATGCCCCTGATCCTAGGCCGAAGGTACTCTGACCAACACAACACAACCCACACGAAGTTAGTTTTCAGGAGAGTAAAAAACAAAATGCAAGACAAAAGTACAGAAAACGCAGTTAGAGCGCAAACTGCATCGGGTGTCCCGCCCAACACCGAGTACCTGACACCAGGCAACACTCAGGAGATCAGACATAGAACAGCCAGCACGTCAAGCTTTTATAGCGCCATCAGCGACGCTAGCACCTCTGGCACGTCGCCTGACGACGTCACAGGGCCCTCCAACTTGGAGCACGAGGTAGACAAAACCGTAAGCAGCATGCTGGCTGAGATTAAAATAATGGAGAAAGCAACGGAGAAGCAGAAGAACATCTCCAAAGATGTTAAAGAGGGGCTGAAGACGCTCAGGGCTCTGCTGGCGGTACTCCAAACCGCACGCGAAGAAGCCAAGAGGAAGGCCCGTACAATCAGGCTTCCCAAACGGCGTAGAGGTGCAGGGGACAGTCCAGAATCACAGCCTGAGGCCCAAAAACCAAGAAGAAGAAGACTGCCAGCAACATCCAACGCCCCCAAATCCAGGTATCAGACGACAGAGGGGACCTGGTTGAAACCCAAGTAGGCACAGGTGAAAATCCCCAAGAAGGCTGGAAAACTATGGAGAACAAAAAGAAGAAAAAGAAGAAAAAAGCAATGGGGGCCCCAGACCGCCACTACGTCCAAACTGCAAGGCCTCTAAACAACGGGGCGGCGTAGTGCTAATCGTGCCCAAAGACGGCAAGACCTTCGTGGACGTGGTGCAGACGCTACGTACGGTTGACACCTCTGATAACAACCTCCAAATCAGAGGAGTCACAAAGACGAAGGGCGGCGCCGCACTAGTACGCACCAAAGGAGATGGAAGCACTCACGGAAACCTGAGTGGATGTCTCCTGGAGATGCTAGGCGAACAGGGGACAATCAAGGACATGACCCGAAAAGTGACCCTGGAGATACTGGACCTGGATTGCCTTACAGATACTGACGAAGTACGAATCGCACTAGACGGAGTACTGAACCCGGGCGCGGATAGACGGGTCTCGGTCCTCGGGCCAAACAGCCGAGGACAGAAGATGGCTATCTGCGAGCTCGGAGACCGAGACGCGACACGGCTACTCGAGATGGGACGTATAAAGATAGGGTTTGTCAGCTGCCGAGTGAGGACCCGACTGATGGTGCCGAGATGCTACAAGTGTCTCGGCTACGGCCATTACCGTACAAACTGTAAAGGACCGGACAGACGCGACTGCTGTTGGAAGTGTGGAAAAAATGGACACAGGGCTGGGGCCTGCACGGGTGCTCCCCTCTGTTTCTTGTGCCCATCACAGGAAGGCGGAGGGGCAGCGCACGTTCCGGGCACGGCGCTCTGCACCGCATTCAAAACAGCGCTGACGGAGGCAAGAGCGAGACAGAGGACCGTTCGCACTTAACAAGACGACGACAGTGCTCCAAGGCAACTTGAACGGCAGTAGCCTGGCTCATGCCTTACTGCCCCAGCTTGCCGAGGAGATGAACGCGGACGTTATAATGATAAGCGAGCCGTACAGAGACAGAGACAGCCCGACTTGGTTCGTTAATGCCTCCCGTTCTGCGGCGCTGTGGTTCCGGGGCCGGGCCAGGTCGCGTATCACAAGCCAAGGGAGGGGCGAGGACTACGTCTGGGCGCGGGTGTCTGATGTGACGTATGTCAGCGTGTATCTTACTCCGAACTGTAGCGCCGCGGAGTTCGAACGAAAGGTGGCGGCCCTCGAGGACGCGCTTAGGGGCATCCCCGGCCCCGTTATCTTCGCGGGGGACGTTAACGCCAGAGCCATTGAGTGGGGCATGACGACGACGAACAAACGTGGACGGCTGCTGTTGGAATTGGCTGCGAGGCTAGACCTAACAGTAGCAAACGTGGGACAGGCGACGACATACAGGAGACCCGGCTATGGCGCATCCATCCCAGACGTGACCTTTGTGACGACTGGACTTCTCCGAAATGTCGAGGGGTGGCGGGTGTTCGAGGGCTACACGGCCAGCGACCACCAGTACATCATCTTCGGAGTGACCGACAAAGCACAGAACAGAACAGGGACCGCCCAAACTCCCGCGGGATGGAACATGAAAAAACTAGACGTTGACAAACTGACGGCACAGCTGGACAGTGAACCGGACCCGACAACGGTGATCCCTCGCGGCATCGGTGGTAGGGAAAAGGCTGAAAAGCTAACAGAGGAAACGTCGGGGCTCTTGAGACGGCTCTGTGACGCCTCTATGCCAAGAAAACGGACGAGACGTGACAAAGAACCGGTGTACTGGTGGACCGAAGATATCGCGCGCCTCCGACGCGAATGCCTACGGCTCCGACGGAGGGCCCAGCGCGCCCGCAACAAAGCGGACGCGATGGCCCACTCGGAGGAGTACCGGGTAGCGCGCAAAGAACTGAGGCGTGCTATCAATGACAGTAAAAAGGAAAGTTGGACCAAACTGATTAACGAGGTGGACTCAGACCCTTGGGGAGCGGGTTACAAGATCGTCACCCGCAACCTGAGAGGCAACAATCCACCGGTAGTCAGGGACGAAGAAACGATGGACAGAATCATTGACGGACTCTTCCCTACACACTTTGAACAAGGGTGGGGGGGCGACGATACTAGCGGCGACGATGTGCATGAGTTCACCCGGGGTGAGCTCAGCTTGGCTGTTGCGCAGCTCCCGGCGGGGAAGGCACCAGGTCCGGACGGTATTCCAGCGGAAATCCTCGGGATTGTTGCAAAACGACGCCCGGGGATACTCCTGAACCTATATAATACATGCCTGGCGGAGGGCGTGTTCAGCAAAGATTGGAAGACGGCGCGACTGATCCTCATTGACAAAGGAAAGGGTGGGGACCCGGACTCGCCGTCATCCTACAGACCGCTGAGCTTGCTGAATACACTTGGCAAGCTCTTCGAAATGCTCCTGAGACCGCGAATCCAACAGGCGGTTCGGGACGCTGGCGGCCTGAACGACAGACAGTACGGGTTCAGACAAGGACGATCGACGATAGGAGCGATCCAAAAAGTGATCGACTCCTTTGACAGAGCACAGACTAGACCCCACAAGAACAGGCCAATAGTGCTCATGGCAACACTCGACGTACGAAACGCTTTCAATTCGGTGAGGTGGACGGACATCGTGCGGGCATTCTCCGACGCTTTCCCGCTACCCCCATACCTTCTCCGAATCCTCAAGGACTATCTACGAGACCGTTACATTACGTACGGGACGCAGACTGGGGTTAAGAAAAGAAAAATGACGGCGGGAGTAGCGCAGGGCTCGATCCTTGGCCCTGATATTTGGAACGTAGGTTACGATGAGGTGTTGGATCTTCCGATGCCGCCAGGGGTCTATCTGGTCGGCTACGCAGACGATCTGGTCATCGTCATCACGACCAAGGATACACAACTGGCTCAGATGAGGCTGACCCAAGCCATGAGACGGGTGGACGAATGGATGCAAAGCCGGGGACTACAGCTGGCCATGCAAAAGACGGAGTTACTATACCTAACTAGGAAACGGATAGACACGACGATACCCATGACGGTGGGGACGTCCGTTGTGCATCCTGGACGGTCCGCCAAATACCTGGGGTGACCCTGGATACGAGGATGACCTTCTGGCCGCACATACGTGGCGTCGCTGAGAGAGCGGCATTAAAGACCGCCGCCCTCGCCCGCCTCATGGCAAATACGAAGGGACCGAGACCGAGCGTACGACGACTGCTTATGACAGTGACCAACTCGATGCTCCTTTATGGGGCCGAGATATGGGCGGACGCGACGCGAATAGAGAAGTACCGCAAAAAGATCGCGGCGGTACAAAGACTGGGAGCGCTGCGAATCGCGTGCGCGTACCGCACCGTCGCAGAGGTGGCGGTACTAGTGATCGCAGGGGTTGTCCCAGTAGACCTTCTCGCTCTCGAGCGGAAGAGGATCTACGAGTACAGCGAAGAAAGGGGAAGAGCGAGGGCCTCCATAGACGCACGGACGACGACGCTGACATCCTGGCAAACGCGATGGACAGACAGCGACAAAGCCAAGTGGACGAGACGCCTCATAACGGACGTGCGACTCTGGCATAAGAGAGGAGCTGGGGAGGTGAATTTTTACCTGACCCAGTTCCTATCCGGACACGGATACTTCCGCCAGTATCTGCATCGGATGGGGAAGGTAACGACCCCGTCCTGCAGGTACTGCGGACATAATAGAGACGACGCGGAGCACACATTTTTCGTGTGCCCCCGCTGGATAGTCGCGAGACACAGACTACAGACGAAGACAGGTGACATCACACCGGAGAACGTCGTGACACTGATGCTGTCAAGCAAACAAAACTGGGACGACGTAGCACGCTACGTGACTCACGTACTACAAGGCAAAAAGACTGACGGTTGCCTTGAAAACTGATACAGAAGACGAAAAACAGACAGACGAGACAAGATATATAAGATTGCCGTAGGGCATAGAAACGCCGACCGGTCCGAAGTAATGTGTATAACAGTTCCGGACCGGATTCCGGTGAACGCCGCGGGAAAGGTTTTGGGTGTTTAGGGGGTAGAAATCCCTCACACCGCGGAGCCCGGCGCTTCGTGATGGTCTTAGTGGGCCCCCCTCCATGCTGTAAGCAAGGACGGGGGCCTCGGAAGATTCACCTAGTACCTCGGAAAAACAAAAAAAAAAAAAAAAAAAAAAAAAAAACCTATGTTACTGGCTGTATCTGTTCCGTTCCTTTTTGTACATAGCGGGTTATTGTACATTTGTGGTTATTCACGTTTATTGTGTTTGAGTTGATAAAAAAATCGTATATATTATCCTCAAAAATTTGTTAAGTTTGGCTGCTGTAAAATTGTAATTAAAATCCATTGAATAAGTTTAATAACATTATCACACAATATTAATATTTAATTGATAATGAAATAATAATAAAATATCATTATTAAAAAGTGTTTGCTTCTTGTAAATAATCAATTTAGTTTGGAAAATGCAAATTTTATTCAGTAAGTGGCATGTGCCAAGAAGCAAATATGTTTCAAAAAAAAAAAAAGAAAAAAAAATGAAAATGATGGTGGATAAACGAAAAAATTGTTAACGGTAGAGGCCCTGAAAAGACAGCTGTGAAAACAAAACTAAACAGCCCTGTTGATATAAGTGAAAGTGATGAATTCATTCTGGTTCACACAAGTTTCTTTTGTAATTTTTAAAAAGAAACAATTTGTAGTGCTTGTTCTAGAAAATGTGATAGTGCTTCAATAACTGAGAGAAATAGATAATTGTGTGTAAAACTAGTGCTATACTGTAAAAATTGTGAAACTGTTATCAGAGAAAATTGTACAAGTGCATGAATGGAATCTACAAATAATAGACAAACAGCATTTCTGGTGAACCGAAAAGCTGTAGAATATACCAATGATATTCAGAATATAACTTTTGGTTTGAAGCTCACAAGTAGTCAAGAGGGTAATGCCAATTATGAGGGTGCTTCTGGTAGTATGGAAGTCCAGGCTGCTGTGAACATTTGGAGTTGCTTGGTTCGAAAGAATGGTATGAAGCATTTAACACTTCTGTCTGATGGAGATGCAAAAAGTTGGACTCGGCTTAATGAAGTGGCACCTTATAGAAAATCTATTTTAATATAATAAGAAGAATGCATCAACCATGTAGAAAAGCAAATGGGTAATTAAAGGCCTCAGAGAACTTGCTACTAAAGAAAAGCTTGGTGCAAAGTCAGATGGAGCGCTTACAGTTACTAAAATTAATGAGTTACAGAAATATTACAGAAGAGCAATTGTGAATAATACGTATGATTTGAAGAGTGTACAAGATGCCATCCAAGCTAGTTTATACCATTGTTCGTTGAAAGACCAAAGACCTATAGCAGATGTCCAAAGGGTTCTTCATCATGGTGGTTTTTTTTTTAATAAAGGAGAATGAAACAGATCAAAGAGAGTATTGGCATATTCCAAAATATCAGAGAAGCTTTATTGTGCAGAGAAAGAGAAACAAGCCAAGCGTACAGACTATGGAGCTGGTGAACATTAACCGGTAAATAATTGTTTGATACCTAATTTATATAATTTTTGATTAAAATATGTTCGCTTATGTTTCAAGTCATTTTTAAGCATGATTAGTTTTTGTAATTGTTTGTGTAGTTTGGTGCAACCAGTTTTGATGTACGGGTTTGGGTTTTTTGGGTTCATTTTCTAGAAAATATTTACTGCAAAATTGCATTGAGACTTTTAGGTTGCACCTAAATTTAAAAATTCCTGTTCCACCATAAAATCATTAAAAATACAAGTTTTTTAATAAATAAAAAGTAATTTATGACTTATTAGCAATATAAAAAATAAAATCAGCTTTTGACTAATAGTGCAATGTAAATTTCTTTATTTGGGTGCCAAAAAATGTATCTGCGAACTGGCACACATTGATCGAAAGCCATTGCGCTAAATGCTAACTGAATATATACCTTTTTTACAGGTGTTTTGGCCAGTGCAGCTTATAAAATCTCTACAATTGGACCAAAAGAGGTTTTTATGGGCTACTTTTTGTATATAATATTGTATATTTTTCAATAAAAAAATAATTTCCCTCAATAATAAAAAAAATTGGCCTCTCCTGTACCCTCTTCTCTTAAGCGGAACCGATTTTAAAAATCAGGTGATTATTAATTATGATATATAACAATAGGTAAATAAAATTAATAATAAAATTTAATAATTTAAAATCTGATTAATGGTGTAGAATAGTTATAAATATTCAATTTTGTTCAGAAATCTGCCGCGTTCAATATATAAAAATATATATTAGGAAAATCTCCAAGAAATTTCAGCTTATTTGGTTAAGTGCTTCCACTTAACCAAATACACAACAATCTACAACAACTGAGCCAACATGCAATAAAGTGTGAGAATTAAGTGGTTATTACAAACTTGCAAATCAAGATGAAGGTGTCTTTAAATGTTGTTTTACGTATTTTTTAATGTAATATTGTTTTTAATGTGTGCATTAAAAAATACTGGATTAATTAAAGCAAATCTTATTTTTTTAGTATTTAATTAAGGCTTACACTCTTAATCAATTAAAATAGAAAATAAAAATTATTGTTTGAATCAAATATTTAAAATACATACCTTCCTCTTCATATTCATTTTCTCTAAGTTCGAAAATTCTATCAGGAATGACCATCTCCATCACAGCAGCAATCTCTGGCTGCACGGCCCCCTCGAGATTTCTTGCGTTCATGCTATTTTCCTCGTCTCTGATGATCTGATGAGGCTCTTCAAACAGATTTTCCATAGGCAATTCCATTATGTCTTCCGGTAAGTCGTCAATGTCAAGAAGAGGATCATCGACAGGAACGTTTGGCTCGACTTGAGGTCTTCCAGCTATCAAAATATTTATAAGAAAAACTTTACTAACATAATTAAAGAGTGTATACAGACAGATAAGTCCAAGATGGTTCAAAAATAAAAAAAAAAATTATTTTCACAATGAATCGACTTATGAAGAGCTACAAATATAAAGTAATGTATAAAAATAGAATTGTACAAATGTACCTTCCTCTCCCACATCCCATTCCTCGTATCCGTGAATCGCTTCGGGCTGTTCTCCCACAGGGAATTCCATCTCGTCTTCGGATAAATTTTCAATATTATCTTGAAGACGCTCGGCGATAGGTACTTCCAGAGGGAGAACGGGTTGAAGAACCCTTGCGGGATTTCTTCGAGGTCTACCTCGACCTCTCCGTGCGTTCGGCTCAACGTCAGGTCTTCCGTCAACTATCAAAATATTTATGAGGAAAACTTTACTATAATTACAGAGTATATGTGGGTAAACAAGTTCAGGGATAGCTAGATAAAAAATAAAAACATTTTTATAATGAATCGACTTCCGAAGAGATAAAAATTTAAAGTAGTATATACAAAAATAGAATTATATTACAAATGTACCTTCCTCTTCCACGTTCCTTTCCCGGTATCCGCGAATTTCTTCAGGCACTTCTCCCACAGGGAATTCCATCTCATCTTCAGATAAATTTCCGATATTATCTTCAAGACGCTCGGCGACAGGTACTTCCAGAGGGAGAACGGGTTGAAGAACCCTTGCGGGGTTTTTTCGAGGTCTACCTCGACCTCTCCGTGCGTTCGGCTCAACGTCAGGTCTTCCGGCAACTATCAAAATATATGGAATATTTAAAAGAATTCTAGAAATTATGGTACATTAACAGCGTTTACAAATCAAGTATTCGAATCCGTACCTTCTCCTTCTATTCGATTAGCTCTCACTCTGAGAATCCCATCGACAAGTTCATCTTCCTCTACGTTTTCAAGAGCGTCTTCTTCAATCCTTTCGGCGTTTCGAGGTCTACCGCGACCTCTTCTAACCAGTCTACCTCGGCCTCTCTCACCATTGACAGCTCTACCCCTGCCCCTTTCAACATTCGCAGGCCTACCTCGACCTCTGCCATTATTGGCAGCTCTTCCTCGGCCTCCTCGGCGATTCCCAAGATCAACTCTCCTTGCGGCAGCGATGGGCTCCTCAACGGGCTCATCAAGTAGTTCTGCATCACGAACTATT
This sequence comes from Torymus aiolomorphi, assembly GCA_036365515.1. Classification (NCBI taxonomy): domain Eukaryota; kingdom Metazoa; phylum Arthropoda; class Insecta; order Hymenoptera; family Torymidae; genus Torymus; species Torymus aiolomorphi. The sequence goes on along the minus strand of CM070873.1, from coordinate 220,142,660 downwards.
ACAAAGATAATGCTATTTTTAATATCTACGTGCTTTAACAATAAAAATCAACTTATTTTGACTTACTGTAAAAGGCTCTTCTTCGTCGACGTATTATTATTTCATCTTCGAATACACCTCCTAAATTGGAAAATTACAATGTAAATTATACATTTCTATACTGTTATATTCATTTATAAGAGAATAGTCTCTTCCGAATAAAAAATTGCTAACTCGGGGGCTAGATGAAGAAGGAGAAAAACTAGGAAGACAATTGAAAAGTGCTAACTCATAAGCCGATAGAAAAAAGTGCTAACTCAGACGAACAATTTATTCACTCAGATTTAAGTTGGCCTTAATGCCAAAAATGAGAGTTATTAAGCAATTCATATGTTTTTATTTTGCATATAATGTTGACGCATTCGTTTTTCTTTCTCAAAAGAATATTCGATAAATTTGTTTGTTGTCGAGACCGCTAAATCGAAAAATAGTATATTACGCATGTAGGGAGTATATTACGCCATTTCCTCCAGTGGTGCGTATACTATTTTTCAGCATACCCAAATCGACAAAATTTAAAATCTGTAAATTTGGATATTCTTTCCTTTTCTCAGCAATATAAGAATCAGTACTGTATTATCTGCCATGTATAAATAGCTTTATCATGCTCAAAATAGTAAGCGAAGTATACTCCCGTTGTGTTATCAGGATTTTCGCGCTCCACCCAAAAATTGTCTAAGTACTTTTACATATTTGCAAATAACTGCAATTATCAGTAATTTATTAAAATATACTTCTTTTGGTTCAGCGAACTCGAAAATATATAAATTTATCCAATATTCTTTTTGAGAGAAAGACGAATATAATTAATAAACTTGAATGCCTAGTTTCATGAAAAGTCTTAATTAAAAGCCTTTACGACTTGTAGTCTACGCAAAATCGCGTCTTAAAAAAGTGATGAGCGGCCATTTTGGAGCACCTAAAGGCTTTATTTCGATTAGTACACGGAGAGAAAAGTCGAGGAAACCAAGAGTGCTCTTAGTTATATTGCCAGGTCATTTTACCTTGCGATTTTTACAAAAAAATCAAGCGATATACGCAAGGCCCCTCGCGTTATTCGTCAACTCAAATTCCTAGCGGAAATCGCAAGAGTTCCACGGGATATTCCGGAGAGCTACTTGCGATTACGATGGGGAATCGTTCACGCCTTTGTTGTGTCTAAATTCAGACGCATTCGCTTCTCTCATTGGTTGGGAGCGGGCGCGCGCGCCTATGATGACCAATGAGAAAAGCTAATAGCGCGCAGGAGTGAATGTAGCCGTCTGCTATGAGGCTCTCGCCACTGATACGTTTAATCGCAAGGGACTCAGAAGTCAACGGAACAAAGCTTACGCGACTCTTGCGATATTAACATGACAAAATCCGACTCGATAATTTTTTAGAGACTTTTCTCTCCGTGTATATATAGAATAGGCGCCAACATTTGCTTTATGAACTGTTTGAGATTAAGAGGTTTGAATTTTTTAAAATGAAAGATTTTCAGATTTCAAAAATGTAACTAAATCTAAATTGAATCAAAATATTTAATTTCTAAATTAAGAAAAAGAAGCTGATTAGTTAAAATAAAACTCATAAAGTTTGGAATTATGAAATATTTAAACTAAAAATATAAGTGATAAATAGTATTAATGAGTTAAAATTTGGTTTTGTATAGCAAAAGTATTAAAATTTTATCTGTAGTTAACAATGAAGGACTATGAATACTGTTCTGATAACAGTTAAATTTCTAACCTCCAAATTTTTGTATTGTAGGAATATAAATTAAAATAAATACAATCCAAGTTTCAATAAAAAATATTGGATAAATTTGCGCGGCATGTTAAAAAGTAAAATAAATTTTAAATTCATAATATTTCAATATTAATTGTATAAGGTATAATCAGGGCAAAGGAAGAGCACGCGCAGTGCATCTGAACTTGCTAATATAGTGTAAAAATGATACGCACACTGGGGGAAAAGATAGGAGCGCTATTCGACAAAACACAATGCGTTCCAAAACTGAGAGCGCAGTCGAGTGAAATATGTAATAATTATAAATATTGGCATTAAGTTTGAGTAAGCTAATTGACAATGAATTAGCAGCGGTTTTTTAATATTAATTATCTTTTAAAGCAAGTATCATAAATATTTCGGCATTACTTCGAACTTAAATCTAAAGCATAAAAATGTTTTGTCTTAGATAGCACCTTTATCAACCCGCTTCCGACTAAAGTTTTTTCTACAGACTGCTGAGTTAGCGCCTTTTTATTCAGAAGCGACGACGGTATGTTTTTACTATTATATATATATATATATATATATATATATATATATATATATATATATATATAATAACATAACTACTTTTACCATATCTCTATTAAGTATGTATTCTAATGATCAACATTATAATGCACACATTTTCGTTTTATATTCATACCCTACAATCGTATAAAAAAATATGATTTTATTTTTTTTAAATACTAGGATATCGTCATGATTTTTTTCCAGTAGCGGAGACTAGGGTAAAAACTAGATACTTGGGCAAAACCGGAATTCTCAATTTCTCGGTTACTTCTAGTGCGATCTATACCATAGCTATGGTATCTCTTTGAGAATGTTCCTATTATCATTTTCTATAAGATCGGCATGTCAAAAATAGCGTCGTGTTGACTTTAGAAGATATATAAATTTGTATTTCAATGCCTATTTCTTATCCATAAACTCATTCAATAATGATTAGCTAAATTATTAATTTTTAGGGTAATCTATGCAAGCTTATAAATTATTTAAAAATATGTATTTGTAACGTATCTAATATAATATTTAAATTCTACAATAGAGGACTCATGAAAATTTATTTAAACAAATACAAAAATATTTGCATATGATCGATTTTAGGTATGCCTATTTTAAACAATTTTTTAATTTTTCGATAATATGTAAAAATTAATTTAAAAACATTATAGGGTAGCGGTGGGGGTTACTGCGTGGTTAACATAACCTCTCAGATGTTTAGTTAAGTTTAATCGTACAATGAACAATATGTTAAACATTGAACTCATTTTATAAATTAGAACATACATCTTGATCGATTAAAGCTAAAAGTTTTACTCCAAGTTAACCATAAACGTTTAAATATCAATATGAACTTTGGGTGATGCATGCGGCAATTACTGACATCCCATAAGAACACGGCTTTTAATTACGGCGCCTCGATTACCGCGCCCTGTGTTAAAAGATAGGGCACAGTAACTGGGGAGGGCACAGTAACTCCCACATCTACCCTATAATAGAAAAATAATGTTTAGTATACTTTACATACCACGTCCAGCATCTGGATTCAGATCCCTCGCGAAGAGTGGAACATCTGCAACGTTTTCGACACCCTCATCTTCATCAGACGAATCACCTTCACTTTCCGCGGGTTCTCGAATTAACTCGTTATATTGAAATACTATGGGAAATAATTCATTTTACTTTCTTCACTAACATATTTCTTACATATTTATGTATTTACTAACATCTTGATAGTTCGTAGCGCCTCTGGAGAGCGATATGAGTCAAAAAATCTTTTACAGTGTAGCTAAAATGTAGTTATAATAAGTTTTAGATTTATTTTAAATATTTTAATAGACAAAAAACAATTAATATCGAGGGCTCACCGTCCTAATCGAAGTTCTTCTTCCGCTCTTTGAATACTCAGGTCGACCATCTGAAGTTCCATAGGTCGATTGACTGCTATCCGGTATCCAGCTTCAACTTTTAAGAAGTTCGACCCTACTTTGCCCATTATTTTGGACATTTCGTCTGTAAATATATTTTATATTAAGGGGGTGTCAAACTCAATTCTGCGATTTGACCGACCCATAGGTCGGTAAGGTAGAAAGTACATACTATTGATGAAATATGACACAAGCGCCATCTCTGGAAAATCGTAATAGATTTTAACATAGATGGCGCTACATATTTCAAAAATATTAAAGATACGCGTTTTTTTATTACAAACAATTGTACGTATTTCGCGTATACGTATTTCTTTTTATAATTAATTATCCGTATTTTGCGTATACGCATTTTTATTGTTAATAATAGTGCGTATTTCACATATATACGCATATTTATTACAAATAATTTTGCGCATTTCGCCTATACGCATTTTATAATAAATAATTTGGTGTATTTCGCCTATACACATGTTTTATTATAAATAATTATGCGTATTTCGCTTATACGCACTTTTCAGTGTTATCAATTGTGCGCATTTCGCCTATACGCATTTTATAATAAATAATTTGGTGTATTTCGCCTATACACATGTTTTATTATAAATAATTATGCGTATTTCGCTTATACGCACTTTTCAGTGTTAGTAATCGTGTGCATTTTGCCTACACGCATTTTATAATAAATCATTTTGTGTATTTCGACTATACACATGTTCTATTATAAACAAATGTGCGCATTTCGCCTATACACATTTCTTATAATAATGAGATGCAGATTCATCACTTTATTATATAGTCTCAGTTATTACTGACATTTCAAAATTCAGGACGTCGCCTCGCATGATTGCAAATGCTTTTTTAAAAATTGTAGTGCGCTTCGTACGTTTTTGTGTCCCGGTGAAGGGACAGATCGGATGCGAGGTCTAGGTGTTTAGATGGCTGATGATGGAGTCCGGGTTATGCGCTCCATAGGTTTTTGTACCCAGGTGTTGAGACAGCTCGATTACGAGATCTAGCTGTTCCAGGTGGCCGGTGATAGAGTGTAAGTGATGCGTTCCGAAGATTTTTGTGTCCAGATGTCGGAACAGATCGTATGCGAGGTCTGAGCGTTCCAGGTGGACGATGATGGAGTTTACGTGATGCGCTCCGTAGGTTTTTGTATCTAGAGACCAAGACAAATCGAATGCGAGGTCTAGGTGTTTCAGATGGCCGATGATGGAGTCCGGGTAGTGCGCTTCGTAGGTTTTTGAGTCCAGGTGTCGGGACAGCTCGAATGCGAGGTCTAGCTGTTCCAGGCGGCTGATGATACGCTTCGTAGACTTTTGTGTCCAGGTGTTTTGACAGATCGGATGCGAGGTCTAGGTGTTCCAGACGGCCGATGATGGAGTTCGGGTAGTGCGCTCCGTAGGTTTTTGTGTCCAGGTGAAGGGACAGGTCGGATGCGAGGTCTAGGTGTTGCAGATGGCCGGTGATGTAATCCGGGTGATGCGCTCTGAAGGTTTTTGTGTCCAGGTGTCGGGACAGATCGAATGCGAGGTTTAGGCGTTCCAGGTAGCCGATGATGGAGTTTACGTGAAGCGCTCCGTAGGTTTTTGTGTCCAAAGGCCAGGACAAATCGAATGCGAGGTCTAGGTGTTCCAGATGGTCGATGAGTCCGGTGATGTAATCCGGGTGATGCGCTCCGTAGGTTTTTGTGTTCAGGTGAAGGGACAGGTCGGATGCGAGGTCTAGGTGTTTAGATGGCCGATGATGAAGTCCAATTTAATATTATGATTTTCAAAATATTACCTGCATCTGAAATTTTGTGGCACAGTACTGCACTTTTTTGTACATATTCTGGATATAGTTTACAAAATTTCTACCAAGAGATAGTTTAGATTTGGTTTTTATTTTTTTGGTTGAGGGTTTAATTGTTTATTGAAATTTAAACAAATTTCAATCTATTTAGTTTTTTATGAACAAAAAATGTTCCTCAAATTTTAGGTCGATATTTGCAAAAATAAAAAAGCTATGCAATATTGAAAATTCAATTTTTTTGCAATTTTTGGTTAAAATCCAAGTTTATTCATTTTTTAACTGAAAATCTTGAAACTTTTTGGTACATTGATTGGCAAAAGGTTTGAATTTTTTCTGTAGAATGTGCCAGTATTTATTTTATGACCCTTTTTGAAAGTCTCTGATTGGGTGCTTCTTAGTATACCTTCATCAAAGGATATTGAGGCTGCGGCCAAATATTCTTTATTCGACAAATTTTTTTTGTATTCTTCTTCGAAAATGCTTTTTTTGATCAATACTGGCCGAGCAAAGGGAAAAAAGTGACAATTTTTTGAAATATCAAGAAAAATCCATAATTTCAATTTTTGATAACATGATTAATGAAACTGAATATTATTCATACATCTTATGGCATGGACCGTACCACTGAATTTTGTTAGAGCATCAAATAGAACATTAGAAATATCTATTTTCAATAATATTAGGCTTACACAATAAGCAATACCTAATTATGAATTAATAATAAATTAAGCTATAGAGGTTAATTACTATAAAGCTGTCAAAATGAAATCAGGCAACAGACTGATAATTTCATTCATAATTAGGTATCGCTTATTGTGTAAGCCTAATATTATTGAAAATAGATATTTCTAATGTTCTATTTGATGCTCTAACAAAATTCAGTGGTACGGTCCATGCCATAAGATGTATGAATAATATTCAGTTTCATTAATCATGTTATCAAAAATTGAAATTATAGATTTTTCTTGATATTTCAAAAAATTGTCACTTTTTTCCCTTTTCTCAGCCAGTATTGATCAAAAAAAGCATTTTGAAGGGTTTTCGAAGAAGAGTACAAAAAAAATTTGTCGAATAAAGAATATTTGGCCGCAGCCTCAATATCCTTTAATGAAGGTATACTAAGAAGCAGCCAATCAGAGACTTTCAAAAAGGGTCATAAAATAAATACTGGCACATTCTACAGAAAAAATTCAAACCTTTTGCCAATCAATGTACTATACAAAAAGTTTCAAGATTTTCAGTTAAAAAATGAATAAACTTGATTTTAACCAAAAATTGCAAAAAAATTGAATTTTCAATATTGCATAGCTTTTTTATTTTTGCAAATATCGACCTAAAATTTGAGGAACATTTTTTGTTCATAAAAACTAAAAGAAAACGAGTTTTGAGGGATTTTAAAATTTTGAGCTGCTGACTTCACGTGAAATATCCCATATACCTGAAACAACAGGAGGGTGTAACAAAATTTGAGACCAAGGGTTGAACTTCAAATGAACCTGAGTATGGTATATAAGTTGATCCGCATTTTAAAATATACACCTTCCATCATATAAACGCATAACTGCAAATTGAACATTTTAACAAAATTTGTATTATTAGAAGTATTGTCATTAATAATTACTTTGCATTATACTTGTCATGCTACTGAATGATTGGCAAAAGTAGAGCTACTATAATTTCATTGAGCTAGGCTCATAAGTTTCTTTAGCTTCTTTTCAAATTTTATGAGTTTTGTTGAAAAAAAACGGAAAAGAATTAATTTTATGTCAAGACATCTAGTTTCTTATAAATAGATAACTAAATAAACTCATGTAATTGTAATTCTTTTCTGTTATAATTAAATATGTTCGCCCATACACCTTTCCTTATAACTAATAATTGTGCGTATTTCGTCTATACGCATTTTTGCATTATAAACAACTGTGCGTATTTCGCTTATACATATTTTTGATATTGTAAATAATTGTGCGTATTTCGCTTGTACGAATTTTTTATTATAAATAATTGTGCGTATTTCGCCTATACGCATTTTTGTATGATAAATAATTGTGCGCATTTCGCATATACGCATTATTTATTATGAATAATTGTGCGTATTTCGCCTATACGCATTTTAATATTTACTATTTTTTTTATTACAAACACATGTCAATTTGAACGTAATTACGTTCGAATAAGTATTTATTTATAATCACAATTTTTACTTATAGTATAAAATTACGTGATTAGTAATACTTTAAGTTTTGACATGTCCAACACCTATTAGCCAAAAACTACGGAGCGCACCACCTAAATATCGTCACCGGCTTCCCCGAAGACCTGGACCACGTATTAGATACGCCCTGATATCCAAACGCAAAAGACTACAAAGCGCACCACCTAGACCTCGTCATCGGCTACCCTGAACACCTGCACTGCGTATTAGATGCGCCCTGATATTTTAATGCAAAAAACCTAGACTCCATCATCGGCTACCACAAAGACCTAGACGACGCATTCGATGCTTTCAATTATCGATAAGTAACACTTCCTTATAATAGTTGTCATTTCCGTATTAGCAGGTAGCAACCGTTACCGCTATAGTATTTCTCCCTTACAATTGAAGGTGGAAGCAATGTATACTAAAATCGTGTGACGCTGTTACGTCGGTATATGCCGCTGATCCAACGATCGTATAATTGTGTAATTGTTGTAGTATGAAAAGCAACATACCGTAAAAGAATGGGTCCCTTACTAAGATTGCTAAAACCACCTTACTTATACAGTAAAGGAACTCCTATACTCCACGAGTAAGCCGTTTTAACTGTAGCAGTAAGAGTTTTCTTTCCGTGTGCACCCGCAGAAAACTGTTACTTTTTGGGGAGATATAATTCGTACCTAAAAATCAGGTGTGCCCTAAATACTGACATTAGTCTAGGCACCAGGGGGGTTTTCGTGGCCGATGGATGTCCACGCCTCCACCAAAGCTTTTCTTACGTATTTTTGTCTGCTGATTCTGAATTTCGAAGGTGAACAGTCGCCAGAATGTTAGTTTTTTGTTATTAACAATTTAATTGTTTAAACTGCGGCCAAATCAATATGATTAATTATAACTGAATCCTAACTGTCTAAAACTGTAGTAAATTGATCTAGAATTATGCACGTTTGCGCTCGAATTCGCGACTTATTGCACTAAATTTGCAATAATTCGGGTTCTAATCAAAATTTTTCAATTCTGAAAAAACGAGCATATTCTAGATCAATTTACTACAGTTTTAGGCAGTTAGGATTCAGTTATAATTAATCATATTGATTTGGCAGCAATTTAAACAATTAAATTGTTAATAACAAAAAACTAACAGTCTGGCGACGTTCCACCTTCGAAATTCAGAATCAGCAGTCAAAAATACGTAAGAAAAGCTTTGGTGGAAGTGTGGACATCCATCGGCCACGGAAACCCCCCTGGCGCCTAGACTACATCTCGAGTCTGTCGCGGGAGCGCAGACGTTCAAGTATACCTTCGTCGTCCCTTCTCCGTCGTGTCCGCCTAGGTGATGTCCTCAGGAAGTGGTAGTTGCGTTGGCTGCCCTCGAGGAGAGTAGAATGATATGAAGACCTGTTGTCTTCTGCAGGAGCTCTTCGCCTAGAGCAAAACAAAATATATTAATAATGTTTTAGGCAGTGGGGATGAGGAGAGCAGTATCAAACTGCCAGGAACAGAGGAGTAGACAGATGGAAAGTTGGAGGCTAGGTTCGGCTATACTACAGGATAAAGTCCAAATCCGAAGTGAAGTACTTACTCGAGTGTCACGGAAGCGCGAACTACATTCAACTACACCTTCGCCCTCCTTTCTCCGTTGTGTTCGCCTAGGTGATGTCCTCGGGAAGTGGTAGTTGCGTTGGCTGTCCTCGAGAAGAGTAGAATTATATGAAGACTTGTTGTCTTCTACAGGAGCTCTTCACCTAGGACAATACAAAATATATTAATAATGTATTAAGGAGTAGGGATGAGGATAGCAGTATCGAACTGCCAGGAACAGAGGAGTAGACCGATGGAAAGTTGGAGACTAGGTTCGGCTGTACTACAAGATAAAGTCCAAATCCGAAGTGAAATACTTACTCGAGTCTGGCACAGGAGATCAAACTATATTTATATACACCTTCGCTCTCACTTCTACGATATGTTTGTCTAGCTGATGTCTTCAGGACGTGGTAGTTGTGTTGGCTGCCCTGGAGGGGAGTAGAATTATATGAAGACGTGTTGTCTTCTGCAGGAGCTCTTCGCCTAGGGCAAAACAGAATATATTAATAAAGTGTTAAGCAGTATAGGAATGAGGATAGCAGTATCGACCTGCCAGAAACAGAGGGAGTAGATAGATGGAAAGTTAAGATATCTGTAGAAAATGGAAAGGGTCTTTGGAATGAAAAGTCGAAAAAGTGCATGTGCATTTCCAACTAAGACCTCATCACCCTCGCTTAAAGTTTACCAGAATGTTAACACACAATCCAATACATGTTGAGGCATTGTATATTAAATTTTAGATCTTTTCAATCAGCCAGTGTAGGCGAAATAACTTTTTTTTTTGAACATTTCTTAAAAAGAGCATACAAATTGCAATATCTCCACACTTGCTAATTATTTAGATTTGAAACTTGATAAACAATATCCCTCAGAATATATTACATAGTGTGTGTAAAGTTTGAAATATTTATAGAGAATGGAAAGGGATCTTTGAAATGAAAAGTCGAAAAAGCGCGTGTGCATTTCCAATGTAGACCTCCTCACCCTCGCTTAAAGTTTATGAGAATGTTTACACACAATCCAGTACATACTGAGGCATTGTATATTAGGTTTCAGATCTACTCAATCAGCCAGTTTGGAGGAAATTACTTTTCTTTCTTAAAAATTTCCTGAAAAAGCACAAAAATTGCAATATCTCCAGACTTGCTAATTATGTAGATCTGAAACTTGATAAACCGTCCCTCAGCATGTATGCCATTATGTATGGAAAGTTTAAGATACTTGTAGGGAATGAAACGGGATCTTTGGAACGAATTGTCGAAAAGCCGCATGTGCATTTGCGACAAAAACCTCCTCACACTTTCTCATAGTTTACCAGAATGTTCTCACACAATGCAATGAATGCTGAGGCATTGCATATTGAGTTTCAGATATACTCCATCAGCCAGTTTGGAGGAAATGACTTTTCTTTCTTAAAAATTTCCTGAAAAAGCACAAAAATTGCAATATCTCCAGATTTGCTATTTATGTAGATCTGAAACTTGATAAACTGTCCCTCAGCATATATTGCACGGTGTGTGTAAAGTTTAAGATATGTTGAGAGAATGGAAAGGGATCTTTGGACTGAAAAGTCGAAAAAGCGCAAGTGCATTTCCAACTAAGACCTCCTGACCATTGCTCAAAGCTTACCAGAATGTTAACACGCAATCCAATACATGTTAAGGCATTGTATATTAAATTTTAGATCTTTTCAATCAGCCAGTGTACGGAAAATAACTTTTTTTCTTGAACATTTCTTAAAAAGAGCATACAAATTGCAATATCTCCACACTTGCTAATTATTTAGATCTGAAAGTTGATAAACAATACCTCAGCGTGTGTTACATAGTGTGTGTAAAGTTTGAAATATTTGTAGAGAATGGAAAGGGATCTTTGAAATGAAAAGTCGAAAAAGCGCGTGTGCATTTCCAATGTAGACCTCCTCACCCTCGCTTAAAGTGTGTGAGAATGTTTACACACAATCCAGTACATACTGAGGCATTGTATATTAGGTTTCAGATCTATTCAATCAGCCAGTTTGGAGGAAATTACTTTTCTTTCTTAAAAATTTCCTGAAAAAGCACAAAAATTGCAATATCTCCAGACTTACTAATTATGTAGATCTGAAACTTGATAAACTGTCCCTCAGCATGTATTCCATTATGTATGGAAAGTTTAAGATACTTGTAGGGAATGGAAAGGGATCTTTGGAACGAAATGTCAAAAAGCCGCATGTGCATTTGCGACAAAAACCTCCTCACTCTTTCTCATAGTTTACCAGAATGTTCTCACACAATGCAATGCATGCTGAGGCACTGTATATTAAATTTAGATCTTTTCAATCAGCCAGTGTAGGGGAAATAACTTTTTTACTTGAACATTTCTTAAAAAGAGCATACAAATTGCAATATCTCCTCACTTGCTAATTATTTAGATCTTAAACTTGATAAACAGTCCCTCACCATGTATTACATAGTGTGTGTAAAGTTTGAAATATTTGTAGAGAATGGAAAGGGATCTTTGAAATGAAAAGTCGAAAAAGCGCGTGTGCATTTCCAAGGTAGACCTCCTCATCCTCGCTTAAAGTTTATGAGAATGTTTACACACAATCCAGTACATGCTGAGGCATTGTATATTAGATTTCAGATCTACTCAATCAGCCAGTTTGGAGGAAATGACTTTTCTTGAAAATATTTTGAAAAATACACAGAAAATGCAGTATCTCCACACTTGCTGATTATTTAGATCTGTAATCTTTGGAATGAAAAGTCGAAAAAGCGCATCAAATCTATAGTTGGCCGTTGTTATTTATACGCCAGATTGCTAGATAGGTATACCTATATATACGTAAAACCTAACCTTCAATTTTCTTTAGCCGAAGAATTGACGCTTGATTAAAGAAAAAAATAGGCAAGGATTGACGCTTGACTAAAGAAATAATAGTCCCTTCCATCTCAGACTTTCAAAACAGTGATTTTTACACGTTTCTAAGTGGGTTATAGGTTATTTGTACGACAGATCTGTCGTACAAATAACAACGCCGTAAAATAAATAAATTCTTGAATGACTTACTTTTCTGTCTTACGGCGGGGCCAAGTCCAAGCGGCACGGTCCGTTGGGTGTGCACGCACACGGTGCGGTACGGACGCTACGGTCTGCGAGGTGGGCGGCTGATGCGGCGCTCCAGGCTGCGCCGTCTGCGAGCGGTCCAGGCGGCAGGCACACCGATGACACGTCGATTAGCAATAGATTATAGAGGAGGGCACAGGTGGCGAAGGTGGCGGCGGAGGTGGTGGCGGCAACACGGAACCGCCTCCCGGAGGGCCTAGGCCCAGGCATCGGCGATGGACAGCTCAGCTGTGCTGCAGCCAGCAGCGCATGCGCGTACACACACACGGGCAAGGCCGCGCCGCTGGCCGCTGCCGTCACTGCCGTCGCCGACTCGCGAATCTCGCGATGCTACATATTACCCATATGGTACAATAATCTATTTTTTTTTTTAATATTATGCATAATCATGAATGCATTGCCCTCCGTAATGACATTATGAATCATTCTGCAAAGTTTCACGTCGATATTTTAAGGCATCTGAGAATGGCATTTGAACGAAATTTTCGTTCAAATGCCATTCTTAGACGCTTTTGAATATTGACTTGGCATTTTGCAGAATGATTAATAATGTAATTACGGAGGGCAATGCACTCATTATTTTTCATATATCGTTATATTTTTTTTTTCTATTAAAAACAATATATTTTTGCTCGGTCGGTAAAAATTGAGTTTGACACCCCCTTAAACAAGTTATGTATGTATTAAAGGAAATAGATAATTTTTAAATGACGGAAAAATCGATTTATTTTAACTCATTGTAATAGAAAAACATTTATAGAATATTTCCTGATTTCTATTAAATCATTATTTTTTTTTCAAAAATATAGATAAAACACTTGCTGTTTTTCTTTCTATAAAACATATCCTTCTTGTTGTTTTTTGTTGAAATCGTATTTCTTCCCTCAAATACATTTTACATAATTATATTGATAATCGTAAATAATATTTTAACTATAAATAAAAACAGCCAACTTTACACAACCATAGTATTTTTAACAGCTTTCTTTATACAATTTTTGTTTAATTTGGATTTTTTTACATTTATTAATGGATTTGGAAATGAACATTTAGTGTATTATATGTGAAGTTATATTAAAATAGTACATTTCGACATACGTGACAAAGGTGATTATTTAGTTCATGTGACGTTTTTCACACGCGCGAAGCGAGTCAGAAAAGTCACATGAGTTAAAAATCTTCTTACACACCAGTTTCGAACTTTATTTTATACCACGAGAGCCGAATAATCATATTGAAGTTATGATTTTGAGGTTAGAGTGGTATAAACATCTTTAAAGAGTCCAACAAAATTGTGACGTAAGGTAAATACTCTCTTTTAAGGGAACAATTTGTAGAATGATAAACAATTTTTTGGCCTAAAAAAATCTCTTTTCGTGTTTAAAAGGTGTCTGCACCACTTGAAGTAAAATGCCCATTACGTTACAGCATTATTTTAGGAGACTATTATTTGATTATTGCTGAATATAGAAGAAATCATAAATTTTATAAATACCAAGCATTTTGAAGACATTAGATCTATTTCCCATAGCTTTTGCAGCGTATAGGTGGAAGTTTTCGCACGTGTTGTTCGTTCTAATGGCTTTCTTATAAACAGACACGATATCGGCCAGCGGCATCCAGTACCGTCTTAGGTACGACCCAAACTCTTGGAGTTTATGTGTCACATCCTTATTTCCATTAGCGACATTATCAATTAGAGTCGTTATAACTCTTTCGCCTTCCAAAATTTGGTTTGACGGTAAATGAGCAAGAGCGTACGCTCTCTCTAAAATGTAATCATATTCCATAGGAATATTTAACTTGTCCCACTTTTTCGCCAATGCCTTGAAAGCAAAAATAAAATTTTTGATTTTAATCAATGATAAATGTTACTAACAAGTAATAATTGCGAAATGAGTCGACGGACCCTTATAAAAAAAAGCGGAAACGGTTTTCTTATTTGGAGTGGTCAATATATATTGTTCACGACTCAGCGAGAGCGCCCCCCTATTCCGGCCACAGACACACACGCGAGAGAGTCGCGCCTCTCGGCGCTCTCCACGTGTCTCTCTCTACCGCCCCTCCATCTACCAAGACGCCTGCCGACGGTGCCTCGCCGCGCCGGCCGGCTCATTCAGACAGTATCACGCGCGACGACCGAGAGAGAGAGCAGCAACATCAATGTACGCTACGAGGCACAACGGACACGCATTAATAAAGTCTCTTGTCTCCACACGAAACGCCTACTCTTTTTGAACTTCTAGAATCCACGATCCAATCACATTCAACACAAAACATTTGGTCCTTCGAGCTGGATCGTGGGAGGAAAACTGCAGCAATGGCCACATCAAGGAGGAAAAGTCTCTCTTTCTTCTATGTCTACTCTCGAGTGGCATAGGGAAAGCTACCTTTCTCCCATACAGGTACGCATCAAAAGTGTTCGTGGTCGTGAGTGCCGAATAAGTCGCATGTGCCCGCATGCCGACTTCGCGCGTATGTTGCTGTCTCTCTCTCTCTCGTTATCACGCCGTCGCGCGCGAGTAAGCCTATTACTAAGGCTTACTTGGGGAAATAGCATTCTCAATTGCTATTCTCCCCATCTCTAAAAACGCCTTGGAGTGCGTCGCTAACGACTCCAAGACAGTGCCAAGAGCGTGCGCTGTAAAGCCAGCTCTCGAGTCACCGCGTTCGTACGGTGACCGGCAGCCATCTTGTCTTGTAGCCAAGAGCGTGCGCTGTAAAGCCAGCTCTCGAGTCACCGCGCTCGTACGGTGACCGGCAGACCACAAGACTCGGACAACCAGCGTGCATTGTACACGCTCGGGGTCCACAGCATTTCTCTACGGAGTACCCGCGTGCAGCGTACACGCTACGGGGCTCACATAAGCCAAGTCACGTAGTACCCGCGTGCAGCGTACACGCTACGGGGTTTACACACATCAAGTCAGGGTCTACCCACGTGGAGCCTGCTCGCTGCCTCTCCATCAAGCTGCGCGGTGCTTGCCGTGCATATAGCGAGCTTTCCACGAAGGAAGGAGAGACGTATACAAGAAGACGAAGAACAGGGCGCGCTTCGTCCAGGACATCGAATACGTCTTCACCAAGAGGATTAGGAGGAGGACGAGTCCAACTTCGCCACAGGGGTCGCGCACATCAACGGATCAGAGCTGTTCTCGGACGAGTCCATCTTCTTCGCATCTATCGTCGATCCGATTGCGCTTGGATACTTCGTCCTAATACTTGGACACACGTATCGTTCCAATTTGTTTATTTAAAAATACTTTTCGACTATTGTCTAGTCAAATTAGTGCTTTTTTTCATTTAATGAAAATTTAAACTTAATTTGAGATTAATACAATTTGATTGAGTTTGAGTTTATTATAAAATTTATTGTAATATCTAACTAGTCTTGAGAAATTGAATGCAATTTCGACCTAGCAAATACTTATTTTACTTGCACCTTGCAGTTATACTGCTGCCTGTTGATTCAAATTTGGACTGCAACTTCGACTGTTGACCCGCACCTGGACGCATCTTCAACAGCTGACTACGTTGCGGAGCTAGCTGCGATCACAACGTCTGCAGTAACTTCACTTCAAGTTCTTCACATCAACGTTACGGATCATCAGCTGATTCATCGTGGGAACGAAAGCAGACGCAGTCAACGTCGCGTCGTCAAGCGCATCTCAACTTTCACTGTAGCATAAGTATTATAACCTAGGTTAAGACTTAGATGTAATTACTCTCACTACTTCTTACTTTACTCTCGAGTGGGTAAGAGTAGTTTACTTAAACCTAAGCTCAAATAGTCAAATTCGTTACTAGTCTAATTAACTTGATCTCAAAATGGAGGGACTACATACTAGACAGTTGTCACTTCAAGCAAGAATTAATAATTCTTTTCTGAATTTTAAATCTAAAGGTAAAGATCAAATGACCCAGGGTTATGCCGAGGCTCGTTTAGCTGGACTCGAGGAAAATTACGCGACCTTTAAGCAAAATCACGATAAAATTCTGAATCTCAAAGCAGTTGATCTGAATCATGATTATTTCAAAACTTACCTCTTTGACATAGTAGAAGATTGTTTCTATGATAGGAAAGGTGATTTTCTTAACTTTTTAAAAGATCTTAAAGAGCAGAATAGTTCTTCAGGACCTTCTAACCTCGCTATCGCGCCTCTTCCAAGTACTGCTCGAACTACTAACGTTTCGTTTCAATCATTGCCAAAAATAGATTTGCCCAAATTTTCTGGTAAATTCTCTGATTGGGAAAACTTCAGGGATGTTTTTCGTTCAGTCATTCATCGTCGCGAGGATTTGATGCCGGTTATGAAATTACATTATCTTCGCACTCACCTTACAAGTGAAGCACTTGAGAAAATTAAATCTCTCCCTATTTCGGGCGATAATTATGAACGTGCTTGGACAGCTTTGATCGAATATTACGAAAATCAACGTCGCATTGTTAGTTCTCACATATCAGAAATCTTCTCGGTTAAGCCGATGAAGTCAGATACTTCATCAGAAGTTAAACGCGTGTATAGGGAAATCTTTAATCCCATTGCTAGTTTAACCTCTCTTAACAGAGTTGCTCAATTAGGTAGTGATTTAATCGTTCACTTTGCGTTAAATCGGCTTGATTTAAATACAAGAAAGGAATGGGAAAGACACTTAGGGGATAGCGTCGATCCACCCACAATAGAACAACTTCAAGCCTTTCTTCGAAGTCAAACCCTCACCTTAGAGGCCATCGAAGCAGGTACTAGATCGTCTTCTAATACTAACCCCAAAGCTCAAACCTCTAATTCAAAACCTCGCAAATCAGAGCATGACAATGCTCAGTCGGTTTATTCTCATCAGACTTCTCCGACGAATCCCTCAAAAAAGAAATGTTCATTTTGTAATCAATCTCATTTTACAAATCGATGTGAACGGTTTCTCAATAAAACGGTTCCTGAACGAAAAGGCATTAATTAAATCTTCAAACCTTTGTTACAATTGTCTAGGGACGCACAACGTTAAAAATTGTACTTCCAACTACCGATGCTTTCTTTGTAAAGCTAAGCATCACACTCTGGTGCACTCTGACAACAATCAAGCAATCAGTTCGTTGCAGACTGATCAGATTGACTCAGCGACCAGCACCTCTAGCCCAAACTGTGGCAATTTCGTCATCACAAAAGTTGATGATAAACCTGCTTCTCAAGCATTCATCACAAAAGTTGATGATAAACCTGCTTCTCAAGCAGTCTCCCTCAATAGTGGAGACAGTACTAATTGTACAGAAGTACTTTTAGCTACCGCTAGGGTTAACGCCCTTGGTCCTAACGGAACCAAAATTCAACTTCGTGCGCTGATTGACCCTGGATCTCAAATCTCACTTGTTACACAAGCTATGTGTAACTTGCTATCTCTAAATTGTAGAACCAGTCACACGCACATTCAAGGTATAGGTGAAAAGACAGCTGCTGTTTCTTCTAAAGTTGCTCGTCTTACTATACAACCGCATTTCGATTCAACTTTCTCCTTGGAAGTTGATGGCATTGTTTTGCCAAAACTCTCGTCGTATAAGCCTCCCGTCGTAAGGGGTAATACAAATTTCGAATACTTAAGAGGGCTGCAATTAGCAGACCCCAAGTATCTCGAACCTTCACGTATCGATATTCTACTCGGTGCTAGCGCTTATGCGCAAATCATTGAAAATCAAATTGTTAAGGGCCAAAGTCTTCAGCCGATAGCACTTAGTTCCAAACTTGGATGGCTCTTGACAGGTAATCTCGCATCCACAACTCCAGAAATAGGGCTAGATTCAATATCCCTTCATTGCTCAAATACCTGCGAGCAAGAAGCCAAACTATTGGAGCTCGTACAAGATTTTGGAGGGCGGAGGAGATAGTCAATGACAAAAAATCTTACTCGCCAGACGAACAAGTCTGCGAGGAATTTTATCAAAAATCAACTCGTCAAGATGAAACAGGGCAATATATTGTAAGCCTACCCTGGAAAAATCGTGACCAGTTGAGCTCTGCTCATCTCGAGAAATCTCATTCAGCCGCATTACGCGCACTCACTCGTCTAGAATCAAACTTCGCTAAAGACGAGAAACTCAAAATAGCTTATACAGAATTCATGAAGGAATACATTGACTTAGGTCACATGTCTCTCTCTTCAAATTCTGATTCATTTTCGAACAACTCTCAAGCTTTCTTACCACATCATGGTGTTTGGAAGGAAACTAGTACGACTACCAAATTACGTACTGTGTTTAATGGCTCGAGTAAAACCAAGTCAGGTGTCTCGGTCAACGATCTTCTACACGTTGGACCAAATCTACTTCAAAATCCCGTCGCTTTGATCTGTGCCTGGCGTAGGTATAAGATCGCTCTATCAGCTGACGTGGAGAAAATGTTCAGGCAGATTGGTGTCGAGCAATGTGATCAACCCTTTCAGTCGATTTTATGGCGTTTTGACAAGAGTGAACCCATTCAAACTTATCGATTGACAACAGTGACGTATGGCTTGGCATGTTCGCCTTTTCTAGCCATACGCACGCTACTGAAATTAGCCGAAGATTATGGCAAAAATCACCCGATCGCAGCTGAAGCTGTTCGTTCAGAAATGTATTCTGATAATGTGTTGTCTGGAGCACACTCTCTTGAAGAAGCACTGCAGAAACAACATGAGCTGGTTCAACTCTTTAAGCAGGGTCATCTTAATCTACGAAAGTGGACTTCGAATAACTCTGAAGTGCTTTCCTTCCTACCCTCGAATATGTTAGCTGCAGATACGATCTCTTTATTTGCTTCAGAAACATCTGTACCTATTCTAGGTATAGATTGGCAACCTAACACAGACTATTTTAGTTTTCACATCGAGAATTCCCTCTTGGAACTACCATTTACTAAACGTTCAGTTCTTTCGAGAATTGCTCGGATCTTTGATCCTTTGGGATGGTTAGCGCCTGTAGTGATTACTGCAAAAATTATTATGCAATCGCTATGGATTCTAAAGGTTAGTTGGGATGAGGATCTGCCTTCGGAAACTTCTAATCGTTGGCAAAACTGGTTACAAGATCTTCCTTCGATCTCAGAGATCAAAATCCCTCGCTGGAGTGGATACACACCTCAGTGTGAACTTCAGTGTGAACTTCTCGAAATACACGGATTCGCAGACGCATCCAAATTTGCGTATGGTGCAGTAGTCTACCTGCGCTTAATTCAAGACCAAAAGGTACTTGTCACCCTTCAAGTGGCTAAAACGCGAGTAGCCCCGCTTAAAACTCTAAGCATACCTCGCTTGGAACTGTGCGCTGCGTTGCTACTTGCTCGTTTGGTGCAAACTTTCATCGAATCATTCCCTATTAAGATCGCAAGTATTCATCTATGGTCAGACTCGGCAGATGTCCTCTTTTGGTTAAAGGATCACCCATCTAGATGGGGTGTTTTTGTAGCTAACAGGTGTTCGGAAATTCACACTCTATTACCTGAAGCCTATTGGCACCATGTGCGATCAGCCGATAATCCCGCTGACGTTATATCACGAGGTATTGAGCCTTCAAAACTAGCTTCACATCGCTTATGGTGGCAAGGCCCCTCCTGGCTCTCTGATAATCATGAACCTTGGTCGAGCTCTCATGACGAGCTCAACTTTACCGTAAATAGTTTGAATTTTCAACCTAATTACACTCTAGTCGCAAGTAAGAGCACTCCAAATTCTGTTGAGACCACTCTAGAAATTTGGAGCCTTATTAATAATTACTCTTCGTTAGATAAATTGTTACGGATGGCTTCGTATTGCTTTCGTTTCATTAATCGAGTCTGCTCGAAAATGGAGCGTGCGACATCTTCAAATTTAGGTGTTAGCTTTATCTCTGTTCTTCAATCCCTACTATGCCAAGACTCTTCGAGTTCAAAAGAGGTCAGCGCTAGTGAGATTGAGAACAGCCAACTTTGTTTGATCTACCTAATTCAGAAAGCCTATTTTAAGTTTGATATTTATCAGTTAGCAAGGACAGGTAAACTTTCGGCTAAAAGCCCTCTGTCACCGCTAAACCCCATGATAAAAAATCATTTGCTCAGGGTGGGCGATCGACTCTCTCACTCTCTTCTCGAAGAAGATGCTAAGCATCCTCTTATTTTACCTGCTAAGTGTCACTTTACTACTTTATTAATCAGGGACGCTCACCTACGTACGCTTCATGGTGGTGTTCAGGTAACCCTTGCTACACTCAGACGACGATACTGGATTGTTAAGGGACGAGCTGAAGTTAAAAGAGTCATCAGAGCATGTACTACTTGCTCTCGCTATGCTGCGCGAGTGCCCTCCCAATTAATGGGCGAATTACCCAAAGCTCGTGTTTGTCAGTCGTCACCTTTCGAATGCTCTGGCGTCGATTACGCCGGGCCTATTCATCTGCGTCTCACTAAATCTAGAGGTAAAGGCACGATGAAAGGTTATATTGCCATCTTCATTTGTATGGCCACCAGAGCCGTTCATATTGAGGTAGTTGAGGATTATTCAAGTGAGGCGTTCATCGCCGCTTTTCATCGTTTCACGGCTCGTCGAGGTCATTGCAAGGAGTTATACTCTGACCAAGGTACTAACTTCGTCGGAGCAGATATTCAACTAAGACAGATGGTAGATGCTTCGTCAGAATTCTCTTCTCGAGTTGTTCGGTCTCTTACAAAAGAAGGAACTTCCTGGATTTTCAATCCTCCCAGTGCTCCCCATTTTGGAGGCATTTGGGAAGCAGCCGTTAAATCGGCTAAACATCACATGCGCCGAGTCATTGGGGATCAAGTTCTCACTTTCTCTGAACTTGCTACTCTTATGTGTCGCATTGAAGCATGCCTTAACTCCAGACCTTTAACCGCTCTCACTGACGATCCTTCTGACCTTGACTTCCTATCACCGTCACACTTTCTCATACAAAGATCTTCATTTATAGTTCCTGAAGGAGATGTCACCAACGACAACGTTCCAGCAGGAAAGCGCTGGCTCTTGATCAGTCAGCTGACCCAGCACTTCTGGAAGAGATGGTCAACGGACTACCTGACGTCCTTGCAATCCCGTCAGAAGTGGAAACATCCTCAGTCCTCCGTCGCAATTGGGGATTTAGTGCTCATTCGCAATGAGCTCACGCCACCAGCAAAGTGGCCCATCGCACAAATCACAGCCATCCACCCAGGGAGCGATGGCCACGTCCGTGTGGTTGATCTCCGCACGGCCACCACAACGCTACGACGCCCCATCGCCAAAGTCATACGTCTCCAACCTTCGGATTAGGGACCGTTCGCCAATCTGGCGAAGGTGGGCGGAATGTTCACGACTCAGCGAGAGCGTCCCCCTATTCCGGCCACAGACACACACGCGAGAGAGTCGCGTCACTCGGCGCTCTCCACGTGTCTCTCTCTACCGCCCCTCCATCTACCAAGACGCCTGCCGACGGTGCCTCGCCGCGCCGGCCGGCTCATTCAGACAGTATCACGCGCGACGGCCGAGAGAGAGAGCAGCAACATCAATGTACGCTACGAGGCACAACGGACACGCATTAATAAAGTCTCTTGTCTCCACACGAAACGCCTACTCTTTTTGAACCTCTACAATCCACGATCCAATCACATTCAACACAATATATATATATATATATATATATATATATATATATATATATATATATATATATATATATATATATATATATATATATATATATATATATATATCAGGGTGCGTACTCCCTATTTTGAAAATTTTAGGGTGTAGAGACTTTTCTTTAAAAAAGAGAAGAAATAGAGAAGATTTTGGTTAAAAAAATAATTAAAAACCCACCTACCCCACACACAAATAGTAACAAATCTAAAACGCAAATGCTAACACACACGGAAAAAAATACCTTATGAAAAATTAGTGGAATATCCACTAAAAATTATTAAAGTGTTAATAAAAAAAGGGACATACTTGCATTCTATCAAGTTTTACAATATATTATAGTAATTTTTTGACGAGAGGTTGAAATTCATGAGAAAAAAAAACTACCGAGGAGATTCGAACCCTCAACCCTCCGATTACGAAGCTGCGCTCTTATCCACTCGGCCACTGCCGCACTTATAAATAACGCTTCGACTTGTCTACATATGGTACACCCTGTTTAACCGACGACCCTCGCGTCAACAAAATTACTGTACTGTCTATTAAATTTTTAGTAGATAATATGGTAATAATTATTTTCTATTCTGTTAAAATTTAGAGTTTATATTTTTACCATATTATCTACTAAAAATTAATCCTTACTGTAATCAATTTTAAACCTTTTTCTATTAATTTTTAATAGAACTATGCTAATAATTAGCATAAGTATACTAAATTGTTCAAGAGTGGGAGTATGTCCCATCTTCACTTGAGATTCTAGTAATTTTTCATAACGTATTTTTTCCGTGCACCTACCCCACGCACAAATAGTAACAAATCTAAAACGTTAATGCTAAACCCACCTATCCCACGCACAAAGAGTAACAAATCTAAAACGTAAATGCTAAACCCCAAGCTCCTAAACCCACCTACCGCACGCACGAGTAACAAATCTAAAACGTAAATGATAAACCCCAAGATCCTAAACCCACCTACGCGACGCACAAATAGTAACAAATTTAAAACGTAAATGGTAAACCCCAAGACCCACCTACCCCACGCACAAATAGTAACAAATCTAAAACGTAAATGCTAAACCCCAAGCCCATAATCCCACCTACCCCACGCACAAAGAGTAACAAATCTAAAACGTAAATACTAAATCCCAAAATCTAAATTGTTCATGGGGTAGGTGGGTTTAGCATTTACGCTTTAGATTTGTTACTCGTTGTGCGTGGGGTAGATGAGTTTAGGTTCTTAGGGTTCAATGTTAACGTTTCTCATTACAAACTCACTGTTCCTGGGGTATATTTTTTTGCTTATAAAAAGGGCCCTCGATTGATCGTAGCCCCAGACCCCGCAAAACCTTAATCCGACCCTGTATACGCATCATGAAAACAAAGCTATTACAAAATTCGCACGCGTTTGATTTTGTTGTAGTCGTTTATAGAAGAGGGTGGTCATTTATAGAGGAGATAGAGGAGGATTCTGAGAAATAGAGGAGTGAGTACGCATATATATATATATATATATATATATATATATATATATATATATATATATATATATATATATATATATATATAGTTGATTCTTCAAATAAGTAGGAAAGTAACTCCGAAAACTTTTTTTACCGAAATAATGGAGATGGTTGAAATGTTTTTTTCTATTTAGTATTTGAGCTGTAGAATAAGAATCTATAGATAGTTGAACTTAATTATTACTAGAACGTAGTTTTTTCAAAAGTTAACGTGTACAAATGTCGACGAAGTTACGTAATTATTAATAGATCAAAATGAAGGATTTGAGGTAGAGTTATCTTAAATAAGCATAATGAATTATTCCTTTATAAAAAA
Source organism: Torymus aiolomorphi (assembly GCA_036365515.1). Classification (NCBI taxonomy): domain Eukaryota; kingdom Metazoa; phylum Arthropoda; class Insecta; order Hymenoptera; family Torymidae; genus Torymus; species Torymus aiolomorphi. The sequence continues at coordinate 220,118,760 of CM070873.1, read as the reverse complement.
TAAATTACTGAATTTTTAAATAAATAAATAATTTATATAAATTTTTATATAAAGCAATCAGTTCATGACGGAATAAATCATGTAAAATAGTCGAATTACAGTAAACATACATTTATCCAAATTATAAGTGTATTTTATTCCACTTTAACCCTGGTAGAAAATAGACCAACTTCGTTGGTTAACATGTTAATCAAATGGAAGCATTTCTACTTAAGATCAACATCGAAATTTAATTAAAACTATTTAAAACTATCACTATATTTTAAAGCATCTGCAATATAATATTTCCACATGTATAAATAGTTATAATCATGGTTTTTAATTTAAAAATTGACGAACGGTACGCCAACCGTTGGTTAGCATTTCTACCAGGGAAATACTAGCATATAAGAGAAAAAACTATGTCGACGGAGTTACGCGTAATTAAAATACGCGATACATTTTATATAGTTTTGTCTATTAATCTTATCATTTGTCGTCTTATTAATTTTGAACTTACTATATCCGATGCAATAATACTTTTCAATAACAAACAAGTATCGTTTTTGTCACTTTTGTATCTTTTTTAATATATAGAAACGCGCATTTATAAAACTTTGCCGACATTTTTTGCTTGCGGGAGAACGATTTTTGGCTATATGTTTAAGGGAGTTCTCTCGATATCCAACTAGTCAAAATGATGGCTGTTTATCTATTTGTTAATTTACAAAGTAAATGTTGGTGGAGAAAGCATTACAAATACCGGTAAACTAAATAATAATTATACATTCAAACAAAACAATTCTATTCGTCTGAATTATCAATAACAAGTTTCGTAAAGCTGATGACTCATTTTTTGAGGTTAAATGTGTAGTTTTTTACTTCACTAATTTTTTTTTTTATACATAAAGGTACCTAATGATACTTTTTAAGAGCAATAATCGTTCGTTATATACTTATCTTTAGCTGAAAATTTTTTCATCACAAACTACTCTTTCTCTGAAACAAAATACGTAAATTTGTGCGAATCCCCATAAGATTTCATGTTAAATTATTTTAACGAAAACATTCATATCTTGCTTTCTAGGTACCTTTTGGTTCCAAGAATTTAACTGAATTATTTTAAGATTTATATGAACCAGTTTTCCAAATTTTATTAAAATCTGCTTTCTTATTCAAAATCGAGAGAACTTCCTTAAGTGCCAATATAATTATTTTAATCTTTGGTAATTTATAATGTTTTTCTATAATAAAACAAGTATCAAACCGTTTACAGTCGGAGTATTCGACTCGCTGTACGGGATATATCAGCTATACAAATTTTAGTTTTTGATAGATAGGGGAAGATCTGGCACCTAAATTTTTTACATATTAATATATGTAAATAATTTTCCACATTTAATTGCAATCTTTAGTTAAAGTTAAGGTGCCACTACCGCCCCACCTTCCCCTAATAAGTTTGTCTATGTGCGTCAACTCTCGGAATTCAAGGAAAACCTTATAACAATTATTCTTTAATTAAAAACATTGTGGTCGGTACGGCAGAGAACTCTGCCGGTATAAGGCATTCCCTTAACCATAAATTTAAGAAGACACCGTTGATAGTAAAACATTTAAAAATTTGCAAGTTATTATGTAATATTTGAGGATAACGAGTCAATCTGCGGGGTAAACTGCATTCTATGTGCACTTTCTAACCAAATTTTTTTTTTTATGAAAATTTTTACTTAAAATGCATTATCTTAGAAGGAATAATAAAAAAAATGAATTTTCTAGTCGCTTCAAAGATAAAACAATTTTTCAAGTAAGTTCGAATACTTTCTGGTTTTTACGTCATATTAGATTTTGTAGTGAGTTTTTTCATTAGGCAGGAACATAACGCTCACTTATGTGCTCTACTTATGGCTACTTATATAATAATAAATCGACGATAATTAAAACGTAATCACCTGCTTGAAATGGAATAAGCAGCCCGAAACTCTTACATCCGGAAAATTTGCTTTGGCACTTTTAATTTGGGCCATTTCAAAGTCACTTGTTATCAACTTGATATTATCCTTCAATGTCGGTATCAGTTCAAAAAGTTTTTCCCACATGGCATTGTACATTTCTGTCGTTTTTGAACTCATCAGTACAAATACTGCCGGAAAACCCTATAATTTATTATTATATTATAAAAAAGAATTTTATAACTTAAAATTTAGTCCCTGTGGCCAACCTCGCAAATTTCATTGAATTATACTCTAAATATTATCTATATAAAGCACTATGGTTTAGCAATCTAGGCAAAATTTTTAGCAGAAGAACATATTTTAAGGTATGAAAGCTTAAAGTTATCAAAATAAAATAGAGAATGTGATAGTTCATAATAGATAATATTATAGTAAAATACCTTATCCTATATTAAAAGGAAGATGGGCAACCATATTGCTGAGTAAAAAATATTATTGGTCGAAACATAAAGAGCCAACTTCTGAGAGTTCGCTGAGAGGCCAGGACGGGCATGTGGCGCGCGTAGCGCGCCTCAAATTCCCAGTATGTTAAATTCTATAAAAAGTTTCCTCTAACTCGGTCGTAAAAATGATGAAAAAAAATTTAGACACACCACTGAAACACATTTTTTCGTGTTCTATAGATTATACAATAGACGAAAAAAATTATTTGAACACCGGAACACAGTCGTGAAACAATTTTAATCAAACATCAACTTTTTTTTAGAAATTTAACATAGAAAAAACGGACACAAAATGATTGCTGATGATTAACCAATATTAGCACTATACAATTTTAATGCAATCGAAAAATAGTAAAATACGTGTAAACTCATTTTAAGAGAAGAATAATATACTTAAATTCGAAAATAATTCGTGATATGACCATAATCGGGTGTGTGTGTGTGTGTGTGTGTGTGTGTGTGTGTGTGTGTGTGGGTGTGTTTAAGTTCGATTTCAGATGGATTCGATTATAATAAGTCTTTTTTCATATTTTCCGATACTTTTACTATAAATTTGTTTCTACCATAGTATCGTGAACAAATTTTTAGTCTATAATTTAACGTAATTTACAAGGTCAACTTTACGGACGAGAAAACACTTTTCTTGTATAATTTCTTATATATATTTCTTGTATAATTTTTTGGCACATACCGATGTCATCTCCCGAAAATGGATTATAAAAACCTGGGAACAGCGTGGTCGTCTAGGTCTTATCTGTGATCAAAAAGCAAATTATTAATTACAAAAAAAAAAATGAGACTACTAAAAAAGTGCACATCCTTCGGAAAACGGATTTGAACGAGTCTTTGAGAATCGATATCAGGTGTTTATAAACGAAGCCCCAATTCCATCTCATGCAGGGTCGCCCCTTTTTCTTGAGATATAGACAATCTAATCTCAAATATTCTTTAGATCGTTAAAAAAATTATGTTTCTCCTATTCACTGTTATATTGAGAGTATTTATGACACAAAATGAGTAAAGAAGATTATAACCATAGACAGAGAAAGCTAAATTCAAGCTGTGTGTTTCGTTAAAAAATAATATTATTCTTTTAGGAAATTATAAGCAATAAAAAACCGCTGCTAACTGAATTCCCTGATTAAAAAAACCCATTCATTCCTTTAAAAAGCTGTTAGTTGAATCGACTTTAATGAGGATTTTTTACTGACTTAATACATGGACTATATAGGGAATTTAATAGGATCCAATAGGATTTAATATTTTTTTTTAATCAGGGTTACCAGAATGCTTTCTCAAAGAGTATCTTGAATATTTTTATGAAATTTTTTTATCGAACATTTAAATTAAAAATCACAGTTTAAAGTTGAAACAGTATTATAATTCGCGTTTCAATTAAAAACCCGCAATTAGAGGAGTAAATGTTCAAATATATGTTCAATAGAAACCGCTAAAGAATTTTTTTCGATTCATACACCATCCTTAACTGCACTTCTTGCTTGTCTTTATTTTTGCGCGCACCTTCTGCTTGCTAAATCCGCCCCGATGCGAACTCATCCCAACAACCGGAGAGCCAGCCGTGGCTCAACTTGTGTGCGGCGACGTGGGGGCTCACGCCCGACTCGATTAAGGGGCCAACTCACTAGGTAAGATAACGCAATGAGATGCACGTCGCCCCATCACAAATGTAATGCCGATAAAGTTATTTATAATTCATAAAATTAGTTAATTTTTCTAAAAAGTAACTAATTTTTCAAATCCGCATTTTTAAGTCAAAAACAGCTCGTGAGTAGTTTTAAAATACATAATTTAGAAGGAAATCAAATGTACTTTAAAAATATCTCCATTTTGCATATCTTTCGAACAAATTAAAAAAAAAAAAATTATTTTTGAAAAAAAAAATAAATTTTGCAAAATCGTTATTTTTTAAAAATAAGACCTTAAAGTCATCCATTTGACTCCAAAATTTAATCAGTTCTAAGTTACGACATATCTAAGGTGCATGCGAAAGTTCAGCGAATTCCGTCTATCTGTTCAAGAATTATGACGGGGACAAAATTTGGTTTCATACATACATACATACATACATACATACATACATACATACACATACATACATACATACACATACATACATACATACATACACATACATACATACACATACATACATACACATACATACATACATACACATACACACACACTCACACACACATACATACATACATACACATACACACATACATTTTTTTAAAACCGATTATTCTGACTCAGGAACCTCAAAAACATTGAAATTCATCAAAATCTTTGATTCGAAAATTATTACCGTTACAAAGCTTTCTCTTTGAGAAAGCAAAACAGCATAATAGATCGTATTTTTAACCAGTTTCTTACGCTACCTTTAATCGCTTATATTTTTCCGATAAATTAATGTTTTTGAACAAAACACGGCTTAAATTTTATCTTTTTCTATGTACCTTTATAATACTTTTTTTGCTCTTTTTCGATTCACCAATACTTGCATAGTAAAATTCAATAAAAAAAACATCAATTTCTAACGAAATAGAGCATATTTGATATTATATTGCCCATATCTCAATAAAAAGGGCCTATGAAATGGAATTAGGAACTCATTATTAGTATAATATTCTAAAAAGGTTTACTTTAAACGTTCCGTCGCAGAACAGTTGGGTGCACCTGGACAGGGGATCAATCATACTTTCGTGTATAAAAATAAGTCCCACTGAACCATCTGTATCCCTTGCACACCCTCTAAATATATCTGTCATAGGCTGGTACTCCTCGAGTGTCACCGCCAGATCTGTTAGAGATCGGGGTGTTGGTGGTACATTCGTATTCCTAGCCGCAATCATTCTTGGTTTATAAAAGCGTTGATAGGAAATATGCGGGTGAAGTGGATGATACCTATAGTTATTATAAATAAATTATCTTACAAAGTTAGTATTGAAATTAAATCAATAAACAGCATAAGAAATATATAATTTTAATGTGGTAAATTAACTGTAATTCATAAAGCAAATACAAACAAACATAAAATTAATATAGTTTAGGCTATAGCTAAGCAAGCCCCCCCCCCCCCCGCCCAGTTCGCCCGCACATGGTAATATAACTGCACCCGTTGTTATTCCGTTCGCACGAAATCATAATTCTCGTATTATTTTGCACCTTTATTAAGATTATGAATATAGAATAGTTATTTTCGATACAAGTGCGAAAAAGTGATTTTATCACTTGCACCGACATTTGCGCCCGAGCGAAGCGATGGTGAAAAGGCCATGCGAGGTTAATTATCACTTTCTCACTCGCGTATCGAACACAATTTTTTTATACAATGTGTGCAAAGTTCGATTTAGCGCATGCTCTTTTATTCGAGCCTGCGCAAAGTGGACACTTTCTTTGGGCAAAATGATTCGACCATAAATTTCAGAGATATTTGAGGTTAAAAATTTTTTGACACTTTTTTAAAATCGTAATTTCTTGAGAACGGCTCTATTTATCTGAATGGGGTGGGTGGCATTCGAAAGAGAATTAAAATACCTATATTTTATAAAGAAAAATTAATTTTCTATCTATCACGGTTCTTTAGTTATCATTAAAAACAAAAACGTGTTTTTTTTTTTTTAAACTCATAACTCCCTAATGACGTTATCATCATCATTATATTATAAAAGTATATAGTATTTGCGTCAAAATGTAATATGTTTGTTCAAGGTTGAATTAAAAAAAAAATGAAATTTTATCAGCTCAAAAAAATAAAAATTAATTTAATTATAATTATGCAATAAATTAAAAAAAAAAAAATATAAATTTTGTTATTAAAAATTAATTAAAGGAATCAACAAATTAAGGTTGAGGAAGCTACGGGCCAATGAATTGGCAGCGGTTTTTTTGTTTAAGGGGGTAACTACAGTTAAAATTTTTTTTGTTTGGATTCACCTAAAAAATAAAAATTTTTATCAGTAATGATATATACACACACACACACACACACACACACACACACACACACACACACACACACACACACACACACACACACACACACACACACACACACACACACATATATATAGACACACACACACACACACATACACACACACACACACACACACAAATATTTTTTATTTTTTAGGAAATAGGCCCTACCAGAGGTCTGTAAACCCATTTGATCCAAGAATATTGAGATTTTAAAGTTTGTTCCTGCCGTAACCTACAAGCTGAACCATTTGATATTTTTTAATGGAATACGTGCCAAAATCTTTGATTTTTATATCTCCTTTGACTGAAGATATTCGCATTCCTTAATTTTTCCAATTAATATTTTTAAAGTCAAAAATATTAACTGGAAAAATTAAGGAATGCGAATATCTTCAGTCAAAGGAGATATAAAAATCAAAGATTTTGGCACGTATCCTATTAAAAAATAAAAGACCTCTGGTAGAGCCTATTTCATAAAAAATAAAATATATTTGTATTATACATTAATATCATTAGTGATCAAAATTTTTATTTTTTAGGTAAATGCGAAAAAAATAGTATCTGTAGTACTATCATAAAAACTAATCATAATCTAATCACATTATATAAGAAAAGGTTTCAAATACCATTGGATCGTAGAGTATATTGTTTAATGAACGACTACTTTTTAAGAATTTCATTGAATGGCGAATATGATCGGAAAAATCGTTTAATCGATGGATAGAACAAGTCAAGAAAAATGTCTAGTTTTTTACGATTATTGGGAAAAATAGCTATTTATTAGGTAAATAATGGAATCGATTTCCACCAGGGTATAAACAGGTGAGTCAAAAGAATAATTAATTGTTTAAATGGCAAATAACAAGATACAGCTATGTTTCTAAATCAAAATAGAATCCCTGCAATAAGAATCGCTCATTTTCTATTTTCATACATATTAAATTTTGCGAATCTTATCGTGAATTCGTATAAAAATAGCGTATGAAAATAGTTAATCAGCTGAAAAGTTTACATATGAATGTTTGTGGTTACGCATACAAATACGAGGCATGGTGTGGTTTGTGCACATAAGAATTATGCACATATTTATTGTGCACACTTTAGCATTGGAGTATACACATAGATATAGATATACACCAATGCTAAAGTGTGCACAATAAATATGTGCATAATTCTTATGTGCACAAACCACACCATGCCAAATACGAGATAAGTCTATATTAAGTATCGAAGTAATATGAAATTAAAGTTCCTATGTAGGGGTTCTCAAGATTGCTGGTTGCAGTGATTCACTATCTCATATGTATACACTATACTGAGTTTTTCCATTTGATTGTAAATACTCACATCTCTTTCCGTTTTACAGTATCGTAGATTGCATACAAATCACGAAACATAGATCTTGCTAGAGTCACTAGTTCTTCCAAAAAATCTTCCTTTAATAATAAAAGGTTATCGTCTTGGTGATTGTGATCAAATACAATGCGAATTTCTTCATTTTCCAAATTCTCAAAATTCTCTATGTAAATCTTGGCACGGCAATTCAATGCATTTTTTTTAACACATCTAAAAATTGTTCCACTACTTCTGCTATCGTTATAATAGCAATATCCGTCAAAATAATATCGGACACTATTTTCCTGTTTACCACGTAAACGTATCATGATAATTTCTATAATTAAAAATAATTTTTACTTTGAAATGGTTCTGTAAAATTAAAAGAGATTTAAAATAAGTATGAAAATATAGATGTTAAAATTGTAGTGGAGTGCATATAAGGATGAAAAAATGGACACCAGAAAAAAACAATTTTATTTTCAAAAATTATTTATCGCCCTCGCGGCCTCACGGGCGTAAAGTACGTCTATTCGATATCAGCTTTTGCGAGCGTAAAGTGGGTTTTTAGACCGAGTGTGGAATTAGCGGTACGTATCAAAGGCGAGTATGCACGAACTAAAGACGAATACTTTTTGGGAGACGGAGACGAGTATTGCAACCACACAAGGTCTCACTTATGTAATCTTTTTCGCGGCCCTTTAATATAAAGCTGGGTTACTATGACCGATTTTAGACACGGCAACCATGCTCGGATTGGAGTATTTTTAATTTTTATTTAGTTAATATTTTGCTACGATAAAATATATTTTTTATGGTCAGCTTTAAATAATTTCAATATATTTTCTAACAATTATCGATGATTTTTCTAAAAATTTCCGAAAATTTCTTAGCAAGCGATAAAAACTCAAAAACACCCGGTACTGAAGTAGTAGTGGGCGATATAAGTTGGAAAATACCTGCATACGCCGGCGATAAAAGTGAAAAAAACGCCAATGATTTTTCAGTTTTTATCGCCCGCTGACTTCTTTTCAATCGCCTGTCTAAAAACGGTCACTGTAGTCCCGCTTGATGGTGGGAAACAAAATATATTTTAGGCTGTTAATTTTAATTGTACATCAAATTTCCCATTAAAAACAAAAAATAGAAATATGCGTTCAAACAAATAAGTTTAATTATTTTCAACAAAAATTTGTCGTTGAATATTAACAGAATAAGAACTACATGTATAAATATGCATTAAGGGGGTATTCTGGTTAATCACTTTCGAAAAATCTTTTTTCTTACTCGCCCACCCGAAAGTACGTACTTTCGGCCCGCATCTCCGGGCCGAAAGAGAAACTTTCGCATCCTATTTTAGACCAACCGCGCGCTCTGATTGGCTGCCGAAATTTCCTGACCCGCGGCGCTTGAGCGCCCGCGCGCATGTCTGACGAAAGATGTTTGTGCGGTGTGAAGGTTAGACACGTACGAAATAAACAGAGGAAAGTGCACAGGTGACGACAAAAAAGAGTTAAATGAAATAAAAAGTGGTGTTGTTTGATCGTGGTCATTGTTTTTTCTTCTTGTTTCCTACACGTACTTTCGAGTCGTGTAGAAACAATTAAGTAAACGTACGGACGGAAGCGTTCGAAGAAATATGTTTGTGTGGTGTGAAGGTTAGACACGTACGAAATAGACAGAGGAAAGTACACTTGTGACGAGAAAAAAGAGTTAGTTGAAATAAAAAGTGGTGTTGTCTTTTTTTAATGAATCTGTTTCTGATGCCCGCCCCGACCAGCAAAACCTCGGCTTCGCCTCGGTCTTGCAAATGTCGGGCGGGCATCAAACCATCTGTGTAACAGCGAAAGTAGCAGACGGCCAAAAAACCAGCTCTCCACGCCGGGTCGAAAGAAAAAACGGTCGGTAATATCGACTGAGCTACCCAAAGCGGCCGACAGAGGCACTACTATCGAGCGGGCCGAAAGAAAAACTAACACTCAAACACAGCTAGCAGACGACAACGCAATTTTATCAATTATTTAACAATTACAGAACGTACTTTCGGCCGGGGAGTAAGAAAAATAGTATACAATACTTGGACCGGAAATTGGATGCCCTGACCGTGCGTCATGACGCCCTCGGCTTCGCCTCGGGCGTCATACCACGCACGGCCCGGAAATCCAATTTCCGGCCCACGTATCGTAATATACTATTTTTTTCACGTTTTTCGAAAGTATATATATGTAAAAGTATTGTGTAAAAATTTTAGAACGATCGGAGCAATGTAAGTATATTATAATGCGTCTTATACATTGCTACCTTTACTACCTGAGCGCGCTCGGCTGCCACGCCTTCTCTCTCTAATCCGGTCTACCTGCTTTTGTTTATTCAAACAGCTGCTCACTTGTAAACCGTTTTCATTTTCGGTGATGTGTACACTTTTTGCTTAGATTTGAACTTTTGCAGGTCAGTTTTAAAGGTAGAGAGGGGGGCAAAACGGCTAATTATACAGGAAAAATACCTTTCGGAAATTCTTTCGTGTTTATGAATTTACTAAAAAGTTAGTCGCGGGAATTTCTTCGAGAGCTTGTCAGATACTCACAAAAAAATTGCCGATGTCAAAATCCGACCGGAACCCTTCCTTTAGAGAAAGGCTTCCCAAACCTGTTTAATTCTCGGAAACAATAAAAAATATATTTGAAGTCACACTCATCAGATTAAGTTTTTCTTGTTATTTCCGGTTTTCTTAATGTAAAATAAAAGATTCCTATTCTTTGAGACTTTCGGAATGTGAGAAATAGTACATTTCGATACGAGTGCGAGAAAGTGTTTTCATCCCCGTGCGGATGTTTGCGCACAAGCGAAGCTAAGGTGAAAAGGCCACACGTGGATGAAATCACCTTCTCGCTCATGTATCGAACTATATTTCTTCATACGACGTGTGCAAAGCTCGATTTTGCGAACACGTTTTTGGCCGAGCGTGCGCAAAAACGCACTGTGCTCACGGAGTGTGGAAAAATAATTTATAAACCCTAGTGAAGGAATATTGTGCAACTAGGGGAGAAAAAAGCTATTTCAAGTGAGGGAGCCTTCGGCGCCCTCGACTACACTCGTGCGGAAAACACCTCACCCGCGTCTAAAATAGCTCTTGTTGCCGTGTTACACGTCTCTAGCTATCACGGTTCTTTTGTTATTAATAAAAACGTGTTGTTTTCTTTAAAGTTTATAACTTCCAAAGTAAATGGTTAATTTTTTTCAGTAAAATCATGCTAATTGAGAATATAAATAGCTATAATCTGTAAAAACTTGAATCCATTCTGTTGGTTAGTTTTTGAGAAAAAAATTAAAAAATGAAAAAAACGTCTTGTTTGTGGCGACAATTTACGGTAGTAAAATTGTGTTAATCGCTTCAAAATTCCTTGTAAAGGTTGATTTTTGATAAAATTTTATGAAATTTAAGATAAATTATGTAATAAAACTTCAAAATTTTTCTTAAATTTCAGTTAAATTTGACTGAAATTTGAAAATTTCAGTTAAATTTAAAAATGAGATTTTAGTTTCAAGTTCAACTTGAAATTTCAATTCAGTTAAATTTATCTGAAATGTAATAAACATTTTGAAGTTTTATTACAAGTTTTTTAACAGTGTAGCTTCTTTCTTTGGGATAAATAATTGCATAAATTTCAGAGATTTTCGAGGTTAAAAATTTTGTAACCTCTTTTTCGAATCGTAATTTCTCGAGAACGGCTCGATGAATCAGATCCTCATTTATAGACAATTTTGTGTGTGATATAGATATTATGCATATGAATTTTCAGTAAGATTATATGATTACTTTTTGAGATATTTCATATTCAAAATTTTTGTATTTTCGAAGTTATTTTCTTTGTTGCACGTAATTTCTCAAGAACGGTATGAGTCTGAATGGGATAGGTATCATTCAAAAGAGAATTAGAATACGTATATTTTCTTAACAAAGTTTGTAGTTATCACAGTTCTTTGGTTATTAACAAAAATGTAAAACCTGAAAAATGAAAAAAATGTGTTTTGTATATCCCACGATTCCGGGGGGGGGGGGGGGAATTGATCGTAATCTCTTCAAAATTCCTTGTGGAGGTAGATTTTGGATAGCTCTCAGTCGAGTCCTTTAAGAGTTGCCTTCTTTCGAGAACGGCTCGATGAATCAGCTCCAGATTTCTAGACAATTCCCGCGAAAAAATGATACGTATATACTTATATATACTTATATATGTGTATATATCATCATATAGAACTGTATATAAATATATATGAATTATGTCTATGGAATTATATACAAATATGTAAAGTTGTAGTTACTTATACACGGAGAGAAATTTTAGAGTAAAAATTACCAAGGTGCCTTGGTGCATGGATAGACTGTCAAAAGCCGTGATATTCCCAGGTTTCTAATACAATTTATAAGTTTCTCAGGAAAAACTACCATAACTACTTAAAAAAAATACCATATTATCGGAATAAAAATTACCAGACACACTGGTAAAAATTGAGATCTAGTCATTTTTACAGGGTAACCTAAGAATTTTTACTAAGAAAACTGATAAATTTTGCCAAATAACCTGGTATTTGTGTATTCGCGCATGCGCACTGCGCATTATTGTGTTTCAGAAGATTGATACTAGAGGCGTGCGCGACGTTAAAATGAAAACAATACACATATTTTCAGTAAGTAATAACGGCGATTCAAATGACTGTTGGTAACAGCTTCCGTGGCGCAGTCGGTAGAACGTCGGACTCTCAACCCAAAGATCGTCGGATCGAATCCTGCTTCCGTAAAAATTTTTTTTCAGTTTAATGTTTTTTCATCCTTGTTTCTGTTTCTATTTCTATATTAAAATACTATATATCCATTAATATAGATAAAAAAAGTTAATTTTTTTAATTTAAATTAACTAAAAAAAAATTTTACCAAGGCACTTTGGTAAAAAGTTTGAAATTGTCAGTCTGTCCATCCATTACCATAGAAACTGGTAATTTTGCCTCGAATATTTGCAATTTTCACTACAAAATTTCTCTCCGTGTATACAATTACATGCAATGATATATAGGCACATGCAATTTTCTCCAATACCACGCATAACCATGAATGGTCATATACGACTGAATATCATTTTGCATGGGTCTAAGCAACTGTACATAATCTTAGGTAAAATTCATGATTATGCATGCTGATATATGTTTATGTATAATGGTGTATAATTTTATACATTAATATACAATTGTATGAGTAATACAATCACTAAACATTTATTATGACAATACGAAATTATATAAAGTTATACATAATTGTATATAAATATATATGACCATGCATATTTATACACAGTTATATAGAGACATAAGTCATATATGTTTATATATAGTGCTACAAGAAAATATATATAATCATATATAACTATATACAAATCATTTTTACGCGGGTTTTGTATGTGATATAAATATATTATGTATGTGAATTTTCATCAAGATAGTACGATTACTTTTTGATATGCAAAATTTTCCTATTTTACAAAGTCATTTTCTTTGTAGCCTGTTAACTAGAGAAAAATATTTTAATTTCCTATTATAAAAGGGAGACTGCGATAAAATCGAATTGAAGCTTACAGAGCCAACTTCAGAGCGTTATCAAAAAATTTCATTGGCTAATACAGTAGGTAAGATAGGTTAGTGTCGACAGGCGCGCGTAGCGCGCTCGCGTTAAAGGGCTAGTCTTTAAAATTTGGCGGAGATGTAGAGTGTATATTATTTATAATGTGTGTTCTTAGGGTAAAAGAATTGTTCACTTGCATTTGTTTTTTATTGAGGTTAATTTACAGCGCACTTCACCGATAGATACATGAAATAGCTAGATACGTTTAACAATACTTTTGACTGCACTTTGATATTAATCGCGTTTTCTCTTTTTTTACATTTTATTTACACGATCAGTTAGTGTTCTATTCTGTTAAATTATCAAATTTTGCTTTAAAAATTAATTAAATGAATCAATAAATTAATTTTGAGGAAGCCACATGCCATTGAATTGGCAGCGGTTTTTTTTATTGAAAGATAAACATTTTGAACTTCGGTTCATTTGGCTTGGACTTTGGAGTTTCCCATAAGTTAATAATTCCTGAGATTTACTCGCATATTGATATGAATAATTTGTAATTCAAAGTAATATCAGCTATGCACATCTCTTTTTAGATGGTAAACAATAACTAATAATTTTTACTCGATGTTTAATTTTGTGATTATTATTAAAAACCTCTTAAATACTGAAAATTAATGTTTAAAAATTATTCACTTTTTGAATATTGGTTTTTTGTCGATGATGAAATAATCATTTTAATCTGAAAATTGCCTTAAGTTTAAAAAAAGAATTATTCTGATCGCAAAAGACTGTTTTTATTTGTTTAAACAAATGCATTTAAGTCAAGTTTCATGCAATTTATTATATTGTAACCTCAAAATTTAGATTCTACGAACCAAAAAATATAGAAAACTATGATTAGTTTTTCCAATTGCATCCGCAGGTTTAGATGAGGAGATATAAGTGAACAATTTTCGGGAGCCTGGGACGTAAGTTATCTAGAATCGCTAGAAACTGAAAAACGGCTCGCGAGCGTCGGACGACGGGTCCGCACGCGCGCGCTCATATGTCAACATTGCCGCCGACGCCGCAGCCACGGGCTCCGAAGCACCGCCCCCCCCCCCCCCACACCGCACGCTCGACTCTGCTACACTCGAAAAAATATATATAGATATACGCGCGGTCAAAGCGTTGAGTCGAGGCGTAGTGGGGGAATCGGTAGAAGATGGTTCGGCCGGCGCAAATCCCGAGGGTCGGCGGTGCTCGCAAGAAACTGTATGGGCTGTCTCTACATCCAGCAGACCGCGCTCATATCCGAATAACTAGCTCAAAAAGGGGAAATTTTTCCATAACAACGGCAATGTCTTGGTGGATTCTTTTAGTTTATGGCGGTAGAAACATAATGTATATAAATGCTGCTGAGAAAAATGTATTTTCTTTGGTTGAAAAAATCGTTTTTCGCTTATATTTTTGCAACTATTGATCTGACAGACAAAAGCCCTAGTTGAAAATTGTAGATATTAAAAAGATCTATCGAGTAAGCCACTTACCGAACCGATATGTTGATGAGTTCATTAGTTATTGCAAATAAACCGTCTAAAATCACTATTTTTTAAATTATCAATAAAAAATTAATTTTTTGTTCATTGAAGCTCGATGAGTTCTTTTAAAGGTAGGGCTTACCCCCCTTTATTACCAGCTATTAAGCCGAATCTAAAAAATTGTTTTTAAGACTACACATCCTTAATTAACTAAAAAATTTTTGTTTTACTGGGATTTCTATAGCTTTGAGCAGTCGTACAGAATACTATACATTTTCTCAGCATCTACTAATCGGAATTTTATTGTTTTTTCAGCATAAATCTGTGAGTGCGTTAATTATTATATTAATTTCATTAAAAATATCTATTAACATATTATTTGAATGTAATAAGAAAGTCGCAAAGCAATAAAATAACATTAATTTTTTCTATATTAAAATCATATTTGTAAAAATGCGACCTTCTTATTACATTCAAATAATATGTTAATAGATATTTTTAATGAAATTAATATAATAATTAACGCACTCACAGATTTATGCTGAAAAAATAATGAAATTCCGATTAGTAGACGCTGAGAAAATGTATAGTATTCTGTCCCACATAGCATGAAAGCTTCCTGGAAGTTTTATGAAAGCTTCCAAGAAAGATTCGGAATCTTACAGGAAGCTTACATGGAAGATTCCTGAAAGCTCAAAATGTCCGCCCTTTTTTCTCACAAAAAGCTTTCAGGAAAGATTCTATTAATCTTCCCAGAAAGCTTACCGGGATCTTTCATCAAACTTTTAAAAGAGTAACTGGTAGCTTTGTGAAAGATTTGTCAATCTTTATGGAAGCTTTCTTGAAAGAATACGGTAAGTTTACAGACAATCTTTCAGCAAGACTTTAGTAAGGTAGCTGTAAAGATCCTTGTAAGGTTTTTGATAGATTTATTGAAATCTTTCAGAAAGCTTACATGAAAGATTCCTGTAAGCTTAAAATTCCGCCCAATTCTTTCTCGAAAGGATACGGTAAGTTTACAGGAAATCTTCCAATAAGACTTTAGTAAGGTAGCTGTAAAGATCCTTGTAAGGTTTTTGATAGATTTATTGAAATCTTTCAGAAAGCTTACATAAAAGATTCCTGTAAGCTTAAAATTCTGCCCAATTTACTGGCAAAAGCTTTAAAAAAATCTATTAATATTTCCGGAAAACTTTCCAGGACCTTTCATCAAGTTTTTAAAAGAGTAACTGGAAGCTTTGTGAAAGATTTGTCAATCTTTCAGAAAGATTCTACGAAACATTCTAGTAAATCTTTCAAGAAACCTTTCACGAACCTTTTTCAAGTTCTTGAAAGATTACTTTGGAACTTAAAGCCATACATATTACATACAATACTCTAAAGTATAACTATTACAATTCTCGCATATTATTTAGAATTTATTACTATATTAATCGCAATTTTTTTCATCGCAGAAAAAATTTTACATAAAATTTTTTGGCCTAACTGGGAATCGAACCTACAACCCTTGGGTTACTACGCACGCATGCTATCCGTTACGCTATCGCTCGCTTGAAGGAGTTGGAACATTTTCATCCAAATAAGGTGCACTATCTACGATTATTCAATTGTTATTAAATAATATCATACATACATACCTAACATACATGTTATTATTTCGATTATATTCATCTAAAATATTAATGGCTTTAAAATGGCCATGTAAAATACCGAAACGATACCTACCTTACCGGCACCTAAGTTTTATTTTTTTTATCGTATTTAAACAAAAATTTCAGAGAAAAGCGCTGTTTTACGGAAATCCAACGCTTTTTCCTAAAGTTTGTGTTTAGATGTAATAAAAAAAATAAAATTTTGGTGCCGATAAGTTAGGGATCTACGTTTGAGTTGAACATGGCCTCAAAGTTAAAACGGTATTATAAAATCAAGTTTCAATTAAAACATTATAAAATCAATTATAAATGTATTAAAATATTATCAAATTTACTTTATTTATATTTGCTTATATTCTATATGTTTAATATAAATGGATAAAGAAATTTTTCAATTCATTAAAAAAGCATAATTTTGTTCTAAGTTGATGAAATCTTCAAATGTATATTTTCAACTCAAAAATAACTTCAAAATAGTCTCAAAAGAGATGAAAAGAGAGGGGATTAAACATATTGCAAGAATATGTGTTTATATTAGATGCATCTTTAAGGGGGCTAGACACCTTTTTTCTCTGAAATAAGAAGTCACATTTTAATACATAAATGTAAACTAATTATTTCATACTTTTTACATGTAAAAGTGGGTATATTTACCTTACCTTAAAACTTTCTCCGATGGGCCTTTTATATGGTCCAGAACCGTAGTCATCGACGAAACAAGTTTTTTCACTAACCGTAAGCTTTGAAATTTTCCTGTGGATGGATTGACTTCAGATTTGAACTAAATTACTCCTGAATAGTATAATTCTCATATGAGTGTAGGGATTTAGGATTAAATGTCGGAAAAAATTTTTACATCAGAAAAATTATGAAAAAATATAAAAAATTTTAAAAAATTAAAAAAAAAACTCTTGAAAAACAGCACAATTTTTTTTTTCTCATTAGATCAAAAATCCCTACACTCATATGAGAATTATACTATTCAGGAGTAATTTAGTTCAAATCTGAAGTCAATCCATCCACAGGAAAATTTCAAAGCTTACGGTTAGTGAAAAAACTTGTTTCATCGATAACTATGGTTCTGGACCATATAAAAGGCCCATCGGAGAAAGTTTTAAGGTAAGGTAAATATACCCACTTTTATATGTAAAAAGTATGAAATAATTAGTTTACATTTATGTATTAAAATGTGACTTCTTATTTCAGAGAAAAAAGGTGTCTAGCCCCTTAAGATGAAATGGCGAAAAAGTTATTTACAATTCATATAACTATTATGTATTTAGAAAAAGTTGTTACTTTTTCAAATCACATTTTTAAGACCAAAATAACTCGTGAGTAGTTATAAATACATAATTTATAATGAAATTAACTGTACTTTAAGAATATCGGTATCCATTTTCTATACCTGAAGAACCAATTAAAAAGAAAATTATTTCTGAAACAAAAAATTTTGGCAAAATTGTTATTTTATCAAAATAAGACCTTATTGTCATTCATTTGACTCCAAAATTTAATCAGTTCTGAGTTAAGACATACGTAAGATGCATGCAAAAGTTCAGCTCATTACGTCTATCCGTTCAAGAGTTATGCCGGGGACAAAATTTCGTTTCATAAATTCATACATACATTTTTTTAAAACCTATTATTCTGACTCAGAAAGCTCAAAAACATCGAAATTCATCAAAATCTCTGTTTTGAAAATTTTCACTATTACAACGCTTTCTCTTTGAGAAATAAATATAGTGTCAATAGGGAGAAATAAAATTCGTATACTGAATATATTTTAACACTCCGTGCGCAAAGCTCGACTTCGCACACGCTCAAATAAAAAAGCATATGCTAAATCAAGCTTTGTACACGTCGTATACAAAAATACGGTTCGATACGCGAGCGAGAAGGTGATTTTAACCTTGTGTGACCTTTTCACCCTAGCTTCGCTCAGGTGCAAACGTCCACACTAGGATAAAATCACTTTGACGCACTAGCATCGAAATTTATCTGTATTATTTTGACTCTCCGTGCGCAAAGCGCGATTTCGCGCACGCTTGTTTTTTGAATGAAAAAGCATACGCTAAATCAAGCTTTGTACACATCGTGTCAAAAGATACTGTTCGATACACAAGCGAAAAGGTGCACGCGTTAGTATCAAACTGTACTATTTCTAAACAAAGAAAATATTAACTTTAATTATTAATTTTAAACATTCATTTGGAAAAACACGTCTTCCTTTTATGCAAATACAATACTCAGAATTCATTTGGCAATTCTTATGAGAGTACTATTATGAGAGATAATTGTTGAAAAATTGGATCAAAATGACAAAAATGCAGATTCCTACTTATCAACATTAAAATTATTTTTAATTAAAAAGTTTTTAAACAGTTTTTTGGAAAACCACAATTTTAACGCCCTCCTTATATTTAAATACTATACATAGAATTATTTTATAGCCATTCTATTATAATTTTGATAAAGTATACTCGTTGGAAGATGATGTCGGTATCCAACATCTCCTTAAAGCATTCATTTTTGGAATATTTTATTAAGGGTTCCCGAAATCTTTCTAAAGCTTTCACGAAATGTTGCTCAGTTGCATAGGTGGAATTTTTTGTTATTCCATTAAACTTACGGCAAGCTTTCGCGGAACCTTACCAGAATATGTTACGGTTCCAGTAATCTTTGACTTATTGTCACTGCAATCTTTTATGAAAGGTTCTATTTATGTTGAGTAGAATCTTCCCTGGGGTTATTCATAAATCTTTTTTAAAAGTTTTTCGGAAGATTTGCAATGAATGTTATAGTTCGATCTTTCACTAAGCTTACTGTAACCCTTCTGGTTACCTTTCATGATAGATTCCAGTATTCATGAATCTTTCTCAAAAATTTTTCAGAAGATTTGCAATTTATGTTCCAGTTTATCTTTCAGTAAGCTTACTGTTACCTTTCTAGTTATCTTCCATGAAAAATTCAAGTATCTGTTATTAGAATGTTTCATGGAAGATTCTGGAAACCTTTCAAAAGCTTTCATGGCATGTTACTGAATCGCACATTTGGAATTTTTTTGTCTGGTTCCACAAAACTTACGGGAAGCTTTCATGAACATTGCAAGGCAACGCGACTGGGGAGTTTCGCCGGAACCTTCCATTAGGCTTTTCCATTATTTTTCGGTAATCATGCTAACTGCAATCTTTCATGCAAGATTTTATTGATGTTTAGTAGAATCTTCCTGAAAGTATTCAGTAATCTCTTTCAAAAGGCTTTTGGAAGATTTTTAATCAATTTTCCAGTTGAATCTTTCAGTAAGCTTACTGTAACCTTTCTATTTATCTTTCATGAAAGATTCCAGTATCAATTCTGAGAATGTTTCATGTAAGGTTCCGGAACCCTTTCAAAAGCTTTCATTGTATATGGTCGAGTCTTATAGTTCGAATCTTTTTGTTGATTCCGTTAAACTTACGCGAAGCTTCCGTGTAACATTGCAAGGTAACGCTACTGGAAAGTTCCGTGGGAACCTTCCATTAAGCTTTACGCATTATTTTTCGATAATCTTTTATTCATGCTCACTGCAATCTTTCATGGCAGATTTCATTTAGGTATAATGGAATCTTCCCTGAAAGTATTTATAAATCTTTTTCAAAAGGTTTTTGGAAAATTTGAAATCAATATTCCAGTTTAATCTTTCAGAAAGCTTACTGTAACCTTTATAGTTCTCTTTCATGAAAGATTCCAGTATCAATTATTAGAATGTTTCATGAAAGATTCTGTCAGCTTTTCAAAAGCTTTCGTGTAATGTTACTCTGGTGAATAGTTAGAATCATTTGGTTGTTTTTGCGAATCTTACGGGAAGCTTTCGTGGAACATTGCAACGTAACGCTACTGGCTTTACGCATTATTTTTCGGTAATCTTTTGTTCATGCTTACTGCAATCTTTCATGAGAAGTTCCATTTTTGTTTAGTCGAATGTTCCCGGAACGCATTCATCAATCTTTCTCAAAAGTTTTTCGGAAGATTTGCAAGAAATGTTCCTGTTCAATCTTTCAGTAAGCTTACTGTAATCTTTCTAGTTATCTTTCATGGAAGACTCCAGTATCGATTCTTAGAATGTTTCATGGTGGATGTCGGTAACCTTTCAAAAACTTTCATGGCATGTTACGGAATCGCATAGCTGGAATTTTTTGGTTGGTTTCCGAAAACTTACGGGAAGCTTTCGTGGAGCATTGCAAGGTAACGCTACTGGTAAGTTTTGCCGGAACCTTCCTTTAAGCTCTTTGCATTATTTTTCGGTAATCTTTCATTCATGCTTACTGACACCTTTCATGAAAGGTTCTATTTATGTTCAGTGGAATCTTTACTGCAAGGATTTGGGAATCTCCTTTGCAATCTTAGCGTAAGCTTTCAACAAAGATAACGGTGTAATCTTCCCAAAAGCTTGCCGTAATATTGTTTCCTTTCGTGAAGGATTCCTGGATTGATCCCTGCAAGGTCTTGGGAATCTCTTTTGCAATATTAGCGTAAGCTTTCAGCAAAGATAACAGTGTAATCTTTCTAAAAACTTACTGTAATATTGCTGTTTCCTTTCGTGAAAGATTCCTGAATTGATTCCTGAAATATTTCACGTAAGATTCCCGTAGGCTTTCCAGAAGCTTACGTGTAATATTCGTCGAAAGGACATTTGGCAATCTTGATTGTAATATTGCTTTAACATTCCGGGAAGCTTACAAGAAAGCTTACAATGAAATCTATCTGAAAGTTTCAGTTATCTTTTAGAAAGGTTGAGGAAAGCTTCCATTGGAATATTTCTTGAATCTTTCACTGGGAAGCTTTCATGCTATGTGCAGAAAGATTTCAGTATCGATTCTTAGAATTTTTCATCGTGGGTGTCAGCAAGCTTTCAAAAACATTAATGGAATGTTACGGAATCTCATAGTTGGAATTTTTTGGTTGGTTTCCGAAGATGTACCAGAAGCTTTCGTAGAACATTGCTAGGTAATGCTACTGGAATGTTTGGTGGGAACCTTCCATTAAGTTTTTCGCATTATTTTTCGGTAATGTTGCATTCATGCTTATTGCAATCTTTCATGAAAGGTTCCATTTATGTTTAGTGCAATCTCTCCTGAAAGTATTCATCAATCTTTTTCAAAAGTTTTTCGGAAGATTTGCAAGAAATGTACCAGTTCAATCTTTCAGTAAGCTTACTTTAACCTTTCTAGTTATCTTTCATGAAAAATTCCAGTATCGATTCTTAGAATGGTTCATGGTCGATGTTGGCAACCTTTCAAAAACTTTCATGGAATGTTACGGAATCGCATAGTTGGAATTTTTTCGGTTGGTTCGCTTAAACTTACGGGAAGCTTTTGTGGAGTATTGGAAGTTAACGCTACTGGAATGTTTCACGGGAACCTTCCATTAAGTTTTTCGCATTATTTTTCGATAATATTGCATTCATGCTTATTGCAATCTTTCATGAAAGGTTCTATTTATGTTTAGTGGAATTTTTCCTGCAAGTATTTGGGAATCTCTTTGGTAATCTTAGCTTAAACTTTCAAGAAAGATAACAGTGTAATCTTCCCGAAAGATTACCGTAATATTGTTGTTTCCTTTTGTAAACGATTCCTGTATTGATACCTGCAAGGATTTGCGAATCTCTTTTGCAATCTTACAGTAAGCTTTCAACAAAGGTAACAGTCTAATCTTCCCAAAAGCTTACTGTAATATTGTAGTTTCATTTCGTGAAAGATTCCTGTATCAATCCCTGCAAGGATTTGGTAATCTTTTCTGCAATCTTAGCGTAAGCTTTCAACAAAGATAACAGTATAATCTTCCCAAAAGCTTACTGTAATATTGCTGTTTCCTTTTTTGAAAGATTCCTGTATTGATCCCTGCAAGGATTTGGGAAGCTCTTTTTCAATCTTAGCGTAAGCTTTCAACAAAGCTGACAGAGTAATATTTCCAAAAGCATACTGTAATATTTCCTTTTCCTTTCGTGAAAGATTCCTGTATTGATCTCTGCCAGGATTTGGGAATCTCTTTGGTAATCTTAGCGTAAGCTTTCAAAAAAGATAACAGTGTAATATTTCTAAAAGCTTACCGTAATATTGCTGTTTCCTTTTGTGAACGATTCCTGTATTGATCCCTGCAAGCATTTGGGAATCTCTTTTGCAATCTTACAGTAAGCTTTCAACAAAGGTAACAGTCTAATCTTCCGAAAAGCTTGCTGTAATATTGTAGTTTCCTTTCGTGAAAGATGCCTGTATTAATCCCTGCAAGGATTTGGTAATCTTTTCTGCAATCTTAGCGTAAGCTTTCAACAAAGATAACATATAATCTTTCCAAAAGCTTACTGTAATATTGCTGTTTCCTTTTTTGAAAGATTCCTGTATTGATCCCTGCAAGGATTTGGGAAGCTCTTTTTCAATCTTAGCGTTAGCTTTCAACAAAGATAACAGTGTAATATTTCCAAAAGCTTACTGTAATATTACATTTTCCTTTCGTGAAAGATTCCTGTATTGATCCCTGCAAGGATTTGGGAATCTCTTTGGTAATCTTAGCGTAAGCTTTCAAAAAAGATAACAGTGTAATCTTTCTAAAAGCTTACTGTAATATTGCTGTTTCCTTTCGTGAATGATTCCTGTATTGATTCTTGGAATATTTCACGTAAGATTCCCGTAAGCTTTCTAGAAGCTTTCATGTAATATTCGTCGAAAGGACATTTAGCAATCTTGATTGTAATATTGCTTTAACCTTCCGGGAAGCTTACAAGAAACCTTACAATGGAATCTATCTGAAAGTTTCAATTATCTTTTAAAAAGGTTGATGAAAGCTTCCATTGGAATATTTCTTGAATCTTTCACTGGGAAGCTTTCATGCTATGTGGGGTACGACTGCTCAAAGCTATAGAAATCCCAGTAAAACAAAATTTTATTAGTTAATTAAGGATGTACATCTTAAAAAATAATTTTTTAGATTCGGCTTAATAGCTGGTAATAAAGGGGGGTAAGCCCTACCTTTAAAAGAACTCATCAAGCTTCAATGACGAAAACTGAATTTTTATTGATAATTAAAAAAATAGTAATTTTAGACGGTTTATTGGCAATAACTACACGGAAAGAAGCATTCACAGCTGTAGACCGTGAGTGATAACCTAGTAAGTGTGTGCCTTCTCTCCATCGTGTGACGGCGCGACGGTAAGCGCCTATGTTCGTGCAGTCAGGGATGTCAACCATGCGCTCAAGGCACGCTCATTCGGGGTGACTAGCCACAGCCATCACGTGCGCCCTGACGTGCGCGTCAGGCTTGAACTCAGTATTAGTCACGGTCAACAGCCGTGCCGCCACAGTCATAGACGCGTATGTCACATCACCCGGCCGTGCTACATGGCACGCTGTTTCTTTTCACGCGGCACGGGCTACAGCCGTGAATGCTTGTTTCTGTGTAATGAACTCATTAACATATCGGTTCAGTAAGCGGCTTACTCGATAGATCTTTTTAATATCTAGAATTTTCAACTAGGGCTTATGTCTGTCAGATCAATAGTTGCAAAAATATAAGCGAAAAACGATTTTTTCAACCAATGAAAATACATTTTTCTCGCGCAGCATTTATATACATTATGCTTCTACCATCATAAACTCAAAAAATCCACCAAGACATTGCCGTTGTTATGGAAAAATTTGCACCTTTTTGAGCTAGTTATTCGGATATGAGCGCGGTCTGCTGGATGTAGAGACAGCCCATACAGTTTCTTGCGAGCACCGCCGACTCTCGGGATTTGCGCCGGCCGAACCATCTTCTACCGATTCCCCCACTACGCCTCGATTCAACGCTTTGACCGCGCGTATATCTATATATATTTTTTCGAGTGTAGCAGAGTCGAGCGTGTGGTTTGGGGGGGGGGGGGGGGGAAGGGGTGCTTCGGAGCCTGCGGCAGCGTGGCTGCGGCGTCGGCGGCAATGTTGACATATGAGAGCGCGCGTGCGGACTCTTCGTCCGACACTCGCTAGCCGTTTTTCAGTTTCTAGCGATTCTAGATAACTTACGTCCCAGGCTCCGGAAAATTGTTCACTTATATCTCGTCATCTAAATCTGCGGATGCAATTGGAAAATCTAATCATAGTTTTCTATATTTTTTGGTTCGGTAGAATCTAAATTTCGAGGCTACAATTTAATAAATTGCATGAACCTTGATTTAAATGCATTTGTTTAAACAAATAAAAACAGTCTTTTGCGATCAGAATAATTCTTTTTTAAAACTTAAGGCATAATTTTAAGATTAAAATGATTCTTTCAACATCGACAGAAAACCAATATTCAAAAAGTGAATAATTTTTAAAACATTAATTTTCAGTATTTAAGGGGTTTTAATAATAATCACAAAATTAAACATCGAGTAAAAATGATTAGTTACTTATTGTTTATCATCTAAAAAGAGATGTGCATAGCTGATATTACTTTGAATTACAAATTATTCATATCAATATGCGAGTAAATCTCAGGAACTATTAACTTATGGGAAACTCCAAAGTCCAAGACAAATGAACCGAAGTTCAAAATGTTTACCTTTCAATAAAAAAAAGAAACAACGTTAAATAATGGTAAAGAATCAGCTACGTACAATAAAATTAAAAAAAAAAAAAAAAAACGTGAAAACATTAAGAAACTCACGAGGGAAGTTTCTCACGTCTGGATCATGGATGAGGATAAAACTTAACTAACTAATTAACAGTCAGGTTATAACGCTGTGGCTTCAAAATTGACGGAAATTTCACCTTTCTTTCTAATCGACGAAACTTGAAAAAGTTATTTATTTTTGAAGGCACACCTACAGGAAAAATTTTTCCTTGTTTTTAAAGCTTCTCTGAATGTGAACAAAATTATTCACAAGCCCGATGATTTAATATATTTATTAGCGCTACTTTTAAATCGAAAAATTGAGGAAAATTTCGTCTTTTTTCTAAACGACGCAACTTATAAATACTGGCATCTACATATTTGATCTTGGCATGAATAATTATATACACTGAAATTATTACTTTCAAAGTTTCAGTTTTCTATGGAATAATCATTATTCCAACAACCACTTCCCAACTAATTTACTACTACCCAAAATTCAATAAATATCTGAAAATATAAAATATCAATTTTTTTCTCAATCATCACATGAGCTATACGTATTCGAATGATAGTAAATAAAAAATTAAATGTAATTACGGATGTTCTTTATTCACTTAGTTTAAAAAAAAAAAATTTTTCAACACGTGCATGAAATAAGCCTTTTTTCATGCCTGTAAAAAATCGTGCATTTTGAGCGTGATTTATGAAAAAAGAAAAAAAAAACATTTTTCCCCCACTGTACTCGCTTCGTTCGTGCGAAAAACGTCACGTGAGCTACATAATCATCTTCTGCACCCGTTGCGAAATGTACTATTTTCCTACTACACCGAATCTTTGAGAAATTTTGACACAACTTTATTGCATATAAAAAGGCCCTCTCGTGTACTCGTTGGAAAAATACGATGTGTAACTCGGCAACAAGAGCGATTATAGACTCGGATGAGGTGTTTTCAGTACGAGTTGTAGTCGGGAGTGCCGAAGGTTCCCTCGCTTGAAATAGCTTATTTTCTCCCCTAGTTGCACAATATTCCTTCACTAGGGCTTATAAATTATTTATTTCACATTCAGAAAGTCTCAAAGAATCGGAATCTTTTATTTCACATTGAGACCAGCGGAAATAACAAGAAAAACTTAATCTGATGAGAGTGACTTCAAATATATTTTTTATTTTTTCCGAGAATTAAACAAGTTTGGGAAGCCTTCCTCTAAAGGAAGGGTTCCGGTCGGATTTTGACATCGGCAATTTTTTTGTGAGTATCTGATTAGCTCTCGAAGAAACTACCGCGACTAAATTTTTAGTAAATTGATAAACACGAAAGTTAGAATTTTTGAAATGTATTTTTCCTATAGATTTACCGTTTTACCACGCTTAGCACCCCTTGAACGCTACTTTCCGGATGGATTTTTACATCGGCAATTTTTTTGTGAGTATCTGAGAAGCTCTCGAAGAAATTCCCGCGACTAACTTTTTAGTAAATTCATAAACACGAAAGTTAGAATTTTCGAAAGGTATTTTTCCTGTATAATTAGCCGTTTTGCCCCGCTTTTCACCCCTAAAATAAGGGTTCCGGATGGATTTTGACATCGGCAAATTTTTTTATGAGTATCTGGGAAGCTCTCGAAGAAATTCCCGTGACTAACTTTTTAGTAAATTCATAAACACGAAAGTTAGAATTTTCGAAAGGTATTTTTCCTGTATAATTATCAGATTGAAATTTCGAACGTTCATAGTGAACGAAAGATTTTTGCCATTTTCAGATTTAGCCGAAGTTGGCTACTTAATATATTTAAAAAATGATAATAACTGTATCTCTTCACTTCTCACTCTTGCAGTCAGCACTAAAACCAGTCAGACGAATTCTAACTAAAATTAGAAACTATAAGTTAATATTTCGTTCATTATGAACGTTCGGAATTTCAAATACGTGTATAATTAGCCGTTTTGCCCCCACTTGCATCCCCCTGAAGGAAGGGTTTCGGATCGATTTTGGTCTCGGCAATTTTTTTATAAGTATTTGGTTAGCTCTCCAAGAAATTCCCGTGATCAAATTTTTAGGAATCGCATAGTCGCTAGAGACAGAATTTTTTAAATGTATTTTTCACGTGTTTTTTGCCGTTTTGCCTCACTTGCTTGCATCCCCCTGAAGGAAGGGTTCCGGATCGATTTTGGTCTCGGCAATTTTTTTATAAGTATTTGGTTAGTTCTCGAAGAAATTCCTGTGATCAAATTTTTAGGAATCGCATAGTCGCTAGAGACAGAATTTTTTAAAGGTATTTTTCATGTGTTTTTAGCCGTTTTGCCCCACTTGCATCCCCCGAAGGAATGGTTCCGGATCGATTTTGGTCTGGGCAATTTTTTTACGAGTATTTGGTTAGCTCTCGAAGAAATTCCCGTGATCAAATTTTTAGGAATCGCATAGTCGCTAGACAGAATTTTTTAAAGGTATTTTTCATGTGTTTTTAGCCGTTTTGCCCCGTTTGCATCCCCCTGATGGTAAGGTTCCGGATCGATTTTGGTCTCGGCAATTTTTTTATAAGTATTTGCTAAGCTCTCGAAGAAATTCCCGTGATCAAATTTTCAGGAATCGCATAGTCGCTAGAGACAGAATTTTTTAATGGTATTTTTCATGTGTTTTTAGCCGTTTTTCCCCGTTTGCATCCCCCTGATGGAAAGGTTCCGGATCGATTTTGGTCCCGGCAATTTTTTTATAAGTATTTGGTAAGCTCTCGAAGAAATTCCCGCAACGACATTTTTAAGAATCGCATAGTCGCCAGAGACAGAATTTTTTAAAGTTATTTTTCATGTGTTTTTAGCCGTTTTGCCCCGTTTGCAACCCCCTGATGGAAAGGTTCCGGATCGATTTTGGTCCCGGCAATTTTTTTATAAGTATTTGGTAAGCTCTCGAAGAAATTCCCGCGACGACATTTTTAGGAATCGCATAGTCGCCAGAGACAGAATTTTTTAAAGTTATTTTTCATGTGTTTTAGCCGTTTTGCCCCACTTGCATCCCCCGAAGGAATGGTTCCGGATCGATTTTGGTCTGGGCAATTTTTTTATTAGTATTTGGTAAGCTCTTGAAGAAATTCCCGTGATAAAATTTTTAGGAAATTCATAAGCTGTTAAAATATAAATTTTTTTATCATGTATTGTCTTGTGAGGGTGGTTTGGGGGCTGATTTTGGGGGATGATCACTTCGGAAATAACTTATATCGCTGTTTCTATTGGTTTTATGCATATATCTAACAGATAATATAAAGAAAACCGATTTTAGGAATATTCGATTTTTCGTTCACGATGAACGTTCAGAACTTCAAACACATTATTTGTTTATAATTTATTTATTTATCCGCGGCCCCTTACGGCTTTTGGCATACGTATTCTTGGGTTCACAGAGAACGTCTATGAACAATTTGGGACCTCTATCTTATTTTCTACATGATATAGTATAAAAATGAAACAAAAATTTTGCTTTGGTACCCTATACTCATTTTGCCCCAGCAGCTGCCAAGTCTGAGTTGCTAACTTCAGCGTCGTCTCCGAAATATAAGCGCTACAAGTTCGAATAAGAATTTGTAACTTTCAACGTAGTTTTTAAGAACGTGTAAATTTTAAATCTATTTATGAATTGTAAACATAAGTTAAATGATTTCAGTATGGGTGAAAAGCTTAGATATAACTTACTATTATGGTATTCTCAGGTATGGCTCTGAAGTTTGCAACGTTGGAGTACAACGAAAAAAAAAATTAATTTTACTTCACGTTTATATTAAATAATATTAATTTTGCGTGTAGATTTAGTGTTTTATAGTATAAAATAACTTTAAACCGAAGGTTTAGGTAAAATTTCCATTGTTTAATAATTTTAATCAATCGTAAAAAATGATTTCGTTGCATTCCAACGATGTAAACTTCATAGCCATTCTCAGGTTTATGTTCCAATAATCAAGGCAGCCCCCAATATCAGCTAATTTAACAAAAATAGGATGATATCTATTATCTCATTTGTTATGGAATCAATGCATCATAATTCTTACAAAGTCTGAAAAGCAATCCTATCTGGATGTATTAAAGTACCTGAACCAGTTTAATAAATTACTACATGCTTAATGTACTTATAGTGTATTGATTCGATGGGAATGATAATTATTTTATTATTTAATTTACTAAATTAATTAATTATTTTCTCACTCCGGAAAGGTACATTACGGTATGGATGTGAATTAAGTATATGCTATAAAAATATGAGTTACTTTTGGAAATCTTTAAAAATATTTAGGTAATATTTGAATGGGTCTGAAGTTTGTAACGTTGGAGTGCAACGAAATGAAAACAAAATTCTTTTGCTTCATGGTTATACGAAATAATGTTAATTTTTTGTGTAGATTTAGGATTTTATAGAATAAAGTCACTTTATTTTTTTCATCTAAACCTTTTTCACAAAGGTTTAGATGAAATTTCCATTGTTTAATAACTTAAATTAATTGTAAGAAATTATTTCGTTGCATTCCAACGATGCAAACTTCAGACCTACTATTTAATACGATAAAGAATTAAGAATATAAGGCAACTTGCATTTCAATATTAGAGTAAGGATGTGAATCAGGTAGATGCTAATAAAAATATTAGTTACTTTTGGAAATCTTTACATATATTTAAGTTAAATTTTATACTATATAAGACAACTTGCAATTCAATTAAGTTGTTCATTGACCAATATTTTTAAAAGATCATGAATTCGTTAAAAAGCTGAATCTATTACTAATGTTATTTAATTTTGTAGCTTCTATCAAATATATTTATAAATACGTTAAGAGTTACAAAAAATCGAAACCATCAAAAAGTCTTATTGAATTGGACTAAAAAAATTATAATTCAAATCAATAACAAGAGGGGGTATCGAAAAATAGAAAACTTTTTTAAAGAAAGGTAATTTATCAGAACTTGTTTTAATGGAAAACTTGTAATTTCAATAAAAAGAAATTCGAAATTCATAAAGTTGAAAATTTATAAGTTCGAATTCGATTTTACGAATTATAATTTTAAGGAATAGTAAATTTGTAGAAAAAATATTGATTTATAATTTTAGAATACTATAATTTCGAAAACCCAAATTTTAGAAATTAAATTACAGAAACGAAATCTACAGAAAATATCTGTACATAAATTAGAAAATCATAATATCAAAAGATCAAAATATAGAATTTAATAGCATCTTTAGATAGTTCAAAAGATCGAAAATTGAAAATCTAGAATGCTGAAAATCTCGTAAATATCAAATATCAAATGTTCAAATATCGAATGTTCAGAATATTGAAAAGTCTAAATATCGAAAGGTCCAAATATCGAAAGATCAAAATATCGAAAGATAAATGTCGAAAGTTCATAATATCGAAAGTTAAAAATGTCGAAAGTTAAAAATATCGAATGTTCAAAATGTCGAAAGCTCAAAATGTCGAAAGTTTACAATCTAGCGTTAATTACTTTTTCTTTACCCTAGCTGAATAGTACATATGTTTTCGAAAGTCTGAACATTCTGAATTTGTTTTTCGAAAGTTTGAACCTTCTAAATGTTTAACTTCAATTATTTTTTTCGAAAGTTCAAACCTTTTCAATTAATTTTTCGAAAGTTTGAACCTTCGACATTTGTTTTTCGAAACATTGAACTTTTGACGTATTGCCTTTCTACATTCATATCTTTCGAATCATTATATTCGAATAGCTAGAAATTCCAAAAGTATCATTCTATATTTTGGTTTTCTAAAATTCATATTATTATATTTCATTCTATAGAGTAGAATTCGAATAATTGATCCTTTGAATTTCCACTAAATTCAGCATTTTCGGAACTGTGAACTTTCTATAATAGGGGAATTCTTCATTTTTAGCGTACGAAATTATATCATTTTTTTCGATAGTAATATCTTCTATAAATTTAATTCGATATTCAATTTTTTCCATGAAATGAATTTTCTAAAATAAATCTACTTCTAATATGTGCCTTTTCTACATTCTAAACTTTTGTAAAATTATGAGTCTGTATACAAATTTTTGGCATCTAAAGCTTTCTAATGAAAATTTTTCTATTTTTAGATACCCCCTCAATAACAACACTACAGCTGAAGGGTATCGCATTACTATTTTAATTGTTAGTAATAAAACATTTGAGGTAACAACTATGTTTTTTAGTGGGTGATACAGTTTAATGGTCATTTTAAGATAAATACGAAACCTTTTTTACTACAAAAAGCCATGTGATTATGAATTTTCTACTGGTGATGAAAGTGTTCTAACAACAGGTGTTACATAGGTATTTTTATAATTTTAGCATAAATTTACATTTATTTTAATTTTGAACTAGAAATGCAGGTTGATTGTTGTTTTGTGATGAATTTCGAACCTTTTTTACGATTTTAACCAAGTTCTATAAATTTTTTTATGTTGATTTGTATGTCTCTTCGCGTCGGGATTAAAAATAATTCCTTCTGATGCATAAGACTGACTAATGATAACATTAGCCGATAATTGAGTTTAATCAAAGAGGGAAATAAGGTGTCAGTACTTCAAATTGTAGAATAATATGAGTCAATTTGTTAGTCTATAACAAATCCGTGAATTGAACAGTAATCGTACTTAAAAAACAGTAAATAATTGAAATAAAACTAATTCTTATTTAATCACAAAAATGAATCGAATGAATCTATATTTCTAAAAAAAAAAAAAAAAAGGGTATTTTCAAACTTGAAAAGATACAACAATAGTAAATTACGCAACTAGTGCGCAAAGCAGATTCAGGCACGAGGCGAGTTAGTCGCCTGAGCGCAGCGAGGGCGACAAACAAGACGAGTGCGTGGATCGACTTGCGCACGTGTTGCATATACTATTTTTTCACAGAAGTGCGCAAAATACGGTAAACCTATTAAAATAACAATAGGGTAAATGTGGGTACTACCCCGGTTTTGAGCACGGGCGCCTTATAGTACACGAATGAAAAGCTTTGCCTCGATGATTTAAGTGAATTCTTTTTTTAACTCTTCTTTTACCAGAAATATAAAAATAACTTTTATCATATGATCAAAAACATATAGTTAATTGATAAATGTAATCTAAAAAATAGATCCGAGGCTGATATTACGCAGAGTGTGTAAATCTAGCGCTTTGCACACTGAAAACAAGCACGAAAAGCCGAGTTTTCCGCACGCTGTGTGAAAAAAAGTACTTCTCCAATATTATTGAAAATATTGTTTGATAACATAAAAAATATTTGCCTTCAACCAGAGGTAGAAAAAAAAGAATGATACGCGATAAACTTGTAAGCACCTATACTATGACTCTGTATTCATCATCATATCACATTAACAAAATAAACTTTGAAATAGAAGTAAATATTGTAATATTTAAAAAGCGATCAAATGAAATCTTAAAAAAACAGCTATCATTTTACAAAATATTGGTATCAAGGAGTGCGGGAGCGCTCCGAAGGTAAGTATAGAAGAGTAAGTATAGAAGAGCCTTAGGACGACCGCGCGATGCTATATATTGAAATGGATGTACGAGAAATTCAATGCTCTTATATACCTATTGCGTTAGTTTGAACTATATAACATATTACTCTTAATCGAAAGCCATTTCATTGCTCTATACTCAAATCAAAAGATTTTATTTAAAAAGATTATCTCGTTCAAAAGATATAGAGAACTGAATTTTTTTATGTGCTTTTTCCTTTCCGACTTTTCGACATGTTATTCCCATATCCGGTTTGCAGATTTGCAGTTCTGACGACACTTCCGGCGTATAGACACACCCATATATATATACACACACACACACACACACACACACACACACACACACTCACGCACACGCAGAAGCACACACACACACACACACACGATCACAGTTCCAATAGTTCCATACACACACGTTCCAACACTATCCTAACCAAGAAGGGGAAGCAGAACCCTATTTTTTTATTATACCATATTCGCAAGTTAAGCATGATTATACAAACTTATTTTACAGCAATTCCATAGCCCTATTAAAAAAAATCACGTGAGTAGTCACGTGAAAAATCACGTGAATACTCACGTGAGTAATCACGTGAGGTTTTCGACGACTTTCTCACGTAAATAATCATCACGTAATTACTCACGTGATAAACGAAAAAATGATTTAAAAAAATTAATAATTAATATTTTTTCTCTACTGAACTATTGCATAAATATTTGAACTTTAGTTTTTTCGTATAGCTTACAATCCTTAAATAGGATAGGGAGATACCAAAAACGAGGCAAGCCTCGTAATAACAGCTCTTTTAAAAGAGTCGCGTTATTGGCGGCAACCCCTTTCTCCATTTCCATAGGCAAATGAACGCCGGCTAGGATACATAAAACGGTGAGACTTAGCCAATAACACGACTCTTTTAAAAGAGTTGTTATTACGAGGCTTGCCTCGTTTTTGGTATCTCCCTATCCTATTTAAGGATTGTAAGCTATACGAAAAAACTAAAGTTCAAATATTTATGCAATAGTTCAGTAGAGAAAAAATATTAATTATTAATTTTTTTAAATCATTTTTTCGCTTATCACGTGATTACTCACGTGAGAAAGTCGTCGAAAACCTCACGTGATTTTTCACGTGACTACTCACGTGATTATTTTTAATAGGGAGCATTATGTTAGTCAGATCATATAATAGTTTCATCATGTTCAAACTTTCCTCCAAAGATCACGTGATCTTAGTATAACTTACAGAGCTTACGTCAGCACCCTCTTACAGCACCTTAACTTGCGAATATACCATACGTATTACCCAGTGGTATTATTATTATTATATAAGATAAGATTTTTTATACACAAGAAATCATAGAATATTTTATTATTTTAGTTAATAATATAAATTTCAAAGATCTCAAGTAGTCAATTGGTGATGAGAAGAATTCATCTATCGTGTATCAATCAACGGGGGAATAACTTTTATTAGATAAGTACTTACTGGCTAAATGTTAAATCGATAAAATCATTTTTTTAAAATTGATACTTTGTGTGATTTTTGATTTTTACAGATATTACACAAAAGAAGATTTTTTGAGTTATTTTGGAGATATAACAGATATTACAGAAAAGAAGATTTTTTTCGAGTCATTTTGGAGATAATATATATAGCCAATAATGTTGAGGAGTTGTAATTATGTACTGTCTGAAAAATCTAATTTTGAATTAGCAAAAATGAACGAGTATCCTCGTGACCCTGGTGGTTATATTATTAATGGACAAGAAAATTTGAATAAAAGAACAGACACTTAGGAATAGAATAATATCAGAAGATAGTAAGAATTGTATCGTTGCATCATTATGTAATAGAAAGGAAAACAAAAATCAATGTTATTGGAAGAGCAGGCACATACCATTGACCACACAATTTTAGAAGAATATTAGAAATTTTACTTCATAATTGACAGGACTAATAGAGTACTGGATGTCAATAAAGAAAATGACAGTTTCACTACTTTTAATGAATCACACATAAAACAAACAACTAAGATGTTTATTTGGCAGTATTCGACTAAAAGATGGGTCTGAAGTTTGCAACATTGGAGTGCAACGAAATAAAAAAATTATTTATTTTACTTCATGTTTATACTAAATAATATTAATTTTGTGTGTTGATTTTGTGTTTTATAATATAAAATAACTTTATAGTAAAGGTTTAGATACAATTTCTATTGTTGCATAACTTTAATCAATCGTAAAAAATTATTTCGTTGCATTCCAACCATGCAAACTTCAGACTCATACTCAAAGTACGAAAAAAAGTATTATGTTCTGAAGTTTTGTTATAGTTGCAAATTATATTGGTAACAAATTATGTAGTGATTATTCAAAAATAATATCTAATCAGTGTTTTGTGTACTAAATAAAATAAAATACCGGTATGATGTGTTGCCTGAACTGTTCAAATTTTAATGATAACAAATAACAGTGTTTCGAAAGTGACATCTAGTCAGTGTTTTGTGTAATAAATTAAACGGCGTTACTATATGTACGACAGATTTGTCTACCACGACAAAAATACTCATCGTTTCAGTAACGAGAATTTTGATATAACAGGCAAAAAAATAGTTTCCACACAAGAAAGAATATTATTTCTTTAGTCAATTATCAAAAATTGTCAAAATTTCCACGTGTCCTTTCATGTTTTAATATGTATATCGTACATTTTGAGGTTTGGAAATCTGTCGTACAAATAACGTTTTTAATACATCCATCGTAAAGTTCGTACTTTACAATCGTGTACTTTTCACAAGAAAATAGTTTCCACACAAGAAGGAATATTATTTCTTTAGTCAATTACCAATACCTAATTCCCAAAATTTATGTAATTTTAAAAATTTTCAAGTATCCTTTCATCTATTAATACATGTTGTACATTTTTTGAGGTTAGGAAATCTGTCGTACATATAACAACGGCCTAAATTAAATATCGGTATGATGTGTTACACGAAGTGTTTACAATCAAATTTTAATCTTCTATTAAAAATCAGTTTCAAATGCTTTGAGAATAGAACAAGTGTGTGTTAATAAATAATTATATGTTTTAAGATTCATAATAAACTTTTGCATAGAAGAAAATATTGCTGAGTGACACGTGAGGTTTATTAATATACAATATAATTTTCAGTGTTTTGCGTAATAAATACAAAAATGTACTGGGATGATGTGTTACATGAAGTGTTTACAATTAAATTTTAAAACTTCTCTTAAAAATCAGTTTCAAATATTTGAGAATAGAACAAGTGTGTATCAATAAATAATTACGTGTTATGAAATTTATTCATAAAGTTCATAATAGAAGATGGCATAGAAGCTTTTGCTTATAGAAGAATTCAGATAATTTAAAAAAAAAATATTTACGCGCAAGCTACTTAAAAGAATGTCTATGTCAAATAACATTGGAACACTGAAAAGAGCGGCGAAAAGGATGTGTTACTGTGAAAATTTCAAGAAATAAAAGTGCTCAGTTAATCGAATTTTCAATTTTCTCACGGTGGGGGACGTCAAAATGTTTCAGAGAAATAATTCTTATTAGTTAATATCTTTCTACACAAGATTCAGATAATTTCAAGAATACATATTTAGTCAAACTACTTAAAAGAATATGTCTATGTCAAATAACATTGGAACACTGAAAAGAGTGAAAAGGATGTGTTACTGTCAAAATTTCAATAGGAATAAAAGTTCTCAGCTAATAGAATTTACAATTTTCTCATGGTGGGAGACGTCAAGATGTTTCAGAGGAGTTCTGATTAATAAACATCTTTCTACACAAGATTCAGATAATTTCAAAAATATTTACTTAAGCACTTAAAAGAATATCATAATTATGCCTCGTGTCTCGTTCTCGAGATCACTAGGTAGTACCGCTAGTGTACCGCAGATGTCGCCACAATCTTCAGCTTACCCCTACTTTTCCAATTTTCAACGAGCGCCACCAGTAGCAGCCCCTCGGCGCCCGGCGGTCTCTCTCGTCATAACGTCTTTTGTGCGCGTTGGGTGCGCCACGCTTTAGCGTAAGGGAAATTCAGAATAGAATCATCATGGCGGATAAGAGAGCAGCTTCTCCCTCGCTGGATGATCTGCAGGAAAGAATGTCCGAGCTTTCAGGATTGATAGCAGCTAAGCGTAAGAAGGCCGAAAAGAAAGTCGCGGCTTCTTCGTCATCGTCTTCGGAAGACTCGGAATCGGAATCAGGTATGAACGGGTTAAGTTTACTTGAGTACGTTGGCGGTAAGCTCACACGAGAGGTGAGACGGTTCCGCACATTTGACTAGGTTATATTAATGCGTCTGATAAGACAGCTTATAACCTAGATCTTTTTTGCTCCTCTAGGATTGCAAGGCGAGTTCGAGGGCGACGATAAAGAAAATCGCGCCGAGAACGTCCAAGCCAACATGAATCCAGAGGAGACAGAGCCCGTGGCGGCGGACGGTTTCGTGGAATTAGACGACGAAACGCTTGAGATCTTGGATGACGATGGAACGTCTGACAAAGACAAGAAATTCACGTTTCATCCAAAATTGGCAGCTTCATGGGAAAAAATTCTTACTGGCGGCTTAAAAAAGGACAAGAAAGCTGAAATGTTTGACAAATATCCACGGAGTGGAAATTGTCCGATTGCCGCGCCGAAGTTAAATTCGGAAATTGAAGTTAGCCTAAATGAGACGAGCAAGAAACGAGATAAGTTTTTTGTTGCAGATCAGGATTTGTGTGCTGCGAGCTTGTCTGCTTTAGGCACGGGAATATCGATGATATTTAATAGCTCGGTTCAAGAGCTAGACACAAGGCATCTGTTATCAACACTAGCCGATGCAGGCAAATTGTTATGTGAATTAAATTACCAGTTAGTAAAGGCAAGGAAGGCTTTCATATACCCTAACCTGGATAAGAAGGCAAAGGCAGTATTGGAGAAATCCCAAACGGGAGAGTTTCTATTTGGCCTAGAATTATCACAGCGGATTAAGACAGCTAAGGCTGTGGAAAAATTAAGCTTGACCTTGAAACCACAAGGCATAGATAAGAATAAGAAGCCAGTTTTTCGTGTGGCATCATCTTTAAACTGGGCAGGCCCGTCTGTGAGCAACCGGGGACAAGCACAGGCGGGTTACAGAAACAATGGCCAAAGGTATCCACAGACGCAGAAAGCGCAAGGAAGAGGTCGCCCGCCGAGTCAAGGGCAAGCACTGGGCCATCTGCCCCAAGATCGGCCATCCAATCCGCAAATAACCAAGAAGTAAATGCGGTAAGTGCGATAGCAGGGCGTTTGAGGGATTTTGTTGAAGTTTGGTTAACGATCACGTCCGATAGGTTTATTATTAACTGTCTAAAGGGTTATACCATTCCGTTTAGTAATATACCATTACAGTTGCATTTTCCGAAACATAACCTATTAAATGAAAAAGATAAGCTTTACATGCAGGAGGTTATGATTAATTTAATATCATTAGGAGCAGTTAAAAAAGTTGAGGCTTGTGAAGGTCAATTTATTTCGTCATATTTTTTAGTCCAGAAGTCAAATGGCAAATACCGTTTTGTATTAAATTTAAAAGAGCTAAATAAATTTATAAAAACAGACCATTTCAAAATGGAAGATGTTAGAACAGTTTTAAAGCTCATGTCAAAGGATTGTTATATGTCATCTCTGGACTTAAAAGACGCGTATTTTTTAATAGCAGTTCATGAAAGTAGTCGAAAATTTTTAAGGTTTATCTGGAGAAATGAAATCTTTGAGTTCCAATGCATTCCATTTGGATTGAATACTGCTCCATGGTTGTATTCAAAGATTATGAGACCAGTAATAAATTTTTTAAGGGGAAAAAATTTTTTATCAGTTGTGTATCTGGATGACTGGTTATGTTTTGGAAGATCATATGACGAGTGTTTAACGAACATTAATGTAACTCGACAGATTCTTGAGGAACTGGGGTTCATTATAAATTTGGAAAAATCTGATTTGATACCAAAATTTAGATGTAAATTTCTAGGGTTTGTTTTAAATTCAGAGAACATGGTGATAGAACTGCCAGAGAGCAAAAAATGTCAAATCTTGAAATTTATTATAACCATAAGAAAAAAGAGATATTGTAAAATCAGAGAATTTGCTAGTCTAGTTGGGTGTTTAACGGCAGCATGCCCCGCGGTGCAATACGGATGGTTGTACTCTAAGAATTTTGAAAGGCAGAAATATTTAAAATTACTGAGAAATAATGATAATTATGATGCAACTATGCGTATTTCGCGCTCGTTGTCATCGGATTTTGATTGGTGGGAAAGAGCAATTGTAAAAGCATGCAATCCTATCAGACAATATAACTTTGTCGCAGAAATTTTTTCGGACGCGTCAAGAACTGGTTGGGGTGCTGCTTGTGATGGAGAGGTTGTCTTTGCAAATTGGAATGATTCGGAGTTAGAATATCACATTAATTATTTGGAATTGCTAGCGGCTTTTAACGCGCTAAAGTGCTTCGCGGAGAAAAGGCACAACGTCGAAATTTTACTACGTATCGATAATACTACGGCGGTATCGTATGTTAATAGAATGGGAGGCGTGCAATTCCCAAATCTAAATTCAATAACGAGGAAAATATGGCAATTTTGTGAAGAACGAAAATTATGGGTATTCGCTTCTTATATAGCCTCGGTAGAAAATATAGACGCAGATAGGGCGTCTAGAATGAATAATACTGATACGGAATGGGAGTTGGCTCCTTGGGCATTTCAATTAATTATTAAGAAACTTGGTAGTATCGATATAGATTTATTTGCGAATGATTCAAATAAGAAATGCGCAAGGTATTGCTCTTGGTATAAAGAAAGCGAGACATACTGTGTAGACGCTTTTACTTTGCAATGGACTAATTTTAAATTCTTTGCGTTTCCGCCTTTCTCCTTGATATTGAGAGTTATTAGGAAGATAAAAAACGACCAGGCTCAGGGCATCGTAGTTGCGCCTTACTGGCCCTCCCAGCCATGGTTTCCGCTCTGGGCGGACATGTTGCTGGGCCAACCAATTTATTTCAAACCTAATGAGAAATTGCTTCTTTCACCTTGCAGGGATGTCAATCATCCACTGGCGTCAAAGATGTGGATGATGGCCGGAGTGTTATCCGGGAAGCCTTTGCCAGAAAAGGCATTGAGTCAAAAGCAATTGATTTAATAATAAAGTCAATAACGAGTACTACATTGAAACAGTATTCGAAGCCGATATGGGAATGGACGAGATACTGTCAAAGTAATGGATTAGATATCTTTAATCCTAAAGTCGAGGCGGTGGTAACCTGGTTGTCTGTCCAGTATGAAGATGGAGCTTCGTTTGCAAAACTCAATACTTATAGATCGGCCTTGTCTTTAATTACTGATGATAATATTGGTAAGAATCCGTTGGTTTGTAGATTGCTAAGAGGTGTTTTTAATGTTAGACCACAGAAGCCTAAGTACGATAAGATATATGATCTCGAGCCAGTCATTTCTGAATTAGAGAAATTATATCCTCTGGAAAATTTAAAACTCACAGATTTAACAGATAAATTGGTAGTGCTTCTGGCTTTGGTCACGGCTCATCGGAAACAGACAATCGCTCTAATTAAGATAAGTAATATAGAGATGACAAACCAAGGATTAGAGATAAAAATTCCACAAAGGGTTAAATCGTCGCGACCGGGCGCTTATCAGCCTTTGTTAATGTTACCTAGGTTTGTACAGAAGCCAGAACTTTGTGTAGTTAGAACAATAGAACGATATCTAGATGTAACGCATAATTTGAGAAAAAATTGCGACGAGTTATTTATAACTACTAGGGCTCCTTATGGAAAAGCTTCCAAGGACACTTTAAGTAGATGGATACGTGTTTTTTTGGTTAAATGCGGGCTTGGTGAGGAATACGCTCCTCATAGTTTACGCCACGCATCAACGTCTGCAGCGCTTAAGAAAGGAATCGACGTAAAAATAATTGAGAACTTAGCAGGATGGTCAGAGCAATCAGATACATTTAATAGATTTTATAATAGACCTATTGTGAAAGATAAAAACGATTTTGCCAAAGCGGTTATGTTACAAGATTAATGAGTTTAATGCGTTAACTCAATTAGAATAAGGTTAATTGAAATAAGAAAGAAAACAGGGTTTATATGCCTATTTATTTTTGTTTCATCATGAAAATGATAAATTTTTTCCTTGTGAAAGTTTACTTTTGTAAGAGTTTTTCTTGTAGGATTATAAGAGTTTTGTAATAAATACATTATAAATTATTTATAAAGAGAGTTGAAGTTACTCTAAACATCTACCTAGTGATCTCGAGAACGAGACACGAGGCATAATTGATCGATCGAGCGAGCCCGCCGAAGGCGGGTGAAGCTCGACCATAATTATGCTGAGGGTCTCGTTCGAGAAGATCACGTCCCACCCTTAAAATAATTTTAAATAAAAAATTAATTTAATTAATATAAACACACAGTATATATTGAAATTCCCACCCCTTGAGAACAACGAACTTTGAACTTTATGACGAGAGAGACCGCCGGGCGCCGAGGGGCTGCTACTGGTGGCGCTCGTTGAAAATTGGAAAAGTAGGGGTAAGCTGAAGATTGTGGCGACATCTGCGGTACACTAGCGGTACTACCTAGTGATCTTCTCGAACGAGACCCTCAGCATAATTATGGTCGAGCTTCACCCGCCTTCGGCGGGCTCGCTCGATCGATCAATTAGAAAATAAATGAAGAAAATAAAAAAAGTGGATAAATAAGTGAATTTATTAAAAAATGTATTTAAAAATAAATTTATGTGTATCAGTGTATAAACAGTATATCAGTGAACATCTTGACAGCTTCTGTTTTGCAAGGAAAATTGGAAAACCTTTAGCTAGCTTTAAGGTTAAAGAAATCATCACGTAATAGGTATGGCATGTTTCGCCAGATTTGCTTTACCTTGTTGATAAGACTCGCTTGAGGACCAGAGAACCTCGAGCTCACTCGCTGTGAACGGCTACACGTCATTTGAACCACGTTCATCTGAGATATCCGGGGAATGAGAGATGCTGCTACTATACTACTGCTCTGCACTCTGTTGTTGCTACAATATAGGCTGACACGGCAAGATGGCGACGCTATCTCTTTGTCTCTGTGTCTCTCTTAACTGTGCTTA
Organism: Torymus aiolomorphi; assembly: GCA_036365515.1. Lineage (NCBI taxonomy): Eukaryota > Metazoa > Arthropoda > Insecta > Hymenoptera > Torymidae > Torymus > Torymus aiolomorphi. The sequence continues at coordinate 220,076,898 of CM070873.1, read as the reverse complement.
CACGCGCACACTCGCGAACACCAGCTTGACACTCGTATCGTCTTCGTAGCACTCGGCTTGCTCGGCGAGCTTAACCTTGTAGACGTTGTACACCCTCCCGGTCTCGTGTCTGCGTGCTGGGTATGGCTGATGACTGATGCTAGACAGGGCTACAGCTTAACTATCACTGGCACACTGTTCTTCCGCTACTCGGCGACGGCGCTCGTAACGTGACGTTTGTCTAGGCTCGCTCGAGGGCCGAGCTCGTTCGGTGGACTAGAGAATCGATGTAATCCGGGCACACCCAACGCGCACGGTGCACACCTCGAACTCAATCACTGTGAACGGCTATAGGTACACGTCGTTTGGGCCATACATTCGTCTGAGGCACCCGTGGAATAAAAGCTGCTGCTGCTACTGCTCCGCAGCGCTCTGCTTATACGTAGTGCTACACTAGGCTGCCACGGCAAGATGGCGACTTCCGCCCGGCCCACCAACAATCCATGGATCACATAGTCGCGCTCGCCCGCATCACTTTTATTTTAATGGCGCGGTGCGAAACGAAGAGACTTTTTTCGCGGAAAAAGTGTACCTATAGATGCAGCAGCACACACACTTATGTTCCGCAGGGTGCCCGAGCGCGATTATTTTAGTTTCGTATTGTACACTGCACGGTCGCTTCCCTCTCACTCTTTTTGTCTTTGTCTCTCTCTCTCTCTCTTAACTGTACTTACTCGCGCACACTTCCGGACACCACCAGCTTTACTAGTTTTCGTAGCGCTCGGCCTGCTCAGCGAGCTTAACCTTGTAGACGTTATACTCCCTCCCGATCTCGTGTCTGCGTGCTAGGTCTGGCTGACGACTGATGCTAGATAGGGCTACAGGCTACAGCTTATTAGCTATCACTGGCACACTGTTCTTCTGCGACTAGGCGACGGCGCGCATAACGTGACGTTTGTCTAGGCTCGCTCGAGGGGAGCTCGTACTGTGGACTAGGGGCTCAATGCGATCCGGGCACACACAACGCGCACGGTGCACCTCGAGCTCACTCACGACGGCTAGGTACACGTCGTTTGGACCATACACTCGTCTGAGGCACCCGTGGAATGAAAGCTGCTCCGCAGTTGTACACTGCACGGTCGCTTCCCTCTCACTCTTTTTGTCTTTGTCTCTCTCTCTCTCTCTTAACTGTACTTACTCGCGCACACTTCCGGACACCACCAGCTTTACTAGTTTTCGTAGCGCTCGGCCTGCTCAGCGAGCTTAACCTTGTAGACGTTATACTCCCTCCCGATCTCGTGTCTGCGTGCTAGGTCTGGCTGACGACTGATGCTAGATAGGGCTACAGGCTACAGCTTATTAGCTATCACTGGCACACTGTTCTTCTGCGACTAGGCGATGGCGCGCATAACGTGACGTTTGTCTAGGCTCGCTCGAGGGGAGCTCGTACTGTGGACTAGGGGCTCAATGCGATCCGGGCACACACAACGCGCACGGTGCACCTCGAGCTCACTCACGACGGCTAGGTACACGTCGTTTGGACCATACACTCGTCTGAGGCACCCGTAGAATGAAAGCTGCTCCGCAGCGCTCTGCTTATAGGTAATACTACGCTAGGCTGCCACGGTAAGATGGCGACTTCTGCCCGGCTCGCCAACAATCCATGTGATCACACAGTCGCGCTCGCCCGCATCACTTTTATTTTAATGGCGCGGTGCGAAACGAAGAGACTTTTTTCGCGGAAAAAGTGTGCCTATAGATGTAGCAGCACACACACACTTATGACTAGTACACTTACGCAGGGTGCCCGAGCGCGATTATTTTAGTTTAGTATTATACACTGCACCGTCGCTTCCCTCTCACTCTCTTTGTCTTTGTCTCTCTCTCTCAACTGTACTTACTCGCGCACACTCCCGGACACCACCAGCTTTATTCGTTTTCGTAGCGCTCAACCTGCTCGGCGAGCTTAACCTTGTAGACGTTGTCCTGACTCTCCGTCTCGTGTCTGCACGGTGGACCTGGCTGACGGCTGATGCTGGGCAGGGCTACGACTTAGCTATCACTGGCACTGATATTCCGCGACTCGGCGACGGCGCTCAACGTGACGTTTGTCTAGACTCGCTCGAGGGCAGAGCTCGTCCTTTGGACTAGGGAGATGTATGCAATCCACACGCTGCACACAAAGCTCACGGTGCACCTCGAGCTCACTCGCTGTGGACGGCTACACGTCGTTTGGGCCACGTTCGTCTGAGATGTCCGGGGAATGAGAGATGCTGCTCTGTGCTGAGCGTTCTGTTACTGCGAAAACGGCAAGAGTGGCGCAGGCTCCGGTGACTCTTTCTCTTTCTCTCCTCACCGCCAGGTACTTATCGTGCTATCTAGTGCGCGCACTCTCGCTCGCGTAACTTCGGTCTTCGTCTGCACACCTACGCGCCTGTAGCTCGCATCTTTAGCAATGATGACTTCTTCTTTCCTTGTGGCGCTGCTGTGCTGTGACTAGCAATGATGACGTGTTGATGTGTAAAGCCAAGCTGCACGTTCGCTCGCTCTCGGGCCTATAGGCCCGTATATATAAGGGGAGCACTAGGCAGCGTATATACTAATGCGCTCTATATAGCGCCACCGTCTATGTTCGGGCGCGATGCTCTATTTTCCGTACGCATCAACTGTTTGCTCATGTATAACCATAGCAGGACGTTTCACGATGTATTGCAGGACGATTTGCTGTGTAATAGTCGGCTTCTCATTCCACCACTGCACAGTATGAACGATTGCATTGGTAGGCAAGCATGATTCGCAGTACCTATTGATACACATTATCACGAGTTTGAGAGTGTAAAAGTTATGTTTTTCGAAATAATCATTTCACCGATAATTTTTTGGATTCATTTTGGACTTCGTATGGTTTTAAAAATAAGGAAATAAAAATATTTCGAACATTAAAATATTCTAGTTTATTTATTTATAAAATATAAAATGTTATTATTTCGAAAAACACTATTTCTACACTCTCAAACTCGTGATAATGCGTATCAATACTATATCATGCTCGCCTGCCAATGCAATCGTTCGTATTCTACAGCGGTGAGATGTGGAACCGATTATTACACGGCAAATCGTCCTGCAATACATCATGAAATGTTCTGCTATGGTTACATGAGCAAACAGTTGATGTGCACGGAAAATAGAGCATCGCGTCCGAGCACAGACGATGGCGCGCAGAGCACATTAGTATATATACGCTGCCTACTGCTCTCCGTGTACGGAAGCGACTATGCGCTATCTCTGGCCACTAACTGAGTACTGAATGTGTGCCTAAATTAATATTAATGATAAAGATTATTATCAATACAAATAACATTCAACTTTAAATTTTGCTCAAAGCACAGAACTCAAAATTCCGATGGGTCTGAAGTTTGCAACGTTGAAGTGCAACGAAGTGAAACAAAAAATTGATTTTACTTGAAAGTTATATGGATTAATTTTGGTTTCGCCTCAAGATTTTTTTATAGTATAAAATAACTTAACGAAAAAGGTTTAGATAAAAATATTTACTGTCTAGTCACTTTAATTAATTGTAAAAAATTATTTCGTTACATTCCAACGATGCAAACGTCAGACCCATGAATTCCGTTCCCTTTTGCATTCGTCGAACAACGCACCTTACTCCCAAGGGAGCCACTTGTATTGGCTATACGATCCAAGTTGCGAGTCAGGCAATACTAATGATTATCAATATAATTAATTATCAAACCGTATTTATCACTTTTTGTATAATATGTTTATAAAAATACACTCGACAAAGAGTTTAAGTCTTCAAAATCGAAAATCGGACGAAAATTTTTGAAGTATATCGACTTTTAAAAATCATATGCCTTAATACATTTTGAGTTCATTCAAAATAATTCCGCATCTTCAAATTTGAATCAATTCTTATTTTTTCGGTCTTATATTGTTCGAAGAGGAAATACTAACAGATCGCAGAACTCAGAAATATAAAATATTTTTTCTGTTTCAAATAATTAAACATTTCCTAAAGTACAGTCAACTTAAAAATTGAGCTATTTTTTTTTTAAACCTAAGTTTAGTAATTAGTCAAGACATCTTCTTTATTTCTGAGTTCTGCGATCTGTTAGGAATTCCTCTCCGAAAAATATAAGATCGAAAAAATAAGAATTGAATAAAATTTGAAGATGCGGCATTATTTTGAATGAAATAAAAAATGTATTAAGACATATGAGTTTAAAAGTCGAAATACTTCAAAAATTTTCGTTCGATTTTCGGTTTTGAGGGCTTAAACTCTTTGTCTGGTGTACCTTGATAAAACTGTCAACTCCAAAGTAAGTAAAAAAGCGTTCATAGTAAATTATTGATATTAAAGTAAAGGACTAACTTTTGATGTGGATGATATAGCCAATACAACCTTAATTGCTAATCTAATAAATCCATTGTTTTATGTTTATTGTATATTTTGCACTTCGTGGGGATAATTGTTAATGTTAGTTATACTTCTTTCAAAGTATTTCTGCATTCTATAAGGTAAGTGTAATGATTAATCAATTGAAAAGGTTATGTAACATCATTAATCACTAATTTAAAAATAATAATAATATAAAATATTTATAATATTATTATATACAATAATCTTGATATTTATTATTAATTAATTAATAATTTTAATTAAAAAGGCGATATAGCGTAACCTCTTCAATTTATTAATTATTATACTGAGCTTATAGAATGCTGGAATACTATGCAATAAATATCTCTAATCTGTATAATATTGTATAAATCATGATGTACAATTTAAAAACTTTTTCTGACTGCAATATATACATTTTTGACAGATCAAGAAGGCACGGTACTAGGGGTTCCGTGCTTCAATCGCTGTTCCCTTCTTAAAAATTCCTGCTTTAAAATATTAGAATAAATAATGTCAATATTATGATCAAATTTTTAGGCACGAACGCTGTTCGGGACAGCCTTATAATTTTACCAGAGTGAAAATTGTCTTAATTCAAAAACTAACAATTTAGTACAAAAAAATAAAAATTTGGAAAAATCGATTTTTAAGCCTAATGTCTAGAAAAATTAATTTTAAGCTAATATCTACAGGGCTATCTGGTAAAACTAATAAAATACATCTTTTTTCTGTTAGACCCTTTTTTCTACGAGGAATATTTGCCAAGATAACTGCGAAAAACGGCAAAAAAGGTAAAAAATTGACGATTTTCGGCTATAACGTGACAGGATCTAACTTAACTTAAATATATGAAATGTAAAAGTTGTAGATTATAATAAAACAAAACTATTTCTCCTTTAACATTTTCATGTGCAATCAATTCCGGACGAGTTAGACCTACAAAAACGATTTTTAACGCCTAAACATACATAACATGGTAGATTTTCGGTTAGAACTTAACAGGATTTCATTTCATACAATAATACAAAAATGTTTGATTTAGTTTAATACACAAATGTTATAAAAAACATTAAAACGAATCTTTTTTCCATTTGACATTTTCATGTACAATCACCCTGGTAGAAACGTTAACGATATGTTGGCTAATTGTTGGTTAATTTTGGAGTTAAAAATGTCACACTACCATTATTTCGTTGTTAAAGATAAATATTCAATTTTCGTTCACAAGAACATATTCTATTGTCAATATTTGAACATGTGATTAGAATTTTCGATACTTTTAATAAGATTTATATATTGATTTTGGTCGAGAATGCTTCCATTTGATTAACACGTAAACCATAAAAAATGGTTAATTTTCTACCAGGGCAATTCCTCACAAGTTAGACTCATAAAAACGATATTTTCTTTAATGCCTAAATACACCTGAAATAGTCGATTTTAGCTTGTTGAAGAATTTGACTTTAAACAAAAATATTAAATATAAAAGTTATAAATAATCTTGAAATTAAACTTTTTCCCATTTAACATTTTCATGTAGAATCAATTCCTGATGATCTAAACCTACAAAAACGATTTTGAACGCCTAATATACCTTAATATAATCAATTTTCGCAGATTATTTAACAGAATTCGATTTGACACAAACATTAAATACAATAGCTATAAATAAGAGCAGAAAAATCAATAAAACCTTATAAAGATCATGTAATTTTAAAAATATAATAATAAGATATAAAATACAAGACACATAAGTGGAATTGAAATTAAACCAATCCATGTTAAGGTCAAGAACATTGTGTTGAATTATAACTTATCCATTACAGGATCTAAGAAGCATCCAAGTTTGGAAGCTTAAGATGTCCATGTGCGTACAATCCATCCCTTAGCTAAATCAGAAGCATCAGCTAAACCAAAAAGTCATAAAGCTATCTACAAAGTAATATTTAAAATATTGCATTATTATATAATAATAAAAATAAATTCAAATTTGCGTTGAAATAAAATTAAAAATTAATATTTACTTGATAATCTTGTGAGACTATTAAAAATATCCTAAACATGGGGTTGATAAAATATGTCCAATGCATAATAAGTTAGTAATAGTCCAGATGTCTCTTTCCATAATTTTTTAAACTTTCTGTCTTGAACTAGCTTCAATTTCTTTTCTTGGAGCCCATTGCTGTCTTTCATGTTCTTGTTCATTGCTGTACGTGACATTGTTAATACTGTAAAGTCCGGGCTTGAATTACCTTATACACCTTTCTAAAATAAATTTGTTCAAAATTCTACATTGTGCAAGCTCTGGTAGTACAAAAAAACTCATATTTATTCAACCGTAAAAAAAAATTACTAATTTATTAAAAAATTAAAGATTATTACATTTGAAATAATTGATTTCATATTTTAAATTAAAAAATAACTATATAGTAAAGAAACTGTCTGTATATGTATTAAACTTAAATTTTGTTACGTCTTTTATTTGAAATTTTATGCTTAGAGTTCAGAATACAAATTATGATCACAGGAATAAAGTAATGTAAGAAATTCTAATTTGCATGGAGTTCTATAAATTGTATAAAGTATCGTTACATCCCACGCTTTATACTTAGAATAAATTAATTTATATTTTGTTAGTTTTGATATAGTTTTGATGGTGCATTTGAATTTTAACAAAAATTTAGATTAAGAACTTGTGAGTTGTATAAAACTGTAAATATATAAGAAACATAAAGAATTTGAAAACATTTCATAAATGTTAATATTTTTCAAAAGATTGTTGCAAATAATTTTGCATCTATATGCATATATAATATAAATATATTACCAGTGGTGATAGCGATATCGATTATATGATTCAGCAGCAACCAAGGCAACATCTCTTGCTGAGGAACATTGTGCCAAATTATAACTTATATCTGCTACATTATCTAAGAAGTTTCCAATTTTGAAAGCTTGAGATGTCCATGTGCGTGCAATCTATCCATGAGCTAAATCAGAAAGACCAGCAAATACAAAAAGCCATAAAGCTATCTAGAGAGTAATATTTAAAAATTGCCTTATCACATGATAAAGAAAATAAAAATTCAATTTCTGTTAAAATAAAATTAAAATATACTATTAACTTGGTAATCTTGTGGCACTATTAAATATTTTAAACATGGAGTTGATAAAATACGTCAAATGCATAAAAAGATTGGAATAGTCTAGATGTTTTCTCTTTCTATGATTTCTTCAACTTTCTGTCTTGTTTGTTGAAGCCATCATAGTTATAAAAAAAAGTGTATTATTACTGACATAAACAACATCATAATACTATAAAGACCACCATCTCTATACATAAACATCAAAACAATTTTGGTATGTACATAATTTTTACGTCATACCTGTCATAAATACAGGATGCAAAGAGATTGCCAAATTTTGGGCGAGCTTAGACAACCTGCCAGACGGAACCGACGTGTCCTTTCATTTCTGTCAAACTTTGCGAGCCATTCTTCAAATCGACAATGTTGATGAAAATATCACTTGAACCTCAGCACTTCATTAAAAAAGCTTATCCAGTTATTATGGGTTTCCAATGTAGTTTCTTCCGGATCCTGTAAGAATAGAAAAGTACCAATCAGCTCAACAGAAAAAAGGCTAAGAACAAGTTAAGGCTTACTCGAGCTGCTTTGTCGAGGCATCGCTGTACTTTCTCCTCCAAGCACGTCACTGTCGTAAGGACGATCGTGAAGAGGACCGTCGCACCTACCAAGAAGATAAACTGCACTCCCTATCATCACCGCGATTACACCATGCTCAGAGCATTGAGACATTGAGAGCAGCGTACGCGAAAGCAGCTAACCTCTTAGCCATCTTGAACTCTGGAAGCCGAGGAAGGAAAAATCAGCTCTGGAAACAAGAGATAATCAATCAAAATTTGCGACATCCTTAAAAATTGGCTTGGTCCAGGTAAGCTTTTACAACTAAATACTATATTAATTTTATAAGAAAGTAAATATTTTCATTATTTTTTTCTGTTAATGGTTGAAAATATGGCTAAAGATGTTCGTATGTTCGTACACATGTTCGCGTATGTTTTATACCATTTCAGACTGTTTAATACACTCATAATTTCTTAGGCATGGTGTGGTTTGTGCACATAAGAATTATGCACATATTTATTGTGCACACTTTAGCATTGGTGTATATCTATATCTATGTGTATACTCCAATGCTAAAGTGTGCACAATAAATATGTGCATAATTCTTATGTGCACAAACCACACCATGCCATTTCTTATCTTCAGTACATTATCAGCTATAAAAGTAAACAATTAAAGATTTTTCAAGAAATTTCATGTATTACATATTTTTTAAATTGATGTAAACGTAATTTTTTGTAAATAGATTATAACCTATTTATACATGAAATACATGAAATTTCTTGGAAAATCTTTATATATATATATATTTAATATATTTAATAAAATATAGTATTCCATATCCTTTATTTCTTTATAACAAAAAAAGTATTCATGTCAGTATCTTTTTTATATTATAGTAATTATATAAATGTATTCTGATAATGCAATTTACTAATAAAAAAATTATTTTGTATTTCACAGATTTCATTACAGCAAGGTTTTTTGGAAAATAAGCAAAAATTGTATTTGCTACCTGCAGTTCAATATTGCGGAAAAACATTTCATTGGTAATTTTTTTTTTATTTAAAATTAAGAAAAGATATTTACATAAATATTTCTTTGATAATAAAGTATATGGAATACTATAATTTGCTAAAATTTATATTATAGTAAATGTTAATTATATTAATATATTCTGATAATAATGTAATTTACTAATATAGTAAATCATTTTGTATCTTACAGATTTCATTGCAGGGTTTTTAGACAATCTCCAAAATCTATTGACTAATTGCTTCTATTCAATATTGCGGAAAAACATTTCATGAGTAAGTTTTTTTATTTCAAATGGAATAATGTTCCTGGCACTCGCCCTTCCTTCTGCTTCTCTTTCTGTCTCTTTCTCACTTGTTCCACATTCTCTTTCCTCTAATTATTCTTACGCAACCATCTTTCTCTTCGTTCCTCCTCTATTGGCACATACTGTCTAGAATAATTTATTTTTTTTACGTTGCGAGGTTTTTCTGAAACGCTATAAGACTGACAGAGTCAGCTAGCATATCACATTCTTTGTGCATGGCAATTTGCCATGTTACAAAACTAAAATAGTCAAGTTTTTGTTCTCATCTTTATTTTGTATTATATTGTTTTCTTGCTTTTTTAGTTTATAGGAATGCTAAATATAAAAATATATGTGTGTGTGTATATGTATATATATATATATTTTTTTTATTTAGCATTCCCATAAACTAAAAAAGCAAAAAAACAACATAATACAAAATAAAGATGAGAATAAAAACTGGACTATTTTAGTTTTTTAACATGGCAAATTGCCATGCACAAAGAATGTGATGTGCTAGCTAGGTGATGTGTCTGTCAGTCTTATAGCGTGTCAGAAAAACCTTAGATAGGCAAGTTTCGCTGGGAAGTCTGCGAAATACACAATAATGTATTGTAATGCGACAGACCCCCTGAGGCGAGTTCTTATACCCTGGTGAAAGTTCGAATTTATTGATCTGAATTAAACTTATTGGTAGAGTCTATCTATCTGCATCACTCTTAAGAGGGTCAGACATCTTTAAAATTAACTTTTTTTAGCCTAAAATCTTTTATATTTGGAACAAATATTGTGATACCTCAGTACCCGATCCTTCAGGCTTGTAAGCTATGAGTCAGTTAAGCATTGTTTAGTGGTCGAACATAAACTTCCTTTGGTGCTTTTGTATCTATATGTTTTTAATAAAATTTTTCACACATATTAGGTAATTATATACTGAGGTAAATGTAGAATGTGTTGAGAAATCCAAAATCCTTAATGCGTTTTATGAAGCCAGTATCGCCATAGCTAAATGCTTAAAAAAAATGTTTATATCAGCAACACTCCTATATTGACCTTCTTTTAATGTCTGATAGACTCTACCGATAAGTTTAATTAAGATCAGTAAATTCCAACTTTCACCAGGGTATAAGAATTCGTCTCAGGGGGTCTGTCGCATTACAATACATTATTGTGTATTTCGCAGACTTCCCAGCGAGACTTGCATATCTAAGGTTTTTCTGACACGCTAAAAGACTGACAGAGTCAGCTAGCACATCACATTCTTTGTGCATGGCAATTTGCCATGTTACAAAACTAAAATAGTCAAGTTTTTGTTCTCATCTTTATTTTGTATTATATTGTTTTCTTGCTTTTTTAGTTTATAGGAATGCTAAATATAAAAATATCTGTGTGTGTGTGTGTGTGTGTGTGTGTGTGTGTATGTGTGTGTATATGTATATGTATATATATATATTATTTACCATTCCCATAAACTAAAAAAGCAAAAAAAACAACATAATACAAATTAAAGATGAGAACAAAAACTTGACTATTTTAGTTTTGTAACGTGGCAAATTGCCATGCACAAAGAATGTGATGTGCTAGCTGACTCTGTCAGTCTTATAGCGTGTCAGAAAAACCTTAGATATGCAAGTCTTGCTGGGAAGTCTGTAAAATACACAATAATGTATTGTAATGCGACAGACCCCCTGAGGCGAGTTCTTATACCCTGGTCAAAGTTCGAATTTACTGATCTGAATTAAAGTTATGGGTAGAGTCTATCTATCTGCATCACTCTTAATAGGGTCAGACATCTTTAAAATTAACTTTTTTTAGCCTAAAATCTTTTATATTTGGAACAAATATTGTGATACCTCAGTACCCGATCCTTCAGGCTTGTAAGCTATGAGCACGCGTAACAGCAACAGCCTTAGCCACATCAGTCAGTTAAGCATTGTTTAGTGGTCAAACATAAACTTCCTTTGGTGCTTTTGTATCCATATGTTTTTAATAAAATTTTTCGCACATATTAGGTAATTATATACTGAGGTAAATGTTGAATGTGTTGAGAAATCCAAAATCCTTAATGCGTTTTATGAAGCCAGTATCGCCATAGCCAAATGCTTAAAAAAAATGTTTATAGCAGCAACACTCCTATATTGATCTTCTTTTAATGTCTGATAGGGTGAACTTTTTAAATTTTATTTCATTATTCTTTTCCACATATAATATAACATTATTACTTAATAGAGAATACAACTAATATATATTTATTGCAGTGCATAACAGTTTTCACTTCAGTAAATAAAATGAAAATTATATCATAGTGAGATTGAGACGATGGTTGATGATGGTAGCTTCCCGGAAGAAGCAAAGGTTCCATAATATTTTTCTACACAATAGCATATCTTTCGTTTCCTTGATTTGAAAATTGATCCAAAATTGATTTGAATCTGCACACTAAATGTTTTTTGTAAGAGTCAGTATAAACTTAATTTTTCTTTAGTATCGATCCCTGCTATTTTAAGTATAAAGTTTTCAATATAAAAGTTCAAGTACTAAAAAGCTATTTCTAAAACTTTAATTCAACTGTCACTACACACTTGTATTACACTTTTAATAACTTTTCTAATATACCTCCACATTTTGTACACTAAATGTTTACTCCAAAATCCGTTCATGAATGTAAAAAATGAAAACTAAGAATGACAGCTGTGCATGTTTACACTGATGCTTGCACTAAATTTTATATATCTATAGGGTCGTTACAGGTTCAGCTATAACCTAAAAAATTTGCAGCTAAAAATAGTTTGTCATTTTTTAAATATCGTCAAAACCCGTTACACCCCGCTGCCTATACCGCCCCACCTTCCCCTACATATTAACTATTTTATAAGTACAAGCGAGCAAGTGATAAAAATAAAAAACATCCAAATAGCCGGGGGAGGCGCGATCCACGTAGAATACTATCATAAAATTATTTAAATAATTATCTTGCTTCCTTCGCACCTCTGCGTAACTCCCATATAGATGTGTGCGGATCACGCGTTCCCCGGCTTCTTGAGTTTAACAATTATTTAAATAATGGTCTTGCTTACTGTTGCACATCTACGTAACTCTCTTATATTCGTGTGAACCTAGCATCCCACGGTTACATGGGTTTCAAGATTATTTAATTGACTCCCTTACGTTCATACGTCTGCATAACTCCCTAAGATGCGTGGGCCCCGCATCCCCCAGTTATTTTGGTTTAACAATTATTTAAATAATTGTCTTGCTTCCTTCGCACGTCTGACTACGCCCTAAGATGCGTGTGCCTCGCGTCCCCGTTTACTTGAGTTTAAATAGTATATTACGACAAGTTTGACTAAAGTGGCTCTTTTTGGCACGGCGTGATGTTAGTGCCCGAGCGCAGCGACGGCGCTAAACGCCGTGCAATAAAGAACCACTAAGTCACGAGTATCGAACTAGTATATTATGACACTGTTGTGGCAGATGATTTTCTACCTTGCTCGAGGTTTTTCGCACGAGCGAAGCGAGTGAGAAAAGTCACATGAGGTAAAAATCTTCTTACGTACCAGTTTCGAACCGTATTTTATACCACCAGAGCCGAATAATCATATTAAAGTTATGATTTTGAGGTTTATATATGGCAAAATAATTATTTAAATAATTCTTTACCCCAAGTAGGCGGGGGATGCGAGTTCCACGCGTATATGCGAGTGCAACAGACGTGCATACAAGGAAAAGAATTACTTAAATAATTCCTAACCCCAAGTAGGCAGGGGAGGCGAGTTCTACGCGTATACGGGAGCGCGTTAGACGTGTATACATGGTAAAATAATTATTTAAATAATTCGTAACCCCAAACAGGCGGGGGAGGCGAGTTCTACGCGTATACGGGAGCGCGTTAGACGTGTATACATGGTAAAATAATTATTTAAATAATTCGTAACCCCAAACAGGCGGAGGAGGAGAGTTCTACGCGTATACGGGAGCGCGTTAGACGTGTATACATGGTAAAATAATTATTTAAATAATTCGTGACCCCAAACAGGCGGGGGTGGCAAGTTCTACGCGTATACGGGAGCGCGTTAGACGTGCATACGAGGAAAAAAATTATTTAAATAATTCGTAACCCCAAGTAGGCTGGGGATGCCATTTCCACATGTATAGGGGAATAAGGGAAACATGTACATTGTAAAATAATTATTTATATAATTCCCAACCCCAAGCAGGCGGGGGAGGCGAGTTCTACGCGTATATGGGGGCGCGTTAGACGTGTATACATGGTAAAATAATTACTTAAATAATTCGTAACCCCAAGTAGGCGGAGGATGCGAGTTCCACGCGTATACGCACGGAAAGAAGTTTTGTTGAGCCGCTCGCTAAAACGCTATTGGTGCGCTTACACTGCCGAGTGAACGAGCCGCTCTCTCAGGTTTGGTGCGTGAGACGCCAATATTCGTGCTCCCGCGCAACAAGGATTTTGGAAAGTGGTGCACTCTAGTGATTGGCAAACTACGCACTGTCTTTATGGCATCTGAACGTCCAACATTCAACGGCAACGGCAACGATCGTTTTAATTGATCATCATTGTATTGTTTTTATAAGTTTTATATATTAAATTTATAAATTAATATTGCTGTTGTAGTCTTTCAAGTTACAATGAACGAGTTCCTACAAAAATATAAGTTACCCCAAGAACTAAGGGATATTTTTCACAGTAAGTATACAATGTTTACATTCGTAAATCGTAACCTATAAGATTTTAATATATTATGATATGTGTGTGTGTGTGAGTGTGTGTGTGTGTGTGTGTATATATATATATATATATATATATATATATATATATATATATATATATATATATATATATATATATATATATATATATATATATATATATATATATATATATATTTGCGTGCACGCATGCAGTTTTTATTTTTGTTTGTAAATTTTGCATTTTGGTTAAATGTTTTCGTTTAATTATTAAATTTTGATGATCTTCCCGATCATGCGCCTTGTCTCTCAATTAAAAATAGTACAACACATTTTATAGCTTCTCGATATCGTTTGTAATTATAAGTTTTATTTTCCTCGCTGAATTGTAATGCCTAGCTTATAAGTTTTATAATTTGTTAATAAATAAAAAAATTGCTAATTATACAATTTACTTTATTATTAAACTCTTTCACAAGCATATTTTTTTGTTACATGTACCGCATTGCATGGGCATGGGTAATATAAAAGTTTCGAAAAAATAAAAAAAAAAACTTTTTATGGACGCAAGAATAAGAAACTTCTAAGATATAAGATCTGAGTCTGAAAGTGATATATCTAACGAAAAATGAGGCCTTATTTTATTTGTATTTGTAGTAGAGTTATTTTCAATGGAACAATCGCTTATATCAATCCATTTTAACGGAGCACCGTCCGCCAGCCGTTGAGTGTTCGTAACGGCGAAAATTGTATGCCAGTAGTACACCAACAGGCGGCGCCGCTCTCCGAAATCGTTGGTGCGTCGGAACTCGAAAATTGGCGCGCCACTCACCAAAACTGAGAGAGCGGCTCGTTAACTCGGCCGTGTAGTCGCACCAATAGAGTTTTAGCGAGCGGTTCAATAAAACCTCTTTCCGTGCGCGAGCGCGACAGACCTGCTTACAAGGAAAAGAATTACTTAAATAATTCCTAAGCCCAAGTAGGCTGGGGATGCCAGTTCCACGTGTAGGGGAGAGTGGGGCACGTGTGGCACTGTAACTTTTGAATGTATTTACATTGATAGTTTAGTTATTTTATTAAAATAAAAAATAGTAATAGTTAGTTAAACATCTTAAAAATTGAAATCTACCATTAAAGTTGTTTTTTTTTCGATTTATTTGTTAGTAATAAATTAAAAAGTAAGACGCGTCAAAATGCTCTACGTGCCCCACCGGTGGGGCACGCGTGGGACGTGGGTGGGGCACGCGTAGCACACTCAATATCAAGTCCAAATCATATGAATGTTAGCAAACTGAATGTTATAAAAAGTTTTTACAGTAATAAATGATAATAACATTCACAAGCATGCTTTTTAATGACCAACAAAAAAAATCAATCATCAAAAAAACAATCATCTTAATTTTTCTGTTATCGAATTGAGTTACCTAACTACTTTTATAAAAATACACGTAAAGTAATAACATTACTTTTTAAACATTTACATCTTAGCAATAACATTATTTTTTTAACATTTACGTATAAAAATAATATTACTATTTAAAAATTTATTCATGGCATAGCCAAAAAAAAAACTTACCCATGTTTTTTCTTTTTGTATTTCCAATCGTTTGAAAAAAATTATTTTAACAAATTATTAAAAAATTTGTAATTTTGAAAAACCAACTGCGTCATTCAATTCTACGGCAAAAATTAGAGAGGAAACCCCCCTAGTATTTTTTGTTAGAATTCATTTTGTTGATATAACGGCCTTATAAACAATAAGAAGCGATGCTGTCTACGTACTATCTCAAGCCAAACCAACAATATGAAGCCTGACAAAAAATGCTAGAGAGGTTTTCTTTCAAATTTTGACCGGTGAATCGAATAGCGCAGTTAGTTTTTCAAAATTAAAAATGTTTTAATAATTTATTTAAATAATTTTGTTTAAATTGAAATTTCAAAACGAAAAAACAATTTTTTGTAATTTTTTGTTTGGCTAGGACTTAAATGTTAATATTCTATTTATTAATTTCTCTTGTATCATGAAATTTCTGATAGTTTATATGTAAAATTGTTAATAAATTATAAGTTAATGAATAATTCTGTAGTTGTTATATTGTTTACCATAGTACGTAAGTAACCTTGAAAATCTTGTCAAGCAGATGAGTGTTCGACAAAAATTTCAAACAAAACTCAAGCGGCACGGTTGAGTGTACCACGCGAGCCCCACCCCGGGTGCCACGCGTGCCCCAAAAAGATACACTTTTCAAATAGCAATAAATCCTATTATAAAACATTTATTATAAAAAACTAAAATAGTACTTGAAAGTTCATTATGTAAGCTATCGAATGCTTCCATGTTCTAATAAATATTATACATTTTTCCATTAGCTCCAAGTGTTTAAATAATGGGAAAGAGTTAATTTTTTCACTAAAAATTTCAATTGCCTCTCATTTTATAAATAATTATTTTTTGTTTGCGATTTTCACGAAGAAACAGCGTGCCAGGATTATTTATCGAATGCAAAAGGAATTGCAGCAATATCTTTAATAACATTAAAAATATTAGAGTGCCAGTCCGACCCGCAGTGCCACGTATAGCCGACTCTCCCTATAGGGGAATAAGGGAGACGTATATATACTTGTCAAAATAATTATTTAAATAATTGTAAACCCCAAGTAGGCTGGGGATGCCATTTCCACGTGTATAGGGGAATAAGGGAGACGTGCATACGAGGAAAAAAATTATTTAAATAATTCTTTACCCCAAGTAGGCAGGAGGTTGCGAGTTCCACGCATATACGGGAGCGCGTCAGACATGTATACATGCCAAAATAATTAATTAAACAACTCCTAACCCCAAGTAGAGACGGGGGTAGGCGAGTTCCACGCGTACACACGAACCCCACTTGAAATGACTTTTCCAATATGGCCGACTGCCTCCATTTGATTTACACGCGAATACCCATTACGCCCCACCTCCAAACTCATGGGGTGGTATGGGTTTTTAAGTCATTGCTTTCTTCAGATTAATCCATTTCAATATCTTTGCATTAACGTAAATAACGAGGTGTACTTATTTGTAGATGGAGAATCGCTGAATATTTTAAGCATGTTACCGTTTTTGCCTGGTTCGATTAATATTTTTAATAGCGATAATGCCTATATCATCCCATCAAGTGCCCATATCGCCCCACCGTATCCTAATTTCACCTTAGACGCTTTTTCAGTGTTATTGATGTGGGGTCCTCTACTTACGTCACCCTATTCACTTATTTTGAAAAAAATAATAATAATATAATAAATAATAATAAATAATAATAATTAATATTAACCCTTTGATTTCTGATAGACTTGTAATGGGTATCGATGTGTTTCTATAGGTTTTTGGGGTCGCTGATCACGAATCCGGTATCATAATTTTAAAATTCAAAATGGACTATCCAATATAGAGACTATTTTAGGTTAGAATCGCGGTTTTTTGAGGAATATACTTACAAACAGATATACGGGGGTTTTTGGCGTCGCTGATTACGAATATGGTATTAAAATTTTAAAATCCAAGATGGCGGATCCAATATGGCAACTATTTTAAGTTAGAATCGTGGTTTTTCGAGCACGGGGGTTTTTGGCGTCGCTGATTACGAATATGGTATTAAAATTTTAAAATCCAAGATGGCGGATCCAATATGGCAACTATTTTAAGTTAGAATCGTGGTTTTTCGAGCACGGGGGTTTTTGGGGTCGCTGATTATGAATCTTGTATCCGATTTTGTAAATTCAAAATGGCGGATCCAATGTGGCGACTATTTGAGGTTAGAATTGCGGTTTTCTGAGTAATTCATTTGGACAAAGGTATACGGAGATTTCAAGTAAGGGAACATTTTTTTCAACAATATTTCAGTACTTATAAAGTAGATATCAACAATTGAAAAAAATGATTAAACAAATAATTTCAATCTTTTTTGTTTTGGCTCCGATTTCAATTTGGAAAGGCTCATGTTAATCTTTGTGAAATTTTATTACGAGGTACCATGGGAAAAATTAAAAATTTTTTAAAACCTACAAAGTTACAGGCAATTGTTTATGAAGTTTTGTACGAATCTGACATCAATCCGTACAAAATTTGATAAACAATTGCTTGTATCTGTCTAGGTTTTAAAAATTTTTCTATTTTTCCCATGGTACCTCATAATGAAATTTTACAAAGATTAACATGAGCCTTTCCAAATTGAAATCGGAGTAAAAACAAAAAAGATTGAAATGATTTGTTTAATCATTTTTTCAATTGTTGATATTTATTTTAGTACGAAATATTGTTGAAAAAAATTTTCTCTTACTTTAAATACTTCTCTATTATACTATATCGTTTGCCACCATGCAATACATGAACAATTCATTAAAAAATGTTTACGTTTTAGACGTATATAAGCTGTTAAACCGCCTTAACAATACATCACCAAATTCAATTGCACGATACCTTACACATATTCACAGCCTATTTCTATATTAAATTGCAGTGTTACTTTCTCATTTCTTTAGTTCATTATCATTTTATATGAAATATAATCATGTCTAAAAATTTATTAACATTTTTTAAAATTATCTTATATAATTATTATCTATATTTATATTATTATATTCAGAATTATTTTCTATTATTTACAGGTATGATGAAATATTATTAATGCAAGTATATGGTTTGTACTATTATTTTAATATTTTTGTATAATTTAAAATTTAATTATAACCATATTAGTTATTACCTAATTCCGAGCCTAATTCTGATAGTGAGTCTGCATTTAATTTGCGTTTTAAAAATTTTTTTATATCGATAATATTGAGTGATGTATAGATTAAAGGAGATTCGCACACGCAAGCCTATAGACCGCTGCTCCTATGATTATAGAGCTCGCATGAATCGTCTTCTTACTGCCGCTCGTACTGATGTTCTGAATTCTAAGTTTAAAGCTGAATGTGTCACTGAATCTGTTCTAAATAGAAATACCCCTACAGTAAATCATTCCAATGACTCGATGGAAATTAACGTCTCCAATCTTCCAAATGATAATTCTATGGAGCAAGATCAGAAAATGTCTGAAAATTCTTCCATTCGTTGTCCTTCCCCGACTGGAGACACACCAATCAATGACGTCGTACAATCTTCTTATATATCTGAAGACGAGGACGTAGACGATCTTAAACATATGGAAATGAAACTTAATTCTGCCTTCAGTACTACGAATATGACTCACAAACAATCAGAAGCCGTATTGCAAGCTCTTAGTACTCACCACTGCTTCGAAAATATTCGTATCACTGCTCGAGCTGTTTTAAATACTCCTCGATATCCAACTTCCATAATCAACATTGCCGGAGGTGAATATCTTCATTTAGGTTTCCAAAAAGGATTGATTCGTATTTTGCAATCTACTCCTTCTTCTATGATTCCTGATATTCTTCAAATAGATTTCAACACAGATGGTATCTCTTTCGATACAAAGAGTAAAATTGTAATGTGGCCAATTCAAATTAAAGTTGCCAATATTCATAATAGTGCTGCCCAAGTTGTAGGAGTGTATAAGGGTGCGCGTAAGCCAAATAATGCCGCTGATTTTATGAAGTTATTTGTTGATGAACTTCTTTTGACTTTACAAGATGGTATTGAATTCAATGGTAACTCAATACCTATTGTACTGCGATGTTTCATCGCAGACGCCCCAGCTCGAGCATTTGTATTAGGTCATTTAGGACACAGTTCATTAGTTCCTTGTTCTCGATGCTGGATAAGAGGAGAATACATTCGTCCCGGAGTGATAGCCTTTGTAGATACAAATTTTCAACTTCGCACAAGAGAAGAATACGACATGAGAGTGGACATTGAGCATCATGACGACAGAGGGTGTTCCATCGATCGCCGTCCCATGGATTGTGTTTCACAAACAGTATTTGAATATATGCATCTTGTTTGTCTCGGTGCGATGGAGAAAATTCTACAGGCAACGATCGATGGTAAATATAGCGACACTGCTAAACTTCTACCTGGCTATGTGAACATATTAAATAGACGTTTAGAAGTAGTGGCAACATTTTGTCCTCAGGAATTTGCTAGACAACCTGTAGAAGTTACTAAGCATAGTAAATATAAAGCCACTGAGCATCGTCAACTTCTTCTATATAGTGGTCCTGCTATATTTGTTGGTTTATTCAATCCAGCTGTATACACGCATTTTCTTTTACTGCATACAGCAATGAGAATATTTATTGATCCATTTAGTTCGCCAGAATCAATTTCAACTGCAGAGAAACTTGTAGAAATTTTTGTAGCCAGAGGTCAACATATTTACGGCATTGAATTTATGTCGTACAATATTCATGGATTATTGCACCTTGCCAGTGACGTTCGATCATTTGGAAATTTAGATTCCCATTCGGCATTCAAATTTGAAAATAACATGACTTACTTCAGAAAACTCTGCAGGAAACCTAGTCAACATTTACAGCAAATCGCAAATAGAACTGCTGAAGGTTGTCAGGTAAATGTACCGAAACGTGCCACTACTTCTTTGAAATTTATAGAAAAGCATGTGAAAGGGCCAGAGCCTCTTTTAAGAGATCGTTATGAACAATATGCCACAGTGATTACAGGATCTTGTCGGATATCTATGTATCAGAAGAGCAATACTGTTATGCTTCATGATGGAAGCATTTGCGTAGTTCAAAATATTATTAAGTACTCAAACGGAGCTTGCAATCTTCTCGTTAAATATTTCACTAGTGTAGAAGATTTTTTTGATCTCGGTTGTTGCTCTTCATCATCTGTATGAGTTTTCCTTTGTAATGCGTTAGCATCAGAAAATTTTTTGATTCCATTGGAAGAAGTGAAAAATAAATGTTTTAAAATGCCTTATTGGTCAGGAACATCAGAGGTAGATTTTATCGAAGGATACTATGTAGTGGTTAGTATATATTCTTCACACATTTCAGACCTATAAGTTACAATTTTTTCTATAAAGTATATTTTATAATTTATTCAAAACTTATTATTAGAAGAGGCTCAGAAAAAGCGTCCGGTTTTGTACCCACTTATACAAAAAGCCGGTTTAGTATTTTTGATGCATTTGTCGTATATAATAATTGTGTTTATATGTTAAAATTTAGTTTCATAAAACATACTCCTGCAGTTTAAAAATAAATATAAAACTTAAAAATATAATGAAAAATAAATAATTTGTGAATATTAACGGTACAGTGAATTATTGTCAAGCATTTCAGTTTTTCAGAAAAAAATATTAAATTTATTATGATTTACGAGTCTAGATACAAAATCGACGTCTTTTCTAAGCCCTGTCTTATTTCTCCTATGTAAGTAATAGGTAAGAAAACGTTTATGTGTAGTAAGTTCAAAAAAGTTCGGAATGGGTAGTCGCAATCACAATAGTATAGTTGTATATATTGCAGTATTGTTACATGGTCGAAATCTTTTCTTAAAAGCGAGATTGTCAGAGTTATAGATAAAGATAGCGGCAGCGCATGCGTATAGTATAGACTGCGAACCGTGGCGGGATCCAAAACGGCTAATGGCGCGCGAAGCGCGTCTGATAACACTAGTACATTTAAATTCGTATGTACAAAATAGCAATATACATATGGGTGAGTCTCATCAAAAGTGCACAATTTTACATGTACTAGCCAAAACCATGCTTTATTTATTAAAACATGTTAAGAATAATTTATTCCTCATGAGCCGGACATTTTTTTCTTTTAATTTTAAAAGATCTTTAGTCATTGATATAATACAGTAGTACAATACTAAATTTTGAAGCTCGAAATTATAAACTTATTCGCATTATTTTTTTTTTTCATTAAAATACAATGCTTATTGTTTTGAATTTTACCGTGAAATTTAATAACTAATCGTATTGTTTTGAAATGCTTTCCTAGTGCTTAACGTGTTATTTATTTTTTTAAGCTACAACTAAAATTAATTATTTGCATTCCAATAAATAATAATATCAAATAAAAACGCTTATTTAGAGGCTTCACTTCTTCCGGTCATCACTTTTTTAATTACATTTCATTATTTTTTAAAAAATATTTTTTTTTTTAAATTGAAAATTTGACATTCTAAAATATCTACAGAGGTTACAAGACAGAATCACCCATATTGTAAAATTAAATATAAATAGCGCTCAGTCTTATAGAAATTAATTAGATGTGTATCGCATGCTTACATAAGTTCGTTATAAAAAGGTAGACAATAAGTAACTAGTGTAAAAAGACTAGAATTGAGTGAGCAATTTTTTCCCAAATCCACGTAATTCTTAACATTTTTGTCATTTTTCGCACTTTTCAAATCCACGTAACTTTTCAGAGAATCGACAGATTTCAACGATTCTTATCTCAAATTAAACCTCTTTTCTTCTACTTTAATCGCTTTTTGTGGAATATTTTTTGGCCTCTTCAATAGTTTGATAAAACATTCAAAAGCTGACCGCGCGAGTTGGTTACCTACTTACGATCTCGCCTGTGTTGGTATCTTTTTACACGCTGGACCAGGTTGTTAGCTTTTTACGGGCTAGCCTGAGTTGATTCCTTTTTACGCCCTCGCCCGAGTTGATGCCTTGTTCCTCTCAGCCGACGAAATAGTAGATGATATTTTTGATTTATAAAAAAAAGCGAGAAGGTCATCAATGATACCGCCGTCGATGAAAACTCGCAGTAGATACGTGTAACATACCACAAACAAATACCGATTATAATATAAAATAATGCACACTACCCTCAAGAATCGCGTAACAGAGATAGATCGAAGTCGTGCCACCATCAATGATCTATCTATTTATTTATAAGTCACGTTTTATAAAATTCACTTTCATAAATATACTTCGTTATAGGTTTCATCAGTATTTTTTATTAATATTAGAATTAAGAATACCAAAATAAAAACTCTTTGATGTTGTATTAAATGCATTGTTCATTTATTAAATAAATGAATACGATCCAGGTTGAAATCGATTTCATTATTTGCCTAATAAATAGCTAGTTTCACCAATAATCGTCAAAAACTAGATACTTTTCTTAGCTATTTCTATCCATTGCTTCAGTAGATTATCCATTAATTTAGAGTATTTATAAGATATAAGACAATTTTTTTAGTTAGAAAATGGCTAGTAAGAAGCTTGCTATTTTGACGAGGAGTGCGAGAGACATAATCATAAGGAAAATTATGGTTTTCGTTTGCATCCACTGGAACAGTACTAGCTATAAACGAATGAAATACCAATAATTCGTGTTTACATTTTTTTTAGCAATCTTTTAATATTTTCTTTTTAAATGCTTGATCAAATTAGCGAGAAAATTTAGTCAAAAACTTTAAGGCTAGTTATTTCAACAATTTTTTTAGTTAGAAAATGGCTAGTAAGAAGCTTGCTATTTTGACGAGGAGTGCGAGAGACATAATCATACGGAAAATTATGGTTTTCGTTTGCATCCACTGGAACAGTACTAGCTATAAACGAATGAAATACCAATAATTCGTGTTTACATTTTTTTTAGCAATCTTTTAATATTTTCTTTTTAAATGCTTGATCAAATTAGCGAGAAAATTTAGTCAAAAACTTTAAGGCTAGTTATTTCCATTAAAATAGAAAATATGACTGGAAAAATCGTTTCATCACTATCAAAGAATTAGCTATTTTTACTAACCATTTATTAAGTTCCTGGACATTTTCGATACACGGAAAAAAAATTTCCAGTAAAAATTACTCCTTTATCGACTAAAATTTAGTATAGTGTATAGGAAAACGGGGACATAGTCGAAATGTATTAAATTTTATAATCATATTTATTTATTTTTAAAAAGGTGTATACCGTTAATTGCTAAACATATATTAAATATTTTGATAATTTGAGTATATCCCCATACTAGTAGAGAAAATAGTAATTTTTAATGGATACTTTTTTTCCGTGTAGAGAAATTTCTAGGGGTGTCTCATTGGTAAAACTAAGAATTAGTTCGCTGACGTTCAAGTTCTTATTTTGACCAAACATGAAGACACCATTATAAATACCATTGTGCTTGTATCTTTTCATATTGCAGGAAAAGAAAGACTTAAGGAACGCCAGAGCAGTTCCAGTCGACACGGCCTTCGAAGATCTGCTGAGTGATCTCCGATCGATTCCTTCCCTAGCCTCCAATAACCCCGTACCCAGTAAAACTTCTAAGCCACAATCCACTTCAAACAACTTAAAGGTTCCTCGCATCAAGTCAAATATTTCCATCCATCCACCCAATCCATTACCTCCAGCTAACAAACCGTACCGTCCACCCACAACTGCCAAACCAGCATCTACTGGCACCCCATCATTTCCTCAAAGTCACTCATCTCTCTCTACACAGCATTCTTTCGGCCAATCACCCCCTCTCAAACCGACCAACAAAAAACCATTCAATAACCACGACTCATCTCTCTCTACACAGCATTCTTTCAGCCAATCACCCTCTTTCAAACCGACTAACAAAAAACCATTCCATAACCACGACTCATCTCTTTCCAAACCTTCTGGCAACCAATCACCTCCTCTCAAACCGACCAACAAAAAACCATTCAATAACCACGACTCATCTCTCTCTACACAGCATTCTTTCAGCCAATCACCCTCTTTCAAACCGACTAACAAAAAACCATCCTATAACCACGACTCATCTCTTTCCAAACATTCTGGCAACCAATCACCCCCTCTCAAACCAACTAACAAAAAACCATTGCATAACCACAACTCATCTCTTTCTAAACATTCTGGCAACCAATCACCCCCTCTCAAACAGACATGCACTCAAGAAAAATCATTCCATAACAGTCACTCATCTTCTTCTAATCAGCATGCTCCTAAAAATTCTCACTCTGGCAAACAAACATCCGCTCTCATTCATCCACCTACTAACAAAAAACCACTTTCTCAATCACTCTCTTTTAGCCGTACATCTATCCCCACTAATACTAAGCCAAACAACCCTTCTAAAATTACACAGCAATCCGTTTCGAAAAATGACCTAGAGGTCGAAACTTTTCAAACGTTAGTACTGGATTCACTGAAGTATGTGCATTTTAATTTAAAAAAATTAATCTTTCTTGTTTCTCTAGCGGAAATGAAAAATGAAAATAACTGTAAATAATTGTTAATAACTGTAAATATTTGTAAATAACTGTAAATAACTAATTACACTTATTGACAGTTTTTCACAGAAACGATTTCCGCTAGGGTTTCTTAATTCTGATAATGTATTATATTTTACCTATAATTACAGAAACATGCAAAATCAAATGGATAGCTTGCAAAAAAAAGTAGAGTACGTTAAATAATGAATCTACCAATATGAGGACGACTCGAAGAAAGACGCGCATAGGCGTCGGTATAGCTTCAGAGAAAGAGCACAACGGAAGGTCCGGGATAAGATTATGTCTAGTCATGCCGTGCCCTTTTTTATCGAGTCCTCCTCCATTTATTTATTTATTTATTTTGTAGTCTTTACTCGTAACACAGAGCTAATTGAAAAATTACTTGAAATGTTTTCAGACAAAACCAGTTAATGATTAGTAAGTTATTAAAGAAGAAACACACTACTGTGGTGGACGTTCCGTCCTGTTTGCCGTTTAAGACCGTAAACGAGCTTGCGGCATTCAACTCAGCCAGCGATGAAAGTTACGACTCCGTTGTAAGTAACATTTTTTATTTTAATTTGATTAAAAATAGAGAGCTTATTAGTAACAGATAAGAGTTGTCCAGTACTAGCACTCATAGTATTTTCGGTCGTAGCTTTTAATCTTATAGAACAACATTAAAGTAAAAAAAAGGAATTGATCCTGAAAAGTATTCCCGATCTTAAATTTTCTCGGAATTTTCATTTGTAACAATGCTTGTTACACAAATGTCAAAATTTTTTAAATTTAGTAGATAATTAACCAGCTTTTCTACTTTAGCTGCTATAAACTAGCTATAAATTTATATAGCTATATTACTTAGCTATAAATAAGCTACTCTGTTAACAATAATCACGTTACAACCTTGTTAATAATTGACAAGGGATATTCGTTAGCTCAAAATTAACTAATTATTCTGGCTAAGGCTTGGTTAAGCTTTGAAGATATTGATTTTTCTTGAAAAATTAATTTGTAAGATTTTTTTATAAATTTCATTTGTTTATAACGAACATAAATGATTAATTGCAAGAAAAGATCTCTGCAATACCCAAGGGAGAAAATATTAAGAAATCAAGAAAAGTAGAATTGTTAAGTTAGGTACACATATATACAACATATGGCAAGGAGAACCCGCCCGTATACTTATGAAAAAAACAAACGTAAGAAATCGTAATAAACCGTAAGAAGCCGTATTTAATTTAATTCGTTTTCGGATAAATTTTGCGGTTTTTTACGGCTAATTGCTACGGTTTCCTACGGTTTTCTACAGTTACGTACGGCTTTCTACGTTTATTATTTCCATACATGCGGTATCGTTTCTATGTTTTTTAGCCTTTTCCATTTGATTTCATTTAACCAACAATTAATTATCAATAATTGAAAATCTAACACTAGGGTACAATGAGTTTAAACGAAAATAAATATGAATTTTTTTTTCTCAGCCACAAAAGTATCTTATAAATAGGTAATTTCTGGTTAGCATTTTTTAGTGAGATTTAAACCTATAAGCGTGACGTTATTACCAAAGGTATCTGTAGGTAACTTTTACCTAAAAATTAAGTATGTTCAAACAATCTAGCAAATTTTATCATCCATTTTATTACAACGTATTTTTTATTATTCTTTAATAGTATATTCCACACTTAGGGAGTAAAAGTACATGCGATCTGAGGCATTCTTTATTTGCACCCATGGTGTGTATACGATTTTTTTGACTGGCGAGGCCGAAAATACAACATTCGCGATCGGGCGCCGGGAGCGAAAGTGGTACTTTCCGCTCGCTAGGCAAAACAGGAAAATTAAAGAATGATAATAACGTTATTTACAGTAAACTGATGATAATGTAACTTTCTGAATTTCGTATTTAAAATATTGGACTCGGAGTATGTTTATCGAAATGATACTTTACAGTGGACCGTAGTGTAATGTTGTCTTTATTATTTTCTTTTTATTTCAGGTCAACTACTTATCGTACTTGGGTGGAATCAATCCCGCCGATGCTGCAGCCAAGTACGTGAAAAATTCGTTCGCCTTAAACGAAGAACTGCTCTCGAAAATAACATGGATGGGGTCCAAATCAAAAAGGATTTTCGAGCTTAAATCTTGCCGTTTTGTTGTGGCTTGTGAAGGTACGCATAGATTGAATAGTATATATATTATGTAACAGTTAGGTAGTAAAGTTGAATATTCTTTCTACGAAAATAATCTTTCTTAAGCCCGTCTTTATTCCCGTCCTAATTGTGACCACTCATAAAAGTGAAGAGAAATAATAAAAGATTTTTTATTTTTAAAATAGTAAATATTCACTTATTTCAATAGTTATTACAAACGCTTTACAGTCTCTGTCACTATTCGAACAGTTACTTCACTAATTGATATAGTGAAGATCAATTCATTCAAATAGTGCCGATTCACAATTCCAAAAAACCAGTAAATTTTTCCGTTCGTGAAAAGTGAATATTCAATACTTCGAAGTGATCTACATATCACTTTTTGAAATAGTGAATGATCAATTTGAAATAATGACTATTTGCTATTTTACATTTACAGATCAAAAAAATGATCTTTCCTCATAAGAATAACCATCTTTTTAGATGCGATGGCTCAAAATTCAACACTGTTAACTAAACCCAATAGTGTTGAATTTTCCTGGGTTATGACAAAAGCCTTGAAGAGTGCAAAGGAGCGTCTGCGCCGCAAATGCGATCGTGTTCGAGAGGAAGGGGAGCGCGAGCCGAAGCGAAGGCGTCTTGGAAAGGGCTACGAGGCTGGTGGCAACGACAACCGTGGCGAAGACCATCACTACGATACTGACGACGGTACGGATTATGACCCAGAAGACAATGATGACAACGGTGATAACTACAGATACAATAACGGAGGCAAAAACAGAGACAGAGAATACGAAGACAGCAACGACGGCGACAACTACGGAACTAATAACGGTGGTAAAAACGGTGACAACAAAGACAGAGAATACGTAGACGGCAACGACGGCGACAACTACGGAAATAATAACGGTCGACCAAACGGTGACATCAAAGACAGAGAAAACGTAGACGGCAATAACGGCGACAACTACGGAGATAATGACGGCGACAACATCTATGGCGGAGAGTACGGGGACGGCAACGACGGCAACAACAAGGACGAACAGTACGATGACGGTACCGATAGCGAGAGCGGCAGACAGTACGAGGACGACTATGAATATGATCAGCTTGATGAGGACAGCAGCGGTGGCGGGAGAACGCTATCCAAGGAGACAAGGACGAAGAAAACCTGGAAGTGGATTGCATCGATGAAGATAAGCAGGCCGTTTATGAATATTTAAAATCTAAACAACATTTATAATAATTTCCATTTTTCAGGTTTTTTTGTATTAAAAATATACATTATAATTTGTTTATTTTTATCAGAATTTTTCGATCGGTCTTACAGTCTCATAAATTAAATTAATTAATATTAATGGCAGTCAGATTGTCCTTATTTATAATCACCCCAGTAGAATCTGAAATAAGTTATTTTTGAATTATAAATGTATGTTTTTAGTACAAAAAATAACGTTTGTTTTAGTTTTTCGGTAGATTTTTTTTAAGTATAGATACGTTTTGAATTTGTTTTATAGTAAATTAAAATTTTAGTAGAAATTAATTGTTTTTTAAAGGAAAACTAAAGCAAACGTTGGAGGGGCAACAATAGTTGGATGTGCCTCACACAGTTAGGGCGAGGTCGGGGCCCTTTCTGACCTAACTAAAAAAAAAATGTTACAGGATTCCAGAATTCTGTGGCAGACCGCAATATTACTCTCAGCTGCACAATGTAACAATGTTAAAATTAACAAACATATTTGTAAGTAGTTAATTTGTACTTCATTATAAGGTCAATTAACATAGCTAATGATCTTTATGTTTTCAGAAATATCAAAAATAAAGATGACAAGGACGAAAAGAGTCAGCATCAGAATTTAAGTCAACCCAAGGGCAAGAAATTGACACATGCAGTGGCGATGCCTAAGCTAGCCGACATCGATAAATTTCTAAAAAAATTTTTTCAATGTATTATCAATGTATTTATTAATATGTATATAATTTTCTGTTGTTACATATAAATAAAAAATCATATATAATTTTTTTTTAAATTTTCTTATTTTTATTTACGCGTAAAATTAAAAAATATATGGAGAGCATATATGATTTGCATATGCAAGCATTTTGGTAGCATGCGTGCCATAACATGCATGCCGGCAGTGTGCCGTCAACGTGCGAGCATTTCTCCTATTTGAAAGTTAAGAATGTATTGCAAAAATGGCGGCATTATGCCGGCACGTTGAAAGCACCCGTGCATTGTCACGCGTGCCGTCATCATACCGTCACAGGGCGGATGCATCTGGACGGCACTCTGCTGTCGCGCATGTCGCATGCGTGCCAGCATTTTGCCGCCATCGTGCTGCCACCTTGTTATCTGGGCACCGCCCCTGCCGTCGCTGCCGTCGCCAACTATAGCGAATATCGCGATGCCCCAGATAACAGCGCGTGCCGGGCAGATTCAGCGCACGAATGCTGTCTCGACATGCCGTCCGTATGCCGTCATCGTGCTGTCACGCGTGCGATCACACAACCTCACTTTATGCGTGCCGTCAATATGCCGTCAACGTGCTTTCATGAAATGGAGGCAAATTTTGAAAAATAGTGCAGCACGCGTGTTAACAAAGTGCTTTCAACGTGCTGTCCTGATGTGAAATCAAATTTTGAATCGTACTGCAGCACGCGTGCTTACAAAATGACAGCAGAATGGCGACATGTCAAAATAAATTATAAAATTAATTAATAATAATAATAGATACCTATATTTATGTATAATTTTAATATTAAATATAATTTTTTATAATAAACATTAATGTAAAAATAAAATTGGTCCTAATATTTATACAAAATACAAATTTTTTCATCGATTATTCATTTCACCTAAAATAGGTAATTTTTATCTGAATTTATGCAACTCCAGATGTGCATCTGCGCATGCGCGTGGGTCTACGCAACTATACTCGCGACCGTGACTGTCACCAAGACCCAAGCCTTGACTCACCTCGAAATTTTTTTCGATATTTACAAAAAAACGAATTCATATTTTCGTTTGAAACTTAGCAGGGGGTATAAACTGTTACAAGACTTAGGGCAATGTTATCTTGATTTAGTGTAATTCGGTAGTTTCTTTCTTATATAAGGTGAAAACGGAGCGACATAAATTACACTTATAGCGCCATCTAACCATCACACTGCAAGTCAGTGTGCATTATTTTTGTATATGTATATTTATGCATGCGCGCGCAACAGCAATATATAGATATACAAAAGTAATATGTTTACAATGGTAACAAAAACTACTTTTTTTTTTTAATATTATGCAAAATTATTAGTGCATTGCCCTCCGTAATGGTACTATCTATCATTCTGCAAAGTTTCACGCCAATATTTTAAGGCATCTAAGAATGGCATTTGAACGAAAATTTCGTTCAAATGCCATTCTTAGACGCTTTAGAATATTAACTTGGCATTTTGCAGAATGATTAATCATGTAATTACGGAGGGCAATGCACTCATGATTTTTCATATATCGTTATATTTTTTTTTCTACTAAAAACAATATATTTTCTGCTCGGTCGGTAAAAATTGAGTGTGACACCCCCTTAATGGTAATAATTACCGCTTATTTCGTCACGGAATAAGCCTTGCGGTTGGCCAACGAATGCTGTAATGAGAAAATTAATTTCTTGATACAAATAAATGGCTCATTTGCGTCGTAAATGGTGGCAGATGACGGAGTCTAGGTGGTGCGCTTCGTAGTTTTTGTGTCTAGGTGACGGAACGTATCCAATACGTGACCTAGGTGTTCAGGGTAACCGATGACGGAGTATAGGTGGTGCGCACCGTAGGTTCGTGGCTCTAGGTGTTGGAATGCATTTCATGCGTGGTCTAGGTATCCGGGGTCGCCGATGACGGAGTCTAGGTGGTGCGCTCCGTAGTTTTTTGCGTCTAGGTGTCGGAATACATTCCCTGCGTGGTCTAGCTGTCCGGGGTCGCCGATGACGGAGTCTAGGTGGTGCGCTCCGTAGTTTTTTGCGTCTAGGTGTCGGAATGCATTCCATGCGTGGTCTAGCTGTCCGGGGTCGCCGATGACGGAGTCTAGGTGGTGAGCTCCATAGTTTTCTGCGTCTAGGTGTCGGAATGCATTCCATGCATGGTCTAGGTGTCTGGGGTCGCTGATGACGGGGTCTAGGTGGTGCGCTCCGTAGTTTTTTGCGTCTAGGTATCGGAATGCATTCCATGCGTGGTCTAACGGGTCGGGGTCGCCGATGACGGAGTCTAGATGGTGCGCGCCGTAGTTTTTCTCGTCCACTACGTTTGTGATACGTTCCGACATCTGGAGCCAAAAAACTACAGAGCGCAACACCTAGACATCGTCATCGGCTACCCCGAATACCTGGGACACGTATTCTATCAGTTCTAACAGCTACAGCCAAAAACCTACGGTGCGCACCACCTTGAATCCGTCATTGGCTACCCCGACCACCTAGACCACCCATGGAATGCATTCCGACACCTAAATGCAAAAAACTACGGAGCGCACTACCTAGACTCCGTAATCGGTCACCCTGAACACCTAGACAACGCATTCGATGAGTTCCAATACCTATAGTCAAAAACCTACGGAGCGCACCACCTAGAGTCCATCATTGGCCACCCCATAGACCTAGACCACGCATGGAATGCATTCCGACACCTAGACGCAAAAAACTACGGAGCGCACCACCTAGACTCCGTCATCGGCGACCCCAAACACGTAGACCACGCCATGGAATGCATTCTAACACCTAGGGCCACAAACCTACGGTGCGCACCACCTATACTCTGTCATCGGTTACCCTGAACACCTGGACCACGCAATAGATGCGTCCTGAGTTCTAAACACAAAAACCCACTAAGCGCACTACCTAGACTCCATCATCGGCCATCCCAAAGACATAGCGCACGCATTCGATGCGTTCCAACACCTAGAGGCAAAAAACTGCAGAGCGGACCATCTAGACAACGTTATCGGCTACCCTGAACTCCTGGGCCACGTATTAGATTCACCCTGAGATCTTAACGCAAAAAACTACGGAGCGCACCACCTAGAGTCCATCAACGGCCATCCCAAAAACGAAGACCACGCATTCGATGCTTTTAATTATCGATAGTTCACCATCCACTGGCCAAGTTAAGCCATTTTTGTTGGGTTATTTTCTACCAGGGGTGATATACATGTATACCTATATACGTTTTCGAAAGTCTGAACATTCTGTATTTGTTTTTCGAAAGTTTCAACCTTCTGAATTTTTAACTTCCAAATTTCATTTTCGAATGTTTGAACTTTCTAAATTAATTTTTCGTAAGTTTGAATCTTCTAAATTTGTTTTTCGAAATATTGAACTTTTGACATATTGCCTTTCTACATTTATACCATTCCAATCATTATATTCGAATAGCTAGAAATTCCAAAAGTATCATTCTATATTTTGGTTTTCTAACATTTATATTATTATAGTACATTCTATAGAGTAGAATTCGAATATTCGATCCTTTGAATTTCCACTAAATGCACCATTTTCGGAAATGTGAACTTTTTATAATATGAGAATTCTTCATTTTTAGCGTACGAAATTATATCATTTTTTCGATAGTAATATCTTCTATAAATTTAATTCGATATTCAATTTTTTCCACGGAATGAAATTTTCTACATAAATCTACTTTTAATATGTGCCTTTTCTAAATTCTAAACTTTTGTAAAATTATGAGTCTGTATACAAATTTTTGATATCTAAAGCTTTCTAATGAAAATTTTTCTATTTTTCGATACCCCCTCTTTATTTCAAGTTTTGTTATTAAAACATGCTCCAAAGCCTCTGAATATTACGCACAATGTTTACGTCGTTAGTGTCTACATTGCCGGCGAACTGCCTTTTCAGACGATTGCTACACACCAGTGTCAGCTCTGCTTGTCATTGGCAAACGTAACGGGTCACTGCATCTGCTGATCACGTGAAAGGTCGCAAGCTGTCCATTTTTGAATGGGATCTTCTTCGAACTCCATTCTGACACAGTGTTCAAGGATAGTTGGCCAAAGTGCAGGAGACCATCAGTGGACATCACCATACCGTCCATCTGCGAGCACTTGTCGCCCAATTTCTTAATACCGGAGTGGGGATGTGGGAATGGTGAACAATTCAAGTGAGGACAGGGAAGGTTAGTAGACGACGCGATAGCCCTTGTCGGATGCCGGAAACAGGGCAAATGGGTCGATGTTCAGAGGCACCGCGAACTCCGTACCGTTGACTTTGACACGGAACTTCACAACTGTGGCGTGCATAGGAGTATGAGCTATGGGGATTCGGGACCACGTGGAAATTCGGGACCATGTAGGGATTCGGGACCACGTGGGGATTCGGGACCATGTAGGGATTCGGGACCACGTGGGGATTCGAGACCATGGGGATTCGGGCTCACGCGGGGATTCAGGATAAGTAAGGATCTAGTGAGTATATATGTGGGTGAATAATTTATTCCAACGTTTTTTTAATATTTTGTCGCCCTGAAAAGGGATTGATAAGAAAAAAGACTAGAAGAGCTGCCGTACAGCTTTTGTAGACTGGGGCCTGTAGTACCCTACACATATAACTTCTGGTGATGAATCAGGTGATTCGAGTTGAATCACCTCAGGCGTCCGCTGCTGCTGTTGTTGTTGCTGCGAGTGCTGCAGGTGCTGCGGGTGCTGTGGATGCTGCGGTTGCTGCTGCTGCTGCCGCTGCGCGGGCCGTGCAGCCCGAGGCTCCTCAATATACCTGCCCAGCCTCCAAGTCATACACCAACACATGGTCCGGAGAATCCGGGCCACATATTGATGTACGATGCGGAGGTTGTAGCGGCGATTGAGAAGGCTCGGGCTCAGCCATTTCTTGGAGCGCGGCCGTAGCAACTGCACAAAGTACATTCAAACTCATTTTGACGAGTGTGCCGAATTCGCGAAAGCCCACCAGTTTTATACACGAAGCGCGGACCTGCACGCCGCTGCGCGAGAGCCGCCGCCCTCCGCTGCCGCTCGAGCAAACGCTGTGATTGGTGCGGAGCAGCTCTTCGCCGCCGTTGCCGCCGCTCGGCATTGGCGCGGAGCAGATGCGGCCGCGGGCCGATTGATGCGGAATCCGCCGCTACAACGGCCGCCGCCACCACCGCTCATCGTAATTCGCGACAGCTTCGACGATCCCTATAAATGAGACGCGCCCGGCTATAACAACACTTCTCTCGCGCGAGTGCCAGAGTGGGGGTCGCTGAGCGAGCTCTCGCTAGTTTTCAAATCGCAGTTAGATTTCTTAACCAACTGCGTATTTGGGAATGCGAGGGAAAACGAGACTCTTCTCACGCGCGTCTTTTACTCGCGCAAACCCTCTCCGCATGTTATTTCAACGTTTTCAAACAGCAGTTAGGTGTTTTAACCGACTGCATATTTGTGAACGTAAGACTCTTTTCGCGCACGTCTTCGTAACCTTCTCATGTTATTTCGATGTTTACAAATAGCAGTTAGGTGTTTTAACCGACTGCATATTTGTGAATGCAAAACTGTTTTCGTGCGGGTCTTCGTAACCTTCACGTGCATGTTATTTTGACGTTTTCTCACACGCGTTTTCAAATCGCAGTTACGTGTATTAAACGACTGCGTATTTGAGAATGTGATAGAAAACAAGACTCTTTTCGCGTCTTTTATCGCATAACCTCTCGTCACATGTTACTTCGACGTTTACAAACAGCAGTTAGGTGTTTTAACCGACTGCATATTTGTGAACGCGAGATTCTTTTCGCGCGCGTCTTTACAACCTTCGCGCGCATATTATTTCCATGTTTACAAATAGCAGTTAGCGTTTTAACCGACTGCATATTTGTGAACGCGACATTCTTTTCGCGTGTCTTTACAACCTTCGCGTGTATGTTATTTAGACGTTTTTTCACACGCGTTTTCAGATCGCAGTTAGCGTGTATTAACAGACTGTGTATTTGAGAATGTGATAGAAAGCGAGACTTTTTTTCACACGTCTTCTTACTCTCATAACCTTCCCGCGCGCATGTTATTTCGACGTTTTCCAATTGCAGTTAGGTGTCTTAACCGACTGCATATTTGAAAATGTGTCGGAAAACGATGCTCTTTTGTCTTGTAACCTCCTCTCCGCTAGCATGGTATTTCAAGGTTTTCAAATCGCAGTTAGGTGCCTTAACCGACTGCATATTTGAGAATCGCACGCGTCAAAACGCTAAGAGACTCAAACTTTTTCACAAATCTTTACCATCTCTCTCGTTTTTACTCATAAATGTTTGTACCATTCTCAGGACCAACTCAATCGGTCCTTTTTAGGACCTACAAATCTCAACAAACAAACTTATTCATTATTTCAAGCTAATAAGGACCCTATTATTTTTGACAAAATTTATTATATGAAATCGTTTTATTCATAAAAAATAGTGTTGAAAGTCTTTATTATGAAATGCTATTTTCTTACAGATACCCCTCTTCCATAACACGCTTCCCTATTATGAAACATTTTTTCTTTATTAATGGTATTTTCAGTATAAATTTGGGTATAGATAGTTGGAAACTACGAAGAAAATCTGAAACGTATATGAATATAAAAATTTTTCATAAGTACTTACAACATGCGTGGTTATAATATGCGTCGATTCCTTAACAAAGTTTAAGTATTTTAATTCATATATTGTGAATAAACCTATTTTATATTTATTTCTATGCAAATATATCGACGTTTAATCTATATGAGTAGCTCTGATGTACAGTATTGGTAGGGTTAGACACGATTTGTAGATTTATGTACAAATGATTAATATTTTTTGAGTTAAAAGCACAAATAATTTAAAAAAATCTATATATTTAAACTATATTGTAAATGAGATTCAAAATAAAAGCTCTTTTATACTGTTTCACAATAGGGGCATGCAGTTCGTTTGCATACATATAGTGAAACAGTTAATAAAAAGTAGTAATGAGATCGTTGAATTAGTATATAATCGAATCAAAGGGCGCGGCAGCGCCCTGCTTGGCGAGTAAAAGAACGAAGTGACTAACGAGCAAGCGGGGCGTTGATGCACCCTTTATTCTTTGGAATAGTCCGCTCCAACCTTACTTTTTTCTATTCTTGATAACAACATTTTTTTACTCTTTATTTGAATACTTAAATGCATTCCATTAGATAGAATCTTTTACGTACTATCCATATCTGCAATTTCATGTTTCAAGATTCTTTCGTTTTCGTATACTTTTAATAGTAAATTTGCCCTCTCAATTTTCATCTCATTTTTCATTTTCTTCGTCGTCTTCGCGTCGTCGTCGTATTTTAATCCTATACCATATGTACGTACGTATAGGCACTATTAGACAGTGGTTCTACTTGTATCCGAGTGTGGCGCTATATAAAATTTTCTACAGGGCTCTACACACACACACACACACACACACACACACACACACACACACACACACACACACACACACACACACACACCAACACACACGCACACACACATACACACACACACACACTCGTCATTGTATCGACATACTCTCACGCATCTCTAATCTCTAATAAACAAAAACAATGTTATTATGAAATATGTACATACACAATATGCATATACTATCACGGATTAATATTTAAATTATATCAAAGATCTCAGAAAGTGAACTGATGAAAAGAATTTATTTACGAGCATCATCAATGAGACAATAACTTTTTAGATAAGTATTTTAAAATATACATTGACAGTAGAAAGCAGAGATCAAGATGTAGTTCTGTTTTTATTTTTTTAAGTACTGTCAGATCAGATCTTAGAAATTGAGTCTATCCCAACTATACGGCTACTACAATACAAGAGTTTAGATAAGTATAATTTTCAAGTAATTTGTCACAAAGACATTATCTCTCATAATGTAAGCTAAGCGAGAAGCTCCAAAATCTATTTCATTTATCGTAAAAAATTTTCAATGTTTTATGTTTGCAACATGACCAGTCGGGTGAAGGCTTTTCTTGAGACAAAGTTTATATTCTGTGTATAAATGGTTTATAGTTATGATTTGAAAAGTATCAAACATAAAAATTTTCTAATTTTAATTATTTTAAAAAACAAGTTATTCCACAATGCTATTTCACAATAAATTTTTATATTTTCTCACTTTTCAAATCATAACTATAAACCATTATATGAAGAATATAAACTTTGTCTCAAGAAAAATCTTCACCCGACTGGTCATGTTGCATAAATAAAACATTGAAAATCCTTTACAATGAATGAAATAGGTTTTGGACCTTTTGGCTTAACTTTTATTATGAGAGATAATGTCAAATGTGACAAATTACTTGTAATTAATTCTAACTATATATTTTTTTCATTCTTGAAGGGGATATCTGATGTAAAATCCAAAGCTGTTAATATAACAGCTATAGATGTTAATTCTTAAAACCATATAATGTATCCGTAAGGTATTTTCAATACATGGCTTTTGGTATATAACTAATTGAGTGAGGGATGTAAAATCCAAATTGTTAATAAGTATAACAGTTAGAGGAATACCTCTACTTGTTTGCATTACTGATTGAGGTAAATATATAATAATACACTATTTAAAAATGGAAACAAATAGTCCTTTATTTTAATCATATAGTTCTTTATAGTTCTTCATTTTAATCATAGGTTCGAAAAGTTGTACTGGAATGAATTATTTCCATAAGTCATTTCTTAAATCATGTAATCATTACAACGGATATGGAAAAAAATTCAAATTATTTTATTTTACTTACAATTATGAAGATAGCAATGTTTATTTTTATAACAAAACTTTCTACGAAAGTATAATATAAGGCAAGCATAAGGTGTTTCTGTAATATATAAAAATATGAATAAAAAACTTATACTCTATGAAAAGGAATTCTAATAATAAATAATTATTTTCTTCTCACAATTTTATCTTACCGGTTCTATACAATAAATTAATTTGTCTATAAAAAGAAGAGTATATATACTATTATTATATATAGAAAAAGGGATTTCTTGATACAATGAAAGTGTTATTCCATTTTTTTTTACAAATACAGCAGCCTCACACGATGCAATTATCATCATGTACCCACACGAAAATTAAATCTATGAAATATGGTATCATCATTCTTTACCGTTATAAAACTTTTTAATTATTATTGAAGCTCTTAGAAACTTGTGGAATCTCCCTAAAATAACACTTTTAAAAAAAGTAAAACTTTGGCGAGTATAAGTGTATTTGTAATCTCTCTCCCTCTCTCTCTCTCTCCCTATCTCTCTCTCCCTCCCTCTCTCTCCTCTCTCTTTCTCTCCCTCTTTCTCTCCATCTCTCTCTTTCTCCCCCTCTCTCCCCCAAAAGAATATCATAGTTTAAAACAAACACATGAAAGAAGTGGAATCAATTATTATTTTATATAGACAAGTACATTTTTGTGACATACAAATATGGAATTATTTTTATAACAAAAAATCGTAAGTACTACTAAAAATAAACTCATGAAACTGGTGGAATCAATTAAGTGCAGGCAAGTCAATTATTATAATAAAGAGAATTTTTAAAATAAAATTTGTTTAATATATATTTACTATAAAAATTTGTATAAAAAATAATTACGTCTAACAAAAAATATTACAAAAATACTAACATAATAACTGTAATTGAAACACAAAAAGTTAAAAAATTTTTGCGTAAACATTTTCGAAGTATAGATCATAGAAGTCACCACCCTCTAAAATAGTTTAACCATGAGCTATTATACATCATAAATTCATGTAAGTTTTTCTTACACAAGTCAATCTACCTATTATCTGCAAATATGAATTTTAATTAAACATCTTCTTAAACTGTTAATGTAATTTTTTTAATTTTGGCAAATTTTCTTTTAAAGACAGAAGATACTGGCCGGACGCATCGTTTTGTAGTATTTAGGTAATCTATCAATATTTATTTTTATATCATTATTCTTTGGAATAAGATTTATATATTATATTTTATAAAAACGTTTCAATTATATTATATCTATCTATTATATCTACTAATTTCACAAAAATTTTATATCAATCTTTATAATTTCATTATAATTTCATTGTAATATCTTCATTATACAAATTCATTATACAAATTGAATTATTATTAATTCTATAGTAAGATAATAATATTTTTTTTTATATTGCGTATGTACATCTATATATTACGTATGCTTGTTCCTAACATTATATCGACGCACCAGAAGAAGAACATTAATAAAAATTTGTCTTAGTGAAAAATATGAATACAAATTTGTCTTACTGAAAAATATTAATAAAAATATGTACTACTGAAAAATATGAATAAAAATGTGTCTTATTGAAAAATATGAATACAAATTTGTCTTACTGAAAAATATGAATAAAAATTTGTCTGGCTGAAAAATATGAATACAAATTTGTCTTACTGAAAAATATGAATAAAAATTTGTCTTGCTGAAAAATATGAAAACAAATTTGTCTGACTGAAAAACATAAATCACAAATTTAGCTTTTTGAGAAACATAAATAAATGTTTTTTCGTGCGGCGAATAACATGAATAAAAATGTTTCGTTGACGAAAAACATTAACAAAAATGAAATACGCATGGAGTTTCTGTACCTACTATAGGTTAGGATACACCGATCTATTACTTTATCTAATTTACTTTTACTCATATTGAACCGAAATGATCTATACGATACTCGTGACTATGGTTTATGATTAATTTGAACTTAATTAAATATATTGGATATATAGTTTTGTTACAACGAAATACGAAGTATACGAAACGCTGTCAGTACAGAACGTGTAGCGAACGGATGCAGTTAAGCGAGCAATCCTGTTAATCTTTTATTAAAAGTATTTGAAGTTTTTTATTTTGTGAATAAAAAAATGACATCTGCAATAGATGAATTAATTATAGAGTTAATTCGGCGTGAACCGATTTTGTATGACAAAAGTTTAGACGAATACCACACTGAATATCGTGGAAAACGCCGGGAAATACTCAGCAACATTTCACAGGCAGTTTACTAAGAATTTAAACAACATTTATCAGGTGACATTTTATATTTAGAAGAGTATAGATTTATTACTATTAATATTGTTTATTTGTTTTAATATAGAGGATGAAATAATGCGAAGATGGCAAAGCCTTTTGAAAGAATTTAAAGCTATTAGAAAAATAATAATGAAGCAGAAACCATCTGGGTCTGGAAAAATTAATGAACAATCATGGGAATTGTACAATAATATGGAATTCATGGTCCCATTTATTGAACATAGAGATCAATTGTCAAGCGACAACAAACCAAGAGCCAACGCGAGCAATAAATTTAAAAAAAGAAAAAACGAAGACCTACAATTACTGGACGAATTACTAAATAAAAATGAAAAATCAATTTTAAATGTCAACAAATTAAATGACGAGTCGAAAAGATCGCATAATAGTTACATCAAATTTATTGAAAAAGGGCTAGAAAAAGTTCCAGAGGAAAAAAAATTTGATTGCACTAAAAATATATTAGATTGCATCAAAGAATTTGCAAAGCGAAATCAAAACCAGTAAGAAAAATGAATTCTTTTTATATTACAGTTCCAAGAATTCATAGGCGTAGCAGATGATACGACGGCGGTTCACGCAGTATAGTGCACACTGACTGCGCAGATGCGTTTCGTTTGTTGAAGAGTGCGCACGTGGTTTGCAATTAAAAAAGAATTGCTTTCACACATAATATATCTAAGAAAATTTAATACTGTCATTTAATATTTTGAAGAATATTTTGAACGAATATATCTGTTGAAAATGACCACTGCGACGAAGATAGAAAGACTATATAAA
Organism: Torymus aiolomorphi; assembly: GCA_036365515.1. Classification (NCBI taxonomy): domain Eukaryota; kingdom Metazoa; phylum Arthropoda; class Insecta; order Hymenoptera; family Torymidae; genus Torymus; species Torymus aiolomorphi. The sequence continues at coordinate 220,035,650 of CM070873.1, read as the reverse complement.
TCGCGAAATTTCGCAGACAAAAGACTACATGAACGAGAAACTTTTTGCTTAACGTATATTTTACAGTGTGAAAGTACACGATTCATCACAGTTGCTTTAAGAGAAATCACATTGAATATGGGAGGACAATATTTTTCGCGATTTTGTTTTTGGTTTACTCAAGATAACTGTGGTGTCATTCAATTGTGGGATGAGATTCAAGACCATGTAGCCACCCTCAAATATTTGGCAAATGAATTACAAAGAGGCAGAAGCCCAAATACGACAATAATTGGAACGATCGAAGATAAAAATTACTTCTCTACGCAAAAGCATGTGACAAAGTATGCAAGATATAATAATTTTATATACTGATCACTATGGCCTACAAGAAGTAATCCTATCGACACACTCATAACATCAATGATGAAGAATTTAAACAGTTTGATGAGTATTCCTCCGTATAGTATTACAAATGAAGAAGTATTTAATACCTGGGACGAAATGGCTAGGAATAACCAGCAGCAAATTTGGAATGATGTTGGGAAGAGCTTGCGTCGCATTCGTCACCTGCAACGTTAAAATGATTTTATTCATCTTTATATATCTATAAATTTATTACTATTTCATTGTGCTTTCATTATATTGTATTTACTGTATTACTTATATCTATTTGAAGTAGTTTATATTTATTTATTTAAATGTTGGAAATGATGTAGTGATGTAAGGAAATTAAAAAAGTTCATTATAAGAGTTTGAAATAAAATTTAAATTATTCTAATATTTCCGCTAATTATTTTCCATTCTTGATAGAAAAGGGTTTTTATTTCGGATATTATATCTGAAATTAACACAAAATAAGATATACCTTTGATTCAAATGTGTGCTTGTTTCATGTACTTGAGTAGCAATTCTTTGTTTGTAGACTAGTATCCTGGTCATACTGAGGCAAATGAATATTTGAATTTAAAAACCACAATATTATTGAAATGCACTGAGATGAATATAAATATCTTATTTATACTTGTTTTTATACCATATCTGTGCATTTACTACAATAATTTTTAATAAAACATGTGATTAAACAAACTATAACCACTAATATATAGAAGATACTTCCAGATAGAAAAATATCCGTTTTCCTTTTACTATTTACAGTATTTAACAGAAATAAGAGTAATCACTTTCATACCAAATTATGAAGTTTACAATGGGAATTTTCTTATCTAAACATAAATAGAAAGCAATTTTTACACCAATAATATTAATAACGAACATTGTTAATGTTGGACTGTTCGTTTGTTATTAATTTATTGAAATATTTTGTGATTATTTAAACATTTTATTTATTCATAACAATGGTGTAAGCAAGTTTTTGTCACCTTGAATTATTGTAGATAAATTAATGAGTTTAGTAAAAATAAACTTCATTTGCTCACAGTCAACACAAAATTATTTACAATATTTAAAAGAATTGATTACCTACTATATTCAATAAATATATATTCTTTTAGTCACGCATGCATTACTTAAAAGTTCCAAATTATAGTATAAGTATTTGAATAAAACTAACAGTATTATACTATACTATATAGGTATGCTTAGATAGGTAAGAATATACCTATATATACCTATACAGCATGCAGTCACGCACCTGTTGAATATTGGATTTTGCGAACCCTTGCAGTAAATGTTTTTAATGTCAATGCAGCCTCAAAACTCCCAACGTCGAAAATTTAAAAACCTATTTCTATATATCAATGTGTGCTTGTTCCATGTACTTAAGTAGCAATTCTTTGTTTGTAGACCAGTAATCCTGGTAATACTGAGGCAACTGAATATTTGCAACAACTCCATTCAACTGTTACTTCAAATGCATTTGAACAGGTATAGCTGAAGGTCTTCATGCCTCCTTGTCTGTATGAACATGGTTAAGGTATCTAAAGACTTCGTCATCAGGAGACTTGGTTTTTCTTCAATAGTCTTGTACATTTCTGCAAAATAGATAATAATTCATTAGTAAATTCAAACCCTAAAAAGCCTATTACTAGCAAACATCCACAGAAATAATCATTACTTAAAACAGCATGGATAACTTGCAATAGCAACCCTCAAATATTAACGAACCCACTTCTTAGTACCAATTGTATGTGATTATCAAAAAAGCTTCGACTTTGCTGATATCTCCACGTCGATTATATAATTTGTGCAGTCAAAGTTCTCTGAATATGCAGATGTCAAACTCTGAAAAAATTCAGTTTGTATTATAACTAAAGCAAACAATTTAACTGTTACCTTTTACAACAAAGTCTTTAACTAAACATTCATTATAAATTATACAACATATAAAAATAAAACATAGTATGCTTTTAACTTAAATTATAAGCAATTTTGTTTAATAAATTCACATAAAATTTTTTAAATACTTTTGTACTTACTCACATAACTTTTGCTTGAAAATGTGAAATTGATAAGGTACTATAGGTATACAAAATCTATACAAAATGGAGAGCAAAAGCAGCATGCATTTTACCTAGCATAAAGAATATTCTGGAGTAGTAGGCAACAACTTTAATTTAAAATTGTTCTTTTTACGCAGCGACTAAATATTATAATAATACTATTTAGAATACAAAAATAAATGTTATTTTTATACTAACTTTTGCGATTGATATTCCTAATATACTGAAGAAACTCCGAAATTGCAATGACAAAACGGAGTAGGCGTCAAAGACTACAAAGCATGAACTTAGATTGGCTTCTCTTCGCTCGTCTACGAACGTGAAGTTGTCCAATTGGAAAATCGGAACGATGCAAATACTCCGCATCCGCAGCTCGTACGCGCAGCGCCAGTCTGGATCCTTCCTAAGAGACTCAAACTTTTTCACAAATCTTTACCATCTCTCTCGTTTTTACTGATAAATGTTTGTACCATTCTCAGGACCAACTCAATCGGTCCTTTTTAGGACCTACAAATCTCAACTAACAAACTTATTCATTATTTCAAGCTAATAAAGACCCTATTATTTTCGACAAAATTTATTATATGAAATCGTTTTATTCATAAAAAATAGTGTTGAAAGTCTCTATTATGAAATGCTATTTTCTTACAGATACCCCTCTCCCATAACACGCTTCCCTATTATGAAACATTTTTTCTTTATTAATGGTATTTTCAGTATAAATTTGTTTATAGATAGTTGGAAAGTACGAAGAAAATCTGAAACGTATATGAATATAAAAATTTTTCATACGTACTTACAACATGCGTGGTTGTAATGTGCGTCGATTCCTTAACAAAGTTTAAGTATTTTAATTCATATATTGTGAATAAACCTATTTTATATTTATTTCTATGCAAATATATCGACGTTTAATCTATATGAGTAGCTTTGATGTACAGTATTGGTAGGTTTAGACAAGATTTGTAGATTTATGTACAAATGATTAATATTTTTTGAGTTAAAAGCACAAATAATTTTAAAAAATCTATATATTTAAACTATATTGTAAATGAGATTTAAAATAAAAGCTCTTTTATACTGTTTCACAATAGGGGCATGCAGTTCGTTTGCATACATATAGTGAAGCAGTTAATAACTAGGGGGGCTGCGCCCCCCAGCGTGCCTTTGGCACGCCGTCCCCCCCGCCCCCACACACACCTGCTCCTCGCTTCGCTCGTCGCCCCCCCCTCCCTATGTAAAAACTTCGTTTTTACATAATAGGCACGACCGCAATGCTCAGAAGAACCTTATACTTTTATTATTGCAAAAATTGTAATACTTTATTTATCGTTTTTATCATTTAAAACGATTTTCTCGTTCCTAACCTCTCTGATGGGTGAGCTGATGGTACTTTCGCTTCTTGCAGGTATCTGTGGCAGCGAGAATAGTGTAAACGGCGGGCACTGTTGCAGACTGTTTCTTGGGTGTGGAAATGTTGTGTGAGTCATCTATTTATTAATTATATGTGGTTTTTAGGTGCTCAACTTTCCTTGTTTGGCTCTTACACTAGTGACTATTATTTGTACAGTTAAGCTGCTGCTTGTGTCTCTACTCTCAGGCTGTTGCTGTTTCCAGCAGTGAAACAGCGGTTAAAGGTCTCCACCAGTCCTTCCCTCTAGTTGTTACAGGAAGCTGGTACAGTGAGTGAACAACAGACATTGCTGCAGACTTTTCTTTTGTATGGTATGTTTTTTTTAATTCATCTATTTATTAGTCATATGTGGTTTTTAGGTGCTCAACTCTCCTCGCTTGTCCCCAAGAATAGGGACTGATCTGCTGTTCATGTGCTTTGCTGATCCCTAGGCTGAGGCAGTCCCTGACATGAAACCCAATTGACGGTCTCTGTCAGTACTTTCCTCCTCGGTGGTCCCTTATAAAAATATCCTATAGAAAATCCTGTAGGAAATGCTATAGAAAATCCTGTAGGCATTCCGTAGAAATCCTATAGGAATACTATAGGATACTCTATAGGCAGTCCTATATGAAATTCTATATAGGAAGTTCTATAGGAAATCCTATGTGAATTTCGCGCTTTTCCTGTAGGAAATCCTACAGGAAATCCTATAGGAAATTCTGTAGGTAAATCTGTAGGAAAAACTGCAGACAATTTTACATGGAAAATCCTGCAGGGAATTCTGGAGTATTTTCGTGAAAACAGTTTATAGAGGTTTAGCATCTTATTTAGCGCTGTAACATCGCACAGCAAAATCAGTGGCAAACAGTCCTAGGTAAGGAGTTGCACCTAGGGACTGCCGTGCACGACTGCCGGCGCTTACCGATTAAGCCCAATGAGCTCAGATATCAAAATCAAGGTAATCCTTGTCACATTGACTCTCCGTAAAGTCGTTCAAACGGTTGAATCTCATGGCTTTACATACCCTCGCGGTTCCAATGTGTTTATGAGAGTCCCGACTCCTGCGCCCCATAGCGGCATAGCAGCGAACATACATAAACGAGGCTCTGGAGAAGCAAGCTTCTACCGCATGCCGCAGCGCAAGTTTCTAGCTATCACGGTTCTTTTGTTATTAACAAAAACGTGTTTTTTTTTAGAAGCTTATAACTCCTAAACTTAACGGTCAATTTTTTTGAGAAAAATCGTGATAATACAGAATATAAATAGCTATAATCTGTTAAAATTTGAATACAAGGCTAGATTTTGAGTAAAAAATTGAAAAATGAAAAAAATCAGTTTTGTATGTCCAACGATTACAAGAGTAAAATTGACTTAATGGCTTCAAAATTCCTTTTAGAGGTAGGGTTTTTATAGTTCTCGGTCGAGTTCTTTGGGCAAAATGATTGGTCCATAAATTTCAGAGATATTTGAGGTTAAACATTTTTTGACATTTTTTTAAAATCGTAATTTCTCGAGAACGGCTCTATGTATCTGAATGGGGTGGGTGGCATTCGAAAGAGAATTAAAATACCTATATTTTCTAAAAAAATTAATTTTCTATCTATCACGGTTCTTTAGTTATCATCAAAAACAAAAACGTGTTTTTTTTTTTAAAAACTCATAACTCCATTTTATGCTTTTTGAGCCAAAAAGCAAGACTAAATTCATTTTCGCGATTTTACATAATTTTAGAGCAGAGGGAGAGAATGAATTTCTTTACACGATAGGTAAAAAAAGTCACTTTTTAGAACATATTTTTATGTAGGAAAACGCAGAAAATCATTAATGTGTTACAAAAAATAATTTAATCTCTAAATTAAAAAAGATTTATATTTTATTTTCAAAAAACGCGCAGTGATATCTACCGCTAGGTGGTGTGGAATGAGGAAACGTCATTGAGTAGGCATTCGATGATTTTTTTTAATTTTTAAAAACCAACCAACAAAATGAATTAAAATGTTTAAAAATTATATCTATTATAATCTGTTATAATTATGAATTATGCATTATGAATGCATTATATTCTGCATTATTATAATTTATTTGTGAGTTATGAAATTAAAAAAAAAACACGTTTTTGTTAATAACAAAACAACCGTGATAGCTATTTGTTTTATTATAAAATATAGATATTTTACTTCTATTTCAAATGATAACTTTATTTATCAGCTCAAAATTTATATAAATTTGATATAAATAAATAATAAATAAATAAATAAATTTAAAAATGAACAATTTTTAATATTCATAAATGAATTTAATTATAATTATGCAATAAATTTTTTAAAAAATTATAAATTTTGTTATAAAAATTAATTAAAGGAATCAACAAATTACGGTTGAGGAAGCTACGTGCCAATGAATTGGCAGTGGTTTTTTTTTTTTGGAAATTATAGGTTTTTTTACGCTCTTTTGAATGCTACCCATCAGATTTAAATATCTCAATTCTATCATTGAAAAAAAGCCAAAAACAATTTTGAGAAAATCGAAAATTCGAAATAAAACAAAAACGAATCGGCCCAATCAAAAAACGGATTTTTGATCCGCCATCACACAAAAAAAACAAAAAGAATGAGACCTGTCCAGTTAAAATCGATCGAGTAGAAGCTGAGATCCAGGCGTATATACACACACACACACACACACATACATCCATACAGACATTTTTCAAAAATCATGTATTTTGGTTCCTAACACCTGGAATATCAATTATAACATGTTTTTACAACAACTCAAAAAATTACTATCTCAAAGCTTCCTCTAGGAGGAAGCAATATAGCTATCATTGTTCTTTTGTTATTAACAAAAACGTGTTTTTTTAAAAAAGTTCATAACTCAGAAATAAATTATAATAACGAAGAATATAATTCATTCGTAATGCATAATTCATAATTATAATACATTATAATAGATATAATTTTTAAACATTTTAATTCATTTTGTTACACATCATTATAAGTTTAAAAAAAAAAAAACCTTTTTTGTTTTTGATGATATTTAAAGAACCGTGATAGATAGAAAATTAATTTTTCTTAGAAAATATAGGTATTTTAATTCTCTTTCGAATGCCACCCACCCCATTCAGATACATAGGGCCGTCCTCGAGAAATTACGATTTTAAAAAATGTCAAAAAATTTTTAACCTCAAATATCTCTGAAATTTATGGACCTATCATTTTGCCCAAAGAACTCGACCGAGAACTATAAAAAATCTACCTCTAAAGGGAATTTTGAAGCCATTAAGTCAATTTTACTCTTGTAATCGTTGGACATACAAAACTGATTTTTTTCATTTTTCAATTTTTTACTCAAAATCTAGCTTACAGAATGTATTCAAATTTTAACAGATTATAGCTATTTATATTCTGTATTATCACGATTTTTCTCAAAAAAATTGACCGTTAAGTTTAGGAGTTATAAGCTTCTAAAAAAAACACGTTTTTGTTAATAACAAAAGAACCGTGATAGCTAGAAACTTCTTTTTTTTAGAAAATATAGGTATTTTAATTCTCTTTCGAATGCTACCCATCAGATTCGAATAACTCGACCCTATCATTAAAAAAAATCAAATAACAGTTTTGAGAAAATCGAAAATTTGAAAAAAAAAACCAATGCGCATCGCCCCAATCAAAAAACGGATTTCTGACCCGCCATCACGCAAAAAAAAACAAAAAAAATGAGACCTGTCCGATCAAAATCGACCGAGTAGAAGCTGAGATCCAGGCGTACACACACACACACACACACACACACACACACACACACACACACACACACACACGCACACACACACACACACACACACACACACATACACATACATCCATACAGACATTTTTCAAAAAACATGTATTTTGATTCCTAACATCTCGGAACACAATTATAACATGTTTTTACAACAACTCAAAAATTTACTATCACAAAGCTTCCTCTAGGAGAAAGCAAAACAAAATAAGTAGCACATGAATGTATTTTTTCTTATTTAAAGTTTAAAAGTTTTCAAATCGCTTATGTCTTTATAGCTTAGTCAAAAAATTTCACGCCAATGCGCGGTACACAATAAACACGTATATAATACACATGTTTTTTCTTTATACGCGTTCAGTGGTTGTGTTAGGTCATATTTTGTCGATACGACGTATCCATTCAAAACAAAACATGACTGCTATGAGTCGGAGTCTCAAAGACGAGTTCGCATGCGTGCTTTTACTTAACTTTTATAACTGATTTTTTTAATTTTTGTTTGGGAAGAATAATTATGGGGATATTGGGAAGAATAAAGTAGCTCTAGCTCAGAGTCAACGTTACCACCGTGACTCATAAAATTACATTGGAACAGTTTAAATTATAACAAGGCGATTGTTTACCATTTCATCAAATCATAGTAAGTTTAATTTAAAGTGACTATGGAATTATATTTTCATCCGTAACTATTAAACATTTATTATATTCTTGTAGCTGACTGAAAAAGCTGCTTTTATTGTGAGACAATGCATCAAAACACTTTGTAAGATCGTATCAGTACAAGGCCATTCTTATCAAGTATAGAGAAGAATGGACCACATTTTAGATTCTCTGTGCTGCTCACCAGCTCGTAGGAAAAAAAAAATTTCATGGAGATGTCAAACTTGAATAGTACATTATGCACCAAGGATTCAAGGACTCGCTACGCTCGGTCCCAAAGCTCGCGCACTCGCCGAGAATGATACATATGTGCCTGTGGTAGTATATACTATTTTTTTTTGTCCGAAGGCCGTAAATAGTGAATTATGCACCAAGGACGCAAAATGTATCATTCTTGGCGAGTGCGAGTTTTGGGGCCGAACGCAGCGAGACCGCCAAAGCTCGCACTCGAGAGAATGATACATTTTGCGTTCGTGGTAGCATATACTATTTTTTTGTGCAAAGGCCGCAAAATGACTTTTCGCGGCCGCGAAATACTAAATGTATTTTGTGGCCTAGGCCTTACATTTAGTATTTCGCAGCTTCTATACGGGCTGCAAAAATTCATTTTGCGGCCTGAGGACAAAAAATGAATTTTCCCATTCCATATAGAAGTCGCGAAATACTAAATGTATTACATTGCCTTACATTGAGTATTTTGTGGCCTCTATACGGGACGCAAAATACTCATTTTGTGACTTAATTATGATTACTAGATGGAACTGGGTTCTTTTAAAAGATTTTGTTACCCGACATATTTACAAAAAGATAATCTAGCTGATTTTATATACTTATTTTTTTATACATGTAGAAGAAGGTATCGAAAAAAACAAATTGATTTCTCATTTACTTAGATAGTTTTATAGAGTACCTTTATTAAATGTTATTATTAACATTCAATCAATATTATCCAAAAATCTTATTATCTTGATTTTTAATTTTAAAATTTTTTCTCGGTTAACGGGTTAATAAAATGTCTACAAATCGTTCCTCAAATTTTAAATTAAATGAATTAAATCCCGTACACCTCTAGTTACTTTTGCTATACTTATGGTGGCGCTCGTGTTACTAGAGTTCGCGTGCCACGTTCTTGCATTCGCTGAAATGTATAATAGCTTGTTCACTCCTGTTACAACGGTCAATGTGAACAGATCGTTCACTCCGGTACCTAATTCTATCTCAACGGTCAACGTGAACAGATCAAAATGCCAAGTAAGTCTAACTATTTTTTATCAGAAGTGAAATAATTTAAAAAACATAACTATTAATTTTTCTTTTTTTTTTCTTTTTGTCAGAAGGAACAAAAAAACAAAAAGGGCAGAGCCGCAGAAAGCAGCCGCCACCAGGTGGACAGCTACCACGAGGCGATCAATTTGGCCACCATGATGGCCAGCAAGCCCAAGTTCCACTGCAAAATGCCGTCATTGTGGTTGGCTATCAAGATGATGCGGGCCGGCTTCCCGTCGACGAAAACGAAAATGGCCAGCAGGATCAATTCGTGATCGAGCAACGAGGAGCTGCGGGCCAGCTTCCCGTCGATGAAAATAACGGCGGGCAGCAGCTCCAGGTCCCACTTCAAAATCCCGCCATCGCGGTCGAGCCACAGGCTGCTGCGGGCCAGCCTCCCTCCATCGTAAATAACAGTGACCAGCAGCTCCAGGCACCGCTTCCCAATGCCGCCATCGCGGTCCAGCAAGAAGGTGCTGCGGGCCATCTTCCCGTCGACGGAGCTGATAATGGACGATAGGACCAGGCCCCCTACAAGGGAACAATGAATCAGCTGGGCGGAAAAAAAAGAAAACAAAATCACAACGAAGGTTGCAGGTAATTACTTCTTTTGTCTTGCTGCATAGGATCGCATTGAAAAAATTAATAAAACCGTGTGTGTATGTGTGCGTTTGTGTGTGTGCGTGTGCGTGTGTAACCTTTTTTGAATACTCAATGTTAAAATTAAATTACCAAATAAAAACTAATGCATCGTATTATTGAATACGATGTAATAATAATACTAATAAATTAATATAAAATTGTGAGTATATCGGCGACTGAGCGGCACTTTTACGGTCACTACACGGCCAGTATACGGTGAGATAAGTCGTTCTTCATCCTCGCGCCGAGATACGTTCTTCCGCTCAGCTGTCGATATGTTGAAATGAGAATATCACTATTATTTCAATGAGTCACAAAATCTAAAGTTTCATAAAATTATATTTTTTATTTTACAGAACCGGCATGAGGAAAATGAACTGTCAATAAAAGTGAAAAATGTCGAAAGGATACGTAAATATGTTTAAATATTTCTTTTTATCTTAATTATTATTTTATAATTTTTTATTATTCACAATTATGAGATTCACATTTTTTATGTTTTTTCAGACAGTTTACGCGATTTACCAAAGCGTGAAGCATTCAAGACAGTCGACAGTGCTTCCCACGCCTTCGCACCCCTTCACACAGGCCCCTCCACCTGGCCAAACGATTGTACCACCACAGTAGATAAGCTGTGGGGGTTCTGGAATCAGGGGGTTCTGGAATCAAGGGGATTCTGGAATCAAGGGGGTTCTGGAATCAGGGGATTCTGGAATCATGGGGATTCTGGAATCAGTATGCTTTCTGTGGTCAAGCCTGACTGCAGATCTGCGATCAGCTGTTTGACTGCAGAAACTATACTGATGGCAGAAGCGTCATGATATCAGAAGCGGCATGACTCTAGAACGGACAGCGGCTTTGTGGTGCGCGGCCAGCGGCGAGCGGTTCGCAGCAGGTGATCAGCGGCCAGCGGTTTTCTGTGTGTGAGTGAAGGATGACGTTAAGTGATGCCTTCGCTAAGCATTCCAGAAGCCGGTGTCCTTCCGGGGAGAACTGAATTCCCGGACAGTTCCAGGTATCCTTCATAGAGAGCGCGCGCCATGGTTTACTCGCGATGTTGAAAGTGCGGCTTGCGTCGGCCACCGTTTTCCTTCGACCGCCATCTTCAATGATCGAGACTCAGTTTTAATCTCGTAGGCTTTTTTCCGAAAATATAAAGTATTATATTTCAAATAATCGATTTTCTATTCATATTGGCTGTAATTTCATTTTGTTGTAGCTATACGTAAATATTTGAACTGGATAATTTAAAAAAAAGCAAATGAAAGTAGACATAAGGTCTTTCATTTATTTTTTCCGTCGATCAAAATGTTGGTTTGACTCAAAGTTTCAGATCAAAGATACAGATAAAAGGATGGATAAAAATTAACGCCTACTCAAGCCACAAATTAAATCAGTTTTTATGCATGTTTTTAGGCAGCTTTATTCTAGAAAATAGAGATTGGCGTCGTAAACGTAAGAGCAACGCGACACTTTTATAAATCACATGCCCTCGCAAGATAGCGACACATATAGGTGGGGCAAAATTATTATTACCAATCGATCAGAAGCCGGCGGCACGTGAGGGACGAGCTCGCGCTCTCGTGCGATGGAAATGTGTACACGCCGGTGTAGCGCTGAAACTCGATAAGCGCAACCGAGAAACCAGCAGCGAAAAGCATAGCGAGTATAGTAACGCACCTGCCACTTACAACTGATGCAAGCGCGCGTCTACCTCGAGAAATAGCCTGCGCGGATATTCTATGGAGTTTTCGCGAGATGAAGACGCGCAGCAGGTCCACGAGCCGTCTGTCTGCTCCACGTGTAACGTCGTCTTATTCGTAATTTCAGAAATGCCGATAAAAGAGGAAGAAAAGGCAAAAAGAGAGATATATATATATCTCTGATTATGAATGCTGCTGAATGTAGCGCTCGTTATATTGATCGCCCGCGCGCCTGTCTAACCAGTTTCGTGAACAATAAAAGTTCATTTTTGCATTTGGTAATTAAAGTTTGTTCAGCGCTGCTGTTATTGAAAGCATAATTGCAAACGCTCATCAATGTCATTGAGCATTTTACAGGAATTTAGATTGGGCGAAAAGTTATTTCGCCGACAAATCAAAATTGTTTGCCTGCTGTAAACAAGCATTTATTTATTTCTAAAAGCAGTAGCGTGCTCTATCAAAACACGTATTATTCGAATAATTTTGCGAAAAATAAATAGCTAGAAAATACACAGTGATTTATTTGCACCGTCACACTGCACGGATATTTATAATTCTGAACTGTACAGTAAAAATGAAATATTGTTTTTCAGTCATACTAGCCAAACTCAAGTATGCCGTGCACGCGTGTACTTTGACATGTTTATTTTAGAGGAAAATCAAAATGATGTCAATTTGGCGCCTATCTATGGCTAATCAGTCACAGGCAGTAATTTGTGTATATATTTTTGGGAGATCTGTTATTTACAGTCACAAACCAATTCTCAAAATAATGTTGTTATTGTTAAAACCGTTTTCAATTTGTGTTTAATACCGCCAATGAGATATATGTGCGAAATCGCAATAATTTACGATTAAAAAGTAATTACCATTTAATTTTTGCGTGAAAATTCATTCCCTTAATGAAAAAATTATAAATTTGTCGAGGTTTGTTGCAAGTGAATAACACACTACTCTTTTATTACGTTCGAAATATTTCGCACTGCAATACTCTATCTTATCATCACCATTAGCAGTTTAGCACGCCGGGCTCTAATACGAACGTCCGACAGATGTCTATAGATATACTATCCCGTGGTATCGTGGTAGATACCACGTCTTGTCAAGAACAGAACGATGCGGCTCGCTGAAACGCGTGTTTCGAAGTATTTATATGCCGAAGTAGGTAAGCTACGAGAGTTCTGCCCCACTCTTATACATGGGCAGTATATCTATATATAGTATTTCCCCTAGACACCACTGCGCATGCGCGTACTTTCCCGCGTGGATTCAAATATCTGCGCACACTGATCTCTGTAATTTGAGACGGTCTTGTTGGGATAGTATATCTATAGTTTTCCCCTAGATACCACTGCACGTACCCCCTACCCGCGACACCCTCATGTGATTCACATTATCTCGTTCTCTCGTGTAAGATATACATGAGCACTGTGTGTGTGTGTGTGTGTGTGTGTGTGTGTGTGTGTGTGTGTGTGTGTGTGTGTGTGTGTGTGTGTGTGTGTGTGTGTGTGTGTGTGTGTGTGTGTGTGTGTGTGTGTGTGTGTGTCCTAGACCAACCACAAATTTCCCTAGAACATTTTAGTCCTCGAAATTTCCCTAGGCTAACCCCCATTGGTGTACGCAAGGTACTATATACATAATAATTCCCATGAATTTTTGCACTATTTATGTATGCAGGTACTATATCTATATATATAATATTACCTCATAAAGTATTCGCATAAAGAATAGCATACTACATTGAATTATTTGAGACGGTCTTGTTGGGATAGTATATCTATATATAGTTTTCCCCCAGATACTACTGCACGTACCCCCTACCCGCGACACCCTCGTGCGATTCACATTATCTCGTTCTCTCGTGTAAGATATACATGAGCACTATATATATATGTGTGTGTGTGTGTGCGCGCGATTTTGTATGTGTGTGTGTGTGCGTGTGTGTGTGTGTAGTAATATAGAATTTATTTATCAATTGAAGGAAACAGTGATATAGAATATTCATGAAGTTTATTAAACATAATTTTTACAGTTTTTCATATTATATTAGCATTACATTGAATACAAGTGATATATAAGATAACTTCTTTTATTTATAAACCTATATTTACAATCAATCTTCATTAATTTTAATAGTTTTATAGTGCCCCCAAGGTAAAGTATCTGTTTCCCCAGGTATTAAGTATCGCTTATCATCGTAGGGACTTAAAGCTAACTTTTTTTGTCTTACAGTTTGTACTACATGTGCTTTAGATTGTATTATACACTGCTCTCTGTGTTGTGTTGACATATTTAATAAACAATCAACATAGTCATCAAAAGTAATGGTTCTATCAACAACTCCAGTTTTAACACCTTTAACTTTTTTAACATGATCTTGGCCATTTACACGAATACTATACATTTTACTACGTAACCCAACGAACTCTGTCATAATTTGGCCATTACATTCATCTTTCATTAGGCCTACAACTTTCTTATTGACTTGAGGAATTCCAAAAATGTTATCAACTGGGTAGTCAGAAGTATCAAAATTTGAAATGTCACGTTTTATCACTTTATATATATCTTCATCATTTATTTCATATATTAACCTTTAGAGGACGGGATGGCCCCTATACGGGCCATGCCCATGATCGACCCTTTACATGTGTTAGTTTTGAGATGTGAGACATCACAAAAACTCGATTTCTATAGAAAAGTGAGAGAAAACAGTAAACCCAAATCCCCGTCCTCTAAAGGTTAAACTATCAGTATCGGTATACAACAGTTTGCAGCGATCCCCGAATTGCTTCTTCATGTAGTTGTAGTGAAAATCATATACCAAAGTCTTTGATAAATCCAATACACAAAGACCTACATAAATTGGCTTATTCATGTATACTTCTGTCTTCTCTAATTCTATGAGAACAAGATTTTCATCAATGATTGTACGGTTATGGAATTCTGGTCGTGCAATAAGAGCTTCTGCTCCATATCGACCTTCCCATTTGGTCAGTAATTTAACATTAACTCTTTTTGTGAAAGATTAGAGGATTGTTCGTATTGGTGATTGTTGAATAAATAAACTCCTTCTTCTTGACCCAACGAACCAAATCTTTATTTAACTTAACCCAACGTTTCGGACATGTATTATGTCCCTTTTCAAGGCTACATAGAAATTTACAAGTTTTAATTTACAAGAAAATTTTTTTACACTTTTAAATGATTTACACTGCTCACCTCTATCAATAAATTAATAGGTTTATAAAACCATCGTTAAAAAGTACGTAATAATGTCTCACAGAGACTCGTCTGCCGTCAGTTCTCGGAAATTTAAAGTTACCAAAACACATAATAGGCCTTGAACGCAACATGAACAGTTTCTCCTGGCACTCTCAGTCATGCTCAAAAGAATTTAAATGTTTATACAAAAAGTTTTATAAACATATTCTAAACTTAGAAATAAGTGATCTGAATGTGCATATAAGGTTTTTAAAAAGTAAGATCAACTCTTGCATATCTCCCTTAAAATTAATATTAAGCCCAACACTTATTGACGGTTTTCTCAGTTTTTATCGGAACACAATGACTAATATAAATAACAAACATAATTCTCGATTAAACAGTAAGTTTGATGTCTTAGAAAGAAAACAACGTAAGGTTAACCCGTCTCCAGAGAGCATTGACCAAAACAAAAGCAAATGGCTTGTCAATCTCACGGACATTGAACTACCGAATGATGTGTTTGAAATACTCAGCTTAGGCGATAAATATAACTATACTGGGAACATTCAAAAAGAAAGTTATTTTTCAATTTTTAAAGAAGTAGAAAATTTTATTAACATACATGATTCAGATAGTTTCGACCACTTAAGAAATAAAGTTCTTATGACAATAAATAAATTTGTGAATACAGATAGACATAAAGAACGAAGAGAATTCGAGTTTGAATGCAAAATAGAAAACACAAAATTATTTTTAAAAGAAAATTCAGATTTAATATGCACTAAAGCTGACAAAGGAAATTCTACTGTGTTAATGTACAAAGAAGATTATATTAACAAAGTTGAATCTTCTTTACAAGATCCAACTTTCTATAAATTATTAAATAAAGACCCTTATAATGAGCTTATTAAAAAAGTTAAAAAATTTTTCACTTCATGGAAAATGAAAGGTGCTTTTGACACAGCAGAATTTTCCCGTTTATCAAATTTAAAACTAGACAATACTTTACTATCACGTGCTTATGGGTTAGTGAAAATCCATAAATCAAATTATCCTATAAGAATTATCGTTTCTTCAATTAACAGTCCGTTTTATGCCTTCGATAAATGTCTTAGCCTTTTTTTAAAAAAATACATACCTAAACCAAAATATTCTGTAAAAAATAGTATGGAGGTTAAGGAAAAATTAGGTACTATAACAATTCCTCTAGGATACATATTAATTTCATTAGATGTTGTGTCTCTATACACAAATTTAGATTTCACTCTTATTTTAAATGGAATAAGAAAGAAATGGAAATATTTTAAAGATAAGACCAGTCTTTCTTTGATTGAGTTTTTAAATGGTATAGAGTTATTATTAAATTCAACTTTTTTCAAATTCAATGAAAAATATTACAAACAGCTTATTGGTTCTCCTATGGGAGGCAGCTGTAGTCCTCGATTTGCTGAAATTGTCCTTGAGGAAGCTGAAGAAAGTTGTCTTGAAAAGTTACGCGACTCCATACTATTTTACTGTAGGTATGTAGACGACTGTTTATTAATTGTTAAAGAAACTGAAATTGACAATATTCTGAATACTTTTAATCAGTACAACGAGTATTTAAAATTTACTATTGAGAAAGAAATAGACAAGAAACTTAGTTTTTAGACATGCAAATAATTAGAGTTGATAATAGTTCTCCATTAACAAATTGGTATAGAAAACCTACCTTTTCTGGTAGGTATATAAGCTTTGATTCACACCATCCTATTTCACAAAAAAGAGCTCTAGTCTTTTCCCTAGTTGACAAAGCAATAAAATTATCCCATCGTTCTTTTCATAACAATAATTTAACTTTGGTCAAGAAATTTCTTCTAAATAATAAATTTCCGTTGCAGTTTATTGAAAAAAATATTAAAAAAAGACTTTGTCACATTTTTAATAGTAACAACTGTAATAATATTACAAAATCTTATACAAAAAATCCTTTAATTATACTTCCTTATGTTAATAATTTATCACAGTCTATCAATAAGATTTGCAAAGAATATGGTATCGTGCATGTAAACAATATGTCTAACAAGCTAAGTTTCGTTAAATTAGGAAAAGATCCAATCAAAAAATCAGATGTTACCGTTATTGTTTACAAAATAAAATGTAATGATTGTCATGCTGCGTATGTTGGACAAAGTGGTAGAGCGCTAAAGAAAAGATGCTATGAACATAAATATTGCATAAAAAATGCGGACGAAAGATCTGCCTTATACATGCACTGCAAATACACAAAACATAATTTCGACTTTGAAAATGTTTCGATTCTTGATGTTGAGAAAAATAAATTCAAACGAGAATTTTCAGAAATGCTAAATATTTATGCCACTGCGAATAACATAAATCGCAAAACTGACATTGCTAATTTAAAATATTGTTACAAAAATAATATAAATGTATTACTTTCAATGCTGGAAAAAAAGAAAAAACATAAACATAAAATCAAAGGTTTACGTTAGCTTACAAATACACTAACAGCTCCCCACTACTCGAGGGCACAATATAAATACGAGCTATCGCTCGGTTTGGACTTTAAATTTCCGAGAACTGACGGCAGACGAGTCTCTGTGAGACATTATTACGTACTTTTTAACGATGGTTTTATAAACCTATTAATTTATTGATAGAGGTGAGCAGTGTAAATCGTTATTCATTTAAAAGTGTAAAAAAATTTTCTTGTAAATTAAAACTTGTAAATTTCTATGTAGCCTTGAAAAGGGACATAATACATGTCCGAAACGTTGGGTTAAGTTAAATAAAGATTTGGTTCGTTGGGTCAAGAAGAAGGAGTTTATTTATTCATTAACTCTTTTTCTTACATTTTCCATAGTCTTTCCGGAAACAGCATTGTTCATTAATTTGTAGAGATTTTTCTCAAAGTCATTTTTAGCTCCTTGTCTCATTTTACTATTTAGATCGATATATTCTTTTAGCCAGGGTCTTTGATTAAATTTCATTACTCTGTGAATTTTTGTTAGTTTTAATCCATTTGCAAGAGCTTGCTTTAAGTTACGATAATGAAGTACATATCGCAATTTTGTTTCAACAGTTGTAGGCAAATTAGCTTGTGAAGAGCCTGGTGGCTTCTTATGCTCTGCACAAAATGGTAAATCTTTGTGTAGATCATGTAAATTTTCTGGATATTCCAAATCAACTTCAAGTATATAGCCTATTGGAGCATCATCTGGAATATTGAAATTTATATGCTCTATATCTTCAATCCATTGAAAGCCGCCATATGGTAAAGACTGTTGCATAGCCCAACCATAAAGATTGTTTACATCGAAATACATGAGGTGCTTAGAGTTTTTATCTACATCATAGTCACTACCCATGTATTTGTTATTAGCTCGGGCATAACGATTTGAACACTGACTTATTCCACCTCGTATTCCACGCTCAATAAACATAAGTTGATCAATATCAGTGAGCAACTCAAGCTGTATATTTGTATACTTCAACATGGCATCCCAAGTTAGGCCTGGAGTTGTATAATAGTGTGCTGGATCTAAGCCATAGGCTTTAAGACAGCTGTTGCGAAAATTTTCAAACACCTCTGCCAAGAGTAGTACATCGGTTTTTAAGTACAAATCTGCATATTCACCTAAATTTGTTATATTAAATGCTATCCAAACATTTTTGGCATGTTCATAATCTTCATCAGATATGTGACTGCTATTTAATTTGCTATAAAAGTCATCTTACGTTGGCAGTCTTGAAACTTCAAGTTTTTCTTTAGAGTCTAGATAATCATAAGGAAAGACACCCTTTCTTCTCAACAGTTGAAATTTTTCTTCAGTTAATACTTCATCTTTAGAGAACTCTTGCCGCAAAATTCTAAGTTCCTCGAGGTATGATGATAGTTTATCCAGCGATGATGCCATCAATCGGTAGGAGTCAATAAATCTAAAGTTTATGTCACTTCCTTCGATGTGCTTGGTAAATGAGATGAAACGGTCTTTATTTAACGGTAAAAGATTAACCCAACCAGGAAAACCTTGAGCAATAGCCTTGATGAGAAAGTAGGAGTCATAGCCAGTTAAATTGTGGAATATAATCGGAATACTGCATGACTCTTGGTAATTGAGGTTACATTTTTCATGCGCTGCTCCTCGATATCTGAAACATATAACAATAATAAATTAAAGTAATATGTTTAAGTAATAAGGATGCATATTTAACCTTACCTTCCAGTCAGATGACAGTGATCTCGAACACGCTCCTCGCCCAAGGGTTTCTCACAAATATGACAAGTTTTTGTGCATTGGAATGCTTGTTCTTGTTCCAATGTTAACATTTCCATAGGTATTGTACATTCTAAGGCAGTCTCTACATTCTCAGCTAAAACTTGCAATTCCCTTGCAAACCATTCAGCAGGGCTCGGTCCTCTGTAGCTACGGTAATATGATAGAGAGTTATCATAGCTACATTTTAAGTAGTACTCCACACTGATGCCTCATGCTTTTGATAAGCGTTCCCAACTTGTATAGGTTTCAAGAGACACTCAAAATCTGCATAAATGACAAATGGTACTTTCTCTTTATTATTATAATTTTTAAATTGTAAAATTTGGTCTCTTGGTGTAGGTAAGTTCACTCTACGCTTATTGATTTACGCACAATCTTGTTCATGATATTCTAATTTAGAGATATCTCTAAAGTAATGTAGGCATCTATCACATAAATATTTTCGGCCATTACGTTTTGAAAGTTGTGAAGATACCAAGCGAGATAAGTCTTTGATCCAAACATAATGAGATATAATTGTAGTATCTTCCTCCAGCTCTTCTTCTTCATCCTCATCCTCATAATTATTTTGTATCAGAAGAAGGTTTACATGTGTTTCCTTCTTAAATGTTGTTATATGCAGTGGCGCAACTTTAAATTTTCCACTACACTTTTTTAAAATGTAAATATTCGTCGAGAGATTATTTTGTTTTTCAAACTTTGGAATTTTTTTTGGTCTTACAGGAAATTCTATTCCTGTAAAATTTAATTCGTTCTCATATTGCTTATATTCTTTCACTCGATCTGAATGGTGCACAGAATGCAAGGCCGATAGTATTGCCCATTTGAAACATGCATTGTCTTCATTTTGCACATTAATACATGCTTTTTTCCTTTTTATAAAATCTGGTAAGTCAATGTAATAACTTCCATGAATTGGATTAAATTTATTTATATGTACACTCAAGTTAAGAATTGTATGAAGCGACCATCCTGAATCTCGCTCTTCAAATTCTTCCATATCGCTTAATATGGGCTGTTTAACGTTTGTTGTAAACCATTGTTTTAAATCTGTTGTTTGCGAAATCGATTCAGCTTTCGTATTAAAATATTTCATTTCAATTATTTCTTCATCAGCTTTCGTTATCACATATTCAGCTGCCAGCACTGTATATACTTTAAGATTATTTTCTTTCTTCAATGCATTTATAATTCGAATTTTAAACAATGTCTCAGCATCTTTCATAAATCCAGTAGCGTCTAAGTTCTTTAAGTTTGCAATAACACTCGATCTGATTCGTTCATTAAATGCACATTTAAGATCTTGCCATTTTACTCTGTCTAGTAATCTTTTGCGTAAACCCTCTCCTCCTTTTAGTAAACTTTTTAGTTTCAATTGATGAGATTTCAATAATCCAATCGTAGATAAGAATTTTTGTTTCTCTGGCACTGTAGCTTCAACTTATCGCAATAATTTGCTCAAAAATTTAATATTTTGTGTTGTATATTTTATCAATTTTGGAATCTCGCTTTTATCAATTTTACCACTTTGTAGCAGTTGCACAACTTCTCGCGTACGCTCAACGATTTTTTTACACTCGTAAGCAGACATGTTGATTTTTCTAAGAACAGTTGTCAACTATTCGAAAACGCGTTGTGTGCGCTCTTTTATACTTTTTACTAGTGTTAATTTGCCTCTCTTCGTTGCTTCTCGATTTCTGTTGGGTTTCGAGATCGATTCGAGATTTCGAGATACCTCGCAAAACCGAACGAATATCGATCGCTTAAGGAAATTCAATAATAATGATAATAACACCTGAAAGAGATTCTCTTTTACACTGAAAGAATTGCAGCAGCTACGTCGTATTTATAGGGTCTGTATGACGCAAAAATTGATTGGAATCTCTGATAATCTCGTTCTAGAACCTTACAGAAATAAACTGTTTACAAGACCCCCTTTAATTTGATATCCTTTGCATACATTCAAGAGACACAACCTGCAAAATTCTAAGAAGTGCGTTATACCCTTTGATATACCGCAAACACATGCAAATGCTTAAATACAGAAGAGTTGTTGACAGGAAACGGCTGTAATTTGATACCTCTTCAGTATGCCACAATTATTTATCATATAGAATTCTTCGCAATATTTCTTTTAACTTGATACCCATACACTTGTTATCTACAAGTCAAAGCATTGGAACGTTTACCCTTTGATATACCGCAAAAATTCTTTAAGCAAAGACTTGTTGACAATAAAAGGTTGTAATGTAATGCGTTAGAAGTTATTGTGTATCAAGATGATGATACATTCTTTTTCACATACACACACACGCACACACATACATGGCGTAATATTTTGCCTATTAAAAATTCTCCTTCTAATGAACGTATATTGATGTCCACATACATGCAATGCGTTATCTATCGCACCTCCTCTTTGTTCCGATATTCGCACGGCGTGATTCTTGGAACTCGGGAGTATTTCAATTGCGCTCTCCTTATTCACACTCTTTCGGCTTACTTACAGAATTAAAAATATTTAAATTATTAATAAAAGTTTTATACGACAATACCAATGAATTGACAGCCCTTATAATCGCTTCTCGTGAGAGAATCAAAATTCGCTTATTTTTTCGATATCTCAAGCCGTTCGCGAGGTATAGGATTTATTTTATTTGAGCACGAGTTTATTGCTGAGATTTCGCATACAATTTTGAGATATATAAATGAAATTTAATAATTTGTGCATTTGTAAGAAGGCGCACTTTCTTATTAGCTACTTAATACTTCAATTTACAATGAAATTCATACAATACATAATAAACTTAATTCTTCGAAATTATAATCCCCTCATCCAAACTTCTTATTATATTACTAAATTTATATTAATTTTATTAATAGTTCCTGGAATTTTGGAACAATAACAATATACCGAAGAGGTATTACATTACAACCTTTTATTGTCAACAAGTCTTTGCTTAAAGAATTTTTGCGGTATATCAAAGGGTAAACGTTCCAATGCTTTGACTTGTAGATAACAAGTGTATGGGTATCAAGTTAAAAGAAATATTGCGAAGAATTCTATATGATAAATAATTGTGGCATATTGAAGAGGTATCAAATTACAGCCGTTTCCTGTCAACAACTCTTCTGTATTTAAGCATTTGCATGTGTTTGCGGTATATCAAAGGGTATAACGCACTTCTTAGAATTTTGCAGGTTGTGTCTCTTGAATGTATGCAAAGGATATCAAATTAAAAGGGGGTCTTGTAAACAGTTTATTTCTGTAAGGTTCTAGAACGAGATTATCAGAGATTCCAATCAATTTTTGCGTCATACAGACCCTATAAATACGACGTAGCTGCTGCAATTCTTTCAGTGTAAAAGAGAATCTCTTTCAGGGGTTATTATCATTATTATTGAATTTCCTTAAGCGATCGATATTCGTTCGGTTTTGCGAGGTATCTCGAAATCTCGAATCGATCTCGAAACCCAACAGAAATCGAGAAGCAACGAAGAGAGGCAAATTAACACTAGTAAAAAGTATAAAAGAGCGCACACAACGCGTTTTCGAATAGTTGACAACTGTTCTTAGAAAAATCAACATGTCTGCTTACGAGTGTAAAAAAATCGTTGAGCATACGCGAGAAGTTGTGCAACTGCTACAAAGTGGTAAAATTGATAAAAGCGAGATTCCAAAATTGATAAAATATACAACACAAAATATCAAATTTTTGAGCAAATTATTGCGAAAAGTTGAAGCTACAGTGCCAGAGAAACAAAAATACTTATCTACGATTGGATTATTGAAATCTCATCAATTGAAACTAAAAAGTTTACTAAAAGGAGGAGAGGGTTTACGCAAAAGATTACTAGACAGAGTAAAATGGCAAGATCTTAAATGTGCATTTAATGAACGAATCAGATCGGGTGTTATTACAAACTTAAAGAACTTAGACGCTACTGGATTTATGAAAGATGCTGAGACATTGTTTAAAATTCGAATTATAAATGCATTGAAGAAAGAAAATAATCTTAAAGTATATACAGTGCTGGCAGCTGAATATGTGATAACGAAAGCTGATGAAGAAATAATTGAAATGAAATATTTTAATACGAAAGCTGAATCGATTTCGCAAACAACAGATTTAAAACAATGGTTTACAACAAACGTTAAACAGCCCATATTAAGCGATATGGAAGAATTTGAAGAGCGAGATTAAGGATGGTCGCTTCATACAATTCTTAACTTGAGTGTACAAATAAATAAATTTAATCCAATTCATGGAAGTTATTACATTGACTTACCAGATTTTATAAAAAGGAAAAAAGCATGTGTTAATGTGCAAAATGAAGACAATGCATGTTTCAAATGGGCAATACTATCGGCCTTGCATTCTGTGCACCATTCAGATCGAGTGAAAGAATATAAGCAATATGAGAACGAATTAAATTTTACAGGAATAGAATTTCCTGTAAGACCAAACAAAATTCCAAAGTTTGAAAAACAAAATAATCTCTCGACGAATATTTACATTTTAAAAAAGTGTAGTGGAAAATTTAAAGTTGCGCCACTGCATATAACAACATTTAAGAAGGAAACACATGTAAACCTTCTTCTGATACAAAATAATTATGAGGATGAGGATGAAGAAGAAGAGCTGGAGGAAGATACTACAGTTATATCTCATTATGTTTGGATCAAAGACTTATCTCGCTTGGTATCTTCACAACTTTCAAAACGTAATGGCCGAAAATATTTATGTGATAGATGCCTACATTACTTTAGAGATATCTCTAAATTAGAATATCATGAACAAGATTGTGCGCAAATCAATAAGCGTAGAGTGAACTTACCTACACCAAGAGACCAAATTTTACAATTTAAAAATTATAATAATAAAGAGAAAGTACCATTTGTCATTTATGCAGATTTTGAGTGTCTCTTGAAACCTATACAAGTTAGGAACGCTTATCAAAAGCATGAGGCATTCAGTGTGGGGTACTACTTAAAATGTAGCTATGATAACTCTCTATCATATTACCGTAGCTACAGAGGACCGAGCCCTGCTGAATGGTTTGCAAGGGAATTGCAAGTTTTAGCTGAGAATGTAGAGACTGCCTTAGAATGTACAATACCTATGGAAATGTTAACATTGGAACAAGAACAAGCATTCCAATGCACAAAAACTTGTCATATTTGTGAGAAACCCTTGGGCGAGGAGCGTGTTCGAGATCACTGTCATCTGACTGGAAGGTAAGGTTAAATATGCATCCTTATTACTTAAACATATTACTTTAATTTATTATTGTTATATGTTTCAGATATCGAGGAGCAGCGCATGAAAAATGTAACCTCAATTACCAAGAGTCATGCAGTATTCCGATTATATTCCACAATTTAACTGGCTATGACTCCCACTTTCTCATCAAGGCTATTGCTCAAGGTTTTCCTGGTCGGGTTAATCTTTTACCGTTAAATAAAGACCGTTTCATCTCATTTACCAAGCACATCGAAGGAAGTGACATAAACTTTAGATTTATTGACTCCTACCGATTGATGGCATCATCGCTGGATAAACTATCATCATACCTCGAGGAACTTAGAATTTTGCGGCAAGAGTTCTCTAAAGATGAAGTATTAACTGAAGAAAAATTTCAACTGTTGAGAAGAAAGGGTGTCTTTCCTTATGATTATCTAGACTCTAAAGAAAAACTTGAAGTTTCAAGACTGCCAACGAAAGATGACTTTTATAGCAAATTAAATAGCAGTCACATATCTGATGAAGATTATGAACATGCCAAAAATGTTTGGATAGCATTTAATATAACAAATTTAGGTGAATATGCAGATTTGTACTTAAAAACCGATGTACTACTCTTGGCAGAGGTGTTTGAAAATTTTCGCAACAGCTGTCTTAAAGCCTATGGCTTAGATCCAGCACACTATTATACAACTCCAGGCCTAACTTGGGATGCCATGTTGAAGTATACAAATATACAGCTTGAGTTGCTCACTGATATTGATCAACTTATGTTTATTGAGCGTGGAATACGAGGTGGAATAAGTCAGTGTTCAAATCGTTATGCCCGAGCTAATAACAAATACATGGGTAGTGACTATGATGTAGATAAAAACTCTAAGCACCTCATGTATTTCGATGTAAACAATCTTTATGGTTGGGCTATGCAACAGTCTTTACCATATGGCGGCTTTCAATGGATTGAAGATATAGAGCATATAAATTTCAATATTCCAGATGATGCTCCAATAGGCTATATACTTGAAGTTGATTTGGAATATCCAGAAAATTTACATGATCTACACAAAGATTTACCATTTTGTGCAGAGCATAAGAAGCCACCAGGCTCTTCACAAGCTAATTTGCCTACAACTGTTGAAACAAAATTGCGATATGTACTTCATTATCGTAACTTAAAGCAAGCTCTTGCAAATGGATTAAAACTAACAAAAATTCACAGAGTAATGAAATTTAATCAAAGACCCTGGCTAAAAGAATATATCGATCTAAATAGTAAAATGAGACAAGGAGCTAAAAATGACTTTGAGAAAAATCTCTACAAATTAATGAACAATGCTGTTTCCGGAAAGACTATGGAAAATGTAAGAAAAAGATTTAATGTTAAATTACTGACCAAATGGGAAGGTCGATATGGAGCAGAAGCTCTTATTGCACGACCAGAATTCCATAGCCGTACAATCATTGATGAAAATCTTGTTCTCATAGAATTAGAGAAGACAGAAGTATACATGAATAAGCCAATTTATGTAGGTCTTTGTGTATTGGATTTATCAAAGACTTTGGTATATGATTTTCACTACAACTACATGAAGAAGCAATTCGGGGATCGTTGCAAACTGTTGTATACCGATACTGATAGTTTAATATATGAAATAAATGATGAAGATATATATAAAGTGATAAAACGTGACATTTCAAATTTTGATACTTCTGACTACCCAGTTGATAACATTTTTGGAATTCCTCAAGTCAATAAGAAAGTTGTAGGCCTAATGAAAGATGAATGTAATGGCCAAATTATGACAGAGTTCGTTGGGTTACGTAGTAAAATATATATTCGTGTAAATGGCCAAGATCATGTTAAAGTTAAAGGTGTTAAAACTGGAGTTGTTGATAGAACCATTACTTTTGATGACTATGTTGATTGTTTATTAAATATGTCAACACAACACAGAGAGCAGTGTATAATACAATCTAAAGCACATGTAGTACAAACTGTAAGACAAAAAAAGTTAGCTTTAAGTCCCTACGATGATAAGCGATACTTAATACCTGGGGAAACAGATACTTTACCTTGGGGGCACTATAAAACTATTAAAATTTAGTAGTAATCCTTTTCATATTGACTCTCCGTAAAGAGTCGTTCGAACGGTTGAATCTCACGGCTTTACATACCCTCGCGGTTCCAATGTGTTTATGAGAGTCCCGGCTGCTGCGCTGCTCTGCGGCATGCGGCAGAAGCTTGCTTGTCCAGAGCCTCGGTTATGTATGTTCGCTGCTATGCCGCTATGGAGCGCAGCAGCCGGGACTCTCATAAACACATTGGAACCGCGAGGGTATGTAAAGCCGTGAGATTCAACCGTTCGAACGACTCTTTACGGAGAGTCAATGTGACAAAGATTACCTTGACTTTGATATCTGAGCTCACCGGGCTTAATCGGTAAGGTGCCGACAGTCGTGCACAGCAGTCCCCGGGTGCAACTCCTTACCTAAGACTGTTTGTCACTGACTCTGCTGTGTGATGGCACAGCGCCAAATAAGATGCTAAACCTCTATTAGATGTTTTCACGAAAATTGTCTGTAGTAGTAACTACAACATTCCTGTAGTAGTAACTACACAATTTCTGTAGTAGTAACTACAAAATACCTGTAGCAGTAACTACAAAATTCCTGTAGTAATTTTGTGTGGTCATAACTACAGTCCGAAATTACTACAGTATTTTTCAGTAATTATTGTATAGTAACTACTACAGAACTGTTACTACAGCGTTTGTGTAGTAATAACTACAGCATCTTTTCGTAAGGGAGCTCTTTATTGTCATAATATATTTAGTGGAAAAAGTTTCATAAGAAACGTCTTACACTTGATGGTGTATTCTATATTTGGTATCTATGAAAACCCTTTGCATGTTGATGATGCCACTTAGTTGCACATGTATACGCACACATGCGAGGACAATGGGTATAGTAATTTGCCTTTTGATGCCACACAACAGCCGCGTCTTCTCTCGGACATTGTCTGAATGCGAGGGGTTAATTAACACACTCGGGTTTGAAGAATATGTACGTCAAGCGCAGGATCGGGGTAGGATGCTCAGCCCGAGGCAAAAGATATGGAAAGGGTAAGATATAGCGGAATAGGAATGTATTGTAAGAGACTTGGGCTAACGCGAATTGAATTTCGCACATATAGCAGAACTTTTTTTATTGCTGTTTTATTTTTAATACTCTGAAAGCGTTATAACTCCGAAAAAATTTTTTTTTCATCAAAAATTATTATTTTATAAAAATATCATTTATGTGTAAAAAGTATTGATTAAATAGAAATTATATTTCTTTGATTTTGAAATAAAACTTATTTCATAAATTATAACATTTTC
Source organism: Torymus aiolomorphi (assembly GCA_036365515.1). Classification (NCBI taxonomy): domain Eukaryota; kingdom Metazoa; phylum Arthropoda; class Insecta; order Hymenoptera; family Torymidae; genus Torymus; species Torymus aiolomorphi. Next base: position 220,007,646 of record CM070873.1, on the reverse strand, counting down.
ATGTATTTTAATATTTTTTTTTTGTATATTGTGTTCACTTGAATTTCTAATTAATTTAAATATATGCATCATTCAATATACAAAAAGAGCAAAAGTTTTACAGAATTCATTTAAATATTTACAATTGTTAACTTTCATTTTTTTCATTTGCCACAGTTTATTATAACCAATGCTCAAAATACCATTTCTATCACACGATCAGAATATAAGTAAAATGCCGTCTGGCCTTTGTATACGCTCTCAAGTGCCCCGCCATTATTTAGATCAAAACCATACATCCCCTTTATCCGGCGGATAATGCTGAAAGGCTGAGAGAGAGTCAAAGAAGCCTGAACTCCACAGAAACGACAGTTACACTCGGCGCGTATACGTAATTACGAATGACAATTCACAAGAAACGCACGCCAGCGCGCGCGCGTGATTATACCAAATTAATAAACCTACGTCACAAGGATCGTTTGCGTATGGGCTTATGTACGCGCGCGGCCGGTATATTTATAGGCGGGGGTTCGTGGCGACTGCCGGTCTCCAATCCAGTTACTCCTGTGCATCAATTAATTCAGATTAGCCCGCAGGCGGTCCCCGTAATGGCCGTAATACCTTTCACTCGCTGGCGCTATGCACACGACGTAATTATTTGTGCTCGATATAGAAGAGTGGGTGGAGAGAGAACGCTTTTGCATTCCTCCTTGCATAGGATTATATGCCTCGTTAGTTATGCCGCGCAAAGTCGACACACTGCATCATCGCGTCTGCAAGAGCACGTCCATCAATAAAGCCGATTAAGTCGTTCAATATTTGGCCTTCTATCGGCATTCTATTTTGATTTGTTGGAGGTGAATTATTGTCCCGGATTTATTTCAAGCACGTTTATATTAATAATATCGACATCTCTTTGTGATTAAGGCTCATGGTGAGAAAATAATTGAGCTGCATTCTTTCATTCGCATTCATTTCAAATTGCCTCAATACTGTGATTCAGTCAATTGGCTTATTGTAATTTCATAAGAAAACAATTAACTTTATTATGTAATTAATTTCACTGAAAGTTTATTGATAAGAGGCATTTGGTAAGAACTACTTGCAAAAGTAATAACAGAGCACATGTTAGATCAATAAGTTTAAAAGAAAATTATTAACAAATATCTAGAATAATGTTTGATAATGATACTATATGTTGAATAATATTATTAATTATATTTATTTGACTGACGATTTGAAAATTCTTCGCATGATATAAACGATAAACACAATTACCTAAGAAATTATATGAGTGAACAGAAAATACGAGTAGATCTTGCCATGCTTAAGAAGATTAGATGGTAAGGGCTTCTATCAAAGCGTGTCCCGCTGTACAAACGAGACTCTGGTAGATGGTAAAGCCTAATACCTTCGCCAGACGATTTCCTTAAAAAGTATTGGCAATAAATCTAAGGCGAAACAGGAGGTCCTGACTATCCCCCGATATATATATTAAATGTCGGGTTTACATGGCCCTGGTCAGGACTTAATATTGTGTAAGCGCATTTCTTACTTATACTTTGGCCAAGTAGAACATCCATATTAATTATTACAACGTTTCTTTTACTATTGTTTTAACGAAAAATTACAAAATGATAAAGTTATGTTATTCAAGTTGTTGCGTATGAGAGGAGCGAGTTATATGAATAAGTGGCCTAAAAAGTGTACGACAACCCCTAGGACGAGAATCGGGCACTTTGAGCCTGCTAAACGGCATCGAAAGTGGAATTTCGCACCCGGAGGTTCAAAATAGTATATTATGTGCCAAGGGCGTAAAGTGGGTCTTTTTAGACCGAGTGTAGGGTTGCAGTCCGAATCTAAGGTGAGCTAGCACGAGCCGAAGGCGAGTGCGTTTGCAAACCGAAGACGAGTACTGCAACCACACGAGGTCAAAAAACCCACTTAGCCCTTGGAGCACACCATAGTTTTTGTACCGCAAGTATAGATTTTTGCGTTTTTTTTCAAAATATCGATGATTTTCTTAAACAATCTTGAAAACTTCATTCAAAAACGACAGCGGGCGCTTTTCGATTTTTTATCGCCCGCTACTGCGAGCAACGGGCGCTTTTCGATTTTTACTGCCCGCTACGGCGAGCAGCGGGCGCTTTTTAGTTTTTACCGCCCGCTGGTCGACAAGCGGTCGCTTTCGGCTCTATTAATAGGTTCAAAAAATGCGAAAATCGTGCTTGCGGTACAAAATAATCTTTTTGTAACACATGCATGATTTTCGCCGTTTTCAGCTTAAAAAGAGGTCCTAAAGTAACTTTTTTTCGACCGACGGAAAAAAAATAGCTGGCTGTCATTGGCACATAGCTTCCTTAAACTTAATTTACTGATTCCTTTAATTAATTTTTAATTTCAATATTTAAAATTTAATACTTTATTTTGTACGGCGAGTCTATGTTAAATTCTATGTTAAAACTCTACCTCTTAAAAAAAAAATTATTTTAGAAAAAATTTGCGTTTTCGTTGTCGGACGATAACGAGAGTAAAAATTATTCAATCCTCCTGAAATTTTGCACAGATGTAGCTTCTATACCCCTTCAGATCGAGTTCGTTACCCAAAAAAATCGGTCCATTACGAAAAAAGATATTTGAGGTTAAAAATTTTTTTTAAAAATTTTCGAATCGCGTTTTCTCAGAGAATACTTGATTTATTGACTTCAAATTTTAACCACTTATTAAACTCATTGAAGAGTATATTTGGTTAAAATTTCAAGAGATTATCTTCATTTGTTTTTCAGAAAAAATTAAAAAACAAATGAAGATAATCTCTTAAAATTTTAACTAAATATAGTCTTCAATGAATTTAAGGTGATATGAAACCCTAATTTCAATATTTTTTAAATCAACATTCAAACATTTATTTGGAAAAAGACGGTTGTCAAGCGCTCCGAACACGTAAACACTATATTCAGGAATTTTTTTGAGTGATTTTATTAGCATTTTCGTTAGCTATGCTCGTTTGAAAAGTAGGTCAAATACAGATTCCTACTTACCGATAGTACGGTTTTTATTTAATTAAATAAATTCTCATCATTTTTTTTGGAAAAACACGTTTGTCAAGCGCTCCGTACATGTAAATACTATACTCACAATTTTTTTTGGATGATTCTATTAGTATTTTCGTGAGATGTACTCGTTTGAAAAATAACGTCGGTACTCACATCCCTTTAATAAGTGGTTAAATTTTTAAGTCGATAAATCAAGTATTCTCTGAGAAAACGCGGCTATGGGTCTTTTGACCTCGTGTGTTTGCAGTATGAGTCGAAAGTGAGCTAGCACGAGCCGAAGACGAGTACTGCAAACTCCACGCTTGGTCTAAAAAGGCCCACTTTACGCCCTAGGTACACAATATACTATTTATACCACTCTAACATAAAAATCGCAACTTTGACATGATTTGTAAGCTCTCGTGGTATAAAATACTGTATGAAACTTGTGTGCAAGGTGATTTTTAACGCATGAGACGTTGTTCGCACGAGCGAAGCGAGTAATCACCTAGCGAGTATAATCATTTTCCATATCAGTGTCATAATATACTATTGCGCCCGCTATATACGAAAATTTTACGTCCGCTCCGCGAATTTTGTGCCCGCTAGTCTAAAAACGGTTAAGGACTTTAGGACGTTTTTTAGGTTTAAAAAACGCGAAAATCGTGCCCTTCTTACAAAAAATAACTTCTAACACTGCGATTGTTGTTGTAATACTCAATTCTAATGTAACTTCGTGAATTCCGTATTTAAAATATGTTTAATAAAATGATATTTTATATCTAACCATAGTTGTCCAATGGCGTCACACATCATCAGACATGAGAAACGCATGGTGGCCAGCTTTAAGAGCTGGCTATATGAGCGTGAATCTTGCATGAGTATGTCCCTATACAAATTGGAATAGGTTGAAATAACTTCGAAAAAATAAATTTTTTGCGCCATGTTAGCTCGCATTGACTTTACGTCATAGGTGACTATAATGATTCTACTATACGAAAATAGATAAATTCTTAAGTTCATAAAAAATACCTTTTTCTATTTTATACCAAAGTAAGCATATCTACAATTACTTTTTATAATTCTATGGAACACAAATCTTACTCCAGGCAACGCGTTATCGACTCATTAAATGGATAAAGCCCAATATAAAATATACGAAATATAATATAGTGGAACTAACAATACTTTTTCCTAAACCTTATGCAAAATTGAATGCTACCAAAAAAATTTGATATTTGGTTACAATCAACATTCATAATCTTGTCACTTGAATCGTCGATGGAACGTGACCTGGTCATGTGTGCATTTACACAAAGCGCCGACGCTACTAGACCCCGCTAAATTGATAATTAAAATAAATTTTTTAATTCTAAGTACTTATGCAATTTGTTTTATTCTTGAATTGATTGGATTCAAAGAGTTCTATACATATACTAATATAAATATACACAAAAATCACAAAACTTTTTATTTCAAATATTTTTTGTATTTAAACATGCTTTTAACAAAAATAAAAGAAATGTAATTTGTATATTTACATTTGTGCTCACAATACGGCTATACATCTGGCTTAGTTCGCGGTTTTCACCCTATATTTCAAGAGTGAAAAGTTCGAGTTCAGAGTTTGAATAATTTACAAGGCACCTTACGTGCAACTATTTCAATTTCCATATAGAATACTTGGATCGTGTATATCTTTTGGTTAAAAGTCGGATTCCTTATCAAATGAATCTTGTATGATTCCAAGATATCACGTACAACGAATCCCGGCAGCAAAACAAAAAATATTTTCCTCGGCATTCCTGCAATTAGTTGAATTTTATTTTCAAAACCGTAAATAATTTATTTTTTAATTTCAATGAGTATTTACAACGAAATATAGGGGATAAAATATATTTTAAAATCTGAGATGCTATAAAGTAGATAACAGTCACAAAATCAATTTGAAGGTAATTTGAAATTTCTATCGTGGTTTTATGAAAGTGGGTAAGTGTGCTACACATCAATCAGATATTCTATCTCAAGTTAGAATCTAACAGTCGATTCGACATGCAGGGGAGCTCTAAATAAAAAGATTCCCATAAAAATTTCACTTCCCACGTCCATCCTCATTCTCTTCGTGCTATCCGTGTAAAATCAAAAATGCCGATTACCGTGTAATTTTCGGATAAAGCAATACGAATTTATACAGCCCAATAAAAAATACGAGCTCCATATATACATTATATTTCCCCCGTGATCGATCATAAACGGAGGGGCATAAAATTCACGAAAATCTCATTATTAAACCCGCTGCGCGGGGGCCGCGTCGAGACAGTATATGAAGGCGTCGCTGGCACCAGGGGAGGAGGATGGAGTTACTTATGAGCCATCGCGCGGTCATGAAAAGATAGGGTCAGGTGGTGAGTGAAAAAAGGAGAACGGTCATAAATTGAGCGGCCGAAGATTCCATAAAAAATCATTGTATCGCACAGCACGAACTCGTCATTCATAGCCACGTCAATATATCTGCCCGTGTACATATATAGTATACACACATAGCTAGCAGCAGCTGAATATTCCACCTCGGGCCGCGAATGGTTCCCGCGCGAATAAGCGAGCCATCGTGGCGACGTGCGGCGAATTTCAAAATAAAACGTCCTTTTCCTCGTTTTTTGTGCGCGCGCCGCGTGGGCAAAGAAATGGACGCGCGACAATTCCGCGCGGGAGTAAGCAAAAGCGAGTAAGTGGAGCCGGGGATGATAAATTGCGAGGAAAGATCGAGGAGCGCGCGGGCGAACCGCGTATGCGAGGAAAAAGTCTTGACGGATGTATGGAAAAAGAATGAAGGCGAGTATGAGACACAGGTTAGGGAGTAGACGTGGAAGGAGGAGGATGAGGAAGGATGGAGCCACGGATGCACGGAAAAATGAATTAAGACGGACAGGGAGGAAGATTAAATTGGTTCAAATGCAGATGATCTTATCTTATAGGATTTCGAGATCATTTTCGAGGACGCGATGCTTTTGACTTTCGCGAAATTTCGCATTATAATTCTTACTACTGTAAATCCAATAAAAATTGAAATCGTGCGATAATTATACTACTTTTAATATTGCAGATCTTAATAGAATCATAATATTTATAATGGTCATTGCATGAATATTCTGAGAGAAAAAAAAAGATCACTGCAAATTTATTGGCACTCCTGTTACCGTGCACTAACGGAAACTAACTTTTTTTCAAAATAGTATATCATGCGTATAGAGTAATCTTTTTTCAACAAGCAATGCTCGCAGTAATCTCATATTTTTTGCATGGGCGTGCGCAAAGTGCATGTGTAAATCGATTTTTCGGTGCGTAACTTTTTTTTATACTATGTGTATAGACTTTACAGCCGTTTTTCCACGTCCATACGCGTTGCTTTTGATCGTACGTTTTTTTCGAAGTCCATACGCAGTGTTGTATGTACGAACGTGCAAAAATATTTTTTTTTTCGTTCAGAAAACAGATTTGCTAATGCAGTTAAGAGAAGATAACTTTAATATTATTTTCGTTATTATAATCTTAAAAAATAGCTATCATTGTAAAAGTAGTCTTTAAATATTTATTAAATAATCTAATTGAATGCAAGATTCGAGATTGCCTAATCCCTTTCATATTACCATCATTATTTCGTTAAGTTATATTAATCAATCCTTCCTATACCGTAAAAGTGATGTTATGCCACACAGTTCACTCTCTAAATGTAAAATGGTGAAACAATCATTATCCAGCAGTTAAAAGTCAGTGCATATCCACTATTTCGGAAGTACGACTTTTAACTATCGGTATAGTGATTTTTTTACTATTTTATATTTAGAGAGCAAGATGCTATATATTCATTTATTTATACATACGCAATTAATGCCAATCACTTAAATGTAATACATGACTAACTACAGGAAAGTTCAATTATGCAATGTACGAATTCGAAACTAACTTAAGAAACTTCTAATTACTTAGCATAACTTTACGTTATAAACATTCTCCATTTCTAACTCGTCTAACGTGTGAATTGTAAATCTTTTAACCGTACAATCCGTACCTATACGCAAATATAAACAAAATTACTTTCTTGGGCAATAGAACGAAACTCTTCGACAAAATTATTGTCAATAGTAACAAAATGGTTCATTCATTCCGAATATTTACATACCTAAATAGATGTGCTAAATGTAAATAAATATTTACTGTATTTGAAATAGGGCGTCTTATAATTTTACTACAATAACTTTTTTCCGTGGAAAGCTGTCTGCCTGAAAAAAAAAAAAAAACATATAGAATATCATGTGTAACTGAAACTACACTGAGAGAAATGTTGTAGTAAAATTTATTATAAACATAAGAAAAATTACTATATTTTGTAGGAACGGAGGGACAAATCGAAATTATAACAATTTTTGCTATGCAACATAGTAATTTTTATGAATGACCTTAAATTTCAAAAAATTAAATTTTTTCTCGTTCTTCCTGTTTTCAGACTCTAATCATACAATATATTTAATGTGAAAATAAATTAAAATGAAAAATAAAAATATTTTTTTTTACGAGCGTTGGGATCGAACCTGCAACCTTCACCGCGGCAATCGGACGCGCTAACCACTTACCCAAATAGGGTTCTTGGGTGTAAAATTTTGGAACTTGTACATGTCAAACCATCGATTTCAAGAAAATTTCAGATAATATTAAATAATGACAATAAATAACTTTGATAACACAAAGAAACTTATCATTAATGTGCATAATATAAAAATAAAATAATTGAAGTAAGGTTTTCAATGTTTTGTAAACTTAAAAGCAAGACAAAGTGAAATTCCCGTAGAAACATAATCTTAATCAGACACGTGGGCGCCTTGATCTGCGCAGAAAGTACTAATGTTGTAGCAATTTTTACTATGTTGGATAGCAAACTTTCTTATGACCTGTAGCAATTTTTGAATATGGCACTTTTTACTATGTTTATAGTAATTTTTAATACGCTACAAAATAAAATTTATACGCTACAAAATAAAATTTAAACGCTACAAAATAAAATTTATATTCTATTCTAATAAAAATTAAAAGCATATATTTAAAATTTTATTATATCACAGTTTTTGCTATGTGTATAGCAATTTTTCTTTTATTTCGTAATACTTTCTAATCAACAACTGTCATAAAAATTACAAGAAATTTTGTATTTATTCATACAATTATAATAAAAATGCAGCATAAAGTGTATTTATCTCACCCTTCCTATACTTTATAGTAATTTTTATTACAGTTATAATAAAATTTACTACAACATTTTTCTCAGTGTAAATATATGTTACTTTAATTTATCAGAAATGCTAATTACAAATGATTTTGTAAGTGCAGAACGTAAAATTACATTCAATTGAATTGCTATTTATGGCGTAAAGTTGCCTCGCTGAAAGTACATTTTTAAGCTCGTACACATTATGGAGTCTCCAAGTTGTACTTATCGAATTATAAAAACTGCATTATAATAAATTCTAATTTAATTATGCTATCTATGATATAGACATTTTCATAATGTCAATAATTCATAAACTACTTTATTTATAAACTCATGATATATCAGGAATAATTCTTTACGTCTGTTTAATTTACAGTACATACATGTAAATATTTAATATATTAAATTAAACAAAGGCGTATTATCATTTAACTCAAAATAATTGTTCTATAAGTTAATTGGCATATGGTATTTATGCTAAAAGTTTTTACAGTTTCAAAACTATCTACAAATTAGTGAAGAAAGATTAAAATGAAAGAACGAAGTTTTAATTCACCTTCCAGAATATCTCCGAAATATTTCGGCGAAGCTAACTTTCTCAACGCGCATAATAAGAACCCGGAGACTAATAGATTCAGTATTGTGCTTTTATTTTACGCGCCGGCAAGTTACTAAAATGTATAAACATCTACGAAAAATTGTTCCGCCCTGTGAACCGCGAAAACGGCAACGAGAAGAAGAAGTAATTATAGCCCGAAGAAGCGGTGCATCCGCCTGCAATCATTGCGACGCGAATCCCTAGCGAAATCGGAACACTCGTCCGTAATACGAAATAAAGATGTGCTGCGTTATACTATAGGTATATATATATATATAAAGTAAGTATACACGTTTGACGCGAGCGAAAGTCGGAGCTTGCGCGCGCGCGGATGCTGCGTGCTGCTCTCTCTCTCTCTCTCTTCTCGGGCGTACGGCGCCTCACCACCGCGCCGATATATCGCGCTCCTCAGTCGACGTGCCGGCAGCAAAGCGAACGCACGTTCGCTCTCCGTGTTTCGCGCGCCGTGCCGCGGGGGCAGCGCGCCGCCGAGGCGCTCTCTTCTCTCTGTCTCTCTATACATCTGTTTGCCTCTCTTCTTCCCTCCTCTTCGTCAGTGCGTGCGTGTGTTCTGGTGCTGCGGTGCGTGCTGACGAACGCCAATCGGCGCCGGTGGTGCCCCGAGATAGAGAGAGATATATAATGGTTACCGAGCGTGCACGTGTCTTTGTATCCGATTGTACACGCTGCCGAGATATTAGTGCACGACGGGCTGGTGAGAGCCGCGAGGCGGCCGAAGAAGAAGAAGGCGAGGTGCAGCAGCGAGGGAACGGTGGTTACGTCTGATTTCAGCCCGATTGTTTGGGACGCGACGTGATCCCGCGCACACACATATACCTATATATAGTTGCACACAGTGAGAAAGAGTCCGGCAGTGGAACAGAGAGGGTCTTTCTGCGGCGGCACACCGCCGCCGGTCGCCGGGCCGCAGCAGCGGCGGCAGCTTGCCCAGCAAAGGTATCATCTTCAGCCTTGTTATTCGGTGTGCAGGGGATTTGTGCAGAGCTTGCGGTCGAATTATGAGTACTTGACTTTGTACACGTAATCATTAAACGACCTTGTTTTTTTATTTCCTATACCGATGTAGACTGCCACCAGGGAGTAAGCTACCCTGGAGATACCTTTATTTGCTAATTACGTTAGTTTTAATGGTGAAATTTTGACAATAAATCATTTTTTAAATAATGATCCAGTAAAAGCGATACGAATGTGCTGCTTTAATATTTCGGAATGGCATAGTGGATTTTTAAACAAATAATTGATCAATATTGTTAAATAATCCTACAACCTGGCTTAGCTATTCTAATTATAGCGTTATAAAACAAAAAAATAGTCAACAGCCGTGAACGTTGGCTTTTATCAACAAAGATTATGATGCAATTACCCATTAAAGTATTGGAGTACCAATAAAAAGGTCAGATAAATGCTGGTAATTCATGCGTTTAAACGAAAAATGTTCATTTCACAATATGCACATTTTCCTGATGAACAACTTGATACGTCTATTTAAATTCATTTATTGGTATTAAAGAATACACGTCAATATAAATGATTAAAACAATTTATTTCATCCAAATTATAAATGTACACATATTTAGAGAGGTATATATATTTTTATAATAATTCACACAGGTTAAATAATATTGATCTCGCAAACTGAGTAAACATCAATTGTCCGAAATTGATTGCAATATGCATGCCGTAAATCAACGAATACTAATATAAAAGTATGTAAATTGCATAAGCAATCGCATAAACTCGCAGATAGATATACATACACTCTCTTAGGATGTCCAGTTGGCGACCTTCTATCCTTTTGCTTTTTACTCACATGTAAGTAAGATAAAGAATCGGCATCTGGTAACCCTATACTTTCTGCGCGTCTTTATGGGACCTAGAAGCCTAATGTGTGTGAAACGACGTGCTAGGCGTCCTCTATGTGGTGATGCTGTACAGTAGATGACTTATACAGAAGTTGTTCATACGTGGTGGTCTGTGACACTGCCTGATAACAGAAAAGCTCTCAGATGTAGTGGAGATTCGGGGTGCCGCAGCGACACCGACACACCCTTATTTCAGTCTTTTAAAAATATCTCGTGTCAGGTCCCAACAGCTAACAGCAGAAGCAAAGCTTTTTTTCTTTACTAGGTCCAGTTGACGCCTAACTCGAACCGACATTTAATTCACAGACCCTTCACAAAATTCGTTGCACTTCTTTGTCGCTCATGTACACAAACCACCTCTGACTTACGCGCACTTATACTCTCACTCCCTCTTGTCTATTTACTGAGATACATCTATTAAATTCCTTACTGTATAATTTTCTAATTTTTAGAATAACCTCTTTAATACTTTCTAAATATAACGAACTCTTTTATATTCTTTGCAGCTGAATCAATTGTTACTTATTGAACATCGAAAATAGAAAGTGAAGCGTCGACAAAGTGAATTTTGTTGTTACAACTAAGAGATTAATGCCGTTGCAATATTCGCATTTGTTTGAGTTTTCCATTTTTATATTATTTGCGCGAGTGACTTTGACTGATAACAAACACTTTTAACGCGATAAACTTTTCAATTTGACTAAAAATTAAAGCTCCCAATTTATTGAAAGAGACTGGAGTACATTCTATTTAAAGAGTTCACGTAACAGAAAAACACTAAAGAATTTTCCTATACAATTACCTATCTACAAGAATCTAATTATAATAGGGTGTAAGTGTATTGGCGAAATATATACATGAAAACTATATAAACAAACAATTTTAACAAAGAAGAAAGTAAATGAATCATGTTTTAATCCCTAATTTAATTGGCAATACATTGAATTTCAATCAAACCATTTAATTAGAAGATTAATATATGTAACGAAGATACTTCATTCGTATTTTTTAATTTATAAAAAGTCATATAAATTATTCGAACAATAATTTATTACACTAATTATTTATTTATTTTGTATTTTTATGACATCATAGATGATGAAATGCACTAGATAGAATATACATCATGTAGTATGTACACCCATCCTTCACAGATTCTTGCCGAACGTGCCTGCTCAGTTTCAAACTCCTGGAATCCCGTTGGTCGATTCCAATTGAAGGTTAATTGATGGTTACACTCGAATTATCCAATGAGATTGCAGGATTTTGAAACTGAGTAGGCACGTTCGGCAAGAATCCATCAATGATGGGCGTACACCCAATGGTAATAATAACTTTGAAAATTGGAACGCTAGCTTTTAGAAGGTTGTAAAGGATAGGTCAGATAAAGATCTAAGGGTAGGTTGTACACTCGTTTTATGGATTACTTAATCTTTATAAAGTTCCAGAACTTGCATTCAAATGTTCAAAGTTATTTTTTCGCATACCACGCGTAAAGTATTGTGTTTACTCCATGACGTCAGGGAGTAAAACGCCACATGCAGTCCCTCCTAGAAACTGTCACGCGCATGCACGTTTTCCTACTTTTTTCCGGCTAGTACCGCCTGCGTATTGCTGTCCTCGCTTCGCGTAGTAGACATACGAACATAGGCGTCGCAGTTTCTAAGAGTGAGGTTATGTGACGTTTTCGATTCTGAAATTAGAAATTAAGCCCAAATAACTTTCAGCCGGGCATGCGAAAAAATTGTATATTGCCCTTGGGAGCAATGAGGGCTATGAACGCCCAGGAGTAAATGGTTAATATGAATGAACCTGTTAATCATGATAATTTTACAAGTTTCTGTTATATTATAACAATGAAAAGCGAAATTATATACCTTTAAAATTTCTATACATTTTTTAAACTATAGACTTTTTTTTTGGATAATAAGACTCGGGTGGTGGTACTATCAACTTATTTATTCACTAAAATAAGTAAAATAAGTTGTTTTTGTAGAAATAACTAAATTGGAACCTGATGAGGGCCTTGTAACGTACGTCGTTCTGTACGGGCCGAAACGTCGTTATTTATTTTAGTGAATAAATAAGTTGATAGTATCACCACCCGAGTCTTATTATACAAATTAATCTATGGCTATCACTAGAGTCATTTAATCATTAACTATAGACTTTTTATAAAAATTATGCTAATCATTCTATCAATTTAATTCTACTTTCAACATATCTATATATATATGAATTATAGAATCTATGTACAGAAGAATTATACATATGAGGATATTTTTATTTCTCCGCACTTAGAGGGTTCAAAAACTAAAAAAGAATTTGAAGGTACACCTTCGCGACAAGTTTCTTCTCATTCTACAGGTCATAAAATATACGAAAAAAACTCTTGAACGTTAGAAAACGGTCTTGTGACACCGTTTTAGACAAAAATTAATTTTTCTTGGGGAAATTTAACATGAGAAAAATGGACGAAAAGTAGTCACTAATGATGAGCCAATAGTAAGTTTTTAAATGTGCCAACAAATATTCCACGATTAACGTAGAAGAAAAGAGCTTTAATTGAAGCTAAAGATCGTTAAAATCATTTGGTTCTGCGCAAAGTTACGTGCATTTCAAAATCGTGAAAAATGACCAAAAATGAGCGATTTTTCCCGAATCCACGTAATCAATCATTTTTGGTCATTTTTCATGATTTTCAAATGCACGTAACTTTGCGCAGAACCGACCGATTTTAACGATCTTTAGCTTCAATTAGAGCTTTTTTCTTCTACTTTAATCGTGGAATATTTGTTGGCAAATTTAAAAGCTTAGTATTGGCTCATCATCAGTGACTACTTTTCGTCCATTTTTCCCATGTTAAATTTCCCTAAGAAAAATGGATTTTTTTCTAAAACGGTGTCACAAGACCGTTTTCTAACGTTCAAGAGTTTTTTTCGTATATTTTATGACCTGTAGAATGAGAAGAAACTTGTCGCGAAGGTGTACCTTCAAATTCTTTTTTAGTTTTTTTTTTTTTTTTTTTTTTTTTTTTTAGTGTTTTGAACCCTCTAAATGTGAACAAATAAAAAAAAACCGCTGCCAAATCATTGGCACGTAGCTTCCTCAAACTTAATTTACTGATTCCTTTAATTAATTTTTAATTCCAATATTTAAAATTTAATACTTCAGAAAGACAGAAATAACAAAACTCCAACATAATTTATTCAAATTTTTATAGATTTTATAGATTCTGACCAATCACCAAAGCTCAATGACTGTCATTTTTGTATTCATGGATTGTAAATTATATCTATTAGTTATTGTCAAATTGTTGTAAAAATGACCGTCATGTAAGCAATGTCGGTAATTTTTATATTTATGTATTGTAAATTATGACTATCAATGACGATAAAGTTATTGTCAAAATTACTTTAAAGTTAGAAAATTTTGTCAAACGATTATTCCACATTAATGCACGACTTTTTACGTAATTTTCATCTCGTAAGAGATAGATGAAATTATACATTTTCATATAAAATTAAAATTCGAAAAATAAATTTTTCACGAAAAAAATTGGAAAAATTTTATGGAAAATATTAACTTGTAATTTTTTCATGGCCAATTCATATTCAGTGGTAGAAATGTACCCATTCTGCACCACTACCACTGAGTATGAAGTTGGTAGATGTCGGACAACAAATTTATTTTCGTGTTACGTTGAACATTGAACATGTTATATTGAATGCGTTATGTGGAAAGGCTGTTATAATGTGAGGGGATGTATTTTAAAAAATTTGATAAAGACAGATTTTTGTTTTCATTTTTCAATTTTTCAAGTTTTACATTTTTGTTAATAATAAAAAACCGCGATAACTAAAAAATTTTTCTTTTTAGAAAATATAAATATTTTAATTCTCTTTCAAATGCTACCCATCCCATTCAGATACACAGAGCCATCCTCAAGAAATAGATTTTAAAAATGTCTAGAAAAATTTTAACCTCAAATATCTCTGAAATTTATGAACCAATCACTTTGCCAAGAGAACTCATCCGAGAACTATCAATAATATACCTCTACAATGAATTTTGAATCGAATAAGACAATTTTACTTTTGTAATAGTTGAACATATAAAACTCATTTTTTTTTCATTTTTCAATTTTTACGTTTTTGTTAATAACAAAAGAACCGTGATAGCTAGAGAATTAATTTTTTTTAGAAAATATAGGTAATTTAATTCTCTTTCGAATACCACCCACCCCATTTAGGTACATAGAGCCGTTCTCGAGAAATTACGATTTAAAAAAAATTGAAAAAAATTTTAACCTCAAATATCTTCTAAATTTATGGATCAATCCTTTTGCCCAAACAACTCACTCGATTGGTATACAAAATCTACCCCTACAAAGAATTTCAAAGTGATTAAGCCAATTTTACTATAGTTATTGAACGACAAAAAAAATCACTTTTTTTATAAATTATTTTTTTTCTCAAAAAATAATGAATAAAAAAACCTAAAAATTTAGTAAGTTATAGTACTTAAAATCCTTTATAACCAAAAAAATATTCATGTTAATAACTTTTTTTAATTTCGAAATATAACCTATTTACAAAAAATTACGTTTTCATCAATAACTTATGACGAAATATAGCTACCGACTTTTTTTTTTAAATTGTAGATAATTTTATCCTACATACAGAGAATTCATGATATATAAACAATATTTGTTCTAAATATTAAAAAAATCAAAAAAAAAAATTTTGAAAATTAAAAAATGGCTATAAAAAAAAAAATTAAATTTTACAAAAATAGAATATTGACCCCAATTGTGGAAGCAAAATCTAAAAAAATGATCACTCTCCCGTTAAAATCGGTCGAGTAGATCATGAGATATCAGCGTATACGGACATACATACACACACACACACACACACACATCCATACGGACATTTTCTAAAAATAGTGTATTTCGATTCCAAATTTGCTAAATAACATTTCTAACACATTATCTCATAAACTTTTTTTTTACTATCACAAAGCTTCCTCTATGAGGAAGCAATATCCTCATATATAAATTCTTCATCAATTTAAAAGTTTTTTCCAGTTTTAGAAGAATAAAAATAAATCCCCCAGATAGAATGAAACCGTTTTTTTTTTCAGCTAAAAAATATTATAAATAAACATCAAAGCACAATTGACATACGCCGAGAACAATATTTTGCCGAACGAGGGAAGAGAATCGCGAAGCGCAAAGAAATTAAAGCTCGCGCGAGCGATTGAAAAAAACGGGGCATAAGCCACACCTGTACAAATTATGCTTTCCGCTAACGCTCTCGTTTCTTCGAAGCCACCTATTTACGCGCTTTCCACCTCTTTTCTCTTCCTCTTTCCTCTTCCTCTTTCCTCTCGGTCTTTGCATCCCGATGCTTTCAATGAAGGCGCCCGCAATCCCATAGCTGCGCGAGCGCCCCTTTGTCCCAGTCGTTTTATCGGCCAATACCACGGAGGCAGGCGCATCGAGTGCATCGTAACAGGCAGGCAGGCAGGCAGGTGACGACGATGCATTCCGCGAGCCTGCGATTGACGTTTTCTCGTGCGAGCTGCGCGTCGTCGTCACCGCCGCATTGCCAAATCAATCGTCCTCGTTTCGCGCGCTATTACCACTCGCTTTCTTCGCGTCGTTAGCACTGCTGCTGTGCGCGCGAACTACTCTCTCTGTCTCTCATTCTCTCTTATTTCTTCTTTCCTCTCAAGCTCATTGAGTTTGCCTCTTTTCAGTGGTTCGTGATTTCCCGATGCGCGAATCGAGGTTTTCTTTCTAAAGCTACGAACTAGATTTTTTCTCAGTGCTAATTGTGAAATTCACTTGCGACATTTTCCTATCTCACTGTTATACGATAGCAATTAACATACAAGGCGTCAGTAAAATGTTGTATAAATATAAATGTTATAGTCAATTTCATATGAGGCGTTATTTGGTGATAGGTAAAATTCTCTGATTTCGAGCTACTTTGTGTGTATCCTTTGTCTATGTTAGACCTACCGACATACTGTTCTCAAAATAGTAGTAAAAATTGAAGCTGATAGCCAATACTAGCAGGGTTTGTTAATAAATAACACAGAAAATTTTTTTTACGACGTTTCGGACATTTTAATAAGTCCCTCTTCAGGTTAATGAAACGTGTAGTCAATTAGTTCTAATGCGGAAAGTGTTCCGTGCATCAATCATTGACGCACGGAACACTTTCCGCATTAGAACTAATTGACTACACGTTTCATTAACCTGAAGAGGGACTTATTAAAATGTCCGAAACGTCGTAAAAAAAATTTTCTGTGTTATTTATTAACAAACCCTGGTAGTATTGGCCATCAGCTTCAATTTTTACAACTTTAAATCAACCTACCATTCGCTACATCAAATCAACTGTTCTCAAAATAATAGTTTTTTCATTGTAATTATACTATTGTAAAAGATAATATTCAAACAATAATACCGCGGTTATCAAATAAAATTAATGAAATTCGATGCATAAAAGTAATTTTGTAAAACTTCAGTGTAATTGAAAATAACATTTTGATAAACAAATTTTAGCCCATCGTAGTAAAGTTAAGGGTTGTCACTCTTGTTTTGCTCGAGTGACAATCACCCTCGCGTTAAACTATTGACGTATACGCGTTGCAGTAATAATAAGAATAAAAAGAATTAAGCTAGATTGAGTATTTATTACAATTTTCAACAACGACATATAACATTTTTGAACATAAATACATATTTAAGAGAAAATGATAAAAAATGTTATTATTTAATACACCATTCTACCACAATTTTCAACTCGAGGCAATTCCATATCCACTAATCGTCGTACAAAAGCTTTCAGTAAAATTAAAACATAAATGAGTAAAACTCTAAAGTATTGCAAAACGTATATGAGTACGAACAATGAAAGTAAAATGTTTTTCTTTCTGAAAAAATGTTGATCATTCCTTGAAGGCATATTTTAAGTGAAGAGAAAAAATGAAAGGGTCAAATTATAATATTAAATAATGGAAAATGTTAATTTGACGAAATAATTAAGAAAGTTTTATTGAGATGTTAATCATTAAAAAACGGTCCTACGATTAATGTTATTTCACTGACTGGAAAATCTAATTAACTGCGGTTTTCTCAAGCTTCACAATTTTAACACTGAAAAAAAAAATGATGAAATTATTGTGATTTTAAATTGGCAAGTTATTCGAAATAACATCGTTATTTTAAATTCTCTCGTTTTCAATTACGGTTAATTGATGGTATAAGCAAATTTCGTTATTGTAAGGGATCATTTTTTGAAATATCATTATATTTAAAACATAACAATACCTAAAAAATATTAATATTCATATTTATGTATATTTAGTCAACCAACTTGAGTTGTGTGGATACGACGCGATTTGTGTGTTATTGTCGAAAATATGACTTTTCTCATTTCGAATCTCGAAGTTGGACGCAGAATGGGCCATTCGCGTTTCGAAATTCGCAACTGTGAGCGCGAGCCGCGAGCGGCTGAACGGGCGTACAATGCGCCCTCTCTCCTTCCCCCGGAGAGTTTAGTGGCCTGCCGTCATCCGTTTTACCCGACGCACAGAGAGAAAGAGAAAGAGAGAGAGAGAGAGACCAGGCGCGCCGAGTTGAACGTTTAAACAAGTGTAAACTTCAAAACAGAGGGCACCTGCTGAGCCATTCAGACCGTTTGAACTCGTTGGCCGCTGCGGCCTTTTTCATCAAAAAGCGTGGCTACGGGATGCATGGAAACGCGTTAAAGCGAGAGAAAGAGACAGAGAGGTTTTATCTTAGCCCACACTAAAATTTTCAAAGCTTTGATATACGCAAAGGAAATGTATGGAAGTTTGAATGGAATTGGTACAAAAATTATGGATTATTGATTGAGGTGAATAAAGATGCAATTAAAATATTAAATATAGAAAAGGATTGAAAATTAAAATAAGATAGTCTCAATCAGTAAATTTGTCTGACTATGTTTAGGATATATCTACTTACGAGTAAATTGAACTTTCTTAAAAGATATATATCATTTACTATTATTATAGCTTTATTAAACCCTGAAGAATTAAATTCTTAGTAAAATATATAGTGACCAGAAATATATTTTTACACATCTTACGTATTTTATAATCGCACGTATGTGTGTGTATGTACAGATTGATTTATGCCACCCAGCCTATTGCGCAGCAAGTGACTTGAAGTTCTCTTCTCGCCTACTTTTATAGCCCGCACTTGTCGAGTGACGTGAAACACTACAAGTAGACTTATAAAAGTTTTAAGATATTTATTTTGAACTCTGGAAACCTATCAAAGTTCCTTGCGGTATACTTTCTTGATAGTGAAAAATCATACCTAAAGCTTTACGGATCACGGCGCTCGCGCAGCAAGGCGTCGAAAATTCAAAGAAGCTGCGACGTTGAAAAATCTCTCGCCTTCGCGAAGCTCTCCCTTTAAGAAAGCAAATAACCGACCCACTGCTCCCCTTGCGCTTAATTTAACGAAGCGAGCCGCCGCAGGTGCATCGGCGCGAGCTTGCGTAGGCAGAGACCTGACGTCAGTCTGCATATATCTGCACGCCCACGCAACCGGGCGACACATCGGGCAGTGTAAGCCCGAGGCGTTACCTGCGCTCTCGCGCATGCTGAATCCATTGACTTTTCCGACTAAACCTATTGTGTGTGTGTGTGTGTGTGTGTGTGTATTATATCTGTACATGGATTTTTCCGGAGGGCGCGCGCTCGGCTGGCTTTTGATCTTTTTAGCGCAGCCACCCTGCGCATCCGCTGCACGCGCACTGAATTATCGTTTATTTTTGCTTTTCCAAATGATTAATGCAAATGCATGGCGATGGTAGCAGCAGCAGCAACGCGTCCTTTGTGAATGGTTAAATCGCCTTTTCGTGATTCGCTACCTTTTTGCTAGAGTACTGTTATTAAAAACGGGTGAATAGTCTTTTTCGACTTTTTTTTTCATTTGCTCGTCGACGCAGCCTTTTGTATTTATTGAGAAATTTTACGCTCTGAAATGAACAACTGTCCTCTCGTATTCCACGTTCAACAACAACATTTTTATGAAACATTTTTTCAGAATTTTGTATTTTACTTGTTTTAATGAATATTTATGCATTTAACTTTATAATACTAAAATAAATTTTAAAAAAAATCTGTTTTTATTCAATTTGGAAAGATTTACAGCAACCGTATATATTTACAATATGCGTACAGTCATTTTGTTGTAATAATAAACTTGCCTTCGGAGCGCTTCCGCGCTCCTTGATAAATCTTTGAATCATCGTTTCAACCGCGGTATTTTTATAATCTGTGATGAAGTACATGGCGTAATGTGTGCGCTCTTGTAGATATTTCTTTCTCGATACATAGGAAATATATTTGTGTATCGGTTAATAATAAATCTGCTACAGAGCCATTATACAAGTTGATAAAAGAGTACTCTGAATAATCTTTTAATAAATACGCGAATGACTCCAGTCAGTTAAAAAACAAAGTATTTGAGTTTTTCGAGAAAATTTACACAACAATAGATGGAAAAATGAACAGTGATACATGTACCACATACATGATGGAAATGTTCCATAAGGTGGTCTTCTACCTAATAGCTCCTGAGGCCAAAATTACCTGAAAAAGTAAATTCATATATAATTACTCTAAAAGAAAATATATGTATTAGTAATTTAACTTATTTCTAATACAAAATCCCAGGAGATAGATCTCTAAAACTTATTTATGCAGAATTATGTCATTAAAAAAAAAACTGGTATGCATGTTTTCTTGGCAGCTAGTTGATGGATTTTAATGAGACAAGTTGCAAATTACTTGTAAAAAATGTACCTATGGCATGAAGCTCTGGAATTCAAAAATTTTGTAAGTATTTTTTTAATTGAAAAAACTACTTTTTTATTTGTTACACGGAGAAAAATGTTATAATAAATTTTATTATAAAATGTGAGAAAAATTACTATATTTTATAGGAATGGTGTGACATATCGAAATTATAATAATTTTTGCTACACAACATAGTAATTTTTATGACTGACTAAATTTCAAAAAATTATTTTTTTTTTCATTTTTTGAACTATTTTTGCATTTTAATAGAATACTTAATGTGAAAATAAATTTAAAATTAGAAATAAAATTTTTTTTTTTACGACGGTTGGGATTGATCCTGGGACCCTCAGCATGGTAATCGGACGCGCTAACCACTTACCCAAGTAGGATTCTTGAGTACAAAATTTTGGAACTGACGTATGTCAAACCCCTGGTTACAAAATCTCTTAAATGATAATATTGAATAACTACAATTACATAAAAAATACTCATCATCAATGTACATAATAAAAAATAAAATGATTGAATCGAGATTTTCAAAGTTTTGTTTACTTAAAAGCAAGGCCAAGTGAAATTGCGATGGAGTACATAACCTCAATTAGACCATGTGCACGACTTCCGGACCAGAAATAAAATCAGTATAAAATAAGGCCTTGATCAAGATCTTGATTGTACTAATCCAGTCCTGATCAAGATACTGATCAATACCGGATCAAGGTGGTGACGTTTTTCTAGTCAAGCCCGGATTTGACAAATAAAAATCTGTCATAGATTCAAATTAGACTAACCTCTTATACTTATAGAAAAAGATTATCTACTGCTGAAATTTAATTTTTATATCGTACGGTAGGGATTAAAATGTTTTTATTAACAATGTTACATGCACTTCATTTTTTTAACTATTTTATACAGTATTAAGATGTTGGATTTTTAGTGAAATCACTTACATACCATACGTCATTGACTTTGTACAAGTATAAAGGAGAGCTGCTAACAATATTTATGTATTCATTGTACATAATAATGGAGCTATTACTAATTAATCGTGGTTATCAAACATTTTTGCAGTTTAACAACCTATAATAGAGTGTATAAAAAATATATATCTAGTCACAAATATGGAAAGTTCTATGTTACACTTATAGATAAATCTGCCTAATGTATTTTACGACTTTTTTGGTTTAGTAAGATATTGCATAACACTAGTTATTGATTTTAAAGATAGTACACCGAAAGAAAATGCCCTTTTTTAATACAGTATATAAGCAATTCTCTAGAACTTTTAACTTTTACAGTACTGTAACATATCTTATAGTTCTCAAATATTTAGCTATCTAAGTCAAGCAAATATTTATAAAATCAATTTCCAGTAACATATTCCACTACATAGAACTCACTTTTAAATAAGGATAAGCTCATGGGCAATCGGAAATGGCTTAAATTTAGAGATTTTGCCTGCGTACTGTCGGAATGTTTCATCCTTTTCACATTATTAAAAAAAAACTTTTATAAATGGTTTACCAACTTTTTTAGGCTATCATTCCTTGTTAAGTATTCGAAAATATGTTGTCTGATTGAATGTGCCTACCTTTAAAAAAAAGTGCATAGCATTATCTCTGCGATGCTGTACTTTCGTAAAAATAAAAATTAAACTTTATTTGTCGATTAAAAAGAAACTTTTGTGTTTTTTTAATTTTCTGGGGCATACATTACTCGTCTTGAAAATACGAACAAACTGTGACTTTGGTTATAAGTGTGCCTCTTATGTAAAGTGAATTATGAATGCTAAAGAACACGGTGTCGATGCGCCTCTCATATAAAAAATTATCAATTTTTGATGGCACACATAAACAACGGTAAATTAGTCTAAACTAAGTTTATTTGGAAAAGGCGGACATCAAACGAACCAATGAATAAGCGAATATTATTTTTTATTAGCCGACGTTTCGGGAGCGTTAGATATACTCCCCTCTTCAGGGCATAAACAATTATTCAGTCATTATTAAAACATTCGGTCCTGCCGCACATACATCCACGAGAACTACACGAGAACTACACCAAATATGGTTGGTTTTTGGTGTAGTTCTCGTGGATGTATGTGCGGCAGGACCGAATGTTTTAATAATGACTGAATAATTGTTTATGCCCTGAAGAGGGGAGTATATCTAACGCTCCCGAAACGTCGGCTAATAAAAAATAATATTCGCTTATTCATTGGTTCGTTTGATGTCCGCCTTTTCCAAATAAACTTAAATATCACGAACGTACTTTAACGATAGTCTAAACTAAGTGTTGCTCTTTTTTCTATACACATTTTCTTTAACTAATTCTCGGGGTGTCTAACGAAATTCGGATTTATTTAAAAAAAAATCAAAAAAGAAACTGATTGTAAGGCAGTTGTACATGCATTCGCTCATGCTTACTCGTACGTGCATAAGCATACAATATTAAAAAACTATGTTTAAAAAGGAGGAGCACACCCTTTTTATTGTTATTGGTACCTAAAACAGAAAAAAATCAGTTTTGTGAATGTGCCTCAACATTAAATTTTGAAATTTCTATTTAGCTAAAAGTTAAAAGTTCCAAAGAAATACTCATATTTATAATAAACGTCGATATTGTAACAGTTACAATGATATTTGAATGAGTGGGTGTAGTACATCGAGAGTTGCTCGGGATAGCCGATAAATAGGTTAGGTAGTGCTTTTTGTAATTTTTTGCGATTAGGTCTCAGGACGCGTGTAATACGTGCTCTAGGTGGTCGGGGTAGCCAATGACGGTGTCTAGGTGGTACGGTCTATAGATTTTTGACTCTAGGCGTTGGAAATCATCGAATGCGTGAACTAGGTGTTCATAGAGTGTCCGTTGACCGAGTCTAGGTGGTACGCTCCATAGCTTTTATCGTCTAGATATCAGAATGCATTCAATGCGTGGTCTAGGTACTCGTGGTAGCCGATGTCGCGGTCTAGGTGGTGTGCACCATAGGGTTTTGCCTCTAGGCGTTATAAATCATCGAATGCGTGGTCTAGGTGTTCAGGGTGGCCGATGGCAGAATCTAAGTGGTGCGCTCCGTAGCTTTTTGCGTCTAGGTGCCAGAATACATTAAATGCGTGGTCTAGGCGGCCGGGTAGCCGACGACGGTATCTAGGTGATGCGTTCCGTAGTTTTCATCATCTATACCATGTATTCGATGCGCTCGAACACCTAGAGCCAAAAAGTACGTAGCGCACCACCTATATATTCGATTATCAGCCACCCCAAAAACCTAGACCACGCGTTTGATGCGTTCCGAAACCTCCAGAAAAAAACTACGGAGCGCGCCACCTAGACCACGCATTCGACGCGTTGCAATAATTACAATTAGGCGCAAAAAAACTACGGATCGCATCACGTAGACATTGTCCTCGACCTCCCCGAACACCTAGATCACGTATTAGATAGGCCCGGAGCTCTAAACGAAAAAAAAAATTACGGAGAGCACCGCCTAGACATCGTCATCGGCCACCCTGAACACCTAGATAACGCATTCGATGATTTCCAACACCTAAAGGCAAAATACTACGGAACGTACCACCTAGACATCATCATCGACTACCCAGAACACCTAGAGCATGTATTAGATGAAACCCGGAAATCTAAACGCAAAAACCTACGGAGCGCACCACCTAGACTCCATTATTGAGGCAGTGATATTATTAAACAATACTATATTTCAAAGTATACTAGAGCTATAACAGTTACAAGATATATACATTTATGGACAAATGTTGATATTGTAATTGTTACAATACAACATTTTGTATTTATAATTCGCCATAATTAAAAATACGTTTCTTAACATTTGCAATATATGATAAATATAATCTCATCATTTTCTCAGTCAATAAAACTTTCATTTTAAAAAATAACATTTAATTCTGTATTTTTTAAGAAGTATATGTAAACAACGACAATTAATTATTGTAAATAATGAGGTTATGAATTATATAATTAAATCGGTTGTCAGGGAAATATAACTTGTCAATTCAAGCCTTGATACAAAAAGCGTCACCATCCTGATTGGGCTTTGATCAAGAAGCTTGATCAAGGCCTGATTTCAAGTAAGGCTGGACTGATTTCATTTCCGCTCAGGTTGACGTACGCAGAAAGTACTATAGTTGTGGCAATTTTTACTATATTGGATAACAAAATTTCTTATGACGGGTGGCTAAAATTAAAAGAATATATTTCAAATTTTACTATATCACAGTTTTTGCCATGTTGTATAGCAATTTTTCTTTTATGTCGTAATACTTTTTAACCAACACTGTAATAAAAATTACTAAAAATGTTGTAATTATTCATATAGTTATAACAAAAATGCAGCATACAGTGGAAATGTCACACTTTTCCTATACTATATAGTAATTTTTATTATACTTATAATAAAATTTATTATAACATTTTTCTCCGTGTACGTGTGCATAGTATGCACAACGTGACGAGGCGGATCGGGTTGTATATAGCAGCAACATGAGGATGACTCGAAGAAAGACGTGCACCGGCATCGGTAGCTCAATGGTCAGAGCACTTGTCGCGAAAATGAAAGGTCCGGGGTTCGATACCCCGCCGAGTCACGCCACACTAAAAAAAAATTTACGTTATGAGATCTGAAAGTACGGCTCTGACAACGATACTTTTTGGTTGATTTTCTTTTCGCTAAATTTTTTAGGTACAGTAATTGTATCGGTACAGCTGTGAGAGCCGTACAAGAAGCATTAAATAGGTTATGATTCGACATACGTACACATTTTTCATTAAAATAATCTCGATTGATAAATACACTGGATTACAGATGAAATACGCAAAAGCGGATTGCGAACACGCGGTTGATCGGCGGATTTTGTGACTTTTTGAGGTTATAACAGAAACGCTGGCTTCGCATTGTAGCGTTGTCAACTAAATCGTACCGTTGTCAGAGCTGTACAATACATTTTGCGCATCTGACCAATAGTGCCGTTACATTATAGAAATAAATAGACTGCTTCAGCTGTCTGTAAGGGTAAATGATCAATATAAATAGTGCTAGTACAGCAAATAGAAACTATGCTTTCTACAGCCTAAAATTTGTTTCAGTGCATGCCGTTTTTTTATCGAGTTGTCCTCCATTTATTTATTTATATGCGAGTTCTCACTCGTAACAGTTTCAATTTAATGAGTTTTTATGAATTTTTATCGTTTTTAGCATCAACAACGTACTCACAAAAATTTTCAATTCCAGAGCTTCACGCTGTAGGTACATGTTTTACAAGTATTTTGCAACTTGTTTCATTAAAATCCATCAACTATATCTGCCAAGAAAACATACAGACCAGTTTTTTTTTTTTTTTTTTTTTAATGCCATAATTCCGTATAAAGTGGGTTTAGAGATTTGTATTCGAAATAAGTTACATTAGTAATACATAAACTTTGTTTTGTATAGAAGTTATATTTGAATTTACTTTTTCAGGTAATTTTGGCCTCAGGAGCCATTAGGTAGAAGACCACGTTAATGGAAAGTTTGTATAAATTCAAGTTATTCCTACAATAAAAAACTGCTTATAAACACAATAAAGGACAAACAAGATAAAAAAATTTATCGTCATTTGGTCATAATCAGCTCAAATAAAAACTGCATTATATAAAAGCTTTTTTCCGCGACATACATAATAGACTTATCTATATTAAAATGTCATTTCCCTGCTTCCTACATCGCAAAAATAAGCTCGGGCAGCCCGTCGCACACTGGGGCCGAAAGGTTCAAAACC
The DNA here is from genome assembly GCA_036365515.1 of Torymus aiolomorphi. Taxonomy (NCBI): domain Eukaryota; kingdom Metazoa; phylum Arthropoda; class Insecta; order Hymenoptera; family Torymidae; genus Torymus; species Torymus aiolomorphi. The sequence goes on along the minus strand of CM070873.1, from coordinate 219,981,229 downwards.
ACCTAGAGGTCATAATTCTCAACCGAATTTGAAAATTTAAAAACAGGAACTTTTGTGACAAAATACCAAAGACCGCTACGAAGCCTAATTTTGATAATATGAACCTATAAACCTAATTTATAACCTATAACCCCAAAATTTACACTTGTGATTCCCAAAAATGCTATAAAACTTCAATTTATAAGTCCTTGACACATGCTCTCTTAACCTTGATTCATAAAATTGGTCTACAGATTAAGTCTTGGGCCATTCTGTCAGAAATAGTGTATATTTTTAGGATATACATTGTATGTGGTTTAAATAACATTTTTCTCTTTTTTATAGCTGATTTTGGCCTCAGAAGCCACTAGGTGTAAGACCCCCTTAAGACTTATGAGGTTAGGGCTTATAGGTTTAGAGTTTATGAGTGCATGGCTTACTGGATCAAAGGTAAAGAGTTCACGAGTAAAGGGCTTACAAATTAAGGGTTTATCGTATTTTTGGGATTTGCAGGTCAAAAATTGAATTGATTGGTTGATGTGATAGGATTATATGACTCCTTAGATTTATAGGTTAATTTTTTGGAAAATCAGGCTTCGTAGGGCTCTTCGATATTTGATAACGAATGTTCCTAAGCAAAAATTTTGAGATTCCGTTGAGAATTGCGACCTCTAGGTGGTTTTGAACCAAAAAATCCGTATGGCCCCAGTGTGCGTCGTCCCGGTACTTTCTCATCGGATGGGTGGCGCGACTTTTTTTTTAAATTAAAAACCGTCCCCAGACCCTGAATAGCCGTAATAATAAATCCATTAAATTTGCGACGTTAATTAGAAAGTATAAGTAAGCTCGCGTGCAGGAACGCACGCACGCCCCAGCATTTAAACACTTTGCGAAACTGTTTTTCATCCAACTATACGTAATCCGCGTCATGAGTCATCCGGCTACTACGTGTACGCCATTTTTATTCCGTTCTTTCTATCTTAACGTGTCCCACGACTCCCGCAAAAAAATCATTTCTGCTTTTTCAATTAACCACCGAGGAGTCGCTCGGCGGCTACCAGTGATTCATCCCTTTCATTTGCGTAAAGCAGTCGCAGGAAATAAAAAAAAATAGAAAACGAGGAAGAGAAGAACAACAATGAAAGCGGAAAATCATTAAGGGAGAGAGAGAGAGAGGGGGAGGAAGAGGATATAGCTCGTGGTCGCCAATTAGTTGCAAGTCCCCAAGCATTGAAATTCGATCGTCGCTGCTACCATCGTTGTCCTCGCGCGCGCGCATCCAATTATTATTGGATATCTCTCTCGTGCTTCCCCCTCCCCATTTTTCTTGCGACCGCTTGGCAAACCAGATTCAACGAGAGGAGATTAAAGCGGACGCGGAAATACCGATCGATATTACATCTCTACCGGCACCGCGCGCAGAGATTATCCCTCAAGATATAAATCGAGCGCAAGTCGCTCATTGTCGCTGAATTTTAATTACCTTAAACGAGGATGAAGGATGAACGGAAATTGAGGAAAACATATAACAGACGAGTTGGTGTACTCCAGCGGCGGATATCATTCGACCATGATCGCATCAGCCATGAAGCGGCGGGCCGCGGTAAACTTTTAAGGGCGATGGAATTTCAAGAAGATCGAGTTCTTTTTAACAAAGTTGAGAGTTAAAAATTTGAGGCGCGTGTTTCACTTTGATCAGCGGTGCCCGACGCACGCCTCCTCGTTAGGCGGTTGAAAACTTTATAACCGGGGGGTAACTGTTAGGGGAGTCTGATTTACAGCTCGGGTGAATATTTGACGAAAAATACGTGATGCTAGAAGGCATATCACGTCTTTTTATAGGCCAGCCACAATCGATATAGGTGAGCTTAATATTAATGAAAGTCCCGATGGGAAATTGAAATCAATACAGCAGAATGAAACATGTCAATTACGAGCGTAGCGCAAACTCCCGTTGTATATATAGTGCGCGGCGCTTAATTAATACCAACGGCTATTTTCTCTCGTGCACGTTCGCCACGCGCCATAACTTATTCACTGAAACGGCCGCGACGCATTTCAATATCGCTCGTAATAATCCCAACTCCTAAAGCCAATAGCACTGCTGAATTTCCCTCCTCCGCCCCCTTTCCCTATGTCTATTTCGCGCCGCGGACGGCCGCGCCGATAATTAGCTCAAGAAGCGCACGGGACAAAGGAGAAGCTGCCGCGTGCGCGGCCGTCAATCGGGAGAGACAAGGAGCCCGCTGACTCCGGCGTCAAAGTCGCGCGTGCTTATCCGTATGCACACACACACACAACACAACGACGACAGCGAAAACAAAGAGAGAGATCCTCCTCCCCGCTCCACATACTCGTGCGGCGAGAAGAAACTTTCCCGAAATGACTCCGGGGCATTTCGGCTCTTTCTCGCTCTCGCGTCGGTTCATTATTGGTTTTTCCGCCCCCACACGCGCGCCTGGCAGGACCAAGAAGACAGCAACGTCACCCGCGCTATATATGCTGCAGGCGCGCGTGTATAGATATACATATATACGCGTGAGGTGCTCGACGACACAAAAAAATGATAGCTGGGCGTCCGGAAATTCCGAGGCGCGACAGAAATTTCCTCGCGCTCGTGCAGTCATTTTCCACGACACCAGCCCACGCCCCCTACGGCCCTGCACACTTACGATATTACTTCGACCCTGCACGAGAGAGAGAGAGAGGGAAAGAAACGACGAGGCACAGCGTGCGCCGGGAAATGCAAAATGAAGGAGATTCGTGTCAGGCCGACGCTTCGAGGCATTGCAAATTTTATCGGGCCGACTCGGCCACCCGCCCGCGCGGAAATTCATGCGGACGATCCGCGTGGATACATGTATATCCTACGTGCTTATCTATTTCTGTCTATGTTGATGCGGAAGACTCATCTTGTAGGTATAGCAAAAAATACTCGCTTACAGCGAGTACTCGTTTGTGTAGAAGGTCATTTTTGTTGAAAGTTCATTGTTAGAGATAACAGTGCTAAATTAAAATTGTATACATACCACTATCATAGAGGTATTTTATTCATTTACCTCATGATTTTTTAGATAATATACGATTACAGGCTTTTATTTGTAAATTTTAGCAAAGAATGCAAGTGTACCATTCAAAAACTGTTTATCCGTTTATTTAAATAATACCATTATTAATAAAATACAATATATATAATATTATTTTTCTTAAAAATATTGTTTTTGAATTGCGAGGTTTCACATTTCTCCTATAAAATTCTAAATTTAATCCATTAACAACAAATTTCAAAAATAAACGCATTAGTAATGTGATCGTTTCATAATTTTTATTTCACTATTTTGAACTTATACTCGAGGAAAAAATCCCGTGTCCAATCCAGAAATTATATGTGGAAATTATTATATACCAAGAAATTTGCAGCAATTATGAAAGAAAGAGATATTATTAAAAAAAGTTTAAAATCTGTACGGACGTTTTTAGTCCACAAAACTTTGAACGTCCAAGTTTTGATCTAAATTTAAAGTAAAAATTTGAAGTTATTCGTATTCGATTTTTGTCATTGTTCTACATTGCATGACGTTACGTAGCGCCCTTTCCGAATCGTAAAAAAGGGTGTTGTAATACTCATTCGAATAGACTTTTGTTTCCTCCTTGTCTATTTTTGTCATCACGCTTCGACGGTATGTACACAGCAGTAGGCATATTAAACAATGAACGAAGAAAGGCAAAGAGGTACAAAAGGGGCTGACTAAGATGCAACAAATGGTAGTTTTCTTAGGGGAGACGGGGCAAGTTTTGTTGGTCACAGAAAATGGGAAATGAAGGAAAAGCCAGGGGAGAAAGAAAGAGGGAGAGGGAGAGATAGAGAGAGAACCACAAGCAGCCGAACGACCTGAGGGAGAATAGCGTTTGTCTTCCCTTAACTGCGAATCGTTCAACGCGACGTTGCCTTGGGGAAGCACGGCGCGTACATGGTCTCGAATCAAAGATTTCCTGTTTCCCGCGGGGCGCTAAATTTGTCGCAGGGCATTTCTTCAGCTCTAGTATGTACATTCGGTTCACGGATGCGTTCGATATATCTTGAATTTACCGATTGTCCAAGAGCTCACTATACTTCTAGGCGTTATTTCTTCAAATTATTTGTTAAGTTGATTTTTGAAGTGTGCTTGAAAATAAGTAAAACGTTCATTAATTACTGAAGAAATAACTTATGGGATTATAAAATTAATTCTTCTGATGAAATTTGTTGATATGTGAGACGAATAGTTGAAAGCAACTGCGATAAATCTTGTTTATGGGCAATTCGTAAATCATCTCATAATGTTGTTTACATTTTATATACATTCTCTTCCATACAAATATTTTATTTCTGTTTACACAGGCCTTCTATTGTTACATGCACTCCACACACTAAAAACAGTGTGGAAAATACGAATCTTCCGCGCACTATTACAAAAAATATTAAATTAAAGCTCTTATTCACTACTTTCTGGTTATTTTTGCATGATTATTCTAACACCTTTACACTGAGAAAACTGTCGTAGGAAAATTTACTGAAAAACTAACAAAAATTACTATATTTGATAGCAATGCGGGGATATAAGCAAATTATAAAAAATTTTGCTATAGTTCAGGAATATTTACAAGGTATCTTAATAATTTTTACTACTACACATAGCAAAAAGTGCCCTCTACATGTAGTACTTATTGCGTGCACGCCGGGAGTACGTGTCTGATTGAGGTTATGTTTCTCCCGCAATTTGAGATTATCTTCCTTTTAAGTTATCAAAAACATCGACAATATCGATTCAGTTGTTTTATTTTTACGTTGTGCAGGTGAGCTATGAGTTATTTCTTTATATTATCATAGTTATTTATTGCTATCAAATAATCATCAAAGTTCTCTCGTAAGCGAAGGTAGCCAATGTATCAGTTCCAAAATTTTGTACTCAAGAAGCTCACGTGGGTAAGAGGTTAGCGCGTCTGCCTAGCGTGCGGAGGGTCCAGGGTTCGAATACACAACCACCGTAAAAAAAAAATTTTTATTTCCTTATTTATTTCTTGTATAGCTAAATTTAATTAATAATATATTAAATATTGTATAAATATTAGGTATCCTATAGATATAAAATCATGAAAATCAATTTTTTTTAAGTTTAAGCTTGGCTACAAAAATTACTATATTAGTTAGCAAAAGTACCTAAATTTCCATGATATCCCATCGTTGCTATAAAAAATAGTAATTTTGGCATGGTGTGGTTTGTGCACATAAGAATTATGCACATATTTATTGTGCACACTTTAGCATTGGTGTATATCTATATCTATGTGTATACTCCAATGCTAAAGTGTGCACAATAAATATGTGCATAATTCTTATGTGCACAAACCACACCATGCCGTAATTTTTATTAGCTTTTCAGTAAATTTTCCTACGACAGTTTTCTCAGTGTAGCTATTGACTTATTTAGGTTTTCGTGGACACCTATTTCAGAGATCCCTCGATACTTCAAAAGCTTCTCTATCTTTGTCCCTAGAGTCCAATGGAGAAAATCCTGAAATAAGAGTTCATTTTTTTGTTAATAAAATTATATCCTAAAGTTTTAACCAAATCCATGATCCTGAGGTGGGAAGCTTTCTTTATTAGTAGCATTCACGACATAAAAAATTAAATAAATTTTAAAAGACTCGTGCACTGACAACAAGAAATGTATCTCAACAATGAATTTTGTAATCCCAATTTTATTTTGTTTAAGCTTACAAAAGAATCATTGAATCTATGATTTATTCGATTACATTAACTTTCATAAATTAATTATAACTAATTTCTTTAGCAAAGAACGTGTCTTTTATAACGAGAATCCCTGTTACGCCTCGAAAATATATGGTTGAAAATTAAAACGAATAAAGTAAGACGGGATCTTCGGCCTGTGTTACGGGATCCAATTACATTTTTATCCCGTACTCGAAACGTGTCTCGTTTCATATTTATGCAAAGGGTTTAAAGTTGTTTCTGTCTTTTCATTTCTTTATGAGCCCTAAAAGTATTGTTCCATAATTCTCAGTACAAGAGAGTAGGTAAATACTACCTACCTTCTTTATAACTTTTGAAATTATATATTTCGTATACAAAGGTTAGCTAAAAATTTTTTGCAAAGTATAGTATTGTCTGACATTTTAAAAGAATTTGCATCAAAGAAAAGAGATTTTTCGTTTTGTTAATGTGAGATTAGTATTATATTCTGATATGTTAAAAAAACTTTAACCCTTTGAAGCATACATTTGTCTACTGACCCAATCACTACGGAAGCAAGGAGCGCAGCAGTGCTTCGATAGCAAGCTTTAGTGTATACAGAGGGTTATAAGGTCGCTGATTACTATTCCATTATCAGATTTTGAAAATTTTAAAATACATTGTCAATAATGAATTTTTCCGAAATGCTTTTCATATTGGTTTATTTATAAAACTATGACATCTGTAAATTGCGAAAAAATCGTTCTAAAAGCATCAGCAAGAAAGTAAATGGCCAAAACTTAAAGAAATCGAGGTGGTAACGTGGGTTATAACGGTGCTTCAAAGGATTCAAACAAATGAAGTTTATACTTTACAAAAGAAGTAATTTTCAAGTTTCAAAAAGCTACGGGCTAATATCTACTGTGCTGTAATTATGTCACTAATTAAGAAAAGAGATACAGATTTATATTTTGATAGTATGCCCTTCATGCAATTCTTTCCATGTTCGACCAATATATATATATACAGTAATGTCGAGTTTATAACTTCAGCTAATAGCAGTAAATCCCTTTCTTACACGTTGTCAACGTTTGTTACGTTACAATATAATCTAAGAAATTTGCTGCTTATAGGGCAATGAAGTGTGTACGCGTTCTGATTGCAGAAACGCAAATAAATATAATTTTTCTACCTTCCTTTTATTTTTTTGAACAAATTACGTTGTATATATAAACTATTTAAAAGTAGCATTAAAAATAATTTTCAATTAAGATCACATATTATCTAGAAATTTATAATTGGAAATATTTTTTCCGCGGAAAAAAAACCTTTGTAGTTTTACGTGTGGATGCACACACAAGTATGAAAAAACGAAATAAGCAAGGTGTCCCATTACAATATAATGCCGATTAGTAAAATGCCGAGCGGTGGCGGCCGTGGCTTGTTGGTATAGTAGTGTTAGTTTCTGACTCACGAGTCGGCGGCTCTGGTTCAATCACAGGGTCCGTCACTTTTTATTATTAAAAGTTGCGATAGCTCTCTCGTAACAGTTGCAGTGAAAAATGAAGTTTTTTAATATAAGTATAAGATGTTTGACATGAAGTCCGCCAGTAAAAACTTCAAAATTGGTGAAACTTGGCCCATTTGTACTTTTCTATTAAAAAACATGTTTATACAGTTCAAGATGAATACTTATTATTTACATAATCGAAAAGCTCATGTCACATTGAAAATTAAAAGTTTTTGCAATTTTCGGTCACAAACCAACGTTTATAAATTTTTCTTTAAAGCCCTTAAACCTTTTATATGTAGCACATTAAATGGGAAAAAGTTTTAATTTTTGATGTGAAAAATAATAGTATATATTTTTACATTATATATTCTTTTTTAATGGTTATTTTGATAAATGCCGTTAAAATAATCAATATCCCCTTTCCGGTTGAGCTTATTGAAAATTATTACTGAAAATTGATTGTCACCTACTTTCTTCAAACATAAGGTGATGTTAAATACCGACATAATCTACAAAAGAGTACATCTCATGAAAATACCACTAGAATCATCAAAAAAAAAAAATCTGAGTATAGTATTAACATAAGTATACGGAGCGCTTGACGAATGTGTTTTTCCAAAAAAATCATGAGAATTTATTTAATTAAACTAAGCCGTTTCAATTATATATATATAAAATTGAAACGGCTTAGTTTAATTAAATAAATTCTCATGAGATATATATATATATAAAATTGAAACGGCTTAGTTTAATTAAATAAATTCTCATGAGATATATATATATATAAAATTGAAACGGCTTAGTTTAATTAAATAAATTCTCATCATTTTTTTGGAAAAACACATTCGTGTGTGTGTGTGTGCGTGTGCGTGTGCGTGTGTGGTGTGTGTGTGTGTGTGTGTGTGTGTGTGTGTGTGTGTGTGTGTGTGTGTATAGGTGCATTTTCGTTGCATAACTTTAAACTACAATAACTATATAATATTTTTCAATTCCAAAAATGGTACTGAAAGCTTGTTTTCTCTAATTTTATTTTCTATTTCTACAATCATATATAAAATTTTTCTACGTTGAATAATTAACAAAAATTAATCTATTTTCTACATATTTTGAAATATGAAAACGTCTTACTGTGATACTGTAAAGAACTGGGATCAGAGTTATAAAACAATAGCATATTTAATATTATAGCAGCTCATATCTTGAAAAAAAGAGTCCATTAGAATTTTTTACGGCTACTAAGTATCATTTTCAGGGACCGTAGAAATCGCTCTGCAAAGTCTCATCTAATCTGTTTTTCAAAGGTCAAGTGATTCTGTTGAAAGAACTGCTCTTATACAAAGAAATTACCCATTTGTTTAGATTTTTTAAAATTTATACTTATATCACGTTGAAGACAGCTATAATTCACTATTCCTTCTATAATCGCCTTCTTCTCTATAGCTTTTAACTGAATGGTTCATTGATGTTTGAGTGTTCAATGGGTTTCCATCTATATTAACAGCGCGAATATTCTACTACTCGAGTTGATTGGGCACTCCGGCTCTCTATTCGATTGGGAGCAAAACACGTACTTTTCTCCCTAAACTTTAGGTATATATGTACTCTCGAGAATTATATCATTAATGAGTGGCTTCAGAGAAGTGTCGATCTCATTGACCTCGTGTCACCTGGTGCTATTCGCGTTTGTCGGAGTGCTTTATTCATGCACTACACGTCTTCGCTGGAAAAAGATAAGCACACGAATAACCGGTGAATTACTTCTGCCCTCTTTCACAACTCGACCGTAAAATATTTTTTTTCTCTTCACAAAGTATCGCGCGTAATATTTTCACCGATAGAGTCGCGATAGATTGTCATCACAGCTTTCAAACTGAATTTTTGCTGATGCAGTTAGCTACGGTACCTGATGGCGCTGCCTGCGCTCGTTAACATCGGTGTTTGCGTGTTCTGCATACGTTCCTGCGTATCCTCGGGCCGCGATGATCATTTTACGAGCTCGTTCTCCATACTAGTTGTCGTCGTTACCGAGAATTACGACCCGAATAATTTTGAAACGAGAATGCCAACAATAGGCGCTGGCAAAAACGACTAAAAAACTAACTTCGTTCGACATTTAAATTTATCTTGCACGTTGGTTCTTGCAAATTTAAAAAAGTTATTTACAACAATATGTATATGATTGTTAAATATTTTGATACACTATTTAATTGACGTTTTTTTATCTTCCAAACTTTTTAAAATAATTTATCATTTTGAAATATTCATTCAAACTAATCTATTTATTTATTTATTTTAGATTAAACAAGTTTCGTTTCAGTTATCTAAATTTTACTTTTAAACTAACTATTGGGTATAATATTAATCTTTAGTAACAGAATACTTAAAGTAAATAAAATTATAATTGATGCAAAATTTTTAATTTTTAAGCAACGTAAATGTAAATAAGTAACTACTTCTCATTACAAACAATAAGCACTTCAGAAATTTCTGACTACAATAACGTATAGCACAGTGCAGCAAATTTACCTGTAAAATAAGATCTGTGCATCAAGATTCGTCCAATAATTTACATCTTCTGGATCTCTCACGTCTGGTTGAGTAACCGACTCTAATTTAAAAAAAAAATTTCTTTAATAATTTAAAAACTGTAAAATATCAATAATATCCACAAAATGTAGCATCAAAAAAACATCTTACGTTTCAGATCCTATAATTATTTTTTTTTTTTTAAGTATATTTTTAACGGCTTCCGAATACAAGGTCATATCAGCTATTACACAACGTTCATTTGTATAATTCTTACTCAATATCATTTTTGTATATATTTACACAAACATTTATTCGAGACACGATTTCAATCGCACCATCACCGAAAAATCCGGATACATTTTTGAAAAAATTCCCCCGAAAATTGAATCGAACCAACGCCCCTTGAGCAACATTTGTCTTGGGAGGCAAATACCTAACCACCTAAGCCAAACGCCGCTCTCCCTATAATTATCTGAAATTAAGAAAATTACGAAATAGTATATTTTTATTGGCTCCAACAACTGGGTCATTCAGCTATGGCACAATGTTATTTTTTTTGTATAACTCAATAATTATTTGTATATTTTTTTATCAAATTTTTTTTCAGATTGGTACAGGTTCCCGTACTGACCCTCAGTGATTATAGACTGTTGATTAGTGCACTCAGCGTATCTAGCTCACCAGCCTATCACAGGTCGTATCGAGAATCTCAAGCATAATCCGCCCGAACGGAAATTGACTTAAGGCTAACACTAGGGCCTTGTCCGACGCCCTAGAAAAATTACAAGGTCCTGACATGGCACCTCGTGAGGCCCGATATAAGGCGAGTAACGGGGCGCCTACGCGGCCCTGGCAGTTTATTCGGACTTGCTATTTCTTCTTAATTTCCTGCATTAAGTAACTATTCTTACGCAAAGCTCTAAAGTCGCCCGAAATGATTAAGAAATCATTATTAAGTTGTTTTAGACAAGTTACCCGCGTAATAACGACAAAGTAACATTTGTAACAATACCGTGAAAAATGATACCTTTTTCAACGCATCGTCAAAAGGGCACCTTATTTCTCACACCCGACGGTATGTACTTTACTACTACATAATGAGTACATGCCAAGTTTTTATATATTTTTATTTTAAGAATAAGCCTCAATTCGTACTTTCTTGTTTTTACGTGTATTTCCCATTTTTTCTTCGATTTTTTATTTCGTAACTAAACAGCTAGTAATATAAAAAAACTTTTACTATATTATTTTAATTCGACGCAAATGTCTTTTTATTTCTCAGGTTTTCTTCCCTTCTTACTAGTGCTTAATATGTGCAAATCTATTCCTGCAAATAAAACTTGTCAATAGCATTTTACTTTATAAAGATCAAGGAGCGCGGGAGCGCTCCGAAGGCAAGTAACAGTCAAACAATGCAGAAGAGGCCTAAGGAGTGACCCGTGCCTTATATTCTTTGATATGAGAGCGCGAAAACTTTGATCGCGTTGTATTTTATCTATGCAGAATAAATATCTAGCATAATACACTTGTTGAAATCTATATTTACTTCATGAAGTCCGTTTCCACTTAAACTAAACTGAATTTATAATACGCAGAGTTAAAACTCTGCTATTTCTCATCAAATGTTTTCCAACAAGCATGGAATTCAAGACAATGTAAATAATTTAACGTAATTTCTTATACAGCCTGAGATGAATCATAACAATATACGTACTCTTAGAATATAAAATCTTGTATTATTTTTATTTAACTACTGAGAAATCAGTTAAACTCTAAATAAGAAAAAAACATCTTAAAAGCAATATTTTATAATAATCTTCTAAATTTTAAGTAAAAAACTTTAAATAAGAAAAAAGCCATTTCAAAGCAATATGTTATAATAGTCGTATAAATTTAAAGTAAATAGAACAAATACTAGCTTTATCTCACATCAGAAATTATACTACGTTTGAATGAACTCAATTTCCCCTACATTTTTGGTGCGACTCAAAGAAAATGTTCAAATATCTTGCTATTTCATGTTTCGTCCTTAAATTTGTGATTCCCTTTGCCATAGCTGGTCTGCAAAAAATTATTAATTTGATTTGCTATCGAATTTCTACACACTTATTTTCCAGACATCCGCGAAATTGAAAAGAGCAAAAGCATTTTTTTAGTGTCTTCCATAATTTGTGCATAGTTTATCTCCGAAAGCAAAAGAATACAGGATGTCTCTTTCATCAGCTATATGGTATAATATATAAAATTTTAGAAAAAATTTAATTAAGTTTATTAAGTTTTTAATTATGTTCTATATTCTGAAAGTGCTAGTATAGAACACATTTCATAGTACAATATGTTTGAATTTTTTATTAAAACGTAATTAACTGTTATAAATTCAAAATAATAATTATTTTTCTTTGAAAAGACTTAATCAACAGTCTATAATTATATAAGTATGTGGTTTTTAAACTTTACGATAATAACTCATTTAGACGCGACCAAAACAATCCCGTACTCTCTCTCTCTCTCTCTCTCTCTCTCTCTCTCTCTCTCTCTCTCTCTCTCTCTCTCTCTCTCTCTCTCTCCATCTCTCTCTCCCAACCTCATTTTCTTCTTCATCGCCCGCCTTCAAAAATATCCAGACGCACACGAACAGCACTTCCTTCTCGCGGTTTCAGTTCGCGAAGAGAAACCGTGGCGATTTATCCTCTAAAAATACTTCTCCCAATATAAGCATTCTCTCTTTCTTCCGCGGTATCATGATGCGGAAAAGGGTTGAGCGGTGCACCGTCGAAAATAACGCCGAGCAGCAACAGCGGCGCGCGAAGCGTGCACTCGCGCGAACACCACTTGAATAAAGTATAAGCGCCGGCGGCGGCGGCGGCAGCAGCTCTCACCGATGATCGACAGCCACATCAATAACCGAAATCGATGTAGCCGCGCATATCCGTTCGTCACTCGCGCAGAGCTGACTTCCCGCGGTAGATAGCCCGCCGCGCGCTGCCGCTCGAACAATTCGCGCGCGCGCGCAGCGTGTCACTGTTGATTATATTAAACGAAGACGCGTGTGAGAGCCGTGACGTGTCTCGTCAAAGTGTTCTCGGGCGTGTGCGCGCGCGCGGTTGTGTGTTATAGATGCGTGCGCGCAACTCTGTATGTAGTCGCGGATGTGTGCTCCAAGTGAAATCTTTGATGGAGTGATGTGTGCGTCACCTTTTTGACAGAGTCAGTGCAGAGGAGCTCGCCAGCCGAGTTCAAACGCCAATGCAAATTGGGTGTCGCGTGTGCTTGCTTTGGAATAGCTTGATCCTTTGTGTCAGTCGAAAAGGTCGTAATAAATTTTAGTCGGGCGAGTTTGTTAATTAAAAAGAAAATATGCGTAAAGTACCAAATTACATTTGATTATGCTCCACGGATTCCAATGTGAATTATACATCTGATTAAACATACATGTTGTTAGTTTTTTTCATTCAATTTTGAAAGTATTTTTGAACAGAAAAACCTTTGAAATAAAATCAAAATTTATTTCTCATTGGAATTCGAATATTATATAGCTACATTTAATCAATAATTTATCCTTCCTTTGTTCTCCAAAGTCATTTCGCAAAGAATAGAACTTTTCCCTTTCATTCCCTAAAAATAGATTTTTTTTTTAAATATGCGCATGATACCTGATAGATTTGTTCTCTTGACTCAAGAGAACTTAATGAAACGCTATAAATTCGAATAAAATACATGAAAAGTCTTTTTAATATCATACTTATGCTTTTTATATGGCCACATGTTATTCTTAGAAGCGGCAGCGTTAAAAATTTACGTCTTTATTTTCAGATTTAGGCGATTAGGAGACGAACGGAAATCGAAAATTTAAAAATTCAAATCGATTTCCCATCCCTCAGCGAGGTAAAATAAGATGGAAAAAAAATCATGCTAATCTAGCGGAAAAATTGAAAGTGTGCCCATAAATATTCAGTCCATAATCCGCTATGCCGTGCGACAGCCGCACTCCGGAATCTTTAAAGAGCCAGTCGAAAAGAAGCGCGAAAATTCAATTTACCTAGGCGCTCTCGTCTCAGTCAGCAGGGAGAATAGCCGTGTCTCTTGCATGCTATCAGTTCTCTCTTTCTCTCTCCCTCTCCCTTTCGATCTCACTCCGGTTGAGGGTTTTCGCACGAAACCGCGGGAGGACAGTCGAGAGAAATATGTAGACGTCGGCGCAGCAAATAAATTTGACGCCCGCTCGCATATAGTAGCGTATAGCCTGTGGCGTCTTGCATGGGTGAAACTGTTATTGCGCAGTTTCGCCGACGACAGGTTGTCGAGGACGGCGCACGCGCGGAGGACGAAGCTCAAGGGGCACACTGCAAATGCGCGGAAGCACCGCCGGCAGACCCACTTCCAGGTGAGTAATTAGTTTAGTTAACGCCGATAGGCGACGGCGCGGCTATAGCTGCGCTTCGCACGCAGGCGTTTTGATTTATCGGCACGCGCGCCCACGCAGAATGTTATAGTGCGGTGTGATAACGACGCGTGAGATTTGGATTCGCGCAGACCTTAACGAGGTGGTGATTGCGAGGTCGCGAGCGCAAACCCCGATTTTTGGATTCAGAAATACGCGGCAGTGCTGAATCGAGCTGGCGGAATGCACTGTGTAAGCGTTTTCGCCGATAAAGAATAAGTGAAAGATTTGTAGGGTGGCTAGTGAGCGCATTTTTCCATTTTCGAAACGAGGTTTGATCATTTGGCTGGAAATTTTGCTAGGCATTGGCGAAAAGTCAATACGTATTGAAAAAAAAATGAATGTTGACAGTGCAGAGTCTGTAAATCAAAATATGTTATCTATATAACGAAGATTTGTGAAAGGACTCTGAAAGCTTTACAGATACAACATTTCAAATGAAACTTAACAGAGTTGAATTCCGTCGATAAAAGCTTTTTACAATTGAAAGAATACAGTAATAGAGCGTTGAATATCGAGTTAATTTTACTTTGACATTGCGTCATTTTGTTTGAATTCGGAAAATATTATATCTTATCAGTACCAATAAAAGAAAAGTTTGATCTGACAGTGACTTACTAATATATTGAAAATTGTATCGAAGATAAAAGATATCCAACAACAGAAAGACGGAAAATGTAAGGTAGAAATTCGAAAATGTTTCCTCCAATATCGACAAAGTGCCTTTGACATTTTCCAAAAAGTCTATGATTTCGTGAAAATTCAAGCTTTTCATTTTGTCAATAATAAAGTACGTTTTACAATGCGGAAAAATAAAAACATTTACGATCTGCGTAATTTTAGATAGTATTTTCCAATTTTCTTCACAAAACAGAACGAATGGTAAGAGAATAGAGAAGTACAGAGGAGAGGAGGGAAAGAGATGAGATTTTCATCGGGCACGCTCTCTGTTGTTGTCGCTACCGTGGACGCGAAATGAAAGTGCAGTCGGGATATTTTATCAAGGCAACCGTGGGGTCGGGTGATTTGACACCGGAGAAGAAAATTGCGTAAACGCCAGAAAATTAAATCTTCATGCAATTACGGGGATTATGCCTGCATTGCGCGGAGATTTCAAAGCCATTCACTTGGATGGAGAATTTCGTGCATGCGAAAATGCTTTCACGGATCCTATCATGGAAATTTCAGAAACGCGATATTGCGCTTCCAAATGGTAATTTACGAATTTGCAAAAGTTTAGCGATAAGTGTTCGATTAAAAGGCTTAAGCGAGAAATAGAGAGCCAGTGGTGAAAAAGATACAGGACGATATTTTAGATGACAAAAAGTGCAGGGGGAGCATAAAACGTTAAGTGCTACGTGACCCGCCGGCGGTGAGACACATAATACTTTATGTCGTCTTTCCACGACTGAAACTGCAGCTAAAGTTTTTCATAAATTAAGATGCGACGTTTATATCTTCAAAGGTACCACTATCAAGCAACTTTTATAGTAAAAATGAGAAAATATGAACGACGTGCTATTTTTTACAGAGCTGTTTTACAGTGTAAAAAGTTTTGCATGGCTGTTGGGGAATTTTTATTAAAATCTACCCGCATAAAAAAAGTTAGTACAGCCAATATATTACGCAAAGTATCGATGATGGGTTGTCATTGCTGAAATATGAGCCTTACACGGCCAATATATTGGCAATATTAATATTTTTAACGTGGGTATTGACTTACATAGACGCGTAATTTATACAAATTTGAAAATTGTAAATAGGAAAAATTATTTTATCTACTTCATTGTTAAATATCAGTTGCGAGAAATTCCAAAAAGAAAAGGACACGATCGAAGATAAAAACTAAAAAAAGTTTCAAAACATAATAATCGCCAAACACGAAGAGATACCAATAGTAATATTATAAAGCCAAACTTGCAATTTTAAAAAGATGCTCGATTTGCAAAATCGAGTTCGAGGACTGTGCAAATAGAGCGAATAACAGCCAAAAAGCCAATCGAGTTTTCAAACTCAATTTAAAACAATTCCCAGCCAAACAGTATTCGTCGAAAGAATACTCAGTTCGAGCGTTCCGCGTGTCCCAGTCGAATGAGACACTCTTATATCCAACTTCCCGAAGTTGCACAACCTCGCACAACCTCGCGCGAGAAGCAGTTCTCCGCAGAAGCGCGCCGGAAGAAAGCGATACGTGCTGATTTTCGCGTAAAAATACACCGACATCGACACTTGCCAGACGGAATTTCCCGCCGGTGCAAGTGCGCCCGTCTTTGGCTATATATACGGTACACTTCGTGCCCCGTACAGCCGTATCTCTCTTCCATTTACGAGGGACGATAGCCGGACCGCGGAAACGACCTTCCGGAAGCTTCACACCCCGCCCAGATATAGCGTTCCACGTTGGAACGCGACCGATTCGATTTTCCTTCCTCCTTCGACTGCTGTTTCTTCGGCTCTGTTTTCCCTTTTGTCTCAATCACCGTTACTCTAGCTCCGCGACTGTCTGAGCGTTTTTCTCGCGGAGTGATGGATTTCGGCTCGAGAATACCAGTCGTGCTCCTGTACTTCTGCGTGTATGTAAGCGAAAACGAGTTAGCTATACTTAGACCGGGACATTTATCTCGGCTCGGCGAGATTAAATTTCACCGGGCGGCGCCGTTGACGTGGCAGTGGTTAATAATTTGAATTGAATTATGCTGAGGGATGGTGTTATTTTAAACGCGTGAGCGCGGCCCTGTTTTGCATTATGCTTCGAGTCTCGTTCTTTCTAGATCACTATGTAGTACCACTAGTTTACGTAGTTATGAAGGCTGTGTTTCAAACATTTGATAGTAATCTCACCAAACGTGATTGTCTGTATAATGCAATTGTGTAATTAGATGTATTAATACAATCCTATTTCGCTGTATTGAACATTCTAGCTTTCTAGGTATATTATTTTTTGACTTGGGTATTTGCAACTTATTGTAGTAATTGTATTTTTTAAATCACCTATTCCGATTGTTTGATACTTATTAACCAATTTAAAATATAGGTTTTCTATAACTTCCCATTTGTTTGAAAGCAAAAAACTTAAAAATAATTTAACCCTTTAAATATAAATGAATTTAAAGTACTATTTTTAGTAATCTTCATTTATGTATATAGAAATGATAATTGCTAGCACCTGTAAATGTTGTTATTTAAGTTTTTAAACCACTTTAATAAAAATCTAAGGAAAAGTACAGTAAAATTTATTTCCTTTGTAATTTTCAATGATAAGACCCGTGATTCAAACATTTTTTTTCTGGATGAAAAGGGTCAAATCTTTGAAATTCAAATTTTCCATAATGTTAAAAGATATCCCGCTCTCAATTGTAAAGCAAGCTATAGTTTGTCTCATGAGGCTATCGCCTTAAAAAATATAAATAAAACAAACATTTCTGATGAATTGCTTTCGGTTGCACTTACTGGTTCATTCTTCCCCAAACGCTTGCGAAGTTTTATCCACCACTTTGAAAATTGAAGTTGAAATTTACTGATTTTCTTGGGAAAGAAGTTTCCGTTTTTACAGCAACAGTAGTTTATAAAGATTCTTCCTAGATTTAGGGGTATTTCTACACTGAGAAAAATTTTTTGGAATAATTATGAGACGATTGGTTAAAATTACTATACTGTACGCGCAATCTGACCACAGACTGGTAAAAGTGACCTATTTATTAGATTTCTAATAATTTTTACAGTTTGACTAAGAAAAACTACAAGAAAAGTATTGTAAAATTTAACATAAAAAAGTTGGAAAAATTATTAGACAGTATAGTAAAAATCACAAGTCATAAATTTTACCAGGCAACTGGCAAATATTCTTAGACTTTATAAGAATTTTTCCTATAGAGCTGACAGAATTTACAAGACAGTATAGTAATTTTTACGATATATACAGTATATGTGCAGTGCTGCGCATGCACGCTATAAACAAAACACGAGGGCATGCGCGCTTAACTCGTAATAACCTGCAATGATGTAGCCCTAACAACTAATTTAAAACGATATAATTTCAGTATAAATAACTTTAATTAACACTCGTATAATTAATTAATTCAAATAATTCTCTATGTATTCATTACAAAATTATTTTAAAAATACGTAAAGAACGAATTCACTTTAAGAGTGTCAGTATAATGTAACATATGTAGACGATTCGGATTATAAACACGCAAGTGTATGCAGTGGCGCAGTCGGTAAGAAGTTCGCCTTCCAACTAGGAGACCCAGGTTCGATTTCCCGCCCCGGAGGTTTTTTTTTCATGATAATTTTATTTATAATTTATTTTTCTTGTGTGATATGTATTCATATGCGTTCTCTTGTGGGAAAGTATATAACAATTGGCTAAAAATAATTTTTTTCTGTATTTTTCGGACATTTACAAAAATTATTATACTGGCTAATAAAAATTACTAGATGGACAGTCTGTGGTCGGATTCTAAAACTAATATAGTAAAATTTCTCTAAGTTCTTTGTAAATATTCCAAAATTCTTCTCTCAGTGTAGGCTCTTTTACGTTGTGCACCGAATTTAAGAAGTGAAGGTATTGTGTATCCTAGAAATAGATAATATTCATGATAATATTCATGATAATAATAGTGTGTAATTTTACTTGGAATATCATTTCCCAGAAATAAATGTTGAAATTTTTATTAGACTCTAGTGTGACTTTATGTATTCCGTGTTATTTGCCGTACACAAAAGTAAGATCAATGCCTGCGAAAGTTGCGGGCGACTTGTAAAAGTGTACTGAGAAAAAGCCAGAGGTGGAAGAGGCAAAGGGAAAACTCCATTCAAGACTCGCCGACAATAGCACATTGTTCGGTATTTTCTCTATGTCGTGGTCCGCCCGAGAGACTTCCCCGAACTTCCTCCCACATTCCCTCTCTTCGTTATCCACTTACACACTCTGTCATCGAAGTATAAGCCTTCTTTTCCAACCACCAAAAAGTCTCTCTCTCTCTCTCTCTCTCTCTCTCTCTCTCTCTCTCTCTCTCTCTCTCTCTCTCTCTCTCTCTCTCTCTCTCTCTCTCTCTCTGTCTCTCTCTCTAACTCTCTCTCTCTCCCTCGCGCCACATGTAAAAATGCGCCACCATACGATAAATATATAAATAAGCATTCATATTTTGAATGCATTCGAAACGACGCCACTTGAGAACTATAGTGGAAGCTTTTCCCTCAGATTTTTACCGCGTCGTGCGTTCCAGTCACTTTATTCGGATTTCAATTAAGAAAGTTTGAGAGTCACGCCCCGGACTCTTTCGGTGCACTTGTAGACGTTTGCGGGGTGCACTGAAACCTGCAAAGAAAGTGGACCTTCTTCATAACCTTTCTCAGTTTAGCTGTTTGCCGAATTTTCACCATCTTGACCCCGAGAGCAACTTACTTTTTCTCATTTCATTCGCATCCCGTCTTCTGCGCCACTTCAGTAGATCTACAAAGAGTTCCCCTCACCCTTTCTTGCTGCTCGTTTTATTGTTTTCCATTCATGAATATTTTGCTCATTTTATTCTAAAATATGCGAATTTTTATATTACAGGTATAATTGAATGTCAATTGCCAATATAGTTAAAAATACTTTATAATAAACAATCGACATCATTGTTAAAAAAAATCATATATTAAAACTGTAATAAGTCTTATTAAAGTTAACAAAAGCACTCCAAAGAAGAATTACAAAGATTTTTCTTTAAAATATTATATATTGAGAAATTTCTGTAATGAATGCTATAAGTGTACTTCAAGACTTTCACCAGAAAAATAAATCAATGGCAAATTTAATTATACAAATTTCGTCAACACAGCAGAATTCCGTTATTTTATCTTCAATTCTCTGTTCCTGCGTTCTTTCTATTTTTCCGAAACTTTCCGCATCGACAACTTCGCAAAGATTTTCGATAAGAAGTCCGCGAAAGTTTGCGCGAATCCATGTACGCGAGCAAGCGTGTTGATGGCGCCTCGCGTCGACAGACGCGCGCACAGCCAAGAAAAAGAAACAAGATTTACCGTACTAATGTGTTTCTCACAGTTTGTTCGTTTTTTTAACGCACTTCTCCATGTCGTGAATTCGAACTCACGCATGTGCTTATCTCGTTTCAGCGGTAATCGTATATCGATGTATCCTCTTTTTGGTATTTATCCGACGATACAATCATAGCAGAGGGAGCGAAGTGAGTACGATAATCCGGTATTGGCCCGGAGCGAGTGCTGCGCCCTGATTATCTCGGTCCAGTAAAGCCATTTTTTACTACAGCGGCAGCCGGAGGTCTTTTAATTATCGAATGTGCGAACGCGCGCAACGACGAAGTCGACGACAACAACGGAGGGGCGCAATTACCGGTGATGAGGACGAGTTAATTAATGAAAATTCCTCTCTGCCTTTCGCTTTTTTTGCATCGGATATTTGTTTCGGGCTACGTCAGTTTTTGAACTCGCGCTGCGAACTAGCTCCACAGGATGTGCGGAATTTTAATGCATAATGTAATTAAAAGCCACTCGCATATATGCTTGATTTACCAACATTCGTAATCTAATATACAGGCAGTTGCGTGAGTGGAGATAATTTTAACATTATTCGGAGCATTTTCTAATTAATTTTAAACGCGATGAAAAATTTCAAGTAATTTTAAACACGACTTTTTATATTTTATACTCACTTTGCAATTAATGAATAAAATATACACTTTTCAGATGTCCGGTATAAGGATTCCAAGTTAAAAGTTGAAACTTTGGGGTTGAATATCTTAAAATTTAAAACCATTACGACACAGAAAAAAAAAAAGTCAAATCATCTGAATTAGTGAAGTAATAATTCCATTTTTCCAATAATAAAAATTCTACTTTTCACAAATGAAGATTCTATTTTTTAAGTATGAATGTTATCTTTCAAGTTTTCAAAATGAAAGTTCTACTTTTTAAGAATGGAGATTTTACATTTCAGAATGGAAATTCTACCGATTTTTTTGAAAG
This sequence comes from Torymus aiolomorphi, assembly GCA_036365515.1. Lineage (NCBI taxonomy): Eukaryota > Metazoa > Arthropoda > Insecta > Hymenoptera > Torymidae > Torymus > Torymus aiolomorphi. Next base: position 219,960,040 of record CM070873.1, on the reverse strand, counting down.
TAAAACGGAATTTCCACTTTACAGTTAAATCAACTGTAGGAAATGTAGAATTAACTGATTATTTTTTTCCATGTAACTTTGGAATTTCTAGTATTTAAAAGAAGACAGTAAGATAAACTTATGTTCAAAGTGATATTAATAGCTATAGTCCGGCCCGAAAAGTAAAAAGAGATATCGTAGTAAAATTTGTTACTAGAAGTTAGTCTACGTTGAGATTGACAACTTGTCAATAATAATTTTACAACCAATCAACCTAAACAAATTTTGGCAGTGGTATCAGTAAATGGATAAACGTATGTTAATAAATTAGTAACGGCCGTTTTAAATTCGTATATTTTCAATACATCCCAAAAAGCATTACCCTGAAGTAATTAAATCAATGTTTAAAAATCCAAATAGAAAAATTGCCTCAAAAATTTCTTTCCTCCTTTAGCTATAGCCAACCAGTCCCTGATAGCAATCAGTTGGCTACAGTAGACACGCGCGTAACATCGCATACAATGATAATGCAATTATGTCTGCTGCTCTCTGTTCTTACAGTCTCTAATCAAAGCGCGTTGGCACGACACAGTGTTTGTGCGCGCATGCACGCGATCGCTTCAAAGAATATGAGAAATCCTGGCTCTCGCGCTTATGGCAACTAGGCAATTAGCAGCGGCGCAAGCTCGCGCGGAAGTTCTTTGAAACGGCGCTTTGACCTGTGAACGCCGCGCCTCTATCCTATATAGTCGGCGCGCCCGCCGTTTGAATAGCTAGATTGGCTCCGATGATTCACGGCCCGGCGCTATACCTGCAAGACAGAGAGCGACTACACACCGGGGGGAGCATCTCCGGGGCGGCAGCTTGACGGCGCGCCGTCGTCTCTGCCTCGCTCGTTTTGCTGACGGGTCGCGGAGCTTTGACCCCGATTGCGCAACTGCTCGAAAGCCTGCGTGCGGCTCTGTGCAGTGTATATATATATATGCGTATGCGCGGCTGTCTGTGTCCCGATCGACAAAGGAAACTCTACCGGAGTGTATACGGATCCGCAAAGGGGGATTCCGCGCCATCATCGTGAAATCCCATATCGCGCGCGGGCACGTGCGCTTATACCGCAAGAGCGTAAATTACATCCCCGTGTAAGTGTCTGGGCATAAGTAAGTGGTTCTCCGATTGTGCACAGATGTTTGCGACGAGGACGTGTGTGCACGCACGCTTAGTTCGCCGCGTACGTGACGGGTGAGTAAGTAAAGAGCGCGGTGTATATAGATGAATGCGGATGCACGTTCGACTTGGGTCGATATAAATTGGCGGAAGTTGGCGGGACGTCGATACTCGTCGGAAGGGAGAACCTGCGGGCCGGGATATTTGCGCCGTTCCGCGAATTTACGACCACGCACGGGAGGTGGATTAACGCGCGTAGTGTAGTAGCTCTCTCTCTCTCTCTCTCTCTCTCTCTCTCTCTCTCTCTACCGTAGCGCAGCCACCGATAGGCCAGCCGAGGTTTGTCACCGAGGACGCGCGCAAATACCGGGGACTATACATGCTCGAACTGTACGCCCCCGCCGCCGTTATTAACGCGCGCACCTGAGATGACGTACCGCGCTGTGTTGCCCCGGGCTGACTTTTCATTTTCTGCTCTCACCCGTCCGTGTTTGTGTTAGCCCACACGTGCATTCCGTGTTTTTTTCGCGAACCGTCAAATTTCGAGCTTTATGATGAAGCTTTAGAAATTTCTAATGCGGTCTCGGCGCTGTATTCTGCAGATGAGAATGGGAAGCCGAAAAGAGCTTAATTGAAATGCGCATTTTTAAGGAGTTGGAATGAAATTTCGCGGTGAAAAGTCCGGGCGCTTTTTAACCTAGATAAGAAGCCCACTTGGCCAAGTAGGAAACATCTTAGCTCTTCGTTCTTTAATTTACTGGATAATAAATTTGTAAGTTATGTCAATTACGGGTTTCTTTATTCTCTAGATTTTAAAGTATAAATTGTCATACACACGGCTTTAAATGGTGGTAAATAATTAAGAGTCTTCTCAGCAAAAAGTTGAAAAGTTTTCATGTTTTAAAAAACGCGGATTTTAATTATAAAATTGGTAAAAAATAACAACCGACATTGATTTTCACTTCCCATTTAGAGAGCATATTTTATGTCTGGTATTTTAATTAAAAATTTCCGATTGTATATCAAAGATTGTATTTTTCGATACGTAACGGATATGAACACCTTCCTTTACACGGAGAGAAATTTTGTAGTGAAAATTACAAATATTCGAGGCAAAATTACCAGTTTCTATGGTAATGGATGGATAGACTGACAATTTCAAACTTTTTACCAAAGTGCCTTGGTAAAATTTTTTTTTAGTTAATTTAAATTAAAAAAATTAACTTTTTTTATCTATATTAATGGATATATAGTATTTTAATATAGAAATAGAAACAGAAACAAGGATGAAAAAACATTAAACTGAAAAAAAATTTTTACGCAAGCGGGATTCGATCCGACGATCTTTGGGTTGAGAGTCCGACGTTCTACCGACTGCGCCACGGAAGCTGTTACCAACAGTCATTTGAATCGCCGTTATTACTTACTGAAAATATGTGTATTGTTTTCATTTTAACGTCGCGCACGCCTCTAGTATCAATCTTCTGAAACACAATAATGCGCAGTGCGCATGCGCGAGTACACAAATACCAGGTTATTTGGTAAAATTTATCAGTTTTCTTAGTAAAAATTCTTAGGTTACCTTGTAAAAATGACTAGATCTCAATTTTTACCAGTGTGTCTGGTAATTTTTATTCCGATAATTTGGTATTTTTTTTAAGTGGTTATGGTAGTTTTTCCTGGGAAACTTATAAATTGTATTAGAAACCTGGGAATATCACGGCTTTTGACAGTCTATCCATGCGCTACCAAGGCACCTTGGTAATTTTTACTCTAAAATTTCTCTCCGTGTAGAAATGAATAACACTGCTATATACTCTTTCACGTTTTTAAATAAAAAAATCTGCATCCATTGTGAAAAATATTCTAATTTTAATTTTAGAATTGAATGATAAATGTGATAGTATAATCTACCGATAATTATACGATTTTTCTGAAGAAAAAAAAATGAGAGTAGACCCGTTTTACAGCCGGACTTTTCCATCTCCCCAAAGTAGTCATTTGCCGCAGGTTCTCGATCGTTCTCTCTCAGCCCGCCTCCTCAAGTCGACGAAGGCCAGTAAAAACTGAGCCCGCGTCGTAAAAAGCACGTTAGGCCTTCGTTTACATGTGTCCGATTCAACGTGTATTATATCCACGCCGCGCGTAGGTATAAGGTCCGTCCATCCCCGCGTTAAGTTGCGGTTGGGGGGATAGTTGCGGCTATGGCTAATCGTAAAGGGCGCCTGATACGCGCTATCGCACTCGCGTCAAGCGGGAATTCCTCCCCCGCCAGCCTCACGAGAGTACAGGAGCGTTTTCGCCGGCCGTGACCCTCTTAGTGAAATTGACCGCCATTCTCCCCGCACCGGAGCGGAGAGAGAGTGCGATGGCTATCGGAACTTTGACGGGAGATGATTTATGATAATGAAATCGAAGACTGAAAAGTACGGGAAAATCGTGCTACGAGGCCCCTCCGTTTACGTTCCCTTACGTTTTCTTTGCGCCTCTCTGCTGTGTGTATGTACAATGGCTTGAAAGGCTGCGATTGTTATTCACGCGCGCTCCGAGCGCGAAGATCGATGCCACGCGCGAGTGGGAGGAATGGGTAGTCGATTGAGCCCGGATAAGTTTGTTGACATACTCGAGAGCGCGTACAACGATCGGTCTTCATTAGCAGCGCGGGAGCAGCATCCCTAATGAATTTAAGATTGGGTAGCTCGTGTGCGTTCAATTCAAGTTTGAGGTTAGATTTGGCTCCGCTAGTGCGGAAATAGTACCGCGTGCTATTGTTCAATTCTCGACTGTACGATCCGAGATCATATTACCATTATAAAATAAATTGAGGTTGAAGTTTATTCGAAATATACAGCGCCAGTGGAGTCCGGGTTCAAGCTAACAAATGATTTCGTCATCTATCATATTTACATTTCATCAAGCGAGAAATTTCTCTTTTGTCAACTTAAATAAAGAATGTTATTGATCTCTATCAATTAAATGTATTCTTCTTATTCTTACGAAAAAATAATGATTTTTTTATTTTCAAAGCTACCGTTAAAAATTATTATTTTCAAAAAGATGTAACTTTATACACTATTGTGTTCTCCACGACAGTAAACAATGTAAAAGCTTTTATGTCATCTCTGGTTTAGATTTCAGTTATTTTTTCATCTCTTTTAACGAATTTTTTTAAAGTTTCTACACAAACCTGAGAAATGGAGACGTACGTCATTAAGTTTACGAGATAAAAATTCCTGCGCAATAATTACAGCTCTAACAAGAGCGGGCTCTCTTTTTCCCTAACAATTATCCGCGGCAACGTATACCGCGCGGCCATTACGAATTATCGCAGCCATTTGGTAAAATGGAGAAAAGAGGCCCACGAGCAAAAAAAGGCGCTAATCCCGCATGCTCATCGTCGAAAAATTCGTCGGGGGGGGACGAAAAACTCGTCTCGAACTGAAGACCTAAAAAGATACTACGGATTCCATTATGCCTCTCGGCTGATGTATGCGGCGCGTCTTTCTGCCCCCCGAGAAAAAGAAACGAAGAAAGGGAGAGAGAGAGAAAGAGAGAAAAAAGCCGAACCGAAGAAGAAAAGCTTTCCGTCCCAAACAATTCGCCTCTTTCTCTCGACCGTTTTCCGCCCCTTTCTCCAGCACTGCTAGTCAGCAAAATCCAACACCTTAGCAGATTGTATGTCCGGTGTACGCGCGTATACGTGTCCGCGTGCCGACATTAGGAGCTTCCCCTCTTTTGCCTTTCTCCTTCCTTCCGTTCCCCTGTCCTCTTTTCCCCGTCGCTCGCGTATTTTTTGTACATATACATACAATGTAAACGCCTGACGAAAGTTCACGATGTGCGAAAACATACGGAATTGACTACCATTTTCGAGGATAAAGTTTATGCAGCAGTTTGTTTCCGACAAGAATATGAATAGACGATCTTGGAGATCGTTTCTACATCATAGAAGTTGCAAAAATGCATGCTTATACCTATACCATTAAAGTTAAACTCGCCTGTTTCGCGCACACAAAGAAGCTCTTTGCGCGCTTCAGCTCATATTTTCCTTCTTATGTTTATTACTTTCTTTTTCTTCGCTGGCACGGTGAGAACGCATTTACTTTTGTGATTAAAAGCAAGTGCCGGAAGCGGCTGTTGCTGCTGCAGGAATAAGCGAAAACTTTTGACTGTGTTTGTCAGTTTGAGGAGATGTTATAATTGGAAATTCACTTAAAAGTACGAAAACATTTTCATGGCATTTATTATATGATTTTATGCTATGAAAGTTTAGTATCTTTTAATGATATTTAGAACATTTTAAATATACACGATAAAATATATGATAGATTCATTTTCAAATAATATACATAAAAAGATAACACCGTTATAATATAAAAAGATAAGACCGTTAGAAGCCAAAATTCAATAAAAAGATAACAGTCGCTCGATAGGGCTTATAGTTAAATGAGAAGAAAATACGATAGGAATGGACAGAACGGTGGCTGCCACGTAGACAAAACATAACTGCAGACACAAACTTATCTTATATAAACAATAACACGTTAGCTGATTCAGTAGAACCGTTGAAAGCTCAAGTACAGCAGAGATACTAAAAAAATTTGCTATTTTTGAAGGCGAGCTTATTTATTGATCAGCCCTGGCGGGCGGAAATTTATTTACCTTCGTCGAAACAAAGATTTGAACAGTTGAAAAAATAAAGATTTTTTTGTAGGTCACTACAAATGTAAGGTATCCCTTCTGAAAGGCCATTATAAATTCTTTCTTGTTCTATTTACGCGCATGTATTTATGAACTTCTTGAAAAATTATCATGTACTGTTCTTACAGTCAATATTTGATATCAATCTTGAAAAGAGCGAAGGGAATATATTGCTGGGCAAATGTGTACCAAAAAGTGATATATTGGTGATATAAATCATGTATTTTTTCTGGAAACCTACCCGTTCCTTATTTCCTCAAATAACTTTGTTCTTTCATTTAATAATGCAAACAAATTGAAAATTACAGCGATTTATTTAATAATCAAATTTTTCCAACATTTTCTGGGCAAACGCTACGAACTTTCCCATTATTCAAAATTGGTGAAATTAATCATCGAACCGCTCAACTAGATTATGCTATATACTGTTTCATTCTCAAATTTGATAACTGAATTAAGATGCCGGAGTATTGCATTACATTCTATTTTAAAATTGTAAAATTACGCGCACATGCAAGGGAGTCTTTTATTAAAATTAATGATCGTCAGCCGCGGCGCTCGCAGAGTAAGAGAAAGAGTGGGAAAGAGAGTAAGAGAACGAGCAAGAGAATGGCCTGCACACGTTGCGCGCGTGCAACGAAAGGCAGAAGCGAGTTCGCGGTTAAAAAAAGCGCGAGGCGGCGCTTTTTCATCGTCGGGAGCCTCGCAACGCTCACAATCTTCATATGTACACGGGCGCGCTCGTAGCATGTAAAATCAGCTCCTGCCTGGCTGGTTTCAAGCTCGCTTCACAAGGCTCGTTTCACTTCATTTGTGCCTTTCTCAAGTCGCGCGATAGGCTTGCTGGCGCGCAAGCAAGCAAGTACGCCTCGCTTGTTCTCGAGGACGCTGGTATAGGAGTGAAAGTTTGAAAACGCGCGCGCACAGCTTTTGTATAGGTGAATTTAATTAGGTCTCACGCGGTCGCGCGCGTCGGCGTTCGCGCGAAGTGCTATTTTTATGCGGGAAACCCGCAGGCCATCCCCCCGCGCCACCTCTCGCGCATTGTTTTCCGATAGTGCTCGCCTTTTTTACTTTAGCCTCCGCTATTCTTTGCTCTCTCCCTCTCTTTCTCTCTCTCTCGCTCTATCTCTGTTTCTCTCTCCCGCTTAGACACTCATCCCTTCTCTTTTTATACACAAGCGCCCGGTGCGCTCAGGCTTCTTGGTATATAGTCGCAGATCTTGTTATTATGGAATTTTTTTATGCGGGACGTTGTAGATCGTAATGATGCGTGAGAAAAAGTCAGGAGTCGATAGCGTTTTCATTGCGCTTAAGTTTTTACCGCACAAAATATTATGGGGTTAAAGTGATTTTTCTAATTAAAATTTGACGATAATATATTTATGTAAAACTTTGCACTGGAGGTTGCCGTTTAAAGGCACACAATATAAATTGTCAAAGTGTACCATTCTATCAGAGGATTTTTGAGGCACCTTCATTATTGGCGTAGTAATTTTGTGGTATAATCCCAGAAATCCTCACTAAATGAAATTGTAAGATCTTAATCAAGGCGGTTCTGTTGTTGAGCAAACGAATGAAGAATCTTGTAGAATTGAAATATGTTATGTAACATATTTAATAATGACTAAATGAATGTGTGTGCAAAATTTCTGATTGGGTTGACGATCAAATATGATAAAACTCAATGCAATGTTATTATTTATGTCTTCAATTTATTTATGTATCTTTGATACATATTTATACACTTGATATTTTAGTTTTCAACTGATTAGAGAGTACCAATAGGATGCCCTTCTTATTAATTATTAACAAAATTACCAGTAAATAAATTAATTTAATTTTCATGTTTTTGATATCTAAATAGTTTGAAAAATATTCAATATAAAGGTATCAACTGCAAAGTAGACAAAAATACGAAAAAACAAACAAAAAAGAGGTATGCATACATACTACTGCTCTTCATGGAGCTAAAGAAAATATCACATTAACGATAAAATGACTAAAGTTATTAGTATAAATGTATATGTCGCCTGCTGTACATAACAAAAATTATTAATCGTTGCCATATAAAATTTTATTCTTGTATGTTGGTGCAAAAATTATAATTATTTTTAAATACTATTTTTGCAGCAATTCTTTTTATTATTAAGAGTTTCCACCGGAGCCCTAACTGACTGTGAGTATTACTCACGAAACTGAAGCTATTAATACATTTTTATAATACTATTATGTAAGTTTATTTAAAAAATTCCTGATTCCTATAATCAACGATAATGTTGCCCTAGCTCTAAAAGTATACGTCCAAATATGACAGCACGCAAACAAAAAATGTGGGTTATACGGAAGGTCAAGTAAGACGTAAGATTATAGATAACCGAGGAAAAGCATTTTTCAAAAGACCCGAAGGGGGAATATGAAAAAAATTTGTCATGAAATTTCCTTAAAAAATGATTAAGAATGATAAGTGTAAAAAGAACTTTATTGATAAATAACTAACTTATTCAATAAAAATTATTTTAATTTTTGGATTTGTAGTTGTAGAAATTGGGGTATACTTAGAGTCAGTTTGTAATTTTATTATAATGTATCGTCTTTTTCAAAAAGCTCTTCTGAATTCTAAAATTCATGAACTTTTTCTCACGTGAAATTATGTTATTTATGTTATCTCTGTATGAAGTATAGCACAGGTACCTGCGATTACAATACAATTCAGCTGTATCGATGAAAAATGTTCGGGTTAGTCAAATGTCATAATTCGATACATCACTGGCATCGATTTTTCCTCCACAACTTAACCGCGAAAAGGAAAACCGCAAAAATAAACTTGACAATGACAAGGATAAAGTGCTCCTCCAGAATGTACGATTGTAGCCATTTATTAGCCTCTAAAGCTCTCTCTTTCTCCTTGTATTTCAATACGTAAATTATCTTTCTTTCCTGCCGTTCTATTCCACGCCATCGGCCTTTCGATATAACCCTTCCTCCTATATGCTCTCAAGCAAGCAGATAAACCGTTTTTTATTATTCTTTGAAAATAGCGCGTTGGCGCGCCGGGTAGCTCTTTCGGTTCGTCAGAGACATCAGTGGGCTCGATCAGCAGTTCTCTCTCTTTCTTTCTCTTTCTCTTTCTCTCTCTGTCTCTCGAGCACACTTTATAACATGCACGCAGGCAACGTAAAAAATTGTGAAGTTCGAAGAACGCGCTTGGTCCGCTCTATATGCGGAAAAATGCACAAAGGCTCGGGATTTGGCGAAGCGCACGCGACTTCCGGCGAATGGCTCGGAGTTTACGCGTGTGCTCGCACGTGAGAATACACATCGTAGAGAATCAGTGTGGTACTCGGTCTCCTTATTGTCTCACAATAGGAAGCGGATGTACCAGAACAGATGTAACTCTGCGCGTGCGTGCGCTCGAGACTCTATTATCCCCCGAGCCTCAGTGATCCTCGTGCGATTCTGCTATTGCGAAATAATAGGATTGCTGGATAATAGGATTTAAGGATTGCTTTCTCTCCCTCCCTCTCTCCCTTTCTTCTCGGTTTGTACAACAAACTCGCTCGTTCCTTTTGCATCGGGTTCGCTTTGTTTATCAAACTCTGGGTGGCAGTGGTTATGCCTCTTGAAACGGAAAATGTATTCCGCAAAGATGCGGTGAATCCTATAAGCGCCTCTGAGTCTGTTTGCTCTGCTGCTACTGCCGTTCCTTTGAGAAGTGTATTTTGAGATTCTACGAATAACTTTTCATGATGGGGTTTAACATAATGCAACTTAGTTTTTATGCGTTGTTCTTCTATCAGGAAGAAGTTGCTGCTTCCAATAGATTATGTGCAGTAAATTTTCTTTACATAATTATAGGAATTTCTGCCAATTAATGGTATCTTGTAAAACATTATTGTGTTAAATACGAGAGAACACTTTTATATATTTAAAACATTATTCTGAAAGAATATCTTCAGAGTATGTATATTAAGTTAAAATAATATATTAGCAAGAACTATTGATCATAAATTGTTGTGATAGATCATTTAATAATCAATAAATTGCATCACTTGATTTTCACTAAACAAAGGGCGTTCACTACACATCATATAATATTAAAGCAACGAATTAAATGCAAAAATATAATATTAAAATATTTGATTAGACACAAACTTCTTTGATTTGATAAGCTTTAAATATTTTTAAATATACTTATAAATAAGAATCAGAGTGAAAGCTCATTTGTAATTACTTGAATGGTTAATCGTGATTACGTCACAGATTTACGGTGTTATAAATAAATTTTGATGTGTTTAGTACATATTTAAAAAAAATATATAAAAAATTGTTTAAACGACGATTAACATACTTGGCAATGGAAAGGTGTGTGATGAGCCCTATTTTTAAAAGATGATAAAAGTTGTATTTTTTTTTATAATCGCACGGAGGCATAAATTCTTCCTATAATTATGTAATATGTACTAAGGTTTTAATCTTTAAATAAGATATAACTTCATTACAGTTATAAACAGATTTCCCAAATCAATATTTAAACTTTGAAAGAATCTATAACAATGTAGATGGATTTTCGTGTTATTTCATACTTGAAGTTCAAATTTTCAGAGTTGTAACTCTCTTCCGCGTGAATTGCTACATTGAAATGCTTTCACAAGTATCGATTTTTAGGAGTGATGCAAACAATTTTAACTCAATAAACTTTGGAAGTTATGCACAAAAATATTGTATTTAGCATATTGTTAACGTATTTGTTTTCAACATAGGAATTGTCGATCGATACTTTACAGGAGTGGACTTATATAAGAGACACGTGAATGTTAATTTTATTCCGAAATACTTGCATTTCTTTTTTACTATGCGCTACCACGCCCTTTGATACAAGACTTTTTTATAAAGTATTTATTCCCTAGTAGAAATTGTCTCTATTGGAAACGTCTAGGAAAATAATAAATAGCTAGTAAAAATAGCTAATTTCTGGCTATTGATGAAACGATTTTTCCGATCATATTTTCTATTTAATGGAGATAACACAACCTTAAAATGTTTTTACTAAATTTTCTCTGTAATTTGATCATGTATTTAAAAAAAATATTAAAGATAGCTAACAAAAATGTAAACACGAATTATTGGTATTTAATTCGTTTATAGTACTGTTTCAAGGGATACAAACGAAAACAATGATTTTTCCGTTTGATTCTGTCTCTCTGACTCCTTGCCATTATAGCAAGCCTCTTATTAGCCATTTTCTGACTAAAAAACTGGCCAACTTTAATATCTTTTAAATACACATAAATAAGTTAATGTAAATTTGTGAAAAAACTTATTCTATTATTCTGTCGATTAAATGGCGAATATGATCGGAAAAATCGTTTCATCGATGGATAGAAATGGCCAAGAAAAGTGTCTAGTTTTTAACGATTATTGGGAAAACTAGCTATTTATTAGGTAAATAATGGAATCCATTTTCACCAGGGTTAGTTTATTGCAATAACTAATTAATTCGTAGTTTTCATAATATCTATTTTGTTACAAAACAAACAGGGTATAAAGTAAGATACTGTATTCAAAATTTTTGCATCTTTTTCAAATCAACTTATTCTTGCGATACATACTTTTGAGAGATAGAGTAGAACTAACAAACTAATAAGAATAGTTTTATTTTCAAAAACGCTAAAAAAAACTTGGGATAAACAAAGAAGTGCTCGTCCGACCGATCCTACGTGAAGTACAGTTTCATTGTTCGAACTGTGGAGGGGTTTCCTCTCGAGTCCGCGTGCTTGGAAATTTATAGTGCATTAATCAGCTCTTTCGAAAGCCCATAAAATAATTGTGCATATTCACAATGGCAAAATTACGGTCGCACACGGCGCCTCATACATATTCCACCGTCGAATTAACTGTTGGCAAATAAGCCCGCTTGCGAAATTATTCGGCATTTCTAGTCATTTGCAAGGCGCGGGCTCACTTTTTATGGCTTCCGACCTGCGGGATGAGAATCGGAGACGGAGGTGGGGAGAGAGTATATAGTTCAAACCGTGTGTGTTCCTAACATAAACAACTCTTGGGTAAATGTGTGAGCGCAGAAGCCACGTACTCCTCTTAAAGTAGGAGTGCGATTAAATTTTTATGATTTAACACTGTTTAGTGCCTACTTTTTGACCAAGAGATTACACATAAGGTCGATTGATTTATATTTCTGGAAGCGCTGCTACCGTTTTAAAAAATATTATTTATAGGGATGTAAAGTTTGATATACTTGCAATTATTGTCTTATAAACATGATTTAAGTAGTATTGTATGTCATAATAATAATAAAGAAACTGTTGTAAGCGTATTATTTATATAATGTCCTATGTCAAGATTCAACGTGTATGAGAGGAAACAATTTAAACAACAAATAAACGAACGTACGTGCTCGGAGAGCATTATGATTTATTCTATTAACTCTAATTTCATTTTTATAATAAGTTTAATAATACAAAGTTAATTTTACTTTCCGAAGATATTAACTACTCAACTTTCATACCACATATACCAACGTCGTTGTTAATACAAATTTACATTATGATAATAATTTATACACATACATACATAAACTTTTTAGTTATTTGTGACATTGAAGACAATTATTTGAAATGACATTATTATCGTATTATTATGTATTTCACATTCTAATAAATTTCGATGTCTCCAATAACAATTTAATTAACAATTAAGATGAATATTTAGTAATGTAAGCTAATTGACGATTGTATTCCTTTTAAATATTATAAATATCCATTACGATATTAAAGAATTATTCACATAGCTGTGACATGTAAGCATACATAACCCAGAAAATTCGAAAAGGCCGTTAAAATAATACGCAAACACGCAATGCTCATCGCGTCGAATCGTCGTTCGAGGAGGTCGACGGACTTAAATTTGACCGCAAACTCCCTGATGTAGTCGAAGTTGCGCGCATTTCTTCGAAGCAACGCGCGTCCGGTCCCGTTTCGAAGTCAGTCGTCACAGTTTTCTTTCGCGCTCTTCCATCTCCAGCCTCGCAAAACCGAACATTCCCATCCTCTTTCAGCAGATATGATTTCTTTTACGTGCCGCAAGCGAAAGATCATTCGAGCGTTGTCGAGTGATTTGTCGAATACGGCGCCAGCCTCCGGCGGAAACTAATAAAATTTATCAACTGTCGCTCTATATCGCGAGCTTGGGCGCAAGCTCTTCATATAAACACGCTCTCGCGCGCGTGTTGTTTTAAGCGCGCGAATATTGATACACACGCACACGCTCTCGCAGAACTTTGAACATTTAATTAGTCGGCGTGTATGAATTTTGGTGAATTCGCCCCCCAGTGCCGGCGGCACGTTTTGATGTCGTGCGCGCGCGTGGCTCGCGCCTTTGGCTCGTGTGTGTGCGTATGCTTCATTGCGTCGTATGCGTGTGTCAGTTCTAATTCTGCGCTATACCGTTCAAACTTCAGACCTGTTATTTTTGGAGTTATTGACAGTCGATATTATTTGATCACTGTTATTACGCGCTTTAAGAGGACAAGGCACCTTTAAAACACGAATAAACCCATTTTATGAGTCAATAATAATATTATTAATGATAATATTAGAAAATGTTTACCTTAACGATGACCTATTTGCATATTCTAAAAAAAATATTGGTCTCCTACCTCTTTGACACCCTCAGCAATTCATCGATGACCAGAACTATCAGTATGATTAAGAATGAACTCTAGGATTAAATTATGTTATAAATATTTTAATTTTTTTCATTAACTTTTTGTTGAATTTTCATTAATGTTTCGAATAAATCCGTATCAATTACTTCCTTACGAATTAAAGTTTGTGAACGGCAGAAAAAAATTAGAAAACATGTTAAAAATGTGTTCTGGATCATCTGGAGTCGAAATACTCTATTTTTAAAAAGTGCCTGTGCATATGTGTATTTGTGAGAGCTCTCTAAATATGAATAAATGCAAACTCTCTCACTGGTGCGAATAAATGAACAAATTTACTAATGCTTTAGTAAATGAGTCATTTTTTTCACTTATTTGCACCAGTGAGCGACTTTTAACTTATTCATATTCAGAGAGTGGATAATACTGTAATTTTATAATTTTTGTAATTTTGTTATCCAATTTTCTTCGGACAAGGCTCAACACTTTTCTATTTCGTTTAAGATGTTTGGAATACAATAATATTGTAAAGTCAAACTTATATGCCTTCAACACTTATAATTTTGTCACTGTCGGCATAAAACTTTATATTGTCGTGATCTTCATACCTATGACAGCTGATATAAGTCGTAAAATCCTGAAAATTACTAATATTCATTTAGATTTTTTAATTATAAAGAAATTTTCAATGCACGTATAAGATAGAAATAGAAAAATTGATTTTTGATAGTCAAAAGTGCAGAATGCGTAACTAGTTTTGAAAAATCTATAGTCTTGCAGAAAGTTGACTGGCCAGTATGTCCATAAGCCACGTTCTCATGCTGTAAGATCATTTCTCCTGTTTATCCTTCATGGATTACTTATGAGGCAAAATAACTTTCTGACTTGAGTTTATGGCTGTCACTTAATCAAACCATTCATAAACCACATCAGTTTTAAACTCATCGCCTCGTATGCCGCACTCACTTAACTTCACATGTCCATGACAGTCACTATAACAAAAGGTTTCTTCAAACTCAGAAAATAAAATATTAATGTCAATAATTCTATTACTGATAGTGCAGTGAGGTTGAGTCAATGCCGTTTTGAGTTTTCTTGCAGGCGTTGATTTCTTCCCATAAACCTCTTTGACCTCTCTTTGTTTCTTCCTCTAGATAATTTTGTACCAGGATGAGTATTTTCAAGTCTTCCTTTTGTATTCCTGCCTTGGTTTGTCGATATTTTACACATTTACACAACGCTTTACTTACATTCTTACAATACTACCCTGGTGGAAATCGATTCCATTATTTAGCTAATAAATAGCTAATTTCCCCAAGAATTGTCAAAAACTAGACACTTTTTTTGTCCGTTTCTATCCATCGATGAAACGATTTTTCAGATCATATTCACCATTTAATAGACAGAATAATAGAATAAGTTTTTTCACAGATTTACATTAGCTTATTTATGAGTATTTAAAAGATATTAAATTTAACCAATTTTTTTAGTTAGAAAATAGCTAGTAAGAGACTTATTATTATAGCGAGGAGTGAAAGAGACAGAATCAAACGGAAAAATCATTGTTTTTGTTTGTATCCCCTGAAACAGTACTATAAACGAATTAAATACCAATAATTTGTGTTTAGATTTTGGTTAGCTATCTTTTTTTAATATTTGTTTTTAAATACATGATCAAATTACAGAGAAAATTAAGTGAAAACATTTTAAGGTTGTGTTATCACCATTAAATAGAAAATATGACCGGGAAAATCGTTTCATTACTATCCAGAAATTAGCTATTTTTACTAGCTATTTATTATTTTCCTGGCCATTTCTGATAGAGAAATTTCTACCAGGGTACTGCTTTATATTCAAAATGTTGTTGAAAAAAGTTCAAACTTTTGTTTTGATTTACCCTTATACTTCTTTTTTTATTATTTAAATAGAAATATTGTCAGAATATTCATTGACACGTAGCCTCCTCAAATTAATGTTTTGATTCCTCATGTTAATTTACAATGCCAATAATTCATTTTCTCACGACATAATTTGGTCTACGGATAACCGCAATAGAACTGTTATAAAATAATACCCCACTAGTATTTAATTTACAGTTTTGGAAAGAAGTAGAGCATCGTTATATAATAATTTGGAGCATATTCGACGGGTATTATATGATAAAGATAGACAATAAAAAAATTAAACTATTTGTAATTTTTTTGCGATTTTTAAGTTATCTGATACTTTAATTCTATTATTGGTTACTCGTTACATCTCAAGTTTTAAAAATTACAGATAATTAATACAAGCTGATATAGTGAAAAAAATAAAAATCGTCTTAAAAAATAAGGAAAAGTTATTTATTTTACTTTACGAAATTCGGTTGAAATTCCGAAAATATCGCTAGTATCATACCCATAAATTATATTCCGAAATATCTTATCACATCCCGTCCCTTCATATTACTGATTCTACAGGTATAGAAGATAAAAAACCTTATCCCGAACATGAAATATTCATCTTCATTTCATTTTCCGAATTTTTTTATGTTCCGCATTGATTTTTATGTATTGAATACAAAATATATCTAACATTACATTACATCTATTGAAGTAATTCTCAAATTCTCATAGTTGTACTTTATTAAATTTATTTATTACTAACAACTATCTAAAGCGCAATTAATGTTATTGTTACAATGGTAAACAAAATTTAACAATTTATTGTAAAATCCATAGTCTAATCTCTGAAAAAAAATGATTCGCAATGTATAAAATTTTATGATAAAAATTTATTAATAAAATAATGAAATCGAATTCTGGCTAATGTTACATCCAAAAAGTAAGAGTTTAAAATTGTATCCAAACGGTGTATAACTGAGAATTGTGCTTGTCGAATTCCGTGCATAGTTTTCTTTCGCGATTCCTCTCTAGATAGTTATATATTGCTCGTTTATTGCGAACCCGGTCTGCCAGGGCAGAGTTGGCTGAAACTAAATAAATAAACTTTATACGTGCACGTGCACGTTTGCCGCGTTTATATAAACGCCTGGCGTGGGCGGTCAAGCTTATTCCCTCCTTCCTTTAGATAAAAATGTATATATACATTTATCTCGCGCTAAATAGAGGCAAAGGAGAGGCACCGGCACGTGATCGACTTGGCTGGCTTATCGACTAACGACTCTACTATATACCTGCATGGACCACCTTGCAGTCCATATTTCAGTCTTCCCCTCCTCTATATACATATATGCAAGCACGCTAGGCTGCTATGACTTCACGGGAGCGACGCGCGGCAGATTACATATGCACGCCCGCAGAATTATGAATACGTCGTCTTTGATTAGTAAGCGTCTGTGAACACGACGGAGAAAGATTTTCTTTGGCGGCTCAAGAAGCCACATTTTCAAATGAAAAATTGCCGCATCGATAGCCTTATTTGGATGCGGGTCGCTTCCATAAATGTAAAATATGTCGGGGGGATGTGGCAAAGTTTTCCGCTCTTTCTGGAGAAATATAGTTCAGAAACTGCACCTTTGCGGTTAAAAGGTTTGAGATTTCCTCTTGGACAAGATACTTTTTCCGTAAAATCTTGTCGCGTTATCGAATAATTCAATTTATTCATATTGATTTATTTGAATTGATTTTTGAATTATGTAATATTATCATATGCATCTATCATGATTTATCGAAAGATTTCACACAATATTAAGGGGATGTATCCTGTACTTTGTTTTACTGACAGAACACGGTAAATTCTATATTATCAAAATAAATATATCGAATTACGTCTTATAAGGAGATAGTCGCCCTGCGCAATGTAATAATCTACCATCCTACACAGTTTTGACCCCAAAAGTCAATGGCCCAAAAGTCAAGACCCCAAACAATTTTTCGACAAAAATAACCGAAATTTCGTTGGAAAAATATATTAGGATGCCGTTGGTATTTGGGCTCAAAACGGCGTAGGATGGTAGATTATTACATTGCGCAGGGTAACTATCTCCTTATAAATCGAAATTTGATATATATATATATATATATATGTGTGTGTGTGTGTGTGTGTGTGTGTGTGTGTGTGTGTGTGTGTGTGTGTGTGTGTGTGTGTGTGTGTGTATATATTTTAGACGTATCTATATTAGTTACATTACACATATGATGAATTTCGAAAAAATCTACTAACATATTTTACGCTCACCTTTTAACTAACATAACGAAATGAATTAGGGTTACTTATCAGTATTTTCTTTTTAAATAAGGTTTTTGCCAAAAAACTGTATCATAAAACTGTAGCATTCTCAATTGTTCATAAAAGAATAAGAAAAATTACTTGCGAAAGGTTTGTCTTGAAAAAATTTTTTGGCTATTTTATAGACGCCGTCATTGTAGTTTTTGTTTGATATTTCGTCATATACAGTTTAAAGTTACAGTTTACAGTTTTCTTTTTTAAATAAAAAAATAAGCGAATCTTCAAAATTTAGGTAAATTCGTAACAGTAGCGATCTTACAATTGCTAACCATGTAAAGTCTACACATAACAAATATGAGGGAATGAGGGCAAGGGAAATATTTTTTGCGCGCTCCCGAGTCACGTTGTTTTTCGTTCGTCTCATGTGCTTGTGTGTGTGTGTGTGTGTGTGTGTGTGTGTGTGTGTGTGTGTGTGTGTGTGTGTGTGTGTGTGTGTGTGTGTGTGTGTGTGTGTGTGTGTGTGTGTGTGTGTGTGTGTGTGTGTGTGTGTGTGTGTGTGTGTGTGTGTGTGTGTGTGTGTGTGTGTGTGTGTGTGTGTGTGTGTCGACAAGCCCTCGGAGAATTTTAAAGACAGACTCGGAGAGCAAAAAAATTTACATTTATTTAAAAAAAGACGAATTTGCTGCTGAATCTAAATTTTTTTTTTTAAGTTTTCAAAATTGTATCCATTTTCGAATTAATGTAAACTTTATTGTTCTCCGAATCTGTCTTCAAAATTCTCCGACGGTTTGACAAAGTACATAGATTCAAACAAATAGTGTATTCATTTCTGTCCGGGACTGAGAATGAAGAATATTAAATAGTTTTGTAGAATACACCAAAAGACAGCATTGACCATTACATTCGATTTTACAATATTAAAATTAGATCGCTGTAGAATCATTCATACATACAAAATTGAGAAATATTAAATATATTTTTAAATTAAAAAATTGAATTCAAGAAATTAAAAAATTATTTTTTTAATCAATTTTATCGTAAAAACGAAATTATTTTTAACAATACAAAAACCACTCACCAATACATTGACTCTTTACTTTGTGAAAATGTATTTGTTGTTCTCTTTTATTAATTTTTAATGTTAAAAATTAGTAATATTTCAACAAAGGAAATTCACTAGAAATATCGTTCATATAGTATCACAATTATTGCTTTCTCAAATAGAAAGTCATTAAACGGTGACATTTTTGGATCTAGTGGATACAGCTATGTAGCGTAGCATCAGTAGAACACACACACACACACACGCGAGCGCGCACACACACACACACACACACGCACGCACGCACAGACGCACACACACACACACATGTACACACACGCACGCACGCATGCACAGACGCACACGCAAATACATATCCTTTATACACGGAAATATGGTTTCACATGAAAACAATCTCGTACTCAAAAGAGCGTCACCAAGGTACCACGTTCAACTAAGCGTTTCCTTCGTTTCGCAATGCCCGACACCCCGAATCGCGCTGTCTCGCATAGGCTGATACGGTAGTGCGTCACTTCTCCCGGCTGCTGCCTCCAAAATCCAAGGGAATGCAGCGGGACCCCCCTTCGATCTATAGCAGCCGGCCGGCCGCGCATACAATTGAATAGGGCTAGGGATAAAGCAGCTACAGATTAGAAAAAAGCACGAAAAAATACCTTATAGGCCATTTAGAACTTTACGGGTTAAAATACTGACCAATTCTATACATATAAAGTTACAAGAAAATATACATTAATAGAGCCAACACATCGAGACTTTATTTAAAAATGTTCAAAGTAAAACTGGAATTCATTGTTTCTTTGAGAAAACACTCTTATACAATTCGTAGCGGTTTACTTTGATATTGGGATAATGGCTTACTACTGAACTTTATAAGAGAAAGTGTTATTAATTAAATTTTTAAGAGAAAGTGCACATCTAAAAAAGTATGTTTTATATAAATGGGTTTGTACATTGTAATTAAATAAAATAATTAATTAAATAATAATAATAATAATAATTAATTAAATTTTATGCATTATTATTATTTTTAATTTTATGATTAGTTATTTACGAATCATCCAATTTAATAAACATTTTAATAAATTTGCAATTTTTTATATTATTATGTTTCGTAATGAAGTAACGTTTCTTTATAGGTCTCTGAAGGAAATTTCTCTCTAGAAGTACCTTTAATGGATTACTACTCTACCATTTGGATTTCTGTGGTAAGTTATCTTTTTCAGACATTTAATTATAAGTATTAGTGGAGCAAGAGAATGATAAACGATGCTGGACTTAAAAAATTGTATTCTTTATTTTTTTATTGATCTATGCTGTTCATTTTGAGAAGATCATCTTTTCATATATCTATTATATTAATATTCTATCTGTCATGCATACCCAAATAATCCTTTTTCTTTTCTTTTTTTTTTTGAAACCCAAATAATTTTGATTTTTAATGTAAATACAAGGTACTGAACATTGCTAATGTTCGAGTTCTACGATCAAATACAAATGTTATGTATAAAATAAGTTGCGATTTCAACTATGCGTTAAACGTAACTACGTACATTTATGGCAATTATTTAAATTTCATATTATTGTAATCGTTATGAAGCTAATCAAGCTTAAATATAATATACAAGTATATTCATGATGTTGAATTTACCAATTTAGATTTAGTAGCTACTATAAATAAACCACATACGATGACTAAATTATGACAATAATAATTCTTCACTTTAAGTAACCCAGTTATTTAGTTACTTATTTCAGTTACCATAATCCTGTATTATTAATATTTCAAAACGTATAAAAATGCCTTTCATTTAATTAAAGAGTAGTACAACCTCAGATTACATAGATTAAAGTTACTAACATAGTTATTAACAATTGTCTATAATTGAAAATGTTATTTTAGAATACAATCTTTTAATATAAAGCTTAAATTTCTAATAGTCGTTTTAAAAAAAAATTTTTTTACAAATTGTATATTTTTATTAAAGAATAAATGCACCATTTCTTTGTAAAGAAATTGATAGTTCTATAATTTGAAATAAAAATTCAGGCCACTCTCATCTCATGCTTCTCAATTTAATAAATATTGTACAATTTTACAAAAAATTATAATTCTACGATCTATTAAAAAACAATTCCTAATTAGTCGTAAAAAAAACACAAACAATCATCCCTCAAAGAATTCGTGCCTCATCCCATCGCAATTACGTAAAAAAACATTGTAAAATCATGTCACTTAGTCCTCCCACTCGAAATTCCAGTGTCCATCTCGACGTCGCGCCGCATAACGGACTGGGAAACAAGTTTGACGGGCCGTAAATTGTGCGGGGAGAAGTTAGAGGGGGAGTTCCCGCGTCTCCGGTGACAATTCGCGAGAGCTGCCGTGGAATTCGTTTTGTTTGTTCCGCGATGTCACCGCCCCTGGGAATACAAGAGTGAAACGTTTCGATTCGATTGAAAGCCGAGGAAAATTTGAACGCACAGTGTGCCCATGCGTCCACGCTGTGATGCTTTAATTTCGGCCTCGAGGCCAACCTGTAAAAGGCCGCGATCGATAATTCTTATCACCCACCTTCGCGTAAATCTGCTTTTAGAGTGAAGACGAGATGGGTTGGCGGTAGGTATTAGCTTATGGCTTTGCATAATACAGAAATTTGGAATTTTTAGAAGTGATCAAGGCTAAACATATAAATAGACTGATAGATACTATCTCCGTCTCACAAAAAACATTACAAATATAATTAATAATATGTAACTGAAAAAATTATGATATCGGTTTGAAATAGAAGTCTTGAAACTAATACTGCAGTTGATAAAACCTTACAATTAATATATCATATAGGTACACAGCACCAATCATGATATCATAGTCAGGTTTGAGTAAATTAAAGTTAGAATATCTCAGTGCAAACAATAAAAATCGTAACCAATACAGTTATTACAGTATTTACCAGTCAAATAATAAAATTAATCACAGAAGGTATGCATGTAGAGTAAAGTAAAATACAAGTAAATTATCAAATACTCTCTAAATTTGAATAGGTGAAATTGACTGAAAATCAGTTATAACTATACCAAATCAACTCGAATTTCAGTTGATTTGGTATACAATTTTTCAGTGAATTATACTGATTAGAATTTAGAGAGTACTTATCCACCATTCACTCCCTTATATGTATTTAAAACTTAAATACACGTATACTTATATTCGAGAGAGTGATGAAAGTGTGTGTTTGACTGAAAGTGTCTTAAAAGGCGGATTTTTGTAGTTTTATTTATAATTAAATTTATGGTGGTGTTATAGTCCTACTTTACCACTAGCCCTGTTTTATCGGCGGAATAATTAAAAATGTCAAAATAATTAATATAAATAAAAGGATAGCGATTTGCGTCTTAAACAAATTCACTTGCCCTGCGTAATCCTCTAATACATACTTTTACGAAGTTTTGAGACAAAAAAACGACGACACCTTTGTTTATTTTTGGAACGAAAATTAACGAACATTAACCGAATTTCGTTCCAAAAATAAACAAAGGTGTCGTCGTTTTTTTGCCTCGAAACTTTGTAGAATGATGTATTACAGCATTACGCAGGGCAAGTGAATTTGTTTAAGACGCAAATCGCTATCCTTTTATTTATATTAATTACTTTTACATAAAGAAACTTCAAAATTCGCGTTATGTACTAGCGCAAAAGACAGTTCAAAAAGTCTCCTTCTGTAATAATTATAAGATTTCATTTAAAGTGATAGTTGACAATAATAAAAATGGAATTCTATTAAATATCCACACAATTAATCAAAAAGATATTTGATTACAATAACCCTTGTCAATGAATATTAAATAATTTTTTTTTCTATTATACGCAGATTAATTCTGGATGAAATTTCAATTCTTAGAATAGTTTGAATGCGTTCTAACGTAAAAGAACTAAATTTTTTAATATTTGCAATCGCATATATTGGTATTCGGAATTTAAATAGAGAACGTCAAAGCAAAGAAACACAAAGAATTATTTAAAGTGCAAAAATAACAAGTAAAATTACAATTTAGCATAGTAGTTAAATTCAAAAATATTGTTGTAATGTATTTATTTTTCGAGTGAGGTACGTGGCCGATTTCAATATAGAGTTCTCTTATATTAAACATTATTAAAGAATTAGCGAGTAAGCTTTTTTTTAACTAGACACTGAAAAAGATTCATGAATTTCCAAGATAAATCAAAAGAATTGGAATCGCTATAATATCAAGAACTATGATTTATCATTATTATGTTATGACACAAAAAAAATTGGCTATGACATGTATAGAAAATAATATTAAAATTATGTGTGCCGTCTTATATCACATTTTATCGTGGGCCATCAGCTTAAAAAAGCTGTGAAAGATTTATTAGCTTGTAGCGTAGATACCTATATAATAAGATTTATACTTCATATAGGATCATAGAAAATCAAGATTTATATATGTTACAGTTATTTTTCCAAATTTTGATATTTAATGTTTAAGTTGATGCTTGTTTATAAAATCACTGTTGAAGATGTGTGTAAATCTAATGATAAGTATAATCACATTCATGAGTGGTAATATTATATAGTCAAATAAAAAATAAAAAAAAAATATATATAGTTTAAATAAAAGAGATTATAAAAATTTTAATTTACACTGAGAGAAAAAATCTGTTATAACCGTTCGGTAGGAGGAGTTAGGTTAGATACTTCTTTGTGAAATTTTCTTTCGCTAATGATGAACACTTTTGAGCCCTTCGTAGCAAATTCTAGGCCTAAACAGCAGGCGCCACGCGTGCGCTCGCTGCTTTCGAAAATTCCTGCAGCTCCAGCGGGCTCTTCAAGAATTAACGACTCGATATAGAACCCGGCTCGGGGTCATCGATGATGGCCGAGGCTACGTGGCCGTAGGGAGAGAAGGAGCGAGAGAGCAGGAGGTTGCGATAAGGGATATGAGCGTGTGTTTGGCTTGTCGGAATTTTGAAAGCTGCATGAGCGCGCGCCTCTATGCAGAGTACGAGAACGGACAGCGAGATAGACGAGAGCAGTTTGGAGAGATGAGTTACAGAACGAATTATAAACTTTGTGTCAAGTACTTTATTTTAGTTTATAATTGATGTGGAATTTATTTACTGCTTAATACAATTATTATCCTTTGAAGCTTTAGCAATAAGAAATGTATAGGTATATATGTTCGTTATTGTAAATTATTCTAAACATTTTAACAAATCCTTTAGAAATGCTAAAAATATATAAGTAACATTTAAATTTGAAAAGTTATCTCTCATACTTACAGAAGCAGAAAAGTAGTGTTTAGTAAGAGTGTAACATAATTCAAAAGAGAAAAAAAAACTTTTTAAAAGCTATTATAATATTTAATATATTTGAAATGTTAATCGTTCCGTAATTAAAAAATAAAAGTAGTGTAATGTATACTTAATTTTGAAAACTATAGTGGTAAAATAAAATACTTGACGTTGAAGTAGAAAACGATTAAGTATGGTCAGACATTCACTTCGGCATAATTGTACTCGCAAAGTATCGGTACCCATTTTTCAGAATTACGGGGCATCGTCTTCTTCTATTATTATATTGAAGTGTTAAATTCTTCCCAAAAATTTTCCAGATAAAAGAACGTTTTATTACAAAAAATTTATGAAACAAGTCTGTGAATAGCCTTACTCGTCATCTATCCTATCTTATTGAAGTAATAAAGAACGAATTCCCATGTTTTCCTTTAAAACAACTGGCAGAATGGTACCGAGAGTAGATATTGCTGCTACAAGTTGCTGGTATCTGGTTTGATTATAACTATCCTGTTTAACCCTTAGAGGACTGCTCGGACTACTTTAGTATGGCCACGAATAACGGCGGCAGAGATCAGCACGGCCCTCTAAGGATTAAGCGACCAACTGGTTTAAATATTTTTAATCTCAAGATTTAATTAGCGAGTTTTTAAAAATTTGCAATTCACCGGAATCAAATATCTTTTAAAAAGATTTGCTCGTGTTCTTATTTAAGTCATTGATTTCAGCAGTAACACACCTTACTTTTATTATTGAGATCGTCTGACGCGCATCTCTTTATATTGTGTCCATCCACCCTCGTATAAACAAGATTTGCTAGGGTTATACGACGGCGTTCCCCATCGGTAACACGCATTGTCATCTCTATGCCGGTTGTAGTGGCGACTCTCATGAATCTGCCTGTTTCGACGTCCTGAACCTCTCGATAATCGGTCGTATTTCCGAGAGCGATGTATAGGTACAGAGGCCGTTCCAAACTGCTGGATCTGGACGATGAGCGCCACGAAAACGAAGTACTGTAGGAAGGGTCACGAGAGCGGCATCGAGAACGCGACGAATCAGGCGAATATGCGAGTACTACCTCTTCTGACCTCTTTTATTTCCCCTTCTTTCCTTTTCTCCTTTCCCAAAATTTTATTGCAATACAAATTCGACGATGTGTAATCATACAGCATAAAGTAATGAAGAGTCAACGTCAGTTAATAAGCAATAGGGAATTAAAGAACTTTCTTTTCTTAAATTGCAGTGAACGGATTAGGTAATTGGCTACTTGGTAATTGGACACTACTCATTAATCTTGAGGTCGAGATTAAGAAGTACAATTCACTATCTTGTAGTGTAAATTAAGGGAAAAAGTAAAATTTATACAGTGAAGGAGGATAGATCCACTCAGCGTACGGGGAAGGAGGAAGGTTTCCCCTCGCACCGCGCGCGCCGCTCCGCTCACCGCGCACCCCCTCTCGCAGCCAACGAACTCGATCGTTTGTTTACGTTTTGCCGCAGTACTCAGAAGCGAGGTCTATAAACGTACGAATCGACTTCGTACAAACATTCTCCTGTATATTTGTTATATTGCGAATAGTTTTTTGGATCATTCTTATATTTTGTAAAGAATCGCATCCTAAGTGTTTTGTGTTTCAGCAAAGGTACTTCCATAAGAACCCGTGTATAAGAGTTGAACTTTGAAGTTCAATAATTTCATAACCGAGTTGACAAACAATCTGAAAATCCCCACACTTATAGAAAATCAATCAAAAAACAACATATTAAATTTTTTGAATAATTTTATATTATTCATTTTGGTATCGAACCTCCTTAAACCCGAGACTTCTACTTGACAAGTTTTTATTTCCTAAATAGCTTTTAAAAAGGAGTAAAATTTGTTTTAAATAATTAAATTGTACAGCAAAATAATATAAAAAGTGGACGATGCAACAACAAAATACATCCGATAAAGTACCAGATTGAAATCACTTTCCTTCTCTCAATTTTTCTTGCGAGGTAATCAGCGTCAAAGTGTAATTGATGGATGTGCAAATCTGCTAGGTAACGCGGCTCGTTTGCCCTAGAGTTTACATCGTGATTGAATTAAGCGTTATGAAAAGCAAACAAAATACAAGAGTTAAATTACGAAAATGGAAGTACCTATGCTAATGCTATTTCAATAAATATATAATGAGATTAATTTGTCTAAGAGTCTTCTATAATTCACTTAAAATTTACTATGATTTTGCTCATTTCTGACTTGTATTGAAGAGTAATTATATAGTTATTTACTTTGTCAATTAATGTAAACTCATTAGAAAATAATTACATTTACATAAATTTATCAGATTTAATTATTTACCGTTTACGTATTCACCACATTATTTATTTTATAGATTTTACTTAATTTAATAGATTAAAAAATATTCAATTAGTTTTTTTATAAACAAAAAGTTCTTTTTCTCAGACATTTTAATAAATATAAAATTGTTAAATATAAAATTTTTGATCAGAATTAAGTTTAATTTTGTCATAAATCCTCTCTTATTTACACCAGACTATTAACTTTTTGCTTTACCCTTAACTTATAATTAACTATATAAGTTTAGAAGATCTATAACTTGGCAAAGTGTTTCCATGCGATAGTGGAGTGCAAAAACAGGTCCATTAAGTTTTACGTTCTCAGTGCATTGGTTAGAAAAGCTCTAAAACTTTTCCTGGTTACGTATATGTAGAGTAATTACATATTTATTTCTGTGATTATTATACTTGCACATTCAGTCTTATTTTATAATATTTTTACAATTCAAATTATCTAAACTTTTATTTTCTGAGTTTCTTATGTTTCTTGGCTATTATTTTCGCTGCAACGTATTTCTTAAAAGACTTTTTATCAATTTGGCACCTTCTATAACTAACCAACCTGTGTGTACAACGAAACTGCATATTCTTCATATTTCGGCAAAACAAAGAGAGCCAGCTAAAGCCATTCAGAAAATATGTGTGTACCATCGGTCACGAGGATCTCCGTCAGCGTCTGTATATTTACGCAAATATATGCTGTACACAGATGCTTAACGTGCGAAGCGTCCGCTTGGCCTGCATTTACATCTCCATAGCGGCGGCCCCTGGCAGGAAGGAGCCGAGCAGCTCCGGTCCTTCAGCAGCGTGAGCCACGGTGTGTTCGAGGTGACAACTTTTATAGGCTTGGAGACAGGCGCTAACAGCCGAGCTCTCGCGTCAACACTCTTGAATTGTGTGTCTAATAGCTGTCAGTGAATGTTTGCGGATAATATAGAGTGTCTCCCCAGTGGTCGCTCTAACCAATACCTCCTGCACGCGCTATCGCACCATACAGGCGCGCCTGCTTTTTCCCTATAGATCCGCTCGAAGACAAAATACCCTTGGGTCTGCGCGAATGCCGTCGTGTCGCTATCGGTAGCGTCGACGTAGTCGCGTCATAAAAGATGCGGTTATCGCTATCGTCGCCTTAATTGTCCATTTTCATCTTTTTTGATAGAGAATAATCTGAAAAAATAATGATTGTATATGTACAGCCTCTCGTACAGACCTAAATATATGGCACAAATCTAATAAAAAGCTTAATCTTTTATCAACATAAATTCTTAGTAATTCATGTGTAGAGAAATAGTACACATAACACACATCAACTCCTATAAAAGTATAAGCATAATCCTAGGAGGTTTCGTTAGCAATTTTCAATGGGGAAAAATTTAAGACAACTATGGGTGATGGGAATGACGGTTATCCAAATGTGGTTTATAATATGTATACACGGAGAGAAAAATTTCAGTAAAATTACAAAAAGTTCGGCAATTTTTACTGAACTTTTCGGTACTGTGGTAACAGACTACCAAAATGAGCGGATTTACTTGACTTTCTATACATTTTATAGAATTTTCAGTAAAAATTACCGAACTGTTCAGTAACTTTTAAGAGAAGGTTTGGAAGTTTTCGTATAAAAGTAACGGTACTGAATATACAAGTTCCAGAATTTGATGATACATATGTCTCTGTAGGTAAATGGTTAGCGTGCCCGACTGCTGTGCTGAGGACCCAGGTTCAAATCTCGATGCCACCGAAAATTTTTTAATTTCTTTATTTCATTTATTCTTGTCTTAAATTATTATTTCCTTAATAAAATTCAACTTTAAATAATTAATAAATGTTTAAAATATAAATAAATGTTGTTATTCGGATCTCCCGAAAGGGGGAGTCCGAGTCCATTTTTTTCAGTGCATATTAAAAAATTACCGAACTGTTCTGTAAAATTTACAAAAATGTCAGTCTGTTACCGTAGTACGGTGAAGTTCGGTAAAAATTATGGAACTTTTTGTAATTTTTACTGAAAATTTTCTCTCCGTGTACATTACTCCGGCATTAGAATCAGACAACCATGTCTCTATTCATACTTACAAAAAGTATTATTTAAGTAAATAAATTAGATACACACGATTAATTGAAATCAAATACCCTTATTTAGTAATAATAGATTCTTGTATTGAAATGATCAATATTCGAATAGTTTTTCAATTTCTGTATGTTATTTGTAGTATATAATTCACATTTCGATTGAATTATACTGTTAACTTAAAATTACCGACAAAAATTATTTCCAAAATAGCACCTTTTTCAACTTCTTTGCAAAATGGCATCTCTTTGAAATAGGCTCTTATTGCTTATAACCGACTATGTGGAATAAACAACATTTTATGTCTAAAATGTGCATTGTCGGCTGTGTAATTAGCATTTTCAAAAATAAATACAAACACATTTTGTTAAGATATAAAAATAAAATCTTTAATGAATCCGCTGAAAATAATTTTTTCAACCTCGGCTATTAGTGCGAGAAATAAATTTAGAAACATTCATAGTCTCTTAATGAAAAAGCTATATTAAAAGCGGATCATGTTACTACGTGTTATGGTTGAAAGTCTCGGAGGCATGTGAGAAAAATATATACGAACGAGAATAGTTCTCGCGTACGTGGAATATCATCAGATGCTCCTCTCACACCCTCGCGCCATACAGCCTCTTTGCCGCTCTCTCTTGTGGCCTCTTGGCACGCGACTTCGACGTTTAATATCCCTCGGTGCAGGGTTGCTGCCACGCACACATACACACACAGACACCGCAAACCTTTCGCAGTCGCAGGCTCAACCGTCGATTTCCGTTCTATTTCGCGGAACAGTACGACGCAACTGCTAAATAACTCAAGTGTTATTACGGGGCCGATTATTCCAAGCATTTCTCGCTCTTCCTCGCCGGCCCCTTTCTAGCTCACTCCCTCGCATTCTGTCTCTCTCATTATCTCTCACCTCTTTGCCAGAGAGGAAATCTGCATCACCAGTCTCTGTCGTGAGGGCACCTCGTTTCACCGCAATATACTAGATACGTCCCATTTTCCTCCCCGCACCCACCATTATCCGCCTTCGAAGGCGTGGACGAACGCTGAAAGAAGAAGCATCTGCCACTCCTTGTTTTCTTATTCTTTTCACCTACTACCCGATTCATATTTCTCGTGAGCTGTTCTCCGCCTCTTCACCGCTGCCGGGGAAATTAGTAGGATTTACCGTACTACCTTTAATCAATTATTCTTTGCGTTCTTTTGTGTACGGCGTCTGAAACGGACATCGTATTATGAATACGAGTAATATTTTACAAGAAAAATCTAATAAAAGCAAGATATTACAAAAAAAAATATATCAAATTTTTATCGTTTCATATAAAGTCAGAAAAGTATCTCACCCGATAACTTAAAATTTTCTCAGTATTTTAAAGTGGTTCGAAATTTTTTTGAATCATTTTTTTTTAGTAGTTTGTGTTATATTATGTAATCCACTACTTAAGGGAGTGTGGTACTCATGCACTCTGTTTTACCGACAGAACTCGGCAAATTCTATTTATTAAAATAAATATATCGAATTACGTCTTATAAAGAGATAGTTGCCCTGCGCAACGTAATAATGTACCATCCTACGCAGTTTTGAGCTGGAATATAAACGGCACCCTAAAAAATTTTGCGAACGAAATTTCGGTTATTTTTGTTCGCAAAATTTGTTAGGGTGCCGTTGACATTTGAGCTCAAAACTGCGTAGGCTGGTAGATTATTACATTGCGCAGGGCAACTATCTCTTTATAAGACATAATTCGATATATTTATTTTAATAATATAGAATTTACCATATTCTGCCGGTAAAATAGAGTACATGAGTACCACACCCTCTTAATACAGACATTTTGAATAATTAGTTTTGTGTAAAGCTATGTATAATATCATTCTACGATTTTTTTCTAATAAAAGATGTACCTTAGTTTAGTCCATTTTTAAATCATTTTTGCGTGTTCTTTATTAAAATGGTCATTTTTGCAGTATCGCTAAAACAGATTTTCATAATTTAGTTTTATATGGAACAAATGTCACTTCTAATGTAGTCTCAATTATTTTTGTGATAGAGCGTAAAATTGATTAAGTATAAAGATCATTACTGTTAAATAAGTAGATCAAGTAGGGGTGTCGGACTGTTCGAAATTCGAACTACTCGGCCTAAATACTCGACTCGGCGAACTCGAGTCGAGTCGGACCCATTACTGAACTACTCGAACTTCAATCGAATAGTTCGAAATGATTGAACTGTTCGACATAATCGGACGGTCCGAAGTGATCGAACTGTTCAAAGTCCGATTGAATAGTTCGGAATAATTGAACAGTTCGAAATAATTGAACAGTTCGAAATAACCGAACAGTTTGAAATAATCGAACTGTTCGAAATAACTAAACTGTTGGATATGATTAAGCTATTTGAATCCCGGCTTGTAACTTTGTAAAATTTGTTTTATTATATTATTATTCTTGATAGACACATTTTTTTACATTAAATTTAGTTTTCTATACAGTAGAATTAAAATTCCACTTGTAACTGAGATATTTATTTCCTAATAAATGACAAAATACTATTTTTTTAATTTTTAAAATTATTTCATTAAATACGCATTCATTTTTGTTAAAGTTAAATAAATAAATAAATAAATAAAAAAGAAAAATACTTCGACATAAATCGAATAGTCCGACCTGGTTCGAACAGTTCGCCAAAACCGACTAGTCCGATTTCGGTCGAACAGTCCGATCTGGTTCGAACAGTTCGACCAAATCGAGTAGTTCGATCATGTCCGAGTAGTTCATTTGATCCGAACAGTTTGATGGTATACGAGTAGTTCGTATGATGTTGAACAGTTCAAAGTATCGAGTATTCGACTCGAGTTCGAAAAAATAGTTCGATACTGTTCAAACACGTCGAGTCGAGTATTCGCGCATCCCTAAGATCAAGTGTACATTTGGAAACGCAAAATGATTATACCTATAGAGGTATATGCAAGTTTTCTAAGAGTATATAAGTATTGACATACAAAAAATGTTGCGTCCGCACCGTAACACAAAGCAAGATTTCAAAGAGATACGTTTTATAAAAAACAAAAAATCACATAACAAAAAATAACAAACGCTTAGGGAGACAAACACAAACTTCTTGACTGTGTGTTCCTTTAAATTTACAAAAAATCAACAATACATACAGACATTTCACTCATATACGAAAGACGAACAGACAGATTCGCCGAGTGTATTTATATTCAGTGACCAATTTATGACAGACCAAAGAAGACCTAGAAAATACAATGAAAATACAGTATTTCACATTTTTTCTTTTTCCTCTCCATATTCAGAATCAGAAACACAATCAGATTCATTCGAGGACTCGCGGTGTACACATCGCACTTCCGATTCATCTCAGAGTTGAAGTATACACATCCAACTATATTCATTCACTATAGTGGTATTAAATAAACCCAAAAGAAAATTATTTTATTGAACCGCCAACTATTTAGTTACAATTAATTTTTTGGCCAACACAAGAAAAGAATTGAAATCTCTGTCTATCCGTAACAACAAATTGAGTAAATTCATTGTATACTTGCAGGGTGACCAGTTCGCGACCTTCTATCCTTTTCACATAAGTGACGTTAAGTTCTTTAAGAGTAAATAAGACAAAGAATCCCCATCTGGCCAACTTGTATACTTGTGCAATCTACTTAGGATCAGCTAATTTTATTATTTCGTCTCTGTCATGTATGATGGTATCCTATACTAGAATGCTACTTAAATCACTGATCTTAACAATATATCCTTATAATAATAATAATAATATATTTTTCTTTTTTATCGCAAAATATAAAAACCTTCGAAATTGATTAAATTCCATAACAAATCTTTGCATGCACGAAATCTAGCTTCATCTTAACTCTGTTTTATTAAATAATAAAAAATCGATAACTGATAAATGAAGGCCATGAAAAGAATACCTTCAAATAGTAGTTCACAAAACGTTAGTTTGACATCCGAATCCATCATGATACCCAGCAGACGAAACTGAATGTCTCTTACAAGGAAAGTACCCTAACCCGAACTCACCGATTTTGATGATTTTTGGATATGTTGTAGTGCATTGAAAAATAAGAGATACGTGTTTTTTTTTATCGGCGGAAAACATATCTAAGGGGTGAAAACCACCCTCAAAGTTCGCCTCCAAAAACAGCTTTTTTTAAATATCTTTTTTTGTAATCAATATTTTTTAATAAAACCAAGTGGGTAATAATCCTTATAAAAAGTGTAACAAATTCTGATAGATTTGACTTTTGGCGGTTGCAACCCCTATTTTTAATAGGCGAAAAATTGAAAAATTGACGTCAATTTCTGCAGTAAAAATTTGAAAAATACTTTAATCATGACCAAATATTTATGTTTATAAAGAAAATAAAAAAATTAAGTTAACGTTTTTTTGCATTTTTAATAAAAATATTTTTAGAAGGTAAAACCACCCCTATTAATGAAAATTAGTATTTTCGATAATACGATAGTTTAAAATCGAATATTTAAACTTTTACTGCTTTGTAGACATCGTTATAGTAAAAATATTCTAAAAACACACTTAAGGGGTGAAAACCGCCCTCAAAGTTCACCCCCAAAAACAGTTTTTTTAAATATCTTTTTCTGTAATCAATATTTTTTAATAAAACCAAGTAGGTAATAATCATTATAAAAAGTGTAACGAATTCTGGTTGTTTTGATCTTTGGGAGTTGCAACCCCTATTTTTAATAGGCGAAAAAGTTAAAAATTGACATCAATTTTCGCAGTGAAAGAATAGTTCGGTTTTGAACAGATATTTATGTTTAGAAAGAAAATAGAGTTAACCAGTTTCTTTGTTTTTAATTAAATTATAGGAATTGCAACTCCTGTTTCTAATAAAAATAAACTGAAAAAATAATTGATAAAAAAAACTATATTTAATCTACTTCAAATATCATTTTATTTTTTGTTCATTTATCTTCATAACAATTTTTTGATAGAATGCGAGACACTTATTAATATAAACTTTTATGGAATTTAATACAATTTAGAAGAAATGTTTTTTTAACATTTTTTATTTTTTAAAGTCTGAAAAGTAGTGATAATCATCAAAAAAATGCTTAAAACATAGGGACTTTTTACACCAGCCACAACGTATAATTGCAACATTTTGACAGCCTTCAATTTCGCATTTTGAACTACAAGAATCTCCAAAATTAAAATTAACCGGTTTATCAAATTTTTTCGGTTTTTCTTCAAGATATCCACTTTTAAACCAAGAATATTTAAAAAGATTTAAATATCTTGGTGACGAAAATTGGTTATGAACCAATGACTGAAGCTTAATAATATTGTTTCTTGAATGTAATTTCATATCATAATCCATTAAAATAACGTTATCTGAAAAACGTCGAACAAAGTTTTTCCACACTCGAAATCCGTATACATCTAATGGTTGGATTTTTCCTGTTGTTCCAGTTGGAATTTTCATAACATTAACGATCTTATTTTCTGGTATGGTCTCTTCAATTACTTGATCACAGTGACCACTCCAAGAATCTAGCTGCAATATATTGGTAGGACCAACATTTGGATGAAAAATTGTCTTCAACCAAATTTTAAAAAGATCTAGAATAAAAGAATTTACTCAATATTTTTTTATCAGCTTTCAATTATCTTTAAATTATATTTAATTATTACTTACTTGAAGTTAGTTTCCCAGATTTGGAGGCTTCTACGTATACATTTTGAGGTTTGAACAATTGAGATTCTAAAATTGGTCCAAACTGGCCAGATTTTTCCTTTAAAACTAAAAACAGGTGACAAAAGTTTTCCTTCACCTGATATCAGTGGTTGTATCGTGTATCTGTGTGTCGTCGATGACACAGATTGTACTAGACATTGAATCTGACTTTCGCCTTCCACCGCAAGCGTCCTCCCGGAGTACATTTCTAACTAAACTGGAATCCACTTTGATCTGTATTATATGTATTGTGAATTCCAATTTCTTGAATAGCTTTTTTGACATTAGTAATAAATGTAAGAGCTTGTGCTTCTAGTTCGGCACTACTTTCCAAAGTTTTTTGGTAACTGTAACGAGCACTTTATATTTCGCGCGTGATCGCGTCCCGCGCACGGCCAGAAGATTAATCTGCGCAAGGGCGCAATGATCGCGAGCGATAAGCGATTGCGAGGTATAGCGCACAGTAGAAGAGAACAATCGCTCTCTTTCCACTTGGGACCATCCAGCGAGCAACAAGCTTGAGACCAGCACCAAGTCACCAAGTCCGGTACACGTAAACAGAAGAAATATATTTGGAAACCAGGATAACGAATTCTAAGGTTGCTGACGAGGTGCATCCGAGAGGTCCCAAGGGGGAGAGTCAACGTACTGCGATCGGCGTAAATTATACGTTAAGTACTCCGAATGTTTTGGGCGATAGTTTTCTTGTTTCTCTTGTACTTTCGTGGTGAAGGCGGGAGTAATTGTTGTCGAATTTCCGCGGTTTAGTAACTCTAAATACATGAATACTAAAAATTCAAGGAGACGAGAATGCGGTATTAGGTTTTTTTTTCTTTAATTATGTAGTTGTGATAAATTCCGATGCGGATTAGCGCGCGAGGAAACTAGATTGAATGTGTGTAAATATTTGTTATATAACGTAAGAGTGACTGCCATGAAAGCTCGAATCGCGAATATAGGCTTGCGAGTTTACCATGCATCTGTTTAATAAAATCTCATGGACATATTGGTTGTATTGAATTTAATTAATATCATTATTACCCTATAGTATTATTTCATTAATTATCAATATTTAAAAAAGAAACTACAAGGACAAACACATAACATATTTATTGATTTTTCTAGATACAATTCTGTGAGCGATTTTAAATTTTGATAACCAGTGTTTTGAAGCTTTAAATCTAAAATCATCAAATTCTAGAACCTTCTTTGCATGTAATGCCCAGCGACGCAAATCTTCATCATGCACGATAAGACCAGCGTCAATAGCAGATTTAAAGTTTTGTAATACATAATCGCAAATTCGAGAAATTTTTTCTCTGTATGTACCACCTTGGTTGACTATGTGAGCCCAACGCCGAAGCTGACTGATAGAAGATACCTTTTTGTATTTACTTTTCACACTTTCAAGACTCAAATTTTTTTTCCCACTTCTCCAATAACTCACTGCTCTTTCTTTATAATCAAAAGATAAATCTTCTTTATCTTCTTTACACTGATTTGTTGGAAATTCTACAGGAGGAGGAAAATGATGCATTATTTCTTCCTCGATAATTTGTGCATCAGGATCTTTGTATTCCTCCTGGAAATCTAACGATTCTTCTGAAATTATTTCTATGTCGTGAAATTCGTTCATCGAGTCTAATAAAATATTTTTTATGTTTTCCGCTAACTGATTTTCTTGATAAGTAGTTGGGCTATTAATCGGTAATTCCAATGTTTGAAAGTATGCCAGCAATAAATTGATTACGTTTAAAGGATTGACTCTCATCGTGAATACTAAAAAAATATTTAACATTACATAATAAAAACGTATACATTATATATAAATAAAGAATTTCTAATCCTAAAAGTATATATGCACTACACTGCCGTGTTGATCATAATACCAAGTCATTTAAAAAACAACCATTTAAAAAACTTAACTCGTCAATGCAAAATAAATTTACACGTTTATTTGGCGAATATATAAAGAATAAAATTAAATTAAAAAATTCACAATTATTTTGTAAATACATGGTTTAAAAAAATGATTCTCTAATTTCCCTGGTGGAAATAATTTTTGTGTAAAAATGTTCAGAAATGTTTATAAGTGTGTAAAAATGTTGTATTTCGGCACAGTTTTTTTACACAAATTTACACAAAAATAAACATTTTTAAACAGAAATAAATATTTCCATTAGGAGTCTGAATTAGAGTCCCAAAAAAAGTTTAAAAGTTTAAAAATGTTTAAAAATGTGTAAAAATATTTATTTTTGTTACTGTGTTCCAAAAAAATTTTTTTTTATCATTTTTAAACAAAAATAAACATTTTTGAACAAAAATAAACATTTTTGAACAAAAATAAACATTTTTATCCAAAAATAAACCTTTTCAAACATTTATTAACATTTTTGCACTTTCACCAAACTTTTTATAAATTTTCTTATAATAAGAAAATTTACAAGAATTACGGTGAAAGTGCAAAAATGTTAATAAATGTTCAAAAAAGTTTATTTTTATTTAAAAATGTTTAGAAAAGTTTATTTCTGTTTAAAAATGTTTAAAAATACTTAAAAATGTTTAAAAATATTTAAAAATGTATATTTTTGTTTATAAATGTTTATTTTTGTTTATAAATGTGTAAAATTGTTTAAAAGTTTTTATTTTACAAAATTAGAGAAACATATCTATTTACATTTATTTAAAAACGTTTAAAAAGGTTTATTTCTGTGTAAAAATGTTTAAAAACGTGTAAAAATGTGTGACGAAATAGAACAGAAATAAACAAAATTACACAGATTTACATCTTTTTAAACTTTTTTTAAACACTTTTAAACATTTTTGCACATTTTTACACAAAAATTTTTTTCACCAGGGTTGTACTTCAAAATGTATATCTTGTCACAAATGAAAAATAATTATAAAAAATAATGAAAATGAACTAATTTTGCGACCACTAATATAAAAAACTATTAATAAGAATATCTGTAAGAGATTTACAATACACTATGAAATATTTTACTTTATCTATTGCTTTAATTACTTTCGTGAATAGTTTGTGTAAATGGAATGAAGAATATACATTAGAAATGAAATTTCTTACCTTCTCAATCAAACAGAAATTAAGAATAAATTATTTTATGAATTTAAATTTAAAAATATTGAAAAAATTATTTAACTCTGATTGTGAATCACGTCCGTCCAGTATAGACATGGAAATTAAACTGATATCTTATGTTTACAAAAACTTTTATGATATCTATAGAACAGATAAAACATTTCGTTAGGTGTATTTTTAACTTTGTCTTTTAGTTGTTTACACTTTTAACGTATCGATGAACAAAAGAATTTAATAACAAAATTTCATTTGGTTCAGTTTTAATGATTATTTTTCGTTTGCTATATAAAATTTGATAATTGAAGGATTCTATCTCTTTTCTACACAAACGTTTTATGATTAACGAAAAAATAAATTATACAGAATAATTTTACGCACTATAATATTCTACATATAATTACTAAACAAAATAATGCTATTTTCATTGTATGGTTTTAAAACAATTTAAAATTGTTAATTTTATTTTTATTTTTATATTAACGATTTTAAATTGATTAAAAAAACTGTATACAACAAAAATAACATTATTTTATTTAATAATTACAAGTGGAATATCATGGTGTATACATAATTATTATACATATAATTAATTATTCAAAACGTTAAAATAATATTATAATAATAATTAAATTATTCGTTACGTTTTTATAATATTTTAAATACAGCAACGGCTATCGAGTACAGAAAACTAAAAAATTTGTTTAAAACCATCGCATTATCTACTTATTAGATACTAACTGTTATTAATAAGGGTGGTTTTACCCTCTAAAAATATTTTGTATTCAAAATACAGAAAAACATTAACATTATTTTTCTATTTTCTTTATAAACAGAAATATTTGGTCATAATTAAATATTATTCAAGTTTTTACTTCAGAAATTGATTTCAATTTGTAACTTTTTCGCCTATTAAAATTAGGGGTTGCAACCCCCGAAGATCAAAACAACCAGAATTCGTTACACTTTTTATAAGGATTATTACCCACTTGGTTTTATTAAAAAATATTGATTACAAAAAAAGATATTTAAAAAAAACTGTTTTTGGGGGTGAACTTTGAGGGTGGTTTTTACCCCTTAAGTGTGTTTTTAGAATATTTTTACTATAACGATGTCTACAAAGCAGTAAAAGTTTAAAAATTCGATTTCAAACTATCGTATTATTGAAAATACTAATTTTCATTAATAGGGGTAGTTTTACCCTCTAAAAATATTTTTATCAAAAATGCAAAAAAACGTTAACTTTATTTTTTTATTTTCTTTATAAACATAAATATTTGGTCATGATTAAAGTATTTTTCAAATTTTTACTGCAGAAATTGACGTCAATTTTTCAATTTTTCGCCTATTGAAAATAGGGGTTGCAACCACCAGAAGTCAAATCTATCAGAATTTGTTACACTTTTTATAAGGATTATTACCCACTTGGTTTTATTAAAAAATATTGATTACAAAAAAAGATATTTAAAAAAAATTGTTTTTGAGGGTGAACTTTGAGGGCGGTTTTCACCCCTTAAGTGTGTTTTTAGAATATTTTTACTATAACGACGTCTACAAAGCAGTAAAAGTTTAAAAATTCGATTTTAAACTATCGTATTATCGAAAATACTAATTTTCATTAATAGGGGTGGTTTTACCCTCTAAAAATATTTTTAGTAAAAATGCAAAAAAACGTTAACTTTATTTTTTTATTTTCTTTATAAACATAAATATTTG
The DNA here is from genome assembly GCA_036365515.1 of Torymus aiolomorphi. Classification (NCBI taxonomy): domain Eukaryota; kingdom Metazoa; phylum Arthropoda; class Insecta; order Hymenoptera; family Torymidae; genus Torymus; species Torymus aiolomorphi. The sequence goes on along the minus strand of CM070873.1, from coordinate 219,921,006 downwards.
GTCATGATTAAAGTATTTTTCAAATTTTTACTGCATAAATTGACGTCAATTTTTCAATTTTTCGCCTATTAAAAATAGGGGTTGCAACCACCAAAAGTCAAATCTATCAGAATTTGTTACACTTTTTATAAGGATTATTACCCACTTGGTTTTATTAAAAAATATTGATTACAAAAAAGATATTTAAAAAAAACTGTTTTTGGGGGGTGAACTTTGAGGGTGGTTTTCACCCCTTAGAATGTTTTTCCGCCGATAAAAAAAACACGTATCTCTTATTTTTCAATGCACTACAACATATCCAAAAATCATTAAAATCAGTGAGTTCGGGTTGGGGTACTTTCCTTGTTAGCATCAAAATCTTATCACTGCCCGAGAAACCGAGGAAATCCGGACCGTCGAAATAACGAGACTTTTTAGAAGAAGCAGAATTTAACTAAACCCCATTCTCGAGATTCCCAGCGTTTCGGACGATAAAGAGCAAAGTGGCTCATTTCGTCGGCGCCGTCTCTCAGCTCTCCTCGATTTCCATCCACATAATCTCTTCCTTCCTGTCTTTCTCTTTCTTTCTTTCTCTCCGTAGTGTCCTCTCGCTTTATCAACCTATCCCACCCCGCTATTTTTTTATTTTATTGGCCAGCAGTTCATTCTCCTCTCCTCTACCCGCTCTCCTTGAATTTCCTCCGATTATCTAGCTTCTCCATCGTTCAATTGAATTCCGAGAATATTCCTCCCTTCTCTCTTTCTCTCTCCCTCTCTCGGAAGGGGTGCGGCAAATCCCCCGGGACTAATCGCCTTATACGTCGTCAGGAGGTGCGCGGAAGTGAGGCTACATACCGACAGGCCGCAAGCCGAATCAAGTTCCGAGACGGAGACGGCAGCGACGGAATCGCCGATATTAAGGAGCTGCAGACTTGAACCGCGTGGAGCTGCTATGCAGCGCCGGCGTTCAAGAGGATACGGAGAGAGAAGGGAGGATAAAAATGCCTCAAGGTTTAGTATATATATACCACCTGCTCAACTCGCCGCAGCAGGATGGTCCTTACACGCGGCCAAATTAAACTTCTGCAGCTCTGTTCTAGGAGATCGGAAAGGAGCGTTCGCTGTGGTGTGAAGATGAAAGTTTTTTTTATCGCTACGCTGCGAGTAAATGCGGGATCTACAGGAGATACATTCTATTAGTCTTCTATTAGTCTTGTATTTATCCAAGTAGTATTTAAGGTGTAATAAAACACTTTTTAACCTTCCTGTTGGATAATACATTGATGGCACCGCGTATATCTGTAACATTTTTTTTTTTAATTAAAGTATTCTCCATTACTAATTCTTTATAAAAATAATGGAACGTATTATAGTGAAAAGCTATGTATTCCTACTATCTATATGAAAATAATTTCAAAAAATTCGCAATGAAAGATATTTTACGCAATATCTTTTCCCCGCACTTTGTCTATCAGTAGATCAGTAGGGTAAAATCTCTCAATATGGTCCAGCGTCCAAATGGACTATCGCGATATTTCGGAACCTATACGCAGCCCTATTTTTTTGGTAATAGTAGAGCCATAGTGCTGGGGGGGGGGGGGGGGGCAAGCAGCAGTATCAACTGTACAGTTGGCTGGCATGTAAATTCGTGTGTGTGCGCGTGTATGTGTGTGTCTGTGTGTGTGTGTGTAAAACCTGAAGGAGGAAAAAAGCTAGGTTCCTTAAAAAGAAAATTCAGTTAACTGATAAATAAGGAATAAAGTACCAAATAGATAATTATAATTTGAATGTTCATTCAAAAAACGAATTTACATGCCAGCCAACTGTATAGTAGATGCTGCTGCTTGCCCCCCCCCCCCTCCCAGTACTATGGGCTCCCAGTACTATTACGTCAAATACGCGTTTGGAGAGTTTCGCGCGCCACGTACTAAACATTTTCCGTCTTTTACGACGTAAACAGTTGTCCAAATTGGGTGACGACGTAGGTACCCCGGCGAAATGACACGTAAGCGCTATACTGGTTTAGGAAAGAGGCATTCTTAAATGTTCTTCAATGGATCATTATAATGATAGTGTGCCGATAACCCGGTAGTGCAGGCACTCGCTTCTTACTTGCGTAAATCAAGTTCAATTCTCCATTTTTCCACGTACTTTGTTATGTTTAATTTTTCAAATCTTCATCCATTATAGCATATAGGTACGAAACAGCGAATGCAATCGATCCGCCATGCAGATTGAGCGCTACACGTGCCGGCAGACGTCCACGTGACAGTAGCAATAACAATATCTTTTCCCCGAACTTTGTATGGCAGTAGGGTAAAATCTCCCAATATGGTCCAGCGTCTAAATGGACTATCGCGATATTTCGGAACCTATACGCTGTCCTATTTTTTTGGTAGTAGTAGAGTAGTAGAGGTAGTTATTAAAAATTAATTTTCTATCTATCACGGTTCTTTAGTTATCATCAAAAACAAAAACGTGTTTTTTTTTTTAAACTCATAACTCCGCTACCGCTACCTACCGATACGATACCTACCGCTAGGTGGTGTGGAATGAAGAACGTCATTGAGTAGGCATTCGATGATTTTTTTTTAATTTTTAAAAAACCAACCAACAAAATGAATTAAAATGTTTAAAAATTATATCTATTATAATCTATTATAATTATGAATTATGCATTATGAATGCATTATATTCTGCATTATTATAATTTATTTGTGAGTTATGAACTTTTTTAAAAAAAACACGTTTTTGTTAATAACAAAAGAACAATGATAGCTATAAATTTTTATTTTTCTTAAAAAATATGAATTATGAAATATAAAAAAAAAAACACGTTTCTGTTAATAACAAAACAACCATGATAGCTATTTGTTTTATTATAGAATATAGATGTTTTACTTCTATTTCAAATGATAACTTTATTTATCAGCTCAAAATTTATATAAATTTGATATAAATAAATAATAAATAAATAAATTTAAAAATTAACAATTTTTAATATTCATAAATGAATTTAATTATAATTATGCAATAAATCTTTTAAAAAATTATAAATTTTATTATTAAAAATTAATTAAAGGAATCAACAAATTACGGTTGAGGAAGCTACGGGCCAATGAATTGGCAGCGGGTTTTTGAGTTGTTATAAAAACATGTTATAATTGATATTCGAGGTGTTAGGAACCAAAATACATGATTTTTGAAAAATGTCTGTATGGATGTGTGTGTGTGTGTGTCTGTGTCTGTGTGTGTGTGTGTGTGTGTGTGTGTGTGTGTTTGTGTGCGTGTGTGTGCGTGTGTGCGCGTGTGTGTGCGTGTGTGTGTGTGTGTGTGTGTGTGTGTGTGTGTGTGTATACGCCTGGATCTCAGCTTCTACTCGATTGATTTTAACCGGACAGAACTCATTCTTTTTGTTTTTTTTGTGTGATGGCGGGTCAAAACTCTGTTTTTTAATTGGGCCGATTCGTTTTTGTTTTATTTCGAATTTTCGATTTTCTCAAAATTGTTTTTGGCTTTTTTTCAATGATAGAATCGAGATATTTAAATTTGATGGGCAGCATTCGAAAGAGCGAAAAAAACCTATAATTTAAAAAAAAAAAAAAAATTCTTTAGCTATCCCGGTTCTCTTGTTATTGACAAAAACGTGTTTTTTTTTAAAGCTTATAACTCCGAAACTAAACGGTCAATTTTTTTGAGAAAAATCACGATAATGCAGAATGTAAATAGCTATAAGCTCCAAAAATTTGAATCCATTCTTTTGGTTAGTTTTTTAGAAAAAAATTAAAAAATGAAAAAAACGAGTTTTGTATGTCCAACGATTATGGAAGTAAAATTGACTTAATCGCTTTAAAATTCCTTGTAGAGGTAGATTTTGTATAGTTCTCGGTCGAGTTCTTTGGGCAAAATGATTGGTCTAGAAATTTCAGAGATATTTGAGGTTAAAGTTTTTTTAACCTTTTTTTCAAATCGTAATTTCTCGAGAACGGCTCTATGTATCTGGATTGGATGGGTAGCATTCGAAAGAGAATTAAAATATCTATATTTGGAAAAAAAAAATTTTATGTCTAGCTATCACAGTTCTTTTGTTATGAACAAAAACAAAAACGTGTTTTTTTTCAAAAAAGCTTATAACTCCTTAATCCTATCTCCTATCTTCAAAAAATGATGGATTAGTTACGATATCAATTTATTAGTGGTTTGGTTGAAGGGTGTAACGGGTTACTAGGTGACAAAAAAAAAAGTGGTGTAGTTTCGATAAAATCACAGCGCTCACCGAGCGCTTCGAGAATACTAGTGATGTTATATATGTATATATGTATATATTATGTTAAACCTGGAACGTTCTTGCCGGTTGATATAAATAAATAAATGAATGAATAAATTTGAAAATTAATACTTTTTAATCTTCAAAATAAATTAAATTATAATTATGGCATAATTTTTTGCAAAAATTATAAATTTTGTTATTAAAAGTTAATTAATAAAAACGTGTTTTTTTTATATTTCATAATTCATATTTTTTAAGAAAAAAAAAATTTATAGCTATCATTGTTCTTTTGTTATTAACAAAAACGTGTTTTTTTAAAAAAGTTGATAACTCACAAATAAATTATAATAATGCAGAATATAATGCATTCATAATGCATAATTCATAATTATAATGCATTCATAATGCATAATTCACAATTATAATAGATTATAATAGATATCATTTTTAAACATTTTAATTCATTTTGTTGGTTGGTTTTTTAAAAATTAAAAAAAAATCATCGAAGCCTGCTCAATGACGTTTCCTCATTCCACACCACCTAGCGGTAGATATCACAGCGTATGCAGTACTGCGGGATTCGTGACTAACCCACAGCTTGTTGGACCCGGCCGTAATACATACTGCACTACACGCTACCCCGATTGGAGTGCCACCTACTCTTATACTATTTTAATTATTCATCAGTTTTGAATACATAAACTCAAGAATTCAATCTTGAAAAATCAAACATATTATATTTTGACGCCAATACTATATATTTTTATAATATACTGATGATAACATCATTGGAGTTATGAGTTTAAAAAAAAAACACGTTTTTGTTTTTGATGATAACTAAGGAACCGTGATAAATAGAAAATTAAATTTTTCTAGAAAATATAGGTGTTTTAATTCTCTTTCGAATGCCACCCACCCCATTCAGATACATAGAACCGTTCTCGAGAAATTACGATTTTAAAAAAATGTCAAAAAATTTTTAACCTCAAATATCTCTGAAATTTATGGACCAATCATTTTGCCCAAAGAACTCGACCGAGAACTATAAAAAATCTACCTCTAAAAGGAATTTTGAAGCCATTAAGTCAATTTTACTCTTGTAATCGTTGGACATACAAAACTGATTTTTTTCATTTTTCAATTTTTTACTCAAAATCTAGCCTACAGAATGTATTCAAATTTTAACAGATTATAGCTATTTATATTCTGTATTATCATGATTTTTCTCAAAAAAATTGACCGTTAAGTTTAGGAGTTATAAGCTTCTAAAAAAAAACACGTTTTTGTTAATAACAAAAGAACCGTGGTAGCTAGAAACTTCTTTTTTTTAGAAAATATAGGTATTTTAATTCTCTTTCGAATGCTACCCATCAGATTCGAATAACTCGATCCTATCATTAAAAAAAATCAAATAACAGTTTTGAGAAAATCGAAAATTTGAAAAAAAAAAACAAAAACGCATCGCCCCAATCAAAAAACGGATTTTTGACCCGCCATCACGCAAAAAAAAAAAAACAAAAAAAATGAGACCTGTCCGGTCAAAATCGACCGAGTAGAAGCTGAGATCCAGGCGTACACACACACACACACACACACACACACATACACACACACACACACACACACACACACACACACACACACAAATTTACTATCACAAAGCTTCCTCTAGGAGGAAGCAAAATTATGGATTTTATAATTTACTATTGATAATGTCAAACATAAGCTTAAAAAGAGCCGCAGCGGTTCATGGGTAAGAGCCCAGTCTCCCGTCCCGGAGACCTTGGCACTTTTGACTTCTTTTCGGATGAAAAAATAGATCATGTGGGTTAGTAAGACTACCACACTTCATAGCCGGCCTAGCTGTCTAGGGGAGGATAACTTGAGTATTCTTTCAAACATACTGAAGTTTGACTTATCTGTAGGTTATTCCTTGTGGAGTAAAGGAGGAATAGAGGGTTTCCCACACCGCAGGAGACAGGCGTACACGCGGACACGCGGTAAATGAAAGGATCAAACGCATCCACGTCAAGGCAGTAGTTCCAGGTCCACCTGCAACAATGGTACACGGTAGAAATGATAGATTAAAAAAAAGGTTATATCTAATAAATAAAATATATATTATTTATTGGTGTTCTGTATTGTTTGATTGCCTTTAAAGAATTATTCTGTAAATATTAAAACATTATCGGTTTGAATGTAATGTTTGAGAATTAAAAAAAAAATGAAATTCTTTTAAAATCAAGAAGCGCGGGAGCGCTCCGAAGGCAAGTATGGAAGAAGCCTGAGGGTCGACCGTGCGATGATATACATTGAAATGGGTGTGCGAGAATTTCAGTACGCCTATACACGTATTGCGTTAGTTTTAACTTATAATATATTACTCTTAATCGAACGCCATTTCATTATTGCACTACTCAAATCAAAAGATTTTATTTAAAAAGATTATCTCGTTCAAAAGGTATAAACAACTGAATTTTTTTATGTTCGTTTTCCTTTCAGAATTTTAGTCTTTTTTTCCGGCATCCAGTTTGTTGCAGCTCTTACGGCACTTCCGGCTATATATATATATACACACACACACACACCCTTATCTGGTTGACCTAACCTTACACGTCTCAGTATTATTTTTATATACAATATTATCATCGTGCGTTAGATTTTTATCTATACATGTATTAACGGGGAAAATTTTTATTAGATTTTTATACAATATTATCATCGTGCGTTAGATTGTTATCTATACGTGTATCAAGGGGAAAAATTGTTATTAGATAAGTATACTATTCAATGGCTAAATGTTAAATGGCTAAAATTATTTTTAAAAAATTGATACTATGTGAATTTTTTATTTTTACAGATATATTATATTATAATACACACACACACATGCACGCACACATTCTTCGATTCTGAATTGAATTGAGCACTTTATATACATATTATTATTATAATATAGCAGCTGACCAAATAATGAGGAGAAAAATGTATAAGCTTATAAGGTAAGGTAAAACAGCGTAATGACAAAATATAAATTTTTGTTTATTAAAACCATAAAGTTATATTATTTTTATTTTAGGTTAGGTATTATAATTAGAGTTACCGAATGTGTTGAAAGTTAATTCTAAATATATTTAACAAAATGATTAGCTACTTGTCAATTATGAGAACAAGATCCTATATAACAACTTTCGCTATTTTGTGGTATCTGATTTTTTATTTACAAGTAAAACACATTTTACCATTCGCCTACATGACCTACAGAAAATAGAAAATAGATCTTCTAAAATAGTTGCTGGTAAGATATTATTATATTTAAAAAATTAACACAAATGAGAACGAATATTAAAAAATATATATTCTACTAATTATTTTTTAGGTTGTGAATGTGGATTTTTTGAAACATTTTTTGTTAGCGCTAATTTGGATTTCATGCTACCAATGCTGTTTTTGTCCATATGTTGGCAGTAGATTATAAACAACTGCCTGAAGAAATGGAAATCTGCAAGCGTCATCTACAAGAAAATAACGTAGAAATATCCTGATTTGATTCTTCAATGTGTATGCAAGATCCAAATGATTCTCAAAATGTAAAAAAAGCTGTTAGGAAGCAACAACTAAGATGTTTATTTAGACAGTATTGCACTCAAAGTACGAAAAAAGTATTATATTTTGAAGTAAGTTCTTCAAAATAAGAAAAGAAAATTATAATCTTAATAGATCATCTATCTAGTTGAAAATTTTATTGATAACAAATAATGTAGTGATTAATTAAAAAGTGACATCTAATCAGTGTTTTGTGTAATAAATAAAATAAAGTACCGGTATGATGTGTTACATAAAGTGTTTATATCATACAACTCCTACTTAAAATCAGTTTGAAATGTTTTGAGGATAGCTCAATAAATAATTACGTCTTATGAGGTTCATGAACTTCATAATAAGCTTTTGAATAGAGGATATGTTACTATATAATTTATGATATACTTATTTGAAATATTGGTCTGAGCCTTAGTTTAAAAAGCACTTGTCATCTTCAAGAAACTTAGTCGGTATCAGTGCTGTGCTGTTGTACATATTTACTCAAGCACCAATTAAGGTAGTTCCTCAATATTCGTGAAGATGGGATTAAAACACCAAAAAATTCTATTACAATTTTTAAAAAACAAAGAATTTTTTCCAATTTTTTTATATGTAGATTGCCGACCTAATTTTCAAGAAAAAAAAATTATTGAACATGGTTACTTTTACATTGAGAGTAAATGAGGGCCGCATAACCTATAACAGGAAATATAGGATTACTTCATCAAAAAACGGGACTTCAAAAAGAAAAACATAGCTTAAGAAGGATGAAATTCGGCGTTTTCTTTCAAGTTTATCAAAAATGTGTCAAGCCGAACTTTTTAAAAAGATATGAATGATTATAAGTGCGAGAGAGACAGAACGATGTGCATGGTTGTGCTCTCACTGAGCGTACTAAACTATAGCATGACTATAGCGTATTAAAGAACTACCTTAAACGATTATGTCAATTGAAAAAAACGAAAATCATGGGTTATTGTGAAAATTTCAATGAATAAAGAATAAAAGTGCGCAGGTAATCTAATTTATGATTTTCTCACGGTAGCAGACGTCAAAATGTTTCAGAGAAGTTCTTAGTAAATATTTTTCTAGACAAGATTCAAATAATAATTTCAAAAAGTTTTATTTATACAAGAATGTCAAGAAAGCTTTTATTCTCAATGATTCTTAGTTCATAAACTGGTTGTGTTTTTTACAAGATTATATGTGTCAATAATGGGTTATTAATTTAAGTAGTTTCAATCAATAATAATTTCAAGAACTACTATAAAAGAATATCGAGATTTTTTATTTACAAGTAAAACACACATTTTACCATTCGCCCACATACCTACAGAAAATAGAAAATAGATCTAAAACGGAGACTAGGCATCACTCGATAAAAGTATGGATTGAAAGTGAATATGGGAAAAGATATATAGGTCACTTACTGGGCTAAATAGGCTGTAGGGGGATAAACAAAAGAACTATACTAGACGATTACGAAGAACATATGAGATCAAGACCGGTCCGTGAACGCAAAAACCTTTCGTTTTGGATGCTAATTTTTAACATAACAATAAAAATTTTGAAAAACTTTTAACATATGTTTTCAACGTAATTTTTTCTCAGCTTTTTGATGATAATATTAGTTTATAATTTTGATATTTTCACGAAAAACAGCATGCGTCACATCTGCCGTACAGATGAAAAAAAAACTATGACTACCTCTTGTAGATTGCTCCTTTTTTCATTCGTATGGCAGACATCTTTACCGGTTATACGCTCGAGAAAAATAAAACTCTTTCATATTTTAAAAGTTACATCAGCGTAAAAAAGTTAATCTTTGAAAATACTAATTCGTGATGTTATGGTTCTAGTAGTGAAAATAAGTGTCGAAAACGAGTGGTTTTCGCGCTCCTAGGTCAGCCTTTAAGATCTAACGTCAAACGCCCCATATTAAATAAAAACTATTGACTTACTGATGTTTTACCAAAACCCGTAATATGGGTAAATCTACGGAATGGTGCGATTTTGTGTAACTGCTTTTTTTAAGTAATTTATTTATACAAAATTGCACCATTCCGTAGATTTACCCATATGCATAAATTGTCCACTTTCTAGAATATCATCAGGTCCAGCGAGAGGAATTGGTTTTTTTAGAGCTATATTCGATCTTACTTTTTAACTGTAAAAAATATATAAAAAATGTTCACAAAAATGGTACGAAAATTATTATTTCATTACATGAAAAATATATAATACAATTCGATTGACCCTTAAAAGTGCAATATCATTGTCGAAATTTTCATGATTTTAATGATGGTGTACAATCATTTCTTGGACCGTTATTCTCTTACCTACGCCTACCAATTCTGTATAGTACCTACGCGCACTAGCAAATCTTTTTTGTTTCTGTCACAGAAAAAATAAAATTATATAATGATAGCGCGTCATAAATATAAATTAAAAGAAATGGTGTTTAATGCTAATAAATACCTTTGAATGAAACCCATGCAATGCGCAGCTGAGAGAATCCAAGATTCTGCAATATTTGATGCACCGTATATAGAAACACATTTTGAATACAGCATTACCTAGACTTCAAATTGCTTCCTCCTAGAGGAAGCTTTGTGATAGTAAATTTTTGAGTTGTTGTAAAAACATGTTATAATTGTGTTTCGAGGTGTTAGGAATACATGGTCAAAATACATGGTTTTTGAAAAATGTCTGTATGGATGTATGTGTGTGTGTGTGTGCGCACGTGTGTGTGTGTGTGTGTGTGTGTGTGTGTGTGTGTGTGTGTGTGTGTGTGTGTGTGTGTGTGTGTGTGTGTGTGTGTGTGTGTGTGTGTGTGTGTGTGTGTGTGTGTGTGTGTGTGTGTGTGTGTGTGTACGCCTGGATCTCAGCTTCTACTCGGTCGATTTTGACCGGACAGATCTCATTTTTTTTTTTTTTTTTGCGTGATGGCGGCTCAAAAATCCGTTTTTTGATGGGAGCGATGCGTTTTTGTTTTTTTTTCAAATTTTCGGTTTTCTCAAAACTGTTTTTTGATTTTTTTTAATGATAGGATCCCGTTATTCGAATCTGATGGGTAGCGTTCGAAAGAGAATTAAAATATAATTAATTCTAGCTATCACGGTTCTTTTGTTATTAACAAAAACGTGTTTTTTTTAGAAGCTTGTACTCCTAAACTTAACGGCCATTTTTTTTTAGAAAAATCATGATAATACAGAATATAAATAGCTATAATCTGTTAAAATTTGAATACATTCTGTAGGCTAGATTTTGAGTAAAAAATTGAAAAATGAAAAAAATCAGTTTTGTATGTCCAACGATTACAAGAGTAAAATTGACTTAATGGCTTCAAAATTCCTTTTTGAGGTAGATTTTTTATAGTTCTCGGTCGAGTTCTTTGGGAAAAATGATTGGTCCATAAATTTCAGAGATATTTGAGGTTAAAAATTTTTTGACATTTTTTAAAAATCGTAATTTCTCGAGAACAGCTCTATGTATCTGAATGGGGTGGGTGGCATTCGAAAGAGAATTAAAATATCTATATTTTCTAAAAAAAGTTAATTTTCTATCTATCACGGTTCTTTAGTTATCATCAAAAACAAAAACGTTTTTTTTTTTAAAAACTCATAACTCCAATGATGTTATCATCAGTAGCGCGCAGTGATATCTACCGCTAGGTGGTGTGGAATGAGGAAACGTCATTGAGTAGGCATTCAATGATTTCTTTTTAACTTTTAAAAAACCAACCAACAAAATGAATTAAAATGTTCAAAATTATATCTATTATAATCTATTATAATTATGAATTATGCATTATGAATGCATTATATTCTGCATTATTATAATTTATTTGTGAGTTATGAACTTTTTTAAAAAAACACGGTTTTGTTAATAACAAAAGAACAATGATAGCTATAAATTTTTTTTTGTCTTAAAAAATATGAATTATGAAATATAAAAAAAACACGTTTTTTTTTTTAATAACAAAACAACCGTGATAGCTATTTGTTTTATTATAAAATATAGATATTTTACTTCTATTTCAAATGATAACTTTATTTATTAGCTCAAAATTTATATAAATTTGATATAAATAAATAATAAATAAATAAATAAATTTAAAAATTAACAATTTTTAATATTCATAAATGAATTTAATTATAATTATGCAATAAATTTTTTAAAAAATTATAGATTTTGTTATTAAAAATTAATTAAAGGAATCAACAAATTACGGTTGAGGAAGCTACGGGCCAATGAATTGGCAGCGGTTTTTAATTTTGATATACCTTTTTCTGAGTTTATTAATTCATGTTTTTATTAAAAACAATACTTGATAGGGAGCATATTCTATTTCCATATAGACTCCTCCAACAATCTTATTTTTAGCTGTCCCATTATTATCTGTATCATAGAAATCAGGTTAATCAATTTACATTTATTTTCAAAAAGTATATAATAAGGTTATTTTTTAAAACTGATAATTTCTATAAATTAAATAAAAAAACAATAAAATTTTTCAAAGTCATTTTATAAAAGCTTTAGCTATTGTTCAGGCAACTCTCGATAATTCACATTCTCCATGATTTGGAATTGTAATCTTACTGATGTAAAAGCCGTTTGATGATGAAAAATAAGTTGATTAAATAATAAATGATAAAGAAATACTTATCTAGTCAATCAATACGATGCAGATTAATACGTAAAAGAAAATATCCACACTTGATTAAGTATCAATAAAGTTATCATTTGAAATAGAAGTAAAATGTCTATATTTTATAATAAAACAAATAGCTGTCACGGTTGTTTTGTTATTAACAAAAACGTGTTTTTTTTATATTTCATAATACATATTTTTTAAGAAAAAAAAATTTATAGCTATCATTGTTCTTTTGTTATTAACAAAAACGTGTTTTTTTTAAAAAATTCATAACTCACAAATAAATTATAATAATGCAGAATATAATCATATATCCATGCATTCATTCATATAATAAATTAGAATCTTTCTATTACAATCCGGTAGATAAGACCAAATAAAGTAAATGAATAAATAATAATGCTAGCATACAATAACTGACCGATTAAAGTGATTACTTGATAAAGTAGTGTGGACAAGTCCATGTTATATACGCATTATATTCCCGCATTACGGATCTAAAGCTATTGTTGCTTGATAAGTGCCTTGGAGACGAGAGAAACGAGTTCGACAGGCCCTCACTATATGAGTAAAAATATGGACGGCACGTTTCAGTACGTACATAAGAAACGGTTTGTTCCTTCGGCCCTCTCCTCCGCGGATTTTTGATGTTATATTCATTAAAGCAATCTAACAAGTAAATGGATGTGCAAATATTGAACATACAAAATAATCATAAAGCGTATCTATTTTAAAATAGTCAAGACTTCTGTGTGAAAGTTACAATCATTCCCCTTGATAGTAAATTCTAAATGAGAAATTTAAACATCATTCATAATTTGTTCAGTTTGAGTTAGGTATTGGTTTAGTACATGTTAGAACAATCTTCAACCACAAAAAAAAAATTAACACAGGTTTCTTTTGTACAAAGATGATTATTAAATAATAGTTTTCGTATCAAGGCCATAAAGTATACCTTACGCCCTAAGTGGGAATTGTTGGATATGATATATAGTAGTAGAAAAATCAAATACATAAGGTAGATTTGGTGTCTCGAAAAGAATTTTTTTTTTTTTTACTAATTAAACCGTAAAATTTTGGTGTATTTTCCACATACTTATTTTGGAAGTAATCGTTCAGTATCTAATCGTGTGACATTATTAGCAGAAAGAATCAAGCTTAAGGCGATGTGAACCTCAAAATCAACCCAATTTCATTATTTAATTAATAAACATTCGAACGTTTATTTGGAAAAGCAATTCTTTCAGACGCTCCGTGTATGTAAATACTATACTCAGATTTTTTTTTCTGCGATTCTATCAGCATTTCCATGAGATAAACACTTTTTAAAACTGGCAAAATTCGAAGTATACAGATCCCTACTTATCGGCATTGCGGCTTTTATTTAATTAAATAAATTCTGAGTAAATTTTTGGAAAAACAGCTCTTTCAGGCGCTCCGTATATGTAAATACTATACTCAATTTTTTTTGTTAGTAATTCTATTATTATTTGCAAAAGAAATATACATTCTAAAATTTGTCGGTAAGTACACATTACCTTAATTTTTTCTTTACGTCCAAATTTTATTTTTATCACGTAAAACAAGTATTTTTTATACTAAATTAGGTTTACATATTTTAGAATCTGAGTCCAGTTTTTTCTTCAATCCAATCATGATATTTGTGCATCCTAGTGAACACTCCAGGAAATACTCTCGAATTACAATCTGTACCAAAGGAAATGATTCCATAGAGTTTATCATGGATAACACCAGGTCCACCAAAATCACCATAGCACGGATCAGCCGCTCCATTGCCCGCACAAAACATATTAGCGGTTATGGGATGTAACATGGAAGGTCTTCGACAATTTTCTTGATTCACTACAGGTACGTATGCAGCCTTCAAAACATCAGGTTTCTTCAGATTTTTCTAAAAATAATTAATTAAATTAACTAAAGAAATTCTAGAAAAAAAGAAAACCTTTCTCTGTGAGGGATAAGAACTTACCCCTATCGTTCCAAAACCAGAAATCCGCATCAAATCACCTTGTCTGGGAATATCGTGTGGCTTTGCAATTTCTATAGGTTGTTGTTCAGCATTAAATTGAAGAGGCTCTGCAAGCTGGATGGAAAATATAATGAAAATATTCGTGTTAGTCACAAGTTCTTAGTTCTTAATAAAAAATTTTAATTTGTACTGAAATTTATTTAACAAGTTTCAATGATGTATAAAACTATTATTACACACATTGAAATACTAACATTGTCATGAATAGTGATATTATATCTACACTAAATCCTTTCTAAGTAATTCACGGGTAAAATAAACATATTTAATTACCTTGATTAAAGCAATGTCGTTGTTTTTGCTATCGGAATCATAACCCCTATGCATTATAATTTTCTCATTTACGTGAAATTTACCTGAAGCTATTCTGTGTCCAGTGCCAGTTCGTACTGTTATATGCGATTTATTACTATTTTGCAATGAAAAAATTAATTTAATTTTTTGTAAGAAGTTCTATTATACAGAAATACTTAATGTAACTATAAAAATTAAATGAAATCTTACAAGACACAGTGTGCAGCAGTTATAACCCAAGATTGATGTATAATAGTGGCACCGCAGAAGTCGTTTACTCTGAACGAAAACAAGGTAGCCTAAAAACAAATTTAAATACTTTCATCCTGAGAGCTATGGGCTTAAAGATTTATATTGAAATTATTATGTTGATATACAAGATATAAGGAGCTTTAATCAGATTCAACATCTTCTAGAATTATTTTAAAAATCTTTTAAATTTCTATAAACTCTTTTGTATGAAATTCATTCAATACATGATGCGATAAAGCAAGTACGTCTATTAATATCTTTCATGGAGTATTTTATTCAACAATCTATTAATAAATAAATCTATTAATAAATCTATCAAATGATCTATTAATTTTTTAACCAGTTACATTAAAGAAATTGCTGCAAAGGAATGAATGTTACAACATTTACTTGATATCTATTTACCTGATATGGTACATCTTCTATTCTAACGTAACCTCCTCCGACAATTTTCTCTTCATATATTTCATTGTTATCTATTACAAATTGAGATATAATATGTAATTGAAAAATTTATTTTAATCAACAAAAATAGCATTTAAAATCTCTTTTACCTTTATAGAAGCCGCTCGCGAAAGCGATGCACAACAAAATACACAAAACCTTCATGACTGCAATAAGTGAAAATGAAAAAAAATCTTCCTTATATATACCGATCTTATCATAAAACCATAGAATAGAATCATAAATAGAATTATAAATTAAAAATAAAATAAACACAAATGTTGGAGTCTACTATTTCTTTCGTGCTATCATTAGCTTGGTTATTTGGCGATTGTTATGATAAATGCTGTTGAAGGCCGCGCGCCACGGTACACATTTTAAAACGTACGCACGTCACGAAAATTTCAGTAGTCTATGTATCGTGCGCACGTCGTAATATGCGTACCGTGGCGCGTGGCCTTCAACAGTATTTATCGTAACAATCACGAAAAACCGCTGCCAATTCATTAGCACGTAGCTTCCTCAAACTAATTTATTAATTCCTTGCTTATACTTTCTTATAAAATAATTTTTTTCTTATCGCGCAACAACTGAAAACCTACTTTTTTACAAAATATATTTTTTTCTCAGAAACAAATGAAGAAACTCTGCAAATTCATTGGCATGTGGCTTCATCAAACTTAATTTACGAATTTCTTTAATTAATTTTTAATAACAGAATTTATAATTCTTGCATAAATTTATGACATAATTATAATTAAATTCATTTATGAAGATTAAAAAGTATTAATTTTTAAATTATGTGTGAAAAATAAATAAAATAATTGATTATAATATTATAACACCCATTTCAATGTATATCATCGCACGGTCGACTCTCAGGCTTCTTCTATACTTGCCTTCGGAGCGCTCCCGCGCTCCTTGATTCAAAACCTTTTAAAATTACTATAATAACCTTTACTTCAAATTATATTTTTTTTATGAAATTTCATACATATATATATTACCTATACCACACACCAAATTGTATTGCATACGGGAATATTTTTAATTTTACTTAAATTAATACCGTAAAAAAATACATGATTTTTGAATGATCGACCATTTCATTAACCTACCTTCATTATACCTCGTTGTAATATTTTTAAATAATGGACCTAATAACTTATTAAATTAGAAAAAGCAAGTAAACAACACGCGTGCGTATCGTGCGTCATTTCCATTTTCTAGTAACACATAAATAAAGCCGTTCCCGAAAAATTACGATTTGAAAAGGGGGCTAAAACAGTTTTAACCTAAAATATCTCTGAAATTCATAAACGAATTCTTTTATTACCATAAGAACTCATATAATAAATAATATACAAACTCTACATCTCTACAAAATTTTAGAGAAATTCAAACAATTTTACTCTAGTTATTGTGCAACAAAGAAAGTCAGTTTCAGAAATACCATAATTTTACATATCAAATATCTCAAAAAGTAACAATATAATCTTGATCAAATTTTACACAGATATTGCCTATATCGCAAACAAAATAGTCTGTAAATTTCAAGCTTATACATGGAGTCGTCATTTAGAAATTACGATTATCAAAAAAACATAAAAAAGTTTTAACCTTAAATATCTTTAAAAATCATGAGACAATTCTTTTACCTAAAGGACGTATACAATAAATATATAAAATCTACATTTCCACAAAATTTCAACATAATTAAACCGATTTTTTTTCTCTAGTTATCAGGCGACAAAGAAAGAAATTTTGTAAAATACGAAAATTTTCAATATCAAATATTTCAAAAAGTAATCGTATATGATCTTGATTAAAATTCGCACACATATTATCTATGATACATACAAAATTGTCTATAAATTTGGAGCTGATACATCGAGTCGTTTTCAAGAAATTACAAAAAATAAAAGGAGTAAATATTTTGTAATATAAAAACATGATGCTTCCCAGTGAAATACATTTCTGGGCTTTTATATCAGTCAAAATTTACGTCATTTTCTGTATTTTGATTAAAGTTTTGTAAAGTGAAAAGCATAAATGATTAAAATAGAAGGAGTGAATAAATAACTGAATTTAAAAAATGCATTTAAAAATATGTTTACTGTTTGATCTATATGGATGTAGGGTCTATATGTAATTGAACCCTGGAACACGATTTTATTATATGTGCGGTTTATTATATATTAGCAAACTTTTTAGGCTGTATCTTAATTTCATAGATAACTTTAACTTATTGTGGTTAAAGTTAGATTGTTATGATACGAGTTGAAGATATAGTAAATATGCATTCGTTACAAATTTTTCTTATTGGATGGTGTGAATCAAATCATTATGCATTAAGGCCCCCAAAAGTTTATGTTCAAGTCTATCAAAGCACGCAACCTCCTGTGAGGCAAAGAGAAATACTGTCGTAGATGTACCTTTAAAGGTAAACTAGCAACTCTACTAAAGAAAGTTGACCCAGGAACTGTGAATTTATTTATGAAGGAGGTTTTATCAATCTGTCGAATATAGAAGTGCAAGAATCTTAATAAAAGTATTACAGTGTAATACTAAGCCAGACCCTGATTATAATTTATAAACATTGAATGTCAGTGTTATTGTACCTGTGTACAATGAAAAACGATATGTAATAATAATAATTTGGCAAGAAAACAAGAACAAATGGATGCAAAAGAGTATTACCTAAAAAATACACGTTTGATTATATTATTTCAAAAAATTTTACTAATGTAATCATTTTATCGAGATCCTTAAAAACATTCAAATTTTAAACTTTTGTTAATAACAATACTACTATTTAATAATCTTATGAATAATATACTATAATAAACTATCATCACGTTTTCACACTATGTAATTATTATTTTATCTTATAAAGTTGTGAAATCTAAAAAAACTTTTTAGAAAAGTTTAAACTAAGGCAAGTATTAGCCTCTCTCTCTCTCGCTCTCTCTTGCCCTCCCTCCCTCCCTCCCTCTTGCCCTTTCTTCTTGTACAAATAGTATTGTTAATAAAACTTTCTACGAAAGTATAAAATAAGGCAAGTATATAAGTTTTTTTCTGTATAATCTATAAAATAATAATATTTATGATTTTTTAAAAGAAATCAAATAAATACTACTCAAATAGTCTTTTACTTCTTTGAGCCAACGAGAAGTGTCAATGCGCGCTTCGTGCGCCGTATCGTAGGCCAATCAAATGTTATATGTCAAATCGACCAATCACAATCATTAGAGATGACAATCTCAAGTCCACCTCTTTTTTGTATACATGGGCGGTTCAATAAGTCCGTGACTTTGAAATGAAAAACACTATTGTTGAGGTGTGGTTAATTAAGGAGAGACTTATTTAATGTAGTGATATAATAAAGAGTTTGAGATTTAGTTCACGGCGCTACCTGGCGCCACGCGCGAGGTGCTTCTCGTTCGGCGTACAAAAGTAGAGAGCAGCGTATCGTTCGCTGCTCCTCGACTTAGATGCTTGCCTACGCACATACTACACGGAAAAAAATATTCAGGACTAGTTCCCTTTTTCGTCTGTTTGTGAATGAAAGCTGCTCTTCGATGCGATCTGGTAATGAGTCCCGAGCGAACGGGACTGAGTTCCGAGCGAATGAGACTGAATCAACTCAATGTCATAAAAATAAACATCGGATGCCCTTGCGCGAGGCGAACGCACGGTCGTGCCGTCTCAAAGTGTACTCAATCCCGAGTGACGAGAGAACTGCTACTAACATGTGCGGTGGCGCCAGAGCTATGAAATACAGCACTGGTAGCCAAAAATTTTTTTCCGTGTATAAGGAAGGGGAGAGGTACATGTTTACGTTCGGACTCATACGACATTGCGCGCTCTCGATACACTCGCGCGCTCACACATACCTACTGTATATATATTCATGCGTACAATATAGATGTATACTATTTTCAACACGCCTCCTTACATATATATTGTACACTTTTAATTTATTACATGATATTCAATAATTCTCTGAACTTTTCAAATTTATCTTTACACAACGCTTTTGTAAAGATATCCGCAACATTATCATTTGAGTCAATTTTAATTATTACAATTTCTTTTTCTTTCACACTTTCATGAACATAGTGATAATGTATTTCTATGTGCTTCGAATTCTTAGTAACGTTTCCATAATTCGCTATATTTATCGCGCCTGTGTTATCCTCAAATATCTTTACAGGATCAATCAATTCTACATTAAGGGGATGCCTTACTCGTACTATTACCGACCGAGCAATTCACACAGTTTCAAGCTGATTAAAAATAAAATACGTCGAATCACAAAAAATCAAGAGAACACTCTTCTGTGTTTTTTAACGTTCTATCATCCAGTCAAAGTTTGGAGTCGAAATATCAAGCCGTTTTTTCAAAAACTTTGAACGAAATTAAATTTCGTTTGTTCAAAGTTTTTGCAGAAATGACTTGATATTTCGACTCCAAACTTTGACTGAATGATAGAACGTTAAAAAACACAGAAGAGTGTTCTCTTGATTTTTTGTGATTCGACGTATTTTATTTTTAATCAGCTTGAAACTGTGTGAATTGCTCGGTCGGTAATGGTAGGACTATGGCATCCCGTTAAGGGGGTGCCATACTCGATTTCAGACCATAAATCTGCCTTACCGTCTGAGTATATGATTACTTTACGTAATGCCACCGTCAGATGGCGTTTGTGTGTTCGTGCATGAGAGCGGGCGTGCGCGCGAGTTTAAACTCTCTATGAAAAATTCAGCTAATTATTAACTGATAATTAGATTGATATTTTTGTGTATTATTAATTACTTTTATGTATTATTATAAATTATTATTATCGTCTCTTACTTGAATCTACGATTAATTAATGCCTTTAAAAAAATATAATTGATAGAAAATAAGTTGTTAAATATTGTTCACAAATTCGAAATATATAATTAAATATAAACAATTTAGAACTAACAATAATAAATAACAATAAATATTAATAAATAAAAATGTCAAAATGTTTAAATAAAAATCATGTTGACATTTTCATATATTCATAATAGTAATTATTATTTATTAATATTAATTTTGAATTTTTTATATTTAATTTTGCAGTTCTCAATTTTTAAAACTAATTGAAAAATTCTTTGCCAACATACATTATTTTGAATACATTTTAGTTAACCGTAAATTCAAGTAAATGAATAATGGTAACAATTTAGAATAAATAATAATTAATAATAAATTAAAATATTAATCATAATTGTAGGTAAAAATCAGCTGATTTTTTTGCTTAGAGATAAGTAAAATAAAATTAAAAATCATCTTGACTATTCACTTGTGTTAATTTAATTTTCTTCAATATTCTCTTTATAATCTTCTTTAAAAATTCTCTTGATAATCCTGTTGAAAAAATCCTCTTGCAAAACCCTCTTGAAAACCATCTTGATGATCCTCCTGAAAAATCCTCTTGAAAAAATCTCTTGAAAAATCCTCTTGAATAGTACATTTAGTACAAGTACGTGTAGTACAACGTAGTTAATAAATGATTGGTATTAGTGACTTATTAACGATTGCCGCGCACGAGTCATTGAATATCGCATGATCGCACGATGTTCCACTTGATGTCATATCAGTTGCCCTCCATCCAAAACCTAATTACCAATTTGAGAAATAATGCGACTCTTTACATTTAGAATTTAAAAACACAAGTTAGCGTTACCTAAAAATTTATTTATAAAGTGGAGAAGCTGAACGGTAGTAGTTGATCCCGCAACTGGAAATCGAAATAAATGAACTGACATAAATTCTCAAGTGATAAATCTTCTTAAAAAATCCTCTTGATAATCGTCTTTATGATCCTCTTGATAATACTCTTGAAAAAATCCTCTTGATGATCCTCTTGATAATAGTCTTGAAAAAATCCTCTTGATAATCGTCTTGATGATCCTACTGAAAAATCCCCTTGAAAAAATCTCTTGAAAAATCCCCTTGAATAGTACATTTAGTACAAGTACGTATAGTACAATGTAGACGATTAGTATCAATCGCAAGATGGTTCTTCAGCTCACTAGACTGGTTGATTTATGCACATTCCATTAGCTCCTGTAGGAACAGGATGAATTTTCATTGGAATTTTTAAATTTTAGCC
Organism: Torymus aiolomorphi; assembly: GCA_036365515.1. Classification (NCBI taxonomy): domain Eukaryota; kingdom Metazoa; phylum Arthropoda; class Insecta; order Hymenoptera; family Torymidae; genus Torymus; species Torymus aiolomorphi. The sequence continues at coordinate 219,899,330 of CM070873.1, read as the reverse complement.
TATATAATTAAACGATTTTTTCTTTAATAAAATCTGCGTAGTATGAGCGTGTCACAAAGATCTATGGATGTAGAGGTCTGCTATAGCAGGTATACTTGTAATATGGTATTTAATATTTACTCCAAGCGAGTATGATTGAGTAATAAATCTGATGGGAATGTGTCAGGATTATGAAAAGTTGACTATAACCTTTAAAAGTCAATCAATCAAACTGACTTTTACAGATTAATATGAATTTTTCACAATTTTTATATGCTCTCAGATTTATGGCTCAACCATGTCCCCTTAAATTAAATATTCTATGCCTTGCACCTTGTCAATATAGCTGTTACAGCAGGCCTATAGATCTATAGATCTTTCGGACACATTCACAATACACTACACTAAATGGGCCAAAACTTAAAACTTGAAAAGATAATTAATCCTGCTCCTACAATATAAAAGACACCTTTCAGATTTAGAAGGTGTATTGGCCATTTAATGTTATCGATATTTACTTTCAGGTGATGTGTCCGTATTTAATTCAAAAGAATATAAGAATGATAGATATCTGCTTTAATAATGCATCTCAGACGTCTTTTGTACTTTTGAGTTGACTTTATCTTTCTGAAAGTACATATAATTTAATAAAAAAAATGAAAATATGTATTTCTTCAGTTTGAAAGTTCTATAAAAAATACACAAGCATTGCCTCAGCTAAACATGAAAAATTGCATAACTTTTTTTTTTATTAAATTATACCTACTTCCAGAAAAATAAAATTAGCTTAAAAAACATGCAATACCTGAAATACATTATAGAAAGCGGATTTCTATCATACTTATACTCTTTTAAATTAAGTAGTAAAACACTTTACCTCAAAGTAAACATCAACAATACTTAATGATGAGTACACCTGCTAAATCTGACAGGTGGCTTTTATATTAAATGAGCAGGATTATTTTGTCTTTTTAAGTTGTAAATTTCAGCCAATTTAATTAAATATGTTTTCTCTTATGAAATCTGAAGTTCGGTGTAGTGTGAGTATGTCCGAAAGATCTATAAATTTATAGGCCTGCTTGTAACATGGTATTTAATTTTTTCTTTAAGAGATTATGATTGAATAATAAATCTAGGTACCTGTCAGAATTATGAAAATTTGACTATAACCTGTAAAAGTCAATTAATGTTCATTAATAATTCATTCATTACTACAATGAAACTGAATTTTACAGATTAAAATAACTTTTTCACAATCCTTACATGCCCTTAGATTTAATGCTCAACCATGCCCTCAAATTACCTATTTGATGCGCCCTGCATTTTGTAAACATAGCTGTTACAGCAGGCCTATAGATCTATAGATCTTTCGGACAGACTCACACTACACTACACGAAAAGGGCCAAAATTGAAAACTTGGCAAGAAAATTCATGCGGCTTCTACAATATAAAAGCCACCTGTTAGATTTAGCAGTTGGATTGGGCATTCAATGTTACCGATATTGATTTTGAGGTCATATGTCTGTACTTAATTGAAAAGAGTATAAGAATGATAGAAATTCGCTCCAGTAATGCATCTCAGACATGTCATGTATGTTTGAGTTGATTTTATCTTTCTGGAAATAGATATAATTTAATAAAAGAATGAAAATATGTATTTCTTCAGTTTAAAAGTTCTATAAAAAATACACAAGCATTGCCTCAGCTAAACATGAAAAATTGCATAACTTACTTTTTTTTTATTAAATTATACCTACTTCCAGAAAGATAAAATTAGCTTAAAAACATACAATGCCTGAAATACATTATAGAAAGCGGATTTCTATCATATTTATACTCTTTTAAATTAAGTAGTAAAACACATTGCCTCAAAGTAAACATCAACAATACTTAATGATGAGTACACCTGCTAAATCTGACAGGCAGCTTTTATATTACGTGAGCAGGATTAATTTGTCTTTTTAATTTGTAAATTTCAGCCAATTTAATTAAATATGTTTTCTCTTATGAAATCTGAAGTTCCGTGTAGTGTGACTCTGTCCGAAAGATCTATAGATTTATAGGTCTGCTTGTAATATGGTATTTAATTTTTTAAGAGAGTATGATTGAGTAATAAATCTAGGTGTCAAAATTATGAAAAGTTGACTATAACCTGTAAAAGTCAATTAATGTTCATTAATAATTCATTAATTACTACAATGAAACTGAATTTTACAGATTAAAATAACTTTTTCACAATCCTTACATGCACTTAGATTTAATGCTCAACCATGCCCTCATGGTTTTTTTGTAAACATAGCTGTTACAGCAGGCCTATAGATCTATAGATCTTTCGGACAGACTCACACTACACTACACGAAAAGGGCTAAAATTGAAAACTTGACAAGAAAATTCATCCGGCTTCTACAATATAAAAGCCACCTGTCAGATTTAGCAGGTGTATTGGCCATTCAATGTTATCGATATTTACTTTCAGGTGATGTGTCCGTACTTAATCCAAAGAATATAAGAATGATAGATATCTGCTTCAGTAATCCCTGGTGGAAATTTGTCTATCTGAAATGGCCAACAATCTCAATAAATAGGTAGAAAAAATGGCTAGTTAATAGGCCCCGGTGAAACGCTTTTTCTCCCATTATTCGCACATTTAATAGATTGGACATAACCTCCAAATTTTCGTTTTAAGTTTACTTAAAGAATTGACGTTAAATTGGAGTGTATTCAGCTATAACTGATAGCTTACTAAAATATAAACAATATGAGCAGATAGAAAAACCATTTACAGTAGTCCTTTTGAAGATATTACGTAGAATGTATTTATTGCCATTAGATTCTGTCTCTCTCACTCCTTGTCATAACAACAGGCCTTCTGCTAGCCATTTTCGGACTAAAAAAACTGATCAGTTTTAATACGTTTAAAATACTCAAGAACAAGCTTGTGTTTGTCTTCGCAAAACTCATTCTATTTTTCAATCTATTAAATGTTCGAATAATAGGAAAAAAGCGTTTCACCGGGAGCTAGAAACTGAAAAAGGGAAATTCCCATTTTATAGCAAGTTTCTAATATAAATGGTCAGTTAATAGTTAGAAAATGTTTTGGATTTCCACGAGGGAATACATCTCAGACATCTCATGTACTTTGGAGTTGACTTTATTTTTCTGAAAGTACATATAATTTAATAAAAAAATGAAAATATGTAATTGTTCATTTTTAACAGTTCTAAAAAATACACAAGCAGTGCCTCAACTAAATCTGAAAAATTGCATAATTTAATTTTTTTTATGAAATTTTACCTACTTACAAAAAGATATTGGCTTAAAAATATATCGGCTTAAAAATATACATAATCAGCTTAAGAATACATGCAATGCATGAAATGCATTATAGAAGCAGATTTCTATCATTCTTATGCTCTTTTAAATTATGTTCGAAAACACATATCTTCAAAGTAAATATGAACAACACTAATGATGAGTACACCTGTTAAATCTGACAGGTGTCCTCTTATAGTTGCTACTTTTTCTGGAAGGAAAATGAAAACCCTGAAACGAAAAAATGAAGTTATAGCAATGATCGAAAGCAGTAGATTACTGAAAATATAATTATTCAAAGAAGAGACCACAAAGTGGTCACAGTGTATTAAAATAAATACAGACTAGATCAGGTTCCATGGACAATCTGGAAGAAGATGAAGCTGTCAAGATGTGCGTATCAGGAAGCCCTTCACTCAAGGTTACCCACTGTGACGCCGTTGTTGAGTTTGTCAAAATTGTAATCCCCAATTTGGTGCTATTTTCTCATAAGTCTTCTGCCTTATTGATGGTCATGTTAATGGTCATATTGATAGTCCCATAACTTGCAATCGATGCTGAAGAACCATACTGGGGAAAAAAAATTTGGTTTAGTAAATAATGGTTGTTATTTTAGATTTGAATACCCTGACTCGTGTAGAAAAGAAAAAGGAAAATCAAAAATTTTCTATGAACCATGGTCTCTTTTGCCGCAAAAGGAAAACAATAATAGAAATTTTTTGATTCAATATAAAAAGTAATTATATTAAATAAGAAAAAACTAAAGAATTAGATTAATAATAATATGTTTCGAAACATTCTGCTTAGAATAAATTATTACACGGTCACCTATGGGTTGGTACCATAACCATAAACTATAATACCTCTACACATAACTGACTGCTAGCATCAATGGAGACACAGCTGTCATCACAATAGTAAATACTATGATTTATAATTTCTTTATACGGCGTTTCTCATTGATTTTTTACTTTTTGCACTCTAAAGTAGATTTGAAAGTAAAGATTTAGTATATTATATTTAATAAAGTATATTCATTTAATAAGTTTGTGAAAATCTTTAATAGAAGTAGTGTACAATGAGTGTTTTGTTGAAGTTTCAAATTAGCTTGACAACGAGACAGTATTGTCAAGCACACTCTCTATGAATAGAAATATATTTATTTCAAGATTCAGTTTAATTTATAATCATCAAATCTACAGTTACATCTACCTTTATAGGGTATAAGTTGGTTCAGACATATAAGGTACGTCTTGAACTTAACTATGTACTCTGGTTGAAATAAATAAATTAATTAATTTTTGAATGACTTACTTTTCTGTCATCTCCTCAAAGGTCTTCTTTATAGTAATATAATCCATCATCAAGATCCTGTGTCATTTTTACTTCTGTAGTCCAATCACCAATGCGATCATGTCCTTCATGTTTTGTAATTTTTAAAGAAACAGGCTGTGTAACCATGAGCATAATTTATCACCTTGTGATTGATCTTCTAATGGTCCTTGGGGGGCTTTCATCATGGTTAGCTGCGTGTTGGTTTTGCACTTTTAAACTTTACCTCGTGGTACTTGAGGTTACAGATACAGATACTCCACAAATCTTTGCATAATTCTTCAATTGTAATTTTTTTACTTTGCTGCAGATAAACAACAACTGTACTAACTCTGACAGATTGCAGGAGTTACGGATCCATAACTTATTTACAAGTTACTTACATGTTGGAGTAAGGGCGAGTCCACCGCAATTCACTGCTTTGTCTTAGTACAGCTATCTTCTGAATTAATTTGTGTGCAAGAATTACAGTACTTATACATTCATCCGTTTTGATCAGTTGCATATCGAATTTGGAGGCTGAGCATCAAACAGCAGTAAAATGCTGCACAAATTGTAGTCGAAACAATTTTTTGATAGTCAACAACGGCTATAAAACTGATTTCTTGTCACTGTTGTCCTTGTCACTGTTTCACAAGCAACTTTGCCATCTGAATTTTGTTTGCAGTTAGCCTCCAATATATCATCACTAATCTGGTTGCACATTTTGTCTGGATGTCCTCGCCGACGGACTCAGAGGTGAAGAGGAAGCTCATTCCTTAAAACAGTTCACTATAACTTGACCAGTAAGACCAGCATTTCTCTGTGGATCACCAATGGTGAAAAAACCACATGGGTTTACGTGGAAATTTGTTTTTTCATCCAGACACGTTAAGGGAATCACTTCCTTGATCACTTTCTCCACAAACCTTTGCATAATTCTTCAATTGTAACTTTTTCACTATGCTGCATAGTGAAACAACAACTGTATAAATGATAGGAACAAATAAACAACAACTGTATAAATACTGATAGGAATGCAGAAGTATTGGAGTAGGGGCAAGCCCACAATTCACTGCTTCGTCTTAGTTCAGTTATCTTTTGGATTAGTTCATGTACAAGAATTACATTAATCAGTTTTAATCAGTTGCATATCCAAACATTAAACACTGATCGCCAGCACCAACTTCTTCATTGCTATGATTCTTGTGTACTCTTGTTGCAAATTTGGAGGCTCAGCATCAAACAGCAATATAATGCTGCTTAACTTGTAGTCAAAACAATTTTATGATAGTCAAACACAGCTATAAAACTGATTTCTTGTCACTGTGTTCTTTGTCACTGTTTCACAAGCAACTTTGGAATCTGGATCTTGTTTGTAGTTAACTCCAATAAAGCATCACTAAACTGGTCGCACATTTTGTCTGAGTGTCCTCGCCAACGGATTCAGAGGTGAACAGGAAGCTCTTTTCTTACACTGCAGCTCTATTGCTGCTTCTCCGATCGTAGTGTTCGTAGTTGTCGCCGTTGTCGTCGGTCTCCTAATATCCAGCCGCACGGTGCAGACTGTGCAGAGTCGGCATAGTCGACGACAGCTGTTGCAGCCTGGAGGTTGCAGCACGCATGCGTCAAACCTTTTTTTTTCTTCCACTATGAGGTATTCAGGCTCCAGGCCAGGTCCTCCAATGCGGCCAAGCTGTCCAAGCTGCACGGTATGGGGTTAGGATATACGGCGCAGTCCGCGACGCGGTGTAACTCGACGACACGTTGACACAGCTGTACCGCAGCCTACAGCGCATGCGCTTGAGCGTATACACGCACACGCGCAAGCAAGACTAGCCCGGTCGGCAGGTACCCGGGGCGGCGGCGCCGCGGGCCGCGGCGGACTCACGACCGCCAACGGTAACGCTTGTAGCGCCATCTTCCTATAAATACACAAAACATGCGCGATGCGTTTGGGCGTACACGCACTAGCCGGCACTACGCAGTTAACGCAGTCACGCACACGCACAGTCAAAGCTAACAGACTAACAGTGTCGCCGCCATTGTGACTCTGTGGCGATGCTACACATTACCCATATGATATAATAATCTATTTTTTTGCAATTTATTCAAAACGAAGAGTTCATTGCCCTAAGTTTTATAATGCCCTACCTTCCTGCAAAGTTTCAAGTCAAAATATCTATTAGTTTTTGCGTAAACTTTGACAAAAATGTTGACATTCACTCAACACCACCTCGAAATTTTTGTCAAAGTTTGCGCAAAAACTAATGGATATTTAGACTTGAAACTTGGCAGGAGGGTAGAGCATGGCAGAACTTAGGGCAATGAACTCTTCGTTTTGCATAATTCAGTTTATTTCTTTTTTTATAAAGTGAAAACCGCGGAACCGACTCGGTCGGTAAAAATTGAGTATGGAACCCCCTTAAAGTTTTTTATTACCTCTATTATAAACTTTACTTCACTAACTGTCTCAGATAAGGCTACATATTCTGCATAAGTTGAAGCCTTTGTTACAGTTTTTTGTTTTCGCGATTTCCAATCGATTACATTCCCAAATACTTTAATAGCATATCCAGATGTGGATTTTCTGTCAACATTATCACCAGCCCAATATGCATCTATACAACAATCTATAATTTCGCAATTTACATTCCTTTTATAATTCATCTTTAAATCTTTAGTTAAATACAAGTATTTTAAGATTCGTAACGCATATTTCCAATGAGTCTCATTATAACTATTTTGATATCTACTCAGATAATTTATACTATAACTTATATAGGGCCTTGTACTAGAACTTATATATGATAATGCACCTATCAAATTTCTATATTTAATATCTGACTCGCATATTTCAGCCTTTTCAATTTTTAGATTCGTTTCCATAGGAGTGCTATATAATTTACTATTCTGCAATTGATATTTATTCACTAATGACTCTATATACTTAGTTTGACTTAATTTCATATCACAATTTCGATAATCATACTCTATATTAATACCAAGGTATTCTTTAACTTCTCCTAGGTCTTTTATCTTAAGGGGATCGGACACCTTTAGAATGACGAAAAATCAATTTTTTTTTTTGTAGAATATGTCCCAATTAGTTTTAAAGCATTATCTATTTTTGTTTTAAGAATATACACAAAACACTGATAAAGCTTTTCATTTGTTTTTCGTTCAAATTACATTTTTCCCCTTGTATACATAATTATATAATCATATATTATTTCTACTAATTTTTTTTTCATTTCACTGTTCTTAATATATTTAAAATTCTTACTCTAAATATCTGTCTGTATATACTTTAAAAGATCCAAAAATAATATTTTAAACATTAATACAAAGATAAAAAATAAATAATATAATTTATGTACGGTATTTTTGACAAAAATAAAAATTTGATTTTAAAACTTATATAGCAGTTAAGTTGGCACCGTAACAACCTGACTTATCAACGACAGCCTCTTACAGGCTCACAGCTCACTCCTTTATTGTAACAGTGAATCCACATTGCATGTCGTATGCCGTATGCCGTATGCCGTCAGAAAAATAGTTGTTGTCCGAAATCTATAATATTTATAACTCTATGGTTACAATTCCTATAGGATTTATAACCATAGAGTTATAAATCCTATAGATTTCAGTCAACAACTTTTTTTCTGACGGCATACGGCATACAGCATACGGCATGCAATGTGGATTCACTGTAACAGAGCTGATTTTAACTTATGTAAAAGTCCGCAAGCAATGTAAACATGCACAGCTGTCATTTCATATAAACACTGTGATATCAGCATCAGCACCTTTTTTATACAAAGTGTTGTTCTTAATTTTCATTGTTTCCAACGGATTTTGGAGTAAACATTTAGTGTATTATAATACGTAAAGGTATTTTAAATCAGTTTTTAAAAGTGTTTGAATAATACGTGTGACAGTTGAATTCATGTTTTAGAAATAGCTTTTAGTACTTGAACTTTTATTGGAAACTTTATACTTAAAATAACAGGGATTGATACTAAAGAAAAATTAAGTCTATATTGATTATTACAAAAAACATTTAGTGACAGATTTAAATCAACTTTTAAAGGAAGTGAAATATATGCTATTGTGCAGAAAAATGTTATGGAACCTTCGTTTCTGCCAGAAAGCTACCATTATCAGCCATTGCCTGAATCTCACTATGATATAATTGACATTTTATTTTCTGAAGTAAAAGCAGTTAGGCACTGCAATAAATATGTATCAGTCGTATTCTCTTTATTAAGTAATAATATTATATGTGAAAGAGAATAATGAAGGACAAGTAAAGAAGTTCACCTTATCAGACATTAAAAGAAGATCAATATAGGAATGTTGCTGCTATAAACATTTTTTTCAAGCATTTGGCTATGGCGATACTGGCTTTATAACATACATGAAGGATTTTGGATTTCTCAACACATTCTTTATTTACCTCAGTATATGTATAAGAATCTAATATATGTGATAAAGATTATTAAAAACATATGGATTTAAAAGCACCAAAGGATCTACATATTAAACCACTTAACAAACTTGACTGACTGATGTGGATATGACTGTTACGCGTGCTCATAGCTTACAAGTCTGATAGATCGTATACTGAGGTACCAGAATATCTGTTCTAAATGTAAAATATTTTGAGTGAGAAACAATATTTTTTTGTATTTCAGGGCAGAGATGGAGTTAAGAAATAAAGAAGAAGAAATAAAGAAGTATTTTAGTAATTTTATCTTTAAAGCTATTTTCTACATAATGTAAAATTTTGAGCTCTGCCGCCGACTCCAGATTCAGGAACTGCATAAGTTTTAATGGGAGAGGTCCTAAAATTTTTTAATAGAGCTTACTTCACCATTTAAAAAAGCAGTAACTACATCCATTTGTTCTATAATTAGACCAAACTGACAGCAAAAGGAAAACAAAATTTTTAAAGTTTGCATTTTAGCAACTGAAGCGTATATGTCGTCAATCACATTTGTCTGTTGAAATCCTCTTACAACTAATCTCGCTTTATATGTATCATCAGATTTTCTACTATAAACCCATTTTACATCTATTACATTTTCATTTGGTATCCTTTCAACTAATTCCCATGTTTTATTATCTTTTAAACTTTCTATTTCTTTATCCATAACTTTTATCCAGCTCTCACTATCATTACTACTCATCGCCTCCTCAAATGTATATGGAGTATCTACCCTGCAGTAATTTACATAAATATTATTCGAAATATTTTCTGGGTATCTTATTGGACTTTTTCTATCACGTGTAGATCTACGTGGAACTTTTAGTAGTTCTACATTTTTCTTATTTGCTACTTTTGGTTCCTGTTCATTATTCTCATCCGCGCTTTGAAAAGCATTATCATCGCTTAAATCATCATCACGATCATTGTGTTCTCCTCTAAATGACTCGAGAGTCGAAGTAGAAGGAGATGTATATTTTGACTCTACATCATCAAGTCCTATGCATTTTACATTTTCCTCTACTATATCTACATGTCTAGCAACTACCATTTTATTATTTACGAAGACTATATCCTACATTACTATATCCTAAGAGGATTCCCATATCTGCCTTTTTATCCCATTTAGAATTTCTTTTTTGTTCCGGTTTTCTAACAAAAACTCTATTCCCGTACAGACGTAAATGTTTGACATCCGGCCGTTTCTTAAAAAATATTTCGTTAGGAGTTTTTCTCTCTATCGTATTAGTCAAGGTTCGATTTTTCAAATACGTCGCTGCACATACTATTTCAGGCCAATATCATTTATGTACTTGTGCCTCTGTTAGTAAACAACGCGCCATATCCATTATAGTTCTATTGAATCGTTCCGCGGTTCCGTTTAACTCGTGTACATATACCGGGCAATTATTCAAAATAATACCTTTTTCCCTTACAAATTTATAAAACCGATTGTTTAAGTATTCTTTCCCATTATCGCATCTCAAAACTTTTACTTTCTTTTCAGTTAAATTTTCACATTCATTAATAAATCCAACTAGGCAATCAAAAACTTCGTCTTTATTTTTGATACAATAAACCTTCGCGATTTTGCTATAATCATCAATGAAAGAGACAAAATAATTTTCTCCATTAAATCCTGTAGTTTTAAATGGACCACATACATCTGTATGAACTACCTCTAAAATATCTTTAGCTTTTATTCTATCGTTGCTGAATGGCAAATTGTGCATTTTATTCTCTATACACGTTTTACACTTCATAAATTCCGATTCAAGTTTATTCGGAATACCCGTTAATAACTCTTGTCTACATAGTGTATTTAGATACCCGAAATGTACGTGTCCTAACATTCTATGCCATTTCTCTTTCAAACTCATACTGTTATTGTTGCCTTTATATTCGGCTGTATTTACATAATTTTTCCTATGTTTCAAAATACTCTTTATCTTATAAGTTCGATTTTCTTTGTATGCTACAACTACCAATTTATTATTTTTATCTATTATCTCTGCTTTATTTCCCTTCGAGATAATTGTATTGTTATCTGTTAATTTCCCAAAACTTATTAAGTTTGTATTCATTTTTTCGGCATAAAAAACATTACTCATATTAACTTCATTCTTTTTAATAAACGCGTCAAAATAGCTAACTACATTTACAATTTTCGTTACTTTTATATCTATTATCCCCTAAATATATATTTACCGGTTCTTTAAGATCAATATATTTATCAAAATAGTCGACGCTATTTATTATGTGATCGGTACATCCTCTGTCCAGCAACCACTGTATCTCATTACCTCGCCTACCTTGACTATAGTTACTCTGCATCGCGTACGCCGTAGCTATTAGTCTAGGCGCAGGCTATGATTTCGTAGCCGATTGAGTGCTATTGCTCTACTCAAGGTTTTTATACGTATTTTTTCGTCCTGATTACGAATTTTGAGGGTAGAAGTCCTGAAAGTGGTCAGATAAATTGTTATTAACAATTTAATTGTTTAAATCGTTATATCTTTAATTCTTTGACAGATATTAAAATTTTGCTTTTGCAAAATTGTTGGTTTTTAATTCAGAAATATGCTCGATTTTGAATTTTTAAGAAAACTTAATTAGAAAAAAAGTTATAGCAAATTTAGTGCAAAAAAGTCCTGATGTACCTTCGCGCGGCCACTCTTTCGCTTGTATCTCCGGTTCTAACGAAAAATTTTCAACTTTCAACCTCACATTTTGAAGAGAGAATAATATTCTATTAAGCTACTTCATAATTATTATCTATAATTTAGTTTACATAATTATTTAAACGTTTTTAATTAAAAATTTCAGTAAAAAATGTCAATTTAATTTGTTTATAAGACTTTTTTCACTATTTGCACTAATTTTCTCAAAATTTTTCTATTGCAAAGTTGTTTGTTCTTCATTTACAAACACGCTAGATTTTGAATTTTTAAGAAAACTTAATTAGAAAAAAAGGTATCGCAAATTGAGTGCAAAAAAGTCCCGTTGTAGTTAAGCGCGATAATTCTTTTACTTCTTCTGGCAAAAATTTGTTAATTTTCAGCTAAACATAAAATATTATTAAATTAATTTATAATTATTATCTATACTTTAGTGTAAAAAAAATTAAGCGCCACAATTTTAAACTTCAAGTAAATAATATTGATTCATTTCATGTACACGCATAAATAAAAATGGCATTGATATTTTATCAAATAATCTATTATTCGTCTTTCAACGTATTTCCAAATCTCAAGTTTAATCTGAAAATTAATGTAACAAAACCAAAATATGCCAAATTTAAAATTTAAAATATTATTTATATGTTTGAATTTGAAGTACTGCATTAAATGCGATGCGCGGGCGCAGCACTCATAAATACAATGATTAAATTAATATAATTTAGAGTTCTTAATTCCATATTTTTATGAAGTTTTATTAAAAAAAAATCTTAGTAAACTTGTGTATTGATTTTATTAAAATATTTTGATTTCATTTAACAAATAAAATCGACATTTTTTACAGAAATTTTTCGGTTGAAACGCTAAAATAATTATTTAAACTAAATTATAGATAATTATTATAAAGTAGCTTCATAGAATATCATTCTCTCTTCAAAATGCGAGGTTGAAAGTTGAAAAATTTTCATTAGAACCGGAGATACAAGCGAAAGAGTGGCCGCGCTTAGCTACAACGGGACTTTTTTGCACCCAATTTGCGATACCTTTTTTTCTAATTAAGTTTTCTTAAAAATTCAAAATCTAGCGTATTTGTAAATGAAAAACAGACAACTTTGCAATAGAAAAATTTTGAGAAAATTAGTGCAAATAGTGAAGAAAGTCTTATAAACAAATTAAATTGACATTTTTTACTGAAATTTTTAATTAAAAACGTTTAAATAATTATGTAAACTAAATTATAGATAATAATTATGAAGTGGCTTAATAGAATATTATTCTCTCTTCAAAATGCGAGGTTGAAAGTTGAAAAACTTTTGTTAGAACCGGAGATACAAGCGAAAGAGTGGCCGCGCGAAGATACATCAGGACTTTTTTGCACTAAATTTGCTATAACTTTTTTTCTAATTAAGTTTTCTTAAAAATTCAAAATCGAGCATATTTCTGAATTAAAAACCAACAATTTTGCAAAAGCAAAATTTTGATATCTATCAAAGAATTAAAGAAATAACGATTTAAACAATTAAATTGTTAATAACAATTTATCTGACCACTTTCAGGACTTCTACCCTCCAAATTTGTAATCAGGATGAAAAAATACATACAAAAACCTTGAGTAGAGCAATGGTACTCAATCGGCTTCGAAATCATAGCCTGCGCCTAGACTATATCCATGTGCTCGCACCTTCGCCGCTCTACTCGCTCGTGCTAGCTCCTTGGTGACGGAAGTTTCCGCGCCCTCTGTTGATGTTGCCTCTTCCTCCTCTGCCTCGACTGCGGCCACGTGTTGAGCCTCGCCATGATGTGCCGCTTTGTCCTGCTTGTCCTCCATTTTGGCATTCTCGTGCGAAATGCCCGTTTTTCCCACATTTGAAACAGCTTCCTTTCTGGTTCTTCTTTGCAGCGAATACATTTGACCTTTGTTCGCTGTTCTCGCTATTATTTTTCACTTCAGCGATTTGGATTTTATTTTTCACATACGATGCTGTTTGGTCCCCTTCTTTTAAATATGTCTATTAAATCACCAATATAACTGTACTGGTTCGGCAACGTGTTCAACATATAATTTAGTTTTTCTTTTTCACTTATTTTTGCACCTGCGCTTTTTAATTCATTCACTGATTTCTCAAATTCACTGAAAAATGTTGCTGTATCACTATACTTTTCTAATCTCAATTTTTCCAATTTATTTCTACACACAATTTTTAGTGCTGTAGACTCTTTTCAATACATATCATCCAATTTGTTTATTATATTATACGCCGTATTTTCTTCACACACAAACTCCAATTGTTTGTTGGAAATGGCATTGTAAATCAAATTTATGGCCTTTAAATCCTTTTCTTCCCAGTCTTCTTTGTCTGCAGCAACTCTTGTTCTGGTTATCACTACTCTCTAAAGTTGAATTAGTGAAAATTGCTCCACCATTTCAATTAGTAGAAAAAACTACTAATTTATTGGTGAATATTCACTATTTCATTAGTGGTTTTTTAAAAACTACTAATTAAATTATTAAAAACTACTAATCAAAATAGTAGTTTTAATAAACTACTAAATGAAATAGTGAATATTCACTAATAAATTAGAAGTTTTTTCTACTAATTGAAATGGTGGAGCAATTTTCAGTAATTCAACTTTAGAGAGTACGTCACATTTTTTCAACTTTAGGTACATCGTAATCCTTTTCTTCCACATACTGTAGTCTTCTCCATCAAACACCGGTATCGTGACTTCCTTTTTCTACATTTCGTCTTCTTCGTTCTCGAACGTTCCTTCGTGTTCGGAATTTTCTTCGTGCTTGACCTCCAAGGTCGTTTCTTCTTCAATAGATGTCTCGAACGTTCCTTCATGTTCGAAATTTTCTTCTTGCTCGATTTTCAATTTCGATTCTTCGTCCATATACGTTTCTCACGGTGTTCACATAAGCGGCACTTTAATTATCTCTATACGACTCGAGAGTCGATATAGAAGATAATGGAAAAAGCACTTACCACTCACCTCGTGGCAAACCAACCACGATCTTCTACCATGTTGAGGTGTGGTTAATTAAGGAGAGACTTATTTAATGTAGTGATATAATAAAGAGTTTATTAAGACTTAGTTCACGGCGCTACCTTGCGCCACGTGCGAGGTGCTTCTCGTTCGGCGTACAAAAGTAGAGAGAGAGAGAGAGAGAGAGAGAGAGAGCATCGTATCGTTCACTGCTCCTCGACTTAGATGCTTGCTCACGCACACACTATAAGGAAGGGGAGAGGTACATGTTTACGTTCGGACTCATATGACATTGCGCGCTCTCGATACAGTCGCGCGTTCACACATACCTACTGTATATCTATTCATGCGTACAATATAGATGTATACTATTTCCAACAACTATTTATAATAAAAATTCCAATTTATTTTTCAACATAGTCCCCTTTTAACCGTAAACATTTATTATAGCGATACTCGAGCTTATTTATGCCCTCTAAAAAGTAATTTTTATCAAACTCCTCAAAATACTCATTTGTCGCAGCAATGATCTCTTCGTTCGACGAAAATCTTTTACCTCTAAGCCAAGCTTTCATGTTAGAAAACAAAAAATAATCGGAAGGGGACAAATCTGTGGAATAAGATGAATGAGGAAGTATTTCGTAGCATAAACTAAATAATTTGTCCGTTGCAATGGCACTCGTGTGAGCTGGTGCATTGTCGTGGTGGAAAAGCACTTTTTTTTCGCCAGATGGAGCCGCTTTTCCTTCAGTATGGCATCAAAGCGATCTAATAATGTGGCATAATACTCTCCTGTAATAGTTTTTCCCTTCTGGAGGTAATCGATTAATATTATACCACGTGGATCTCAAAAAATTGTGGCCATGACCTTACCGGCTGATGGAACCGTTTTCGCTTTTTTCGGCGCAGATTTCCCAGGTCCAGTCCACATTTTCGACTGATTTTTTGTTTCTGGCGTATAATAATGAATCCACGTTTCATCAATAGTTACATAACGTTGCAAAACTTCCTTTGAATTACGTTGAAACATTCCCAAACATTGCTCAGACGCAACCACACGAGCCCGCTTGTGAGCAGCTGTGAGCAATCGCGGAACCCATCTTGCAGATAGCTTCCTCATGCCCAAACATTCGTGTAAAATGTACCATGCGCGCCCTACTGAAATGTTTACAGTCTCACTAATCTCACGCACTTTCAATCGACGATCGTTGAGTACAATGTCGTGGATTTTATCGATCATTTCTTGAGAAGTCACCTCTTTTGAACGGCCAGGACGCTCAGCGTCACTTGTGCTAATACGGCCGCAACGAAATTCAGTGAACCACTTATGAACCATGCCATTCGATGGAGCAGACTCTTTATAATATTTTGCGAGCTTTTTTTCAGTTTCCTTGATTGATTTTCCTCGTAGAAAATAATGTTTAATAAGCACGCGAAACTCGCTTTTTTCCATCGTTTTATTTTAACAATGAAACACTAAATTCAAATGACTAAAAAATTTTCTAACCAACGTACTGACTTGAAACTTTGTACACGCACTGATATTAGATGGTATTCTCTTAGAGTAGTATAGCATATTACGATACGTGGGCCGGAAATTGGATTTCCGGGCCGTGCGTGGTATGACGCCCGAGGCGAAGCCGAGGGCGTCATAATGCACGGCCAGGGCATCCAATTTCCGGTCCAAGTATTGTATACTATTTTTCTTACTCCCCGGCCGAAAGTACGTTCTGTAATTGTTAAATAATTGATAAAATTGCGTTGTCGTCTGCTAGCTGTGTTTGAGTGTTAGTTTTTCTTTCGGCCCGCTCGATAGTAGTGCCTCTGTCGGCCGCTTTGGGTAGCTCGGTCGATATTACCGACTGTTTTTTCTTTCGGCCCGGCGTAGAGAGCTGGTTTTTTGGGCGTCTGCTACTTTCGCTATTGTACAGATGGTCTGATGCCCGCCCGACATTTGCAAGACCGAGGCGAAGCCGAGGTTTTGCTGGTCGGGGCGGGCATCAGAAACACATTCATTAAAAAAAGACAACACCACTTTTTATTTCAATTAACTCTTTTTTCTCGTCACACGTGCACTTTCCTCTGTTTATTTCGTACGTGTCTAACCTTCACACCGCACAAACATCTTTCCTCGGGCATGCGCGCGGGCGCTGAAGCGCCGCGGGTCAGGAAATTTCGGCAGCCAATCAGAGCGCGCGGTTGGTCTAAAATAGGATGCGAAAGTTTCTCTTTCGGCCCGGAGATGCGGGCCGAAAGTACGTACTTTCGGGTGGGCGAGTAAGAAATAGTATATTACTAACGCGGGCGGAAGAGGATTATTTACCTCATGCGACGTTTTTCGGCCGAGCGAAGCGAGGTCGAAAAGTCGCATGAGGTAAAAATTCTCTTACGTCCACGTTTCAGTAACGTATTTTTCCGTCCGAGGCCGCAAAATGACATTTAAGATGGCATTTTGAGGTTAAAGGGCGGAAAACATATTTACGATAACAGCACCATCTTTCGAGAAGTCACGGACTTATTGAACAGCCCACGTAGGATATGCTCAAAAAATTATATATAAGTATATTAACATTGTTTACTGCAAATCAAACAAACGACAGTTGTGAAATCAATTATCGATAGTCAAGTAATGCAAACAACTCTCCGAAACCACTATATGACTGTTTCCAGAAATTTATTCAAATTTGTTCATCCTTCTATTCAAATTAAACACAAGAAAGTACTGAAATCAATTTATTGTAGTCAAGTACCCTAAAGTAACTTGACCGTTTAAGGCGTAGACATGGTCATCTTCATATTATTCATCATATGTTTAAAGGTCGGATAAAATGTATAAATGGATTTCTTCTACAAATTAAATACTGGTCCGTTGATCTATCACTGTTTTCAAATAGAAAGTGCAATAGGATATAAAAGAGGTTTAAATTTATATGAATTTTTTATTTAATCCCCTTTAGAAAAAAGACGGACCCAAGGAAAAATATTTTGGGTAATGAAAATTAAAATTGGAGCCAATATAATTATTTGTAGAGGACCCATAGATATAAACATTGTTCATGAATTTATGCAAAAATTTACTATTCTACATTTAAATAGCTCACCGGTAAACTGCCAACCGTCGGGCCCGCCAAGTATGTAATATGGGAGATCACAGGACCACCCCTTGCTAGAGCATCTCAAGACTTCTCTTCTCCTCCCAAGATGCGTAATATTATAGAATTTTTTTCTGTATACAATGTGATGGTAACTATGCAATTTTTTTTATAGGCTTTGACTTTTTGTAAATATTTGAAAAAATTCTTATGTATTTTAGAAATAAAAAGAAGGCGTTACACATATAGTTATATAATTACGACAACAATATACATGTAATCAATAATAAATAAATAATTACTTTGAATAAGAGCTTACTAATACTAATCCTATTAACAGCGATAATCGTCAAAAATAATATTTCTCTATAATGTTGCTATAATGAGATTAAAAGTGCAAAATAACCTTCGAATTGGCGGGACTTCATTTTTATGAACACAAAAAGGGAGTGAAAAGTAGAGAATCAGTACAACTACAAATATTGCGAGGGACTAAAATCAATACGCGGAACTTCACTTCGATGAGGCGTAATAACGGCGTTGACTTGAAATAAAGGGAGGAAAAAATGAGCGAGAAATTCGCCTCCGGCCACATTACTCATTCCAAGCACACACATGTATAGCCGTATACTTGCACAGATGCCCATTCATCTATATTCCTCTCAAATAAAGTTTCAGAAAAGCATAAACGCGAGTGTACATATCTCAAAATGATCATTTCAACGACAAGAAAAAAAAGAAGAACGAGAAGGTGAAGAGGGGGGCACATATAAGTGGCTTATACATGTACCAGCATCGAGGGAAGGGGATAGTTGCCATAAATTGCGCGTACAGATCGACATGTAATCCCCTCTTAGCGCACCCCTCCGTATCGTTTTCTCGTTTTCTTGCCTCTTCGTCTCTCTCGCTTCCACTTCAAGAACCCAAACTCCCCTTGTTTTCCACCCGCCAAGGTTGGCCCAAGTGCCCCGTGCGCTCTTATCGTCCGATCACGGCTACTCCCGCGGGTGTTTTAACCGGAAAAGCTATTTGTTTTCCCAGCCGGCCCGCTGTTACGTATAATAGGTGCGTATACGCGCATTTCGCCGAGGGTTCACGCCCACATTGAAAAGTGGCTCGAAAGTCGCACGTAGGAGGTAAGGGAGGGTACGAGAGAGGCGGTGACATTTTCACTCGATTTAAGATTCCGCCGGTGCGCGACCTTTTTCCACGAATAGGTACAAACCAAGAGTTGCCCAACTTGTTGTAAGAGCGATGAATTTTTCAATATAATTTTTCCTATCGTGGAAATGGTTTGGGTGTGAGGCAAACGATTCGAAGAAGTTTTGTGGTCTGTGAAGCGACGATTCTGAAAACGACTCTACCCGAGTCGAGATAAGGAAAACGAGGTCGTGAAAAGATAAAGTTAATGAAGTTTCCGTTAATTTTGAGTTAGTTAAGTTTTTGTTTGCGTTAAAATGTAATTTACGGAGGGTCGAGATGAAAGGCCACGGAGAATCAACAAAAAAAAAATTGTTTATGCATCGTGGCCGCAGGCCAAAAACCATTCGCACAGCCGGGGTGTAAATTTTTTTTTAAGACCCCGGCAATCCCCTCCCATCGTGATACACAACATGATCATTTTTACGCGCAATTTGCCCCCTCCGCGCGTTCGTGATAGATCGCGATGATTCTCCTCTCGAATTCCTCTCGCTGCGCGCTCGTTGCAGTAGCTCGCTCGTGATTTATAAATGGTCCCACGATGTTGGAGCCGAGTGCGTTCGTGCGCCTACTAAGAGCTCTTCAAGGGGGTTATATATCTATATGTATTCTAGAATTCACCAACTTCCCGGCTGTAAAGTTTCCTTCGCCGGCGCCGCGAAATTCGTTTATTAACAAAATACCAAAAGTTTAAACGGAGTTTGAATAATAATAAGAAAAGGGCGAGTTTTCGGGGGGAAATTCAATTTCGAGTGATTATAAAAGATTAAAGAGCAAGTACTAACATTTATTTTTCATTGAGCTGTGCCGCAGCGGAATATTTATGGCTGCAGTTAATTAAATGTGAAATCGTTCAAAGTCTGTAACGACTTTCGGCAAGACTTCGGTTTCGTATAAAAATTAAAGGAGCCCGTTCTAGAATAGAGCTTTGAATGTACAATAATATTTTATGTACGTAGATTATGTCTAGTTATTAATTACCAAACATTGGCTTATTTTCTATTCAATCGGCAATTATTGGATACTAAATAATAAAGTATACTCTGACCGATCAAGCAATCATTCACCCATAGCTTTAGCTCAAATATTAATTGGGACCTTCTCTCAATATTTAAAGAGCATTTATAGCGGCATGATTTTTACCCTCATCTCGGCAGTACATCTTTGTTACTGAGTATAACATATGTTACACAGATCCGCGAATAAACGGCATTTCCACAGGCGGCAGCTATTTTATCGCGCCATGCCATTTCGCAAAATAACGATCCAATTAAGGGAGGAGAGAAAGAAAAGAGACACTGCAATAAAGTAGAGCATAAAAAATCCAAGCCCGTAATAGGCTGCAGTTGCAGCGACTTTCGCATCTTCTGGCTTCACGTAAAATATAACAGTAGGTTTACGCTCGCCCCATTATTGTCACTCGCAGCGAGGGATATATATTATATACGCCTTACGAGCGGTGGTGCACCTTTTGCTCTGCTAATAATAAATTGCGCGTGTACGAATATACCGCATCTTCGCTTTTGCTGTGAGTTTGTGCGCATTAGCATGCAGCTCTCTGCGGTTGTCGTATCGCGCGTTTAAATTATACTGCGCGTAAAGGCGCGGCAGCATCTCGAATTCCGGCAGCTCGGCGAGCACTTAAGTATATATTATACAGCATGCCATGGTTATGCCTGCGTGACCGAGACGGTTGTCCCTCTCTTTCTTCTCTTCTTCGCACAGCAGAGGCCGCGGATCGCGCTTTATATCCATTTGGCCCTTTGTCATTCCCTTTCAACGCTAGCGGAACGGAGCGAGTGAGGCGCTGGCTTTTTGGTCAGCCGAGCACATCTACGTCGAGCATTATGTGCGTACAATCTGCGGTTGGATTAACATTTTTCGAGTCACGAGCTAGAACATTTTAAAAGCCGCGTGTCCTTTGCTTTTCTGCTTTATTTTACATTCTCATTTGGTATATTAAATTTTGAAAAATGATGTGCGGTAAAATGAAGTTTTGACGTTGGAAACGTTTTGGGGTGAAAATCAAATTAATTAATTTTTTTCCATATATACATATGCACCCGTAAATATTTCATGTTTCATCGAACCGATATTTATTATTTTAAACGTATTTGAATAACCTGCAATTAATTATCCAATTAAACGCATGTAGGTATATTGTTTTGCTTGTGCAATGCTTGTTTTACCGCAATTATTGTTATTATTAACATACCTATATAAATGTTCGAATATTTTTCAACAATACCTTTATTATTTAAAAGAAAAAGTTTTGTATTTAATATATAGGGAAGAAATATTACAAGAACTAAAGTTTTATCACATAGTAAAACTACATAACTCTGGTGAGTAGTAAAAATCGAGTTCGATGAGCCCAATCTGGTTTATATAGCTTTCATTAAACTTAATGACGTAATTATAAACGGCTTTCCAGCAAAGTATTTGAAAGAAAAGCCACTTAAAATTTCTTTTTCAACGAAAAACGTTCTACCTATTATACCTCAAACCTACCGCAATCCGAAACCGTAAGCGGCACTCGCAGTACATTATACTTTTATAAATAAAGTAGTCGGCGAAACAATATTATATAAAGTCGGGGAAAGAGGAGAACGGCAGGCATCTGGTGATACCGCAAGAGGTTAATCTCCTACCCGGCGACGTACGCTCGCGCATGGCCGCCAAATCCGCTCGCTACGCGCTGAAAGTCGCCCTCGACGACCTTATATTATTATTACCCACTACTTTGCTCGTCGTCCTCTTCCTGCGCGCACGCGCGAAATGGCTGAAATGCACTTTACTTTTTATCGCGTGTACGTATGTGCGCGGGCGCGGTCCAATGGTCGTGCTCGCTCTGATCCGATTCGCCGGACTTATGTAGGTCGAAATTCGACAATTCCCCGCTCTCTCGTCGCCGTATTATCGTGCTTCCTTTGCGACGGCGATACGCTGCGTATAAGAGAGATTCGCGTTTCTCTCGCCCTCCCTCTCTCTTTTTCCCGTCGAGACTGAGGCAAACAGCAGTCGCGAAGAAGGAGAGAAAGAGAGAAAGAGAGAGCGAGGGAAAGAGTTTCCGCAAAAGAGGGACATTCGCTGCTCCCGATTCGCTCGCGGAAGATTCTGGGAGATTTTGCGATGAGCTGCCACATTGCCGCGCGTGAGTGCGTTGTTTGCGCCGAGTTGAGAAAAGATATCTGTTTTCAACTTGGCGCTGTCTTTGGCTTTCGCCACGCTATAAAACATAAGACTGTAAATAACTTGTTGGTGAATATTTGTAGCAAAATTCTTTAATTTTTTCAGTTTCAGGTAAAGTTAGTTTTTAATAATAAGTAATATCACAGTACAAGGTAGTTAATAATTAATTTATAATAGACATATATTTTTCTCAATACACTGAATATTTTTATTAAATTCCTCCTCACTGTTCCGAACTAATCGGAAATACGGCAGGAGAGAAAAATCACAGCACAGTTTAGATTTAACTTATAAACTTTTATTTAAAGAAAACCACAAATCGGGTTATCTTCCCGTGACGTGTTATTGAATTGAAATCTCAACAACAACTGATTCCTTCAGTTAAACACTAGCAACTAACTAAGCGATGCGCAACAATTGTTTTTTGGTGAAAGAAATCAATACATTTTAGTATCTCTTTTGTAACATATTTCGATTTCTTCCTATGAAATTCGGGAATTACGTAACTATATCTATTCGCTATTTTAGTTTATTTTTATAATAATCATTCTAATAAATGTTACTTTGCCGTTCCCTAACACTCACAATATTTAATATAACAAAAAATATTACACGTAGGTTACGCTGGTTTTAACATTCAATTGAATCGACAAACTTTTATTCTACAATATTTTCATTGTTTTAATAATTTGATCATCACTAAAGCAGCACGCCTAAATCTCTAACTAAAGGATTTACGAAGAAGTAGACAGGGAGCACGGTGGAATAGTAATTCCATTCGTCTATTCCTCTGCACTGGCAAAGCTCTCTTCCTCCTTCTCTCTTCTCATCCTTATTCCGCGCATAAAGTCGTTTAAAATCTTAATGAAAACGCAGCAGTCGTCTTAAATCTCGCCAACGCGTCTAAAAGCCTGCTCGGTCGTCCGCGTACGTCACGCTGAAATACAACCCTCTCTGTTTACATTAGACGCACGGTTAATTCCATTTGCGAGATGTACAAATGTCCGAAATTCTCTCCCCCTTCCCCATCTGATCTATCTTTCGCAAACGACGAAAATAAAAAGGGGAGAAAGAGTCGCACGCAGATACTGAACACGAAAATGAAGCGTAAAACCGCAGCGACAGCCAGTCGATCGTCGAACGCTGATCTCGCTGATCTTTTACTTTTCGACCTTGCCTGCTGTTGCTAGTTAATTACTGTTGACTTTGCTTTAATTAACGCCCGCGACAGAATGGCCTTGGCTAGCGCTCAGGAATCGTCGAATTTTCGGTCTCTAGTCTCGCCCCCCATTAATTTTCCGGCGATGCATCAGAGTTTTTTGCGCCTTTGCCTTTCGCAGAGTTGGGCGGTTTATTTTAGTGTGAAAGCTCGCAATATCAAATTTAAAAATAGCAATTCTATTACATCGTAAGTAGTATATATATATATATATATATATATATATATATATATATATATATATATATATATATATATATATATATATATATATATATATATATATATATATATATATATATATATATATATATATATATATATATATATATATATATATATATATATATATATATATATATATATATATATATATATATATATATATATATATATATATGTAACATAGATATATATTAATTTGATTTTTGATAAATCAAGAATATCAGCTCATAAGAATATTGAACTACAACCCTTTACTTTCTATCATGCGCAATAATTTATTTTCAGAATATAACATTTACATTCTTCTTTAATGAATTATCTAAGGAATAATATGAAAATTCATAAAATAAAGTCTATCATAAGCTTTTTCACGCTTTAATGCTGCATACAACGAATCTACGTTTTCCTATTCAAGTAAAATTTTGCTCAGCTTACATAACAGGTTTTAGGAAGCTTTCAAAGGCTTTGCAAATTTATAATTCCAAGCCAACTTTAATTATAACCAATTACAACTGATTAATAAACCTATATAACATAATGCATGAATAAAATTCCACATATTGTAAAATATGAGTTTTCGCTAGAAGCAGCTTACTATGACGAAAACACATTGTTCCTATAATATATATATTCATGAAAATGATACGAAAACTCAACGGCACAAAAGATATTTTATTCATTAAAAAATCATTCAAGCTGCGAGAGCGCCTGGTCGGCTATAACTATCCGGTCAATATGTCGCGCAATTGTACTGTATCTATTCGCCTTCAGCTCGGATAGCAATTTGCACGAACTGTGGACTGTCCAAGTTTTTTCCTCTCTAGATGCGTATAATATACTATTTCATTGAATTAATTGAATCAATCAATGAAATAATCATTTGATTCATTAGTCAATTAAATTTGTTGCTCGGTGTGCACACTTCTGTGTGGTCCCTTCCCTCTTCCCGCTCATACATTCTCAATGCATGTCTGAGAACCTCGATATAGCATGAAAAAGTGCACGGCTTTCTGTCTTACAACGCACTCCTATTTTCTCATCTTTCCCTTATTATGAGTCCCTTTTATCGCTACTGACGTCGTCACTGAACGATGCGCGAACACAATCGCCCAGCTTTCGCAAGGTTTTCGACATTGCGGCCCGCGCTGGATGTACGATGAAAAACGGCGGCCTTAAGACAGAGGCTCAGGCACGCCCGTAAAATTTCGTACGCGAGCTTTCAGCGCACACTATATGCCCCCCGTGCATTTTCTCTCGTATATATATACATATTATACGGGTTCTGGCAGCGACGGGAGCTTTATCGTTTGCATAGACAGAATGAGATTCTATCGTGGGAAATGAAGTATAGAAACGGCTGATACCGCGCGTATACGTGCATCGCACCTTTTATACGTTCGTAACGTGTGCGGCGAATGAATTTTTTCGTAAAAATCAACTGGGTTCTATGGAAAGTATAGTCCTGTGCACTGCCGAAAGTATGATAAAAATTATACTAATGGTTTATCAGTCTTGTTACGGAAATGCTCGTGTTTTTATAGTAGTTTTCCAAATGAAGTTTCGTATTATCAAACATATCAAAATAATTTATCACATGAATAAAACACCAGCTTCGGAGGGCGGGGTAGTAGAACAGTAATTCGTCGACTTTTTAGATATCGGAAACAGGTATGAAAAAAGATTTGGCTCTTTCTGAGTCAGTACTCTGCAGATAGTAATCGAAAAAGTACTTATCTACATTATTACATGGATTCTTTATCGAAATAGAAGAATTACAATTTAATTTTTGACCCGTAGAAAATTCAGAAATCGCTGATTAAATAAAATAAAAATAATGCACAGGAAACGTAACCATTTGTAAAGGAAATTCCCATAAATTTCATAATGATTAAGTGTATACTGTTTTTATTTGTTGGAAATCTAAAAATAGTTTTTTTTATGACTAAATTAACATTGACCTTGTACATATAGTAATACTTCTGTATATAAGTATAAACTCATAAGAGAACATAAATCTACAATAAGCATACGTATTCTTGCTAAACCGTAGCATGGTCTGATTAATATATCATCCAGATAGAAGATATTTGACCAATATAAGGAAATTAAGTAGTACTATAACAATTTTAAAGTTGGTTTGCAAACGTTAATTTACATATGTACAACTTTCTTATTATAGCACTCCTTATATTATAAAATCAATTGATCCTATTTTATTTTTCACTAATTCAATCCAAACCAAAACTAAAGTGTTAATTATTTATTAAGCAATTTATTATGTTTTTTGAACGTTAAAAATGATCCATGTGATTAGTTTTGGTCTATCGTTTTGTTTTCTTTGTTAAAAATAAATATTATTAATCGAGGAACTGGCATGTCTTCCACAGGTTGCAAGTGTACACATTTTCCCACTCGGCTTTGTTACTATCGATTTCCAAATTAACATGCCAAGACAATTCAAATAATTCGAAAAAAATAATAACGTATTTGGTCCCTCGCATGCACCCAATACATTCATTAATTCTTTTTCTTTATTTAACGCAACTTACCATCACAAGTCGATTGGATGCTGACTGTAATTGTAAGTCGCTGCGTTCAGTCCCATTAGGGTCTCGTTGCCTTGTCGTGTATGCGAGTGAATACGCTGACGCCAGGTCAGTTTTGATCCTCGTCGCCTCCGTTATACTTCCACGGATGGTCATTTCGGAATCGTCTCAGAGACCCTTTTGGCGATGTACGTATATATGCTCGGTGTTAGAAAGCTGGCAATGCGTATTAATGTAGCTGTGCGTCCGGCTTGGCTTTCAACGCTATTCTAATGATTTTCCACATTGCCCGCTCATGCTCGAGGCTCTTGAGCAACATAATTATGTTTACATACACTGAAAGACTTTTTGTAGAACTGCTGCACTCCGTAGTACGACTGTTGCTCTAAGCGCGGCCTCTGTTTCGTACTTCTAGTTTGGGATAACTGCAATTATTGATACAAAGATTCACGATTAAGTGCAGTGAAAATCATAAAACATTTTAATCACTGTGACTAACAATACCCCTTGTTTATGTAATTTTAATCATACACGTCAAATACTTATGTAAAAAACATAAGCAGTTGAAATTTTTCTATTTTTAATAATATCTTTAATTATCTTAATAAAAACTGCTCATTTTCTTCGCTATTTTCACCTCGCCTTATAAAAGAAAACTCGCTAGATTCTCAGTGTCATTTGGAATTACAAGGCTTTTACGGCACCGGCTGCAGACAAGCTGCGGATGTTACGCCTGTTAAATGATCTCTTAGCCCGTATAACGTTGACTCCGCTGTTGTTGGAGTGGCTAAGAAGACTCTTCTTTCTACTGGAAAAGCCGTGCAATCTCTTTTTCATGCCCTCTTAGGGTGCATTTGGCTTGATGCATTTTACGAGGACTTTTCGCTTCTGAGAGTGAGACTAAGAAAGATTTAACTTTGGATACTTTATATTTTAAATAATTATAAAACTTTAGATTACAAACTATATCGAAAAAAATTAAAAAGTACTTTGCAGTGTTATATCATTTTTTTACATCCATTCTTTATTATTTGTTATTAAGAAAGAAAATTTAATTTTTCTTTGATTTATACTATCTACAATTAAACGACAGTTAAGTGGGGTAAGAAAACTACAAATCGGCCGAACACTGAAGTTAAATAGCTATGGGTGCAGTTGGTACTTAGGTCGATGACCACTGTATACCGATGATGCAACTTCATCGATCGTTTAGGTGACTTTTCGCTCTTAACAAAAATTGCAGAATATTTAAATATTTTTTCGATATTTGAGCCTAAGAAATGTAACATAAATACCTAAAACAATGTCGATCACGAGGTGATGCTAAAACCAACGCGCAAAAAGTATGCCATAGAGTCATTACAAAGCAAGAATGAGAAAAAGGTATAGATACAGGATCACTTTTTACTACTAGGTCAAATATAGGCTTCAAATGGACTCCAATATACTCAAAGGACATAAATGTTTAAAAAGTGTCCCAAAAAGTGTCCCAAAAATGTCCCAGAAAATATCTCAAAAATAAACCAAGGAATTATTACTGTATACAATAATACCCCATAAAAAATGCAAATTTCCGAGTTGGCAATCAGCATTAGAGAAAAAAGCCTGAACAGTCTATCACTTTATATTTTCTGTGATAACTAAAAACTGTATAACCTTTAAGATTAAAAAATTTTATCTTTACTAGTTTTTAAGTTCAAGCTAGCGCTCTTTGCTCTTGGATTCGCTTTACTTTTATAGTTGACTCTAATTTTCAATTCTATATTAGTCATGATCTTCCATTTATAAAAGAATTTGTTGTCTTTTCAAAAATACCATTTGAGTGCCGAAAAATAACAGAAATAATAATTGTTTAGCTTTCATTTATAAAAATTCACACACAGGTTTTTCTTTTATATTTTGGTTAAGTTTGTTTATCAGAAAAATTCATTGGTTTCTTTTTGATAGAATAATATATTATTAAAAACACAATGTTAAACGATAACAAAAAAGTGTTTATTCATGAAAATCAAATGTTTTCCTCAAGAGATGATGTCTCAAGTTATATTCAAAAAATTAAATTTAAGATTAGAATTAATATTTTTATTTTCAGGATTACAATTTAATAATTTTTCTATCGAAATATTGGAAGAAAAAGTGTAAAAAACATCTCACCGTAAAAACTAAGATTGTGACTTATATTTATAACTTAATTGTCGTATTGAATAAGAGTAAATACTCTTTGCTTTGTAAATCAATTCATAGATTTTTCTGTGAAAACCTTTTCAAAGCCTTTCTAACGTCAAAAGCTTTAGTAGGCAGTAAAAATAGTCTTAGGGGATAGGGTCCATTCAGCTTTCTTTCTAAGATTTTACGATGCGTGAAGTAACTGGCGAACTTATGACGTAAGCTGCCATATTGCTTCTTCTTACAACGTAAATGAATATAACAGCTTTTATTGAACATTTATTAACCTTGTGGTCTTTAGTCTATATTTATTTTCGACAAGGGAAATTAAATAATGTTAATCTATTAAATCGTTTATTGCATTAACTTTAAATCTACTTAATTTAATTTAAGGTTATTATTTATGGCTACAGATTTCTTCTAAAACTGCCTTGGGTTCTTCAGTATCTTTTCATCTAATTGCTGACCAAGCTTTTCGAGGATTTGTTCGAACAAAGACCTTGACAAAAATAATAAATATTTGAGTTATTTTATTATCAGGAAAATAAGTATAAAGATAAACTTACTTTTTGAAGTTGTTGCTCAGTTAATTGGTCAATTTGTTCATCAGTTGGAGCAGACCTTGTTTTGATCTGTTTAATAAAATCATATTTAATTATTTGAATTGTAGATTTTTTCACCCTCCATTATTGTACTTGTTGATAGAATTTTTTTCTCGATCAGGCGGGGGTTATTTAGAAATAAAAATAAAATAGAAGTTTTTATTTCTGGCGAATATTTAGCCACGTTTCGTTGGCTGGTCTGCCAACCTCTTCAGGCTTCAAAAGTTATAATGTTAACACATGTTAACAAGTCAGTGATCGAATTTTATTTCGTCAATAATGAATTTTAAAAATACGACGTATTGTTGTTCTAGTCCGTGGTTTGGCGAGTTAGCTCTCGAATGTTTAGAACTTCATTGTCTTAATGTCCTTAAAATAGTGTTGTTTTCTATAAACGTTATGTTGATGACTGTCTATTGATTATTAAGGAAAATGATATAAATGATCGATGTTTATGTGAATTTAATGAGTTTAATGAACATTTGAAATTCACGATGGAAAATAAAGAGAATAAATCTATCAATTTTTTAGAAATGTCTCTAATAAGAGAACGTAATAAAATTATTTCAAATTGGTACAGAAAAAGTACTTATTCTGGTAGATTTGTTCACTTTGATTCTCATCTTCCTTTATCACAAAAAAGAGCGATTGTTTATGGTTTGGTTGATAAAGCTATTAATTTATCACACAGTAGATTTCATGTACAAAATTTAAACATTGTAAAACAATTACTTGTTGAGAATGGTTATCCGTTAAAATTTATTAACGAGTGTATACAACGTAGGTTGTCTTTTACAAAAAAATTACAAGCTGACATAAACGATTCGAATACAGATGATTCTAAAAAATTGCTCATCATTATCCCATACGTTAAACATCTCAGTTACAAATTAAAACAATTCTGTCTCGTAATAGTTATAAGGTTATACAAAAACGATGCAATAAACTTTCTAAATACATTAAATTAGGTAAGGATAATGTTGATAAGTTTGAAAAAAGTGGTGTAGTTTACAAAGTTAATTGTGCTGATTGTAAAATGTCATATATTGGACAGACAGGTAGACAATTACGATTACGCATTAATGACCATAAGCGTAGTGTTAAGAATGGTGACACCATGTCGGCTTTAGCCGAACATGCAAACTTTTATAATCATAAAATAAATTTTAATAAGGTCAATATCGCCGATCACAAAAGTTATAAGAATAAAAGATTGTTTTCTGAGATGTTACACATTTATAGTACCAATAATAATATGAATAGACAGTTTGATACTATCAAACTAAAAAATTGTTATAAATCCACAGTCGACATTGTTAATAGATCAACCAACATTTGTAACAAACCTAACAAATTCATAAATTCTCGTCGATTAGGTAGCAGAGAGTAGTTTTTCATTGGTGGGCACTGCGTTACTAAGTCAATTTCCTTACTAAATTTCTATCCCCACTTCTTTATTCCGTATAAATAGCCCCGGAGATGCCCGTAACTCTTATTGTCTCTTTTGACAATGAGATTACATCATCCTGGGTAAAACCGCTTTTGACGTTATGACTAAACGACTGATTTGTAACATGTAAGTTTTTCTAATTTTCATGCGTTTTTTCTTATTTTGGGTTTTTTCTTTAGTACAATTTAATTTTTCTAAATATTCTCATTATACAGGTATTGCTTTACAAATGTTGGCGAGTTACAAAAAACCTATTGTAAAAAGAAAAACTGTTTGACACGCAGAGTCCATGCAATGGCCGCTTTATAAATTTGTAAATTGATATACCACCTCGAATGGTAAGGGGAAAAAAAAAAGTTTTTTTTCCGTTTTTTCTTTAATGTGACAAGAAATTTTATAATTTTTTTTATTAAGGTAGCGGACATCAAACGAACCAATAGGTCTAAAAAATTATTATTGCTTTATTGCCAACGTTTCGGGAGCGTTTTTATACTCCCCTCTTCAGGGCATAGTAAACAATATCAATTAAACATGTTGGTCGATCCTATTGCAAATAACAATACATTGGCTACACCAAACAAACGAACTTTTGTGTCGACTAATCATGTTGATATAATTTTATAATTGCCGTTATGTTTAATATTTTTTGTATGTTCATTGTGTTTAGTCTTGATAAGGGGAGTTAATTATACTCCCGAAACGTCGGTGTATCAATAAATTTATGATGCTCGAAAAGATCTATGGTGTACGAATCTATTGTACCCTCAATAAAAATTATCACTTATAATCTTTTTAAAATAATCGTAAGATTACTACGCTTACTTCATTTTGTTGCTTCACTGGAAAAGCCTACAAAAATAAAAATAATTAATATTTAATTTCTACTACTAATTTATTCTGTAATTTCATAGAAATGCTTAATATTTACGAGCACAAGAGCACAACCAACGATAAAAAAAAACTTGCCAAATCATTACGAACTGAGTGATTGTTATTACGCAAGAACTTTACTCGTATTTATATGAAGCATATTGCAAACATGCAAATATTGTCCGTCTAGATTATACCGATATGTGTTTACACGGACGTAAAGAATTTTCAGTTATAGTAATTGCTTTTTAATGCGATAAAATTTGATTCTTAATTTTGAATAATGAAACGTTACACTGAATTCAATCATTTCTTTTTTATGTGTTTTATGTTTTTTCGTTATTTAGGTATTTATTGAGGTCATCAATTTTAAGATACTGGAAATTTGAATAGTTCGCAGATATTATCGTAGATTCAAAAGAAAATATCTTGTCTTTATCAAACTTATGATTCAGTGATCACATATAGAAGATTCACGAACTGATATTGAATCTTTGCAGCTGATTGCTATAAAAAAAATTATGGAAATCGGTCCAATAGTCAATATAAGAATGATAAAACTGAAATATCATATTTTTGGAACAAATGCGCATGTACCTATTACTTTAGTGATACGTCTGTTTTAAAACAGTGAAACTTTTAACTGGTTAACGAAAAACTAATTTCGTTAATCAATATTTCAAATAATTTATCTTTATATTTGATATATTTTAAAAGAATAAAAGCTTCTATAAATATTAACTAAAATAAATTTTATATACGAAAAACAATATTTAAATTTAAGTTTTTAAAGTGATATAAAAAGTGATGTAATAAGCAGTTATTTTTAAGTAAGGTGTAATACACTTGTACAGTTTATTTACCTTAAATAAAGGATAACATTATAGTATATGATTACTTGTGTACCATTTTATAGCGCATACCTAAAATACTTTAAATTATTAATAAAAAGTATGATTGAAAATATTATCAAACATGCAACCACAAAAGATACATAATATTACTTTGTGTAATATATTCTTCAGTGATAATTTGGTTTCATATAAATTCTGTAATATTGTTAAAGCGATAATATTATAATAAAAAATAGTTTTTCAAAGCTGTAAAAAAAACATACTATGCGATCGTTTTATTCTTTCTTCGAAATGTGTTATTCGTCATAAACGTTTTGATTTTCGGCAAACATTTGTTAAAGGATATCCAGCAGCAAACATACTAAAACTCCACTTTAATAGTAGAGAACTGTGAAGCATTACAAGCTCAGAGATTTTCAAGCCTTCTCCCTACTAGCTCTTTCAAGAGGATCGGCCAACGTGTAAAGAGTCCTTGAAGTTCTTGGCAGGGAATTCTCTCATCGCACTAGAGGAATCGTTGCAAGCCCCCCCCCCCCCCTCGTAATTGGCCATGTCTCACAGAGATGCGCAAAGTTATAACTCTCATCCTCTCGTCTTTTGGCTGCCGTTGGGCTTCTCTCGTTCTTCCAGTTCACCACCGCATGCGACGAGTCCGTTACCGTTGAGTTATACGCTCAGGCCTCCTCAAGACACCGTGTACGCTGCTGCGCAACTATGCTGCACTGCGCTCAAACAGAGGCCGAAGCGAGAGCAACGTGAACACTGAAGTACGTAATTTACTTATGCTGCGTACGCCTGCGTTGAGCTGCGCTTTAAATTAAGGTAAAGCGCAAAATGCACTGTGCGAATGTAGTGGGGTATAGGTAAGGACCGTTATAGAAGTAGCAGCGTGGGAGTTCAGAAACAAATAATTAAATGGTTGGAATTGCGTCAATGTCTTCTTTCAATCTTAAATTCAACATTATATTTTTCTTCTTGCATATTTATAAAACAATCTCTAAATGAAAATACTATTTCTTCGCGTTTGTTTTGTATGAGAAAAATTTTGAAAAATTTTATAAACTGTATATATATATCTTATTGAATATATATAAAATAAAATCTGTTTGTAATTGGTAGTCAGATTTCATACTTTTTTAAATGGAAAACATTTTAAAAATATAAAATCCCTGGTGGAAAATAAACCAACTTCGTTGGTTAACACGTTATTCAAATAAAGGCATTTCTACTTAAGATTAACATCAGAATTTCATTAAAACTATTTAAAACCATGATTATATTTTAAAGCATCTACAATATAAAATTTCCACATGTATAAATAGTTATTCTTCGTCGACAATAGCAACATAATCATGGTGTGACGTTTTTAATTTAAAAATTGACAAACTGTTCACCAAGGTATAGATAAGACAAATTCAACTACATAATATTGTAATACTTTTAATATCTGTGTGTATGGAAAGCATTACATTATATCCTCAAAAACAGATGTAATATGATGCAATGCTTTGCAAGTAAAAACCGGAATATTTTAATGCTTTTTCCAAACCAAATAATTCCAGGGAAATGTAAAAACAGATCATAAAAACTATTTATTATTCAGGTAATATAAGAGTTTTGAACTTTTTCCAACAAACCAACTTAAAATTACGCTATTAAACCCCTGCGACAAGTGGCTCATTGCTGGAATATACATCTTGGCATATTACACAAAACTGGAAAAGATAAAACTGCATTAATTGAAATAATCTTGGGTCAAATAATAGATGAAAAATATTAACACATAATGTTACTATTCAATTTTAAAATATTCCTTTTAAAGAAAAGTTGTGAATTGCTCATATAGTTTATATACTATTTCCACGCAATTTAAAATATTTGCAATATATTTAACTATGTATTCAGTTAAAGCTTTTTATTAATATTATATTATTTTCTATAGAAAAGAAAAGGCTCAAAATTCAAAGGGACAAGAACGAATGTGATAACGGAATAAAGAAAGTGTCGAAGAATTTGCAGTGAAGCAACAACAAGCGCGCAACTCCACATTTCTGGTAATTCATTTTGTGGACCAGTAAATCAAACGGTCCGCACTTCAACGCACTGACCGCGATAACGCATCTCGCATTTCCGTGTGTGCGATTCCTCCAAAATATCACACACACACACACACACACACACACACACACACACACACACACACACACACACACACACACACATACAGACACACACACACACACACACAGACACACACACACACAAACACACAAACACACACACATATATATGTGACATGCAGCTATATAACATCCTCCTTTCTCTGCTCGTGATAGTCATTCTTCTTCCTCGATGCACTTATATATTTTTCCCGCGCGACACGCGGGACATTTTCTCGCGGTTTTCTTGCCCTGCCATCTTCTCGCGCGCATATATACTCCACCTGCCAATCCAACGCGGTGGACGTGTACTCCGTCCGGGATATCGAATCGCGAAGGTATATATACGGAAAATTTATCTCAGGCCAGAAGCTTTCGCTTTTTCCCCTCGAAGGTAAAAGAACGAGGGAGGAAGACATATTGAAGCTGCGTGCGCCCACGAAAGGAAAACGCGGCGAGGAAAAGGGAATTCAAATGAGAGGCGACGGAGCGTGGAGAAGAGGACTGTAAAAGGGAATTCTTTGCATACAATAATAATCCCATTATACAAAAACTCAATCTACATTTCTTGCTTTAAATCCCCGATGTTTTCTAACCACGCGGCTACTTTTTATTTTTTCAAGGATAATTGCTATAATCTGTGCTTAGCGTAGTTAAATTACTTTTGCGCTTTCTGGAAAGAGGATAAGTGAGCGATAGCTTGCGGACCTAGAAACTTTCGAGAAGAGACTTTTTAATTCAATTCATTTATTGAAATACATGCTAATGGATAAGCAACTCTGGGTTTTAATTGTCTCTAAAATAACTAATTCCAGGTAATTTTCCTGATTTATTAAAGTTATAAGTAATTTAAAACTTTGCTCATTAATATATTAAATTCATTTAAACTTGAGGATTATCTGGTAATATCTATATTATAAAACACAATTGATTTTGAAGAAAAAGTTTAAATTAATGTATTGAAAGCCAATGATCCAGATCGCAGGGAGTTGACTTGCAAGAAATACAAATACTGTAATATAAATTTTCAATTTAAATTTAAATTTACGAACATAAATGAATTAAAGATACAGTTTAATCTACTTTGAAGTTGAAATTGTATAAATTATTAAGAAGGGAAACTCTAGATTGCAAATTTATCAAAAGATTAATAATTTATTTTAATATTTTGTAAGATATAACATATATCGTCGGGTTAGAGGAAAAGGATGCTACCTCGTCGACGCGCTAAAAAAGATGCTATCTAGCTGAGATTTTGCACCTCTGCAGAAACTTTTAAAGAAAATTGTTTTTTTCAATGAAAAATAATAAAACCCATTTATAAAAACCGCTGCCAATTCATTGGCACGTAGCTTCCTCAAACTTAATTTATTGATCCCTTTAATTAATTTTTACTTCTAATATTTAAAATTTAATACTTTATCTTGTACGGTTAGACTGACTAGGAGAGGGTCATGGGTCCGGATTCAGCTTAAACTGTGCGTTATATCTTTTTTCGTAATGGACCGATTTTTTTGAGCAACGAAATTGATCTGAAGATATATAAAAGCTACATCTGTGCCAAATTTCAGGACAATTGGATAATTTTTGCTCTAGTTATCGTGCGACAACGAAAACGCAAATTTTTTGTAAAATAATTCTTTTCTAAAAAAACAAATGAAGATCATCTCTTGAAATTTTAACCAACTATAGTCTTCTATAAGTTTAATAAGTGGTTAAAATTTTAAGTCGGTAAATCAAGTAATCTCTGAGAAAATGCGATTCAAAAATTTTTTTAAAAATTTTTAACCCCAAATATCTTTTTTCGTAATGGACCGATTTTTTTGGGCGACGAACTCGATCTGAAGGTATATAAAAGCTACATCTGTGCCAAATTTCAGGACGATTGGATAATTTTTGCTCTAGTTATCGTGCGACAACGAAAACGCAAATTTTTTCTAAAATAATTTTTTTCTAAAAAACAAATGAAGATAATCTCTTGAAATTTTAACCACATATAGCCTTAAATTAGTGTAATAACGGTTAAAATTTCAAGTCGATAAATAAAATATTTTTTCAGAAATTAATTTATGAAATATAAAACAGTTTTCCTTAATAACAAATGACAGAGTGAAGATATTTTAAATTTTAAAAAAGGAAAATATAGGTAATTTAAATAATTTTCAAGAAAAGTTTATTATATTATGTAATAATGACTTTAAGATATGAAAAAATCAAAAAAACTAAAAATTCAAAATCGTTTTTTGGTTATAAAACAAAAGAAAATCAATAAAAACTCAAATCCATCAGGTTACCTTTCTTTTCCCGCGAGACGAAGAGAATAAGCTTTACCCGATGAAAATCGGTCGATTCGTTTCGGAGATATGAAGAGTTCAAATACACACACACACACACACACGCGCGCGCGCGCGCGCGCACGCGCACATACACATACATCCACGGAAACAAAAATAATCAAAAGCAACTAATATACACATATATCGCCTTAAAACATCTTTTTGAACATTTTTTTTCGAAAATTTTTTTCACCGTTACAAAGCTTCCTCTATGAGGAAGCAAAAACCCAAAACGATTTTGTGGACTGCGCAAAATCTGCTAAAATCTAATGCAGATGAGCATGAGATGTAGACAAAAAGTTTTTAAACGTTCGTGAATGTTGATGTTCGACACAGCTTTGAACTTGCTTATTCCGCACTTATTTGGGGTTTGGGTTGTTTATTTTATTAAAATTGTTATTGTCAGCTCGCGTTACATGTATGTATACTATTTTTTTATATAATAGGTCAATATAGTAAGGCAGTCAAGTTTATAGTAAAGTACTATCCTATAAATTTATTATCATTGATAATCAAACTAAATATATTGAAAAAAACAATTTTCTTTAAAAGTTTCTGCAGGGGTGCCAACTTAAATTTTCACGAAAAAAAATATTTGCCGAGATAGCATATTTTCCAAATTTCAGCGAGATAGCATCTTTTTCAGCGTGTCGACGAGATAGAATCTTTTTCCTCTAACCCGACGATATATATTATACCCGCAATAAAATAAAATAATCGCTATAAAACAATTCAAAGACAAATGAATACAGTTTCACTGTTAATAATGTTCTAATGATATTCCCTACATGAAATATTTCATTGACGTTAACTAAGCCTTATTATGATTAATTTATATATTTTTATGAGAGAATAAAAATATAACTGTAAGCTATCACTTGATAGTACTACTACGTCAATCAAATACATAAGAACAGTTATGGCTCAGCTGTATACGTACGTTATTTGCAAATCAAGCATAATCGCCGGAACGTGCAGCTTAAGTATTAATCAGACAAAACTTAATAAAGCCGCGCCAACCTCTACTTACGTTCAGCCAGCAATCGTAAACCCTCATCAAGTACCTAAGCTCAATTTGTCCTACACAAGTAAAGTGAGATGCAAGAGCAATAGCGTGTCGCGTTCTACATAATTACGGCGCACTGGGACAATACAGTCTGCGGCGCTCGCGCATCAGAAATTACGCGATCCGCACGTGCGACACCCCGAGTTCCTCGTAGAAACATCTTTTCCTAGCTTCTCATTTCTGTTTTCAAAATCTCCTTAGTCGTAAAAATCCTGAACTGTGTCTGTATTTACGAGCTACAGCAGCAAAATCGTTGTTATGTGGCTGGCGAAGCGAGTCGCCTGCGCGTGTACTTTTCTCGCAGGATGCGTCACGCACGTGCTTTTGACCCTTGGGGTGGAAAACGTAGCTTGGCTTTCTTTTCTTGCTCCTGGCTTTGTTCCTCTAATTCGCTTTTCGTTGTTAGGGAAAATGACTTTTCTTTGGGGATTACAGTAGGTAGGTGGGTTGTGATTATCAGGGACGGAAATCTGTTTATTTAACCAACGACGTAATTGCTGGCTAATGAGAACTGCCAATTTTTCCGCCAATTTTAATAACTAATGTTTATAATATTTAAAACAGAAAATATAAGTTTACACAACACTTTAATAAAGAGGCATATACAAAAATAAAATTTTCGAATAAATAAGATTCATTCATTTGCAATAATAGTATACGAAGCTGGTGATTCATGTACGGGTGTGGTTTGTCTTCCGATCAAAGTGAGAGCAACAAAAACACTCGTGCAAAGATTACCTGCATCGCCCATATGTACCTATCGAACTTTTTGCTTCTTCCTAGAGGAAGCTTTGTGATAGTAATTTTTTGAGTTGTTGTAAAAACATGTTATAATTGTTTTCGGAGTGTTAGGAATCAAAAAACCGCTGCCAATTCATTGGCACGTAGCTTCCTCAAACTAATTTTCTACCAGGGTTTTTTTATACTTTTTTATAAAATAATTTTTTTCTCAAAAACAAATGAAGAAAATTTATTGAAATTTTAACCAAATATGCACTATTTTATATGAAATATTTTCTTACTAACTGCTTCCGAGCATCTTGCTTTGCAGTAAGAAGTTGGGGGATTAATTATAGCATGAATCAGCCAAACTTCAGAAGATAAGCATGTACGGCTCGTCGAGTTAACTAACAAATTAACCATTATAGTGACAACATCCAGGAGAAAACTTAAATAAACACAAGTAAAAATTCAGGAGAAAGTGAATATTTAAAAATAC